>CM059018.1:37615222-39010706 GCA_030272315.1 Paspalum vaginatum
GCAGCCCCGCCGCGTGCGCCGCCGGGCTCAGCCCGGCCATGCGCCGGTCCACGTCCACCATTGCAAACCGCACCCAAGCTTCTTGCGGGCGCCGCCTGCCTGCCCGCTTGCCTTGGACGTTGGCCTAGGTGCTCGACTCAGCTGGGGTCTGGGTAGTAACGGCCACCGGAGCAAGCGGAGTGAGTTCTTGGCTGGCTAATATATAGAGGCGATTGCCCGTCGGCATCGCGTGGTGGGGAGGTGGGCCCCCTGGCAGAGATCTCTTGGTCACCGAGTAGAGGGAGGAGGTGGCCCAGCCCAGCCCAGCCCAGGTGGGGAACACGAACAGCGGCAAAGCTCCAATTTTTTTTTTTTTTTTTGTTCTCTCCGCCCTCGCTCGTAGGTCACCACGAAGGATGCGAGTGGAATTTGTCTGCGAGCTGGGGGGGTCGTTTTTCGCCCTTGCACCGCTGTTCTACCCTCCGATCCGATCCCTGTTTTATCAGCTACTACTGTAGGTCCCAGGAAATTTGTTGCCTCCGGGGTCTGGAGTCGAGCATATTTGCATGCTTCCTCCTGGCTTGGGCCTACCACCCTACGGCACATTTGCGTGTGGTTGGCGCCTCCGGCGGAGCAGAGGGGCTCGTGCGGCCGATGTGAATCATGCGTGGTTGTTGATGAGGCGGCCGCGATGGACTTCGCCTGCGCAGCGGAACGATCGAAGAAAATTGCCAGGGAGAGGGAGATTGTTTTGCATTGACGGAAAGAGGCCGGCCTCGTGTTTCGGTGCTCACTGTACGACCGCGTGTGCACTGCCCATTTTTCAAAATGAAATCTTTTTCTTTGAAAAAGATGAGCCTTGTGTGTGTCTGGTGGTAGCAATTAATTTTTGGACCTGTGGAGCCTTTCGAACTGGACCGACGTTAAACAGAGGACGGGAGTGGCCTACAACCGCTAAAGTAGAAAGTAACTAGACATATCAGGATTCAGAGGTGATGCAAAAATATATGATGCCCTTCAGGACTGATATTTTATCTACGTGACTCCTCTTGTGGAGTCTCTTTACGGCTGCTGTTTTAAATACACGTCTTCCGGTCCTCTTATTGTAACAGGTGCAGGTACCTCACCCCCGCTAAAATATTATGGAGTTCTTTTTTTTTTGTCACTGGCCCAATTGAGGGGAAATCTAGCGGTGGAACTAGAATTACGCTGCAACGATTATAATCCATATACACTTTGGTATGATAATCCATAAAACGGATTTAAAATGTGCCCAATAATTCAGTATGCAAGGATGAAATAAGATATCATGCCTTAAATTCAACAATTAAGTATGGAAGCTTCCAACGTCGGGTCTGAAACAAAGAGGAGGTGTTTGGATCCCCTAACTAAAATTCAGCCCCCGTCACATCGGATGTTTGGACGCTAGTTAGAAGTGTTAAATATAGTCTAATTATAAAACTAATTACACGGTTGAGTACTAAACGGCGAGACGAATTTATTAAGCCTAATTAATCTATGATTAGCAAATGTGATGCTACAGTAACCATTCGTTAATCATGAATTAATTAGGCTTAGTAAATTCGTCTCGTCGTTTACTCCTCGTCCGCCTCATTTTTCTTCTAATTAAACCATATTTAATACTTCTAAATTGTATCCAAGCATCCGATGTGACGTAGGCTAAATTTTAGCTCCTGGATCCAAACACCCCTAAAGTATATACGGATATGCATGGCTATGGGGGCGCAAAAAGGAAACGGTGCCACATGGGAGCGTGCTGCCATCCTCATTTCCACCAAAGAGATCGAAATGGGCCACTAATGGAACCAAACTTTTGCACAACAAAAACCGAGGATTCCACTAGAACCAATGGAGAAATCCCATCCCATTTCGACCCGAAAACCATACCCTACGAGTCATGGTCTACATATGGGAGCAGTTCCACATCCATTATGGATGGAAGTTGTAGCATTTCCATGGAAAACTTTATGCCCTCAATGCCTCATGACCAAATTTTTTAATGTTACTCTGTTTCCAATAGATCGTTTCTTATTTATGTAACAAACTATTATTATTTAAGTAGTGTTTGGTTGGTGGGATGGGGTAAAATGGAACCTTCCCATCCCACTAATTTCGGGCTTGGTTGAAAAGCAGAGGAATGGATCCGCTAAAAAAAATTCTCTTCCTATTCGGCATGGGTATGTTCCGAAAAAAAAAATTCTAGAACGTAACTGTTCTACTTAGAACGTGAGACCGACCGTGAGTCTGAGCTCGGAATATGGGACAAAACCATTGCATCTCTAGAATCCAAGACAGAATCAATCCATCAGTAGAATTTGAGACAGAACCATTCCATTCTATCACGCTCTTCAACCAAACACTATCTTAATTGCTCGGAATTCATTCCCATGACATTCCAGCTGAGAACCTACTGGCTCAAGTGTAGAAAAGATTAGCAGGTAATCCCCATTTCCCCGTAATAATTTATAGAAATATATCCTTCGCTATCCGCGACAATGCTGAGCTCTCTGCAGCAGATCGAGTGCGTGCTTCCGTTGACCGGCGCACTCGTTGAAACGTGCCATGATGTCCATGCATGGCTTTCGGTGCTGGCACAGCAGCGACTTATGTCAAACACCAGTAGGAATGACCTACGTCGATATGAAGGTTCGGCCAGGACAAGACTGATGACACCTCCCCGGACCGGACTAGCTACCTTATCAAGACGGCTCAGGTCGCCATTGGATGGATGCCTCGCTGACGCTGATTAAGATAGTGCACTGCTGCCTCGAGGAAATTTTGCAGCTGGGCATGGAAGGAGACAAGGAGAAGATGCCCATCCATGTCCATATCCACCTCGCCAGAGCTTCACTGCGGCAATGATTCTGTGATCGCACCGGGGCGCCCTTGCAATTCTGTCCGTTAGTGGAACACTGAAGTGTTCAATTTTCAGTTCTGCATCGAAGTGTCCTCCGCAATTCTGTCCGTTAGTGGAACACTGAAGCTCAATCAGCGCCATTGCATCTGCATGCATGGCATTGAGTTCCAACTTCCAAGCCTAGCTTGGCTCCCAACCCAAGTCCCGACGTACGTGCTTCTTTTGAGGTGCACGCACGCACGGAAGGCCCAGCACCTTGTCCTCCCATCAAGTAACAGTAGTGTTCGCTCGTTCAGTCATCAGGAGTCAGGTCACCGTATAAGAAAGATTTAACACTAGTAGTACCCAAGGGCCAATCGCTGTAGGGGCAATTAGCTAGTATATGATTGGTCTCCCTTAATGATTGGTGGCCGGCGGCCTGCACCAACCTAGGTCAACCAGCATGCATGCTTGAATTCGTTCTAGGCTGCTGTTGGACATGAGTAGCTGTCACAGTCTAGACGAAAGTTCATAGTATAGACCTGCCAATTCAAGCTTAGACTGGCACAGTGTGTCGCAACGTGAACGCCTGTGTTAGAACAGTGATGACTGATGATGAGTGTTCGGCTGCTTCCAACCCACTGCACGGTGCTTTGACGTTTGCAAGCTGCTGCTCACATCTGCCTGATCTGAGATGGACTGCAGGATATCCATGCCTCGGGAACTTTAATTTGTTCCAAGACATTGCTGAGGAACTATATACATGTAAAATGAAGCATCATTTCGCTGAGTAGTAGTTCAGCGGGGCCGCTGCCCGATCATTACGTTACGCGAATCAAGAAGCTAGACGCATCACGGGACAGCTAGCACACGTACGTACGAGACTCTATCCCCTACATAATCTTGAGTTCTAGTGTATTTATCCAATTCCAATCCATGCGCGGCCGGCCGGACGTACGTGTTGATCGCCGGGCCTAGAAAAAAAAAAACCCAGGTCTTTGGTTGCATCATCAGCACAACAACATACACACACAGTAGTACGTAGTACTGTATTCTTAGCCACCTCGATTGCTTCGTCGTCTCTACGACCTCGCACTTTCTATTTGTCCCTATCGTAAATTCGTACGTACGTGTCACCAGGACGCGCCACGCGCGCCGATCGGTGGATTCGATGCTTCATCGATCTACGCGCTCATGGAATGCTCGCGCGCGGCAGATCGATGACGGAACGACGTGCATACGGTGATCTATCTGAAAGTTCCGGCGGCAGATCGATCAGCGCGCCAAGTTATGGTGTCCTCGTGCTCCTTGTGAAAGCTGAGTGAGAGCTATTCGATCCAGCGGCTAGCTCCATACGGCCGCATCGATCAATATTATGGCGAGTTAGGCGACCGTCCCCGTGCGTGCGGGACTGCGGGTGGTGACTGGTGCGCGCCAACGTAACTAACCGAAAGCGCCCGTGATTCCACGCACACTAGCTAGCTCGTCGACATGCAGCCATGCAGGCAGTCTGTTCGAGCCAAGCTTGCTAGAGCAGCCACGTATAGGCCCATAGCCACGCACATATACTACTCCTAGACCTAGCAGCTAGCCTCTTCGCTGCCATTCAATTCGAGCCGGTCGTCGGAACGAAAAGGCACCCATCCTTTAATCTGTCCCGGGGACAAAAGAGTGATCTCTAGGCATGAATTCTCCGCTGCCAACTCCTTAGCCTATCTCCAGCGGAGCGTTTAAAATGATTGTCTACAGTAAAAAAAATACTGTAGCGCTACCGTAGACAGAGTGAAAAATAGATACGAATAGTGATAGACAATAAAGATAGACAGTCTGCTGGAGATGGTCTTAGCTTTGAGTGACCAACAACCACCCTCTTTGTCCCTGCATGCACAGTAGTTGCCATGTCCCCCGATCGATTACACAGCTCGTTGTTGTTGCTTACATCTCCCAGGCCACAGGCTAGCTATGTAGAGCCGTCGAGCGGATCGTCTGTCATATAATCTATATTTAAACTCCACTTATTTACAATGTCTACAGTTCCATTTTTGTATTGAGATGGCCATATAGACGATCTGTTGGATTTAGTGTAAAAACAGGGTGCAGTCTGACTGCACCGGTATATTTTTAAACTAGAGGTGGCGGGACTACAATTTAGATAATGAGTGTTCAAAATTACAAATGAGTATTCAAAATTTTCAAAGAATTAAGAAATTTTACGATTGTTAAATACATACAAGTTATAGCATGCGTTATGTGTAAGTTGTTTTGCAAAATCATGGGGATTCCCCCAAGGCCTACCCTGTTTGTAAACCGTATGTTATGGTGCTGCAGCGGCATATTATTATGTTGTTCATCAGTAAAGTAGTGAGAGTCCTTTCATTCCCTATATGCAGAGCGTGAGGCTTGGTCCTCTATCTCATCTCTCTCTCATCCATGAGCTCCATAACACCCTCCTGATCACACCCTAGGTTGGAAGCTTCACGTTGGCAATGCACAACCCTCTGGCAAGGCGACAAAGAATAGAAGATAGGCGCACAAAGAGGGGCGGTAGCGCACAGATAAAGATTTGAGTGTGCGATAGGGAGGAGGTGTGGGAGACGTTTAGTCAAAAAGTTATTTATAGTAAGAAACAATTAAAATAATACATTTGGGGATGTAGAGTATGTGACATAAGGATACACTTGTGGAAGAATATTGTGATATAGATTAGGGAATTTTATATAGATTTGTTTGGAGAATCTTATAGAGAACCAAGTTGGCTTAATTGATATGGTTCTTTAGACAAAGAAAGCCGTTGTTTAGAATAAAGTTCTAAGCTTGGTAACAAAATGGTACATTGGTGCACCTATACACTATAAAAAAGAAACAAAATAAGAAGAATGAGAAAAGAAACAGATCTAGAATGCTTTTGGCAAATTTTGCTCTGGGACACTAGAGGTCTCGTCCCCCCCTACGGTTGCTTCACCTCCCTATCGCAGTGAAATATAATATTTTTTTCAGATTTGGGGAGAGAGAAGGCAGGTGAAAAGTTATTTTTGCCCTCATCTTCAACCTCTCGCTCCCCTCCCTCTCCTAGCTACAGCTCCTCCCACACTAGTCGTCGATGCCACTGTTCCCTGCTACCACAACTCCTCCCAGTGGTGCACAATAGCTGTAGCTCCTCCCATCGTGCTCTGCCGCCGTCATTGGTATCCCAGTGTAAAATTTGTCAATGCTTTTGGCAGCAACCAAGAATCTCAGACTAAACCTGTGATGTCCACATATCAACCTGCGATCTAACAACAGAAAAGAGTTTGAGGCGCGGTTGTGTAACTATTCTCAAGGCCACGAAACAAGACGATCAGAAGTCCACTAAAACACATTCGTCTTCCTGCAAAAAAAAAGTTGGTGAATAATGCATATTAGGAATATCACATGTCTGATGATTAAAGTCTACCTGTTTTTCGTCAACCGGCCGGTCAGTTAATAGCACATGAGTACATGACCAATATCCACATATGATGACCGATACAAATGACCAGCGTTATTCCTTTAAGCAATGAGATGCTTCCTTCCGTAGAGCCCCCTCCACAAAGTCGCAACAACGAACTTGAGCCTTGTGGGAGCTTAATGTGAGAGCGAGGTAATTTCTAGCATCTGCGTGCTTGATATGGACTCCGTCCCGTCTAATCGGCAATCAGCTGCATGCCTTATACAATTCATAAGTCTGATCATCCGTCCAATTGAAAAACATTATTCGTGCGCGATTCTGTGGTGCAAGAGAAAAAGGCGCAAGCTAGCGATGTAGTATTTGGGTAGCTAGGGACATCATTATGCGATTCCACTTAGATATAGATTAGATAGATATGTCTGAATCAGCCATGGATGTAAAGAGGGGCACCTTTTACTCCCTAGCGATTTGCTTCACTAGAGAGAATCTACTACTACTATCTAGCTAGCCAGACGCGTTCACTTGCCATCCACCTGTTCATTTGCTTTAGCGATTTAGTAATAGTACTAGTACTTATTTCTGTACAAAACAACCGTTAGCTAATGAAACAGAACACACTTCTTCGTTATTCCAAATCCCTGGTCCCGAACGGTTATACTTATTACTAGCTACTACAAATAAGGGTCTATTTTTGAAAAATTGCTTCTCAAAACCATAGTTTTAAAATGCCACGGTTTGCAATAGTCATGACAATATCTTGATTTTATTAATATGGTCCCTTTTGAAACTACCTAATGTTTGAATGCATCATCATAAGCCATGGTATCTGCGCGAGAGCTAGCCAAGCCATGCAAAATTTGGGTTAGAGTGGAGTTTTTCTCCGATGCTCCAAAAAATACAATGATATGTGTAAGTGCAACAAGGCTCCTTAGTAGTTTTGGTGTTTGAGTGACAATGCGATTAAAGATCTAATCTCTTTGTAAGATCATTTGACAGGTTTTTACAGGTATATATTGTCAAAGGACATCACTAGGGTTGCTTTATTAATGCACTTTGAGACACTTGACTTTCATGTTAAGAAAAGTGACTCTAAATTGTATCTCTTTCATTTGGATGTCACTAACTTACTTGGATTTCTCATATATAATAAGTGGCTGATCATGAAGACACTCTATTGCATATCAAAGCCAATAATGATCAAGACAAATCGAATGAATGGATAACGAGCAAATGTGCTCCATCTACCTATCGAAGAGGTTTTCTAAATTGAAGTCCAACTATTTCGCTCAAAGAGGATTACTCACAAAGGAAGAAGCTCAGCTTCGCTATCTCCCTCTGTGGATATATTTCAAGACGGCATTATTCATCAAGACAAGACTCAAGTGGATTTCATCTAGATTCATATTCACCTTGAGCATAGGTATGCCGTACTATCAAGAGGGAAGCGAAGCTCGGAAGTCTCTAGTCAACATGTGCTCACAGCTAGTTCAGAGAGTGTCGAGCCAAAACACTCCTCGTGAGTTGTTATTGTGCTGAGGGTAGGTTCACCGGATTGTCCGGTAATCCTCACCGGACTATCCGGTGAAGGCTGAGCCCAGTATTGAGAGTGATCTCTCTGATCTTTTCTTTGTGCTCTCATCTCCTGGTTAGGCGTATCTCTAATGGAGACAACACCTACACTTTGCTCATCTGTTGACTCAGGCTCAGTGCCTTAGCCTCTGAACAGGGAACCCCTCACCGGACTATCCGGTGAGCTATACCGGACTGTCCGGTATAGGGTGTTTGAGCTCCAACGGCTAGTCCGCCTATACCGGACTATCCGATAGCCACGCACCGGACTGTCCGGTGATGGTCTGACACAGGCCAACGGCTAGTTTTATGAGGGTGGGTATTTATACCTCTCACTCTCTTCCAGTTGTAGTTGTTGCTTCCCTCCACGTCCACATCCATCCAGAGGCTCTTAGTAACACCTCCCAACACTCTCTTTGTGAGATTGAGCTAAATTTGTGAGATTCTTGAGTTGGGAGAGGATTTGTGAGATTGTGTGAGCTACATTGTGAGAACCTAGCTTCTGAGCACAGTTGGCAAGCATTTCCGGGAAGCGTTTTTGTTACTCTTGGAGGTTTCCTCCTAGACGGCGAGAGCAACCCGAAGGGCACCCGGCTTGTGGGTGCCACTTCTCTTGTAGGTGATTACCCCGCTCTTCGGAGCATTTGCAGTGAGCACCTTCATAGCCTTGGTGGTTGTGAAGGAGAGGTCGTGAGTTGAAATAGACTCAAGCTCTTGGTGGGCGCCTCAACGGGGACGTACGGACACTTGCGGGTGTGCCCGAACCTCGGGACTAAAAATCCTTTGTTGTGTGTGCTGTGCCCCTGCTGGGAGACCCAAGCTTGGTGCTTGTGGTTGTTTTACTTGCTTGCATTACTTTATTGCTTCCGCTATTATTATTCGTGTGCAAGTTCTCTTTGTGAGTGCAGGAATAAAGTGTTGCCGATATCATAATCAACATATAAAAACATTACACAGCTCCACATAGCTCGATAAGTATTTTCTCGTATACTTACCTTGGGGGTTTCGGTTTCTGTGCGACACCGGACTATCCGGTGTAGATAACCGGACTATCCGGTTATACCGGATTGTCCGGTTTTACCCATCGGACTATCCGGTGTGAGTGCTGACGGTGTGCTTCTAAGTGGTGTAAATTTTCAGTTACGCCTATTCACCCCCCTCTAGGCGACATCTAGGTCCTTTCAATATGTACAAAATCATGGTTTTGGAAACATGATTTTTTTCAGAATGCAACCAACACACCTCATGGTCTATAATACTACGATATTCATTTAAACTATGGTATTGACCAGAAACCATGAAAATACCATACTTCCAAACTTGCCCTAAACATGTTCGACCTGTATTCCAGAATCCGTACCCCTTCATACGAATGAAAGTAAAGTTGTATTGTTGCTCCCATACGACCTTTAGGTTGAAGGCTTGCTTGATTTTGATGTCAAAGTATTTTCTTGCCAAAATTTCGGCATGACACATTTTAACGACGAACCAAACATGACTTGGAAGACAAATAGAACCAGATTAGTAGCAACAAGACGCATAGTAGTAGTACCGAGTACCCTTTTATGCATGGTGGATTTAATATTTTAATTACTAAACAAAATATCCCTAGGTACAGCTAGAACGACCTAAAAAGAAATGGCAGGCCTAGGTGCAGCTAGAGCCATGCTAGAAGCTAGAAAAACTTTGTACGGTGGAAGAGAAAAGAAGATGCCATGGTCGCTTGCTTTTTCGATGCATGATCGATTAGGGGAGAGGGTTGGCACCCGTGCGCGATCGAGCCTGATTTCTTTTTTCCTTTTCATAAGATGCGCGGCCTGGTTGCCTGCAACGTCGGATATACCTTCTCCCAGCCCAGGTAGAGCAACTGAAGGGCATATGGTTGAGATAGAGATGCATCTTTTTATTTTTCATCCTGTCCCCCACTCGAACTGGAACGTATACATACGACAGTAGGCAGATGGCGCTCAGCCGCTCATCCATGCACGGCGCTGTCAAGTTGTGTGCGCCATCGATAACATGCATATTGATCGGCTGGTACTAAGTACCACTCCACAATCGTAAAACAATACCGGTTCCACACGATCCCTTCCACCGGGGAGTTTTTGGTACTCGGCGGTAGGAAAACGACAGCATTATTGTTCTTTTTCCTTCAGAATGGGGTGTGGAACCAGCGGCGCTGCTCTTTTTTTTTCCAAAAAAAAAACGCCAGTTGCATGTCACTGCTCACTAGCCATCCAGCATCTGCCCGCTAGTTTCGCCGCCCCACGTTAGATTTGGCTACACATTAGGCCATAGTGCCCCATATCAGCATCGGTCACGCACTCACGCTGCCTCACATTCACACTGCTCTGACTTTGCCCCGTTGATGTCAGATTTGAGCCGCCACCACTAGGTTTAGGCCGCCATTTGCTATGCTTGGTCCACGGATGGGGAGAGGCGACAACATAGGGATAGGGTTTGGGTCTGATGGTCGACGTAGATTGAGGGCGAGAGCCAGGTAGTACCAAAGGAGAGAAGGGGAGGAGGCATCAAGGATAGGAGAGAGCAAATGAGAAGAAAATGACTACGAGGCTTGAGGATGGGCAGGGTTGGGGTGGGTAGGAGCATAGAGGCGATAGGGTGCTGGGTTAATTGTAGCTTATAAAATTTTCAGGCCCAACACCCTACCATCTTTGCCAATGTGAGCTAAAACTGGTACTAAACCTTGTCACTGCTCGAAGTGGAGTGTTCATAAATCTACGTACCTTTTCGCGTATTCTATTGGAGAAGGAATCAACATAAAGGAGAAACTGGAAGAAAGAATTCGACAAACAAACCCCATGGCTTTATTTGGTTTTTTGTTGCCATCCCCTAGTCACACCCTTATCGTCCAAAAATATGAATGACAACTACGATGACACCCCAATATCATTGCATAAAAGTAAGGGCAATGCTTATAGCTTCAAGCATTTTTGTTCTTATAACCTTGTTTGCTAAGCAAGCCAGCAACTTTGTCGCGCTTTTGCATCAGAGTTGTACCCAAATCGGTGGTGTCATTTACGAAGAGGGGAGCAAGGAAAGTGGTATGAGGCAAGCTGGGCCGTTGTTTGGGCCGTGGCGGATGGGGGTCCTCTGTACCGGAACTCCGGAGGAAAAGAATCCTGGCCCAAGCGTTGACATGTGGTGCCCACTTCCCCCTTGCTCTACTTCTCACCGGCCGTGCCGGCCAATGGACGGGGTCGTTGCTCCGTTCCAACTCACCTGGCTGGCCAGGTCGTCTAACGACTCCCCGCCCCGCCCACCCTTCGCGGTCGCCCCCTCCCGCCCGATCTCCCCTCCCACCGGCCGCCGGCGCCCGGCGATGACGGGCTCCTCGCACTCGCAGGCGGGCCGGCGTCGGCGCTGGGGCTGGCTGCTGCCGCTCCTCGTCGGCGCCGCCTTCCTCGCCGAGATCGCGTTCCTCCGCCGCCTCGACATGGCGAAGAACGCCGATGCGTTCGAGAGCTGGACCACCTCCTTCTACCGACGCTCCGCCCAGTGGGGCGAGCCAGCGGTTGCCGAGGCGGGGGCCGGGGCGGGGGGCGACGGCGAGGACGAGGAGATCCGGCGGTGCGAGGAGCGGCTCGAGAGGGAGGACGCCGTGCCCTACCACCGCGACTTTGACAGGGAACCCGTGCTCGTCGGCGGCGCTGCCAAGGTCTCGTGCATGCCTTTTCCCCTCGCGCTCTCCTCTTAGTTTGGAAGTGGCAAATCTAATAGATGGGCTCCACGGATCTGCGGCTCTGGCGGATCGAAATTTCTGCGGTAGTTTTGATGAAATCTGTGTCCCGCGGAAACTAGACCATCTGACCTTAGCATTCGTCTCATGAACTTTCCAATACTTGGTGAAGCATGACACCATTTATGCTTACTGTTTTTGTTAGTTTTTTTTTCTTCGAACGCACAGGAGAGCTACGTGTTATTGTATTAAAAGGTAGAAAAGTTCCGGACCAAGTACATGCTGAAACCAAGGCTTGGGTTAATGTTTTGTACTCAACGCGCCACAAGAAAACAGAGTTTTTGTTAGGTTTCACTAGGTTAACTGAAAAATTGAACCTGATACAAATAACCCAAAATGAAATACTTAATTATAGTTTCCACTATCTTCTCCTGTCCCCAAGTGGTTGTGCTTGGCATGGATTAGATGATGGCCTTCTCTCACCCTTGCTGTTCAATTAGGCCATCTCCATCGGAGAGCTCAAATGCATGCTCAAAACACTGTTCTGGCACTGTAGACAAATTTGAGATTGAAATTTGAGGAATGGGATGAGTATGCTACTGGGGATGGCCTTAGTCAAGTTAATATGCCTAAACCCTAAGCATTTGTACTTGATTTGTATTTTGTCCCTAGAATGCAAATACGAAGCCGTGGAAATGCTACCATTCTTGTATTGCCTCAAATGTTAATTGAAATCTTATGTTCAGATACATGTGGTAAGTTTTTTTCCTCGAACATGCAAGACATGATAAGTTTGAATTGTGTATGGTTTAGTAAACTGTCATTTGGCACTCATTCTTCATGAATAGAACGTTATGATCTTGTCTATTTTGAGGGAGGAAATTATATCGCTCCTAGATTTTAATGGTTCTATGTAATAGTATAAATGAAAGTGTAGGCAGTTTGAATGTGTTACTCAAGTTACGTGTTCTGAATACAAAGGAATAAGACATTCCAAAAATACAGACGAGGGCCACCTAGAAAAATGATAGATCACCATTGAGAAACTTAGTTCTAAAAATCTACAGAGTGGTGGTTTATGGAAGGCAAAATACTAGTCTGTATCCTAGCATGCACTAGAAGCCATTAGTTTCTTAATTTATGCATATTATGTCAGAATGAAAACGGTGCTGCAGCAGTGCAGCTCAGCTGGCTCCGTGGAAGCTCTACCTCTGCTAAGGAGGATTGTAATTATGTGTTTTTGGTCCCGGTGCTTGTTTTTATCGTTTGAATTGGCCGCTGATGAGCTGAACTAACTTGCGTTACAAAAGTACAAAACTGACCTCCCAGTTCATAGTTCGTATAAGAAGCATGATACAAAGCATTTTGTCTAAAAAATGATTTTGGAAATTTGATTTGTGTTGTGATGTTTTTCACTTTAAGCATAATAGGTCTTGTGTTTGATTTTGCACAGTTAGTGACATGCTGCTGTTTATGGAAATGGTACTTCGAATCCACAGTATTAATATCCCATCCATGTCTTGCTTCACTTATCTATTTGCAAAACTTATGTATTTCTTTTGCTCACTCAGGATTGGAATAAATGCTATGTAGGATGTGAGTTTGGGTTTTCTGCAAGTAAGACTGCTGATGCTAGTTTTGGAATTGCGCCAGATCCTTCCATAGATGGTATCCTCAGATCAATGGAATCATCTCAATATTATTCAGAGAACAATATTAATGTGGCTCGAGGGTGGGTAAGAACCAAGTTATTCTGATTGGTGATTTACTGTGATTTCCTTTGCTCCTTTGAAAAGTACACATTATCCGGAACTGCCCTCCACATTTAATACTGATGGTACATAAAGTTATCTATCTCTGTACATTGGACATTTTATAAGGGAAGTCAGGAACTAGCCACTGTCTTGTGATATCCATGATAATGGACCAATGTGAATGCAATTTCTTCTTATTGCTTAAAGTAGCGCAACAATACGGAGTTTCTTGTGATTGCCAAACCTGTTTCTTGCTGAGTTTTAAAGCCATGACAAGCTCATGCACTTGAGATGCTTCTGATCTTGAATTAAGCTGTTAAGCACTGTATTGATTTCTACCCTTATGCTGAACCATGTTTTTATCATTCATGCCCTGGTATTCAACTTTGAACTTTCGTCCTTAAAAGCAGGATTTGTTAATTTTGAGAATTAATGTTCTAATGGTCTGGAAATTTCATTGCTTTCTGTCACAGGAGAGGGTACAAAATTGTAATGACAACCAGCCTTTCCTCTGATGTACCCGTTGGCTACTTTTCATGGGCTGAATATGATATCATGGCCCCTGTGCCTCCAAAGACCGAAGAAGCTCTTGCTGCAGCCTTTATTTCTAACTGTGGTGCAAGAAACTTTCGTTTACAAGCTCTTGAGATGCTTGAAAATTTGGATGTAAAAATCGATTCATATGGCAGTTGTCATCGTAACCGTGATGGCAAAGGTACACTTTCTCTGCTATATGTTTATCTTCTGCTCTGCTTGTGGAAGATTGGTGGCCAGTTGCAAAAAATTATTTCATGTCACAGCGATAGTATTTGCAAGTTGCAGCTATCAAAATTTTAAATTTCAGATATAGCATTATGCTAATAGCCTAATAGTACACGGAATCTATAAAATATTGCCACGGCTAATCCCAACCTGTCATTGTGCTTATTTTTGTCATTTTGTGTCATCCTCCTTTTTTGAGCCTATTAATTTGGGATTCAGCTGCGTGGTAGCGAAACACAAGTAACCTACATGTTTACTTCTTTCAATCTCCATGTTGTCAAATGAAGTTATATTTGTCTTTGTATTGAACTATTGATGGGAAAGTGTTGACCCATTTTGGGGCGAACTGTAGTCACATTGCACAGGCCAAGGCAGTTGTAGCAATGAGCCTGAATTACTGGACAGCAGTAGCATGCGCAAGGTGTCAGGGGGACAAATAAGTGACTTGTTTGGTTGAGAATGTGTTGGAGAAATGCTTGGTATTGATACTTTACTTATTTCACTCTGTTATCATGCCGAGGAACAAGTAAGCCAAATGCCCTCCCTAATCCATCTGTTACTGCCAGCTCTTGCCTCTTGGTGCCTTCTGGATTACGGCTTGGAAAAAGTACCACTGGCACTGGGAGGGCTAAAGATACCTTACTGCCACCTACCAGATCCAGACCAGTTATGCACTCTACGTAATCAGGTACAGTGGAATCAGATATGGGCCAATACAAAACCAATAACACCCAATTGATCATGGGATTGCAAACCGTTAATGGAGCAGAGCAGCTTATGCTTCCCTCTGATGAGTTCTCTGAAGATCCCGATATCAGTATCCTCCCTCCCATGGGAAGGTCGCATCAAGGAAACAGAGGTCAGCTACCCTGGGAGTCCTGTTCGGCACAGGCCGACAGGCGAAACAGTGCCGTCCCATGTTATCCATTTGCCATCGCCCTACGCAGGAGCTGCAGACCAAGCAAAGCGTCTGCTTCTCATTGCATTCACCATTGCTGTGGCCTGCAGCAGCAGTGAAGCCATGTCATCGCTGCATGCTGCAGAAGCAGCCGCGCTTGCCATGGCTAGCATGCTTGGTCGCTACTCCTTTCCCTGTTTGCTTCTCTCAAGTGTTAGTGGTCTGTTTCTCCTCCTAGCTGCACTGCAGCAGTCTGCTTCTATTACAAGCTGAACCAAACAATCCTAGTAATTGCTTAATTTGTTTCCATTACTGGTGCTTTTAGATACCGTTTGTGTTACCTTTAAAATTTCCCAACCAAACAGCACCATATTGTTAGGTTAACCTTCGCTTTTTAATATACTCTATGCATTTCTTATTAGAGTATAGTTTCTGCTGTTGGGTTGCATTTTTCTTTGCTTTATAGGAAGAGAATTAGTTCACACTGTATCTCTGTCTTGTTTTCAGTGGACAAAGTGGACACTTTGAAGCGCTACAAATTCAGCTTGGCCTTTGAGAATTCTAATGAGGAGGATTACGTAACAGAAAAGTTTTTTCAGTCGCTGGTAGCCGGTAATTATTTATGCCCATAGCCATCCACCTGCATGCTTTGCCTTTGTAAACTCTTCCACCTATTGCTTGCCGAGGATAACTTTGTTTTCATATGCTTGCTTCATCACCCTAGGGTGAAGCATTTCACCCCATCGGAAGATTTCTTTTCCTTTTGGAGTACTTGTCTATAATTGGTTAATTAATGCATTAATTTACTCCAATTTGTTTTATAGACCTGGAAAAAAATCAACTGCAATGTTTATTTTATCGGCTGAAATATATTTTGAGACTGTTATTCTTGAGAAACTTTCCAATTCTAGAGCTTTATTTACAATTTTACATTCTATATTTGTGAAGTCTCAAGTTGTAGGTGGAATGCAATGATTGAATTTTTTATTTTCCCTTCACCACAGGCTCTATTCCAGTTGTTGTTGGTGCTCCGAATATTCATGAGTTTTCTCCAGGAGAAGGTGCAATATTACATATTAAGGAGCTTGATGATGTTGCTTCAGTTGCTAAGACAATGAAAAATATTGCTTCAAATCCTGATGCCTTCAATCAGTCTTTGAGGTAATTGCCCTGCCAAGCATTCCGGTGAACATATTGATTTGGCATGATCTGCAATGAATTGGGTGCCATGTGTATCTGTTTGAGTTTAGTTCCACACTTCCACTTCATAAGGAGGCCTGCATTTTTTCCCCAAACCGGCAGTAGTATTAAGAGCAGAGAAGCAAAGCGCAAATCATCTGGAATGAATCCAGTAGCGTTGCCGTTGGACATCCATCACCCTTATCCAAACCTGTACGGCTGTACCCGTCCTATTTGGTTAGGGTATGGATTACCCGTCTAGACATTGGGTATAGCGGTATAGCCGCATGGGTAGGGCTACCTGTTGGACCCATGCCCATCAGCACGACGGAGATGCTGCCCCTTCTTGGGCATTGGGTATCGGATGTTTGGATTGTGGATTGGCTGCACAGCACAACGCACGTAATGCTCCAGCTGAGCTGAGCCACAGACCTCGTGCACCCAAGTCTTCATCGTCTTCCTTTAGCACCAGCCACCAGCCTCCACCCATTAGCAGATCTACGCCCGTCCCACTGCCATGAGCGGGAACGACCACTGCTGTGACTGGACGAAGGTCCTCATCTCGGCCAGCATCATCCTTGTTGTGGGGAGCCTCATCAGTCATCACTGTCCTCGTCATCTCCTTCACCGTGTTGTTTCCACCCCAAATGCTACGTCATCATAGCAGATTCACATGAGTCAGTCGCATCTGATCAGAAATTGCTTGCATGCATGGGACGGCAATCTAGTGTTCAATTTATGCCTCAGTCTATTGCTTACCCATTGGATTATCCATATCCGTTGGGGATTACCCACATGTTTGGGGTGGATAAATTGGAGATGGTTAATTTGTGGGCATGGGGATGAGATGGGTTAGGGTAACCCATTCCCTACCCAATGGCATCATTAGAATCCAACAAAACAAGAGAATACACACAACTTCATAAGGATGCCTGTATTATGTTATTCAACTTTATTTGTGTTGAATCAGTGCTGCTTTGGCCATTTGTCCCTATCAAGATCAACTTATAATAATCATTTTATCTGTAGAAGACGTGGCCCCTGAGGAATTGAATCACCATGCTGTTAAAGAGTTTATCCTCAACAAATCCATTTCTCCTTATGGAGAGTGTAGCTCTCTCAGTAGTAAAGCTCAAATGTAATTCTTGCCTCTGAGGTTTTGGCCCTGCCAAAGCATGAAAGCTACCAGCTACAAACTATAACCATGGGGAAACTGCTTCAATTAGACTCCAAGTCACAACTGGCAGATACTCAGCTTGTCAATGATGATGTCGATAGGTTGTCTATTTCTAGGAAACTGATGCGCATACGATGTTTTATGTATCATCCACATATGTAGCTTGGCACCGCGCTTGAAATACCCCTTTTGCTTTGTCCAGTGTGAAGCACGCAGGGTAGAGCTTGGCTGAGGGAGTGAGGGTTCAAGAATAGGGTAGGCTCCTGTCTTATAAAGAAAATCAAGTAAAGGGGTGACTGGTGAATGCCGTAGGGTGATTATAGCCAAGGAGTCATGCATAACAGTACTCATAGTTTTGTTCAGAATGACAAAACTGTGAGGTTCTTTGTTCTTGTGGAACACAGTATATTACTGTGAGCCTCTGCCAGGATTATATTTGATATCACTCTTGTTTCACTCCTACGGCCTAGTTTGGCAACTCTTGGATTAAGAGGTATTGGAGTGGATTGGGAGGGATTGAGGGGGATTTTGATCAATTGTGGATTTAAATCCACCCTAATCCCCCTACACCACTTCAATCCAGGAGTTCCCAAACTAGCCCTACAGATTTCTTAAATTATCTCCTTGCATTAATTGTTTGGTGCATAATTCCCAACTCATGTGGTTTAGGTCATGGTAAGTTGGTAACATTCAAGTTTCAGTTTACTGTATGCTGGTATTATTGTTATTGAGCGTACTTCAGATTTTCCACTCAAGTTAGTAGAGGATGCGTATATACGCATAGACTACCCAAGTTCATGTTCTCTTCGAGATGAATTTAGGTGCCTGTTTCTTCTTAACATAAAGCCATCTAGTTCCTCCTAGTTTGGTTGAGTTTTTTTAAATCACCCTTGTAAGGTCAGCACAATTGCACAAACCATGACACGAAAAATTGCCATGATTAATCTCACCACCCAATTTTTAATCCTAAGAATACAAACGCACATTAAAAAATATGCTTAACATATGCATGTTAGAACTACATAAAATTGCCATGCCACATTGCTCCGTCTTAAAAACAGTCCGCCTTCAACTCAGCAGACACAAGTGCACCAAGAAGAGAGTAAATCATCTATATGCAATTACAATACATTTACTGTGAGGCCTAAACTCTGTCCTCTATGTACTTTTGTGAAGAATAGAGCACTATGGGTAAAGGAATGATAAATTTATTTTGTTTTCCACAATCTCTTTGAAATTGTTACTTACTATATTAACAAAATTCACATACTAAATTAAGAGTGAATAAAACTTCTTCACAGCATGTGGATTTGATCCTAGTTATATTGATGAAGGCTTAAAGTTTTGCCGTGCAATTTTGTCAATGGTCATCTAGCATCCACTATATTAGCATCTATAATGTTTTTGTACTTAAATATAAACATATTTCATTCTTTGTTTTCACCTGTAGGTGGAAGTATGATGGTCCATCTGATTCTTTCAAAGCTCTTATCGATATGGCAGCAGTTCATTCATCTTGTCGACTTTGCATACATATTGCTACAAAGATTCATGAAAAGGAGGAAAAGACACCAAAATTTGCAAATCGTCCGTGTAGCTGTTCCAGCAAAAAGGGAACAGTTTACCACTTATATGTCCGAGAGAGAGGACGGTTTAAATCAGAGAGCATTTATCTGAGGTATGGAAGTTTTACTGTTGTGCTTACCCTAGATTTCTTTTGAGATACGAAAGCTAAAAAAATCCTTAAATTGGAAAAAAAGCAAAGATGACCTAGATTAGTGGCAAGCTATGGCAGTTACGGTGCAGCCCTATAGGTGTGGAGCCGGGGTTGAGGGCTTTTTTCTTGGTTGCTTGACTGAGCTTCTTCTTAGTGCAATACTGTGCGATATTTTCGCACCTGTTGACTGAGAGCTTTTTAGTGCAATACCCACCGGCCGAGTTTTGGAAGAGAAAATACAACTGCATTTCAGTCGTAGGTCTTACCCTTAATTGAGCAAACTATCCTGCTAGTCATGTTAGTAAAGGAAGATTCATATGGTTTGCAGTCTTCTCTTTTGGTTATTTTCTCACAATTGAACGAGCTATCCTGCTAATTATGTTGCTTTGCTACTGTCAAGTTGTGTTGAGGTCTTGAGTGTCAATATCATCATTGCACCGCATGTACTTCTGTAAACATGCTTCCAATCCATGCTATTGTGCAGATCGGGTCAGTTAACCCTGGGAGGTCTGGAGTCCGCGGTGCTTGGTAAATTCAGGTCCCTCAACCACGTCCCTGTATGGAAGGACGAAAGACCACCGAGTATTAGAGGTGGGGACGACTTGAAAGTATACAGAATTTACCCGGTCGGTCTGACACAGCGCCAAGCACTATATGGTTTCAGATTCAGAGATGATTCTGAACTGGAGCAGTATATCAAAGACCATCCCTGTGCAAAGCTCGAAGTGATTTTTGTATGACTGCTCTAGGCATACGATTCTTACCGAACTTCACCGTTTCATTTGTACTGTAATCTAGGGTGTTTTTGTGTAGCAAAGAAGGTGTTTCGTGTAGCAACAGAACTCAGGCCAGTACAGGTCCTCCTGTAACTTCCGAAAAAAAAGTACAGATCATCTACCGGGGATGTAAATTGTCATCGACAGTCAACAGCAGTTCCTTGCTTCAGGAACAACCGCAAAAGGAATCGACACATTTTCATGTCAAGGCTGGCAAGTTTGTCGCTGCTACAAATTTCATTCCAAGTAAACCGTGCTAGATGGTGCTATGCTGTCAGGTAGCACGATGGCAATGGCTCACCCTCAGCTACCTACGTAGTAAACTTGTTGGGCCCCAAGAAACCCCAGCAGCAAGCCAAGCCAACTGTGTCCAGGGCTTGCGGTAACATCAACCTCGGTGCGGTGGTGCTGGAGCCTGGAGTTAGACATCCTGAAAAGCAGATTGCTCGCGGGACCTGGCCAGCTTACGCTGAGTGAGTGACATGGGCTGATGGGCGTGCCCTTCACTAGTTCACAAGTCAGCGGGGACCCTCCCTTTCCACAGGCCACGTCAGCCAAATCTTTAATTTATGCGCGCGTGCTGTCCCCTCTGTCCAGCGAACAGATGCGTGGCGGCCTCTCACGCCCACCACGTGGCGTTGTCGGGATGGGGTGCGGCGGCGGGGGAGGGGGCGGCGGGGCGGAGAGGCCGCAACGAGGGTGCGGAGGCGCCGGTGGCCTCCCCGGCGGCGGCGGGCGGGGCGGGGGAGGCAGTGGCGGCAGTTAGGGTTAGGGTTAGGGGTTGTGGGCCGCCGGCGACCTTCCTCCTCCACCGCCGGCCATAGAGGGAGGGCCAGGGATGGCCGGCCGGCTAGGCGGTGGAGGCAGTTGGTGGGGCCGCGAAGAGATATGCGGCGAGGGGACCGCCCGTCGGGCGGTGGAGGATGGTGGTTGGGGAGGGCCGGCGGCGGGGGCGAGGCGACGTCTAGGTTAGCGGCGGCAATGGCAGGTCGACGGCGGGTGGAGCGGCGAGGCACCGGCCATGGGCGGCGCTTGAGGTGGAGGCGGGAGGAGCGTGGGCAAAAGGACAAAGAAGAAAGACAGAAAGAAAAAGGAAACCATGCATTGAGACGGACGGGCGATGCGAGCGCGCAGAATAAGACCCCGTCAGGTCGGGGTCAGAGTCACACCGAGCTCTCCACGTGACCACGTGTCAGAGCGTCGACCTTCCCCTCGCCTGGCCGCCTGCTTCCGAAGATCTCGCAGCAGATCGACGAGGGGCCGCCCGGGCTGCCGGGCAGCACCGCCGGCATGATTGGCCCCCTCGTGGTTTCATCTCAGCAAGCTGCCCTGGCACCGCGTGGTTCGACCTTGCAGGCATCTTCGGTCACAAAAGAAAAGATGAGAGATCATCGGATGCAAAAGGAAACCAGTAGCCAGCCACTCAGCGAGCGAGGAGCGAAGACCTTGACTGCTCCGAAAAGGGGTGGCGAGAGAGCTAATGGCTTGGTGACGCGCGTCCCGGCACGGGCCTTGTTATCTGGGCTCCAATCCGGAGGGCTCAACCCCCACCGGCCGCGTCACACGACCGACACAGGAGCAGCGCGGCCGGCAGGATCAGGCACGGAGCACTGTGGCCGGCCGTGTGTCTTTCTCAGTCAGCACGAGCTGGGGTACGTGGCGTGACTGGCGTCGTAGCCGGCCCGTGATTGTGTAGTGGCGCAGCAGGGCCACTCTTGCACGCGTAGTAGGATGGATGCAGAGGCAGGCGCCCCAGGCATCCCCGTCTGACGAAGACGGCGCATGCAGATGCAGTTGCTTCTTGTGGCCTGTGGGGGGCACCCTTGTACTCTTGCAGACAGACGGCCTTGCACTTTACGTGATTCTCTTTCGCTGGCCGGGGCGCCTCGACACGTACTGGACAACTACGGGTCTAGCATCACCATGTACTGCTGCAGTAGTAGCTGGCACACCGGATCACTGAAAGGAGCATCGCGCATGGAGAAGAAAAGGTAGTAGAACCTTTTCCATCTGTGCCGCAATGATCCGCGGGTTGACAACGAGGAGAGGGTGAGCGACGGGTGCCCCCTGGCTGGCTGGCTGGCTTCCTTTTTTCCCCCGCGGGGATAAAGGAGCTCTGCACGGTGCTTTGGCGCTGGGGAACAGGGAATCTGGGATACGGTGATCCGTCCCGGGATGCGGTCCGATTCTCTGCTGTGCTGGACTACCGGGACTGGAGCAGCCGGAAACCTGCCGTCCACTGCGGCAACGCAGGGACACGAGTGGGAGCGCCAATATGCACTGCCACGTGCCGACCAGCCGAGGCTGAGGAGCCTTTTCCGTTTTTAAACCAGGCCCAACAGCCTATCCATCCAACAATCCTACGTGTCAAACTCATTTGGGATATTGGGATAGTGATTTGTATGTCCTTTTGTACGTAGTGTTAGAGACGGCCTCTCTTTGTTTCTACTGTAAATGTGATTATACGATGAGAGAGAGAGGACGAAGGGGGTGTTCTAACAGCTTTCCCATCTTCCATCGTTTATCACTATTCTAACTACACTTCTCTCTGTGTACAGTGCAGAACCGTGCTCTAACAGTGATCGGGATGGGATATGGGAGCACTATTGGACACAAGCGTGATGTGCACGCAGAGGAAGGACATGCATTCAATGCAGAGATACCTAGCAGTGCGGAGGGAACCTCTCTCCCCTGGGCCGTTTTCAGCAAAGCGTATATCTGCATTGTATATTTCAAACTCCATTCTGTCTACAAGTGTAGCTACAATGTCGTTTTTGTACTATAGATGGTCATATAGATGCTTTGCTAGAGACAGCCTTAGACTTGTGTCAGTCTGGGAGCATTGAATGCGTCCAGCGAAGAAGGGGATGTGACACAAGACACAAGACAAGACAAAGCTTAGGTAGTGGAACACTTGCAAGGATGTGCTTGGGTATGTTTAGAAGGGAATGTCTTATCATATATAGCATAAGTAAAAGCCTACTCTTGTGTAGCTCAGTACATGTTGTACAAGTAGGACAACATAACTCCACCTATGTGGGGTCATCCTTTGGACTATAAAAGGGAGGACCAGCCCGTTGTAAGGGGCATGGTCATTTGCCTCCAAAAAAGCTCTCTCGAACTTACAACAGCTCATACACACAGAGAGAACGTAGCGTGTTATGCTCTAGCAGCCTAAACCTCTTTAGACCTTGGTCTCCTTCGGTTTCGACGTGTAGACCAATCTCCATCGTCGTTGGCCACACGCCGACCCTTCTTAGCTACTCACAAAGGAGTCATCCTAGATGACCTTATATGTAATTCACCCATTATCTCATCATCCGGAAATGTATATGGACACATATATAATATGCAATCCAAACACCTGAAGAGGTCGCCGGAGAGGTGTAAAGCTAAAGCATCCGGGGTTGGTTGCGAACACGTGCAGCCAAAAGCCTAGAGGTATCGGGCTAGCTAGCTATCTCCGTCGGCACGCCACGTGGGGCGTTTAGTTTTTCGAGCTAGGCGCGACATGGCGGTTGTCTGTACTGGAGAGCATCCTGTCATATGAAGCTGAGTCCAGCGGTTCGTTTATCCCATCGTCTATATTTAAACTTCAATCTATCTACAATATAGCTACAAATGTCATTTTCGTACTATGTAGATGGCTATTTACACGATCTTCCATTGGACTTGATCTAACGCAATGGGCTACCTGATAGATGGACTGATGGACCGTAGCCCCTGCATGCGTACACTGCATACTAGGGGTGAATTTAGAGGGTTTTATCGGGGTCAGCCGATCCCGATAACATTTATAAAATACCAATATGGCTAAAAAAATCTCTATTAAACGGTGAAATTGACTGCAGTGACTCTAACGATATTCAAGCCTAGATTCGCCGCTGCTGCGTACTAGCATATGCTGTACGTATAGTGTGTACGCCGATATGCTGGATCTCATCTGTGACCAAAAGGATCTCGCTCGGCGACACGCCGCCCTTTCCGTTCCGTCAATCAATCCTCTCATCTGCCTTGTCTTGACACACAGTCGCCGCGCAGTCGCGCAGGCGACACGGCAGCACGCACGCACGCATGATAGTCATTAGTCATACAGTACACTGACGCCAACACCGCTTTTATTCTTATTGCATCAGATCTCCAGGTAGCATCAGAGCTTTTATCTCCCTGGATGACCGAGTAAACGACTTGCCCGACGACACTACTAGGTAGCTAGACCACGCGGTGTACATACTGGGACCGCCCGGTGGGGTGGTGGCCGGCACTACGCTACATACTGCCAATCCCGATTCAGATCGAAAGGGGGTATTAGCTGCACTGCCTGCCTGCCACATCACTCCTGGAGTCCTGGGTGCGCGCTAGCTCTGCGCACGTTGCTTGGTCGTTCGAGACGCGCCAGGGTGCTCGCGGCCGCGGGCACCCTCCTCCTGCTCGGGCGCCGCAGCCGCAGCCGTAGCCGCGCTGACGGTCGCCGTCGGCGGCGCCCTGCGCAGCCTCGCCTGGAGGCCGCGCTTCGGCACCGGGAACGGGCTGTAGGTGACGGCGTCGCTGGAGCCGATCACGTCCCACCTGC
This sequence comes from Paspalum vaginatum, assembly GCA_030272315.1. NCBI lineage: Eukaryota > Viridiplantae > Streptophyta > Magnoliopsida > Poales > Poaceae > Paspalum > Paspalum vaginatum. The sequence continues at coordinate 37,639,591 of CM059018.1, forward strand.
CCAAGGATTACAAAGCACAGTGCGCACGCCGTCCGTCGTCGGCGTCAGTGGCGGTGGTGAAAGAAATAAAGCGCCGCACCGCCGGCCGCGGCGCGCCGATGTATTAGTACGAGGTGGTACGTGTGGTATACATACCTGTAGGTGGTGACGAGGCGGTGGATGAGGACGAGCATCTCCAGCTTGGCCAGGTCGTTGCCGGGGCACGCGTGCACGCCGCTCCCGAACGGCAGGAACGTGCCTGGCCGCGGCGTCACCTGCATACATGCATAGCACAGGTGTCGGATTAGCATGCGGGTGTGCTGATGTGGCCTGTGGGCGACTGGCAACTAGCGGTTGTCGCGCGGCCTCTCGCCTGGCCGCGAGGTCACTCCAGGCCGGGTGATTGGCCAGTTACCGCACGTTTAACGAGTCCAACCCAGCAGGCCAGCACGAGTCAACAATGACGGTGCCCTGCCGCCGCCACGTACCGCCACACATGCACCTGGCCGCTGGCCTTGGTGGTGTCCTTGTCTGCTTTCAGTTGTCTGACGGCGGCAGGCGACAGCTGAGATGCTACTCTGAATTCTAAGTAGCTGCTAGCAGCTATCTATCTATCTATCTATCTATCTATCTATCTATCTATCTATCTATCTATCTATCTATCTATCTATCTATCTATCTATCTATCTATCTATCTATCTATCTATCTATCTATCTATACGCTGAATGACGCGATGCTTATGGTTGATGCCATGATGCTATCCAGGCTACCACACCTTGAATCGGGCGGGGTTGAACCGCTGCGGGTCCTCGAAGAACTTGGGGCTGTGATGTATGCTGCTGAACAGAGGCATCACCTTCCACCCCTTGGGGATCTTGAACCCTGCCCAAGAACCAGCAATACACACATGATCAACGAGCGAAACGCTACGACAATTAATAAATCCACGATAGCATGCATGCATGCATGCAGCTTGTCATCAAATGGAGCTGTGCCTTTACGGATCAACTGCGAACAGCGCAACTAATGCTATGCTAGCGCTCTCATGAACCATGCAGCATGATGTTCCCCAACTGCAGCCACGCCCGTCCCGTCGCCGGCGGCTCGAGCACTGATTGATTCGTTCCCGCAGTAGCAATGCATGCTGCCCTGCAGGCGCAGGCGCGCAGCGCAGGGATGGAGTGCCGCCGGTGCCTGCCGTCCGGAAAGGGCATGCAGCGAAGCCATGGCTGGCTGGCCGCCGATCCCACTCGGCAGATATTCAGCGGAACGAGAGGGCGTGGGCGGCGCCCGGAATCAACGCTAGCTTGAATGCCAGCCGTGTTCATACAAAAAAGTCACCTTTATTTGTTGTTGGTGGTTGTTTTCTCAGGACTAATTAATCAATCCATGGCTCCCTTTAATGTTCTGAGGCTCATATTATGCAGCGAGACGACAGCGAGACCATGGATTATTCAGCCTCAGCACAGGATGGAGACATGGTGTTAGGCTAAACCCAACATCTCCTCCTCGCTCTCTCCCTTATCACTATTCTAACTATGTATTTGTCTGTCTACAGTGCAGAATAGTACTTTAACAGTGTGCTATTTAGTTTTGGGACTTCCATATGCGAGAACCCTTAGAATCAGCCTTACCAAAGGATCTCCACATGATCCGTTACTAGCACAGTAGAAGAGTCTTGTGCTCAAGCATCTGAACTCTGTTTGGACGCTAGTATACCTAAACAGAGGCCTACGGTGCCGCGGGCACAACTGCACAAGTCCATGCATGTTCTACACGTGCGTGCGTCTGCACCTTTTTTTGTGTGTGTCGAGGGGGAAAGGGGAAACGTAGTTCAGTACCTTGGTAGTACACGTCCTCTACGGCCTCTCTGAACGTGAAGGTGACGATGCTCGCCATCCTCAGGCTCTCCAAGATAACCTGCCTCCATCCAACAAGTTTCACGTGTTACGTTACAAATGAAATGCAGTGTATCTGTGTACTCAAGTTGAAGAGCGTGCGTGCAAGCTAGGTGAAACAAGGGCAAGGTGCCAAATAGAGTCCGGCCGGGCCTGCCAGTTATGGATCTGTGGCAGATCTAGATGTGTGCAGTTGCAGTGTATAGTGCTCGATCGATGGTGAGGCGTCGTACCAGGTGCGTCACCGGCATCGCCCTCGTCTGCGCCCACGTCAGCGGCAGCCTCCCGCTATCGTTCTCCTCGTACGCCGCCATCTGCTCCGCCTGCGATGACCGACACACGACGTGACGACGACGACGGTCAGATCATCAGCCCAGCATATATAAACCCGACCATTGCGTCGTCGCCACCATATATCTGCGCGCGCGCTCTCACCTTGACGGCTTCCAGAAGCTTGGGGTGGTCGTGGAGGAACTTGAGGATCCAGGTGAGCGCGCTGGCCGTCGTGTCCTGCGCCGCGAACAGCACACCGATGACGTTGTCGGCGACCTGGTCGTCCGAGAGCGCCGCGCCGCCGTCGTCGCAGTACCGCATGAGCGCGCCCAGGAGGTCGTCGCCGAGGTGGCCGCCCGCCCGCCGCGCCGACAGGATGCCGCTCATGATCGCGCCCAGCCGCTGCCTCGCCTGTACGTACATGCAGAAGCGATCCATCGATCAGTATTTGTATGGCGATACATATACATTGTGTGGATGGACGATCGAGGAATAATAATGGAACCGACCAATAATCGGCGCCATTGATCGATGATGTGATGTGTGACATCGTGTGTACCTTGATGGCCCGGCTGTAGCGAGTCCAGGGGACGGCGATGGGGAAGCTGTTGTAGCCTTTCTCCACGACGAAGTAGTTCCTCCTCAGCTCCTCCTTCACGTGCTCCGCCAGCCGGCCGCCGAAGATGGTGACGACGCCGACGTCGAAGGTGAGCTGCGAATTTATAATAAAACAACATATATAAGAAAAAAAAAGTGCCAATAAGAAGCTAGGCCCAAGGGGATGGACACCACCGTCAGGCACTATATACCACGAGACACGCGTCCACTCGTCTGCACAAGCGTACAGTGGAGAAGGAATGAAGCTGCTGGCCGCCGGCCGGCCGGCGCACGCGCGTCTTTCTGGTTGCTGTGCTGGCACTGGCACTGGCACTGGCAGGCGGCCACACTTACCCTCTTCATGGTGTGGAAGGTGCTGGCGACGCGGCCTTCCCACCAGCCGAGCGTGGACGCGACGGCGGCCTCGACGTCGGGCACGAGGGCGCGGAGGGCGTCGGGGCCGAGCCAGCCCTGGACGAGGCGGCGGAGGCGGAGGTGGTAGTCGCCCTCGTGGAAGAAGAGGGCGTGCGGCCCGATCATGCGCTCCTTGCTCGGCGGGAACGTCGGCTTGAACAGGTGCGCCTGCGACACCAGCACCATCTTCGCCGCCTCCGGGCTCGCCAGGATCACGCACGGGCACCCCAGCACGTGCGTCTTGAACACCTCGCCGTACCTGCATACAGGCTTAGCTGAGTCGCACATGTTCGAAGCTTACACGGGAGGAGGTGCAGCAATGTCAGGGCAGCTAGCGATCCCATAATCCACCAGCACCAACTTACTTCTCGAGCCTGGAGGAAAAGAAGGCCTTGGGGCTCATGGAGTATAGCTGCAGAGTCTCTCCGACGAACGGCAAGCCCAGGGAGCCAGGAGGCAGCCTGTCACCCTTACCTGCCCTGCTCCGTCGGCTCGCTTCGAGCAGCACCAGCACGGCGAGTGAAATGATGTAGATGCAAGCTACGGCGAGGAAGAAAGCCATGTCGTCGCCGTCCCCTACAGCTTCTAAGAAGAGTGACCCTCTCAAGCAAGCTAGATCAGGAGGAGGCAGCAGGCAAGTGCCTTCGTTCTCTGTACTTCGCTTTCGTGCCCGAATGTGGTGTGATTTGCGCCAGTAGTGGCGCGGTGGTGTTGGGAGAGGGACACGAGGGAAGCGATCTTAGAGGATCTTCCTTACAAATGGTGGTGGGAGGGGCAGCCACATGTGTGGTATTTATAGGGCCAGGTGAGGGTGGCGAATGAAAATAACGCTCATGGTTCCTGAGATTACAATTTCTAAATTTTTGGGGGAGGCGAAGAGAATAAACAGGCAACTACCCATAAGATAAGGAGGCTGAGTCATTCGGCTGTTTAGTTTCTACAAAAAAATTCTTATTTTTTAGATATATAAATGAGGTAAAGTTAACTTTGATGATCTATGCCTCAATCAAGGATACACAGCCATATTAGGACTAGTTTGGATAATCTCACGATTGAAGGAGATTGGGGTGGATTGGGACGAAATGGATTGTGTTTAAATCTACGATAGATCAAAATCCCCCTCAATCCCTTCTAATCCACCCCAATTTCCCTCAATCCGATGTTATCCAAACTAGACCTTAAGCAGTTAGATGTTATGCTCCCTTCGATCATAATTATATGATATTTTGGACAACAACTTTGACATGTAGATATTTAGGCCATTAGTTCGGGCTAGCCCTCATGATCTTTAATCAAATTAGTAATCATACACATGCGTCTCGCACGAGTTTAATAAAATTCCATTCTAACATAAAATAAGAGAATCATTTACTATATTAGCACCAAAGTGAATGTGCCAATTTATAATTTCTATAATTATCATAATTAATTTTCCACGTTGGCTCCAAGTTAATTTAGCTGAAATAGGCACTAAAATTATTTATACTTTCCATAATTTTCATAATTAAATTTTCCCATTGGTTGTAATTTAATTTGGAGAATTAATATCAATTCACAGTAGAAACATACATCAAAATTAGGATTAAAACATTATTGAACAGTGTAATTAAATTTCCCATTGGTTGTAATTTAATTTGGAGAACTAATATCAATTCACAGTAGAAACATACATCAAAATTAGTATTAAAACATTATAGAACAGTGCATCCATAATAGTGCGTCAATTCATTAAGCTCAAAAACTTACATCGAATAAATATTTTGAACTTAAATTCAAAGTAATTTCGGCCTTTATAGGATCTTGCAGCCTAACTTCATCCCCGCTGAGCCCACAACCGGCCTAGGCCCGTTTTAGTGGCCATCTCGCCAGGACCGTCCAATTTAATCGGACGTCGGACGGCTCCCGGTGCCTCTAGCACCAACAAAAATCGGGAGCCCTAACCCCACCCCCATTACCGGCCTCCTCGCTTTCTCCCCCGCCACTGCCTCTTGCAACCCGTCGTCCACCACCGGGGCGTTGCCCCTCCAACTTTCCTCGCGGCCATTGGCACCTAGCGGCCACCGGCACCCAGTGCTAGCCACCACCTCCTCTGCCCCCGGCCAGGCACCGCTCCTCCTTGCTCTCCTCTCGCGCAAGGCTGGCCGTCGCAGCTCTGCTGGCCAGAGCGCGCGGCTCTGTCGAGCGAAGCCCCGGCGCGCCGCTTTCCTCCTTTCTCTCCATCATGTCGCCTGGCCTCATGGCGTCCTTCCGCCCATCACGCAGCCTAGCCTTGCGGCAGCCAAATCCGCCCGGCTGCCGCCTTCCTCCAGCCCGTCGGCACCGCGCCTTGCAGCGTCCTCCCCCGCCCGTCACGCCGCCCGGCCTCGCGGCACTGCCGCCTTCCTGCAGCCCGTCACGCCTCCGCCCAGCCACTGCCACCACCCGTCTCGCGGCACTAGGTAAGCCCTTGTCTCTTCAAGATTGGAACACGGTGTTGGTTTATTACTACGCAAATCATTGCATGTTTGGGTAATGCGGGATTAATGACTATAGTTTTTTGGGTTGTGATGACTCAAATCTGATTTTTTGGGCTGTGATGGACCCAAATCGGGGGGCTTTGGTTCAGCGATCTGTCGCGCTGTAGATGCAGGTGAGGGGATTCGGTGTGGAGTCCTGCCCACGGTGGGTTTTTGGGTAGGGATTTGGCCGGTGAAAAAAAAATCCTAAGAATACCGATCGTACATGGGCAGCCACGGTAGAAACGGCCATTTCTGCCTGGCGACCGTAAAGGGAGCGTAACACAGGGAAATTGGACCGATATATAATAGTGTGTGGTAAGGTCAGTGTTTAGATCTAACGGTGGGAAAAATATGGTGGGTATAAAATCGGTGGGTAGATATTGTTATTTTTAAACTCGCTCTTTTATAGGATAGATAACTCAAAGTAGAGAAACAGTATATGTTTTCTAAAATTTTCGGCGCAGAAAACACGACCCATGTATAAATCAAAAGAATCAACTCCGCCCACGGCACACCACTTGACTATCTGTCACACAAATCCATAAAACATATATAGATAAAACCTACTAATTATCCATAACTTTATTTCTCTCAACATGCAAACTATACACGTTATCTATAAGTTTACTAAGTTTTAGAGCTATATCACCATCCACTAAAGCCCTCTATTGATGTATTACATCGATTTCCTGTGGCTAATAACATACATGATTGCAAGCATTACTCCATACGAGTACCATTTTATAAAATTTTAGTGGCAGAAACACATAGATGACCAATCACTTAGGATTTGATGTCTCTCAACTAAGATGAATATGCTGTCAAGTATAAAATGCATCATGTCTTTAAAAATATTCTTTGCAATCGCATTAATGATTCCACACTCAATTTTTACTTTAAAAATTAGTTAACGAAATTTTCATAGCAATACGTGAGGTATCACCTAGTTATACTTCTTTCCTTCTCCACTAAATAAGGCAATAACCTCTAGGGCCTTCTCTATATTTTCAAGTAGGGCAATGGGACGGCACTGTAGGCTAGTAGGCTAAGTCTTGTTTTCATTGTAATAGCTGATGGAGCAAATAGTAGTAAATAATTGGAAATAATAGTTTAAAGTTAAAACCCTAGCAAGCTAGCATGGTAAGAAAATAATGAAATAAATAGTGGAGGATGTAGTTATGAACCGATTAACTAATAGCTACTATCATCAATTTATGACCATTGGAGGGGATAGGAAACGAGGGTCCGCAATGTCAGGACAGGCGAGGGGTCGATGGTCCTTCCTGACAGGTGTGATCGCAATCATCAATTGTAGAGTCCTTCCTGACAAGCGTGAGCGCAATCACCGTATGTGATATGATCCCTCGTGGCTGTGTAGGCACACAACTAGATAGCAATGGCAGCAAGGATCCGGATGATTGATGGATGGACACTAATTAGCTCATATGAGTGACCATGAAAAAAATATTTAAGAAATATCTTATGGTAAAAAGAGGGAACCTAGAGTCTTATTGTCTTATGGGGTCCGTGTGTATCTAAAATAATCACACTTGGCACCCTAGGTCTTGGATGTTAAAGGACTTGCCCGATGACATTGATAAATGCCTTGGTCTGGTGGAAGATGTCACGAGAAGAAGATATCTCTCAATATCGACATTTTTGCCTTGTCTGATCACCTTGCTCAACCTGGACGTTTCACCCTTGCAATTGCACCTAATTAGTTTCCAAGAGTTAAAACAAACATGGACAAATGTGGGCCTCGACCAATTCCAACACAATGTTGTGGTTGCAGAGCTAGGGGCCGGGCACCCCTTTCACATGGGCCCTAGGAGGTTGCCCTCCTGCTAAGGTCTCTAGCTGGCCCTAATCCCTTCTATTAATATCCACTCTTACCCGATGCCTCCACATTGTCCATAGGTCATCATGTTTTTTTTTGCTCCAAAAGATTGCCCCCCCTTCTCTTCCCCTCCTCTCCTCCCACATCCACCCTTGCCCCACTCATGTACTTGCCCTCATCACCTCCAGCTCCTGTATACCTACTTCAACATGGCGAAGGAGCAAGGAACAACGGAGGCGCATAATCAAGGTACAAGTTCTAAGGCTACCATAGGGATTTAGATGATTGTAGGTCACACATCGATGATGTATCGATTGCGATTAAGGTGTTTGCCGGATAGGCTACAAGGTTTTTGACCTTACTACTGTTGGCTTTACTATTTGTTTTATCCATCATTTTAACAATTGGATCTTATGATATTTAGGTGTTTGGCAGTGTTTGGACACTATGATTACGCTAGCCGCTGAGACTTAGCACTTGAGACACCTAGGTGATGACCACTTGTGTGAGATCGAGTTAGTCTTAGGAGCTACCAAATCTTGGTTGTGTTCTAGATCTCACCTCTTTGTTGAACCATCCCGGCATCAAGGATGTGTCCCTCCTTGTCCTTGACCTCTCATATCTTCATTATACTCGCCCTTTTTCTCTTCTTCTTGCATCCCTGATCCCCTTGAAGTAATACGCTACCTTGGTGGTTTGAGTGCAAGTCGATCCTTTTCATTGGTCTAGGATTATTGGTTCCGGCCATAGTGGGAACTTGTTTCAGACATTATTTTTTGGATGGATTCCTTATTTGCCGATACAAGTTTTCTAGGCTCCTCTAGTTCCCACCTATTTTATCATTGGTATGATGAGTATGAATACACATCTCTCCAATCACATCTGTGGCATTAGAATTCTCTATATCAAATAAGGTATTTTCCCTTTCTTTGTTTGAGTTACGTTTTTCCATTGCATAGCATTATTGATTTAGCATCATCTTTCTACTTACTCCGATGGAGTTAAAATGAACACTGTGAATACTTTCAAGGGTACATATTGTCTTGAAGTATCCTTTACAACCCATTAAAACATGAGTTGTACTACACTAGATCATTCTCCTATATAGTATTATATCACAATAATGAAGTGAATCATATCTTAGTTTTATGGGCATCAATTTCTTTAAAAGGGGTAAAATTTATTTAGGGGTGAAGCTAGAATGCTATGTCATCAGGATCAAGCACCATGCACTAAAGTTATGATTTTATTGTCTAGAAGTCCTGAAGAGGAATTAGTAAACACATTTGAAAAAAAAATTCATTGAGGTTATCTGTCCCTAATGGGTACACATAGATCTTGATACACTTGTTAGCCTCTAATTCTATAAAAATATACGTTAGTATTGTAAATTTGTCAAGTGGTTGATGAGAGGCCTTTCGTTAGCATATCCTCATTTATGTCGGATTATAAAAGTGATCTAGTACATCAACATTAGCCCTTGTGCTACATGTCCTTTGCCATCTGTGGCAACCTTGGGTGCGCACCTCTTCCGCCAATTTAACGCTGAATCCTTGACCGATGGTGCAGTGCGCTGGCTTGGGAAGAGGGGCACATTGACACGTGTTGTGTTGGTGTTGGTGGTGGGGTGGAGGGACTTCTCTTGAGTTACTTAACAGAGTTTAGTGTCCTGAGGAATATATTTCTCATAAATGTAGGGGCCTCTAAGTGTAATAGCAAGAAAAGTTTTGGACCTGTGTACTTTACACGTCTTGAAATTATCCACACACACACTATATATATATGTATATATATAGGAAGAGTTTTATCTACATGCGCATGTAGCTACACTCATTTTTAATAAACCAATAAGGGTATGTTCGCATACTCCTTCATCAATTTGAGTATGTTCACATAATTATTTTAAGATACTTCAAAGATCACAACTCAAAAAAATTACAAAACATTCCATGATTTTAATTTATTACGATAATATATTTATATTAGTACATACAGTGAGGTATGCGCACATACCTCAGTTATATTCGCATACTTCACGTATATACCACCACAGATGGTCTAGTATTATCATATACTTCGTGTACATATCTTTCGTTCGACCAGATACCCTCAAAATCATGAGATATACAGGTGAGTGTAGCTACATGCGCATGTAGAAAGGAATTTTCCTATATACCTATATATATACATATATACCTATATATATATACATACATATATATACATACATATATATGCATATACATATACATATATATACATATACATATATATATATATATATATATATATATATATATATATATATATATATATATATATATATATATATATATATATATATATATATATATATATACACACACACACATATATACCTATATATATATACATACATATATATACATATACATATACATATACATATACATATATACATACATACATATATATATATATATATATATATATATATATATATATATATATATGAAAATTCCTTTCTACATGCGCATGTAGCTACACTCACCTGTGTATCTCATGATTTTGAGGGTATCTGGTCGAACGAAAGGTATATACATGAAGTATGTGATAAAACTAGACTATCTGTGGTGGTATATACGTGAGGTATGCGAGTATATCAGATGTATGTGGACATACCTCATAATATGTACTAATATAAAGGTATTATCATAATAAATTAAAATTAGGTATTGTTTTGTAATTTTTTCGCATGGTGGCATTTGAGGTATCTTAAAATAAGTATGTGAACATACTCAAACTAATAAATAATTATGCGAATATACCCTTGTTGGTTTACTGAATGTGTGGGTAGCTATATGTATATGTATGTATGTATGTATGTATTGATGAGTATGAATACACATCTCTCCAATCACATATGTGGCATTAGAATTCTCTATATCAAATAAGGTATTTTCCCTTTCTTTGTTTGAGTTACGTTTTTCCATTGCATAGCATTATTGATTTAGCATCATCTTTCTACTTACTCTGATGGAGTTAAAATGAACGCTGTGAATGCTTTCAAGGGTACATATTGTCTCGAAGTATCCTTTACAACCCATTAAAACATGAGTTGTACTACACTAGATCATTCTCCTATATAGTATTATATCACAATAATGAAGTGAATCAGATATACAATACGTGTGTATTCTGACGACCTGCCACCTACGTCTACGTAGTGATCGATAAAGGGCATTTGAGTTTTTGTGAAGTATAATCCGCTCTGGTTATCCTTTTTCCAGAGAGTAGTCTGTCTTTACTGTTGTAAGATAAGGTTCGAAGAATGCATGACATTGTAGAAATATATTCACTAGTAGAAGTCATGTTAGCGAAGGTCATAGAGATAGACACGTACGAGTGGGACGACAGACATTGCACGGCTGAACTCATCATCATCAGTTGTTGTTTTTGAGCCTCTCCGCGACTCCAGAACTGTACGTGATCACTGAGGAGAAGCCAAGGCTCCGTTGTCACACAGGCGACACATGTTACCACAGCTGACGAGCAAGCGTTACCAAAGATACACACACAGTGACAATGACACAGCAAGGGTTTAGCCGCCAACTACTCAAATTGATGAGCCAAAGTCATGACTTCGGCGTTCGTTTCCCGCCAGCAACGGCCACGCACACCATGCATGTTAATTACCACACCCCGTCCGTCACAATGCACAGGTACACGGTGCTGTTGGCCGATGCAGAGGCTCTCGTCAAAACGGCAAACGTAATCGCTTATGCCATCGGGGTGAGAAGCTACCAAGGAAGATCACGTCGACGCCCGGCGTGGCGCCGGTCGTCTACGAAGTTATGATGATCGCCGCCGGCCGGCACGCACAGCAGGCAGGCAAGCAGGTCGCCGTTGACGGTTGAAGCAAGCCTTGAGGCCCGGAGCAGCAGCAGCAGCAGCGCTCCCCGCAGCGCGACAGGTGGAGCGGCCGCGGCCACCCCAGGTGTCCACCACGGCGTCGCCGGAGAGCGACAGGTTAGCGCAGGGCCGCCGCCGCCGCCGCCGCCGCGACCCGGCCGCCGGTTCCCGGCCAATCGCGCGGCACCGTGTGGCCGCAGGACCTGCAGCTGGTGCGGACGTGCGGTCGTGAGATACGCAAATGTGCCCGGGTTTCAAAAACCGGGGCTCCAAACCTGGGAAATTTCGGGGTTTCCACCTGCTCGTCGCGCGGCCACCGGGACACGTACGCCGGCGTGCGCGACTGTGCAGTCCCAGACTCGTTTGACTTCCGGGGTACCAATGCAAGGCTGATTGGCACCGGCGGCCCGCGCGCGCGCGAATTCAACCGTGTTTGCATGCATGCATGTATCGCAGTCAGGGCTTGACATTTCTGAGCGAGCCGGGATATATCGGATCTGCCGCGACAGTATTTGGCATGTGCGCCGCATCGTCAGGGAACAGGATGGATCGGAGGTGGACAGACACGAAACCTATAGGGTCCGTTTCTGCACTTTCTACGCGAATTCAAAGGCCTACGATTTTATATATATATATACTATACAGATATATATATACACACACATACACACATATATATATAGGAAAATTTCTTTCTACATGCGCATGTAACTACACTCACCTGTGTATTTTAAGATTTTGAAGATATCTAGTCGAACGAAAGGTATGTACACGAAGTATATGATTACACTAGACCATCTGTGGTGGTATATACGTGAGGTATATGAATATACTTGAGGTATGTAGACATACCTCGTAATATGTACTAATATAAATGTATTATCATAATAAATTAAAATCAAGGGCTGCTTTGTAATTTTTTTCGCGTGGTGACCTTTAAGGTATCTTAAAATAAGTATGTCAACATACCCAAACTGATAAATGAGCATGTGAACATACTCTTATTGGTTTACTGAAGATGAGGGTAGCTACATGCGCATGTAGATAAAACTCTTCCTATATATATATATATATATATATATATATATATATATATATATATATATATATATATATATATATATATATATGTTTGTTTTCGCTTATAAGTGGATTCTTGGCCAACCTATCGCGATAATTCCATCCAAACACTTTGCTTCTTCCGTAAACCCACTTGTCTCAGAATCGTATCCCACGTATAGACCCGATTCTTTGGTACGCAGCTCTCCACCCGCCTTTCTTAGAACGCGGCCGATTCTCCGCGACTCTTCCCTGACTTGAGTCCCGACGGCGCACTAGGGCCGCCTCGGTGCCGCCCCCGCCGGTGCTAGGGAGAGGCTGCCGGCGGAAGGTCCCCTCCCCTGCAGCCGCCTCCAAGCTCCCCCGCCGCCTCCGGCCGAAGCTCCCCGCGCCCCTCCGCCTTTCCTGCCAGTCAACCTCCGCCCTCGATCCGCGGCCACCAGATCCGCCTCTAGCAAGGCGTCGGCCACCTACCCACCTCCCCCGTCGCCTCCTGCTGGTCCGCGCCGCCTCCACTTCCTCCTCTGACGGGATTCGCATCATCCACTGGCGTCGATTCGCTGGTGTGCCACCTCCAGCAGCCTCTACCTCCGCGCCAGGACCCCGCCACGAGCTAGCTTTGGGTCGCCGCCGGCCTCTGCCTCTGCCTCTGCCTTGTCGCCTCCGCCTCGTCAATCCTTGGCCGCCTTCGCCTCCTAGCCGGGACACCGCCGGCTCGAGTAGGGAGGAGAGGAGGTGGGGCTCGGCGGCTCGAGCGGGGGAGGCGGCTGCGCCGACTACAGCAAGGAGGAGAGAAGGCGGGTCCGGCGGTGGCCTGAGCAGGGAGAGTTGGCGAGGGAGGCTGCCCGGCGGGGAAGACGGGAGAGGATGGGAGAGAGAAGACCGGTGTAAATAATCGAGGTGGCCAAACACCTCAATTTTTTACGCAACAAATTCTTCACCGAGCCGCTTTTATAGAAAACCTGCTTTACATATGAGTGAGACCCACGTAAGCGAAAACAAACAGGGTGTTTCTGTTCTTCATGGCTGAATTCGTTAGGAAGTTTTATTTCGTTGTTTCCAAAAGTGCCACGCAATCTGAAGTGTCATGCGCGACGAATGAAATAACATTTCTAATGTATCATGTTTTTGTTTTATAGGCTGTTCATATGTAGCATTTAATGCACGGCGCATATGCTTTGAGGATCCGTGAATGATATGAATCTTTTGCTTTCAATGCGAGTGAAAAACGGTTTCCAAGTTTTGAAAGGAGGGTACACGCTCACTTGGTAACTCCATTGCCATGTTATCCTACCCACCGTCCTAAAATCTTATCTTAGTGTTACCAATAAGAGATTAAAAACACTAATTACTATGCACACTAGAAAAATATTTAAAATTCTCATAAAAATCAGAAACATCTGGTCGTCTATCCGATAACCTTTAATAATACTAGCCATGAGATTTATTATATTTTCTAAAAGAAATTACTATACACACCATGTTGTTGTGAAAAACCATTAAAGTGACCTCCTAAATTTGCATATAAATTACCTACTATGTTATTATGAAAAATAAATTAAAGTAACCTCCTAAATTTGCATATAAATTATCTAACATGCCATTATGAAAGATAAATTGAAGTAAACCCTTAAATTTACATATAAATTACCTACCTTGCTAGTGTGAAAGATGAATTGAACTAACCTCTAAATTTGCACACAGAATACTTTACATGTGATATAAAACATAATTAAACTATCCCTAATTTTACATATAAATTACCTATTGTGCTATTGTGAAAGATAATTTAACTCATCCTCCTAAACTTGCATATAAATTACCACTATGTCATTATAAAATATAAATGTTACTAGAGCCTGTTATAGGTAGATAAGATAAAAAATTATTGATATGTACATATGAAAGATGTCAAATAATAACAATTTTAATTAATTGTGAGTCAGTACGGGGTTAACATACTATTATAAGTAATTGAAGCATTGAAAAGTACTTGTGCTCAAATATATTCAAAGTTTAGCTTTGCATTGAACTTTCCCATTAGGCATCGATATTCATGCCTAGCTAGTATGCAATTATTAAATGGGCCATTCTCGGTGAGAGTTTCATGACACATTTATAAAGAAAATGCCATATCAAATTTTGCATAGATAACATTGTACCAAAAGTTTCACAACTCTCTCATCTCCTATCGGACTCTCTTTATCTCTCTTCATAACTAGCATGCCATCACCAAATATGCTGACATGTCACAATATTTATTGAGAATGAAACTTACATTAAACCCGCAATGGAAATGCCTAAGATATTTATAATTCAAGAAAAGAGAGTATTATAAGATGGGACAAGTCCATTATGTGACCTCACTATTACGGCCATCTGATTTCAACTTTGAATTATGAAACTAGGTACCCAAGGCCTATGAACTAAACAAACTGGACGAAATACCCTCTGTCATGTTAAAAGCGGCTTCGGATAGTGGTTTTCTCTTTCTAAAAAAACTTGCTAAATCTTGAAAATCACAATTAACTAATTTTAAACCAGAAGAATACAAAACTTATAACAAATGTTCTCTATAAATATAATATATCTATTGGTGCTCTATCCGGAGATTTTTAGAACTTATTTATCCCTATTTCTGATGTTCTATTTAGAACAATAAAACAATAAGTGGAAGAATAAATAAGTTCTAAATATCTTCAAATAGAGCACGGATAGTTAGAATATATTTGTAGACAAAATTGGTATAAGTTCAGTATTTTGCGATGTAAAATAAATTAATTATGATTACAATATTTAGAATCATATTTTAAATGAAACCAACTAAAGAATATGTTTTATTAGCTTTGGGGCAAGGTATATGAATGGCTTTTTCCTTTTTAAAATAACTAATTAACTTTTCAAAAAATATAAATACACTGGCTCATAAAATATTTAGATAGAAAAATATTTGATAATGCTTAAATATGTTAGCACTGAACTATTGTAGTTTATCCATCAACGAGGGGCCTGATCGGTACAGCCTATTATGCTGTGGCTGTTTAGTTTTAACTTCTTTAGTATCTATAGTGTAAAAAGCTGCAGTCCAGCAGCAGCCAAGCCAGCCGATCGCACCTGAGAGAAATATCTAAACCGGTACGTCCATGGCGACAAGGACGAAACGATCGGCGCATCGTTCCCACTTGCGACGACGGCCGGAGCGGAGCAAACATTGGCGAACCTCCTGGCTACAACCGCTTTGCAGAACGGGAAAGAGCAGGGTCGGGAGGGCATCCAGCACCCCGTTTCCGGCAAGTACGGCACCCTAATCGGTCTCTCGATTGTTCCGGAGTTCCCATAAAGTCCGGCCGCGCCGTCGCCGTCGCCGACGACGACTGCTCGATCAACAGTCCGGCGTGCCTGCCTTCCACACCCATACCAGCGGCCAGCGGGCAGGACAAGCAGCAGCGACCTCCCGGGCTACTCCCGATCGACACCGCATCCTCGTTGACCCGGCCGGAGATCTCGGACGGCGACGGGGGCGTCGCCAGATGGTTTGGTCCGTACGTGCTGTGCCTGCCGTCGTGCACTCGTATGGCACCCGAGCGCGCGTACAGTGGCAACAGCTACTCTGATGTGGCCTTTGCAGTTTGCGTACATACGCCGGTCCAGAGATGCGCCACAGCTCCTAGCTGCTTCGTTCGATTTTGTCACGAAATCGAGGGCATTTGTGGCCGGCCGGTGCGCGTCGTCGTTGCACGTGAAGATGAAGTTTCTTGTCGATTTGCAGCAACAGTGATTGGACCATTGGCGCGGCCGGCAACAGTGTTTACGTACGTGTCGACGCCGCCGCCACCAGATCCTATGGATGATCAATGTCAGGTGGTTATCAACCTTGAACTTCAGAAATTATCTCCGAAACAATGCTTGATCGGGAAAGGCTCACCATTAGGGAAAGTTATTTCTCTTTCATCCACCTCACCCCCGTCGGCTTGTTTAAAAAAACAAATACTGTCCCATTTCTTTATACTAGTCAAAATACAACGTGCGTCCCGCATGTGATTAAATAAAAATATTATTAAACTTTATTAATTGAAATATCTATTTAAGTAAAAAATAAAGGTATAATGTAAGTTCGTACAAAATATTGCGGTAGATTTTATTCTTTTTATCATTGTGATAAATAGCTGTTAATTAAAATTTATATTACTCAACAATGAGCCACGTGGATTTGGTAGATGCGATATTTTGTATCTAAACTAATAAAAGACCATGCAAAATAAGTATGGTCTTATACATTATTAATTGGTGATTATAATTATTAAAACAGAAAGAACTAAATAAGCTTAGATAAATTATAATTATTAATTTTCCCATGTGCAAAAATAGAAAAAACAAAATAAACCCCAGATAAAATCAGGCCAGCCCATGAAATCAACCCACTCAGCCTGAGCCCACTGGTACCCGCCTCTATCTAAGCCTTTCATTTCGATCCGACGATTGACAAGCAGTGATTCATCGGTATATAACGGTGCCGAAACCCTAACCTATTCATTCCCTTCCACTCGGCTAGCTGCCTGGCCTCTCCCTCTCTCTCTCTTCCTCCACTCGGTGGACAGAGCAGCGACCTCCCACCTCGTTCTCATCCTCTGCCATCGGCCTCCTCGTTCCACCTTTGCGTCTGAGCGCGGTGCCAGCGTCGTCCGCCTCCTCCGCCGCTGCCTATCGCCTTCCTGCCCGTGGGCAACCAGACCGTCTTCTCCTGGCTAGGCCGCGGATCTGCCGCCTCCATCCCGCGACCGGCCTCGCCCCTCGGCTGGGCTCGTCCACCACCGCTGCGGCCAGCCTCTTCCTCCCCCTCGCCAGCATGAAGATGGATAGATCCCCCTCTTCCTCCTCCTTGCGATGGCCAGATCTGCCTCGGCCTGAGGCACCGCCGCCTCCTCCCCATGATGGCCGGGCTGAGCTGCGGTCGGATCCACATCGGCCCAAGCCACGTTGGTCGGATCAGCCTTTGCCCAAGCCGCCACCCGCTCTTCCTCCGGCTCTGACGTCTGCCGTTAGTTCCCCTCTGACCTCTCCGAGCTACAGTGTGAATCCGTTCTTTTCTATTGCTATTGGAGCATGTTCATCATATGTTTATGAGCATTCTTCTTCAGAATTTTAATAGCGATTTAGTACTATACATGTACCGTTTAATGGTTTATTTGTACATAATAATTGTGCCTTGTGATAGGTTAAAAGTCATCGAATTATTGGGCTATCGTATGTGTTTTGATTGGTTACTGGGGATTCCCGGTTTCCTGGGAACAGACTTCCTTGTGGGTTTTGGTGGGTAGGTTTGCCGGTGAAAAAAACCATGAGAATTTCTACATAACGATGCCCGACCACGGGAGAAACGTGCGTTTCTGCCGGGGTAGCGTAAGGCGGGCGTAACCAACGCAAGAGCACCGCTAGATTAAATATATGGTGGGACTGATGTTTAGATCTAACGGTGGGAAAACATGGTGGGTATAAAAGCTATGGGTAAAAGTTGTTTAAACAAATATCATTCTTTTATAGAGTATATATATAATACCCCCTTTTTCAATACCGGTTCAAGAGCCCCAGATGGATCGTGTGTTCGCGTCTCTATTTTTTATTTTATTTTTTAAAGTCTTTTAGTTTATATAATTGTTTTTTGTTTCTTTTGAACAAGAAAATTTTCATGTGAAAAAATTTAGAAAAACATAGTGCAAGTTTCATATTTGTCTAGTTTAAAATAAGTTAATTAATATTTTTAGATATAAAAATATTTTATTATTTTAGAGTAGAAAATCACCACAGAAACCATTTTAACTTGCTCCTGTGTATTTCATTTGGAGTTAAACTGTTTTCTGTGAAACTATATAAACTTGTGTAAAATTTCTTGGTTTCAAAAGTGCTAAAAAAATATGATATCGGACAAAAACATATCCATAGTATCCATTTTCATCCCTAAATTCTCTAACGCATCGTTTCTTCTTATTTTGTGAACACAAACAGGCCTCCACGATTGCCCTCATCTTCACGCCGTCTGGACAACTTGGTGTTCCTGTAGAACGAGAGCTCTATCCTCGGACGCCATTTGCTGGTAGCTACATCAGCCGTACTGACGTCGGCATCCCTGGAATCGAGACTGCTCTAGAAACGCTACATTTGAAAGTGTTTTTTAGTGGTGACTTCATTTTCTTTTATGAAAAATAAAATCATATTTAATCTCTAAAAATCCATAATTAATTTACTTTAAATCAGAAAAAAGAAACGTGTATCAGTTTTTTATAAAAATAATCTATCTACTGATGTTCTATTTGCAGACATTTGGCAGTTATGTTATTCTTACACCTAATATTTTATTGCTGTTATTATACTCCCTCCGTCCTGAAATATAGCGTTTTCTGGATTTGTCATAAGTCAAATAATATTAAATTTGATCAAAGTTTTAGAGAAAAATATTAACATATATCACACCAAAGAAGTAAATTATGAAAATATAGCTCATGATGAATATAATGAATATAATAGTAGTCATTTTACATTAAAAATATTATCATTCCTTTGTATAAACTTTGTCAAAGTTTAAAAATTTTGACTTAGCACAAATCCAGAAAACGCTATATTTTAGGACAGTGGGAGTAAAAAGGAACAATTAAGGTCCATATAGGTCTGAGTAGAACACCAATGGACTCATTCTTTTTAGAAAAAAAACATGGAATAAGTTTCATATTTATCTGATTTATAATAGATCAATTATGATTTTTTTTATAGTTTAAAAGATGTTATTATTTCTAAAAATAGAAACCACCACAAAAACTGCTTTCAACTAGCTCGGGGTGTATTTTATTCAGTTGTGAATAGTTGGGGACCCAAATTAGCCAGTTAGTTTAGGGATGAAAATCAAACAACGTTGGCAATTCATGGTTGTAAAATGTACTTTTCCGAAATATTATCATATGATTTTTTACTTAAAATCCTACATTTTTCTGTTAAACTAAATTCCAAAAATACTGTAAACAAATGATATCCGACTGAAACCTAATAGTTTCGGATGCCCTCGTGCTACGGTGGCTAAGCTGTAGCTCCTAGCTAGCTGCTTCGTTCGTTTGTCACCAAATAGAGGGCATTTGTGGCCGGTTGCACATGAAGATGAAGTTTCTTGTCCATTTGCAGCAACAGGAACCGGGACTGGACCATCGGCGCGGCTAGGCCTGTGCATTCGGTTAGACCGAACAATTCGGTTCGGTTCCTCGGTCCTTCGGTTACTTCTGTTTTGAGAAACCTGGAACCAAATTTTCATCCTAGAAGAATGGAGACCGAGCAGTTTGGTCTTCAGATAGTTTGGTTCAGTCTTCGGTTAGACCAAACTGACCGAGGCAGCTTAGGGAGCAGGGAGGTGCCGGCGCTCTGCGGCCGTACCAACGGGGAGGCGAACTAACAGAGCAGACCAACCAGCAGCCACGTACTTTTGCCACGCCGTGGGAGGAGGAGGCCGCTGCGCTGTGGGGGAGGTTCGCCGCCGAGCCATGGGTGGAGGAGGCCGCCGCCGCGCCGTGGGAACGGGGGCACCGCCGTGCCATGGCCGTGGGGGAGGGGGCACCGCCGAGCCGTGGGTGGAGGAGGTCACCGCTGCGCCGTGGGAAGGAGGGCGCCGCCGTGCTGTTGCCATGGGAGAGGGGCACTGCCGTGCCGAGCCATGGATGAGGATGGGGATTCGGCGAAGAGAAGGCGGCTAGGTGGCAGCCGTTGCTAGGGAGGCTGGGAGCGGGAGGGGAAAGGGCTCTACACCGGCAGCCAGCACCTAGCAGGGAGGGGCAGGGAGGTGCCGGTGCCGGTGGGCGGCGGCTGGGACGCTGGAGGCAGGGACCGGGGAGAGTGGGAGTGGGAGGCAGGGAGCGGCGGAGGCCGGAGGGGATAGGTAGGGTTAGGTTTTTTGTCAGCGGGCTGATGGCTGTTGGGCCTTGGAACTTCGGTTTTTTGGGTTACTTCGGTTTTTTGTCGGCTCGGTCATTTCGGTTTTGGTTAGTTCGGTCATTTGGAAACCTGAGACCGAAATTAACTTCGGTTCTATTCGGTTTCGGTCTCGGTCGGTTTCGGTTTTTTTTCTCACACCTAGCCGCCGCCACCAGATCCTATGATCAATGTCAGGTGGTTGTCAGCCTTAAACTATCAGAAATTATTTCTACAAGACAAAAGTCCGATTATACGATTTTGAACTATCGAAGTTGTCCATTTTGTCTTAAACTATGAAACTAGACATCCATCACATTGTACTCTCTAAAACTGAACAGATATGGACCTTTAACAGGTTCCATAGTTGGTTTTTACTATTTTAAAAAAATAAATTTATTTAATCTCTGAAAATTCATAGTTATTTATTTATTATTTATGAATATATACAATTTGCATCACGATTTTGAAATATAATCTAATTATTTCTCTATTTGGGATTTTTTCATGTTTCTTGTGTTTTATTTGGACTGTCAAAACAATAGATATTGGAATACATAAATTCAAAAGAACTCCAATAGACCACGAATAGATAGACTAAATTTTTGGAAACAAATTGGTACAATTTTCATATTTTCCCATTTAAAATAGATTAATTATATTTTTTTAAGATTAATATAATTTTATTGTTTCTATAAATATAGGAAACCATATAGTTTGATATTGCAAAATTGACCATTTCCATTCTGAAAGAATGTTTGATCAGGAGAGGCTCATCATTAGTGTCGTTGAATTCCATCCGGAAATCTTTAGATCCACCTCACATTTTTTTAAACAAAAATACTATCCTGTTTCTTTGTATAATGCCGATGCAAGAGCCCCAAGTAGGCTCACTTTTTTGTTTCTCTATATTTTTTATTTCATTTACTCTTGAATTTCTTTACTTAAATTTCTTTACTTGATATAACTGTTTCCCTTTTGTTTATTTTGAACAAGAAATTTTGATGTGAAAATTTTAGAAAAAATATATAGTACGCATTCCATATTTATCTGATTTGAAATAAATGAATCACGTTTTTATAGTAATTTTATTATTTAAAAAATAGAAAACTAGCACAAAAATTGTTTCCAACTAGCTTAAGGGACCTAGACTACCCGGTTTCGTAGTGTATAATTAAAATCGGACAACTATAATAGTTAAAAGTGGTAAAATGGACCTTTTGTTTGTAAAGTGGGATTTTTTGAAAAATTCTTAATGTTTTCTGTGAACTTGAACGGTTTCATGTCGAGTTTCTGTGGCACCTCTACATTTCAAAAGTTCCATGACAATACGATATCTGACTTAAACATATAAATAGAAACAACTAAGGTCCACACAACTCTAAGTA
The DNA here is from genome assembly GCA_030272315.1 of Paspalum vaginatum. NCBI lineage: Eukaryota > Viridiplantae > Streptophyta > Magnoliopsida > Poales > Poaceae > Paspalum > Paspalum vaginatum. The sequence continues at coordinate 37,661,370 of CM059018.1, forward strand.
GAACACTAATGGATAATATTGTTTTAGATAAACATAGTACAAGCTTCATATTCGTCTAATGTAAAATAAATACTGTTAGCCCGTTTAAACACCGTTCAAACGCTAAACTTATGGCGAACCGTTTTCGTTTAATTAGCCATTTACACCGTTTAAACCCGTTTAAACGGCTGTTTAGCACCGAATAATGGCTAAACAGTAGGTAACCGACTATTTACCATTTAGCGTTTAGGCTACCACTGAAAATAAATTAATAATTATTTTTTGTATTTTAAATAGAATTTATTAGTTCTAACCACACAAACACTTTCAACTACCTCGTGGTGTCTTTGGTTTTGGATAGTCGGAGAACCCAGATTACCATGTTTCGCAGTCTAGGGCTGAAAAGACTTCAAGTTCAAAGTTGTAAATTGATTTTTGAGAATATTACTATATAAATCGGACAACCATGGGACTTTTCCCTCGAATTATATGTTTTCCCTACAAAACTAAATTGTTCTTCGTGGAATTGCTAAGTTCTAAAAATACTCTAAAATATGATATATTATGTTTGTTTTGTCCTTGGGAATCATGTCATGCTGCAATAGGATATCGGAGTATTCAAATCTATTACCGCTGCTCCTTGCATGTTATCGGGTTCCAGCACCGCGCTATGCCTCCTCCTCATCGGTGCCTCCTGGTCTCCTCCCCGCTAACGTGGAGCCGGATCTACGCGGGCGCAAGCGCTCCTCCGAAGCTCTGACAGAGGGCGGTGAGTGAGGAAGCCGTGGAGAAGGGCAGCAGCTCTCCCTCCCCACCAACACGGTCGCCTTCTCCGGTCCGCTGCCGCACTCGCCATCGCTGGTCCGCCGCCTCGCCCCCTTCTCTCCTTACCTGGCAGCGCATGGATCTAGACACCGATAGGGCACGACATGACATTACCGTAGCCTTCCACACGGCCGTGTAACAGTAGGCACGGCAGGCAACTTGCTCGTGCCGTGCCTGGCCGGCCGTGGTAGTGCCATGCCCAGCCGTGTCACGGCACGACACGCTCAAATGGACATGTATACCCGCCGTTGTTTTTCTCACGGTTGTTTTCTATTCCATTACGGAGCTTAGACAAACAAAACAAGTGATCAAACGATTTGTTACCGATTGCTGCGTTACCTATTTGTGTTTAACTTTACATTCCCGAGCCAAAAACCACCTTATATGCAATCAAATACCTGGCAGGCCACCGGCCATTACACCCCTCACACACATGTAACGTACGTATTGCTCCGTAATATGTTTCCATTGCTTTGTGCAACCAAACAAAGCTTAGAAACAGTAATCCCGCAGTCACTTACTCTGGACAACATGTTCCTGTAGCACGAGAGTTCTATATCTCCTCGAACGCCATTCGCAATATCTACGGCAGCCGTACTGACGTCGGTGTCCCCGGCCGGAGTCGAGACTGCTCTAGAACCGCTGCACGGCCTCTTGCGCTGGCCGGACGGCTGAAAACGAAAACACGCATAGGAGATGGCCGACACGCAGCAGCCTAGGCATCCATATGAGCCCCCCTGCGTTCGTTGTCGCGGCTACCTTTCAGGAACACATCTTCGCACAGGAGACGGGACGATGACCCAGCCAGCCGGGCGGCCTACTTCTGTGCTCCCGGCCGGCTCTGGGCCGCCCCTGGCCATACGTCACGGGCTCACGGCTTCCCCCGATTTGTCACGGCGACGCATGCCCGACGGCGACGCCATGGAGGGCGCGCGCCGGCTGGCCCTGTCGCCGTCGCCCGGCGGCCGGCCCTTTTCGCGTCCCTGCGCAACTTGCAGGTGCGCGCGCGGACGCCCTGCCCTGGGTGACGATCAGCCACACCTTCGGTCCAGATGCCACTGCTCGCGGCGGAGCTGCTTGGCACAGTGTTGTTCTTTGGCCGTCGTCGTGTGCAGCAGGGAGGGCCATGAATCATAGCGTAGCGTCAAGCTAAGTACGACGCGCCGACTGAGGCGCCGGCCGCCACACGTTGCGCGCGGTAGGCCGGCGCGGGCACGGCAATGTCGGCGCCACGAGAGCCGCCGCCCGGTTGGCCCGCAGCGCAGCGTCGCCGTCGGTTCCTTTTCCGGTGACGCGATCGAATCCATGTCGATACGTTGCGTCCAGTGAAATGCATGGTTCGTTTTTTTTATTTTCGGCATTAAAATGTGTAATAGGGCTAAGTGTTAATTGATAGTACATCACTGAAAAGGCACAATTAAAATTTTATATTAAGTACTAGTTAGAATAGGGCAGAATTTTAGGTACATAATCGGAGCTGCCGATCGGTGCTCAGAGGCTCGATTCACTGTCCAATCCTGCAGTGTTAATCTAAAGCAATGGTATATCTTCCTCGTCAATTTCACGAACAGCCATTCTATCAAGAATCCCCCTCTAGCCCACCCACAATAGGTCTTGTCGATCCTGAACAATGCTCTACCTCTACTTACCTAAGAAATTAAAGCATCACGCACCACCTAGGTTCATGCATGGCTCTCAGAGAGGACGCCCACAATACTTATTGTGCATGTGACACATCAAAACAAGAACAAATATATTTTTGTTTTGCAACACCTCAAAATATCAAGCGTAGAACATTACAAAAAGGAAACATGAAACATAGCTGTGAGAAACATTACCTTGCGCCAAGCTGCTAGGCTTCTCAAGGAGGAGCAATAAAGTTTGTTAGGTGTTTAGCATTGGCAGTCTACCGCGGAATATACCAAGAGATGGTTTAGAGCGTAGGACTAATCATTGACGAATGGCAAAGGTCACACAAGAACGTAGTACTTGACGATTTAGACAAGTCCGATCAGTTAAATCCAGTAATATTCTTCGTCATGGATGGGTTGTATATAGTCGTAAATGTAAATGTAGACGTTCGATGTTTTTGAAAGGCCCATGTCCCACTTTATATAGTCTAACGGACATGGTTTGAAGCAGTTTCCCATTTGTATCTAATCAGAATACCTCGTATAATAATCCTAGAGGAATATATTAAATCTTTTCTATCCCAAATATGACTAGATATACTTCTTGACTTGGTCTCATGTCGTCCTGCTCCCTTGGGATCCTCCAAGTCATAACTCTTACTGCCCACCTATCAGATGGTCAAATACTCGGTCCTCAAGGTACCCTAGGGTATATATATCCCCTCCAATGTTTAACAGGTGGGATATTATTGGCGCAAGATAAAAGTAACTTTTATGCTATATTTTACATTAGGGTTTTTTTTCATTGTGTATCTGGGTTTCATATATGTTTGATTTCATAGGTTTTAGCCCAAAACTAATAAGTCCACATAATCATGAAAATGCAATGATTGATGCGAGGGTCGTGTACATAGAGGATGGGCCTAAGCCGGTCTAGGGAAGGCCCAAGCTGTTCATTTTGGGGACATCTCGGTCTATTTTGGTTGTGGTTCATGGAGAGATTTGGACAGTGATTCAATGATGGAGTTTGGAGCACATTAACCGGAAGATTCACACAAGTTCTACTCCAAATAAACAACTTCGACACCAATAAGAACATGAAATTTCATATATGGAAAGACTTTGATAAAGATATACTCCCTCCATCACATAAATAAGGCATATAGATTTTTGAAAAGACAACATCTTAAATACTTAACTAAGAATTGAGTGAAATCCATAAAATTTTAGTGTATGCATGTTATATATTTGGATTCATATTCAAAAGTATTAATATGATGCATGATGATTTTGTTTTTGTCGATAAAATATTTTTCAAAGAAATTGATGTTCAAAGTTTCACTTTAAAGACCATATCAAAAAACTATATGCCTTATTTTTTAGACTAGAGGAAGTACTATATATCAAAGTTATGAAAATATGGGGCGACCAATTTGCTTGACAAAGAAGAGTATGAAGATATGATGACTTAGACATGAATCACGTGAAGATCTGGAAGCCTTGTTATGAAACTAATTTGAGATCAAATTAAATATAGAGAGATTATCATAGCCCAAAGACAAAGAAACTTCCAGAGCAGATTTGGAGTTCAAGAGGACTTCGAATAGAGAAAGTGTGAATATAATTGCATGTATTCTTCATCTTCATGCTTGTCATATTCATCATATGCAATTCGTGCCTAATCTATAGTTGACCCTTAAGATTAGATAGAAAATCTTAAAAAGTTCATTGTCGATCCACATATTTGATACCCTAGAATGATTATTGCATGCCTATGAAACACAAACACTCATGGGGTTTTAAGTTTGTAACAAAGGCTGGTTGGCTGCCTATGAAACACAAACACCTCAATGCTGCCTGGCTGGTTGTGGAGCTTGTAGAACACACATTTTAGACATCCAAATCTAGTAAATTTTTGATTTATAGGATCCTCTAGAAATGTTCCTAGAGGTGTGGGTCCATGGTTATCCTTGGGCTTTCAAGCTCCAAGAAGAGGCTATATGCCTATATCACCTAGTCAAGATTGGAAAAAGTTTAAGCGAGGGCCTCAAGGTTGGTGTATATGAGTGAAGATGAAGGACCCTCGTGTTTTTTCCTTGCCCGAGGAAGAAGTGGAAAGGTGAAAAGGAAGCTTGATGTGAATCCTCTTTCTTGCTTCTTGGCTTGAATACGACCAATGAAAATCTTCAGTGAAGCTTCAGTGAGTTTCTTTTGTGATGTGGGGATGAGGGAGTGAAGATGAAGGACCCTTGTGTTCTTTTTTTTTTTTTTTTTGCCTTGCCCGAGGAAGAAGAAGTGGAAAGGTAGAGAAGAAGCTTGATGTGGCTCATCTTCCTTATTTCTTGGCTTGAAGACGGTCATTGGGAATCTTCAATGAAGCTTTGGTGAATTTCTATGGTGATGTGGGAATGACGGGGTGGACTGCTCTTCTCACTTTCTTACTCTCTTGTGTGAAGGCAAAGCAAAAGAGACATGGTAAGAGATGAAAGATATTGCCTGGGTAGGGAGAACTTGGCTAAGTGGTGCTCCCAAGCATGTAGGGTCATGGAAACGTGACACATGGCCACCGCATATGGATCCCTTGACATGGTCGTTGCCTGAGTAATTTTCATTGGTTTTACCTTCGGGCTTCAGGCCGATGCAAATTACTCAACGCTAACCAGTAACTTTCGTCGGCCATAATTTTCATTAGGGCTGACGATAATTATCATAACTTTTGTCTCGTAACTAATGACAACTAAGAACAGATAAAAATTAGAACTGAATTTTCATCTGTTTTCTTCTAATTTTCGTCGACTATTGGCTTACCGTTGCCTTCTTTCGTCTGCATTACTGCAGTGAGAGAAAAAAATTGGCGGAGATGAAGTGTCATGTAGGGAGAACGAGAGACAAGAGGTTGACAAGGTGGAGGGGCGTGTTGGGGCGAATGAGGAGCAATCTGAGAGAAGGACCGGTGAGGGTGAGGTGGGGCGGACATGAACTTGAGTTTAAGCCCCCATTGTATAATATTTCGGGTCCGAGATCTAGTATCACCGTTGGTTGGTAATACCCAATAAAGCCATATCATTGTGGTTGCTTGAACCATCATATCTTGTCACTGTTGGCCCTAATACACCCGACAGTGTTAGGTGTTTCTCTGTACTTGTGTTTTAGAGGCGTCGTGGATCTTTTAGATCCAAAGTGCTGACCATGGTTTTTGTTGGCAAATATGAATTACTCCCACGTTTTCAAAATTTAAGCCACGTTTCGACCTGTAGGTCTCCAATATATGCTATAGTAGTTAATATATCTATTATTGTTGATTGCCATGTATAAAATACACATCATATGAAAGACCTACTATCATTAATTCATTGGCACCTAATAATCATCTACTAGTGGTCACTAATTTTAAATTTATTTCCACTAACTAGTAAGATCTACTGTCATTCTGTGGCACTGCATCTCAAATGGCTCGTTCCTGAGGATGCACCTGCTTTATTTGAGTGATCTCTGCTGGGAACAATGCAAAACTATGACAATTGGCACTCCCTACAGGTCTGGTAGCATCGACCATGGATAGAGCTAGCTGCATGCCCTTCACAATCCATATAAGGACACATCCCCGAATGCTATAGACCTGGGAAAAAGTGTGCATCTAGCCAGGTCCCGGGCGAGTGATGGAACGAGGAATCCAGGAAAATGCGCACAATGGCTGGCATTCCGAAAGGTCCGGGATGTGATGATATGTGCGTATAGCTTGCTAGGGGACCATGCATATATGGCTCCGCTCCCCACAATTGCGCATCCTAATGGAGCTGAGCAGTGAGCACACGGTGGTGAACTGGTGATCGTGTTCATTTCCCGGCCGGCCGGGGCTAGCTGTAGTAGGACCAGTGGATATTTGCATGCGAAACAAGTCGTAAATCCTAACGCTCTGTGACTCTGTGAGTCAGTGCTCGATCAGTGGCGAACTGAGTAGCTGACACGCCGCTGGAAAGGGAAGCTGTGTCGACGTGCCAATTATTTGGACGTCCCTTTTGCCGCTGGTGGACGCCATCGCCATCGATCTGCCGCTGCTGCCTTGCATTGCATTGCATGCTGAGTTCGTCCATCGTCGAGCGGCGTTGTGAATCGTCAGTGATCACGAGATCAGTAAATGGGTCGTCGATCTGTGGACTAAGATATGTAATCCCATTCGTGCTAGCAGTTTACAGTCGTGACCAGAACAAATTTGCTCCACGTACTGTTTCATCTCGCCAGCGCAACTTTATTTGTGTTCTGAATCGTCTTCGCCCCTAAGCTTCGGTGAGTGTATCTACCATTGACATACAGTAGTAAGAGCTGAACCTTCAAACTCTGTGGGTATCGCTTTCGAGGATCTCCAGCTACTACTGCAACAACAGCACAATCATAAGCTTCGTCAGACATGGGGTGAACAGAATCTAACCGATCGATCCGAGTCGACATCGGCATGGCCCATAGTCCACAACACACGATATACAAAGGTCTACTACTCATAGCATGGTACAGGCATAATCTCTTCGATGCCCGGTTTGACATGACGGCGATCCTTGTTGATTCTGTGAATCATGGTCGATCTCTTACTCTCACAGCCCTGCATATCTCAGCGCCATATATATGGCATGCTGCCCAGGACAGGATAGGGATGCTGCATTGTGTTGGCACCCAAAAAGGTGGGCACTAGTCGAGCCAACGAAGCTGGAAAAGTTGTGACGAGGAGACGGCCACATCGCGCCACATCGCGCTGATCCCAACAAAGCCAAGCCGGCCGGATCTGGAAATTGATCTATTACCAAATTCACTATCCATGTCACGACCTTATTTTCCAAGTTCAATTGATGTGTGTGTTTCTCTTGATTTTGCTACAGTTTAATGATTCATGATTCAATTTGCAATAAACGCACACACGCACACCATATCCCTATGAGTATCTCCGAGCCTCACAATCGACGAGGACGTCGCCTACCACTAAAATAACAAAGACATTAATCCTGAAATAAATTCAGAAAATGCGAACACCCATGCCAAATTGATGACTTGCCGATGGACAGGTCCCACCACAAGGAAACTAACCAATTGAGCTACACAAGTTGTGCCAAATTTATCGGTTTTTGCATATATGGGTCATCAAAATTAGACAAATGAAAGGATTGAGGAGCTAAAATAGACTTTTTTTTAATGCATAAGCTTGCTCCAACTTGCAATGAGTCGATTCAAAAAAAGGTGCACAAGCTTGTTCCAACAGTTGTTGTGGTATCATCTTAAAGATGATGATTTGTTTTTTCAGTTGGACAAAGAAGTAAGGGGTCTAGGAGTATGATTCAACGGCCATCTCTAGAGGGCAAGCATGTTGAAATTCTTCTACTCGATGGAATATCCAGTCTCTTTGCAAAGGAATCAGAGGTGCAAAATGTACTCATAGTAACTAGCAATAGAGTGAATTGCACGTCATACCTTTAAATTTATGCAGTGGTACCGTCGAGGTCCACAAATTTTCAAAATGATCATACGAGTCTTTCAACTTTTTAAAGTGATCATCTAGATCCATCAACTTTTTATACTTAATTCACTTGGAACCTTATCATGGACCTAAATTTACACTAAAAATAAACCATTTGAAAAGTTAAAAGACTCAAATAATCACTTTGTGAGTCTATAGAACTAAATGGTATCATGGGATGACTTTAAGTACCTAGCATGCAATTCACTTCTAGATATATGTGAGCTTCAACTTCTTTTTCTTTTGGTGCGGCGACCAGTTATTGTGACAATGAGACCTCCAATCTCCAACTTGATATTTTCTTTTGTGTGGTCCAACATGATAATTTGGTATAAGGGGCATTTGCATAGGCTTAGGCATGTAGATGTTAGATGTTGACCTGGGGGTAAAGCAATTGGGCCTTACTGGTTTCGCCATTGGGCTTCATGTTTGTTCTATGTGCCATGTTTTTCCCTTATGTTATGCTTTGTTTGTCGTTTATTGTAGTTTGTTTTATTTCTTTTTGATATTTGTGGTATTTTTTTGTTTTCTCATTCGGCATATGTCTCAATTTATATTTTAATGATGTTTTGGTTTCAGAAAAAAATCTCAAATTGTATGCATTTTGCTACCTTTTTTTTTTTTTTTGCAATATGAAGTGGCCAGATGACAATTGTTGTGATGAAACGCAAACGGACCGATAGACTTCCATTGTTTGGGCCGATATATAGTCGGCAGCTCAAAATGGCCTGCTGGATAAGGCCCAATCCCCATCTGGGCTTCTGTTTTTTTTTTTTTTTTTTTTTTTTTGTGATAAGGGGGCATCTGGTTCTTGATGTGTAACAAGGGTCCTTTAATTGAAAGTTCTAGTTTCAGTCTCTTCCGAGTAACACACTGGGTATTCCACTGCAGGTGGTGCTCTCGTGCCACGATCTGGGAACTGGGTAACAGTGGGTGAGACTTCCTCGCCCAACCCATTCAGGCCGCCGGTCACCGACGACGGGCTGCGCGCTCTCGTAGCCAACTCGCACGTCCTCCGAACCGCGACCGTCGTCCCAGAGCAACAGCGGCTGCTCGACGTGCGTGCCGGGGGCGCGATACGTGCCGGCGAACGTTCATCTCCGTCTTTAATGTACAGTGGTACGTCGGTAGAACGTGCAGTAGGCAAAGCTTAATTTCCTTCCGTCGCGATCACGACTATCGACGGCTCATCTTATCCACTGAACATCTCACATCTGTACTCTCCCTGGCTATTCCATGCTCATGCGCATGCATCGTTGGTGGTCGGCTACCGGCGCCACGCACGTCTGGCTGCCGCCCCCTCGCACTCCGTCGCGCCGCATGCCCTCTCCGAGCAAACCTCTGCAACAACAGTGGCGGAGAGAGGGGGTCTAGGGGGCAAGCACCCATAAGATTTCTAAAGTTATATAATATGTATTCCATTTTTTCTATAAATAGTGACTTTTGGATCTAATTTTTTTACTAATCGTGATTTTTAAGTGTATTTTTTTACTAATATGTATAGTAATCAGTGGTTATTTATCTATATTAATATAATTGAATGATGTAATGTTTGTTATATTGATTAAAATGGTCATTCTTTCTATATTTTTTTGTTACTTGCCGGCATTGCCGGCATTAGTCCCCTTAGGGCAAGTTTGGAAGCCCAAACCCCCCTGGGATTCCCGGCCTTTTCCCGAGGCATGCAGCCCGCGCGGATTTCGGCCCCGGGGCGAGATCTTGGGCCGTTTGGAAGCCCACGCCACGGGGTAGCTGCCCCCGCCCCCCGTCATTTCCCCGGGGTAGCGCTGCCCTGACGCTAGGGTCCGGGCGTCTCTTCCTCGAGGCGCCGGCGCGAGCGCGACCCTAGCCGCGAGGCGAGGGGAGGCGAGGCTTGGCTCCAAAGCGACCCCAGCCGCCGGCCGCCGCCACCTTCATCCGCGCTCGACCGCAAGGCCCGTGCCTTCCTCCGCCGTCCGTGCTCGGTCGCGCTCCTCCATGTCCCAGCTCGGCCGATGCGAGGCCACGTGACGCTAGAGAGCGACCACCACCGTCGGCCGCCGTCACCTTCAGTCCCCGCTCGGCTGCGCCTCCTCCACCATCCCCGCTGGACCGCGCCGCCTCCGCCGTCCCCACTCGGTCGCGGATGTCGCTGCCTGCTTGCTTGAGCTTGGCTTGGGTTGTTAGCTGTCGGCTAGTTAACTTGCTGCTTTTTTTGCTTTGGTGCTGTGCTAGTAAAAGGTGCTGGTTAATCTTGGAGAGTTTCTCTATCACCGATTAATGACAAGTGCTAATCTGTAGGTTAATCTTGGACAGTTTACACTGTCATTGGTTGTTGACAGGTTCTAGTCTTGGTCAAGAAACGAGTCTGGAAAAAGATGCCTTCTTTTTCTTGGTCGTAGCAGCGTAAATGTTGCCTGCAGAACTTGCAGATCATCCTGTGACTTGAGTAATGATGCCGTAGGAACTGTTAGAGCTGCGGTAATGCTTTTGGAGTGTATATTGACTGGTTCTTGGGGCACTGGGCAAGCAGTGGCGACTAGTGAGCTACTGAGATTTGTAGTTACAAGCCAATGAATTAAATAGGGCAACTAACCACCAGGGAGAAGGGCCTGCTTTGCTTATGTTGCCCATCTGGTCTGTACTAGCATGGTTAGTTACCTATGCCTGTTTGTTCCTTGCTCTTTCTATTTCAATTTCAATGTTGCTAAGCTATAAAGATTGGTTAACTTGCTGCTTTTTTTTTAACCTTGGTTCTGTGCTAGTAATTAGTAAAAGATTAGTTATCTGTGCATGTTACAGTTTGTGCTACCTGCGCATATTTGATAGATTAGATTCATCTATTTTTAGTTCAGTTGTGATGCTTTGTTGACAACAAGGGGAGACTCAGGGAGAAGAGACCTACATCAATTAGAACTTGGCTGCAGTTGTGACAGAGCTTCTCAAATATCTTTCAGGTGCTAAGATCAAATCTTACCCAAATAATATGTGGTTTCTATGGAGTGAAATTATTTTCATCAGACCGCTGTTTAGTTAAGTTAATTATTTCTTCATCATGCTATTTTTTGTTTGTCTACCTTAGATTTGCAGTTTGATTGGTTCAAGATAGTGATGGCTGTGAATAATTTTGGTAGATTGGCTTGTGGTTGGGCACAAATCAGAAAAAGGATTCAATCTTGTAGCTATTGATCTGTTCTTGCAGTTATTGACTTGCCCTGCACCTTTTCATTACATAATCTGTTTTGTTCTTGCTTACATGTATATGTAGCTCCTGTTCTTGGTATAATCTGTTCCGTTCTTGCTTACATTATATATGTAACTCCTAGAATTTAGTGCTCATGCAGTTTGATAACCTCATGATATACTGTAACATCGTAGCGTAACCATACTTGATAATTTTCAATAATTGATCATTCTTTTTTATTAATAGTACAATGTGGTCTATGGAAATATGTTTCATATACAAGCTAGCACAACTATATAAGTGCATGCTTATATTGTATAGTTTCTTAAGTCCTTATTCCATACTTGTAGATATGGGTTCTTGGGAAGAGCAAGTTAGACAATTTTTATTAGATGAGGAGAAAGACGATGATGAGTTATTCTTTGTTATTCTCCCTGCTATAATTCCATATCTCTCAGAAGAGAAAGAGCCCATCCACACCTCCTCACTCACTGGTGCTAAAAAGGTTAGAGAAATCCTTGAAGGACATGAGAGTTGGTGCAAATCTGAGTTCCGAATGGAGCCAGCAATATTCAAAGCCACAACAAATTTTCTTAGAAGAGAGAATTTACTACGTGACACACGAGGAGTTACCGTTGAGGAGCAGCTTGCGATGTTCATGTACATGATTTCCCACAATGCTAGTAACCAAATGCTACAGAAGGCTTTTCAACACAGTGGAGAGACTATCCATAGAAAAATATCTTAAGTTTTTGATATTGTTCCCACACTAACTCAGTGTTTCGTGAAGCTTCCTAGCTCTGTCCAAATCCATACTAAAATTGCAACAGATTCTAGGTTCATACCATTTTTTCAGGTGACCTATCAATTCCAAACACACAATTAGCTTAAGTGTTTCCCTTTCATTGCCACATGGCCTCAATATGTTTCCATGTTGAACCCACTTAAGCTCAGTTTGTCCCATCTAATCAAGAATCAAGCCAAAGAGAAGGTGGAAGTGGGAGAAAGCGTAAGCAAAGCCATATTGGATCAGCTCTTGAAAGTTATGTGGAGTTTAAAAAGATCCAAACTGCAGAAACAGTTAAAGCTTTTAAAGAAAAGAAGAGGCAGGAGGAACAATTTTCCATTAGCAAGTGTCAGGATAAATTGAAAGCAATGGATGGATTAACAGCCGAGGAGAAATCATATGCTTTGGAGGTTTTCGAATCTACGATAAATAGAGAGGTTTTCTTAACAACAACGGAGCACAATGTTAGAGAAATTTGGCTCAAGCCCAAAATTAGATATGTCCCTACTCTAATACCATCAACCTTATTAATCTGGTAAATGTTGTACTTTGGAGTACAAACACCTGATGTCTTCTTTCGTGCTAATTGTAGGTTGCTTAGAACCAGTGATGCGTGGCCTCAAAATATGATGTGAGGTATGGATGTTATATGCTACGTGATTATTCTTTCACTATCCCTAGCTTCCATATCTTGGAACCTTTTGTCTGTTATATGCTACCTGAAGATATGGCGGTAGTTTAGCACTTGTAGCTACTAAGAATTGCACTTGCAGCTATAGTTATGAGTTTCTTGCATGCACCTAGTTGTTGATAGTGTTTCATAGTCTATAATTTAGTTATTTTGTTATACTAACATAATCTGGTAACATAATCTGGTAACCATAGTTATTATTCTTTCACTATCCCTAGCTGAATAGCAAGTACCAACTGCAACACTGAGCTGATGCACCCACAACGCCTAACTGTTTTCCACCCAATTCTCGGAAAAGTTATGTTTACTTCACAGTGATAGTTGCAGGAGAGGCAAAGTTATGTTTACCTTTCTTGTGGATATGCATCATGTTTACTTTTCAGTGGTAGTAGTAGTATTACTTTTCCTGGCTCGTCTCACTCGGAACTGCGTTTCTGTGCATTGTTTATGTGGACAGTTTATGTTTAGTTTACTCTGGTAATTTGAACAGACATAAGTATCCTCTGGATATTGGAAATGTTGCTCGTGGAAGTTTATAACTGATTTCACCATTATTTTGTGCCCGCAGGTGTTTGATGTCAAAAAACATCTCTTCATGTAAGAAGGATAGTTCTTATTCTCGTATCCATCTAGTTCTTGTGTTCTTGAGTCTCCTGCTATTCAAGAGTGAATAATTCAGAATTTTGTCTCGGAAGAACCGTTCTTTGAGACTAAAATGTTAGGCCTCTATGCTTTCTATATGAATATCTATATGAATTGACTGTATGCAAGTTAAGATCATAGTAAATTTGTGATTTTGTAAGTTGTGGACAAGTAATGCCTTATATATAGAAGATTGTAGGGCTAATCAAGGCATGTTCTAGCAGTTGTTATCAGTGTTCTGATTGCTATAAACATGATCTTGGTTCATCATACGTGTAGGTGTAGTACTTGTTTGTGCTGAATACATCTCGAGTGATTGTGATGAATTGTCAGTAACCTCCAGCTTTTTCTGATGTTTGATGATTTGAATACGAATATTCTGGTACTCTGGTTATTCAATATCTGCATAGTGGCTAACATGTGTTGAATTTTGTACTCATGTATGACGAGTTGACAGTATCTTGCTTCAAGTATCACCAGCTTTCAACCATACGAAAATTGCATTGTGAGATGTTTGCTTACCAGACGTTTGCAGGTGTTTACCAGACAACAGCAGGCGGAGAAACGCTGCCCTGGACAGCAATCTAGCGCATGCTTCCAAACAGCGAAAGGGGAGAGGGGAAAATTGCCCTGGGAAACACCGTGGATTTCAAAAGCCAATTAATCCCACGGGGGGTTTTCCTTCCCTGGGCTATTAGCCCCGCTGCCAAACCAAGCCTTAAGTTTAATTCCCGCCTCCGCCCCTGGCAACAAACAACCGTTCCCACCGGCCGGCCTCACCACGCGACCCGTTCCCAGGCTGCTGTGTGTGCAATTGTGCATGCAGGGTCCATGTATGTACCGAGGTACGGCACGCAGGCGGAGCTGCAGTCGCTCATCATCTCCTAGCCTCTCGGCCGGGGGCAAGGTCAGCCAGGTCGCCGTCGCGGACGTCGTCATCAACAGCCACCGGGTGCGCCGACAGGAAGGACGCGCGCGGGATCTACTCCGTCTTCTCTTCGACTATGCTGCGAGTGTGAACTTTTCCCCTTATTTATCAGATCATATGTTGTTTTAGTCCCCTGAATTTAGATTAGTTTGTTTCTACACTTCCACTAATTTTAGCGATGGTTCTAGTCTCATGGCGCTATGCGTACTACAACATAAGCCACAATAGGAAATTAGATTGTGTTGATAATTCAAAAAGATTTTTATCAATAAGATGTTATACATTTTCCTTTAAAGTTCATTTAAATATTTTTATCTAATTTATATAACTAAAATCCTAACAAGCTATAGTAAACCCGGTTTAGTTTGAAAAAAACCATGTTCTTGTATGGTAGTGTGTCGCCTTGTGCTAGGAACATTATACATTTTTGCTATTGCTTGGTGCAAATCGTGGGATAAACCGGAAAACCTGGATACCTATGTATCTTCTCCTTTTTGATTCGTATATACATGCGTGGACGGTGACAAATTCGGTTTCAACCATAACGTTTTTAGAAATAATTAAAAAATGAGACCTGAATATGTATACTTAGTTTCTTAAGAAATAGAAATATTTCGAAGATGTTACTTCAACATATAGATATGTTATATCAACATTACCAAAAAAAATTGAACTTGTTTATGCTAAATTTTAAACTAGATAGAAAAAATGATGAATAGAATTTTGAAACGTTGAATCTCCGAACTAGCTTAAGCTCAGCTGCTGCTTAGGGCTGGGGCAAGCGCCCCCAAATTAAAGTGGTTTTTAAATAAAATTTTAACGACCTTAGTAATTTTGGTAAGTTTGTTAAGAGAATAGATAACTTCTCCCCCTACGCTGGAGTGCTAGCTTCGCCCCTAGCCTCGAGCTAACATGATTTTTGTAGAATAAGGGAAAATTTATTCCAGTATAGGTAAGAGTTTTGCATTTAACCAATCTTATTATAAACTAAGTAAACAACAATAAACTCTTCAAGAGTAAAGAGATTAAGAACAAGTTTTTTTACATGACGACCATCCGTACTTGGCGAAAATCTCCATGGCCATAGTTTCTAGCACTCGACACACCCACTCCAACAGTGGTCCTGTCATCCTACTTCTGTACTAAGCTCCAAAAACGAGTCCAATAGGAAGCTCTGAAAATGACCCAAAATGGAAATATAACCTTCTAAAAAATAAGCATTCAGGCAAGGACAAATACACCATAAGATTGCACTTGCCCCCACACACAAACTAGAGAGCACCAGAGCGCACATGTGGTCTACTTGGCTAAGCCAAGTCCCAAAAAGAGCTATCACAGTTTTAGAGGATATAAACCAAATGACATTGTAAAAATCCTCCAAACAAATCTCGCTATATGACAGTCAAAGAAAAGATGTTGATGTTGGATAGTTTTCTAGTTGTCACAAAAACAACATTGGTCATCTCCTTTCCATCGTCTTTTTAAGAGAATATCTTTGGTCACGATTACTTCTTTTAAAAAAATAGCTAAAATCTTGATTTAAGAGGCAATCTCAAGTTCCACAAAGATTTATTTAGAGGTAAAGCCATTTGGTTGACAATATATTTATACAAGGATTGCACAGAGAAAAATTCTTGTTTCGAGCGTCCAATTTATTGAATCATTATAGTTGTCTAATTGTACAAATGCAATTTTTGCAACCAAATCATTCCACTTAAGCAAATTGTCCCCCACGAGAGCTCTCCTAAAAGAACTAAGAGGTGCGATACTAACACGTTTGCTATTGAAATATGTTTCTTTGTAGCAATATTATACAAAGAAGGAAACTAGTCTTTGAGGGTAAACTTCCTAAGCCATCTATCCTCCCAAAACCTACATTGAATTCCATTGTATACATTGATGATGGAACAGTTTTTGGCCTTCATAAGGCTTGACAAAAATGTGAATCACCCAGTTTCCATTATACCTTGCCAATGGTATTGTCTTTTATATACTTCTTCCTAAGAAGTGGTTGCCACCCTTCATCCTTATTTAATAACTAGCAGTTGCCCGTGCGTTGCTACGGAAAAATGGTAGCCAGTCCATATAATGGTGTGGTTAACAGACACCACTTGTACCGACCGACTGACAATGTGGAGTTTTACCAAATAACTATCCAACAGTACGTAGATCATTGCTGACAGATGGTTCGTTGAGGTTATTAGAGTTATCGGAGCAAAATTTAATTACAAACTTGTACCAATTTACAAATGTCATTTTTATAAGGTACAAATGTCACATTGAGTTTGAAACATTTGTTCGTGAGATACAGAAACCCAATTATAACTCAACTTCGCTGAACACACATCTAATGGATATTTTTCCTTCATAAAGCAACCAACATACCAAACTATTCTCATTTCTTTGACAAAAATTTTGAATAGTTCATAGTACACAATTATTTTTAGAAACATTCAATCTTGAGATACAAAAACCGAATTAGAGCTCAACTTCGTTGAACACACATCTAATGCACATCTTTTCCTTTATAAAGCTACCAACGTACCAAACTGTCCTCATTTCTTTTGACAATATTTCTGAATAGTTCATAGTACACAATTATTTTTAGACAGCAAAGACAAAAAATAAAAGGAATACATGAGTCGATCAACAACAGGCTATACTATAAATTACAGGGATACACCATCCAACTATCTGCTTGGTGTGAGACTCTGACCGATTCAGCTAGTAGCTAAGCGCTAGTATGTCAATGACTTCCTGAAAATAAAATTACCATGTGATCAACACAGTGTATGAAGAAGCTAGCTATCAAGTAACTGGAAGGAATAGATGATGACCTTTTCACCTTGAGTTTCAGGGTCTAAGAATAATCTGCCCCTAATATTTAGAATGATAACACTCTGCGCAACAGGTAGCATAGTAGAAGGAAGGCTCTTTGCAGGTTAATAGGCTATCGACTGTTAAATATCTAAGATCATTGTGCTCTTATTTCACATTTCAATCAAAATGATAAGTTAATGAAAATGTCAGATGGACCGCATGACTTAATAGCCCAGTGTCTGTTGCACACCCTAGGAAACCATTGAACTGAGGCCTCAAAACATTGGGTTATCTGATGACTTTATTAGCAGGTAATCAGTCCAGAGGGTTATGCAATAACTTGATATCTTAATCAGAGCCAGCAGATACTTCAACAAATGTTCATATCTTATATTGTACATGTGCGTTTATTCGGCCAAGATCCAACATCAGCTAGCACAGAGAAACTAACTATACTTGTGCTACAGACATTCAGTTTCAGTGCAGACTGGGAGTTTCTGAAGCAACTGTGAGCTGCAGGGATTAATACAATTCTGAACTCAACTGATGTTCTGAGTACTTGTCACATTGCAGAACATAAGAAGGGAATTTGCATAATGGCTGGATATTTACATGCATGAGCAAGATAGACCTAACCAACAAACTCAATCGAACATGGGGGAGGCAATAGAAGCTCAGTAAATTGTATTGAACTAAAGCCATACCATCGCTCAGATGTAAATTTCACACCCTACAGCAACATCCATTTAAAATGTCAGAAACATTGAAAAATAAACAGATTTGCATATATATCTAAGACCTCAAAGATAGCATTCTAAGATGAATTAGCATGACTAATTCTACAATATATTGAAAAAACAGTTTTGGAGTTTGGACCAGTTAAATCGAACCGGCTACAAATACTTAGGACCGGTACAATATATGGTTTATAATTAGCCATTAGAAATATAAAGTTGATCACAACTAAAATATATGCTCATAAATAAATAAAAACTTAATAAAGTTACACATCAGGAAAAGAATCTGTGAGTTTGGTACAATTGTTAAAAGAATATTAATGTAAAATAATGCCCTATCTCATACAAGTATTTTATCAAACACCCGGTGGGCAGCTTAGAATCCATCCACCTTGGCATAGTCTTGTCAAGAAGATGCAGGAGGTGGATAAATTATTTTCTTATAACAAAGCAAGCAGAGAGAAGGTAGGGGCATTGTTGCAGAGCTGAACGACCGCGACATTGGAGATCGGAGCTGCATGTCATGTGTACTGAACTAATTGACATGCAAATAGACAATATGGAAGAGGTTACCAGGGATGCTCACGCGTGAATGGGAGATGCAGGACTGGGAACGGCCGGTGAGCTGGAGGCTTGGGGACTCACCACAGGCGTCCTGCAGGCCGTCGCGTAACGCGGCTCCCCTGGCGAGCAGACAGGTCACAATAAGAGCGGAGAGTTGGTCCACGGGCTGACAGCGGTGCTGATTGCGGGGCTGCTAGCCATCTGCACGGAGGAGCGAACACCATCGCCACCAGGCCACTGGCGGCGCGGTGCCGATGAGGACGGATGGACGTACTGAGAGAACCGCGGGAGGCTGGGTGCGAGCGAGGGGAGAGGGAGGGCCCGCGCGCGGTGGGGGCGGCGCTGGGTAGGCAGGTGCTACGCGGAGGGAGGCGACGGAGCGGTCGGCGCAGCGGCGGTGGCCGATGGTGGCAAGGCAGCTGCGGATCTCCTGGCACATGGAGGCTAGCTTGAGGCGCCGGATCTGAGCGCCGGTCGGCGAGGGTGTAGGAGGAGGGAGAATGGGATGCGGGGCCGGCGGAGGACAGGCGGCGCCTTCCGTCGCTAGGAGAGGACGGGTCGGCGGAGAAGAGGCGGCACCGGCTTACGGGCATTGGCGGCGGCCGTCGCGGGGAGAGGAGGAGGGCCGCCGGGCCGGATCTGCGCGGCGGCCGTCGCGGGGAGCAGGAGGGTCGCCTCCTCCGCCTGCTCCTTTCTTGCCTCCCAGCTGGCCACCACCGATCTCCTCCCTGCCTCTCCCCGCCAATCTCCTCCCGCCTCCTCACCACACGGGCTCGCCTCCGCGCCTCCTCTCCGCACGCCCCCATCGCCGCGGCCTCCTCTCCCTTGCCACCGACGGGAGAGGCGGCGGATCCGGCCGAGGCGAGGCAAAGGAGGTGGCAGGTCCAGGGAAGAGGCGGTGGAGTGGGCTGGCGAAGGAGTGGAGAGGCGGTGCGGGTGAGGTGGTGCGGGAGCGAGAGAGGCGGTGCGGCCCTGCGGAGTCGGGCGGGCGAGCGGGCGACGGACCACGACCACGACGGAAACACGACGGGTTGGAACACCGGAGATTTTTATTAGGGTAGAGATTTAAAAAGCGAGTGAGTAAGTACTTATTTTGTATTTCTAGATTCATGGTTCCTAAGCCCCCTTAATTTTTCGGTAAAACTAGAAACGCGAGCGCGGTGTTGTCGCGCCTACATTCAATTTGGCCCAGTGTATTGTTGCCAATTGTCGTAAATAATTGTAACAATGAATAGCTAGTATGTGATGGGAAGTAAAAATTTTAAAGAATAGCTAGGACATCTGAATTTCAATCATGCATATATAATACAATTCATGGGCAAATCTATGAAATTGGTTGTTAAATGAAGCGATGTTTTTCTAGGCCTAAGAATTTACACACTTGAAGACATGTTTCGTACTGCTCTATCACCATTTGAAGGTTGGAAGGACACAATATGTCATGACAGAGAGGTTCGCCATGGCTTAAGCTCTCAGCCATATCCACATATGGTCGACATGGTTTATGCCCTCAAAACAAAGCCATATCTGCAAAAGGCTGAGATTCAACATAAAACATCATGAGTAGCAATACTGCAACAATACTTCAGAGAAGATGGATTCTTACCTGAAGAAGGATCTCAGCGATGGTGTTACTATTGTATACACCTCAGAATTATAAATGTTGTGCAATTAGAAATTTTTTAATCAGTTCAAAGGATGCATAGAATGACGTCTTAAATTGAATTGTAGTCTTAGTGTTAAACTGATAACAGTAGGAGCACTTCCTTATATATATTAAGAAGCTGAATGTCATGGTAATGTTAATAGAGTTCAAATACTTTGGTCTCCCGTTCATTAAAACGGTAAATTTAGTCACCAGGGCGAGGATCATAGGGCGTCCTTGTGTGTTTTTTCGTGAGGTTCCTATTGTTTTAGTAATACAGCTTGTTAACTCGTTGTTTTGTTTGCACCAAACTATTTATTGTAGAGATTCTTTGCATTTTTTCAGATTGCAGGACATAGACACAGTGGTCACTACATTTTAAGCCTCGCAATCACCCATCGCTGCACATACAGACACCGACATGTTGCATCCATCTGCATATCAGTTTGTGTGTGCGCGTGTGTGGGGGCAGGGGGGGGGGTGTGTTGGGACAAGGAATTTTATGAAACACATTACCTGCAGAAAATCAAGAGCAGCCATCAACTGCGATTTAGCAGGTTGCATGCACTGAATGCAGCCATTGACGACATCAACTTGACGGATAATTGAGCGTGTGAATGAATATTAGAAATTCTCTTATCAGCTGGGTAATATAAGAAACAGTTCGTGTGCAATAGTACAAGCCAAACTTAGGCCAATCTCAAACCTGAAATTAATCTTGCCTAGATCCACCGCGCATTACCTCTCTGCCGACTAATCTGAATCACAAAATTCGATCTGTTGGCGTTAGGTCTTGTTCGTCTTCCTTCTTGGAGGCACAGGATCAGAGCAAGTATTGCTTTACCAAGTAGATAAGAAATCCTCAAAGAAAATCAACTGCACACAGCTCTTGCCAATAAGTCTGTGTTAGAACTTAGAAGAATGCCACACTGATTAATTTAAGAGTTCTTGCCTATTTTTTTAAGAGAAATAATAAAAGGATTGCACCACGCAAGTATCTTATTTGTATCTCAGGAAAGTAGTTTCAAGTTAATCAATATGCAAGAAGAAGAATATTTATTGGTAAAAGAAATGGAAGAATCCAGAAAAGAAGACATTAATATTACGGTATAGAGAAATAGGAATTGCACATAGGAAAAAACATCACTTAGCAATACTTAATCCTTAGACATAGGAGCACATTGCGTGCTCTGAACTCAGACAAAGACCATACTTCTATCAACATACAGAAAGCTGCAAGCAAGCAAGGAAGAAGCATTGAGATAACGCTCAAATAGAAAGTAGTCACTTACTAGCAGGTTGCTGTCAGTCCAATCTAGTAGGTAGCTGGAGGGGAAGAGCTGTTTGTGGTAAAATTTAAAATGTACTCATAAGTGTCCATATGCAATTTATAAGCAACTAATTGTTCAAGAACGAGGCACCAGAGAAAAATATGAAGTATGTAAATAATATCACTTCTTATTGTAAGAAAAAATGATCAATTCAAACTAATGTTAGTTAATATGATTTTTATCTTTTTACAGGAAAGATTACAAATCATCTATGTGAAAACAAAAATTCTGTAGAAATATGTGCCAGTACAAAACTTAGGATGCGACATTGCCATACCATCTTTGAGATGGATATTCATTGAACAACCTGTTGGAGTTGTTAGAATCTAAATTGGGGAAGTATATCACTGCTGAAATCAAACATTAATGCATTATATTATTTTTCATGTTGAATGGAACTCACCATCTACAAGAAAGTTTATCTTCGTTGTTGAGAAAATGAGTTAGTTGAGTCAATGTTATTTATGGAGATGTCAAGGCTTGCGTATCTGTAGTGCAGCAATTGCTGATCTTCTTGACAGTTCAGGAACAACACATACAGATCGATGCAGGAGATGCCACGCACTAACCTTGCGGCGTGGAGTAGCTGAATGAACACATCAACAATGGGTCTCATCATCTTTTAAACTATAGAAATTAAATCTTGGTTCAAAATCCACAAGGCCTGGTCATAAGCTTTCAGATTGCAAATCAGTTGGTCCAGATTGCAGATCAGCATATGTCATGACAAATATTTAATTTCTCTTGAAAATAAAATTTTCAGATATAAGAAATAGACTACAAAAGCTGTGATGGGATATCTTCATGTCAAATGATAAAAACATATGATAGAAAATACAGAATGATATGGAAGGATGTGATTCTCGTATTTTAATAATTAATCAAAGACTCCATGCTAAATCTTTAGCATCGTTTTCCATACATACCCTTGGTGTGGTAACGTATCCCACAAGGATGGCAAGAATTGGTGTTTTGCAAGGTGATACTACGCACGTAAACATAAAAGCAGGAACATAACCTTATAATATGTCAGATACACAGTATTTAAACTACAAGTTTGATGCCTTGTGCGCTCTCAGGCAGTAGTGCCACACATTATAATCTACTCACCAATGTTGCGAGAATAAAGCAATAAACTTAAGTTAAACAATTATAAGTATTACAAGTGAATCAAATTGGTTATGAACCTGGTGTCTTCAAATTCAACCAGTAGTTCTTCGGCAGCAAGGTAAACAATGTCAACTATTATCAAACCTATAAAGAAGAAAATTAAATGCAGGATGAAAATCACAACCATAGAACCCTTGTTGTAGGCAACAGATAAAAATTTAATTACATTTGTCAACCCAACAGCTAGTGCAATACTCTGAAATATCCAATATATTTTTTTTCCAATTTAAATGCAAGGACTGCAGAGATAGGTCAGCACTATAAACGAAAATAAGAAAGACAAACGTGTGAAATTGTTGCTTGTATTTGGATAGCATAGTCATATACACAGATAGAACCACTTATTATATCCTAGAAAATGAACTATGGGATGATAACTAAGAAAATGTTATTTAGATAAGCAGTGTTGACATTTGTTTGCAAAGACCGTCAACGTGAGACCTGGGCTGCTAATCACAAGGTTTATATATACAGGGTTGCAAAGCATCATCGTGTGCGTAAGCTGACCTTGTGTGCAATTTGGCGAGCACCTGCCAGACAGTGGCGTTGCTTGAAGCTCCTGGGCTGATGCCAAACGCATTGTATAGCTTGGGTATGGGCCAAAGGATCCAAACAGAGCGAAAGCTTCTCTGTACCTTCATGGTTGCAGGCTGCAGCCGCGAGGAAGACGACGACGGCCAGGCCAACAAGTGAGCCGCCGTGTAGCACATCAGGCGTGCTTGGTGCCACGGGAAGACAACGACGGTCAGACCAACAAGCGAGCTTCTAAGCTGACCGCTGATCACCTGGATAGCTTCTCCTCATGGAGACAAGCAGCAGGAGGAGGGAGGAGACACAGCCGTCCTCGTCGAGGGGAAGACGGCATGAACAGGCGAGTCAGACCGGGCATGTCGAGCGCCGCTGGTTGCTGACAGGGCGTTTGTTTGGGCGCTATGGCCGCCCGCCAGGCGGCAACAAGCGCCTCGGGCCCGACTGGCGCCTTCTCCCGGCGAGACGTCTTCGGCCCGACCGGCGCATCCTCCCCGCGCGACGTCCCGGCCGACGGTCCTCTTACGAGCGACGATGCCCCGGCCGGCAGCTCTTCCCCGCGCGGAGGCCCCGACCTCCCCGGTGCAGGTGGTCTCCCCCTCGAACCCGCGGCGGCTGCGGCGGCCTTCTCCTCAAGCGAGCCCCGACCTCGTGGTGGCCTTCGCCCCGACCCGCCCAGCGGCCAATGACCTTCTCCCCGCGCGGCGCTCCACCCGGCCAGCGGACTCTTCCTGCGCGAGCCTCGACTGGCGGCCTCCCGCGCGCGCCTGCCCCGACCCTGGCGGCCCTGACCGAGCGCGCAGCGCCGCCCCAACCTGCGGTCCGCAGGGTCGCCGCGGGTGGGAGGATGTGGTGCGGCGGCCCGTGGCGGCAGGCGGGCGAGGCGACGAGTACGGCCGGCGGCAGGCGGGAGATGGGGAAGGGCGTCGGGCGAGGAAGTTCGCGAGGGTTCGCGGCCAAACGGGCGAGAGGCCCGACTTGATCCACTTCTGACGGTCTAGATCGCGAGTTGCGTGAATCCAACGGTTAACGGGTTTCGGGTGACGTGGAGCCCCTACCCTTTGGCCTTTGCGATCAGGGATTCGTTTTAAGAGAAAAGTATACACCACTTGGTGAACCTTTTTTTCTTCTTTATGGTTATCTCCTTGCCTAAAAAAGGTAGATTAATAAAAAACTAATTTCTTAAAAATGCCCTTGGGTACTTCAAAGAAAGACTTTATAAACACGGCTAAGCTACTCAAAACTGAATTAATCCAAACGAGGCGACCACCATACGAAAGAACCTTTTCCTTTCCGGCCACTCAATTTTTTCTGAAACAGTCTTCAACCACTTATACAGTCTTTGTTTAGAAGCCTCTTGTGGTTCATTAGTATTCCCAGATATCAGAAGGGAAGCAATCCATGCTATGCCCAAAGATCTGAGATTACTGAGCATAAAGATATTTTTCTTCCACATAACAGAACTACTCGCTCTCATGAAAATTAATCTTTAACCGAAACGTTTCTTAAAGGCACATAAAACTATCTTCATTTTTTTTTTTGCTTGCTCCAAGTTATGTTCCAAGAAAGGACCGGTGTCATCGGCATATTGGACAATAGAAAGGTCATCCGGCACTAGATGAGGTATGAATCCTTGAATCTGGCCATTTTCTTTAGTCATGTTTATGAATACAGCTAACATATTCAGTAAAAGGTTAAAGAGAATGGGTGATAAAGGATTCCCTTTGCCGCAGCCTTTTTAGTGTCGAAATACCTTCCTGTATTGCTGTTTACTTTCACCACAACACTTCCTCCAGGTACAGATAGTTGGATCCAATTACACTACAACTGGTGAGAATCCTTTCATCCACAAAGTACTATTTATTTTGTCACTATTTGTTTGTGGAAGGTTATTGCAAAAGAAAAAAAGAATTGATCAGATTGAAGGATTGAATCTCCAACTTTGTTGAGTGAAAGAGCGTGTGCATGTGCTACTGTAGACAATATAGTTGTAATGACCTTTAGTTTTTGTAATACAGTTCATTATACCTTCATTTTTGTCTGTGAACTGTAATAGAACTGATGTCTGGCAATTTAAACTTGCTGTCTTATTCTAGCAGTAATGAGATGAGATATTATCTCAAATAAATATGTGAGAAGTTGTGGCATATCTTTGCATGCAGTATGGTTGTTGGTTACTTGCCTGAATAAAATTGAGTTCACATATCTGCCATGTCCAGCAATACATTATGAACTGAATGGCTTCTCTTATAATGTCGCTTTGTGTTCAGAGTTCTGATATGAGTCCCATCTTTTACTAGCGAAATCTGCGCCACGGTTACTTGCATGGTATTAGGCCACGTCATCTAATTTTTCTTAGCCGTCAGTTCGCCCTATGGCTCAATGTATCACCGTCGATTTCCATGTCTTGTGTCGTTCTTCCAGAGGACTGGGGTGAGCGAAGGAACGGCCGACTCCCATTCTTCGCGAACCTCCGCAGCCAGCGCGCCACCGGCTTCTGCCTTCTTCTACTTCCCTTCACATGCAACTCCGCCCTCCGGCCTCTGCCTGGCACGCTGGCAGCCTGAGGCTGTGCTCCTTCCAATTGCCATGTCGCTCGCCGGAGCCTGCACCTCCCTCCATTAGCTTTTTATGCCTCCTTGCCACGGTGGAACAAGCTACACGCACCTCCTGCCACCTGCCGCTGCTGAGCCAACAGCCAACAGCGCCATATCATTTCCCTCCGTTCATGCACTCCCTCCACTCGTTCTTGGCGTCGGTAAAGGAGGACCAGCAATGTCCGCAGTCCGTGACGAGGATAGCGGACGACGCCAGCGCAATAGTTGGATCAGCCATCGATATCCACAACGCCCAGAAGCTGCTCGAACAAATGCCTCCACGTGCAGGCGCACACTGAATAATTAGTGTTTTCAGGAGTTGTGGCAGCTTGAAAGTTACTCGCTGAACAATAAATTGCTGAACTAATTGGGGGTGAAACATAGAAATTTTGATACTAAAGAGGGTGAAGGAATATTCATATTGCCAAGTGTTGTTAATAATGAAATAGCTAACGACATTGCCTGGATAGATAAATTGATGAAGCGAAGCAGCAACATTCTACCTGCAAATCCAAGGTCTTTCGCTACAGATCAGTCTCGTAACACAAACCCGCTTTCATCTTTCTTTAGGAACTGTTGGGAATTTGCCAAGCCCATCTATACTCCACCGCACATGGACACCCTTTGGTTCATAATATTTTCCTTGTGTAAAGTGTAAACCACATTCTCAATCTCATGTTTATGACTGTCTGTAACATGCCAAAACATCAGAAAATGCAATTTGATGACAGCCTAAGTTATCCAACACAGAAGCCAAAGGCTAGCTCCTCTATGTGTTGGCACTGCTATTCGTCTAAAGCTACCTATACAATTTCCATTTTGTCCCAATGCTTCATATTTTCTTGATTGCAGGATCCAAAACATCCCTGACTCGATGAAAGATATATTCTCATGTCTTGAGTTGTTAAATCAACTAACCGAGGTATTGTTAGGTTGGAACTTTCCCTCATAAATATTTCAATACATACAGTTATCATCATGAAACCCCAGGTCTCAAAAAATGGTAATTAGATGGAAGAGTAAGGAACATATAATAAGTGTGATCTATTTGTGATTCGCCAAAATGTTTTTATGCATGTTGTCATCCATTATCTCTTTGTAACTTAATGCGTTCAGCTATAGAATTATTGTTTCTGCGTTGATAATTTGGGCTGTGAAAAACTGTTTTAACATTCTATGGCAACGTACAAGAGTAGACCGCTAAATTGTTTGATAGTAACATGCAAGTATGTTTGTAGATTGAGTAAGCTATCTTTGATTTTGTTTACCCAAAATTACTCATCGAGCAGCAACCCAACTGTAATCAAACATGTACTGAGTTGCTATGTCTTCCCCTGCAGTAAGCGTCACACAAATAACCTCATGTCTACCAAAAAAATATTCCACTAAACACAACTATTTCTTATTTCATATATTTGAAGTCATGAATATGGTAACTTAGTTACTATTTTAAATTTCACTATTCTAGAGTCATGTATATGGTAAATTAATTGCTCTACCATATTACACTTCATCTTTTAACTTAAATGACGGTACTTCTTTAGTGCCCAAGCACTAAATATGTAGATCCTTCTTTTTGTACGCATAATTTAGTAATCTGTGTATATACTTGGTGCCCTTGTAAGAAGCATCGTGATCAATGAGCAAAGTACACACTGTAATGACTCTAGGCTATATATAAACTAGAATCTGTATGCATAGCAGGCAACGCCGCACCTATGTTTCTAGTTTTTCCTATAACCACCACTTGTCCAGAAGGTTTTTATGATCATCAAAACAAAACTGCCTCACTCCAATTTCCTTTCTTCAGAACTTCGCTCCATGAATTTGCAGAACTCATACGGGATTACGGGGACGAAACACAATGACACCAAGTAGGGAATGCACACATGGAAAATTCTCCGACTTCATTTAAGCACTTCACTACCTTTGTAGGAGCCAAACGACTTCCCAAATCAAATTTGAAGTTCGTTTATATAAAGTCAAAACATCCAAATATACAGACCGAATGATTTCATGGGACAAAGTAGTTAAAACGTCTCAAGATTAGATTTACTATCTGAGAGGCATGAGGAAAAACTTATAGCTCAACTATACAGACCGAACGATTTTGCAGGAGCCATAAGTTCATATACACAAAGGATGGTGTCTGTGGATTTTTCTAGCCTTCCTCAGTGCAGGCGTTTCTTTGAAACATTTCAGAAATCTCTGTGGCCGTTGGAGAAATGCTCTGTTGGATCACTTCCAAACAATTAATTGCACAGAGAAATACCATACGGAACAATCTTGCCGGTTGCGGGATGCAGAGTACGTAGTAAATCCTGGGCGCGAGTCGGCATTTCAACGAGTTGGAGTCCAATTTCGGTAGAGACGCTGACGACCGCCATAGAGCTTGCTACGACCGTGGCCAAGCGAGCTACGATCTAGGCGCATTCATGCATGCATAGCATATGGATTACGGTGGACGGTGGAACTATTTCGCTTGGATTGCTTCGTTGGCCAAGCAAGCAAACTCCATTGGCTAGCTGCTCCATTGATTGGAGCATTATCCAGTTCTCTCCTTTCGAGGTTCGCATCAGGGGGCTCCACTCCAATCCTCGCTCGATCCATCCATGATGCATCGCTTTGCCCTTTGCGGTTTCAGGACCTCTGAGGAGGTTGTGGATAGAATCGCCAGGTCAAGAATTTAAAGCCGACGGGAGCATCCAGATCCAGGCGTCCAGTCAGAGCAACCGTCCAGCTGCGACCGCACGCGAGCTCGATCGCCGCGCGCCTCCGTGCTGCCTGGAACGGGAGAAACGGCCGCCGCCGCCGCCCAACGACGGCGCAGTGGTCTTCGTCGTCAACAGCACCACGCCGCCGCATCTCGGCGGGGCGCCCGCAGGTGGCCGGTGTCCACGCGGGGCCTACGTGGCCCCTCTATCCATATCCACATCACATTAATGTGGGGCCTTCTCTGGCACACTCCCTGCGTCGACCACCGTGCCGGCGACGCCCTATATATAGGGCGCACCGTCAGGTCCATCACCACAACCACACACCATCCGATATCAGATCAGTGAAGCACAGGCACAGGCACAGGCACAGGCACTCTGAGGATAGGAGGGTACAGATCGATGAAGCACTCTAGGAGCTCGTGTTTCCTCTTCCTCGTGGCACTCTGCTGCACCTTGGCCTCCGGCCTGGTCCAGGCACAGGTCCTCTTCCAGGTACGACGACAGCTGCATGCTCGTGCATGGCGGAGCCATCGTACAGTATAGATACTGGTGAATCTCTCGTCAGTTAACAACAGCTAGCTTATCAATCCCCATCTGTCCGTTCATGCACTTCAGGCGTTTAACTGGGAGTCGTGCAAGAAGCAGGGAGGCTGGTACAACAGCCTCAAGGGCCAGGTCGACGACATCGCCAAGGCCGGCGTCACGCACGTCTGGCTGCCTCCACCCTCGCACTCCGTCTCCCCGCAGGGCTACATGCCGGGCCGCCTCTACGACCTGGACGCGTCCAAGTACGGCACGGCGGCGGAGCTCAAGTCCCTGGTCGCGGCGTTCCACGGCAGGGGCATCCGGTGCGTGGCGGACATCGTCATCAACCACCGCTGCGCGGACAAGAAGGACGCGCGCGGCGTGTACTGTATCTTCGAGGGCGGGACGCCCGACGACCGCCTGGACTGGGGGCCCGGCATGATCTGCAGCGACGACACGCAGTACTCGGACGGGACGGGGCACCGCGACACCGGGGAGGGCTTCGCCGCGGCGCCCGACATCGACCACCTCAACGCGCGCGTGCAGCGGGAGCTCTCCGGCTGGCTCAACTGGCTCAAGTCCGACGTCGGCTTCGACGGCTGGCGCCTCGACTTCGCCAAGGGCTACTCGCCGGCCGTCGCCAGGGCGTACGTGCAGAGCGCCAGGCCGAGCTTCGTGGTGGCCGAGATATGGAGCTCGCTCAGCTACGGCGGGGACGGCAAGCCGTCGCCCAACCAGGACCAGGGCCGGCAGGAGCTGGTGGACTGGGTGACGGCGGTCGGCGGGCCCGCCATGGCGTTCGACTTCCCCACCAAGGGCCTGCTGCAGGCTGGCGTGCAGGGCGAGCTGTGGCGCCTGCGCGACGGCGCCGGCAAGGCGGCCGGCATGATCGGCTGGGCGCCGGAGAAGGCCGTCACCTTCGTCGACAACCACGACACCGGGTCGACGCAGAAGCTCTGGCCCTTCCCCTCCGACAAGGTCATGCAGGGCTACGCCTACATCCTCACCCATCCAGGAGTCCCCTGCATCGTAAGCGATCCAGCGCTCGCTACACTACACCATATAATCATCTCCAAGTCATTAATCAGAGGTGGTGCCTGATAATCCGTGTCTGCGTTGCAATCCAGTTCTACGACCACATGTTCGACTGGAACCTGAAGCAGGAGATAACGACGCTGGCGGCGATCAGGGCGCGGAACGGCATCCACGCCGGCAGCAAGCTGCGGATCGTCGTCGCGGACGCCGACGCCTACGTGGCCGTCATCGACGAGAAGGTCATGGTGAAGATCGGGACCAGGTACGACGTCAGCAACGCCATCCCGGCGTCGGATGATTTCCACCCCGTCGCACACGGCAAGGACTACTGCGTCTGGGAGAAGGGGAGCCTCCGCGTCCCCGCTGGGCGCCACCTTTAGCAGTTCAGTTCAGTTCAGTCTTGTGCTGCAACGGCAACCCTGGAGCACAACATGAACTCAGCAGTCCCCACGTTTTTTTTTTCCTTTTGGTTTCCAATACCGAGCATTTTCCTGAATTCCACTTTTGTAGTTCTATTTTCAAATTCGACATGATGTACACACTGTCACAAACAGATAAATAAACAAGCTTGATCTTTCGAATTTATATACGCCTCTCATCAACAATCAATGAGATTGTAAGAACTTTAAGCATACAACGTAAAAATGAAAAATGGTGGCAAGACTCGTGCCGTGAATAAATACACCTGAATATACAAAGGCCGCACACTACAATTAATAAGAACCGTCTATGGGCGTGGCGTTGTGCATCTAAATGTGCCACGCGCAATCCTTCCGATAGATGCATCTAAATGTGCCAAGCTTCATCATTTGTGGTGTTTGGTTTGAGAAATCATTTTCATCATTTGTGGTGTTTGGTTTGAGAAATCTTTTTCTACGATAAGGTCATGCATCATAGTTTGAGAAATAAATTATACTTTGGCCAAGCTGTACCAACGTCTGCAATATCTAATGGATGCACTGCCAAAATACACATGTTCACTGTTAGACTTGGACCCCTGCCCTGCATGCTTTTTCAATTTTCATATTTTTTTTCCGATCAGAAGGGGGCCGCGCGTGCCTGTGCATGCCCTGACGAGACTGGAGAGCGACAGCAAGAGGTCGGCAGAGCCCAGCTGGGGCGATGGGCCCGGGCCCCCGGCCACTTTATTCTCTTGTCCTGCGAGTTCATGCGGAAAATCCTCATTGTCATTGGCGCAATGGTCTTCTCACGAATCCTGTACTTAGAGGTGTTTCGATACACCTACTAATTTTTAGCTAATGTTATGTAGTTTTTAACTAAGATACAATATATCCATTAATTAGAGATATTTGATATTTTATAGCTAATTTTTAGTTGAAGTGTATCCAAAAGCCCCCTTAAGCTACTTCTCACTGAATCCGTTCATCCCACTATCACATATTTCAAATATATTTCTATCTACGGTATGCACAGTGTAAAACAGTATCTTGTACGCCCCAATCATCGCACCGGGCAGTCTTGCTGAGCATAGCCGACCACACTGAACAGTACTATGCTAAGGGCGATTCGATTTTTTTTTCCCAAGGACGACGGTAACTACCTTTACATGATGGCATAAAACTGGTATCCTGGGCTCCATATAACGAGATGTTTTCGGTCGAGAAGGGAATGGCGAGTTGGCTGACTGAAAATACGTACGGGATACATATTAGTATACATCAAAACTAAAATGGCACTATTGTCTACAATAGTCATGGATTAATATGCACAGTTGCACACCCTTACAAAAATCACTCTGCCAAATTCGTGAACAGCGGTCAGCGACTTTGGTCGTCTGTGGAGTCAGGGGCAGGACCTGGGCCTAGGGCCGCAGCCCTAGTCGTCAGGCCCAGTAAGTCCACGACCCCCAATAGTTTTTTGGCCCAGACCAATAGCCCAACAGCCACTAGGTCAAGGGCGAAGCTAGGGCAGGGGCGCAGGACAGGCGAAAGCGAGCCGCCGCCTCCTCCCGTCGCCTGTCCCCGATGCCCCGCATGGCCGCCTCCCAGTCGCCCGTCCCCGCCGCCGCCGCCGTCTAGCCTCTCCAGCCCTCCTGGACCTGCTTCATCACCGATTCGCCGGAGCAGGGACCAGGCAGGCAGGCAGGTAGGCAGCAGCCGGAGCTCGGAAGGCCTGAAAGCAGCGTCAGAGAGTGAAATTTCTTCTCTCCTTCACTCTTTGTGTATGCAATTAATTAATTTCTTGCCAATTTAGTTCATGACTTCATGGAGTGATAGATTTATATTTATGTATACAAATTTGTAGAAAATGAAGAGGACAAGAACTTTAGCATCATATTTCTCGTGTGTTCCTATGGCAGAATTGAATGTACCCCCTTCACTTCCAGCTCCCAACCAAGAACCAGAACAGAACATACCTCCTCCACTGGAATCTTGCTGAGATTTATGAATGCTGACTTTTTGCTACTATGAAAGGAGAAACCTTCGTAGGCAACTTGGTCATTTCATTTCTGATGTGAGAGCTGACCCTGGTTTCATAGATTGTACTGACCTTAGCGATCTTGCTATCAAGATGGTTCAAAAAGAGATGCACACAACCTATTCATTGGTTTATCGCCTTATTGAGCTAGCTTTGGTTCTACCTGTTGCAACTGCCACAGTGGAAAGGGCATTTTCAACCATGAAATTTATTAAGACTGAGTTACGAAATAAGATGGATGATGAGTGGTTGAACCATAGAATGATCTGTTATACTAGAGCGAGGTGTATTTGCAAGCTTAAGCTAATGATGACATCTTACATCATTTTCAAGAACCTGAAGAGTGGTAAGAAAAAGTTATCTAAACTACCTAGTACTACTACTTGTGGTAATTTACAGTCAAATTGCAAATGTGTTCCATATACGAATATTACTTTTTTTATCATATTTATTTACATTCCAAGCTTTTCCATTTTTAGGTACTAACGATGAAGAAATGAAAGATGTGAATGCAACAAATCTGCTCTAGGTATTTTTTTTTTAAGTGTTCTATGCTATTTTTTATTATATTGTTGCACTTGAAACCATGATGGTCAACTATTCGCTAAATTTGTGCCTTAGTTCTTTTAGTTTTAAGTATTACTCCTATGTATGATATTATATATGAGGCAGTAGCCGTTAAATTTAGGCCCTACTCCTGGCCAAATCCTAGGTCCGCCACCGTGGAGGAATTTACTAATGGCAAATTGATCGTTGACTGCGAACAGCATTTGGACGGCGGCAGAGTTGTCTTCCGACATGGAGATGATGCCATGGTGGAGTGCTCAGGCAGTCGGGCGTGGCCACGTGGCCAATGAACCTTGAGTGTTCGTTTCACGGGCGTTCGCTCTGCTCACTCTCCGCTCACTCGGAACGAGCGATCTGCTCCCACACGCCAAGGCAAGTGGGCTCAGGTAATTGCAGCGAGCGCTGGCTTACCCCGCTCGGATAGGACTAGCTGCTCCATGCGGAAGGAAAAGCGGGCCAGGTAAGTTTTTTTCCTTTTTCTTTCTATTTGTTGTTTTTTCTTTTTTTATAATATAATGATCATAGTTTTTATGATGTAAGTTTATGGTGTAATAATTTTAGGATATAAGTTTTATTATGATTGTAGTTTTTATGATATAAATCTATGACGTAATATTTTTATGATGATAGTTTTTTTTCTCTTTTCTAACGATAAATCTTTTTTTTCATGATAATTTTATAGAAACATAATTTATCAAGGTAACGTTACTGAAAGCATAACTTATCACGATAACATTATGTAAGCATAATTTTATTACGATATTTTATGTAAGCATAACTTATCACGATAATATTATGAAATCATAACTTTATCATGATATTTTATGAAAACATAACTTATTACACGATAATTTTATGAATGAATAACTTATCATGATAACTTTATAAAAAACATAATTTATTATGATAACTTTATGGAAACATATCACGTTATGGAAGCATAACTTATCACGATAAGTTTACGTAAACGTAACTTTATCATGATATTTTATGGAAGCATAACTTATCGCGATAATTTTATGAAAGCATAACTTATCATGATAATTTTTTGAAAGCATAACTTTATCATGATATTTTATGAAAGCATAACTTATCACTACGATAATTTTATGAAAACATAACGTATAACGATAACTTATTATACGATAATTTTATGGAAACATAACTTATAACGATAATTTTATGGATTCATAATTTATCACGATAACTTTACAAAAACATAATTTATCAGGATAACTTTATAGTAAACATATCACGTTATGGAAGCATAATTTATCACGATAACTTTACATAAGCATAACTTATCAGATAACTTTATGGAAACATAAAGTATCATGATAATTTTTATTCCACGTGCAAATATATCTATACTAAAAGTTATTATTTTTTCTTTATTATGATGTACTCCCTCCGTTTTAATTTATATGTCGTTTGATTTTTTTTGGTACCAAGTTTAAACGGCTCGTCTTATTCAAAAAATTTCAGAATTATCGTTTGTTTTCATTGTGATTTAGTTTTGCATATAATATACTTCAACTGCAACGTAAAATTTTCTATATTTTCGCAACTTTTTTGAATAAGACGAGTCGGTCAAACTTGATGCCAAAAAAGTCAAACGACCTGTAAATTGAAACGGAGGGAGTAAGTTATGTAACTTAAGTTTTGTTTGTATAACTTTATATGTCTAAAATTATGTTAAAAAATGATGACCATAACTTTCATTCCACGTATAGCTAAAATTATATTAAAATCTTATGATCGTAACATTCCACATATAGTGTACGAAAAAATATGATGATAAGTCGTATGTTTAAATTTATAATTTATCAAAAAATAGAAATTTGAAAAATAAACAAACAGGGAAAAGAAAAAAAAGAAACATGTGGAGTCCGAGGTGCATGGGAGTGTGACCACGTACGGCTTTCCGCTTGGGGGTGGCGCTGGGCGGCACAGGTGGGGCGGGGTGGTGCGCAGGGTGGAGGACACTCGCACGTGGGGTTTCCGGGAGGCTGGCGTCGTCGTCGCTTGCTAGATTCCAACGCAACGAGCGACCGTGGATTAGCCACGCCCCCAATGAACTGATGAAGACACGGTCAACAAAAAAAATGATTAGGCCTTTGCCTTTGGAAGTATCAAAGAGGCGATCTTTACTTGTCATATCTGTCAAAGAAACAACCTTGGTTGTAAATTCTTTCTATAATATTTAATTGTCAGTTATAAAATCTTGCTATTTGTAATTAAATAATTTTATCCTCCATGTTACTCATCTTCATGAGTCTCTAGAAGAAAACAGAGATGGCATCAGTTTAGTAGTATCAATAGTTAATTATAAAATGTTACACATCACGAAGTTATGAAAGTAGTAGTACTATAAAGCAATTCGCTAATGTATGTATAAATGGCCACCTACCAACGTCGCTACCAAGAATAATCTAACCAAATGCTCAAGGGAAATCTTGGTCCACCTTCACACGGCCCTCTGACATTTGAGCCCTCGGGAGAGGAGAGGTGTTTGACACGTGGACCTACAGGGGAGAGGAAATAATTATAAATACGTGTTTATTTATAATCTGAACTATTTTCATTAGATTCACCGTATGTGTTTATTTTCTGTATTATCATAAATATATATATTTATTTATTTAATTTAACAAATTGCTAGGTCAAAGCAGGCTAGATACAATACAAATACGGTACGGAGCACACAAAACAATCCAAATACGGTACACAGTACACTGCGACCTTTAGCAATAATACTCCACGTGTTGCGGTGCAGCTCGGTCCCATCTATCGCCAGCTATCGATCGCCGATTCGCCGAACAAGATCGACGAGATGCGTTCCGGCGCAGGACGAGCTAGGGGCACCGGGCGCGGGCGAGAGCGACCGCGACCGGACGAGGTCGGCACGGGGCGGCCAGGGCCCAGCCGCCCAAGGGGGGCTCTACCTTGTGACCTCAGGGATCTACTGGTAGTCGGCAGGTCGCGAGTGGTCACTGGTCGGTCGCGCCGCTTCCGCCACCGATCTGCTTGGAATTCGCGGCCCGGATCGCGGTATCTCGCACAGCAGCCCGACGCTTGGCCCTGGAGCCCCCCACAGCCACCGCACACACATCCGGGCATCCGCCGCCGCCCCCGCCCTGGTGCCATCGGCGCGCCCCGATTGGCCTGCTGAGCTTCGCCGACCAGAGTGAACAGCGCGGCGCACGTTTCCACCCCTTTCTACGACGGCCCGTCGTCCGATCCGATCCGTACCATATATATCACATTGGCAAGCAGGACTGAAGGACTACGATCGATGTGGATAAACATGGAGCAGGATGCAACCCAGACACGTGGCTTGTTTACAGCCCGAGCCAGAGGTGCTGCCAGATGCCCGAGCAGATCTCTGACCAAATCGAATTTGCAGCTCCTCCGACTCACACAGTCATCAAAATAAAAGACAAATTCCAAGCAGGACTCTGACCAAAAAAAAAAAGAAGAAAAAGAAAAAGAGGTACTAGTATTTGACCAACGCTTCTGCGTACTGTACTGAACTCCCTCCGTATTTAAATATAAATCGTGGTTGATTTTTTTTCCAAAACTTCGATCTTTCGTCTTATTCAAAAAAATTATGTAAACATATAAAAAAACTAGTCACGCTCAAACTTTATACAATGATAAAACAAACTACAACTAAATAAATGATAGTTTATGTAAATTTTGAATAAGACGAGTGATCGAAGTTTTTAAAAAATCAATCGCAATTTATGTTTAAATAGAGAGGGAACAGTGCCTGTGTATCAAGTACTCCACTAATTTTGCTTCGTCAAGCAAAGATCGTTGAGGTTGACGTTCGACGCTGACCGGAGCGAGCGAGCGCCACGCTCGGGATCTGCCGTGGACACCCCGCGCCGGGGGAGCTGTCGCCAATCTGTACTACGCGTCGCCGTCGCGCCACCTCGGTCACACGTCACACGGCTGCACTGCACCAGCCTTTCCTTTGCTTTCCTTTTCCCCTCCAGGCCTCCACCAACAGCACACGAGGGGCAGTATCGTCAAGTGCCACGCATAACCCTGGCTGTAGTATTCCTTTCGGGCGTGGGCCCCGGGAGCGCACGGTTCCGTCGAGATCCCAATGTTATTTTAGGTATTCGGCAACATGGTTCTCATTTTTGGTGCCTCGGCGTCGAATAAAGAACGCGCGCGCTGGCGCCTAACAGGCTAACAGCACAGCAGGATGGACGGTTAAACAATCCTGTACATACACTTAGGGTCAACTTTTCTTTTTACGGTTTACATTACCCACCCGTGCGGTGTGAGCAACGATATTGTTTCTCCTTTTTTACGAAGACGCAAAGCCATGCCTTTTGTGTTTTGCATGCACGTATTTGAAACTCACGGCAGCACCCACGAGATATTTGAGTGGTACTATATCCAATGAAAAAAAAAACCAATGATCCGAAAACTGCCACTACGGAGAATCTAGTGGGCAGAGTCTAGAATCTTAAAATGCTCATATTACCAAAGCGCCACCTTATCATGTGATTCTACCGCTCGCTCCGTCCTAGAAAAAAATAAATCCTAGTTTTGTCTAAATTCAAACTATTGTAAACTTGACTACAAATATACAAAGAATATCATTATGACAATATTTATTATGCCAAATAAATATATCTAGAATCATTATTCTAAAATATATTTGATGCCATAAACTATAGCCATCCTGATAGCCGATGCTCTGTTTGCCGAGCTAATTAATGGTAAATGAAGGTACCTAATATAAACTAGATGACGCTTTGTTAGGGCACTTCCAATGCTACGGCTAGGATGGTTTCCGTATCATTTAAGTTGCCATGTTCTTTTCATTTTATTTGTCAATAGTGTTGGATTTGATCTCGGGAACGGTCAAGAGACCGATCCGGAGATGATTACGCGCCCTGATCGGGGGCGCGACCTTCCTCTTTTGGTTCTAGCCCCCGGTCACAGTGCGCCATATAAAGAGGGGCCCAGGGGCCGGTGCGGACGCCAACGCAAGCCGTACGCCGCTAAACCCTAGCCCAACAGAACCACCGAAGGACCCGATCTCCCGGCGCACCTAGTGACTGGAAGAGCCACTCCCGACGTCGCCTGTCACCGCCGACTCGATGGCCGACGACAACGAGAGTAGCGCTGCCGAGTAGGAGCAGCAGAGGAGGGAGCAGGAGGGTAAGTAGGCGGAGGAGCGCCGCCTCAAGGAGCAGCAGGATAAGGAGGTGGAGGACCGCCGCCGCACCGAGCAAGGAAACTCCGTTGGTCATGGACCACCGGTTGCGCCCTTCCCCAGCACCGAAGGTGAAACCCTTTCCCTTCTCTACCTATCCGTTCAAGATCTACATGAATGATATGATGTTTTACTATAGAACCCGCTAGTGGTAGGCTATGGCCTAGATCCACGACTCAAGAAAGATACAACAATTGGTATCATATGAGCTCGGGCATGGCCCGAAACCCTAACCCTAGCGGTCGATTTGGACTTCGGTTCAACATAAATGGGGGAGAGCGAAACCCTAACCCTTGAAAAAAATCCCCATCCCATGAAAGATCAAGCCCTAGAGGGCGTACCTGGCTCCGCTGGCCTCACCGGCGTCCGGGTAGAAGCGCCACGCCGCCGCGCCGGCTCTCCGGTGCGTGCGCTGTGCGCGACATAGGCCACCACCACGGGGCTGCTCGGCGGCGGCGCGTCCACCCTCAGGCGGGCGCGCGCGCCGACGAGAGGCCACGCGGGCGGTGTCGCCGGACCAGAGCCACCGCGTCGTCCGTCTCTCTCTCGCCGGCGATGGTGAAGAAAGGGGGAGGAGAGCGACGGCAGACAGCAAGCGCGGCGCGGGGAGCGTGAGAAATGGCTAGGGTTTCCAACCCCGGCCCGATATTTCCGGCTTCTTATACGTCGTCCAGGAAGAACGCCGACCGCCGGATCTGATCTGACGGCCGAGAGCGAGGCGGGCAGCCGCGCCCCTCCAGCCGGGCTGGGCCAGTTGCGCGACCCAGGCCCAGGTTGGCCACGGCCTGCCACAAGTGAGGGCGCGGGCCGCCTCCCGCAGACGAGGCCGTGGGCCGATTAAAGGCTTTTTTCGGGCTAGATTCGAAGTAGCGCAGTGAATTAATTTTTTCTCTGCTATTTCTGATTTACTGTTAGATGTCGATTTAAATGATGATAGACTTTATGCTTGGAGTTTAATTCTTTACAGAATTAGATATTATGTTTTTGACCATGTTTCCACTGCTGATGACATGATTTTAACATGTGCCTATCTCTGGATAATTTAAAACCAACGTGAATGATTATTTAGAGACATGCATGTTATTAGAAAATGAATGACTTTATCGTTATGTTTTTTTAACCAACGTTAAATTTTAATGATGAGTCATGATTATAATTCTGATTTCATTCTTTTTTATCCAACGATGAATCTAGAATGAAGATCGATTTTACTGCATGTTTTAATTTCGACCAACGTTGATTTATTTCATGCACGAGGTTTTTTACGTTACCTTTGAGCAAGATCTAATTTTGATTTATATTGTTCATGAAGGGCTTAATGCTGCGATGCTCCTCACTCAGATGGGGAAGATTGATCCGCTCAAGGGGAATAACTATCCCTCTTGGCGAAAGAATATTGACATGATGCTCACTTTGAGTGACTTGGATTATGCACTCCAGACTGATAGACCCACTGAGCCTCCTGTAGGCGATGCTCATTATGAGCAGAAGATGATGCAGTACAGCATCGAGAAAAAAAAGTGGGAGATTTCAAACAATTATTGTTTGAACATTATTCGACACCTTATTGATGACTCCATTGAGGGGTCCATACCAGAGTGTGCTACTGCCAAGGAGCTTCTGGATAGACTGAAGACTCAGTTTACCAGATCCTCCGAAGCGTATGCTAGCGCTTTGGTAGATGAT
The DNA here is from genome assembly GCA_030272315.1 of Paspalum vaginatum. Lineage (NCBI taxonomy): Eukaryota > Viridiplantae > Streptophyta > Magnoliopsida > Poales > Poaceae > Paspalum > Paspalum vaginatum. The sequence continues at coordinate 37,701,119 of CM059018.1, forward strand.
TTGACCAACACAAGGTGTGATAGCTCTGGAGTGCGAGCCTACATCCAAAAGATGACTAGCATTGCCGCCAAGCTGAACAAGTACTTGGGCGAAGATTTGCTTGAGGACTTTGTGGTGCACATGATTATGAAATCACTTCCAAAAGAATATGAAACCTTTAATGTGCACTACAACACCACTGTCAAGGACAGATGGACAATTGATCAGCTGATGGCTCAGTGCTTGCAAGAAGAAGAGAGGCTCAAAAGTCACAAGAGTGACTCCCTCAACTATGCATCGCATCAGTCAAAGAAATTGAACAAGAACTCGGCCAGTCTTCAAGAAAGGACCTAAGGGTGATCTTGGACAGTCCTCGAGCAAGCCCCCTGCCGTGAATCATAACCATGGCAAGGGGAAGAATCCTCACAAGTTCTTCCCTGTGCCCTACAACACTTGCCTGCACTGCAACCAAGAAGGGCACCACAAGAAGGATTGTCCAGATTGGTTGAGGTCTCTCATCTAGAAAGAAAAAGGTACAGATCAAGTGACCTTTATTGATGAATCCCTGTACTTAGATTTTTCCACTAATGCTTGGTGGATTGACTCGGGTGCAACTGTATAAGTTGCGAATTCTTTACAAGGCTTCCGAACAAGGAGGATGCTGGAAAAGGGCAGAAGAAACGTTAGAGTAGCTAACGGAAAAGAAGCCCCAGTCAAAGCCATTGGAGATCTTTCTCTAGAATTAGATGATGGTTTTATACTGTTATTGAGAGATGTTCTTTTTGTTCCCTCTTTAAAGAGGAATTTGATTTCTGTCTCTAGACTTGATGATGAGATGATACATTGTCATTTTGGGGATCATAAATGTGTTATTCGTTGTAATAACAAGGATGTTGGTCTTGCCATCCGACGAGACATGCTTTATTTGCTTTCCCAATGCAATGTTGTGAATAAAATTGATGCATCCGATTCTGTACCTGAAACGATTACGACAAAGAAATGTAAAGGAAACGATGGAGAAACTTCATCGAAATTATGGCACTGTCGCTTAGGCCACATTTCGAGGGGGAGGATAGAACGATTGATAAAAGAAGATATTCTCCATCCGTTAGACTTTACGGATTTAGACCGATGCATTGATTGCATCAAAGGAAAACTTGCGAAACAAATTAAGAAAAACGCTAAGCGTAGCTCGGGAGTATTGGAGATAATCCATACAGACATTTGTGGTCCTTTCCCGGAGAGGACTGTGGACGGTTATGACTCATTTATAACGTTCACAGACGATTACTCCCAATATGGCTACATTTACCCCATAAAAGAAAGATCAGAAGCGTTAGACAAATTCAAGATATTTAAAGCTGAAGCTGAGAATCAGCTTGATTTGAAAATAAAGATCGTAAGATCTGACCGTGGGGGGGAGTACTACGGTCGACATACGCAGTATGGACAAGTTCCTGGACCTTTTGCAAGGTTCCTGTGAGAAAATGGAATAGTAGCCTAGTATTCTACACCGGGTGAACCTCAGCAGAATGGAGTAGCAGAAAGAAGAAATCGCACCTTAATGGACATGGTGTGAAGTATGATAAGCAACTTGACTCTTCCGGTTAGTCTGTGGATGGAGGCATTAAAAACCGCCATTCATATACTTAATCGGGTTCCAGTAAGTCTGTCACCAAAACTCCATATGAGTTATGGAATGGGAGAAAGCCCACATTGAATTATTTGCACGTGTGGGGCTGCCCAGTTGAGGCCAAGATATTTAACCCCTCACAAGTTAAATTGGACGAAAGGACAGTGAGTTGCCATTTTATTGGCTACCCTGAAAGGTCGAAAGGCTTTAGATTTTACTGTCCAGATAGACACACGAAATTTGTTAAAACAAGACACGCAGTGTTTCTTGAAAATGACATGATCCGGGGGGTACGGCACCTCGAGAAGTGAACCTTCAAGAAAAGAGGATGTATGTCCCATTTCCAATGGTGGAAGAACCATACTTCTCGATGCCGGCTGAGGAAGCACCACCAGTTCAACCAACTGTTGTTGCGACCCCTGCTGTGGATGTTGATTCGTCGAGCACGACAATAAATGAACTAGAAATTGCACCGGTTCCTGAGTTACCGGTTCCTGAGTCTCCGTCTCCTGTTGCAATTCCTGAGACTGAGGCTCCTGCTGCAACTGAGGCTATGGAACCAGAACAAGACATTGTGCCCGATGACCCACCACTGGAGCAGCCTCAAGTGGAAGAACAAAATGTGCCTTTGAGAAGGTCACAAAGAGTGAGAAAAACTGCGATTCCTGACGATTACGAGGTATATGTTAGTGAGGACATAACCCTGGAGGGCGATCCTACTACATATGAGGAAGCCATGAGGGGTCCTAACTCATCCAAGTGGCTTTATGGAGGATGAAATGAGATCTATGGATACGAACAAAGTCTGGGACTTAGAGGTGATTCCCAAAGGGGCAAAGAAAGTAGGTTGCAAATGGGTCTATAAGACCAAAAGAGACTCCAAAGGGAACATCGAAAGATACAAAGCCCGATTAGTGGCGAAAGGCTTCACTCAAAGAGAGGGAATCGATTACAACGAAACCTTCTCACCCGTTTCGTCAAAAGACTCTTTCAGAATTATCATGGCACTAGTTGCTCACTTTGATTTGGAATTTCACCAAATGGATGTAAAGACAACATTCTTGAATGGAGTGCTTAATGAAAATGTTTTCATGGCTCAACCCAAAGGATTTGTCGTGGAAGGAAAAGAAGATATGGGATGCCACCTAAAGAAATCCATTTATGGATTGAAACAAGCTTCAAGACAGCGGTATTTGAAGTTTGATGAGACCATTCGAGAGTTTGGTTTCAAAGAGAACGTTGAGGATAATTGCATTTATGCAAAGTTCCGAAACAGAAGATATATTTTCCTAGTCTTGTACGTGGACGATATCCTACTAGCTAGCAGCGATATGGATTTGCTGCTAGAGACAAAGAGATTTCTATGTTCGAATTATGATATGAAGGATCTGGAGGAGGCATCCTATGTCCTAGGGATTCAAATCTCCAGAAACAGAAAAAGAGGCATGCTAGGATTGTCTCAAAAGACATACATTGAAAATGTCTTAAAAAAGTATCACATGCATAACTGTAATGCAGGCCTTGTTCCGATAGTACATGGTGACAAGTTTGGGAATTTTCAATGTCCCAAGAATGAATATGAAAAGGATCAGATGAAAGCGGTTCCATATGCTTCTGCGGTTAGAAGCATTATGTATGCACAAGTGTGCACACGACCTGACTTGGCATTCACAACCGGGATGCTTGGAAGATACCAGTCAAACCCAGGAAGAGCTCACTGGGCAGCTGCAAAGAAAGCCTTGCGATACTTGCAAGGGACGAAAGACCTCATGTTGACGTATAGAAAGACAGACGCCTTACAGTTAGTAGGCTATTGAGATTTAGACTGGGCAGGGTGTAAAGACACCAAGAAGTCCACGTCTGGATACGTGTTCACTCTGGCAGGAGGGGCAGTATCATGGAAGAGTTGCAAGCAATCCATCGTTGCATCGTCGACAATGTACACTGAGATTATTGCTTGTTATGAGGCAACGGGACAGGCCATGTGGTTAAAGAAATTTGTACCCGGATTGAGAGTGGTAGATAGCATTGAAAAACCACTCAAGATATACTGCGACAATTCGTCGGCAATAGATTACTTTCACAACAATAGATCTAGTGGTGCGTCGAAGCACATTGAAATTAAGTTCTATGTTGTGAGAGAAAGAATCAAGAATCACACTATTGAAGTGGAGCATTTAGGAACCGAAGAAATGCTTGCGGATCCGCTGACTAAAGGCGTTTCACCCAAAGTGTTTGACAAACACTTTGCCGGCATGGGTTTTATAGAAAGGCCTATGATTCTGGATTGAGGGCCGTTGAAACAACCATCTCACAGAAAGCTTGGTTTTGAGATAGAGAGACGTATTGTAGTCAATGAGTTCAATTGCGCGTAACTGGCAATTTGAACGCATTGGTCTCAGTATATTGATCTATCAAGAGACAAAGCACAGAATGAATTTTGAAACTGACAAGACGAGATCAAAGGGGGAGAATGTTGGATTTGATCTCGGGAATGGTCAAGAGACCGATTCGGAGATGATTACGCGCCCTGATCGGGGGCATGACCTTCCTCTTTTGGTTGTGGCCCCCGGTCACAGTGCGCCATATAAAGAGGGGTCCAGGGGCCGGCGCGGACGCCAACGCAAGCCGTACGCCGCTAAACCCTAGCCCAACAGAACCACCGAAGGACCCGATCTCCCGGCGCACCTAGTGACTGGAAGAGCCACTCCCGACGCCGCCCGTCACCGTCGACTCGATGGCTGACAACAACGAGAGCAGCGCCGCCGAGCAGGAGCAGCAGAGGAGGAAGCGGGAGGCTAAGGAGGCGGAGGAGCGCCGCCTCAAGGAGCAGCAGGACAAGGAGGTGGAGGACCGCCGCCGCACCAAGCAAGGAAACTCCATTGGTCATGGACCACCGGTCGCGCCCTTCCCCGGCACCGAAGGTGAAACCCTTTCCCTTCTCTACCTATCCGTTCAAGATCTACATGAATGATATGATGTTTTACTATAGAACCCGCTAGTGGTAGGTTAGGGCCTAGATCCACGGCTCTAGGGCCTAGATCCACAACTCAAGAAAGATACAACAAATAGGACAATAGCACTAAAGATGAGAGCGATACATGAAAATTAAACACAAGAAACTAGGTGCCATGGAATAAATTGGTCCCTACGAAAATTCAATCTTATGAGGAGAAACTACATGAAATCTATTTGACAAGTACCAAGAAGTGATAAGAGAGCGGAGAGGAAGAAGATTGAAAGAGTTAGAGGAGAAAGAGGATTGGAGGAGTTGGAGAAGAAAACTAAAAGGAAGCAGAATCTTACTAAGACAACTGCCACAAACCTTTTGTTGCAGATGAGTAGATACACTGCCTACATGGAAATAGATAGCTTTGTTTTGTAAAATAACTCTAGAAAATATGAGTGGAGAAGCATGAATAGTGACCAAAACATGATTGACCTAACTCAAGCCCAAAGCTCGGACTGATGACCCTAGGTAAAAGCGTACCCAAAGCACTATAGACCTTGCAAGCATTTTACTATGCTCTAATCCTAAAAGTAGTGTTGGTAAACTTTGCTTGGCAGTGTCGTTTTAATGTTCTGTTCTATTAGTATTAGTTCATTGCTTTTGGATTTTAGGAACACTACTTTAAAGGTTTGTTATTTGGTCATTTGTAATTAGTTCATTACATGTGAGCACTTTTATGTGGATCAATTTACGTTCAAAATCTTGTGTCGACGGCAATATTGCTATATTGCTAATTGGAAACTTCTTTTGGAGTCATCAAGTTAATCCTCAAGAGATGCATTATAAGAAATTCATTTAGAAAATTCTCACAATGATTAGAAAGTAGAAACATTTGACCACCAATTCGATATACTGAAATCCTAATACCCATTAGATCTACTTTGTTTTTGAATAATTACCCGCCATTGCCATTATGATCGAAACGAGATAAAATAGCCTCCCCTAAATCTACATCAAATTACTCACCTCTTCTATTATTAAAGATAATATGAAATAATCACCTAAATTTGTATCTAAATTTTCCACCTTTGCTATTGTAATAAATAATAAAAAAATAACACATTAAATGTGTTTCTCGCCTTTATTAGTAGTATTACTAAAGATAAACTAAAACAGCTGAACATGCATCTAATTAAACTAACGACGTATACTATTATTGAAAAATAGTTAATTAAAAATGGACCTACAAATGTTTTTAAACTAACTTCTACTATTATTAAGTTTATGTACTCATTTTTCATGCATATATCTCTTGAGTCTCCAAAACACCAATCCATGTGAGAATGTTCTGATGATGGACTAGTATAGCTAATCCTGACTAACAGTAGAGAGAATTCTGTGACACAGATGCCATAATTCTTGGCCACATGTGTCACACGTATATCTTAATTAAACTATATATTAATAATCGTCAACTAAGGCCCATTGACTTGTAATTACCAAATTATTCATATTCCAGTGTTTCCCAGGGTTACCGTATCTTATGAATGAAATTATCTAGATTTGTCTTATAGAAGATTAAATGGACTTTAAATGGTGTTGGTGGCTGTGTGAAAATATTTTTTTTAATGGATAAGTCATTATCAGAACTAACGCCGCGAAGTGGATAAACCAGTAGTATACGAGACCATCGTGCTAATATCTGTTTAATGCGCGGACCGTTGACTTTATTTTAATGTGGTTTGACGACATGTAAAACACGGAACACTGGACCAGCTTTCCCTGAATGAGTACCATGATTATCTCGAAGCCCTTTGGTCCCGTCCCTTGAAAATCCGCCCCGCGACCGACATCGCACCACGTCGGACGAGACGAGCCCCCCCCGTCAGCACGGCTCCTTGACCCCTTTGACCCTTTCAACGGCAGGAGGACTACTCCACAGTCCACTCCACCCGCCCAGGCGCCCCCTCGCTGTGCTCCGCCATGTCTCCATCTGGAATCCCGTAGCTCCGCTGACGTCACCTCCGCCATCACCTCACGTGAGCCCCGTCGCTATGCCCCGCGTCCACACTCTGTCGCTTTACAGCCAGGAGGGCAAAACCGGGAGCAAAACAGAGCGGAAAACAGAGGGGGCAAGCCAATACGCGCACATTTCACACGTTTTCTGCGCGCGGCCTCAGGTGCCATTAGTGGCGAGCTTAATTATAATCCGCTCGCTTCTCTCTCTGCATGCCGCGTCGTCTCCGATGTCAACCCCGTATAAAAGCCTCCTCCCCCTCATCTGTTCCCGCTCTCAGTTCAAAGCAACGCTCTCGCCTCGCCATCAGACCAAACACACGAGCTCATCAGCTAGCTGCGACCTACAAACCGCCGCATGACCAACCGCACCTTCTCCGTCGCCATGGCAGCGAACCAAGCGTACATGATCCGATTCGACGGACACTTCGACGACCCCTCGCAGAGCGCCGGCTGCGCCGAGCCCCCGGGGCCGCAGCAGCAGCCGTTCGCGGGGAGGGTGATCTCCGAGGAGCAGGAGCACCGCGTCATTGTCGCCGCCCTGCTGCACGTCGTCTCCGGGTACACCACGCCGCCGCCGGAGATCTTCCCGGCGCCCGCGGCGCCGGCGGCGGCCTGCCGGGTGTGCGGCATGGAGCGGTGCCTCGGCTGCGAGTTCTTCGCCGGGGATCTGGGCGGCGCGCCCGCCGTCGCATTGGACGGCGCGGAGAAGCCGGCCGCGGCGGCGGGGCCGGGGCAGAGGAGGCGGCGGAAGAAGAAGAACAAGTACCGCGGCGTGCGCCAGCGGCCGTGGGGGAAGTGGGCGGCGGAGATCCGCGACCCGCGCCGCGCCGTGCGCAAGTGGCTCGGCACCTTCGACACCGCCGAGGACGCCGCCCGGGCGTACGACCGCGCCGCCGTCGAGTTCCGCGGCCCGCGCGCCAAGCTCAACTTCCCGTTCCCCGAGCAGCTCGCGGCCGCGGCGGGCCACGACGACCCCAGCAACGGCGACGCCGGCGCGGCCGCCAAGTCGTCCGACAACACGCTGTCGCCGTCGCTCTGCAGCGCGGACGCCGACGACCCGGGGCAGACGGAGTGGCCGCGCGGCGGGCAGGAAACAGGGGACCAGCTCTGGGACGGGCTGCAGGACCTGATGAAGCTGGACGAACGCGAGCTCAGCTGGTTCCCGCCAAACTCCAGCGCTTGGAATTGAAACGTCTGCGGTTACATCCCAGCCGTTGGATTAGTTCGAAAACAAAACATCCTAGCCTTCCGTTACGCTTTCCTTTCTTTTTCTTTTTTTCTTTTCGTCTTTCCCCTTCTACTGAGCTCTGTTGTACCTATTTGAACAAAGCAGAGTTTTGTACATTATTATCAGTAGAGTCTTACCAATTGTATGGATCAGGAAATTTTGGGAGTGTACGTTTCTAGTACTTGTACTAAGCAAGGAACACGAGCTGACTGCTGACTTGTCAACCAATTATATTTGTATACACGAGGGTGTGGATGAAACATTGTTAGATTGTGTAATATTTCGTGCTTAATGCCCTAATGGTGTGTATTAGACTATCAGCTCTGAGATCAGCCATGCCTGGTTTGTGGATAATACTGTATCAATTGTCAGTATGATACACGTGGTAATCTCTATCGGCGGTTGGCAAATTAAGTATTGTTATGTCTACGTCATGTTGTTCGTGGCAGAATTACTACTCAAAGGATAGTTTATTTTACTTGCTCTACAAGTAGAATACAAGGAGATTAAATTTAACTGGATTTGATCTCGCTGCCTTGGTGGTTGGTGCAACCATTCCCTACTCCCTAGGATCTAATCCAGTACAGTACTGTATTTTCCTTTTGAGCTGGATGCGGAAGGTGGAGCTACACATGCACCTTGTTTGATAAGTACTACACCTACACATGATTTTTTTTTTCCATGGAAATGTTAGATTCCGACAGCAAATAAATGAAAATTTGAGTTTTGGCCCTCCCATCTTATTAGTCATGTGCTTCAAGCTGGCCTCCCTTGTGTTGTATTTGTGCCTCTCAAAGTAAAGGGCCATCGTTTGGTAGCCACCTCCTGATCTTTTTAGAAAAAGGAATGTTATTCCGATCTCTACATAACTTATGCACCCGAGCTAAAAGAGAGTCAAGTCTAAATCATGGAATTTAAGATGACAACCGACCATTCTTTGCGACCATCTCCAAAGTAACCGTCTCAAACAATCGGCAAGCTGACTTCAAATAATATCGGCCGTTCTCCTTTTTGAGATAAGCTCGAAATAGTTCCCGGATGTGTACCCATTAAAAATTAGCCTCTCCCATCTTTTGGCCCTGCCGTTGGAATCCAACTTCTAAAAAGCTAAGCTGGGGCAAAAGCTAGCTTCGACTAAAAGCTGGGTCTGGATGTTTTGATTCCCCTCTTAGAAGCTGCAAGGACATGCAAAACCTAAATGTTAACCTCACACACCTCCCTCTCTACAGCCAGCCACGTAAAAAGGCGAGATTTTTTTTGGGCAAATTCTACGGGCTGGGTTGCCACAGCTTGTAAAAATCCACGGTCTCACGTCCTAGGTTCCAGAAGCTGAAACACAAGCGTGTGCATGTTTGGATTAAAAAACTAGCCTTTAAAAGCTAGATTTTAGAATCCAGTTGGATCCGAAAAGAGGCTTCGACTTTTGCCCGGTGCCCATGATACCCAAAGCCTCATGCTTTTAACACTATCTGTGACTTGGCTTTTTCTTCCACGGTACGGAGTGGAAAGAGTACAGTACCAGATAGCAATATCTCGCTTAAATATTATTTATCGTGGTTGGGTTTTTTTCACAACTTTCATCATTCTCTCGTTGAAAAAAAAAGAAGAATCATGAATTTGTCACTTTCTATTATGATTTTGTTTATTTTATCATTGCAGGTAGTTTGATCACGATCTGTATTGATATGTATGGCGCCGAACATAATAAGCGAGATCAAATGGGATACCCAATCGCGGAAAGGCAGTACTCGCGAACAGTCCCGATATCATACCCAATCGGAGCGAGCGATGGCTGGAGCACTCGCGAACAGTCCCGATATCATACCCGTCACCGGATAACTGGATAATCTTCCGCTCCGCTCGTGCTGTTGTGCGCGCCTGAGTCAACAGTGCCCCGCGCGCGCTCGGACCGCATGTAATTGCTCTGCCCATGCCGCGATTCACAGTACCTTGGCCAACCTCGCCACTGCGGCACGGTTGTTCTTCCCCTGGGCGGAAATCCTACGAACGCCTGCATCGAGGAAGGGCCTCTGGGCCGGCTGCAACGAGGCGCTGCCCGGCCCCTAGGAGAGCGGTGGAGAGGTCGCAGGGGGCGAGGAGGCGACGCCACGTGCCCATCCACGGCCCGCCCGAGACGGCGACGGTTGAGCCGCTGCGCTGCTCCACTCGTCGGACAGGCTGGCTGGGCTGTGGGCAAACCAACGGTCAAACTGGTGTGGCGGGGTGGGCTGTTCTGTTGGGCTCTCGCCTCGCCTCGCTCCGGCGCTCCGGTCCGTCCCGTCCAGTGGGCGCCGCGGTCACGGCGGACGTCAGCGTCAGCCGCGTCTCCAGCTGGCCCGTTGCCCCGCCCGCGGCCCGCCAAGCAGCGGCGGCGCAGAGTTTATTCCTAGTTTCCTTCCTTCGCCCGGCTGCCGCGCATGGGCTTTCCTTTTTCTTTATTTATTTATTATCCGATGACCTAGTCGTGTGTGTAGACGAGGAGAGGTTATCTTGTCTTCAGTTCAGGGGCTCCTCTCCGACGTCATTTGCTTCCGGTTTAGTTTTGGCCGATCCGTCGATCCGTCCGTCGGTTAAGTCCTTCGACGACGCACCGCACTCTGCGGTCTGACGGGTTCCGGATCCCGTCTATGCGTCCGCTGTCAACTCTCACTTTTTTTTTTACCGTAGGACCTCCTCAATTTCCGCCACCATTATAATGTTAGCATTGCAGTCCTATAAATATCCACAGAATACGAGCAGTGCCTTTCAGCCTGCACCGTTCTCCTTGGAGTTTTTAAACTTTATTAATTCGAACAAGGATGTCCGGAAAGGACGATGCCTGTTTTGGGGGCGAGTAGTGTTCAAGTCTAAACTGGAAATGCGTAGAAGTTTTACGTAAAATGGTTCATTTCATTGTTAGGAATATGGGGGGAAAAAAATCCCATGCTCCAAACATGCCTTCATACATTGGGCTCCTTAGGCTCTGCTTTCATTGGCCCAAAGTAGTAAAAACAGCCTAGCCTGCCCACCGGAGCTGGGAGCGAGATACGATATTGTGATAGACAATTCGGCCTGACACCTATTGTGATATCCGTGTATCAACTCATGTTGCTTTACATGCAGGGGTGTAAAGGGTATGGATGCTATTCGTTTCTATCCGAGTCCAAATCCGTTTAGAAGGGTTAATATCCGATCCGTGTCCGAATCCAGATATTTAGTATTCGTATCCGTATCCGTATCCGAGTACTCGAAGCTGTATAAATATGGTGTCAGTAACCATGCAAGTCTTATCCGACACATTTGATCAGCATTCGTATCTGTATCCGATCCGAATCTGAAAAAAATAAAAACAAATATGGTATATACAATATCCGTCCGTATCCGATCCTATTACACCCTTTGTTATAGGAGTTGGGCTGAATTCTCTTTGGCGAAAGAAAAAAAAGCACGAAGTTGTCTAACTTTGTGACGATCGTCGAGAGTCCCCGATCCGAGCACCAGGGAAGCCTTACGAAACAAAAGCTAGGCGTGACTCCCCTAGAAGAGAATGCACCTTAAGCTATTATCACCAAGCCTTTTATCTAATTTTCTATCACATTTTCTATTACAAATTCATCCACTCTATACACAGTGTTACGTGTATAATGTTTTGCACATCCTTTTGAACCCCTAGAGCCTAGTGACAATAGCCTTACGCGCAGATCCTATACATCTTTAGTTGGGCCTAAGCTACCTTCAGCCTGCAACCAAACTATCCAATGCCCAAAGGCCATAGCTTGCGCTAGCTCAGCTGCTCCCTCTCTCATCCATCTACTATGAAACAGTGATCCACGGTGGATTTTAGTCCATTTCCCGGTAGCATACTTATCCTACTACCCATATTTTAACCTCTGTGCCAGAACAAGGTTTTTGCGCATTCCGCTGGAGATGGCATTAGAGCCCATCTAGATAGACAGAAATCCTCCATCAGACCATCCACCCACCTCCTCCATTTTTGTTCCACTGCTATTGAGCCAAATTTCTAGTGTAGCATGTACTTTTTCTTGAATTGACCAAATTTACTTTTAGTAAAAAAATCTAGACTTGTAAAAAATACTTTAAGTTCATAATACCAGTGTTCCATGCCCATCATAAAAATACTCTAACTTTGCTATATAAATATTCTAAATTTACAAAAAAAAAACTCTCTTTACATTAAAAATTTCTAGATTTAGAAACATAATACTCTGCATTAAGGATAAAAATATCCTAGCTTTATAAAGAAAAATAAAAATTATTCTACCTTCGTAAAAAGATTATATCTTTAGGTTAATAATATAATATTATATATTCACAACAAAAATATATTCCACCTTCACAAAAAAATTAAAAATATCATACCGTCACAAGAATGCAATATTCACCTTCGTAGGAAAAATGTTCTATTCAAAGAACAGTAATATTCATAATACTAGAAAAAACAAAAATAAATTAATTAAACATTTATAAGAAAAACACAAGTCAGCCGACGAAAAGGAAAACGGTCATAAGTATTTTAAGTAAAAAAACAAATAAAAAAGAAAAAAAGACTATGGATAAACTGAATATAAGTTAAAAAATAGGCCAAGAACAGAGAGACGATGGATTGTGGTGGGTCCAGTCCACGTTTGACCGGAGCCTTTCCGGCGATCTACTCGGTTGACCTGGACCGTACCAACGAGTACCAGGGACCACACACACAGTGACACAGCCCGTGGGGTAGCTCTGCCCACGCAGGTCCTGCTCCTGCAGGCTGCAGCCCAAAAGCCATGGACGCACACGCACGGGCACGGTCGTGCGCATGCTCAGCTCTTCCCATCTCCGGACCGATGGCAGTCCATGCGGACAACCCATTGGAGATCCAAACAGCAGAAATCAGAAGCAGGCCAGCTAGCTGCTAGCAGAACACAGCGCACCATGGGTTTCTGTACAGGGCAGGCTGCGCCACAGGCACCGACCACCATACATTTTTCCAGTTAATGGCACACTGCCACACTGCCACTGCCAGTCCGTCGTCACAGTAGTATTACAAAAAACGGCCGAAACCTGTGGAGGCGGGGCTCCCCTCCAGCTATCGCCGGCCTCGCATGCAACTGCACAAGCCCTGCCCTGGGCCTGCACCCTGCGGCGCTCTGCATTCTGCGCTGCGACTCCTCCAGAAGTCTGCGAGACTGCTGCGACGCGCGGAAATAATTGGCTCTGCGGCGAGGCTGCCTGCCTGGCCAGGCCTGCTACGGCGACGTGCGATCGAGTATCGAGATCCCGATCCCGTGCATGTGCAATCCTCCACCCGGACGACGGACGTACGGCAGGTGCCGGCCGGTCGGCATGGGGTGACAAACATGCAGGGACGACGCAGCTTGAGCGAGAGCCCCAGATAGCCCCTTCATTCTTCTTCTGAACTGAACCTCGCCGAATAACGTAACCCCCTGCCCTCCCTTCCTGGCTGGTGCCGACCAGGGAACGCAATCCGGACCGGGAAGACCGAAATTCCGGTAAAAAAAATTCGTTTTCGGTCCGGTATGAAATGCAAATTTTGGTCTGAAATTTGATAGATTTCGATTCCTTATTCAAAAATATAAAAGTCAAACTTTAGATCAAAAAATGAAATTTCGGAAACCCTAAATGAAATTGTGAACTATGGTGCCGACACCCCCCTAGCTCGCATCAGCAGGGCAGCGGTAGTACTGTGTGAGATCAAAGCTTGCCTGCTAGCGTCGTGTGGCGCACGTGCCGTGCATCACATAGCGAAATCACTAGACAAAGTGATTTGGCCTTAATTGACCTAGAGTTCCGCTAGGTGAAGAGAGGTGGTAATGGGTAGCTTACTTGTCGTCACTAGAGCATAACCGCGTTTTGAAGGCATTTTCTTCTAGGCGCTTTTTTAAAATGCTTTAATTGCGTGTGAATAAAAGGCGTTATTTTGAAAAGGCCACTAAAACCTCTTATTTAGAGGTCAAAACTTGAAAAACGCCTTAATACATTATATTTTTGGAGGTGTTTTTCAAAACCCCTACTAAACAAAGGCATTCTAGCCTTCCGAAGCAGCCTTGCGTGAACGATCCAATCCTAGCCACACACTGTGGCCTGCAGCTGTGGACCAGACGTAAGGGAGAACGAATGCTTCCAACCGGCATTGGGTTCTCGTATAGATGGCCAGATGGGCCGTGCCCAACGGGCCGGCACGGGGCACGGCCCGAAGGCTGTGCCTGTGTTTGGGCCGAGGCCTAAGGCACGCAGTGCCGGCCCGGCACGGCACGATTATATTTTTTTTATTTTTTTTATAAATATCTGTATATAAAGAGACATTACTATGAAATAGTCACAAAACCAAAGGTACTTGGCTGGTTAGAAGTGCTCGGCTAGACGTTTTATCCATGAGGTGCGTGGTTCGAACCCCATTGCAGCACTTTTTTTTTGACTATTTTCATCCATTTATTGCCTTGGACTCAAAGTGGTTGCTAGACCCGTCGTGCTCATGGGCCGGCCCGACACGGTTAGCAGGCCGCCGTGCCGTGCCTAGGCCGCGGCCGGGACACGCAGTGCCGCTCGGCACGGCACGTTAACAGGCCGTGCCTAGCGGGCCCGTGCTGGGCCATGCCGTGTCGGCCCGTTGGCCATCTATAGGTTCTCGTGGCCTTCCTCGGCTCCCAACTACTCCTCACTTCTTCCTAGCCGTCGCTCTCTTTCCCTTCTTCGCCCACGGCCATCCCCAGGCTACCATTCTCCTTTCGATTCCATGGTCAAGCCCCTCAAGGACTCCTACGCCTCACCAAGGCCCTGCACCACCATCCCTGAATTCCTGCTGCTACGATTACTTGGACGATTGAGGTAAATCCTTAAGCACCCAGTGCATTAGATCCTTAGTTCAGATGACTCCATGATTTGAATATTTCGGGGGCATGCAGTTGTTTATTAATTGCTGATCATCTCCCCCAACCGCCCGTCCTTAGATCTACCGAGATGTTCGAATTCATGCTAATAAGCGACTATAGTACTAGTAGTGTAGGTCAAACAAAAATAAATCGATCTACGAACCTTTCAGAACCACAATGGTCGTACGTTAGCTGTCCCTTAAGCGTGTTGGGTCCCTGCAGGGTCCTGTTGCCTACTCCTGCGGCCTGCCCTATGTACTCGTTCTTCTTCCCGGCTCCCCCAAACAAATACGAAACAAAGTCAAAGCTTTAAACAAACGCCGCCCGATTAGGGTATATATTATCAGGCCCGAGAATTTGACCCTGCATAGTTTAGTGCCAAAACCGGTTATTAGATCCGACGCGCATTGCAGCAGGCCCTAGCTTTACATGCAAGGTCAACGCTCGTATTGGTTGACTTCAGCAGATCGTCTATCATATTGTCTACATTCAAATTACACTCTATCTACGGTGTAGTCGCAATGTATTTTCGTACTATGGACAACCATACACACAATCTGCTGGGTGCAGGTTGTAAGTGTTTTTTTCTTTCTTTTTTTTTTGTCCTTGTCTATGATTGTATATTTGTATCACAGTCAGCATGCATATCATTCCGTCCCACAAAAAAAGTCAGCATGCATATCAAATTGCATAACTATTACTATTACTACTATATCCTACTACTAGTAATAGTTAGCGTATCGCAGATGTTTTACATCTCCCAGAACCTGACAAGCATTGCTGGCTGGCTGCCACTCGAACACGTACGCGGGCCAAAGTCAAAGGCCTCAATGCACGTACGGGCACGGCCTCCTTTAATCTACCACCGTCCGTTCACTGCGCCTTCTTGTCTTCTCTATATAACCATCCCTCCCACGCCCGCCGACCCAAGCCACTCCGTCCATGACTCCATAGCTCGGCGAGCTCGAGTAGTGCTAGCTCGACCCAACCAACCAGCCTGTCCTACTTCACTGCTACTAACCTGCGCATGCAGATCACCAGGTAGAGTGGCACCGCACCATCCGCAGTGCGCCACACCACGCACGCTAGTTGGAGCCTGGAGGGAGGGCCGGCGGGGAGCAGCCGAGCAGGAGCAGGAGGGTTTCGGTTCCGCCGATCGTGTGTGCGTCTTCGTTCGCCGATCACTCGTCAGATGGCACGCACGCCGCCGTGTTGACGCACGCATATGTACAACCCGGCGGAGGAGCAGCCGCCGCGGCCGCTGGCGCCGCCGCGGATGTCCTTCTCCAGCGACTTCGCCCTGGAGCCGCCGCCGGCACGACCGCCGCCGGGCCGCGCGGACGCCGACTTCGAGTTCTCGCCGGTGGGCAGCCGGCCCATGATGGCCGCGGACCAGCTCTTCTCCAAGGGCCGCATCCTGCCGCTGCGGGAGGCGCCCGCGCGGCCGGCCCCCACGACGACGACCCTGCGCGACGAGCTGCGCGCGCAGGACGCCGGCGCCGACCGCGCGCGCCGCGCCGGCGGGCCGCGGTGGAAGGAGCTGCTGGGGCTCAGGAGGGCGGCGCACGGCAAGAAGGCGTCCGCCGCCGACGCCGCTCATCACGTGGTAATAATAATTATAATATATATAGTGCACGCTCACGAGTCACGACTCACAACGCTGCGGCTTCCAGTTTACTACTCCAGTACTCGTTAATCTGCACAAGTCTACTCCCATTTGGGATCGATCTCCTTTTATTTCGAGATGATTCTGCTCCTGCCACGCATTCAGATACTAGTACAGTGCACATCTTCGCCCTAGCTAGCTAGCTAGCTTGTGGAGCACTAGCACAAGTTTTTTTTGAACTGATGGCATGTGCACTACTCGACTCGCAGGATCTTGGAGGCCATGGAGAGGAAGGAGAGTAAAACAAAGCCACACAGTCAGCTGGCCGGCCAGTGCGGCCCATAAACTAAACTGTGGAGTAACTGATGGTGTTGTATACTTCTAGGTAGCACGGTAATGCTGATCTCCAGTTCACAGTTCGCCGTGTAAGTGACATTATTTGATACGGTTCTCTTCGCTGGGTGGGGGCCGGGAGCAAGAAATCTCTATGGCCATTTCCATTTCACCGATTGGTGGTTCAATTTTTTTAGTGGAAAAGAAGTTAGTTTTTGGCCATTTTTATATGCTCCTCTCTGTAAGGCCATCTCCAGCGGTTGTCATGCTCAAAACAATGTTCGATAGTGTAATAGAGTTTGAAATTTAAAAAATGTGATCTGTACGCTCCACGAGAGTCGAGATGGCCTAACGGCTACTGGTGCATGGAACGAGAACGTTGAGGTTGTTTTTAGCCAGGTAGCAGCTGTAGTATCCTATTTCCCCTTTTACCTCTTTGGTTTGGAGAGAGGGTCAAACTGATTTATTTGCAACGGCTCCTGCTACTGGTGGTGACTGGGTAGAAGCCGAGCGACGGGGCGGGCGCTCGTGCAGTCGTCTGATCTGTGTCTAGCCTCTATGGGTGTGATTGGTTGGTTGTGCCACGGCAGCCAGGCTCTCAGTATGCATTGACCATGCCTCAGCGCGTGTTCGTTTGTTTGTTTGTGGAGGGCTGAGCCTGCATGCGCACATACACTTCAAGTCATTTTGGCCCCTTTTGCCTGCATGCGCAGATATTTGGGCAAAACTCATATCTCGAAGGCCAGGCTCGTGGCAGCCAGGCTGGGCGTCCACACCCAACCAATCAGGCCCTACCTCGCCCTGGCATTAATGCGCGTCGTGATTTGGGGGGCCTGGCTTCGTGCTGGACCGCAACCGGGAAGAAAGCTCGTGGGCCTGACCGCGCACCTCTCTCAGGCGGTCTGGAGCCCCACGAACGCCCGGCCGGCCCGTAACCAAGAGACGCGGACGTACCGTAGGGCCAGCCCAGGAGGGGCGCGCGCGCCTGCTCGGTGATCATCAGCACGGGATGAAGACGACGCTTCACGGGACACGGGTGCACACTGACACTACACGCTGCATGTTTCATTGCACTGCTGGGCCTCAAGGGAGACCGGAGACATCCCTATCGTAATAAAATCCTGCGCCTCACGCAGCCACGCAGGGCTGGACGAAATGCTCGAAGCTCGTTAGACTTGGCTCAGACTCGTGCTCGTTTTGATTTTGTAACGAACCGAGCTAAGGAGCTAAGGATTCAGCTCGTTATCTAAACGAGCCAGCTCGCGAGCTTAACGAGCCAAAATAACTTACTGCATCAGTCACATAAATGAGTTCTAAATAAATTGACATATCCTAATGTTAACCTTAGACATACACTCTAGGCATTTACTCTCAACTAACATACATGAGTTTTGTTTTTTTTTCACTTAGATATTTTTTATTCTTCGATGTGCTTAATTGTGGTACTAACTTACATATATTTCTTACAAATTTGACATCTACTATCCTGGTACATATTTAATATATTTTTAGAAATGAGTTAGATATTTTATGAACATATTGATAATTTTTAAACATAAATTTTATTTTTTCAACAAAAGCTCGCGAGCCAAACGAGCTGGCTCGAACACGCAAACGAGCCGAGCTAACTCTCCAGCTCGTTATCTTAACGAGCCAAACTGAACTAGCTCGTTAGCTTAACGAGCCGAGCTCGAGCTCGTACATCCACCCCTGCACGCAGCTTCCACAGTTCCACGGGCAGCGCGCGAATTCGCGAGACCGCACGCAGCCAGCAAGAGCGGCCAGGCGCCCGATCCAAAACCACCGGTCGCCGTCGCGCGCGCCTGAAAATGGGGGCTCCAGAGTCCACACCACTAGTCCACTACGGCGTTCAGCAGGTGCTTTCGGATTCATTACCAACGCCGATGATTGTCGATAGCCAACCACACTCTTGCGTATCTGCTTGCGTTGCGTTGAATCCCTTGCTCACAAAAAGGTCTGGTACTGTAGGGGGTACTCCATTGACCATTGATGCCTTGCATTAACCTGCCTCTGGCTAGCAGCGCTGATCCGTCTCGTCAAAAAAGGGTCTCCTACCTACGTTTAGATTGCGAGCTGAGCTTTCTTTTATAGTACTAGTGTAGTAGTAAATCCCATGTCTGATGATGGAAATAACGGATGTCTCTTTCTCTTTGAATTTAAAAAATGTCCACATTATTGCCATATACAGTAAAACAGGATCAGAAAATTCAGAATGTAGGTGAATTCATCAATTCTCTTATCAGTACAGAAAGTTCAAATACCAAGGAAGCCTCCTCGGTAATAATTAGCGTGGGGTGTATGCATGCATTACATCTTACATGCTGATGCAGAATACAAATTCCCTACAAATTTTACTCATCATTTCCCCCCTATATCCTTTCAGTCACATGCATGCAGATTAATTAATCTACACGTACCGTCGTACCGATAAGCACACACCGCGATCGAGAACCAAGCATTAAACGTGTCACGGCCGTGGCCCGAGCTAGCTGCGAGCCAGGACGTACGGTCAGCGGTCACATTCCTTGCTTCACGTACATTTGCTCGTGACGTACCAACGTGAAGTGTCACGCACGCCAAAGACACCACAACCGCCTCAGCATTTACGCTGCTGCTGGCCTACCGCTGCCGCCGTCGCCGTCGCCTGCGGCGACGGAGCTCTTGCAGTGCGCGATGGCGGCCTGGATGGCGCTCTGCAGTTCCTCCATCGTGCTCACCTCCGACGACGCCGAACCTCTTCGTCACCGACTCCTCCACGGAGAGGTGCCCGCTGTTGGCGGGCGACCCTCGCAGCGACGCGGGCGCCGACGACAGCCGCCCCCTGTGCCGCTGCCGCCTGGACGGCGCCGGCTGCGCGGCGGCGTTGCCGCCCCGGCCGGAGGTGAACGTGTGCGGCCGGCGGCGGCGGCGGCGCGCGTCGTCCCACCTACGACTGTCGCCGCCGGAGTAGGAGGACGTGAAGAGCTGCTCCAGCATCGCCACGTACTTGCGCACCGCCAGGACGATCTCCAGGCCTCGCCGCCTGCTGGAGCCGCGGCCGGTGCTGCTGCTGCTGCTTTGCTGCCTGGTGTTCTTCGCCGCGCTTCCCGTCTCGCCGCTTCCCCTCGCTGCTTCTTGTCCAGGCGACGACGCTGGAGATGAGGACTGCCAGCTTCTTCTTCGCCTTGCCGCTGCCGTTGCCACCGTCGCTGTTGCTCAGTCGTCGTCCCGTTCTGGTGGTGGTGGTGGTGGAGGCTGCGGTGGTCCGTTGCTGATGATGAGCGGGAGTGGCTGTAGCCGAGGTCGCTGACGACGCGGCCGACGAGGCGGTGGGACATGCCGTCGGTGCGCGTCGGCCTGGCCCGCCGTGGAGGAGGACGCCGCCGCCTTCGCCGTCGGCGGTGAGCGGCAGCTTGCTCGCAGCGCTAATAGGAAGGGAAGGGGAGGCAAGGGTTCGGTTCGGAGATGGTTACTTGGAGCGGTTGGGAGGAGGCAGCAGGTGGTGGTGCGAGAGCGATTGAGGCACGAAGCTGTATAAGTAATTGGCCTGGATGCCGACGGCGGCGGTGGCCATGGCTTTGAGAGACGTAGGGTTCGTGTGACGGCACGTGTTTGCATGCGGATTTGCATGGTGAGCCGGTCGATACGGTTGGTTACTCTAAAAAAAAAGAAAAGGCTAACATTAATCTCTGATTGCGATACAACTATCGAGCGAGTGTGTTCAGTTGTAATTCAGCAAGTCGATTACTCGGAGGCAGTACTGCAGACAGGCATAGTACCGTATTGCATTGTTACCAGTTACAGCTGTCATTGCGTCGTCTGTAGTTCTTGCATGCATGTTTGCCAGGAAGCAGCACGCCAGCAGCTCAAGGAGATAATGTTGACGCGTCAATAGTATAAACGTATGACGTCGTGTACAGTCTTTTCCCCATCACCTGCACAAGTTTGCATGACAAAAACCTGACATGGCGACGTGTGATGCAGGCCTCCGTGATTTGTGAGGCACACAAAAGGCCTCGTTTTGCAATTGCAACCGAACACACCAAACGTTATCCCACGGCGGGCTCGCAGCGCAGCCCACGGCACATTAAGCGTGCAGGTGGCGTTGGCTGCCACGCTCGCCGCCGGGGACCGTGGGGGGGTGGGAGGTTAAGGTTATGTCGAGCGTTTTTAGAGAAGTGGTAGGGAGAGGCGAGGCGGAGTGGAGGCGGCGGAGGATGGCCGGTGGGTGTTGGAGGCTGTGGGAAGAGGAGGCCAGTGGGTGGTGGAAGCGACGGCTGAGGTTAGCGGTGACCTCCGCGGCAGGTGGTGGCGGAGGTGGCAGTAGCCTCAAGGAGCGGGGGCAGTGAAGGTGGCGTGGACGAAAAAAGCAACGAAGGTTAGCGGCGCCAGCGAGAGCCACAGGAGCCAGGGAAGCCCTAGCGGGAGGGGGTGAAAGGTCGCGTCTGTCGTGCGTTTACCTCTTCTTCATATTGTAGCTTGGTCAAACGAGTTCTCACCTCTTGTTTAATTCCGAAACATAATATACTTCTATTGCATTTTAGCATTTATGAGAGAAGCGGACAGTTGACACCATGCATGCATGCTGTGGATTTCACACACAGAAATAAATACAATGGCATTGATGTAGCAAGAGGCCCTTATTGGCGAATCACCTCAAAATAAAAATAGTTGTTCACATAGCTTCGGAAATTTAATTGATGAGATTATTTGCCTTGATCTTCCGTTAGCTAATGATAGTTCAAATTGAAGATGCTCGATGCTGATGATGCCAACTTCTAATCAGAACTAAGAACTATTATCATAGGTCCATCGATTATCAACCATGTGACAGTGAATGGTTGACCTTGCCTTAAGAAGGCTAAATCCCTGCTCAATTAAAAACACAAGCAAGAATATGAAGAACACAATCTGAAATTGCTCAAGGTGAGGTTTTACAAACCAATCAAGCGGCGAAACTATTCGATAATGGAATAAAACTAAGCAAAACATCTAATATAGTTAACACTACTGAATATTTACATGCATAAAAATGCTTAATGGCGGCAAAGAGGATAGCCGAGCAACCCTAGGGAGGCCTTTGGGCCTAAAAATAGACATTGTGGCACCTGTGTAGATATTTAGATGTCGTTTTTTCTTATTTTGACGATTACCGTCGACTCTGTAAGGAAAATGAACCTTAGCCTCGCGTTTGGTAAAAAATCGGTTGTTGAGTAACAATAGTAATGATGAATTCGGACTAACATATTGGTTAGAATATTTAATTTGTTTTTGTCTTAGAAACACAAGTCATGGACTTGGTGAACAAACACGAGTTTGTGAGAGGAAGTAAATCGTTTGGCGTTTTGGCCTCGACCCATAAGGGAAAGCGGTACGGAGAACATCCATGAGAGATTGCTGCGATGCAGGCCTTCAAGTATTGGGCCAAGCATCGTGCATGCTTCTGGTATCCCACGGACGATGACGGCAAGCTCCATCATATCTTGGGAGTGACAAGAGTGTATCCCAAGACACGTGTGTTGTGCGACACGTGTGTGCTTATGTGTTCCGTACCCAGCTAGGACCTCTATGTATTTCGGTCTCCAAAAGGACCACCTTGCAATTTTACCTTTGGGTTTTTTCTAACAAAAATTAAAGCCCTGATAAAAAAAAGTAGATTAAATGTGCCATTGAAACCAATACTACATGATAAATCATTGTCCCTTTGCCAGCACCATCTACTTACTGCATTTATTTTTTTGTGCATCTGGTAGGTTAGCTTTGCTACAAAGGCTATATATTGAAAATATTTCCGTTAGAGTAAATTTCGCTAGAGACGATTAAGCTTGTCTTGAGTTTTCATCTTGGTTCCGATACTCTCAAAATGTATGCTCAACTCCGTAAACTTGCTAGCATGTTCTAGATAGAGCTAAATCTCAATAACTTGCGCTAAGATGAATGTCTAGGATGTATCTGACAGGTGGGGCTCACATGGCAGCCAAAAAATCTCTCTCCTCCTTATCTTCTTCCTCTCCGTCTTCTCTCTCATCAGGTGCGGCGGTGGCAATGAGCACGAGCATAGGCAAGCATGATGGTGAGCAAGGGGAGACACGATAGGCGGCACGGTTAGGGTCTATATGGACTGCACAACGACGCGATACAGCGGGGTGGCGACACACCAAACAAGGTATGACGGTGGCGCTTCAAGCATGGGATGGTGATGGCACATCAAGAGGGGACTGGGTGGCACGACGAGCAGGGGACGAGGGTAGGTGCTGCGATAAGGTGGGGGGGGCACAATAGTAGCACGACATACAAGTGGGCGGTGACCAGCGTGGCGAGTAGGATGATGGCGATGGCACAATGAGCTGGTCAAGGTGGAGAGAGGTGTGGCTGCCATGTGGGCCCCACCTGTCAGGTTCACGTACACACAATTTATGCGAGTTATGGAGAGTTGGATCTAAATATAGTGGATTAGGAAAAAGTTTAGATAACCCCTAAAGTATGGGTGCAGACAAGTCACCGTTGGCCGCCTCTAACCCACATGTCAGCCTACCTGCTCGTTTCCTACCTCCCACAACCTCTTTCCTCTCTCTGTTGTTGTAGCCATGGTAGTCACTCCACAGCCTCCGGTCCCCCGCCGCCACATGGTCCTCACTGTCGTCGCCTGCTACTCGCCGCCACCGCCGGCTCCTCACCCTCGCTCCCTGTTGGTGTCGCTTGCGACACGCGGCTTGCCATCGTCACATGTGGTCTGTGTCTGCCGCTGTCGCCTTCGGCTCGCCCCTTCCCGCAGGCGTACACTAGGCACCGCCCCTGCCGCCACTACTTCCACTACTTCTCCACACCACCGCCCCCTCCGTCGCATGCTGCTTGCT
Source organism: Paspalum vaginatum (assembly GCA_030272315.1). Lineage (NCBI taxonomy): Eukaryota > Viridiplantae > Streptophyta > Magnoliopsida > Poales > Poaceae > Paspalum > Paspalum vaginatum. The sequence goes on from CM059018.1 coordinate 37,724,596, forward strand.
TGCCTACTGTTCCCCGCTGCCGCCTGCTGCTCCCCCCGCACTTGCAGCCTGCCGTCGCCGCCTGCTGCTCCACGCAGCACGGGTGATGCCTGCCGCTCCTTCCCATTGCTTGCGCCCTACCATCAGCGCTTGCTGCTCTCCACCAGCGCATATCGCCGCTGCCGCTGGAGCCAAGCTAGAAGAGGGTAGGATTGAGAAGGTGGGGGGAAGAGGATGGGCCGGGGCCACCACCGCTCAGGAGCGTTCGGTTAACATAGAAGATAGAAATCATGCTGAGTTGACATGTGGACATATTGACACACGTATATTGAGGTGATTCTATGTCATCAAAATTGGGTACAAAACCACCCTGAAACTATGTTTGGAAATACTCATTTCCGATCAAAATTGGAAGGTATCAGAGGGAATTGAGGAGAAACTCAACTAATTTTTTCCTTAGTCCCCTATATTCTCTTTCAATTCCGATCGGAAATGTTGGATCCAAACAAGCCCCAAAGGGTTATTTGTTGGTTTTACAAATTTTAATATATTATATTCGGTTTTGAAATACATGGTGCAAGGAGACTACCACCGAAAATTGGGGGTCATGTAAACCGTTTTCAATGAATTAGCTATCTTATGGAGTTAAACGTGTATTCTGAAAGTACTGGCATTGACGGCATACATGCGAAAAATCTATGTAAGTTTAAGTACTTTCGGCGAAATTTACTCTTCTGAAAGTCCTTTTTCCATGTGTCGAACATTTTGTTATGCGTGGCGTGCCGCGTGCGGCGTTACTATTCAGTTCTCTGGTGTTTCCGCTGTCACCGGCCGCAAACTCCTCGTGTCTTAAAAAAAAAAAAAATCGGTTCTTCCCCTCCCCTTCGGCGGCGAGGTGACCAATCGGCATCCCAAGCCTGCCTGCTTCCCTTTGCACCCGTTGCCCTCGCGGCGGCGCCGCGAGTCCATCGTCAACAGTCGACACCTTCCATCAGCATCCTCCCAGCCTCACACCATCACCGAAGCCTCCAGCCCCCGCTGCCACCGAAGCGGAGCACAGCAGCGCTTCAACGGAATTCTTCGCTTCTAGTCATCTTCATCGCCCCCCCATCCTACCTCTGGAGTCTGGAGTGGGGATCCGGAGCGTGGAATTACCCGCGTCTTCTGTTGGTAATTAAGCCCTAGCCTGTTTGGGTCAATGTTCTGATAGTGAGTTTTTTTAAGGCCCTGATCGTGGGTTTTTATCTGCGCGAAAATTTCTGTGAGCAATCAAATCAATTATTTGCTGAGATTGATGCTCGAATCCATCCAGCGTCGGGCGAATTGGTTTGCTGTATGCCAGCGTTGTAGGATACTAATTTCGCAGCTGACGTTTGCTTAATTAGAAATTGGGGTTTAACTGAACTCATATTCCTCATGATATCGGCATGACCAACCTGCTCCACATGTGGTGATGATTTTGTAGATACCTCCACTTTCTGAATACTGTTATTAGTAATACAATTTGAAAGGGATTTCTCAGAGGCTAAGGCGATTATGAGATTTACTTTGTGTTCAGGAATAATTGGAGATTCATTGTAGAACCATTTCCATTATTAACCTTAGCTCTGAGTGTATGCTGAAGGCTTGCAGCTGTTCGAAAATCCAGAAGCTCACAATGAACGATACCGCTTTTAAAGTCAGTAGCCCATATCCTAGTTATATTTGATTTGCTTATGTCAATGGTTGGTTACGGACTGATATTTTCTTTTATTTTCTCTGTTGGTTTTTGGCTTTCGCCAATTTAACCCAATGCTGAATTGGCTGTTACAGGCTGGAGAGCTTGCTGCTGGCAGAGGCCTGACACTCTTGTGAAACAGAGTTTCTGTTGAAGAAAGTATCGCTAAGCAACTTGACTACAGAAAATGTCTGAGTTTCTGGACCTTGAGGCCCAGGATGGGGTACGAATGACATGGAATGTTATACCAGGCACGAAGCAGGATGCCGCTAATTGTGTAGTTCCTGTTTCCGCCATCTATACTCCTCTAAAGCCAAATCCTGCCATTCCTGTGCTTCCTTATGCCCCCCTCCGTTGCCGGATGTGCCGTTCGATTCTCAACGCTTTCTCAGTTGTTGATTTTGTTGCAAAGATTTGGGTCTGTCCATTCTGCTTCCAGCGCAACCATTTTCCCCAACACTACTCCACTATTTCGGAAAACAACCTCCCTGCCGAACTGTTTCCTCAATTTACCACCGTTGAGTACATATCAACTGCTGAAACAGGTCCTGTGGCGCCTCCAGTCTTCCTCTTTGTTGTTGATACATGTTTGATTGAGGAGGAGATTGGCTATTTGAAGTCTGCTTTAGCACAGGCAATTGAATTATTGCCAGATCAATCCCTAGTTGGATTTATTACTTTTGGGACATATGTGCAGGTCATTATCATCTCCTGTTGATACTTCATTGCTGCATGCATTGGTGGAGGACTAACAAAATTACATTTGATCCACATAGGTGCATGAATTGGGTTTTGGCTTGTTGCCGAAGTCATATGTGTTCAAAGGGACAAAAGAAGTTACAAAGGAGCAAATTCTGGACCAAATGAGCTTCTTTGCTGGGAAAACTAAACCCACAACAGGTGTGATTGCAGGCGCAAGGGATGGCCTTTCGGCAGGGAGTACTGCTAGGTTCCTGTTGCCTGCTTCTGAGTGCGAGTTTGTGTTGAATTCAGTTAAGTGCTCTGCTTGATTTACAACGGATACATTGAACAAGGAGCTGGACAAAGTTCTGTAGCACATCAAAATGTGGAACACAGTGTGCTCAAGTGATATACCAATTTTCCTTTCAAGCACTACCGATTGACACTGTTTTCCTTTTTCTGTAGATTATAGAAGAATTGCAGAAGGACCCTTGGCCTGTTTCGGCTGATAAACGTTCATCCAGATGTACTGGAGTTGCATTAAGTGTTGCTGTGAGTCTCTTGGGGGTTTGTGTGCCTGGATCAGGTGCTAGGATTATGGCATTTGTAGGTGGACCATCAACAGAGGGACCTGGTTGTGTAAGTACATTTTTTTTATTACCACGTTCTTATGTTTCATTCACTTTTTTTTTTTTTGTCTACACTGATGCTATAAATGTAGATGTTAGGATGGCCAGGTGGTGTTGGCACTCCTGGAGGGAAGGGAGAAAGCTAATACTGGAACGATTTTTCTTTCTTAATAGCAAGTTCACAATAGTGGCAATAGTGTTCCTTATATAGAGGCTCTCCTAATAACAGATACAGATAGAATCATCCTAAAATAACCATCATAATCAACTAATAAGATACTGTCAAACTGAGCAGTCGATATCCTAGACTTCTAGTAGGAAACTAATTAGCTACTATGGGATTTGGAAAGCTATAATATATTTGTTATCAGGAAAGCTATAATCTTAATTATCAAAAAGGCGACTTCCAAACACTTGACACACAGGCTTGATGGCGTGTGACAGCAGCATTGCCTTGATATCATTCTATATAGCTGCTGGTGGTTACAATCAGTTTCCTGCAGCTCAATATCTGTTGCCTATCTCTACTGTGTTTATAAGTAATAGAGTAATAGAGTGTGTGTTTTCAGTTACAATATCTATTACCTATGTCTACTGTATTAACTAACAGAGTATTAGAATGTGTTTTTTCGTTCAACACACTTTGGAACTAGTAAATGTAATACCCTACCCAATTGCGTCTGTACTGGCCTACGGGTAACGGATGGGGTTTAACTCCACATTACAACTAGCATTGTTTGCGTTCATTTAGTGGGATTTTTTTTTTTTGGATTTCACACATTTGTTCTATGTTCTGCTGTTCTGGGCATAATTTGTGTTTCTTTTCTGTACTGAAAGTATGTTAAACCTCTCCAATTTTGCATGTAATATGAAAATAATACCAACCTGTTTTGGCTATTCTACTTGTATTTATGCTTTCTTTTTTTTTGCTTTCTTTTTTCACTTGCTATAACTCTCTGCTTGCTAATTACTGATATATACCAGCAGGGAAATGTGGGCACGTATGTCCATATCACTAATCCTCCTTGGATATTGATTATCTTTGACAGTCAGATTGTCTCAGACACCATATATTTTCTTAAAGAATTGCCATAAGTCATTTCTTGCTTATGTTTTTATATGTACTATAATGATGTTGTTTTCAAAATTTCAGATTGTATCCAAGTCCCTATCAGAACCAATTCGCTCACACAAAGACCTCGATAAAGGTTCACCTCAGCTTTATACTAAAGCAGTTAAGTTCTATGAGAATATTTCAAAGCAGCTTGTGGATCAAGGCCATGTACTTGATTTATTTGCTTGTGCGCTTGACCAGGTTTGTTGCCTTTTCTTTTCCTTTTAAAGTTTGGATCAAGGCCTTTGTTCCATTCTTTTTAATTTGATGAAATTTAGTTTCATTTCTTTGTTTTGGTTGTTATTAGTTTGGAATTAAACAAGTGTTCTATGGTTAGGTTAGCTATAAAATTATTGGAGAAATTATGATAACTAATAGAGAGGTTTACTACACCACCCCAAGGCCCCAAGTGATTTACTATCACATCATGGTAAATATCATTAGAAGTTATCATAACACACATATCATATGTTCTGGTGTTGTAATTAGCTGAACATTCACCATCAAGTAATTAGTTGGTAAATGCGGCGATTAAAGGTTGTCTTCTTGTAAACTATGTCATAGTAGCGTGTGAAACAATACTAGTCAAATGATTTTCATTTTAAATTTGGTTCTGAACAAACTACTGATAATTAGTAATCTTCAGTACTGTATCGATTCAATGTGTGCAGGCTGTTATGTTTTGGATTAAAAATTCTTGTTTATATTCTCTTTCTCAGGTTGGTATTGCTGAGATGAAGGTTGCAGTGGAGAGAACTGGTGGAATAGTTGTGCTTGCAGAAAGTTTCGGTCATTCAGTTTTTAAAGACTCACTTCGACGGATCTTTCAGTCAAGTGACAATGATCTTGATTTATCATTCAAGTAAATATACTCTTCATGGTAATTAATAACGTGTCTTGGCACATCTCTTATTCCAGTGTCTGATTTACATGTGTAAATTATATTTGCAGTGGTATATTTGAGATAAACTGCTCAAAGGATGTTAAAATCCAAGGAATCATTGGACCTTGTACTTCACTGGAGAAGGTATAGTGTGTATCAGTATCAGTTACATACTATTATACTAGCATTTACATTGTCAATTTTTGCAATCATGACACTATACATCTGATCCTTTTTATATGCAGCAAAGTCCTCTATCTTCAGATACAGTTGTAGGTCAGGGAAACACTAGCGCTTGGAAGATGTGTGGTCTAGACAGGAAAACATCACTCTGTTTAGTATTTGATATTGCAAAGAAAGATGGGCCAGATTCTATTGTTCAATCAGCGAGCAATCAGTTCTACTTCCAATTCTTAACCTAGTATGGAACCTGCTTGGCTCCCTTCCGTCATTTTATTTTTGTAAAAAGCCAATACTGTCAGAGAATGGTATGCAACTAACTTGTGGTGGTGCCATGTGCAGTTACCAGCATCATGGGGGTCAGATGAGATTAAGAGCCACTACACTTTCCAGAAAATGGGTTGCTGGTTCTGGCAGTGTGCAGGCAAGTTTTCTTTTAGCCAGTAATCACAATCATTTTCCAGCTTAGTCTGTTGAATGGTATCACCTGTATTTTTCCTCGTTATGTCTATTTTGAAATGAATATGGTATTATTAATTTGTTACTTTTATTACATGCGCCTCAGGAGCTAATAGCTGGGTTTGATCAAGAGGCAGCTGCTGCGGTCATGGCACGCTTGGTCTCATTTAAGATGGAAGCTGCGGTACTTCATGATACTTATTAAATTATTTTACCATTACTGCATACATGATAGACAAACTTATTTGCTTGATAGAGAAGATAGTATCACACTATGGTGAATATAGTTTAGTTCGAGCAATAAAATGTTGCCAGCTTGCTGCAATTGTTGATTATTTATGTTTTGGAACCTTAATATACACATAACATAATCTTCACGTTGCTTTCAGGCTAGTATCACAGCATGATGAATATAGTTTAGTTCCAGTAGTAAAATGCTGCCAGCTTGCTGCAGTTGTGGATTATTTACCTTTTGGAATTGGAACCTTAATATACACAGCATAATCTTCAGGTTGCTTGCAGGCTAGTATCACAGTATGATGAATACAGTTTAGTTCCAGTAATAAAATGTTGCCAGCTTGCTGCAGTTGTTGATTATTTATGTTTTGGAACCTTAATATACACATAGCATAATCTTCATGTTGCTTTCAGGCTGATTTTGACCCAATAAGATGGCTTGATCGAGCATTGATTAGTTTCTGTTCGAAATTTGGAGATTATCACAAAGAAACACCCTCATCTTTCAGTTTATCTCCTCGCCTGTCAATATTTCCCCAGTTTATGTTTAATTTGAGACGATCTCAGTTTGTCCAGGTACATCGTTTCCCCTCATTTATTGAACAGTCTTGATCAACAGATCATGTGGATCCACATTTCTCAGTGCACTAATGATTTTACTTCCAATGCAGGTTTTTAACAATAGTCCAGATGAAACCGCATATTTCACAATGATGTTAAACAGAGAGAATGTAGCAAATGCAGTTGTGATGATCCAGCCATCACTTATATCTTATTCATTCCAATCGGGTCCAGAGCCTGTTCTGTTGGATGTAACCGCCATTGCAGCTGATAGGATCCTTTTACTGGATTCTTATTTTACTATTGTCATATTCCATGGGATAACGATTGCACAGTGGCGAAAGGCTGGTTACCAAGATCGAGAAGGCCATGAGGTAATATTTTGTCAACCAAAGCCTCATACACTAAATTTGGTCTGTTGAGCCCCATGTAGCTTTTCATATGTATTTATACTCATGGCTACAAATAACTGTATCCAGGCTTGATTTAAACTATCTGACAGTTTGCCTTTGCATCAAAATGTTTTGAAATCCTTCCAGCCTTCTCATGTTAAAAAAAGCAAGCATAAAATTCCATGGTTCATAGCTTTTATGCATGAGGCTGTTAGGCTGATCTAAGAACAGTGGGCTTCATTATATACAGTGTATGCTACATTTGGAAATGGACAACTAACCTTATGCAATGTTCAGTCATTTGCCCAGTTGTTGCAAGCTCCAAAGGACGAAGCTGATGCAATAATCAAGGAGCGCTTTCCTGTGCCTCGTTTGGTTGTGTGCGATCAATATGGTTCTCAGGTTATTTCTTTTTAGTCTATTCTTGTTCTCTTTGAAATTTTCAACAAACTGCATTTGGCCTCAAAAAATTTCTTTGCGAATATCTATTTATTGCAAACAGTTCTCCCCACCGGATGATGTTTACAAATTCATCATGCTTTCAGTTTGGAACTAGTGGCCCAAATTTCAGTTGACAATTGTAATGTAGTCCTAATATCAGGGTAACTGAGAAAAAACAGAGATCAGCCTTCTTCAAGTTTAATCGTGTACATTTAAAAACCATCGAGATTGGGCAAATTAATTTGTTGTCACAGTTTTACTGGTATAAATTATGAGTCTATGAAGTCCTAGTAAGATAACTCTCAATGCCTCCATGCATTAACACCAAATAAAAGATGATGAAGGGAATGCCATTTCTATTGAATTTACTTTCTTTTGACAACTGCAGGCCCGATTTTTGCTGGCAAAGCTTAATCCGTCGGTCTCGTATAACTCCGACAATCCGCCACCACCAGGAGGGGATGTCATATTCACAGATGATGTGAGCTTCCAGGTCTTCATGGATCATCTCCAGCGCTTGGCAGTTCAATAGATTATTCACAACACATGTACACTATGCAGTATGCACAGCAATGTTGTAAATTTTGTACAGCGCGGGACAAGTTATATCGTGTAGCCAGTTGGTGCAATGCATCTGTACATTACATTGGTCATAGACAATCTTTTGACCCAAGAACAACTATATATTATGTAAATAGGGCATCATTTTGTGGGTATACGAAAATTTTAAACCAGGTCGGCTTGTTCAATATGTAGCTTGTAGTGCGACTGACCGTAGAATGATGAATCAATTAAAGCTCGGTTTGTCCATTCTAACAGGGAGTCAGGGCCAAGTGGTTACTCTAGTTCTGAAGTGACAGCCAATTATTGCGAGCGTCGCATCGGTGCGTAGGGGAAGAAAATTTTGTTCAGGTCAATTCGTGCAAGGAATGTGCTGGTTCTGAACATGTCGTTTTCAGTAGGGCCAGGTGGCGTGTTCGCTGCACGTTCATTATTTGTTCCTTTCTCTTTAAGAACTGCGTATCATATAGGGGCGTGAAAATACACTGATCTCACCAAAGATTGAAAGGTGTATCACGATCGTTTTTACAGTAGAAGTGAACCCAAATTTTCCATCATAGCTTTATGCACCAAACTAGATTTTTCCATCATAGCTTTATGCGCCAATTCAACTGGATCTTGCATAGTAATAGTAGCAAGTCGACAACTTTCTGAGTTTCTGTACGTCACCCTTCCTAGCAACTTCAGTGCAACAACAAAAGTCCAAAATACAGTACGTAAGCAGCTTCAAGCGTCCATTCTTGAAGCTCCTGTGCTTACATGTCCGCCACTGATGAAGTTCACCACGACTTCCATTTCCTTGGCCGCCTTCTCACTGTCCGGCTTGTCGAGGAAATAGACATGGTACTCCCCGGGCGTCTCGTACAGCTCCGCGTCGCCGCGCCACCTGTTCGCCCTGAGCGCGTGGACGTACGCGCGGCCCCTGGCGCTGAGCATGTCCAGCCCCGCCACCGTGACCAGGACGCGCGCGCACGGCAGCAGCCGCCACTCTTCCGGCGGCATGGCCACCGGGTTGATAACCGGGTCGTCGATCCCGTAGAGCCCTGCGCAGACGAAGCTCCACGTGCGCTCGCGCCACCGCCGCGTGCCCTCGTCGGCCGTCTCCGACGGCACGGGGCGGCTCCCCCAGAAGTAAGGGTCGAGCAGCGCGAGGCCCCGGATGGCGGCGCCGCCCTCGAGGCCCTCCCGCGCCGCGCGCAACGCCATGTTGTGCGCGATGTTGCCGCCGGCGCTGTCGCCCGCCAGGAACAGCCGCGCCGGGTCGGCGCGCCGCGACATCCAGGGGTCAGGCGACGGGCCGGCCCGCGCCGTCGCGCTCGCGACCGCCCACCGGAGCGCCGCCCACGCGTCGTCGTAGGCCGCCGGGAGGCGGTGCTCGGGCGCGAGGCGGTACTCCACGGACACGGCGAGCACCCCGGCCCTGGACACGAGCGCGTTCAGGTACCGGTGGTACGTCGGCGAGAAGGCCGACTCCGTGACGAACGCGCCGCCGTGGTAGAACACGACGAGCGGCAGCCTGTCCGCCGTGCGGTTGCCGCTGCCGGGGCCAGGCAGGTAGAGGCGCACGGCGAGGCCCGCGGCGGCGTCGATGACGACGTCCCGGGAGGCGACGCCGGTGGCCGGGTCCGTGGAGGCCGGCACGGTGTCCGTGCCCATGAAGCGCTGCACGCGGCCGTTCTTGTAGAGGACCAGGAACGGGAAGAAGAAGAAGTCGACGTCGCCGCCGTCGGCGTCAACGGAGGCCGCCGGACCGCCGGGACCGGGCCCTGGACGAAGAGCGCGCGGGGCGAGCAACGCGCCCGCCATGTTGAGCAGGAGCAGCAGCGCGGACGAGAAGCTCACCGCCATGAGTGGTGCGAAGCCGTAAGCTGCAAACTCCTTCCTTGTCGTCCTGTGACTGTGAGCTTGCCGGCTTTGTAGATCGCGCCGGCCGCCCCGTGTCTAGCTCTAGCTCCAACGCTACTGCTAGCTTCGTACGTGTGATTCTCCGTCGCTAGCACCTGGCGGCTGGCGTATGTTTAAGCTCCTGTTGTCTTGTGTTCAGCTCGGTGGCGATGGTGGCCACGGCGTAGAGAAGGCTACAGGTGGCGCGATATCCGTCGAGTGCGACTTTGCGCTTTGTTGTTTTCGCATGTTGAATCGAACGCATCCACCACCTCCTCTCCTCGGGGGCCCTGGAGTCCCTGGACCTTTGGGTGGCGTTGCAGCACCTTTGGCAGGATCTCCAGTTCTCGACTCAAGGACAGCGCTTTTGACCGGTTCGTTTTACTCGGAATTTTTATAAAAAATACAAAAAAAATCAATTCATAGTTAAATTATATTACATAGTAAACCAAATCACAACGAAAATAATTGATAATTGTGAAATTTTTTGAATAAAACGAAAATGTCAAACTTAGTGTTAAAAAAGAGTTGTCTACACGTATGCGTTTTTGATAGAGTAAAGCAAGTTGTAGTATCTGAACTCTACCTACAATATATACCTAAAGGGACACATATGCAACCTTAGGCATTGACAGGCACGTCCCTCCTCTGACCATTGTACAACATCTGTTTTTAGAAAAATCCCCCTGGACGACTAACCATAATTGATAATTGTGAAAAATTTTGAATAAAACAAAAATGTCAAACTTAGTGTTAAAAAAGAGTTGTCTACACATATGCGTTTTTGATAGAGTAAAGCAAGCGGTAGTATCTGAACTCTACCTACAATATATACCTAAAGGGACACATATGCAACCTTAGGCATTGACAGGAACGTTCCTCCTCTTACCATTGTACAACATCTGCTCTTAGAAAAATCCCCCTGGACAACTAACCAGTGTATGCAGCACATATGCATTTTTGATAGAGTAAAACATGTTGTAGTATCTGAACTCTACCTACAACCTATACATAGGCAACCTTAGGCATTGGCAGACATGTTCCTCCTCTGACCATTGTACAACATCTGCGATTAGGAAAATTCCCATGGACGACTAACCGGTGTCGAGTCGAAGGCTCGAACCCTGCTAGTAGGCATGATGCCAACAACCAACACTTGCCACCCGCACTAGGTGTGGTTGTATTTATTAGTTGATTTATTAAATCTAATACATAGATACACTTTATCCACAAACTGAGTAACAAAAATTGTCGATGTTTCATATCGGCAGTCCACCACAGGTGGTGTCACTTGATGGTTTTCAGATTGTCTAGGGCTGGCGAGATGAATCACGAAGGTGTACAGAACGCAAGAGACAGTGATTTCGACAGGTTTGGGCAGCCGAAGCGCTGAAACCCTATGTCCTGTATCGGTGTTTGATCGTGTTTATATGAGTTTGTAAGCTTGGGCTTGTATATTCTGCCCATCGACCTCTAGCTCCTTTTATATAGTCCGGAGATCTAGGTGACAGCTCGATCATCCGAGAGTCCTAGCAGGATCGAAAGGACCTTGATGTCGCCTAGAGGGGGGTGAATAGGCTAATCTGAAAAATCACAACTTAAAACCCACTGTCAGTCCCACACCGGATAGTCCGGTGATGCACACCCGATAGTCCGGTGTCGCACAGAGAGCTAGCTCACTAAATGAAATATGCACTTAAATACTTATTGAGCTTTGGAGTGATGTCACTGAGATCTCTCTGGGTTTGTTTAGCTCCTTTTCTCTGCAACCCTGCACTCACAACACGAACTTGCACACAAGAGTAGTAGCGGAAGCAATAGCGATAAATGCAACTAAAGAACAAACCACAGGAACAAAGCTTGGGTCTCCCAACAGGGACACAACACACAAGACACACAATTTAATTCCTGAGGTTTGGGCACACGCGCAAGTGTCTGTACGCCGTCGTTGAGGCGCCCACTAAGAGCTTGAGTCTTTTTCAACTCAGGGCCTCCCCTTCTCGACCACTAAGGCTGAGAAGGTGCTCACTGCAATGCTCCGAAGAGCGGGGGTAATCACTTACAAGAGATGTGGCACTCGACAAATCGAGTACCCTTCGGGACGTTCTAACCGTCTAGGATGACAACTCCAAGAGTAACAAAAGCGTTTGTTGGAAATGCTTTGCCAACTTGTGCTCAGAAGCTAGGATGCTCTATCAAGCTCACACAATCTCACAAATGCTCTCACAACTCAAGAATCTCACTTGGTTAGCTCAATCTCACAAAGAGAGTGATTGAGGAGTGTTTTTCTAGCCTCTGAATGTCTATGGACGTTAGAGGGAAGCAACAGCCTCACAAAGAGGTAGTAGGAGAGTATAAATACCTGAGTCCACAAAACTAGCTGTTGCACTATGTCAGGCCATCACGGACAGTCCGATGCAGGCTCAAGTAGCTGTTGCAGTTCAAATCGGCTCCACCGGATAGTCCAGTGTCACCCACTGGACAGTCCGATGGTAGTTGCCGCACCAAGAGGCTAAGGCACTCAGCCTGGTCACTAGATGAGAAAGGTGTTGGTGTTTTTCTTCATTAGAGATACACCAAATGGAGAGTTAAGCAAAAGAAAAAAATCAGAGAGCTCTCACTAAGGCTCAGGGCACTGGCCACACCGGACAATCCAGTGGAGCCCACCAGATAGTCTGGTGTGCCCACACTCAGCACAAAAACACTCACAAGAAGTGTTTGGCTCGATACTCTATGATCTAGGTAGAGCACATGTTGACTAGTGACATTTCAAGCTTAGCTTCTCTCTTGATAGTACGACACACCTATATTCAAGGAAAATATAAATCTAGTTGAGATCCACTTGATTTTTGACTTGATGAACAATGTCGTCTTGATCAATTCTAATAGAGAGAGATATCCAAGCTGAGCTTCTTCCTTTGAGCAATCCTCTTTGAGCTGAATAAGTTGGACTTAATTTTCGAAAACCTCTTCAATAGGTAGATGGAGCACATTTGCCCATTGACCATTCAATATACTTGATCTTCATATGATTTGGCTTTGATATACAATAAAGACTCCATGATCAGCCACTAGTCATTGTTGAACAATCCAATCAATATAGTGACGTCCAAATGGAAGAGATAGAAACCATGTCACTTTCCATACAATGATATCCAATAGCCTCAAATTGCATCAATAATAGATAACCAATAATAACCAACACTTGGGCAATCCATTTCATTTGAGATAGCCATTTTCATTTTGACACAACAAAGTAGCCAATGAGATGTGTATCCAATGTTATAGTGTCCAATGTAGAGATGATACATGAGTAACTATTCTTCTTGTATCACTAGATATGCAATAAAGATCCATTCACATCAGTATGTGGAAGATATACAATGAAAACCATTATACTCAACATATGAGTGATTCATGCTTGATCATGAGATATATGCATTAGAAATCATCCATTCACATTCGATTACAATTTATAAACCTGTGAAAACATGTCAAGTCATCTAACAAAGAGATTAGACTTTTAATCGTGTTGTCACTCAATACACCAAAACTACTAAGGAGCTTGTTGCACTTACAAAGATTACATCTCCTTGAATAAAGAAACAAATCTATTACAGATACAAATTAGTCCGACTAGCCTAAGCTGCCTTGGAGCTTGGGTCACCTTATGCCTTGATCTGCAAGGTAAACCACTCATCCCACCTATCAAAGCGGCGGCAATCCAAGTCGATGAGGTGCCGTAGATATATGATATTTGTAAAACTTGAAATCTCTACCGATAAAGCTTTTAATTTAAATATTTTCTCACGTGGAGGCTTCCTAGCCATGTCCATTTTTGACCATGGATCTATTTAGTTGTTTTGATCTAGTGGCGCATTTAGCGTTATGTGGGCCCGCACGTGGAATCTGGCCTACCGATGATTTCGTCGACAGGACAAAACGTAAGTTTCTCTTTGTATAAATCGGTGGGCTCATAACCATCTTAACAACTCTTCTTACCAGAATGTATACCCTACAATCACGTTAAATCACATGGCCCATAAAATACACCCGGCCCATATAATACACATGGCAAATCCCAGACAACACAGGGCAATGCAGATCCTATGTATCTTCTGAAAGTTTAAAAGTCCATGTATCTTCCGGCTTTAATTTCCGTGCAGCACGAAGAGAACCACCATGATGACAAGTGCATTGGGCTGGCCCACCTCATCCAACAGGGGCGTTGCTCACATGCATAAGCCAAATGGGAAAGCAAATGGCAAATGCAGTGGGCCGCCCCACCTCGTCCAACAGCTGGAGAGAAGGGGGCACTACTCACATGCACGAGTCAATGAGAAAGCATGCATGTAGAGTGGGGACAGGTTGGATGATGTGGTTTATTTTTAACTTTCAGGGAACTTTTTCTGTTCAACCACACATCGTAATTCAAATATGTTTTAGCCATATGTCGTATAGAATTATTAATATAGCAAAATGAGGTCCAATATATACACTCTTTTTCTTATTTTTTAAATCAACATTTGAAATGTACTATTTCAACATTTTAGATATATCGTTTCAACATTTCTAGATACAAGTGCTCAATTAGTTTATTAGAAATGTTGGGTTAGATTCTCAAGATTGTTGAATTAAGTTAAACAAATTGTTGAAGCATTTATATAAATATAGAAACAAAAATATGGTTTTCACGTTGGTTTTATTTGACTCTAGTGTCTTCTGTATTTGCTTATTAAAAAACCACACTAAAAATTCAAATGATGCAGTTACACGTGAAAAAAGTGTTAATGGGCCTATTGGACCAAAGATAGTTAGCTTAGCCACCTTTCATAAAATAGACAGGGAGTCCCATGGCTAATCTTCTATATCTAAATAGGAGAACTCCACTATCTATTTCTCTGAACATGAGTGAAGCCACGTCATCATAGAGGCCTACTAAGTTGAATGCCACGTCACCGTCTACTAAGACCTCTATTTAAATATTCCATTGATCTTCTGTAGCTTCATGCATGCAATGTCTTTCTGTGGTGTATGTACGGGTATCATTCAAATTTCTGCAACAATGCGTGGGGAATATTTTCTTTCATAATGTCAGTCTATGAAATAATATTCTATTTAACGTTATTAAATTCCAGCAGCAACGCGTTGGGTATCATATAGTATTTTTTTAAAGATTAACTCAAGCAAAACTAATAAAGTATAAATACTAGCTATCCGCGCTATTTGCGCGGGTCATATTGCTAGTAAAGATAGATAGGGAGTCACATGACAAATACAACACAGAGTAAAGACCCATACAACAAATGTAAAAAACAAAGCAAAATACAACAACGAGGCCCATACATAGCATCTAAAAAATAAACAGCAAAATACAACGGATACATACATTGATAAACAATACAACACAATGTAATCTCAAATTGCGAACCAGACAAACCTATATATTAAGCGAGTCTAGCTTTTTAGGTTACGTGGTCCAATCAGCTCTCTATTATCACCTAACATCGCCAAGTCGCTTATCTATTGCAGCCCCTTTACCACAGTGGCTCATCCAGTGCAGTCCTTTTACCACTCATGCATAATAGGACCACTCAATGTGTACCCAATTTAAATGTACAAATTTCATAAATGAATAATTTCAGTTTATGGGTAAGGAATACATGTATAACAGTGTGTTTAAATAATATCTTATCAAATGGTGAGATCAATTCCTAATGTCAATAAAGGTTTGATTGTCTGCAACATATATGTAAAATTTATTTAGCTAATGTTTTAGGTATGTGTGTACATCTTTATTCTATGTGAAACAACAGACATGTTCATATCTAATTGTTTTATTCTTGTTTTATCATATGATACAGAGAATAATATTTTTGTTTTAAAAATGTCAAGTGTTTGTTAGAGCCATGAGAAGAGATAAGAGAGAGTAGAGTGAACGAAAGAAGCAAAATAATCAAATGAGTAAAGAAGCTTCCGACCATATTTCCCTCAAAAACCCTAGGGTTGCTTATATAGAGTGGGGAAGGTTTCGTTAATTCCACCAAAGAATCCGTATATTACAAAAATATCCTTGCATATTATATGTGTCGCCCATCTAATGGATCGGTCCTTCAAGAGGTTAGGCCTATTATTCCCCATCACAAACATAAACAACTCTTTAGCAAGAGAGCCTGAGAGAGACTAGGCAATGGGTGTTGAGCAAAAGTAAGAAGTTGAGTTATATATATAAAATATTATTCAAGATATTGTGTAAACATGCATTGAAGTTTTGCTAAGTGTTGCTCCTTTTATCGTAAAAAGACTTGCAACCTTGATTTGTAATCCTAAAACTTAGCATATCACACTAAGCTAGAAAAGTAAACACACAATTGCAAGAATGCAAATGCAAGATATAAAAAGAGCAGTAGAATTGCAAACTCCAAGTGATAAGGTTCCCATTGGGGCTTCTCATAATGGGCCTTACTCTTCTTTAATCTGCACATGATCAATGGCAATATTTCTCATGCAAGGACCAAGCTCATGACTGGGTAACTCCATGGATAGTCTCAGCTCCATCCCAGGTGCAAGTGGGCTCTTAATGATCTCTCTCGGATGCACTCTATACCATTTTTCACTATTGGTTGAGTTTCATGCAAAACATTGTGGGTCTCTCTCTCCCTCTCACAGCCTCATAGGAAAGGTGACGGCCACTCTATACTCTAGAGGGTCTCGTAAGGCACATAAGCCCTACACTTACCAATATGGTGTGCACAGCACCAACAACAAGAGGTGTGCAAACCATGATGTGAACCTTGGTCACAACTAAGAGCAATACGCTAAGCGGTCTAAGCAAGCACTCACTCACAAAGCACTAAACTATGGCAAGATAGACACTCAAGCACTTTGTGACAAGAAGATGTCTCAACACTAGAGTGAAATTCCTTAACTCCTCAACTCCAATGTAATTCAAGTGACCATGTGGGTGGCTTACATAGCCACCAAGAACCAACTAGCCATTATGACCATGTCTATCGAAACTTCTAAGGACCGGATAGTTTGGTCCTAGCACGTTGGCATACATTGGACAATCTGGTTTGTTGTACCTTTTAACTAATTGTTCGAAGGGGGTTTCAAAGTCCAATGATCAGTTCATCTAACGTGGCCTTCACTTCTCATCCCTTACTATTAATTATTGAAAGGACCCTGATGTCGCCCAAAGGGGGTGAATTGGCTAATCTAAAATTTGACCACTGAAAACAAACTGTTAGCCACACACCGAATAGTCCGGTGGTTTCTACCAGACAGTCTGGTATCACCGGATAGTCCGGTGCTGCCCACCGGATAGTCTGGTGACACACGGAGAACAAGCTCAAGAAATGTAAATATACACAAGAATACTTATTTAGCTTAGTAGATTAGTTCCAAGTGTTTCTCTGGTGGTGTAGGACTTTTCTACACTACACACCTGCACTCACAGTAAATACTTGCGCAGGAGATAGAAATAGCGGAAGCAAGAATGTAAAACAAGTAAAGAACAAACTACAAGCACAAAGCTTGGGTCTCCCAGCAAGGGCACAGCACACAAGACACGCAATTTAAATCTCGAGGTTTGGGCACACCTGCAAGTGTCCCTACTGTGATGCCCTAGGCATCTCCCGAGCTTTATCAAGTGCATACTTTGTTTAATTATTTCTCATAAGCATCATTTCATGTCATACTAATGTGCATTTGAGTAAACATGGAGAAAATAGCTAAGTAATGCATTCAGTTTCGCGAAAATGATGCTATAATGTGAGCATAACTTAAAACCTAGGGAAATTTAGGTAGAACTTTTTATACCAAACTTGTAGGTCTTAAGGTGGTAAACAACTTTGTCAATAAGAGCTTGGATGGAAAATGGGCTTAACTAAGTGCAAAGGGACTTTTGGTGTTACCCAACAAACATACTCCAAATCTGGCTTATTTAGATTTCTTCTTTTTTCTATACCCTAGAGTCCTTTTCATGTAAAGGTCCAATTGGGAAAGTTTTAGGTTATGAAATCTTGAACAACTTTGTCAAAAAGACTTTTGGGAGAAAATGGCTAGAAATAGGACTTTTGAATTATCTAAGGAAAATAGTTCTCAGTCCAAACTGAGGGCTGACAGTTAAAATCGAATTTAAATCAAACTTAGAGCCAGAATTTGAAATTGGTACTTTTGACAAAGTTGTAGATCTCAAAAGGTACAACATTTCATTCAATTGGGCCCTTTTCAAATTCGGCGCGTAATTTGGTCAAATTTGCGAAAATCAGAAACCTGATTAGTTGGTAAAAGGGATTTTCCTTTTTCGGAATTTCTTTTCTTTTTCCGTCTCTATGCCAGGTGGGACCCACCCGTCAGGTCGCCGCGCCAGCGCATTTCATCGGCTCCCTTGCTCCGTGCACCCGGTCCATGCGATTTGTTCTTCATTTCCGACCTTGGCCCCACCTGTCAGAGTCACTGGTCCATGGACCCGGTTCACCCGCGCACCTCCCTCTTCTCTCCCCGCCCGCGCGCGCCCACGCGGCGCTGCGCGCCGAGCAGGCGTGGCCACGCGCCGGCCTTCCCGGCCGCCGTGGCCACGCGCCGCTGCCGCGCGCGGACAGCGCGCACGGCGCGCCACCGGGGCGAGGGCGAGGCCGACCCTTTATCCCGAACCCTCCTCCACGCGCTCGGGCTCTCTGTTTCTTTTCCCCTTTCGACCTCGCGCGTCCGCCATTGACGGAGTTCGCGCGAGCTCGCCCCCGGCCACTCCTGCCCTCTCCCGAGCTCAACCGCCACCGCGCCGAGCTTCGCCGCCCTCGACTCCACCTTTCCGCCTAGACCGCGTCGCCCGAGACCCCTCCACCCCGGCGTATTGCACCGCCGGACCTCGCCGGCCAGGGGCGCTCGTCGCCGTCCCTCCCCGCGATCTCCCCCGCCGTCTGAGGTAGTGGATAAGGTTTCCCGATTCACTCTCTCTCTCCCCGACACCTCGCGGCGAGCTCCCGTGCCCCGTAGGGCCGGATTTCCGGCGCGCCACCGGAGCTCCTCCTCCGGTCGCGAGGAGGAAGATGACGGGAGGAGGGAGATGGAGTTTTTACGCTATCGCCCTCCTAGTTTAACAGTTTTATGTTTCTGTACAGAGCGCTGTACGCTGAGTCTTGTAAATCTTGCGTACTAGCCCCTGGGGTTTCGAAATAATCACAATCTAGCCCCTGGTTCTGTTGATTTTCATTTTAAATTGTTTATTTCGGCAGAAATCTTTGAAAAATCCTAGAAAATTCAATAAAAATCAGAAAAATACCAAATCAGTTGCATTGAAATCCTTTTGAATAGATCTGTCTAGGGAATATGATGGTTGAGTAGGAAAAGACAGTTTTGCCCCTGTTTTTGTGCAAGCATGAAAAACCTTGATAAATAGGAAATATGGGTAAAATGAACTCCAAAAATTGTGAAATTTGGGCAGAGGCCTTAGTATTCTGTGTAGGCTCTGTATAAATTTTGGTAGCTCAAATGTTCACTGTTAATTACCATGTTGCCCCTACATGTGATTTTAGCATAGAAATAAATGAGGAAATGCTGTTTATATAGAAATTAGGCTCTAACTAGTTGTATGTATTTTATTTGTGCTCCTTATAACATAAAGAGTTCACTACTGATATGGAATGCCATGCATGTCAAAATTAGTTAGTATTTTGATATTGATAAGTTCATGCATGTTTAAAATTAATAAATAAAAAATATAGTTTAATTGAAAATTTCTGAATTTAGGGCAGCAACCTTGCTAGTATGGCCTGGACTTAGTATAAGAGTTGGTAGCTTGAATGCTTACTATATTATCCTTACCTAGTAGTTAAGCATATAGTGAACCATGAAAAAGAGTTCTAGATGATAGTAGACACCGGTCTTTCCACATAAATCGATGTGATTCGGTCACACCCCCACGTTGTTTTATGTGACAAGATAAAGCTATCTTAGGTGATGGCTTGTACGATTTCTTAGAAGTTAAACAAGCTTTATCACGAAAGTACATAATACTATTCCATAACCCTTGCTTTCTTGCATTGCACTGATACATGCTCCAATTGCATCATGTCATGCATATAGAGTCCGCGAACGAAGAACCACCGCCGAATCAGCCCGACACAGAGGAACCAGAAGAGGAGTTGCACCAGGAACCAGAGGGCCAGCAGCAGGAACCCGACTACGCTCCGGAGGAAGCTACTGACCCTAGTGAAGAAGGTAGGCAGGACCATACTCAACCCAGCAAACAAATTATACTTATGATTACGCATATGCATTAGGAGTTGCTTGGAACTAATTGCATTAGACTCCCTGGCCGCCCTGGCCCTAGCACCTATACATAGAGTTCGTAGGACGAGTATGCCTAGAAATTGCTAGGTACGAGTAGACACGAGTGAGTGGACTCGTCACGTAGGTGTTTTCAAAGTTTCCAAAGCTTACAGTTATATCCATTATTATTACTGCTCATGAATTAAATGGAGACCGGGCGGAGATTTATTTCAGTATATGCTTTTCATGAGGTTGTACTTCGGACTCCGCCCGAGTCGCATAAGGCCCGTTCGCTGTTCGCCTGCTGTTCGGCATAATATTGCTAGAGTGCTTATCCGGGATATGGGACCGGAAAAGTCTTTCCTGGGCTCGTCCGAAGCACAGAGACACGTTCCTACCCGCTGGTTGAGAGGAAGGTGGCCCGCGGGAGCTTGGTACTCATGACGGGGAGACCGAGATGTCGGCAGGCTCGTCATGGGGGCACAACTCGGGGGCTAGGCAGGAGTGAATCGAACTTGGGACGAGGCAGGTTAAGATTGGGGCTATATGTGGGAACGCGATGGCTAGTAAGCATATACCCCTGGCATGATAGTTATTCCCGGGAATTAAAATCGATTCGAATCGCTGATGCCCACCAGGTGTGGGAATGCTGATAGTGCACACGGGCAACGCAGTAATTGCTTAAACACTCTGGTATTTAATACTCATGATTTTGGAGTACCACATGTTTGAATTGAACTGTTTACCTTACCGCAAGTTACTTTTGTGTTGAAGGTTATACAAATAATGAAAACTTGCTATTTATGTTACACATGTTTCTGTTTAAAACTAAAGGCTAAGGATCCACTTGCTAGTAAGCCGCTTCGCGTCAGCCGTAAGCCATTTCCATTAAGACCTACTGAGTAATTAGTACTCAGGGTTTGCCCCCACATTTTGAGCGCAGGTATGGAGTTCATGGTGTGTACTTGTGTTGGAGGCGGGGCATGCCCTCATTTAGGATGAGGTAACTGAGTGGCACGAGGGCAACATCGGTGGGCTCGATGTTGTACCTCTAATGCAAATCTTTTGGTGATAACATGGTGACCTATAAACTTATATTTCCGCTGCGAGAAACTTTCGAACTTGCTACCTTATAACCTTATGTTGGACTTGTATTTTATGTAAAAACTGGTTTGTAACTAAGTCTAACTTTATGCTATTCAACTGCCTGTGATGATGTATCTGTTGTGGCTCCATCGTGGGTCAGATGTGTATGATGTCGGTTCCTCTGGGAAAAGGTACTATCGGGGGTCGAATGACTCTCGACGGACGACCGGGTTTAGTTTGGCCTAATCACATTACAAGCCAGAGGAGGCTAATGTGCTTAGTCCGGATTAAATCGGCGGTTCCGCCACACCTACATCCTCGTTGAGGCGCCCACCAAGAGCTAGACTCCTTTTCAACTCCTGGCCTCCCCTCACCAACCACCAAGGTACGATGAGGATGCTTACTAAGTAGTGCTCCGAAGAGAGGGGTGTTACAAGCTTAAGATGTGGCACCCGCAAGTGGGTACCCTTCGGGATGCTCTAGCTGTCTAGGAGGAATCCCCCAAGAGTAACAAAGGTGTTTGTCAAAAATGCTTTGCCAACTTGTGCTCAGAAGTTAGGATGCTCTATCAAGCTCACACAATCTCACAGATGCTCTTCCAACTCAAGAATCTCACTTGGTTAGCTTAATCTCACAAAGAGAGTGGTTGGGGAGTGTGTTTCTAGCCTCTGAATGAATATGTACGTTGGAGGGAAGTAGCCACCTCAACAAATGGAGAGGGAAGGGTATATATACCCAACTCCCTAAAACTAGCCATTGGCCTACTGTCAGACCGCCACCGGACAGTCCGGTGGCCTCTACCGGATAATCCGGTAAAGGGCAACTAGCCGTTGAGGTTCAACCCCCCCTCTACCAGAGAGTCCGGTAGAGCTCACCGGATAGTCCAGTGAAGAATTCCCTAACCAGAGGTCTAAGGCACAAAGCCTCAGTCACTAGGTGAGAAAGATGTAGGTGTTTGTCTCCATCAGAGATACACCTAGCTAAGAGTTAAAGCACAAGAGAAGAATCAGAGAGCTCTCACACTCAGTGCCAATCTCATCACTGAAGATGAAGTGGCTTGACACTCTCTAAACTAGCTAGAGCACAGTTGACTAGTGACATTTCGAGCTTAGCTTCTCTCTTGATAGTATGGCATACCTATGACTCAAGACAAAGAATAAATCTAGATGAAATCCACTTGAGTCCCGATCTTGATGAGCAATGTCGTCTTGATCAATTTCACCAATAGAGAGAAACCAAGCAGAGATTTTTCTTTGAGCAATCCTCTTTGAGCCGAATAAGTTGGACTTCAATCAGACAACCTCTTCTCTAGGTAGATGTAGCACATTTGCTCATTAACCATTCAATATGCTTGATCTTCATTATAGTTGGCTTTGATATGCAATAGAGAGTCTATATGTTCAGTCATTTGTCATTTGTAGAATAATCCAATCAACAGTGACATCCAAGAGACTAAGGTAGATCATATGTCACTTGTCTCAATATGAAAACCAATATCCTCAAAGTGTATCAACAGTGATAGACCAATGATAACCAACACTTGGAAAATGCATTCAATTAGAGATAGTCATTATGACCATGACACAAACAAGTAACCACTGAAGTGTATATCCAATGTCATGGTGTCCACAGTAGATAATCCATGGCTAGAAATACTGCTTGTATAGGCAAAAGACATTCATTAATCACCAATACGAGAAGGATATACAATAGAGACCCATTTTTCTTCAATGCACATGATGGATATTCAATGAAAACCTTCATACTCAACAAATGAGTGATTCATGTCCAATCATGAGATACATTCAATAAAATTCATTTATTTTCATTTGATCACAATAAATAAGCATGTAGAATCTTGTCAAATCATCTCACAAAGAGGTTAGACTTTAATCGTGTTGTCACTTAATACACCAAAACCACTAAGGAGCCTTGATGCACTTACAATTATGTCCGAACAAGTATCCAAAGTGCCACATCAGACAATCTATTCAGTACAAACGTTGGCTGACTTGATATCTTCATATGTAGCAACTGTAAGATCCATATATTAGGAGGAGGATTGACTATCTAGCTAGTTCAACAAACAAGGACTTTAATCACCAAGCTTTTTGCACTAACCGAACATTGTGAGTGTCCAATCCATTCATCTTGTAGGGCAACAGAGTGCTCTGTCCATACACTGGCTTGGACTTGGTCTTCAACCTTCTTCATTGACTAGATAGTATTCCCTCCATCCTAGGAAATAAGGCGTGCATGTTAGCATGGTCTTTAAAGTGGAAGTTTGACCATTTATTTCTTTTAAAATATAGCATCAACAAATACCAAAATATCATAATCTTAAAGTAATTTTGAATACGAATCCAAATATATAACATGGGTACACTAAAAATATATGTTTTTTGACTAAATTGTTGGTCAAAGATTTTAATGTTTGACTTTTCAAAATGCATGCACGCCTTATTTAATGGGATAGAGGGAGTATGTTGTTAACAACATTCTGAGTTTTTTCATTTACCATTGTTCGTCCTCCATGGCATATCTTCTATATGTTGATGACATTACACTCACTGCCACCTACACTTCCCTTCTTCGGTCCATTATTGCCAAGCTCCAAAGTGAGTTTGCAATGACTGATCTTAGTCCCCTACAACATTTCCTGGGGATCAACTTAGAACCACACCAACTATCCTAGTGATGTCACAACATTTCCACCTCAACAAGCTATATCCTATTTTGTGACAACATTAGTGCTATGTACCTATCCAACAATACAGTTCAGCGGACTAAACACACTGAAATAGATCTACATTTTGTGTGTGACAGAGTTTCACTCGGTGAAGTCAAGGTCCTTCATGTTCCCTCGTCCTTACAGTTAACAAATGTCTTCATTAAAAGATTGTCGGCAAGCCTCTTCAGCAATTTCCACAAAAGTCTTTAGATTTTGGCGAATTTCGCCATGGGACATTGGAAAAACGAGTAATTGGCCAAAACACACCGCGAACTACAAAATATGCCCAGTACCATTATAAAAACGTGGTTTTTTGCCACAACACACCACAAGCATTATTTTAGTAATTTCTCAGATCTGAAGGGACAGAGGGGTAGGAAAAGTCATTTTTACCCTCCATGAAGTGGGGTCCACATGTCATATGGCACCTCTCCCCCTCGCTGGTGCCTCTCTCTCGCTCACGCGCACCTGCCGCTGCCGCCATACGTCATTGGCGCCACCGCGCGCACGCGCCTGAAGCCTAGGTCCGCGAGCGGTGCCCTGAGGTAGTGCTCCTCGAGCCAATGGAATGTGTTGGACATGAACGCCGAACACTCAAGGTTCTAGAGGAAGTTACCCATAGACAACTTCAGTGGCAAGCTCAACTTCGTCGCGGGGGATGAGTCCCCAAGCCGTCGCTGCGTAGGGGAGCAGGTGCGGTGGAGAGGAGCAGGTGCGGCAGTGGCAGAGGGGAGTAGGAGCAGGTGCGGCAGAGCGGAGCAGGTGCGGCGACGGAGGGGAGCAGGTGCAGCGACGGCGGAGGGGAGGAGGTGCTGCGGCGGAGGGGAGCAAGTGCATCGGAGAGAGGAGGCGTCTGAGGTTGAAGACGAGGGCAAAAAGGACTTTTCACCTGCCTTCTCTCTCCCAAAATCCTGAAAAATGATATTATATTCACTGCGGTGTGTCGTGGCAAAGAACCACGTTTTTATAATGGTATTGGGCATATTTTGTAGTTTGCGATGTGTTTTGGCCAATTACTCATTTTTCTAATGTCCCACGGCAAAATTCACCTTAGATTTTCCCCATGACTAGATTGAGAGGGGATGTTAGTGAGTAGATAATAAACTTAGCTGAATGGGTGTCACTGTTGGTAATTGGTATGTAACATCTTGAACCGTTTCTCCCATAGTTGGTCGTTCAGCACTTGGTGGACGAACCAAATCTCTTGTAAAGGCATATATATAAGCCTCGTGTACGATGAATACAATCGCCAAGAATTATACATTTTCACATATAACCATTAGCCTAATATCTCATGGAAACCTGGCAAGGCTACCTCACTTTAGCTCAAATGTTGTGTTCAGGGGATATGACATGTAGTTTCTTAGGTTGGGGGTCAGACAGTTATGTAAAATTTTTTCCTGAAACAAAGGTTATGCATTTTCCGAAAACAAAGGTTAGGTTGTTATAATCTACAAATCATGTGGTGCAATCTGGGCTTGCGATGATGCATGATGCGTGTGTTCTGCCTCTACATGCGTGATTCACGTAAGTTAGGCCGGTGTCTCCAGGCCATGCAAATGGACGTGCAAAATACTGTTTAGACACTGTAGATATAGTAGAGTTTGAAATATAGACCGTCTGATAGATAACATGGTGACACCGGTCTTAGTGTCCATCCGACGCGCAAGTCTGTTGTGTTGTGCCTCTGGATGTACGGTTGGGGTATGTTCCCATGGTAGCGTCCATTCCACATGCAAGTCTGTTGCTGGGCCTCTGATCTGTGGTAGGTTCAGGTTTACCACATATTGTTCATGAAGATGAAAGAGGAGAGGATGAAAATGTGTTGAGAGACTAGAGAATGGGGACGTAAGCTCAGTTGGGGATCAATGATTCAATGGAACTACTAAAGAAGCGTCTGATGATGACAAACGTCAATGGGTAATGGAGGCATGGGGCAGCTTGCCTTATGAACATGTGCTAGTTGTGTGAACATGTAAAAAAATCATTCTGGTCAAGGGCAAGCTCCCCGATTAGTCACTACTTCAAATTCGCATTGTAGGGGCACCTCCCTCTCCATGGTAGAAGCGGCTCAAAAGTGGAGCCACCTCTACTGTTCTTAGAGCAGGCCCCGCAATATCCACCGCTTAGTAGCAGCAGCGGATAGCATGCACCGCTCCTAAAAATAACAGAAGCGGTCCAATGCTAACCGGAAATAGTGGGAGCGGTGCATGGCATGAACCGCTTCTGCTATTTTTAGGAGCAGTGCATGTTATCCACCGCTCTCGCTATTTTCAGTTAGCAGGAGCGGTGGAAGGCATGGACCGATTGTGCTAATTTTAGGAGCGGTGCATCCTGTTAATTGAAAATAGCTGAAGTGGTGGATGGCACGGACAACTCATGCTATGCCATGCACCGCTTTTGCTTACTGGAACTAGCACCAGCTCTTCCTATTCACCAACCGAGAGCACGCATAACATCACTCATATCCAATGCTTTCTATCTTATCTTCTTTGCGTGCCTCTCTCTGTAATGAGTCTGTGTACCAGTGAGTGATGATATGTGTAGTGTGTTGTGTATAGGAGATACACGTTTATTTTAATTGACCAATCATGCATTGACTAGAAATGTTGGGAGTCATGGATGGGTAGGAAGGAGTGTGGATCTTTGCCCAGGAATCCGTGAGCTGAGGAGTTTTGATAAAATTACTTTGAACTAATGGGAAGGCGTGGTAGGAGGGTTTATGTACGAAAAAACAATGCCACTGACATCAGGGTTTACATTATCGGCGATATGGGATTTATCAGGGACCTCCGGTAACGACAATCGATTGAAAATCAGTGAAAAACCACTAAAATCGACTGATAAGTGAAATCAAATTCAAAAACCGATAATCAGTAGTTTATCGATGATAATCGATAAAAATCACTGAGAAACCGGTGACAAAGACCGAGAAATCTGTTTTGGCTGTGGAAAATATGGATATATTATGATATTATTTTATTTGTGTTGGATATTTGTGAATTTTGCATTCGGCTTACATGTACCAACATACTTTTTTCACATGAAAGTGCACAACAATTCACCATTTATTCATATTTTTGCACAATAGGTTTCTAAATCGGTTAGTACATTAATACATAAAAGGTACTCCGTACATGAAGGCTATGAATGAAAGATATGTGGTACATATAATTGTTCCTACATATTGAGATGAAATTAAACCATCACAATACAACAATGTTAAGATGAACCATTACAATTATTAATATATAGGAGTACCATACTATTATACCGTCAAACATAATAGTTTCAAATTAAGTTTATGTAATAGATTGGGTCTAGAATCATCACAACACAACAATGTTATGATGAACCATGACAATTATTAATATATAGGAGTATCATACTATTTTACCATCAAACATAATAATTTTAAATTAAGTTCATGTAATAGATCAGGCCTAGAACCATCAAAGTATATCAAATATACATTAATATAAAAATAACATAGATATTTGGTCAATTGGGCTTGAGAAAAGTTGAGAACCAAGGTTAAAGGAACGATTATCAGCGGTAAGGAGTCGATTATCGATGGTTGTTAAAAGGATTTACACAAAAACAATATTTTCACTAAGTAACAATGTCTTATTTTGAATATGTGGTAGTGTATTAGTCTTAGGAGGAACTCTAGTTTTTTATAGAATTTTTCCTCATAATTTATAAAAAAATTTAAATTTTTGAATTTTGGACTGATATTTATTCGAAAAATCAGCCTGAAAATCGATATCGTCCCGTGCGGGTAACGGTAAATATCTCCGATAATCTGACTGGCATTGCTTGCATTTGACGTTTGGTCCCATTTCAAATTTCAGTGTATGTGCCAAAACCGGGTTTCACAGGTCTATTTACACATTTCACCCCAACCGCTGTTTCAACATCCGCGTCAGACCCCATTTCTGTCAATCGAAGGTCATATAACCACTGCATTCGCATTACCTGGCTCATTTAATAATGGAAGAAAGCACAATTGATTCAACCAAATTCTTTTCGTGCCATTCTTATTGATATTTGGCCGCGCCAAGTCCTCCTGAAGGGGAAAAACAGCATTTTTGCATCAAGAAATCTTTCGACAAACATGGATCCTACGACCTAGCGGCCTCGCTGGATGAACGCCGCGACGGCAGCCATCTCCTCGGCCGCCTTGTCGCCGGAGCTCCCGGACTTATGGATGAAGTAGACGTGGTCCTCGCCTTGGGTCTCGTACAGCACGGCCTCCTCGCCGGCCCACGCGCTGCCCCTGAGCGCCTCGACGTACCGCCGGCCCCTGTCCCTCAGCGTGTCGTGCTCGGCCACGGTCACCAGAGCCCGCCGGCAGCCGAGCGCCGCCCACTCCGGCGCTGGCATCACCAGCGGGTTGATGAACGGGTGGTCGATCCCGTACCTCCCCGCGCAAATGAAGCCCCACAGCTGCTCCGCCTTCTCCAACGACCAGGCGGCCGCCGCGCTCTCCGACGGCACGAGCTCCGTGCCGCGGAAGTACGGGTGGAGGAGCACCATCCCCTCGATGCGCGCGCTGCCGGGGAGGCCTCCGCCTACGCCGCCGGCCCTCAGCGTCACGTTGTGCGCGATGTTGGCGCCCGCGCTGTCGCCCGCGACGAAGACCCGCGCGGCGTCGCCGTGCGCCGCCAGCCACGGCTCCTGTCCTGAGCTGACCTCCGCGCCGCAGCTCTCCACGGCCCAGCGGAGCGCGGCCCAGGCGTCGTCGTAGGCGGCGGGCACCGGGTGCTCGGGCGCGAGGCGGTAGTCCACGGACACGGCCACCACGCGGGCCGCCGACACGAGCGCGTTCAGGAAGGGGGCGTGCGCGCCGGAGAAGGCCGACTGGACGACGAAGGCGCCGCCGTGGAAGTAGACGAGGAGGGGCAGCTTCTCGGGCTCGTGCCCGCCGCGGACTCCGAGGGCGTCGGTGGGGATGTAGAGCCGCGCCGCGAGACCGGTCCCGGCGTCGATGGCCACGTCCTTGGAGGTGACGCCCGTGGTGGCGTCCTCGCCCGCGGCGACCCTGGACGTACCCATGAGGCGGTGCACGCGGCCGCTCTTGTAGCGGACGAGGAACGGCGACATGTCGAAGTCGACCTCGGCGTCCGGGTCCATGGCCTGCCGGATTGGAAGGCGGCGGCGGCCGAGAGGGAGGAAACGGCACTAGTGCTCCAGCAACGGGAGCTACCTACCAGAGTACCAGACCACTGTGAAGCCGTGGGAGCAGGATAGAGGAGCCTGTCCATCCGCTGGTCCAGCACCAGCGTGTCGCGTGTGCCAAACCAGGCCCACGAGGCCACGACCACGACACGAGCTGTGGCAGACTGGCAGCTGTCTCGTCTCACCTCCAACGGATTCAATATGCAATCATCAACCAATCAGGCATCACATGACCACAATATCAAATTCACGAAAAGAGCGTCAGATTTCGAAGCATCCAATCCAAGGAGGTTGGGTCAGATCACGAGAGCTTCGGGAGGAAGAGGACGGCGCGGTACCAAACAAGGTGTGTGGGGCTGTTTTGAGGAGGGTGTTCATATTGAAAGGACCTAGATGTCGCCTAGAGGGGGGTGAATAGGCGTAATTGAAAATTTACACCACTTAGAAGCACACCGTCAGCATTCACACCGGATAGTCCGATGGGTAAAACCGGACAGTCCAGTATAACCGGATAGTCCGGTTATCTACACCGGATAGTCCGGTGTCACACAGAAACCGAAACCCCCAAGGTAAGCGTACGAGAAAATACTTATCGAGCTATGTGGAGCCGTGTAATGTTTTTATATGTTGATTATGATCTCGGCAACACTTTATTCCTGCACTCACAAAGAGAACTTGCACACGAATAATAATAGCGGAAGCAATAATGTAATGCAAGCAAGTAAAACAACCACAAGCACCAAGCTTGGGTCTCCCAGCAGGGACACAGCACACACAACAAAGGATTTTTAGTCCCGAGGTTCGGGCACACCCACAAGTGTCCATACGTCCCCGTTGAGGCGCCCACCAAGAGCTTGAGTCTATTTCAACTCACGGCCTCTCCTTCACAACCACCAAGGCTATGAAGGTGCTCACTGTAAATGCTCCGAAGAGCGGGGTAATCACCTACAAGAGAAGTGGCACCCACAAGCAGGGTGCCCTTCGGGTTGCTCTCGCCGTCTAGGAGGAAACCTCCAAGAGTAACAAAAACGCTTCCCGGAAATGCTTGCCAACTGTGCTCAGAAGCTAGGTGCTCACAATGTAGCTCACACAATCTCACAGATCCTCTCCCAACTCAAGAATCTCACAAATTTAGCTCAATCTCACAAAGAGAGTGTTGGGAGGTGTTACTAAGAGCCTCTGGATGGATGTGGACGTGGAGGGAAGCAACAACTGCAACTGGAAGAGAGTGAGGGGTATAAATACCCACCCTCATAAAACTAGTCGTTGGCCTGTGTCAGACCATCACCGGACAGTCCGGTGCGTGCCTACCGGATAGTCCGGTATAGGCGGACTAGCCGTTGGAGCTCAAACCCCCTATACCGGACAGTCCGGTATAGCTCACCGGATAGTCCGGTCAGGGGTTCCCTGATCAGAGGCTAAGGCACTGAGCCTGAGTCAACAGAGGAGCAAAGTGTAGATGTTGTCTCCATTAGAGATACACCTAACCAGGAGATGAGATCACAAGGAAGAGATCAGAGAGATCACTCTCAATACTGGGCTCAGCCTTCACCGGATAGTCCGGTGAGGATTACCGGACAATCCGGTGAACCCACCCTCAGCACAATAACAACTCACGAGGAGTGTTTTGGCTCGACACTCTCTGAACTAGCTGTGAGCACATGTTGACTAGAGACTTCCGAGCTTCGCTTCCCTCTTGATAGTACGGCATACCTATGCTCAAGGTGAATATGAATCTAGATGAAATCCACTTGAGTCTTGTCTTGATGAATAATGCCGTTTTGAAATATATCCACAGAGGGAGATAGCGAAGCTGAGCTTCTTCCTTTGTGAGTAATCCTCTTTGAGCGAAATAGTTGGACTTCAATTTAGAAAACCTCTTCGATAGGTAGATGGAGCACATTTGCTTGTTATCCATTCATTCAATTTGTCTTGATCATTATTGGCTTTGATATGCAATAGAGTGTCTTCATGATCAGCTACTTATTATATATGAGAAATCCAAGTAAGTTAGTGACATCCAAATGAAAGAGATACAATTTAGAGTCACTTTTCTTAACATGAAAGTCAAGTGTCTCAAAGTGCATTAATAAAGCAACCCTAGTGATGTCCTTTGGCAATATATATCTGTAAAAACCTGTCAAATGATCTTACAAAGAGATTAGATCTTTAATCGCATTGTCACTCAAACACCAAAACCACTAAGGAGCCTTGTTGCACTTACACATATATCTGTAAATAGGTGAAGTTTGAGTATGAGTGGTAGGATAGATCGATGATCTGTTAAAGTTAACCTAAATCTAATGTCCATAAACAGTGTTTATTGAGGCCTCGAACACTTGCAAATTAAGACTATCTCCAGTAGCATGCATATCCATCTTGTCTATCACTGCTCTCAACCGTTTCTCATTCTGTGTACAACAGCGCTACAATGTGTTTTGTACTATAGACAGTCAGTCCATTTATCCATGCTGCTGGAGACAGCCTAAGGCTCCGTTTGGCTGCGGAGCTAAACGGCGCCGGCTCCAGTTGACATACACCTGACATCCTGCCCAATCCGACGACCCCCCGACGTGTCACTACAGCAAGACTGCAAAATCTCTTTCTCACTTTTCTATGTCCTCCCTCTTACAAAGTTTTTTAAGCCCAGTGAAACTAGTGGAGAGTGGCTTCGCCAGCTTTGGCACTCTCGTGTTACAGTGCTAGAGCCGGAGCCGGTAGAAGAGCCCTCCCAAACACTCCTAAGGGTTTGTTTGTATGCAAGAGTACTGTAAGAGATTGAAGTGGATTGAATTCATCTCTATTCAAATTTGACTAGTAAATAATTGAATCCACTCCAATCTTCTTGAATACTCTTAAATCCAAACAAACAAGCCCCAAAGAGGGGGGAAATGCATTCCGCAGAGGCAGCAGCGACTTCTTCTCCAGCTATGGCGTTTTCTACAGCAGTACAGCACACACCAAAACTTCTGTTCCTACTGCTCCGATCCACTCCATGTCTTCCGCCAGTGATATGCAAATAAGCAAGATCAGGCGGAGTCAAGAGCCACTACGGGCGATGTGGGTTTGTCAACGGGGGTGTCCGGGGGTGGGCATCCATCTTCCATGGTGGCGGTATAAAGCTAGCACAGGACCGTGACGCCCACAAACCACGGCGGCACTGGCCGGGAGTGGGAGCGAGCGAGGGAAGCTCGATCAAGTGCTGGTGCGGCGACCTCGGTTCAAAGCTGTATGAATACCCTACGAGTGCGTGCCATCCGATTAAAAGCCGGCCGGCACCTTTAAGCCACAAGAGATCATGGTCCTACAGCATGCCTGTAAAATTACGTACTCCCCCCGGCCGCTGCTTGCTGTATAGTATAGTCTATATCCAAGAAATCGAAATGCCAAGTCGTGACGCACATTTGATGGTCCATAATCTATATACTACATCAACTGATGGACAGTGCGCCTAGCTTTTGGCCACCCGGCCAGTCCTAGCATATAGCAGGCCACATAGCAACACAAGCCTGCTCTGCTCCTCATCATCAAGTCACTAACCAATGCACAGTAATGCGTGCTTGTGTATGTGGAAATCGTCGGGCAAGCATGATTGTTGCTGCTGCCTGTGCCTTGTGCCAAGCACACCGGGCAGGGGCAGCTCGCGAGCCACACAGATCTCATCCCGCCGCGGCTCGATCTGCGGGGAGATCACGCCGAAAGGCGCGGAACATCGCTAGGGGGGCGGCCGGCCGGTAACGCACCATCATTTCTGCAATTTTCTGCCGCGGATAGAGGGGAGGGGACGCCCACGCCGGCCGTTGGCCCGTCATTTCTGCCGCGGATCGAGAGGACACAACACAATTCAAGGGCTGGTCCGCAAGGGCGGCCATGCCCAGGATTTACATTACCACCGATAAAATAGGAGGAGGAAGCTAAGTGTGCTTTCATCCCTCGACTATTACCAAAACGTAACTTTCATCACTTACATTTCAGTAGGTATAAACCAACTGGCAACTGCTGATCTAACTAAACCGATGCACAAATCATCCCCGCCTCGGCTTAACAACGGTCTAGTATAGTGCAATCTGATAGCGGTTCAAGCCATATGATCATCTAACAAATCGGTGCTTAGCCACGTCACATGCTAAGTCGAACTGATCACCGTAAAAATGCGCCTTATATTTTCTGTGATAGATGTAGTACTATCTTTCAGAAGTGTAGAGGTGGTGGGTAGTTTAGAAAATGATGTAGGGGTTACTTTCATGTTGTTTTCATAATGTAGGAGGTGATAATCATTTGGACAATAAAAATGTTACGTTGCTAGTTGAAGAGTTCTTTTGTAGCCTTCGCGTTATATTGATCCTTGTGAAACATGCTAGAAAAGATAAATCCTAAAAAGTCTCGCAATAACTAGAAACATCCATACATCACTTGGCAGAATAAAATCTTAATGGTCATTAGATCTATTCTATTTTTCTATTAATTAACCACATATACAAAATTACATAAAGTAATCCCCTTAAGTTTACAAGTACCCACCTTTAGTTATTACGATAGGTAATCTAAAAATAAAGTTTTTTAATATTTACATTATCTGCATTTGCTATTAAAAAAAACTATTCCTACATTGCAAATTTCGGTTACTATCAAATTTGTCTACAAGCTTTTAACATTGATGTCTCTTTAAGTCTCTTAACATGTGCAAGAGCCTGGTTCGATGAACAAGTAGATATATGGTCAGCATTAAGTTTCCGGATGTTTCAAAATATTATCATGATTTTTAGAATTTATTTCTTTTGTTTTTTACTATTACGAGAAAATCTAATGCTTCCCAATTTTTTATCTGATGTTTTTTTAGTTCAAATCAAACTGGCTAGTGATAAATATTAAAAAGGCAGAGGTAGCATCTTGTTTTTTCTGAGGACAAAATAGTTGAAGACTAAAAATAGCCTCCTGTATACTCCTATATGGCACAGGGCCGCATGGCATCCGAAGATGACTAACCATTCCGCTCGCACACAGGTCCTGCCGCGCGAGGGTACTACTGCCTTTGCTAGATCGAGCAAGTCATAGATGCAGCACGAGCCAACGGTCCCCTCTCCATTCATGTCGCACCTTTCCGTTTCGTTCCAAGCTCCAGGGAAACCGACGTCAAGTGAAGTCACCTGGGGCGGCGCGCCGTCACAAAGAACGAAGGGGAGGGAGTAAAAAAGACGCCACGTAGCGCATGCTAAACATCTCTCTGGTCCGCCGGACACAGACAAAATACAGTATACATTGCTATAATATGCTACGTATATGTTTACGTCGCAGTAGTATGTCGTCACCAAGTGCCCTGACTGATCGATTTGGAGTACCACTCCACCGCCACGCTGTGCAGGACGCCGAGGAGCCGGCCGGGTGAGGTTGCTAGCTCCTAGCTGCCGTTGATGAACGCGGCGAGCGTGGCCATATGCATGGCGGCCTTGGGCGAGTCGAGGTTGTTGAG
This sequence comes from Paspalum vaginatum, assembly GCA_030272315.1. Lineage (NCBI taxonomy): Eukaryota > Viridiplantae > Streptophyta > Magnoliopsida > Poales > Poaceae > Paspalum > Paspalum vaginatum. The sequence continues at coordinate 37,759,057 of CM059018.1, forward strand.
GAAGTAGCAGTGGCCCTCGCCGTGCGTGACGTAGAGCTGCGCGCGGCCGCCCCACCCGCTGCGCCGGAGCGCGTCGACGTAGGCGCGCTGGAACGGGCCGAGCCGGTCCTGGTCCGACACCGTCATCAGCACGCGCGCGGACGGCAGGCGCCGCCACGCCGCCGCCGGCAGCGCCGTCGGGTTCACGTACGGGTGGCCCGTCCCGTACCGCCCCGCGCAGATGAACCCCCACGCGCGCCGCGCGCCCGGGTCGACGTACCGGCCCAGGAAGTAGGGGTCCAGCAGCGCCACGCCCCGGATCCTCGCCGCCCCGTGGCCCCCCTGCTGCTGCTGCTGCCCCGCGCGCATGGCCAGGTTGTGCGCGATGTTGCCGCCGGCGCTGTCGCCGGCGAGGAAGACGCGGGACGCGTCGCCGTGCCTGGACAGCCAGGGGTCCCCGCCGCCGCGGCGCGCGTTGTCGAGCACCCACGCCAGCGCCGCCCACGAGTCGTCGTAGGCCGCGGGGAGCGGGTGCTCCGGCGCCAGCCGGTAGTTCACCGACACCGCGACGACACCCGCCCGGGCCGTCAGCGCGTTCAGGTAGTTGTGGTACACGGGGTCGAACGCCGACTCCACCGCGAACGCGCCGCCGTGGAAGTAGACGAGCACGGGGAGCTTCTTGCCGCCGCCGCCGCCGGCGGCGACGGCGCGGCGGCTCGGCCGGTACAGCCGCACCGCGAGGCCGGTGCGCTGGTCCACGGCCACGTCCCTGGACGCCACCCCGGTGCGGGAGTCCAGCGACGGCGGCACGAAGGTGGTGCCCATGAACCGCCGCACGCGGCCGCTCTTGTACTGGATCAGGAACGGCGAGAAGTCGAACTTCACCTCCATGTTGGGGTCCGTCGCCCGCCCCCGGAATGCCGACGACATTCCCGGCGCCGCCTCCCCTGCCGCTCCGAAGAACAGCGCGCAGAGCCAGAGCGCCGCGACGAGCGGGACAGGGGAAGAAGCCATGGCCGCGGCGACGAAGTGACACGCGCAGATGCGCCTGCGGCCAGGGACTCGTGCGCGCTTATATGCACTGCACCGATGGAGCCACCAGTGCGCGCGGCCGGCACGGTGGGTCCCGGCGGGACGGGAGTGCGCGCACTGAAAATCACGGCACGGGCGCTTCCGCAGGGACGCGACCGCGGGCGTGACGATGCCCGGCGTGGGCGGACGTGTCATGTGTCCGCCTCACACTGGCGCGACGCATTGGTCAATGCCCGTCGCCGTTCCCGCTCGGTAGTGGGGGTGGCGGCACCACTGGCCACTGAGGCACTGAGTAGTGATCCGTATCCATCGGACGGCTATTGCGCAAAGTGCTCGGAGGCTCGGAGCCATCGACCCGGCCGTCCGCTCCGCTCGTCGTCAAGCCACCTCAGCTCACGCAGTAACCGGCGCCAGGTTAACTCCCTGCCCAAGGTCATGCGCAACGGCCGTGGCGTTTTCATCCGCCGCCCCCCGCGAACGTACGGCGTCACGGGGCGCGAGATCCATGGCGTCGGTAGGCTTTGCCTTTTGCGCCACTGCTGGTACTCAGGACAACAACTCGGCACCGGTAGGTTGATTTGGAGCGTTTCGCGCGTGCCCGTGCGGTGTCGTCGGCTACTCTACTCGCCGTGGTGGCTCGTCCAGTCCAGTCGTCTCTGTCGTCCTACCGCGCGGGATCGGAGCGCCCGCCGGCCGGCCGACGGTTCCAGACCGCGCCAGATCCAGCACGGCATTTAAAAGGTGCCATTGGTGCCTGTGACCGATGGAGGCTGGGCCACCACGGCACGATGGCCTTGGCTATCTGCGGTTTGGTTTCTCGCCGGCGTGCCGGAGTCTGTTGCGCTGCCGCAGGCCATGCTGGCCGTTTCTCTGAGCCCAGCACCGTACTTATGGCGCCCATGATGGATGCCTGCCGTTTTACTGGCACCGGAAGCGGCTGCGCACGGCGGCCCCTTCGCCCATGGGCTGCCATTTACTTAGCCGAAAGCGACGTCGGTGAAGCTGCTGTACCTGTAATGCCGTTGAACTGCAGGACTTCCCAGTGAACGTAGTGGGGTGGAGTGTACCTGCACTCGGGGGGCTCCTTTTAGGTTCTCCCGTTTACTTGCGCTCCGTATGTCGTTGGAACGGTGGGTGCATGGGCAGCAGGCGCGACGCGCGCGCGGAGAAGGCGGCGGCGGATGTGGAGGAAACGATGGCCGGATACGTTGCCCATGCGTGTCTGGTGCTCTGAAATCTGCATTTCTTGGTTTTCAGGCAGTTTCGGGCGTGACGAGGGATGGGCGCAGACATTAACGCAATAAAACGCCCGCGAATGGCCATGGCGTCTGGCTTCTGATCTCTGGATGCGACGAAACAGATTTCTGCTTTCGTGTCGAAGGGATGGGAATGGATGTGCGTGCGCACGATAAAATGTCGAACAAACTCTTGCTGCTGTTGTACTACTCCTATGCAAACTGATCAACGTGAAGGCGCGAGAATGTGAGGCCAAACCGCGAGAAATATATATATAGCCCAGATTCAATTAACCTTTTGCAACTTCAATTCAATGTATACCAAATGGGCTGTAATATATTGGTGCCGGCTGTAGAACCTTTGATTTGCATGCAAGACTAGTTTGACGACTTCATTTCTTCCGGAGATTGGAGACAGTTGGGGATCGAGAAAATTTGTGGAGCCTACAAAAGACTAGATTTACCTCCTCAATTTAGCTTGTTGGCTTTCCTCAATTTAACTTGTTGGCTTTCTTTCACTCTAACAGTAGTTCGTACCAACAAAAAAAATGCTACTGCTAATAACAAGCTAGTTGCTAGCGGGTTAATGATGCTATTTAGTACTGTTTCTATTTCGTTGTGTTTTCTTTGCTTCCTATTCTCCATCTCAAATATTCGTACAGTACTGGATGTTTTCTTTGGACCTTCTCACGGTATCAGACTGCTTAGACCGCCGGATCGAAATTTAACGGACAAGGAATCATGTATCGATAGATTCTACCTAGAAAACCTAGTTTTTGCTAATAGCATTTATTCGCCGTAGACAGAAAATTCGGGTGTATAGCTTGTCCCAGAACACCAGAATCAGCTTCCTAGAAAATCGAGTGTTTTGATTAGTAGAAACAACCGAATGTTGAAGGGGCTTAAAACAACCGAAAGCTGCCTAGACAGACTACTTCTCTATTCGATTTCACGTCTAGTATTAGCAACTAGTTATGCTATCTGAAACGGTGTACTGAATGCCAACATGATTCAAGAAACACAATTTATGTGCTTGCGACATTAGTCTTATGTTTGTTTGTTTGTGTGTGTGTGTGGGGGGGGGGGGGGGGGGAGGGGGGGGGGAGTAGATACTCTGTGTGTGGATCAAGCACATATCCACTAGGGTTCTTGTTGAGGAAAAAGGATGGGGAAGAACCTTCGGTTTCTTGGAGAGCTTGACCGGTACCATACGGACAACGGGTTCCGTTGTCGGCAGCCGTTGGCCATGGTGGTGTGGACGACGGCGCTGCAGTGACGGTGGCGATTACCTGCAGTGCGGTGTGCTGGTGGACGCGGGCAAAGAGGTTGACCATCCGAGAATTGAGCGAGAGAAACTGTTGTGCAGCAACCCTTGCGCACCTGAATGGCTGGGCTGTGTAGCTGCGGCCCAAGCACACGCAGCCAACCGAACGAACATGCCCATATTTCATGGTAGATGTCAACAGAACTTGGTGTTTTCTTCTAAACCAGTAAAAATCAGTAAAAATGGACGTACATCCCGCACGTGACCAAAAAGATTGTTCTGATTTTTAATTAAAGTATTATCTATGTACAATCAAAGAAGAACTATGAAAAAGGTTGTATAGGGCTAAAATAACAGTTTAATGTGGTTCCTTACCGTTTATTCTTAGATTAAAAATATATGAACCATTAGAAATTTAATTATACTTAGGGTTAGATCTTAAACAATGCACAAACTATTTATTATATTAAAAAATACGCATATAACTAACGGCTCAAAATATAAATAAACTTAGAGCAACTACTTCCAAAATAAACTTTAAATCACTTCAAACTCTTGCGACATATCTGGAAATAAAACCCATAGAAATAACTAATTCGTGACTTAATGTTCAAATTACTCATATAACTAATGGCTCAAAATATAAATAAACTAAGAACAAATACTTTCAAAATAAACTTTAAATCACTTCAGCTCGTGTAATAGCTCCGGAAATAAAAGCCATTGGAATAACTAATTCGCAACTTAATATTCAAATTCATTCAGACTCAGAACTCAGAAGTTAATATCAAAACTGATGTCCAAAATTTGGAGAACAATACTCATATAGCTAATGGCTCAAAGTATAAATAAACTTAGACCAAATACTTCCAAAATATACTTTAAGCCACTTCAAACTCGTGTAGTAACTCTGAAATAAAAACCATTGGAAATTCGTAGCTTGTTGTCCAAAATTTAGAAAATAATTGAGAGCAAATAAAAATTAGTTCAGAAAAGGAAAAAGTCCATTCGACCACCTTCAACTATAGGCCGTCGTCCGCTTTTTCACCTCCAACCACGAAACCGGGTATGAATCCTCCCTCAACTCTTCAAACCGTCCACTTTTCCTCCTTTCGTGGTTTTTGATAGTGGTTTTTGTCTACATGTGTGTGGGCCCCATGTATCAGATCTTTCTTCTACCTCTCTTTTCACCTCTCTCCTCTCCTCCTGCACCGGCTGCCTCATCCGCTCCGACCGCTGCGCGCGCCGTTCCTCTTCCTCTCCAGTAGCCGTGTGCCTGCCCCTCTTCTTCCCGCTCGCCGCCCATCTCCGGAGGAAGCCGCGTCCGTGGCGCCAACCCTCCTCGTCGCCCGCCAGTGGAGGCAGCCATGCCTACGGTGCCCAGGCCTCCTCATCGCCCTCTACGGTGCACGTCACACCCATCCCCGGCGACAAGCATCGCAGCGCCCTTGTGCACATCACGTGGGCTGCCTTCAGTGGCTCATCAGCCTATGCTGCGCCCATCTCCAGCGCCGCCCATCACCGCGCCCCGCACATGGCATGCCACTTGTGGCTGCTACGACGTAGTAGTCACCCAAGCGCGCTGCGGAGGCAGACGAGGCCGCGAGTGGAGGCGAGCGCACACACATGCTCGCGGAATAAGGAGGAGAAGGTGGGGTCCGTGACGAGCTGTTTGGTGGCGTGGTGCGCGGCAAGAGAGGAGGCAAGGACGGAGTCAAAGGCGGTGTGGGAGACGATGGCGACAGTTGTTGCCTTCTTCTCGCCCTGCTCTCCCTCCTCACCATGCTCCTCGTCGCCTCCCTCGCACGCGCACTCTGCTAGCACCACTCAACCCACCACGACCTAGCTCCCAAGCTGAGCTCTTGCTCTGTCGCCGCCTGTGGACCTGCGCACGGCGCTCGCCCGTCCCCACCGGTTGACGAGCACGCAAAAGCTCCTGTGTGCACGGTGATGCTGCCCCCACCCTCCCCACCCACTAAGAACCTCCCCATGCAGCCCTGTGCAAGCTGGTAGAGGCTCACCGGTGTGAAGCGTAGCGAGCGCGGCGGGGAATTCGCCGACGCGAGTGAAGCGGAGCAGAGCAAGAGGGAGAAGCCGGATCTGGTCTGGTGGCTCCAAGCTCCGAATGACGAGGAGGTGTCGGTCGTTATCGTTGACCGAAGGCGGTGGAGAAGGGGCTGGCGCAGAGGAGGAAGGGCCAGCGCGGAGGCGGCCCGCACGGAGGTGGAGGAAGGGGCCGGCAGCTCAACGCAGGACGGGAGAAGGCGGGTGGTGACGAAGAGGCGGCCGACGCCGGATCCGACGGAAGGCGGTGGAGAAGCCCGGTGGAGGCCTCGGCGGTGGATCCGGCCCCTGGCGAGTGGCGGCCTCATCAGCGACGGATCGGGACTGAGCGGGCGACGGCGGATCGGGACCGATCAGGGGCCACCTGCAATGACCACCTCCAAATACCACTGGAGGGGCAAAATCAACCGGTTTACAGAGTTTAGGGTGGTAGGATTGCTGGTTTTGGGGTTCAGGGTGTAATATTGGACGACAGCCATAGTTTAAGGTGGTCGAATGGACTTTTTCCTTCAGAAAAATGCCTTTCCCAACAATATCGGCCCAGTGCCGCGGCCCAAGCCCACCAGTTCTCTGCGTGTTTTCCTTCCACTGGATGATGAGATCGGACAGCCTGAATTCGCTCCCCCTATCCATATAAAGCCCTGCAAGCAGACAGGAGTAACCCTAACCTCTCTTTCCTATTCCTGGGCGAGGTCGCGCCCCTCCCCCGTTCACATCTGCGGTGCTGAGGTTGCAACATCCCAGGCGAGGTAGCGGCCATCCCAAGGCGAGCTTGTCGGCCTTGCACCTTTGCTAGCCCCGTCCTTCCAGGCACCAAGGTCGCAGCATCCATAGGGCAAGGTCACAGCCATTCGGGCGGGCCCATATACTTCCTCTGTTCGTGTGGTCCCCGGCAAGGTCGCAAGGCTGCGCCCGTCCGTCCTCGTTCTCTATTCTCGGTCCCCGGCAAGGCTACTTTCCGTTGCTTTTGATATCTCTCATGTACACCGTATTTGGATGATTATGTGTTTGGCTGTTTATGATTTATGGGCAAAATAATCCAGAGTTCTTGGCGATTTGGTATTATACAATAATATTAGTCTACACCGTTTGTCATATACATGCTCATGTTTGGGCCGTTGTAGATTTTGATCTAGCACAATTATTAGGCTGGCCTTGTATCAATATGTGTGGATCTGTTTTGCTCCTTTCTGCCTTCAGATTTTCTTGGAAAGGATTTGTTCGGTGGAAAAAAAAAAGACTTCGGCTAACTGTCCAGCTCGGGGACAGCCCTCGGGTAGAACACGTTTCGGTGGAAAAAGAATCTTGAAATTGGTAGGAACGTGTAATGTAAGTCAACCCATGTAACTATTTCTCACGGCGCAACGCATGGAGTCCAAGTAATAAACGTGTTAGTTTTATTGCGCTGACCTTTGTGGGTCCTCGATTAATCTAATGGATGGTTGGATCAAAAGGGTAGAAGGTGATCCAATGGTGGATATGCTTTTGGGATACACGAGACTTAGGTACAAAATATTTTTTTTTCTAGACTCGCTCTTTTATAGAGTAGAAAAACTTAGTCATAATGGGAGAGATTTGACTAAAGTTGTAACCAAGGACATGGGTAATGTAAACGTTTGGGAGCATATTGTCTAGTATAGGACTTTGAGGGAGCGCTAGACATCAGCAATAGCTCAGGGAGGTAAAACAGATCATTCTAAGGCCCAGGTACGTCTCACGTCTAGTTTCTACCAGGCCTAAAAATAAAAATTAAGAAAATATGCCTCAAATTGTGTAATTTAGGCCAGGTTCCAAAGAAGGAAAATACATCCTAGATTGCAACCGCGCATAAGCCCAAGCAAAAATTGCAGAGCTTAAATTTTAGTCCGGAACAACGAAGCTAGGGTCCACTAGCTTCACCACGTTAGAGTACAACAACATCTTCTCGCACTGCAAAGGATGATATATTCGGCCCATGCGACTCTACAAGTAATCTTACACACCCATGGTGGTGACACCATTTGGGGGGGGGGTCTGATGTAACCTTTTTCTTTGTGAAACAATGTTTTTGGCTTGATGAAAATGTCAGAAAATATCTTTTTATTCCACCCGGCTTGGAATTTATACCTTACTCGTGAATAAAATATACCATAAGAAGAAGAACATAAAAATCTTACTCTTACTAATTAAGACTTAGCCTCCACGTTAATCGTCATGAGACAAGCTAGAAAAAGGATAAATCCTAACATTTTCACAATAATCACAAACATTTGGATATATAGAAGTCTTAACAGACACCAGAGTTATTTAGTTTTCTAAATAAGCACTCATCCCTGTCATTACAATAATAATATAAATAACCCCTAAATCTATGTAAAAATTATCCACATATGCCATTGTGAAAGATAATATAAACAAAAAACTATATTATATTGAAAATGTCCATATTTGCTATAGATAATCTAAAAATATGCACTTAACTTTACATATAAATTATCCAGCTATCATATTACCATAGGTACTCTAAAATAACTCTTTGAATTTATATATCTACCACAAACAAAAATACATATAAATTAGCATCATATGCTATTGTGAGAAAAAAAATAGATGACCAAAATATACCTATATACATTTCTAAATTACCAATTTTTACTGCTATTAACTTATTTACCAAATTGTAACATATATGTCTCTTAAGACTCTAACATGGGTTGCGACTAGTGTTCCTCTGTCAGCCTCATTTTATATATTTTTTTATGTTTTGTTTTTAGAATATTTTTTCCAATACAAAATACCAAAATATACTACTGCTGCCAATTGAGTTGGCATGATGTAAGTGTTATGAGCATTTTTTTTAAAACAAATATGTCCGTGGAAGAGAAAAAATCCAATGCATTGGCATTTTTATAAATATACCTATTTACTTTTAAGTATTTGAATCTCACCATCTCACTTTGCGGCAATAGTATATTTTTGTAACTTGTCGTTGAGATAATTATTTTTGCAGAAAGCAAATATAAAAATTCGGTGCCAAACTACCAAGCCACACCCACGGCCCACGGCCCACTCACCAGTCCTCGTCACCAGCCCACGACCCGTCTCACACACGATGCAGGGACAGTCCGTTGGGCTCCTTGGGACGCCATCTCGCGAGGAGCACAAGATTATAAGCGCTCGCTTCACGTGCTGGTCAACGCCTCAACCTCGCCATCACTGCCTCCTCATCAAGCTCCGAGCCAATATTACGAGGCACGCTTGGTCCATGTTCAAATATCCCGCCACGACAATCCCGATACGATAACCAGTTCGCCATCATCGCCACCTCGTCACTCGCCATGGATCCCGACGCCGAGGTCACGTTCGAGTTCGTCCCCGTGATCCGGCAGTACAAGAGCGGGCGCGTGGAGCGGCTGGCCCCCATCGTGGACGCCGCCACCGGCGTCGCCTCCAGGGACGTGACCATTGACCCGGCCACCGGCCTGTGGGCGCGCCTCTACCTCCCGGACCTCTCCGCGCGCTCCGGCAGCGGCAACGGCAGGCGGCTCCCCATCGCGCTCTACTTCCACGGCGGGGGCCTCGTCGTGGGCTCGGCCGCCGACGCCCCCGAGCAGGCCTTCCTCAACCGCCTCGCGGCGCGGGCCGGCGCGCTCGCCGTGTCCGTGGAGTACCGCCTCGCGCCCGAGCACCCCGTCCCCGCCTCCTACGACGACGCCTGGGCCGCGCTCCGGTGGGCCGCGACTGCCGACGCCGACCCCTGGGTCCGCGACCACGGCGACGCGGCGCGCGCGTTCGTCCTCGGGTTCAGCGCCGGTGGGAACGTCGCGCACAACCTCGCCCTCCGCGCCGGCGCCCGGGTGCAGGGGATGGCGCTGCTGCATCCGTTCTTCCTGTCGTCGCCGTCGCCGCCAGGGGACCCAGACACGGCGGTGAGGTACGCGTGGGTGCGCGGCAAGCTGGCGGAGACGTGGGCGTTCGCGTGCGGCGGGCGGACGGCGGGGCCCGGCCACGACCCCACGCGTGAGCCCGCTCGCGGACGGCGCGCCGAGCCTGGGGTGCCGCCGCGTGCTCGTGTGCCTCGCGGACGACGCGCTGGCGGGCGAGGGCAGGGCGTACTACGGCGCGCTGCTGGCGGGCGGGTGGGCGGCCGCCGACGCCGAGCTGCTGGACTCCGCGCCCGCGGACCACGAGTTCCACCTCCGGCGGCGGAACTAGGATTGACTTAACCTCCGGACCAAATTTTCATAAAAAAAGCATAAAAAAATAGTAAAAGTATCTGAAAAAATAGAAAACATACAAAACCATCATTGCGAGGCGGTATCTTCTTCATCAATTGTTGCAAGTCCAAGATTAGAACCTACCGCAAGAGAGAGAAAAAAATATGTTTTAAATACTTGAAACGGCCAACAAAAATAATGTAAAACAAAAATTAGAACAAGGATTTTGTAGAATGTAAATACCACCGGAACGAGGTAGATTAATCCTGCGATTTCTCATATCTTGATAGTGTCTTAATATCTTTTCATCTTCAATGTTGGTAAATATGTCTCTCTCAATATAGCACACCATACGGTGATTTAACCAATCATTAGCCATCTTATTCCGTAACTCTGTTTTGATGATATTCATAGCTGAAAAGGCCCTTTCCGTATATGCAGTTGCCACCGGCAATATCAAAACCAACTCAATGAGACGATATACTAAATCTAAATCCACGTGTTTTCCACTCTTAACCATCAGCTCTGCAATCTTACCAAAGTCATTACAACTTGACCATTCGGGGTCACCTCTCACTTCACCAATAAATGTCTCAAGCTACTCCTCCAAGCATACTAGATTATATGGGAAAAAATCTGTGGTATATATTCTGGCAAGATCAAATAACTTATTTATGTCAAAGTTTGCAAAAGAATTCCTAGAATCAAGACATGCCATGCATCTCAACATATGTGTAGATCTTTCACCAAAGCGATTATTTAACTCCACAATAAGCTGGTCTAGTACCACATTATAGATTTCACGATGAAAATGATGTTGGTAAGTTACTAACTGGCCTCCACGACCCCTCAAACGATCCCTAGCAATAGTTGTTTCCAACATATTTGGCACTATGATGTTATGCTTGACACAAAATTGTTTTGTGGCACCAACAGTAGGGACATCAACAGTATGGACATCAACAGTAGGAGCATCAACCATAGAGGCATCATTATGAGTATCAATACTAGCACCTGTTTCTACTGATTGTTGAAGATTTATGTTGACATTTTCTGGTGCTTCTGCTGGAATGACAAGTGTTATCGTCGGAGAAAAAAGGATCTCAATGTCAATGTCCTATGTCCTTTCATTGTCTACCTCTAATCTGCAGCCATAAATCAAATAAATTTGCTCAGGATCCATCATAGATTCATACATTCATACAATCCACATACAGTATTACACAACATAAGCTGATAAGCACCATTTGCTGTTAATCTACCTCCTTAGTCGTTGCTTATCGCGGTGAGGGCGTGAGCAGTCCTGGGCGTGAGGCAGTCAGGCGGAGCCGCGGAGGCAGAGCCGCAGTTCGCAGAGGCCCTGCCTGGGGCCGGGCCGCCGCCCGCTGGGGCAGAGCTCCACCGGACCACCGCGGTCCACGGGTGCGGACGGGCGCAGCCGCGGAGGGCCAGAGGCGCTAGGCGCGGACGGCGGGGAGCCGGCCAGGCGGGGATCGGCGTCCGGCGAGCGAGCCGAGGAGGGCTGGAGGCGCGGAGCGGCAGACGGCGGGTCGGGGTCGGGATCCCCGGAGCCGGAGACGGAGGCCCCTGGGCGGAGCCGCGGCCCACGCACGGCGCGGCGGAGAGCCGCGAACGCACTGGAGGCGGCGTGCGGTGAGGCGCGGAAGGCGGGGGCCGGGGGCGACGGCGGCTCGGGGCCAGGCAGGCGAGGAGTGACCGGCGTCCGACGAGCGAGCCGAGGAGGGCCGGAGCCGAGGCGGAGGCGCGGAGCGGCGGACGGCGGGTCGGGGTCGGGATCCCCGGAGCCGGAGACGGAGGCGCCTGGGCGGAGGTGCGGAGCCGCGGCCCGCGGACGGCGCGGCGGAGAGCCGCGGACGCACTGGAGGCGGCGTGCGGCGAGGCGCGGAAGGCGGGGCCCGGGGCAACGACGGCGCGGGGCCAGGCGGGCGAGGGGCGAGGGCGACGGTGGGGCGGGGCCAGGCGGGCGAGGGCGACGGCGGCGTGGGGCTAGGCAGGCGAGGGCGACGGGCTGGGTGGCTGGCGACTACGCGCAGTGGTGCGGGAGGGGCGACTAGGGGAAGGACGGTTGGGCTGTTGAGCCAAAAATTTCGGAAGGGAGGGGCGTAAAAAATTTTTTGGGCCAAGGCACGGGTGGCCTGGGCCTGTTTCCGCCCCAGCACCTCCGCGAGCCCGAGAGCGCCAAGGCCGTGCTCCTCGTGGACCGGCTGGCTGCGCTGGTCACCGGCAGCCAGTAGAACCGCAGGGTGCTGCTGGCGCAAGAGCGTACGTGTACTTGTACGCAGGGCGCTGTGATGCACTGGCACTGGTTCTGGTTGAACACTTCATGTCCTAGAAATCGGAACGATATGCTGCCGTGTGCGCTGATGCAGCAGCCGAATAACGAAGAGCTGCGTTGCATCTAAATTACTCTACACATTGTCAAAAACTCAAAAGTGAGATGCAAATTTTTTTTCGATGTGAAACTCGAGTTTGTGAGCTGGTTCAAACGTGGTCTCGTACGCGAACTCTCGTGTTTGATGAGAAGAGGTGTTGACTGTTGACCGCTTCTTTGCGTGACTGTGCTCAGAATTGTTTGCTTAATCTGTTAATCACCATCTAATCCCATTTGATTTGATGCATAGCACGACGCAGACAAGAACCTCAAAACATAGACCAGTCCCCAACTTGCAAGATTTTTTAGTACGCAACTGGTAGGTGTACAAATTTCCGGATCCCTCTCGTGTACTAGTACATACAGCGATCAACTACAGCTGCACGGCCCGGCCGCTGGTGTGGTGTGTGGTGGGTGCCAAAGCAAAGCGCTGCCAAACCCGACCAACCACCGGTGCGTTGCCCGCCAAGCGCGACAAGCCCAGATCTCCGATGGCCGCCGCCGCGCCCGTCGCCCCGCCGCCGGCCGCCGAGGACGACGAGATCGTCTACGAGTCCATGCCTTGCATCCGCATCTACAAGAACCGCGTGGAGCGCTACTTCGGCTCCGAGTTCGTCGCCGCGTCCACGGACGCCGCCACGGGCGTCGCCTCCCGGGACGTGGTCATCTCCCCCAACGTCTCCGCGCGCCTCTACCTCCCGCGCGGCGTCGCCGGCGCCAAGCTCCCCGTCCTCGTCTACTACCACGGCGGCGGCTTCTGCCTCGGCTCCGCCTTCAACCCCACCTTCCACGCCTACTTCAACGCCTTCGCGGCGCTCGCCGGCGTCCTCGTCGTCTCCGTCGAGTACCGCCTCGCCCCCGAGCACCCCGTCCCCGCCGCCTACGCCGACTCCTGGGACGCGCTCGCCTGGGTCGTCTCCCACCTCGCCGACGCCGACGCCGACGCCCCCGCCCCCAGGGACCCCTGGATCGCGGGCCACGCCGACTTCGCCCGCCTCTACCTGGGCGGCGAGAGCGCGGGCGCCAACATCGCGCACCACATGGCGATGCGCGTCGCCGCGGAGGGCCTGCCCCACGCCGCCCAGATCCGGGGCCTCGTCATGATCCACCCCTACTTCCTGGGCACCGAGGCCGTGCCCTCCGACGGCCTCGACCCGGCGGCGCGCGAGAGCCTCGGCTCCCTCTGGCGCGTCATGTGCCCGGCCACCACGGGCGAGGACGACCCGCTCATCAACCCCTTCGTGGACGCCGCGCCGCCGCTGGCGACCCTGGCGTGCGGCCGCGTGCTCGTCTGCGTCGGCGAGAGCGACGTGCTCCGCGACCGCGGCCGCGCATACTACGACCGCCTCAGGGCCAGCGGCTGGCCCGGCGACGCCGAGATCTGGCAGGCGCCCGGCAAGGGCCACACCTTCCACCTCCTCGAGCCGTCCTGCGACGAGGCCGTCGCGCAGGACAAGGTCATCAGCGACTTCCTCAGCCGCTGACTCACTCTGTCTGCTGGGGGTTGGATCAAATGTAGCTTCGTTTACAGTATACTTGGAATCTGGTTGGAAATCGGAATAACTCCAGCGTCGTCATCTCCGATGAATTGCTGCTGCTGCGTCTCATCACTAGTAGTACATTTCTTCAGGTTCAGGATTATGTTTGCGTTCTTTGAAATTGGGTGTATTGATTGATGGAGGGGGATTGCCATTGTTGTGGCATCGGTGTTGTATGAGTTGAAGCTCGTGGGATGATGATGATACAGCCATAGTGTCATTCATACATATGAAAATATACTTGTTGGACACACAGAGTTTGTTTAAAAATCGATTCCATTTTTTACTAGTCTATATATAACTGAGATTCATTATATCTTTATGAATTGCATTTGTAGTAGCTGCAATGCTCATGCTCATGGAATCACTTCTCCATTTGTGTTGAGATGCCATCTTGGTCTCGATTGCTTAGATACTCCTACGAACAAATAAACGGAGAATAATGAATTGGCAAGCTCCGCTGTTCGTACATTTGTCAACTAGGCCGGCTCACATGGGAAAGATGCCTTTGCATCAATTTTTGTGTGATTTGCTAGCCTCTATGCTTCCCATGTTGAGAGGATGCTGATGAAGGCTGCAAGTCAATGGCTCAGTAGTCAGTACACTATTTTACTTCCACTTTTCAGTTTCTCGGACGCCAGAGAAGCTGCTCCATAAGATAGAATAATAACATTAGTAGTACTAAATTACTGAACTGCCTTTTTCTCTTACTGTGTTTTATTAGCGCCCGCTTTTTTGTTTTGATAAAGGCTTCTTTTTTGAGAGAGAGGATGATAAAGGCTTCTTGTGGGGGAGCCTCCACATTTTTCTAATTGGGCTTCATTTTTAATTTGGCCCATTTGATTGCTCTGTGTGCACTATCTTTACCAATCTGTGCCATGAGAATTGCTTGCTGGTAACTGACAAACACTGCTGCCAAGAGGCCATATCTCTTGGTTGCTCCATGCCGGCTCAGCTCGGACAGGGCCTTCGTTCTCTGGAAACATTCAGCTAACTGAAAACATCACTTGTTTGCAGACCTGGATCAGCTGTTTTCTCAGTCCGTGCACTGAGGGGAGACTATGGGATTTCAAAATGAGGTTTGATGCGTTTTCTGTTTCAACAGCGGTAATTGTTCAGTGTGGTTATCTGTGTGTGTGGCCTCTGAAGAAACGTCACCAAAAATACTCTCACTTCTAATGACGGCTGTTGTTCGGTAAAGCATCGGCATAGCCGCATAGGCATCTCCGAAACCATGAGAATATGCTAGGATTTGGTTGATTATCTGAAATCACAGTAGGAAACGAATGGATGCTCCTTCAATTTCAGCTAAAAATCTCAGTGTTCTCAAACTCCGTAAAACATTGAAGCACTTCATTTCTGCTGCTATGGCACTCTTTGGCTCAGCTTCGGCCTCTCCTGCAAATCAGGCTACTAGTGTTTGCAACCCGTTACTCTACTTACCTCTTACATATTCAGGTATTAAACTAGTCCCATTACAATTTACATATGCCCCAGTTGCTCTACTTACATGCCACATGTTCATCCACCACTTTTAGGTGATTCTAAGCAGAATTGCATAGTGCTCCATATTGGGACAACATTCTTTTCTTTAGAGGACTAATTTAGACGAATTAAGTTGATTCCAATGGTACATATATTTTGGGGACCTTTATGAAGAGTCCCATTTTCAAAGTCCCCGCTCTATTGGTTTCTAATTAATCAATCGGAAGTAGGTTTGAAACTGAGTTATTTTTTTGTTAATTAAACTAAGTTAAATTTCATAAGATTATAAAAAAGTTCTGTCCCTATTTAGACAATCAACAGTTGAACCCAGTGCTATGTTTCAAAAGTAAAAAAAATATGCATGTCATTTCTTAATGAAGCAAACCATGAACAAATATGCCTTTTTTCAGTGAGAAAGGACTTATATTAGCTAACAAGTTTGCAGCAAGAAAAACTAGAAGTGTGCAGGAAATGAGCTTTCCTTACAATAAATTCAAAAATTAGTAGGTCTACCAAAACTTAGCAAATTAAAACCCTAAGAAAATAGTAAATGCCCTCTCATCATTTCTATAGACACTAGATATACTTGGATTTTTAACAAATTGAAGTTAATTCCAGTTCTCTCTATATATATTAAGAGGATCTGTATGATAGAGTCCATCTATAGAAGTTTACACATACATATTTACTCCAATCTCTTTTTTTAACCTAATGCAGGAGTGCTACCTTTCAATTAAGAAAAGAAGAGTTGACCCAGTTTTTAAGAAAAAACGGACTAAAAATCTTTACACAACGGGCGGTTGGATTGAGTTATCAATGTGCACCGCACAACACACGACACTGGCCAGAAGGGTTGGGGCAACGACACATGTCGCACAACACTAACACCCCACACAAAACGTCGGCGGAAACCCGTAGTCCGGCGCAAGTCATCGTTGCCGAGAATTGCCACAAGGCAAGCAGCTCTGACTTCCTCCACTAGACCTCCATCCTCTGCAACAAACAACAGAGGAGCGCAAAGAGTGTCATCGTTGCCGAGCTATGTTGCACCCCAACAACGTAGTAGCTCCGACTTCACCCTAGCGCCTACCTCCAAGCAAGCCAAGCACCACCAACAGGAGATCTGATCCCACTATGAGTGAAGGTTGGACCGATGCCTAAGAGAGGAGTGAATTAGGATTTCTAAAAACTAGGGCTCTCAAAAAACTACAACTACTGAGCAAAACCTATGCAATATAAATCTAGCTATGTGAACTAAGGTTTTACTAAGTGTTGCTAACTCTACCGAGACCAAATCTTGCAACCAAGTTCCACCTAGAAACTAACCTATTAAGCTAGTCTAGAAATGCAAGCACACAATTGCAAGAATATAAATGCGGAAGCTAAATAGATAGGTAGAGATGCAAACTCCCGATGACGATGTCGGCGATGGCACACAATGGAGACACGTAGATTTTTCTCGAGGTTCGGGGAAGGCAACGTGCCTCTACCCCCTACTCCTTGTTTGGCGCCCTCGTAGGCTTTGCTCTCGCGCAATCCTCGAAAGAGTGCGGCCTCGCCCACGCAAGGATGGAGGATGGCAAAGTGACTTCCGCGGAAGTCAAGCAACCACGGTCGGGTATCCAGATATCCCCGGTACACACCCACACGAGCCCTTCTCTCACGTAGTCTGTAACTACGGCCTCGCCCACGCAAGGGTAGAGGATTGTCGAGGCTATTGGGGTCTTCCGAGTCCTTCTCGCGGAGCTACCCCATCGTCTCCACTATGGGAAGCTTTTGGCCAACATGCCGAGGGCCTTCCTCCCTCTCACAAGGAAGGTGGCAGCCACTCCACACTCCGAAGGGTCTCGCAAGACTTACAGCCGCACTTGTACACAAAAGCGTGCACGCAGGCGCGTAGGATAGACAACAAGGCCTAAGCAATGATGCACTAAGCATTAGCTATGCCGGATGTGTCTAGTTATGCTCCAGTGATGGTTGGACTCACAAAATGTGTTCGTACACTTCAAATGGGCATGGAGAATGTGTCTCAACACTACAATTAGGCCTGGGCAAAAAGAACCGGAACCGAGAAACCGAACCGAAAGAACCGGAACCGAAACCGAAAGAACCGTATTCAAATTCGGTTCCAGTTCCTGGATAACCGAAAGAACCGAGCTATTTTCGGTTCTGCAATCTAAAGAACCGAAAAAACCGAAAGAATCAGAGTTTTACAAAGCCCAACAAGAGCAATGTGGCCTGGCCCAACAAATGGATAAACCTAGGTATATAACCCTGCGCAAAACCCTATTCTCCCATGACCCGTCCTGCCGTCCAGGCCGCACCCCGTCGGCCCGTCCCACCCCGCTGCGCGCTGCCCGCCCGTCGGCAGCCGCCCGGCGTCACCGTCGGCCGTCGCCGCTGCCTCACCCCGCGCCGCGCCCTCGACCCGTCGCCGTCGCCGTAGCCGCGCCGCTCCCTCACCCCGCGCCGCACCCTCGGCCCGTCGCCATCGCCATCGCCGTCGCCGCGCCGCTCCCTCACCCGTCGCCGCTCCCTTGGGCCTCGGCCCATCATCGTCGCCGTCGCCGCCGGGACCCTCGCCCCGTCGCCGCCGGGACCCTCGCCGTCGCCGCTCCCTCGCCCCGTCGCCGTCGCCGCGCCACTCCCTCACCCCGCGCCGCACCCTCGGCCTGTCGCCGTCGCCGCCGGGACCCTCGCCAGCTCCCTCGCCCCGTCGCCGCCGGGACCGTCGCCGTCGCCGCTCCCTCGCCCCGTCGCCGTCGCCGCGCCACTCCCTCCCCCCGCGCCGCACCCTCGGCCCGTCGCCGTCGCCATTGCCGTCGCCGCACCGCTCCCTCACCCGTCGCCGCTCCCTCGTGCCTCGGCCCGTCACCGTCACCGTCGCCGCTCCCTTGGCCTGTCGCCGTCGCCGCCGGGACCCTCGCCAGCTCCCTCACCCCGTCGCCGCCGGGACCGTCGCCGTCGCCGCTCCCTCGCCCCGTCGCCGCAGGGACCGTCGCCGTCTCACAAAGAGTGCTGTTGATGCTACTGCTGTTCAGATTGGCTCATGCTGCTGTTGCCACTTCGGTTAATTCGGTTAGAACCGAAGAACCGAACCGAAGAACCG
Source organism: Paspalum vaginatum (assembly GCA_030272315.1). Lineage (NCBI taxonomy): Eukaryota > Viridiplantae > Streptophyta > Magnoliopsida > Poales > Poaceae > Paspalum > Paspalum vaginatum. The sequence goes on from CM059018.1 coordinate 37,777,351, forward strand.
AGAACCGAATTGGTCGGTTCTAGTTTCTTCCTCACCCCATTTTGGTTCCAATTTTCTAAAAACCGAAATTTAAAAAAAACCGAGGAACCGAACCGAACCAAACCGAAGAACCGAACGCCCAGGCCTAACTACAATGACCTCAGAGTCACCAACCATATTGTGGAGGCCGGCCAAGGGGGTATATATAGGCCAAGCCTCAAAACTAGCCGTTGGAAGCATTTTTTCCTTTTCTGTGCACCCACTGGACCGTCCCGTGGTACACCACCAAACCGTCCGGTGCGTGTAGTTGGCTAGCCGTTAGAGTCGACCGTTGGACTGACAATTCGACCATTGGAGCCATCGGACCGTTCGGTGCTGCACCACCGGACCGTCAGGTGCGTGTTGGAGCTTCAGTCTTCAACTTGTAGTGCTCTCAGTCCAGAACGTTTGGTGGGCCACCGGACCATCCGGTGGTGGACCACTGGACTGTCCAGTGCATTGAAGCACGGGGACGCGGTCTTTTATTCGTCGTCGGCCTAGACCATCCGGTGGCGGCACCGGACCATCCAGTGGTACACCACTGGACCGTCTGGTGCATGCAATTTCACTGGGTTTGTCTTCTTCAATCTTGGCCTTCTTCTACTCATCGGACCGTCTGATGGGGCACTACTGGACCGTCCGGTGTGTGAAAAATCTGGACTCGGACCGTCCGAACCGCCATATCAGGACTTCATGATTGCATCTTAATGGAATCTTGGGTTTTTTCTTGAGGCTTTTAAGTCCTCCTTTGAGGTGTTTGTACCCCAAGTCCATCTCTTGCACCCTGGGACTTAAACAAAAACATTTGCACACACATTAGTCTTAAATGGTACGTGTTGTGAATTCAACTACCAAAATCACATTAGGAAACTAAGCACAAGGCCTAGGGCCCATTTTCCTTACAACGAGCTCCAGCCAGAACCTCCAAGGCAACCACACCAACACACAACAAGCACCTTCCTACCTAGACCGGAGATCTGCAGCTCGGCATCGTTGCCCAGCTTCACCGACCCTTCAGTGAGTAGATCTGACTTCGACTGAGGAACTCGGGCCAAGGGGGAGCGGTGCGCGCGAGGTAGGCAGTGATCCAAAGAAGCACGATCGCGAAAGCCCAGACAGCGGAAGCCGATCACTACAAAGGCACCGTGGGGCTCCAAAGCAACACCTCCATGGAGGAAAATGACGCCGCACACCGTCGCTGCCAACCTAGGAAGATCTAAGCAGGTTCTCCCAGAGAATCCTCATAGTGAGGGGGAGGTGCAAACAATGACACTCCGAAGGGAGAATGCGACACCTCTGGCGCCGCTGTCATCGGCTCAAGCAGTAACCAGCCCTAGCTTTCGCCCAGCACCCCCACCACACGGCATAGCGGCCACCTAGAGGCTGCGACAGAGGACCCGACCTAGATGTGTAGCAGGAAAGGCCGATGAGCATCCCTGGCTAGGAAACATGAGCTCCCCGGGCGGAACTGAGGAATGAGGGCCAGGGTCAACGAATCTGGTGCTGCACCGCCGGATCCGATCGGCCGCAGCCCCAGCAGACGCCACCGACGACGAGAACCCATGCGGAGGCGGCAAGCCCGAGCACGCAGGAAGAAGTCCCTACCTGAGCCACCGCCACCATGGTACCGAGGAAGGAGGGCTGGGCCAGCAGATCTGGTGCAGACCACCAAATCCGGCCGCCAGCAGCCCCCAGCCGCCGCCAAAGAGGACACCCCAGGCGGGAGTGGCAGCCCCGAGCACATGGGAGTGAAGCCCAAGCCGTCACCGCCAAGGAACCCCCACATGGGGGCGAAGGGCCCGAGCCCGCGTGGCAGAACACCGGATCTATGCCTGGCGGCACCGGATCCGGGCGCTAGAGGAGCACCGGCGATACCGGGACTGCGGGCGGCCCGAGCCTAGGAGAGGGGGGGGGGAGGATGTGGGGGAGAAGGAGGAGAAGAGGGTGCCTCGCCGCCACCTTCCTCGCACCGGCGCGGGCCTCCCGGCCACGTGCTCGGGCAGCGGCGAGGAGGTGGAGGCCGTCAGCGGGTGGTGAGCACGGCAGCGCGGGGGTTCCGCCCGTGTTGCCCCTGGGGAGCGATGCAAGCTGGAGGAGTGTTTGTGTTGAAATGGTCCGGTTGCGGTTTTACTCCAATCTCTCATTAATTCTTGGATAGATACTCCTTCAGTCCTATAAAGTTTGTTTATCCGATAGAAAATCACACAATCAAGAACACACACAACGAATGGTCCTCTTATATTTGCTTACCTGAGGTGTCATTAAGTAAAGGATGGATACTCCCTCAGTCTCAGCTAAAATCTCAGTATTTTTGGACTTCGTAAGCAATGTGTCACTTCTTTTCTGTTGATATATATGTATATCAAGTCGAGATGTCTATAAATGTAGTCTCATTTTAAAAACTTGCATATGCGGCGGTTGGTCTACTGACCTCTCATCAGTTCATCAACCACACACCTTTTGTAGTTCAGAAACAAGGCTAATTCACAAGACTACATTAAAAGAGCATTCCAGTTAGTTTCATAAGACTGCACTAATAAAAAGAGGATTCCAGTTAATTTCAAAGACTACACTAAAATAGTATTCCATTTTGGATAGAATTCATTATCCAAAGGATCAACTTATACAAGCTAAAGTTGATACCAATGCTATATATATTGAGGGACCTATGTGACGTGGACTCGTTTAAAATTTTATTATATGACAGTGCTCTATTGACCTCTCATTAATGAATCAGTAACTAATTTTAAGTTAAACTTGAATTTCCTAAGACAGCTCAAAAGACCCCCAGTTTAGACGAACTAAAGTTGACTCCAGTGCTCTGTTTTTTTTAAAGTTAAAAAGAACATTGATCCCAATGTTACGTGTGGCAGTCCTTAGTTTGGCCAAGCAAGAACATAGATGCTAGGCTTTTATTGTACGAGTAGGAGCATCTATCACCCAAAAATGGCAGCACATAACAACCCCCCAAAAGGTTTTTTTTCCCTCAAAATGGCCTCTCCTCACCAGTCACCACGGATAGTAGGCACAGTTGTTAATTGTACACAGACTAGTTGATCTATCATCTCTCTCTCTCCCTCTTATCAAATGCAATGGAGGCTGGAGAGTGATAAAAATAAATATAAGAAAACTATTACAACCCCTAATAGGGCAAGGTTGAAAAACAAGAGGACTTTCCATAAATCTCTAAAAACAACTAGTAACAAAGAAACACAATTACATCTTATCAATCTCTCATCAGTTCAACAACAATTGATTCCAAATAAATTTGGATTCTATAATACTGAAAAAAGAGTGCCTCCAATTCTCTAGTTCTTTTTTTTAATACAAGTTTTACGGTGGTTAGAAAAAATAGGAACCGTCCATCAGAAAAGATCTAACGGTTTAAAAATAGATGGTACCATGGTACCGGTACCCGACGGTACCAAATAGTAAGGTCCGGTACAAAAAATGGTAGAACCGGTAATCATATTTTTTATTTTTTTATTCCACAAAGAGCATCAAAATCTTTAAAAATTAAAAAAAATAGTGGTACCATCTGTACCGTGTGGTACCGGTGGGTTTCTTTCCAAACATTGTAAAATATCTCTTTTTTTAAATACCAATGGTATGTACAACATTCCTTTGTGAGGCCAACCGAACATCTGTGTGAACTTTTCTTGCGATGAGAAAATGGCATATCTCAATCTATCACCAAACCAATTTGCAGCAAATGACCTCTCCTCACCACAAACATAGATGTACTTGCTGGTTTAGAAAACACAGTTGTCCTTTCCATAAAATTGCATGGACATTTTAATATGCAGGAGGCAAAGGCAATTGGTCGAGGAATCTTAGCGCTTTTGTTGAATGGTGGCAAAAAAAATACAACCATCATTCAGGAGCTTGCTCGAGGTCCCGCGCGTTCATGGCCGTGGTTCTTCTTGAAGATCGTTGTCGACAGTGATTTCTGGGTAGATTTGTGCAATGATTAAGATGGTCCTGAAACATGAAGGACTGATTTCCTTGGTTAGTCAAAAAAGATGGTGGAGCAAACATGGCACAGAAAGGCTCCTCCTCTGGCCCAATCGTCCAATCGATGGGATTCCTTGATTAAACCGTACGATGCGTTTCATTTTTCAAAACAAAGCTACGAATTAGCGTCACTGGTAAGGTATAGCAATTTAAACGAGTATTTTCTGTCACTGCATTTGTGCGGCTTATATGCGATAGAAAATTACCAGCAGCTAGTAACTATCTCTCCAATCTCAAATATATGTCAATTTGGCTTTGTTCTAAATCAAACTAATTAGTGTTCACCATCAATGACCAAGAAGTTATATACTCCACATTGTTACTATTAGATTCTTCACGGAACGTAATTTCACAGTATTAACCTCTTCTATATAAATAATATAATCATACTGACATTATTGGTTAAAGTGTAATGTTGGGAAGCGTCCTGATGATGTCCTAAACAACATAAATTTGGACTGGATGAAAAAATAGGATATACGACGAGCACTTGGAATTTAGTAAATATCGGAACTGCATTCTTATTATGCAAAAATCAGACAATGTCTAGTTATTTAATTGAGCACATAAACGGTTAGTCTTCACTGTTTTTTCTTGCTGCAAAAGATCAACCAAAATTTGGACAGTTGTGCCGATTTAAATGATCATCGCCCTCCCTGGCCCTGGAAGTCAGAAAGTACCAGGTTTTTCCGTGTGGACGCTCAAATCCTTGCCGAACCAAGAGATGCAGCCGAGCCGAATCACAAGGTCCTACACCAACCAGTGAGAAATTCTACAGGTTTGAAAAAGTTTTAGGAGTAAAAAACATTGCGACTACGTTTTTTTCTTTGTTCTGTGTTCGCAGAGTTCCAAATAACATAATGCATTTACTAAGCAGTTAGACACAGCTAATTGCCGGTCGTGCTCATGAAGCACTAATTAAAGACGTCAACTTTATGCTAGTTTTTACAAGACACACTAGAAGAGGAAAATAATTATTTAAAATTCTTTAAGGAAGAGAAACAAATAGGCATCAATTAGTAAAGTCAGTATATTATATTATCTTACTATTAACAATTGGACACTCCTTTTCGAGCCTTACATCAATCCATACATTGGAAAAAAAGATATATCCATAAAAAGTTACAGAAAATAAAAAAAACATCCTATCGATTCGGTAGACTATAGAATAACAACCATTGGATTGATTTTAATTTATAAAAAAGTAACCCATCTATATCATTATAAAAATACTCTAAAGACCCACCTAAATCTATATGTAAAATAGTCACACATGCTAATTGCTAAGTCTAAAGTAACTGTCTATACCTAAATTACGTACCAGTACCATTATAGAAAATAGCAAAAATAATCTCTTAGATCTTGACCTAAATTGCCCACCTATGTCATTATGATAGCAATATAAAATAAATTCATAAATTAACATCTAGATTACCTAAATATTTTATTAATAAAATATCTAAAGTGACCCTCTAAAACTCTATCAAAATATATATGCTTCCAAATTATTCACATCTACCATCATTACTATAAGGAAAACTAACTCAAGACATAGATATATGACGTCCGTCACCATGTAGACCACATATACATGTATACAAGAACAAACTAAGGTTCCAAGTCCAACTAAACACATGTTCAACATTGATGGTGGTGTTGCACAAAAGGGGAAATCTATTGAGAAGGTACATGTATACAGAGTAATCGGTAACTAATGAATATCACAACTGGATAAAGATCACAAAGTATACGAGAGCACTAATGAGAGGGATAGGATTGCATTTTCGACTGTTGCGTCCCCAAATTTATCCATGAACCTCCAACATATGTAATTCTCTTAAAGTTACTAGCCCATGCACACAGCACGAGTTAATGGATTGGTTGATGATAATAGTTCTTGGATCTATATTCTGGTTTCTAAAAATCACACACACACACACACCATTATAAAAAAGAGTCTAAATTAACCTAATGTATATGTAGAAAGGAATTTTCACACGCGCACACACACATATCCAATGGACGTCATTACATAAACATTATAAAGAATAATCTAAAGTAAACATCTATATTTACTATTCACCTCCACCATTGTTAGAAATATTACAAAGTAAAACATAAATCATGCATGTGTACCTTGAGTCAGTTTGTTAAAAGAGTGAATTGCACGTTAGGTCCTTAAACTTTTTCCACGATATGATCTAGTTCCATGAACTTTTAAAATGCACAATTATGTTCATGAATTTTTTTCACTGTACCATTTGCGTACAGAAACTTTCAAAGGGCATAATTATATCCATAATTTTTTTCTACTGTACCATCTGAGTCTAAAAAAGTCCAACCAAGCAAACTCTGTCTGCGTGGACACGTCCGCGCATGCCACCATGGCTGCTGGGATCACATGAGTTGCTCGTCATGCAGCCATGAGCCTTCGTCGCGGGCCGTGGATGCTGGCGCTTCGCGTCCGCGCTCCTCTCCAGCCACGACTGTTCACGTCTGCGCTCGTCTTCAGCCACCACTACGTTCGCATCCTCACTCATCTCCGGCCGCCGCTGCACGCACTGCGTTTCCGCGCTCGGCGCCGCCCGCACTCGGTGCACAGGTCGACAACAGGAGTAAGACGGTGTGGAGATGGCCACACCGCTCCGCCGCCGTCGGCACGCCCTCCTCGCACGGCGCTCTCACGTGACGTCGGCATCCACGGTGGCACACGAGTGCGTGTCCACGTAAGCAGAGTTTGTCCGGCTGGCCTCTGTTGGATCTAGATGATATAACGGGAAAAATCCATGGACCTAATTGTGCGCTTTAAAAGTTTATGATTCAGATGATATAGCAGAAAAAGTTCATAGACCTAATTATATACTTTGAAAGTTCATGGACCCAAATGGTATAGCGAAAAAAGTTTAAGACATGGCGTGCAATGGCATAAGTGTCTAGTCACCTAATATACCACGCATACACATATGAAGCAGCTATGAACATTTCAATTTTTGTATTAAGCATATATCTCAAGATAGGTATATAGGGTATCAACTACTATCAATTAAACGCGTGCCAATTGGTGCAAAGGAAAATGGAAAAACTACAAATGGTGATACAACAACCTATTGTGAGCTGCATTTAACCAGAGTTTCTAATGCTACGTATATGTTATTACTAGCCTGTGGCCCATGCATGAGCATTGGTTAGGGACAAAAATAGTTCGAAACGGTAAAAAAGGGCCTACATTGTTTTCAACTTATACTATAGAAACGAATATACTATGTTGGTATTCGACAAATAAACACAAGATCGTCAACTTGATATCAACCAGGGGCCAATAATTTTTCAATAGTATTAAATTGACCTTTTTAACACTAAATATGCCTATAATTTCACTGTTTTTAGTCAAAATTGGTGATTGTTGTTTTTGCCAATACAAAATACACTTTACATTGATCACTGGAGAGAGCACATGTGACTTAAAGTATATGGTCGAGCAGTTTTGCATAGCTACGCTGTATACGAATGAAAAACAGTAATTTACCGTCAGTTATTGTTGACGAGGTGTAGGAAATCTCGGAAATGATTAGAAGAGCCTAAAATTGTTTCTGTTTCTTTTTTTTTCGGTTTCCATTACCATTTATGAAAAACTAGTACATCAACCCCATTCATAACATGGGCTAGTATTATTATGAAACATGAATGCTACAAATTTATATAAATGTGAAACCCATAATTAATTGAAATGACTATTATTTAATATCTCTCATATGTTCATACTTTATTAGAAACTCTATATACATATTTTTACCTCATCTTTATAATATGATCTAGTTAATATTTGTATTTTACAGTGGTAGAGTGGATACTTTATATACAAATTTAGAGGCTAATTTACTTTAAATCATATTTCACAACGGCACAATAGGTATTTTATATACAAATTTAGAGATTTACTTTAAATTATCTTTCACGATCGGTGCAAGGGGAGTCTTGGCGCAGTGGTAAAGCCGCTGCCTTGTGACCAGGAGATCACGGGTTCAAGTCGTGGAAACAGCCTCATGTAGAAATGTAGCGTACAATAGACCCCAAGTGGGTCAGCTCATGCACCGGGCTGCCCTATCTTTCACGATAGGTAATTTCTTTGTAAATTTGAAGATTACTTTAATTCATGTTTATAGTATTTTTTTATTGTAGCACGCCTTGTGGTAATTAATATGGAGGCTTCAAAAGAAGTTTTTAATTAGTAAGATACGAGAAAAAACTACAAAACAAACCTAGTTAAATGGAGTTTCCATTTCCACTTTCTTTATATGGGTTGATAGACCAATGTTTACATAGCGTACAATAGACCCCAAGTGGGTCAGTTCATGCACCGGGCTGCCCTATCTTTCACGATAGGTAATTTCTTTGTAAATTTGAAGATTACTTTAATTCATGTTTATAGTATTTTTTATTGTAGCACGCTTTGTGGTAATTAACATGGAAGCTTCAAAAAAAATTTCTAATTAGTAAGATACGAGAAAAAACTACAAAACAAACCTAGTTAAATGGAGTTTCCATTTCCACTTTCTTTATATGGGTTGATAGACCAATGTTTACAGTTAGGATTTTGATCATTCTTCCCTTCAACTATTGAGCGTTGAGGTACACTAACACAACTGACGCATAAATATAACTAACCGCATCTTTGGGTTGCTCGCCCCCTCTATAAATATGGCCGCAGGCAGGCACCCTTCTCATCAAATCGAAGCCAAGGGACTTCAGAAGGGTAGTGCAAGCTCTTGTATTGCTCTAGTTGAGCGCTCTATATATTCCTCTATCAGTCCAAGCAGCTACACCCTCACACATGGCTGGTTCCAAGGTCGTCTGCGCTTGCATTCTGTTTTTTCTTGTCATCTCAAGCCAGGCTGATGCGAGGCGGCTGGTGGTGGCGACGTGCAACGGAAAGGAAGGAGCATGCAAGGGTGGCATCGTCGGCGCCGACGACGGAGGCTTCGGATCAAAGGGGAAAATGTCCACTGCGGTGAGCACTGAGAAACAAGTCGTCGAAAGCATGCCAATGGCAACCACGGACTCCCGGCCTACGGCTCCCGGCAACAGCCCCGGCATCGGCAACAGAGGGAAGGCCCACAACTAGCGTACCGTGTCCTTATTATTTGTGTGATCTTGTCTAAGGATCATCCAATGAAGCGGGGTATACTAGTATTGTACTGTATTGTCCATTTCTCTTTCGTTTTGTTTCTCTTGGCTCTGTGTACAATGTTCAGTTCACTATGCATTTTGAACTTTTGTGTACTGCTATTTTGTGACCATGCATGATTGCACTATAGAAATAAATTTATGCCGCCCCCTTATGTCACCAAAGACTCTTCAAATATATATTAGCTCCTGTGTTCTTGGGTAGGCATGCAGGCGAGATATATAACTGAATAAACTGTGTAAAGTCCATCAAGCTATATTAAGAAGTTCAGGAGCAAGATCAAACGGATTATTCTTAATCATTCTCTGCTCCATGCATGTTTTATATCATGTGGGGGTCCGACAAAGTGAGCTGTGGAGAAGAGGGGAACTTGGAAGACGACTGAACTAGCTAGATATGGCATTGTCTCTCTCCCTGACTTCACGTTCTTTCTTCTGTTTTGGATGAAACATTGCCGAAATTTGACAAGGGATAACCATGAAGCTCAACTTGTGATTATTTTTCTTTGTCGTTACCTTCAGTTTTAAGAAACATTAACAAAAGTCAGGAATCAGAACAACACAAAATAAGAAGAGGCCGGGGCCAGGTTTGCATGCGCATTTGCAGAGATTCGACGTTGCTTGAAATTATATATATATTCTGCATGCATGTCTGTCGACAATAAAGAAACCATGCATCCATTATTCTCCTGTACTGTTTAGTATAAAAGGACGTACTGCGCACAATGCAACATGAGTTGTGGAGGCCGTATCTAAGATAAATTTAGGCCTTTTGCTACTACTGTAGCTAGCGGCTCACACGATCCTGATGAAGAAAAAAAAAATGGCTTCACCCCAGCTCCTAAATTTTTTTGGGGCGCTAAAGGGGTGACCGAATTATACTACAGTAGCAATACATTGCTGCCTGCTATAGTAGCCGTGCCAGGTGGACGGAGGCATAGCCCAGTGAAGCCCTGCCAAAGAGAGCTTTACATATAATACTCCTACTTATGTTTCAATGATGAATGATGATGCCATGGCTGCGCGTCACTTCTAGTTTATATACCATGACATAAGATAATGCACATCGTTTTCTTCTCCAAAAGTAAAAAGTAAATGTAGACATTCACATAATATATGCACATTATTCATTCTTATGAACACAATATTACAATTTTATAAATCTTACATGATTCCTTATTACAAATGTAGAGGAACTCTAGGAACTTGTCCTCAATGGACTCAAAACCACACCAACCATCAAGCCAGAATTATTAACAGCTTTGCCACTTTCAGTTATCATTACCACCATGTATGTATAAAAATCTTTTATTTTACGTCATATTATTCCACGCAAGGAAATTAGTAGGTTTCTTACTAGCTAGTGTTAACTGAAGACCTCCAGCGAAGCTTCCATGTTATTGTTAGTCACCACAAGACGAATGAGGCAAGTAGAACAATTTCTAGAAATTCTAAAGAAATAGAAACATCTGCCCATCCATCCGATAGACATTATAAACAATAGCCTTCGAATCTGCTATTTCATTTTCTACAAAAATATATGCTCTGCTATTACAAAATATAATTTAAATAACCTTTTAAATTTCTATTGAAATTACCACACATGCCATCAAGAAAAATGATTTGAAGTAACTCTAAATTTGCTTTTATATTATCCACCTACTCCACTATAAAATATAATTTAATGTTATATTCTAAATTTAAATATCAATTACCCATTGTTGCCATTGCAATAGACTAATAGCTAATCTATGGCACACCTTAAATTTGCATGTAAACTGCCCACTTCTACCATTATGAAAATAAAAATCTCATTGACTATACATCTAAATTACCAGCACATGCTATTATAAAAATGGTCAAACACAAAGTGCACTAATATGTGTTTCTAAATTACTCACTTCCACCACTACTAATATTAAAAACTAACTTAGTAAGAATATGTTGTGTGCTACCATGCAGACCAAGTATACACTCAGATCCATAGTTTTAAATATATTCACTATACCTTTTCTGAGTGGTCTGTCTCCTGCCGCTATGCTATCACTAACTTTTCTTCTATGTTAGCTAATAACGCTTTAGTTCTGCTAAATACTGCCATTTGGCTTAGCTGTGAAATTGTTTAGCACCGCTTATCTTGTGTTATTCGTATATATTCGTTCTTCACTCTAGATAACTAGAATCTAGGTCATTTCTATACTTCAATAAATGATACAATAAACCATTGAATTATTTTTGAGTTGTTGATTGTTGGATGGAATACATATAAATGTTAATTATAGCGACGATTATGTCAGTTTATTGAATGCTGTGAAGTAATGAACTTAAAGACATAGTCTTTACACATATAATTGTTTTTTTTTTTTGAATTCACCGTGAAATAGTTTCCTATATAGCTTTATATAGGTCTTTGTGAAATGTTATTGCTCGGTAGTTAAAACATTGATATAGCCATGTATGAAAAACATATTTCTATAGTTTGTAGGTAATTAAGAAAAATTTTCTTTTAATGAATCACGTGCATACGTCATTGCTAGTTCATTTTAAATTTATCGATGCTCCATGATAAAAAATATGATAAGCATTCTATATTTCAAAAATAAAAACACTACTCCCTCCATCAGATAAGGAATGAATTTTTTAGAATTTTTTGAACAGATCAACAATTATGAGAAATAACATGGATGCTCCAACTGAAGAATTATGAGAATTTTAGGACATGTCAACAATTATGAATTTTCTAGAATTTTCCTTTCATATTTAAGGTCCAATTCTCACATTAAAATCTCGGTGTCTCTTCTATGATTGGTTTGATCATCTTCGTTATTGTCTTGCTTGTCGATCTCTAACACGCACCATTCCCTATCTCTCACCACTATTTACAAAGCAAGCTTTCGTATATTGATTAATTCTCCTAATAAACTCATGAATCCCCAGCCATCTTTCTTCTCGGATTTGATAGCTTTAGGCTATATCTGGGTGTAGCTTGGTTTCTCATCTTCATCTGATCTGTGCTATTATATGTCCTGCCATATGCACAAGTAGACCACTGTACGCTTCTTCGGACGGAATGAAGAGTCAGCAGGCGCGCCATGCTTGCACATGCGTTCTCGTGGACTCCTTACATATCGGCTCAGTCTGGCTCTGGCAAGCCGCAATGCGCAACCGCCGCGCATGCACAATAATGCACGCACCTCGCCCTGACACACGCATGGCGATGGCCTGATGGATCCGAGATCATCACGATAAGATCTCATGCAGTAGTTCATCAGAGATTCAGAGAAGGAGGCCTGAGATACTCTCACAACGGCGCACCACTTCCGCCGCCCCCCGTGCTTCTCCGGTCCATCCACGTCCCCGCGCATCGCCAAGATTCCTGGCAAAACCAGTGTCCCTCGGAATATTCTGCTCCATCTCTCCGTGCGTGGCCGATCGCCGGCCGTCGCCAACATTCAGTGGCTGTCAGTGGCAGTGGCAGCGGCAGCGTCCGGCGCTCGTGGCCTCTCCGCCGGCCGAAAAAGGCAGCGCCGCCCCTGGATACTCTCCTTGAGTAGCTGTTTCTGCGGGCAACCTAGTCCGGCATGATTGGGCGCACAAGCCGAGTGAAGGACTCCATTATAGAGCGCATGCAGGCGGCTAGTGAGCTAGTGGTGCAGCGGCGGCCTGCTGGCGGGCAAGCGGACGGTGTGCATGTGCTTGCTGTCTTGTATTGCTCCTTTAATTTATCTCGACTAGGAGTTCACAGGCTTGCGTGTTCATCTTGTAGCTATTCTGCCATAAAGCGAGATATTCACTGCTCCCTCCGTTTTTTTTAATTTAACGCTTCTGAGTTTAAATAAAAATTAGTGATAAATATTCGACAACGGAGCTAGTACTGCGGTTTAGCGCACGCTACTGCTTATTAATGAGTCACAGATAACAAGAGGTAAGCGTGAACAAGAAAACAAAAAATACCACAGTGAATTTAGCCATTCTAAAAAAATTCTCTATGGATGACCACGCCAAAGCTTTCAATGAAAATTACTTTGCACTTTATTCTCAATGGAAACCTCTCCTTGATCGAAGGTGCGGTTATTATGAACTTCACAGATGCTCCATTACATGAGAACCAAAACCTCCACGAAGAAAGGTTTTGCTAATTAATGGCCTCTTAAAATCCTCTAGGCTCTATCACTTGAAATGACAGCTGATTGTAATTTGTGTTATAAGTTGATCAGGCTCCAGCAATCCCTAGCAAAACTACAGTGAAGGAAGAGATGATCTATGTCCTCTCTGGCTTGAGAATCACACAAAACATCTATGAATCATGGATTTAGAGTTTACTGTCGTCTCTTAATATGAGCCAAACTAACACTTTGAGCTTGGTATGTCAGGTACTTCTCCATAACCAATTTGAAAGCGGTGTGCTACAACTGATAACCAACTTCTAAAACACAGGGATGCTACCTCAAGGACTCAACAAAACCTACATTGCTCTGATCCCAAAAGGTATGGTTGCAACAACTCCACAAAATTTCAGGCCTATTAGTCTCTGCAATGTTATTTATAAAATCATTTCCTCCAGCCTTGCAAAAAGGATTAAAACTCATCTTCCTTCTTACATTCATGCTTCTCATCAAGCTGCCTTCAACCCTGGAAGACACATAACCTCTAACATAATCCTTGCTCAAGAGAAAACACACTCTTTCTCTCTTAAAAACCGGTACCAGCAAGCTTTTATGTTAAAAATTGACCTAGCTAAGGCCTTTGGTAGAATTGAGTGGTCTTCATCTTAAGAGCTTTTCACAAAAGAGGCTGTCCTCTATCTCCCTATATTTTTGTCTTAGCCATCAATGAACTTTGACTGACCTTGCAAGAAGCTATGGCTAATAATCAACTCAAAGGTATTACCTTGGGCCACAACTGCCCTTCCATCCACTCTCTAATGTTTGTAGATGATCTCATAGTTTGTGGACAAACCACCCCAGAGGAAGTTGCAAAGATCAAAAAAATCATTGGTCGTTTTGCAGTGCCTCAGGGCAAACTCCAAACTGGACCAAATCTTCTGTAACTTTCAGCTGAAAGGTAGACTAGCGGCTAAGAAACATGGCTAACTGCCTCTTTCCCAGTCTCACAAATGAATAATGACACCATTCATCTGGGACATCCTCTTATGTTGTCTTATAAAAATAGGTATGTGGCTTACAGTTTTATCCTAAATAAGTTTAGAAGCAAACTCACTGCTCTAAAGGCTGATTCTCTGAGTCATGCTGGCCGCCTTGTCTACATTAACTCTGTTCTTGCCTCCATTCCAATTTATTACATGACTAACATTCTCTTCCCAAAAGAATTTTTGGAAAAAATAACAACTATAATCAGAAACTTCTGGTGGAAAGGAAATCAAAACAAAGGTATGACGAAACCAATATGTTTCAGAGCATGGGAAGACATCTACCAACCCAAGAAACTAGGAGGACTAGGGATTAAGAATACAAGCATTGTCAACAAAAGCATGGTAACGCACACAACATGGATGGTGGCGGCACAAAAAGACTCATTCCTCTCTAAGGTACTGAAAGCTAAATACCATCCCCACACCTCATTCTAGAAAGCTTCTCCCATAGGATCCAGGTCAGTATTTTGGTCCTCCATCCAATCTATAAAACATTACATCAATGCAAACTGCATATATCAAATTCACGAAGGATTTGTCAATATCTGGTCTGAACCTTGGTGCCCCATATGGGATAAAATTCACTCTCATCTTATTATACCCACTTCTATAACCCCTCTTCCAAACCAAGTTAAGGAACTTTGGAACAATAATGATCAGTCATGGAACATTGACCTAATAAATCAAGTTTTTGACAACCATGCAGCCCGAGTTATTGCAAATACTCCCATTGTAAATCAGCACACTAAAGATGTTCTCATTTGGACACCATCAAAGAAGGGAGAATGCTCCACCAAAGAAACTTATAGATTCTTTTCTTCCACAGCTCCCTCTATGACTAATATGCAGGGATCTAGGAACATGACTGCACAAACAATGGCCCTTCTTGACAGAACTTGGAAAGACAAAAACATCCAACCAAAACTGAAAACCTTCCTTTGGAGACTTCTCAGGTATGCTCTAGCCACTACAGAAAGAGTGTCAAAATACTCTCAACACAAGGATGATAAATGCAGGTACTGCAAATCAGATAGAGGATGATATGCATCTTTTCTTTACTTGCTCTCTCCCTAGAGCCACTTGGTTTTCTGCAAATCCTTCTCTAAGAACAGATTCATCAGCTCAAATGTACAATGACATTCAGGATGCGGTATGTCATATTATATCTTACAATGACTCGACCTCTCATTTACAAAACATTATCTCCAACTTGTGGTATATTTGGAAAGATGGAAATGATAAAAGGTTCAGCAACAAAATATGGTCAGCTCAACAAATCCATATGAATGTTAGAGCTGACTTGAATAGCCGTGAAAAAATTACAAAACTTCACAGCACTTACATGCCTAAGAACACTTTGTCTTAGAATGAAGACCGGATCCTAAATGGCACTAACACTGTTTGCTTTGTTGATGCTTCCTTTGTACAACAACCTGCTCACACAGGTCAAAACATCCTAGGTTTAGGGCTATTCATGAAAGGCAGATTACAAGATGTTTGTTACAGGCTGCAAGTTCAAGCACAAGGAGGAAATACAAGAACACCAATTCAAGCAGAAGCACAAGCAATTCATTTAGCGCTGAAGATTGCCTCTGCACTACAGCTTCAAGACTGCACCATCTACTCCGACAATCAAGATTTGATCACAGCTCTAAATTCAGACAATCCGGTTCATAGGGCCGCTGATTGGAGCCTAAGGACACAGCTTGCCCAGATTGGGGCACTCACAGGGAACATATCATACTTCTACATGAAAATTCAGAGATCAAAGAACACAATGGCGATAACTTATCTAAAAGAGCATGACAATCTATCTCAAACTCGTGTAATTTCAGGTGTTCTAATCCGTTGCATGAAGATTGCCCTGTAATAGGTTGTCTAATGTGCAATGTCCTCTTCGCTTTGCAAGGGGACAGTTCCAAACATTCAGCTTGTTTCATATTTTGATTCAATCAAGCGGACGTAAGTTATAAAAAAAGCGGTATGAACGTCAGCATGACCTTTAAACATCGATAATCATTTCTGGCACTGAATTCTGAGTTTCCCATGAATAAACCTAGGTTTCAGGATCTTCTGAGGGAGGACAGGTTTCAACTTGCTCTTGAAGGGAAATGGTTATAGGCTTCTTCTGACAGAGAGGTACATGAAAACGGTCTTAAAATCTGGCAGCATTTGAATCAAAGAAAAGGGAGAGTGCTTTGTTCCTAGCAAAGGACCAAAGCTCTGGGAAGGTTTTAGGTTTGTAAGGGAACCAACCCAGCCCATCAGTTAGACCAGAGCGGCATTGTCCTGCCATCATGAGGAGAAACTAAAGCAATACCATTAAACTGTTGTTATCAGCTTGAGAATATCTTTCCGCCAAAATGAAAAGTCCAGAATATTATACACTACCTTTGGATTTTAAATATAGGAAAAGGTCTATTTTTGACCGTCAAACTATCGTCCGAGTCGGATTTATCCATCAAACTCTAAAACTGGGTATATTTGACCATCCAACCATTGAAACCAGACATATTTGGTCCCCCAGGTGGTTTCAATGGCGATTTTTATTTTTAAAAACAATAAAAATATATATTTAATTTTTAAAAATTCATAACTAATTCATTTTAAGTCATAAAATACGAAACTAGTTCTGAAATTTTTATTAAAATGTAATCTTTTGGCTGATCGACAGGTTTAATATAGTGCAGAACAATAATGCATATAAATATTAGATGTGGATATGAACAATAAAACCCTAGGAGGAGTAATAAATTAGATCCATATAACTCTAAGTAGAGCACTAGTGGGTAAATAACATTTTTAGAAAAATTTTGGTACTAATTTCTTATTTTTTTGGTTTAAAATGAATTAGTTATGAATTTTTAAAGATTAAATAGATTTTTTATTATTTTTAAAATTAAAAAACGCCCTTGAAACCACTTGGGGGACCAAATAGGTTTCAATAGTTGGATGGTCAAATATACTTGGTTTTAAATTTTGATGGCTAAATCCGAACTCGGGTGACAATTCGATGGTCAAAAATAGACTTTTTCCTTCAATATATGACACCATGGACTTTTGAACATAATTTTAACCATTCATGTTATTCAAAAGTTTATGCAATCTTAATCTTGGAAAAACAATATGGAGTTCGTCAACAAATGCACTAGAAGACAAAATTATTTTGTTGTCTTTTAGTGCAGTTTGCACAAGGACCTTATCATTTTCATATAGATCTTTATACGGAGTTTGCTACATGATATATCTATGTTACTATGTATACACCATGGATGTTCAAAATTTCAAAAATTTAGGACTAACTTCTAAGTGTGTTTTAAAAGAGGGGTTTTCACATTTCAACATAATAATTTTCCCACTGTTCTAGTCTTTAGACCCCTTTGGAACATGAAAAAAATTGATCCTTTGTTTTGTTGTATTTTTAAATTGTTCACAATAATTTTTTTTACAATTCCTGCTTTCCAAAAAGTCTTATGCAGTAAAGAGGAAAAACATTGGCATTATGTTTCTTCAATGAATGAGGTCCGTTTGGTACCCAGGCAATATCTTGCCTTGCCTAGCTCTGCACAAACAACGAAACAGGAGAGACATTTGGATACACAGCGAGGTTGTGTCGATGCATGCGCTGGCATGGTTTGCCTTGCTTCTAACGGAGAGGAGACTCAGGTGGTGTTCGGTTGTTTTGCCAGCTACTCTCGCCTGGCCTTGCTGGGTAAAGCCAGCCTTGCCAACGCAGGCGAGCTGGAGAGCCTCTCTGCCAAAAGAAAGAAAAAACTTGCTCGCGCTGTCCTCAAGGTGAGCTCGCCTGCCCTCCAAACGCCTAGTCTGCTTCGTTTTCTGGACTAGTTAAGGCAAGGCAAGAGTTTGCCTGAGAAGCAAACATGCCCACAGCCTAGGTTGGCAAGCCTTGCTTTGCTTGGAGAAGCTAGCGAGCAAGCCTGGCAAGTGGCAAACAAACCAAATATGCCCCTCAATGGCACAATGAAAAGATGAAAAAGAACATGAAAAGCAAAGGGTCCATGTGGAAAAAAAGTTATAGGAATGAATGAGCCATCCATTCAAAAATCTAGTCTGACTACAAAATAATCATGGGCCTTTTATACCCATTTTTTTCCCGTGCTTGCATGCGCCTTTCTTGCAGGTACAGCCCCTGTCAAGAGATGAAAACGGGTAGCATTCGGATACCAGTTTTTTTCATCTTTTCTCTTCCATAGTAACCAAATGGGACATATAATTTTTCATCCAAATCCATATTTTTTTTTATGTCAAGCTAGTTAAGATTCATAGAAAATCAACCCCAAAATCATTATATATCTACACAAAATGATAGATTCAAAATTCGGGTAGCATTCGGATACGGATAGTTTTTTATATTTTCCTTCATATGAAGCAAATAAGGCAAGAAAAAAATTATCTAATTTAATATTCTTGTTTGTTGTAACGTTTTTGTTATAATATATAAAAATGGATACCAAATTTGTTCAATATCTATTTTAAAATAATAGATTTTTTCAAAGTCGGGTACCCATTTTCATCCGGCAAATGAGCTATTGGGCCTCACTGTGCCGCCTGTGGGCTTCTGTTTGGTTCGGCTTTGGTAATGGGCCTGAAAGGAAGGAACAGTAGCACCGCTGTTTTCCATGGATTACCAGTTTCCTGAGTTTCAGAATCAGCTGGCACCTGTCCAACGATCGTTTCGTGGCCACTGGCCACTGCTAACCTTTATAGGAGCAGCATAGATGCACCTCCAATCATTCTTGCGGTCTGCGCCATAAGGCCACACACAATGATTCGAGAACATTTTAAGCAGCACAATGGATTGCACCAGCAATGGCATGCTGCATTGCTGATGGCTGTCAGTGAACCAAGACAAACGAGTGGATCCAGAGAGCAGCCACCGTTAATCCTGAAACCGTCGTCGTCACTCATCGCCCTGGTCTCTAGAGGGCTATAGCCACCCTAAACACACTGTGAAACAGTGCACAAATGAGCGACAGAGAATAACTGAATCGGTGACAGGGTAGGACTGTAGGAGAGGCAATGCAAGCTTTTAGGTGCGCGATTTCAGCTGCTAGCCGCTCGGAGTCGAAGGTGTCAGCAAGGCATATGGCATGCAGAGGCAAAGGCGACCAACCGAGCGAGCTGCCAACTTTTTGGCACATGGCTGACCACTGACTAGCTCGCCGCTTCCATTTCTTCAGCGTTTGCTCTGCTCAGCTGCCTGTGGCTGACCTTCAGCGGGCCTGCCAGATACTGCATGCCACTTTCTGCTGCGGAAGCAGGTAAGCACGGGTGAAAAGGCGTCTGGTGGACCATGAACAATCCTTGGATATGGGCATTCTAGCCATTTCGTCGTGTGTCTGGAGAGCTGGACTAGCTGCTGCTGATGATGATGATCAGTGAGTGAGTAGCCAAGCTCTTGCCAGCTCTGTTGTGTTTGCTGCATTGCGATCGCTGCCTACTTCCCTTTCACTGCCTCATGCTACTGGTGGAAGAGGGATCGGCTGACACAAAGTGCAAGATGAAAGATAGATTGTAGTGGAAGATTGTGGCGGATTCGAGAGCGATCATCGCAAGTTTGCACCCATTTTCAGAACAAGAATGCGTCGGAGCTGAAGGGTGGCACGGTGCCGCCGTAGCTGTCGACGATGTCGCCGAGGAGGAGCATGGTGAGCAGCTCGCATCATGCCGTCCCCGAGAACTCGGCAGGTGCGGAATTCTGAATTTGCCAGCATCTAAAGAAAAAGCTGGCAATACTAATCTAATTTAATACCACGAATGTCTTTTTCCTAGCTAGAGGCCGACAAGTACAGGAATGAACAGGATCCGACTTGCTATCTGCAAGGGAAGACAACAAAAGGAAGCCATACTCCTTCAATAAATCCTATCAGTGAGGCGTCTGTCTGTCTCTACCACTGTCACCTCATTTTCCATGAACAGCTATAGTTTTCAGGGGAATACACCCCAACCAACAAAAACGCCATTTTTGCGATATGGAAACAGGCCTCCAAAAGAGGTCCGGCAATAATTTGAGGATGAGCAAGGGACATCCTATCCTTCACAAAACAGCCACTTTGTTCCCTCAAATGAGGTCACTAGCTACAGCTGCAATTGTGAATTTCACAGTAGAAAAAACACACAGGCTTTCTTTGACTTTTCTTTTTTTAAGAAAAGCTTTTCCTTGCAAATTAAGCTGCAGTCACATGATTTAGTAGGCATTGTGTCACAAACTCACAACCGGGAGTGATGATTATTAGTATATGCTTTTTATGAGCTAGCAGTAGTAGTAGTTTATGCTGACTGACAGCTTTCATTCAAATGCACGGTAGTTACTTCCAGATTACTGACAATTCAGCACATCAGTCGTATAACACAAGCACTGTGTGCCAATTGGGTGGCTGGGTGCAGCAAAGCGAGGTCACATGAGATCGGTTAGCCAGTTGGGAAAACACGGTCTCTCTGCCGTCCAATCAGTGGAGACCCACACGTTTGTAAATGTCATTAGGCGCGACAAGCAGCAGCCTTAGCGCGTAGCGGCCTTGTTAGGCTGAGTGCAGCAGTTGTGCATTTGTATTTTACGGCTTGTTCGCTTGAACTATTTTCAGCTTCTTTTCAGTCATAGAACAGTGTTTTTCTTTCACAATCAAAATGAACAGTGTTTACAGCTGAAAGTAGCTGCAGCGAATAGGCCCTTAGAGAATCGACAAGACAGAGATATAGAGCAGTAGTTTGAGAGCGTGCGGAAAACGATGTGTCAGGTTGTGCAAAATGCACAGCAGGTTGCACAAAACGCTGGAGTCGGTCTTAATACTTTTATGTTTCTTAGCTGCTGGTCCAGCACTGCGCCATTACCACTAGCTGAGCGGAAAGGAGCGTTCAGCTTTGGATTCCAGGGGTTAGGAGAAGGATTCTTGTCTGCTTCCCTGGCCTCTGAATCTCTCTGATTCTGTTCCCAAGCCAGCCAGCCGACCTTTCAGCTGCAAAGCTTGGACGGCTACAGGTTTGAATCTGCTTAAAGGACCATCATCTGTAGTGGTTTCAGAAGAAGACGAGAAGCGTGTGTTGTTTTATGTTTTAATCGGCGGTGCTTGTATTGTTTAATCAGAGTGCATCAGGACATGGATTCTCTGCCTCTTGACAGCGCAGAAGTATATGCTGAGACTGCAGTGGCAGTGCAGTGCCATGAATCTCGTTTAAACACAACAGCTACTACCGAAACAGATGCTAGTGCAAAGCAGCGTGAGATAATGGATAAGATCCTTGACTCCGTATCTCCTCTTCCAAAGATGCATCAGTCCATAATTATTACAAAGATGTACTCATCACTGTAAACACCACCCACACAAAGTGAAGCACATATCCTAAGGTGCATATAGCTAAAACATCAGAATGCCCAAACACGTCACTAACATATACAAGAAATAAAAACAAAGAGAAAAGGTAGAACTATAAGAAGTCCTAACCTCGAGTAGTCAGGTAATATTGAAG
Organism: Paspalum vaginatum; assembly: GCA_030272315.1. Lineage (NCBI taxonomy): Eukaryota > Viridiplantae > Streptophyta > Magnoliopsida > Poales > Poaceae > Paspalum > Paspalum vaginatum. The sequence continues at coordinate 37,799,207 of CM059018.1, forward strand.
CGTGAAATAGAAGTCTGAAACTGTACAGATAAATAACAATCATATTCCACCCCTTGACTGCTCATATAGACAAAGGAAACTTACACTATGTTTTTTTTAAACGTGCTGAGCACATTTTTCATTAAGAAGGAGAGAACAATACAGCAATAGGAAAAACAAAACAACGACCACACGAGGAGAAACGTTCTTCATTATGTTAGTTTTGAAAAAAAAAAAGTTACTGTAGATTAGGTGCCAACCTCAGGGAGGCTTCCAGCTAACTGCTCTGTAGCATCAGTGAGTTGGATGTAGAGATGGCAATGGGTACCCGAAATCCGAATACCCGATGGGTTTTACCCGATATAAAGATGGGTATGGGATGACTTCTCCACCCGTTGGTACGTTAATGGGCACAATCTTCTACCCGTCAGGGTACGCGGATGCGGGTACGGGTGCATACTACCCATACCCGCGTATCCATGGGTAATTTATACCCGACTCAACCATACATTTATTCTACCTAATTAAGCATATATAAGTGTATATTAGGCAAAAATATGATTAACTTGCGTGTTTCAATATCATTTATTGTTGTATTCAATTTATTTACTCATATTTAGTGTTTTATATTTTTAATTATGTCATTTTTAATTATATTTGTGCTATTTAAATATGTGCATAGTGGGTATTTAATCAGGTATGGGTTACCCTGACGGGTTTTTTTACCCACGCGGGTATGGATATGGGTAAAAATTCATACCCGCGACCTGGTATGGGTATTGTAGCGGGTAAGTTTTTTTCTCGTGGGTACGGGTATGAAACTGTAATACCCGACGGGTACGTACCCGTTGCCATCCCTAGTTGGATGTGACCGTCAATCTTATCAAATGACATACTACATAAGCAAAGACGATAGCATGGCAATTTTGATATTACTAATTAGAGATTACAAAATAAGAACGAATTATGAAGCGCGCTAGAAAAAATGAATTCTAGAAATTCCTAAAAAAATAGAAATATATGGTCGTCTACAAGTAGTATCCAATAATACTAGCTATTGAATCTATAATATTTTTTAAAAAGATATCCACCATGTAATTATGAAATACCAGTAAAGTAACTCCCTAAATTTACATATAAATTACACATCATGCCATTATGAAAGATCAATTCAAATAACTCCCTAAATTTACATATAAATTGCTCAACATGCTATTGTGGGATAAATTAAATTAACTCCCAAAATTTAAATATAAATTATGCACCATGTCAATGTAAAATATAAATTAAATTAATGCCTAAATTTGCACATAAATTACCATTATGAAAAATGAATTAAAAGTATCCCCTAAATTCCATATAAATTACCTATTGTGCTATTGTAAAAGATAATTTAAAGCAACTTCTAAATTTACATATGAATTACCACTGCGGCACTATAATAGATAGATAAGACAAAAAGATTACACAGACACGCTCTATCGAAGTGTGAATGTACGAGAGATGTTGAATAATAGTAATTTTGATTTATCGTTGGCCTCAATTTTGTATATTAATTTCTAATATTTATATTTCATAATAGCACGTGTTTTGCACAGGGGTTGATGTACCAGTGAAATTAACAATGAGAGATACAAGAGAGTTTTATGGAAAAAGAGAGGGTTTTATTTAGATAAAACTCATGAACCTAGATAAATAGATGAAGTGGTATTGGTACCCATGCAATCTTACTATTACTAATTAGAGTCTTCTTTTGAAGCCTCCACATTAATCCTCATGAAACGCTTCAGAAAAAAAATAAATCCTAGCAATTTCTATAAAAATCAGAAACATCAAACCATCAATTGGCAGATTAGAATATTAATAACTATTAGATCTGTTTTCTAAGTAATTACCCACCTTTATCATTATTAAAGGTTTTGAGTTCAACTATCAACGAAAACAAATTCTTCTTTTTTCGCAGATTTTTCTATATTTTAGATCTGTTTTCTAAGTAATTACCCACATCTGCTATTACGAAAGGTTTTGATTTTAACTCTCAACGAAAGTAAATTTCTTATTTTTGACATATTTTTTATATTTTCAAATTTACTCTCCGTTTTTTGTCAAAATGTTTCCTATTTACAAATTTACACTACTAAACGATCCCGAAACTTTTTTTTCATAAAGACGCTAGAAATCTTTTTATAAAACAGATATTTTGTGGCTAATCTTGCTATTACTAATTGGGGACTCCTTTTGGAGCATCTTATTAATCCTTACAAGATGCGCTAAATAAAAATAAAATCATAAAAATTCTCACAATAATCAGAAACATCCTATCATCAATGTCAGATTAAAATCTTAATAGCCATTAGATCTATTTTCTATATAATTAACATCCCGTCACCCATCATATAGCTCTAATAATAGATCTGTTTTCTAGAAAAAAAGATAAATTCTAAGAATTCTCACAAAAATCATAAATATCTCGTCATGCATCATGTAGCTCTAATAATAATAGTCATTAGATCTATTATAGTCTACCTTATAAAAGAACGAGCTTTTTAAAATATATTTTGTACCCAATTATTATATACACAAATCTAGACCCACCAATTGGCTACTTGTCTGTTTTGAATCGAGGCAACTTTGGCCCACAAATTTTCGGTTTTATCTCGTGCTGTCCCTCCCTCTTCGAATTCCTATTTGTTGATTAGAATCTGACACGTGGAGCCATGTTGCTTGGCGTAACAAAATCTTACTCGTTCGTGCCGTATGTTCTATTTTTTTCACCGAAAAACTAACCCACGTCCTCCCAAAACCTTCGTATCTTCTCTTGTTTCCCTTCCCTCTTAATCCATGACGGCCCAATCATCATCCTCGATTCCAGAAAATCCCAGCCCATGTAGCCCTCTCACCTCAAGTCAAAATTCATGATGCAGATGCAGTATCAACAAATAAAACACAATTATAATTCCAAATAGCTATGTTCACTGTGAATAATTATGTACAAATATGCATTGTATCAAAAACAAACAAGATCCAGACCATGGCCAAGGCAAGAAGAACCGGAGACGGAACGAGGGCTTGAGGGGGATCTCGGAGCGCCGGCGCGGGGACAGCGCCGCGGTGGTGCGATGGAGGAGGAGAGGGCACGGCGGATCCGGGGCCGGCGACGACACAAACGGATCCATCCACCAAGGCCCGTGGCGCGGAGGATTGAGGGGGGAGGCGCGGGCAAGGCCGTCGGTGGAACCGAGGAGCGGGGCCGCGCGGAGAGGATGGACGGGTGGGGGAGTTGGTCGGCCTCGGATCCCTGTCGTGGAGGGAGACGCCGAACGAGCGCGCCGGCGTGGGGGCGGCGCAGCGGTGGTGCGATGGACGAGAAGAGGGTGCGGCGGATCCTGGGCCAGCGGCGACGCAGACAGATCTGTCCACCAAGGCCCGTGGCGCGGAGGATTGAGGGGGAAGGCGTGGGCAAGGAGTCGGTGGAGCCCGAGGAGCAGGACAGCGCGGAGAAGATAGACGGGTGGGGGGAGTTGGCTAGCCCCGGATCCCCCATCGTGGAGGGAGACGCCGGACGAGGTAGGGGTGTCGTGAAGCGAGGATCGGCGGCGTAGTGGGGAAGGCGGCGGTGGAGCCGAGGAGCGGCGGCGCGAGGAAGATGCACGATGGGTGGGAGACGCTGGACGAGGCAAGCAGGCGGCGCAGGGGGGAAGGAGCGGCGAGGGGTTTAGGGAAAAGGTGTTAGGGTTAGGGGTGTGTGCCTCTTACACATTTTACATAGCTGGATTGGGCTGGGCTGCAGGCCCAGTAAGGCTGAATTTTTTTTTTAAAGTTAAGAATTACTCCCTCCGTTCTTTTTTATTTAATGCGATTAAATTTTTCTCAAAACTTTTGAGCCATTGTTTAACAATTAATATTATGCTAAGCTTAAATGCACGTTTTAATTCAAAACAAATTTCAAGTTTGAGCTCAAAGTTTCCATTTTCATCAAAATTTTGAATTGAGTAGATTAGCACAATCAGCGGGTTCTCATGGTGTAATCATGAGTGTACTTGTCATATTAACACAACACGTGGAAGATCAATATTTTTTTTTCTTATGTCACTAATTATATAAATTTTTGCTATAGCATAATTCTTTGTGTATATATTTTTTTACACGTTCGGCCGAAGGACGAGGAGGAGAGGTGGGATCCGGCCGCCGCATGGCCGGGTGAGGAGGATGAGGAGGGGCGGCAGGGACATGGAAGTGCCGCTAGCCGGATGGCCGCTTGACGGCCGCGCGCTCACCCATAGATGGACGCGCTTGCCGTTGAGGTGCCCGGCAGGTGGCGCCGCCATTTCAGAAGAGAGGAGGGAAGAGTGCACGGTGGGCTGGGAGAGAGTGAACTAGGGTTAGGGTTTAGGGCGATAGATTTTTCAGCTTATATATACCCAAATGAATTACCAATGTCCCGTCGGATCGGAACGGACGGTTCAGATGGAGGTGGGGGACGCGCCCCCGTACCTAGGCGTTTTTTCGGGCTGGTTGGGCTGTGTTTGTGAGTATTTCCTGTTTTCAGAATTCATACATGTGTTTTTGTTGTTTTATGCATATGATCATGTGTTGCAATGGATGTTGGACGAAAAAATCATACCGTCCATTAGATTCTAACTCTAAACTCATTAAGTTTAATAAAATCTAATAATGTTTTTTATTTAATTACGTGCGGCACGCACGTGCATTTTGACTAGTTTCTAAAAATTACCTACCATGACATTATGAAAGATGAAATAAAATAATCTTCTAAATTTATATAAAAATTGTCCGTCATGTAAAATATGAATTAAATAACACCTTAAATTTGCATAAAATTAGCCATCATGCCATTATGAGATACGAATTAAGATAACCCTTTAAATTTGTATATAAACTACTCAACATGCTATTATAAAAAATGAATTAAAGTAAGACATAAATTTGCATATAAATTACCCAATATGCCATCATAAAATATAAATTAAAATAATTTTTAAATTTACATATATATTACCCACAATAACGTTACAAAAGATAAATTAAAACAATCAACTCTAACATCATTACAAAGGAATACGAAACAGAGAAATGGAAAAAAACGTAGAAATTGGATAGAAACACAATGAGAAAACAGAGGATCGTAAAACAAAGTAATTTGGTAGAAATAGGCGTTTGGAACATAAGAATAGCAATTGCCAAAGAATTTAAGTTCATGCTGCATGAACCGTACTCATACGGCACTACGCATGAAGCATGGCCTGTTTAGGTTCATGGATAGTTGTTTGTGTGCAGCTTTTGCCTCTGCTCCTTTTCTTTGCCTCTGCTCCGCTGCTCACCTGTGCATCTGCCAAAACATTGGTTTGGAGTGAATTTTCTGATTCCTCCATTTTGTGAAGAACAGCACGCCTTTCCTCCGGAATGGGATGACACGTTCCTTTGTTCCAAACGTGTATAACCATTCCATTCCTCTGGATTACCATTCCTTCAACATTCCTTTGAAGAAAACTCCATTCCAAACGACCATGACCCGAGAGCACGTCGCATGAGTTGATGGACTAGTGAAATTTCTAACGTCAATGGCAGCTCGAGAGACTACATAGAAATTGGAAAATGCTTTTCTTCCGGATTAGTGGTTATTTAGATTCTAATTGCTGGAAGCATCCTACCGAGCTAATGCTCAAAGAAGAAAAATGTTTAGTCATGTGGTTCCATATGAGAGAAACCCCTTGTTCAGTGTCGCAGCCTTGGACTGTGCCACTGTGGCTACTAGGATATGTGCCCCTGTCCATGTGCACATGGACAGTGTCAGGACGTAACGAAATTAGTCGAGAAAAAATTGGGATTACTTGCTAGCTCGGCGACCTTCATGTGCGCCCCCAATACCCATTGCAGAAAACCTATTTGCTCTGAATTACAGCACTATAAATCTGTCCAAGACAGCAAATTAGCAGCCACCAGAAATCGTTAGCACATGAAGCACCGATTTTCGAACGTACGGCAGCTCATCATGATTCTCGTAATATCCTGTAATATGTACTTAAACATGTATAATCCTTTTCAGCTTCTTTTCCTGTTCAGATTTTATCCAGCGGGCACTCTCGATCGACAGACCCTCTGAGTCCCTTGAGCAAAATATATTTCGCTCAGCACAATGCAAAATCCGACGCATTTTAAACCTACCACTGCGTTCCTGTCCGTTTGTAATCTTGCGAGGGAGGAGACCCTCTCGTGTGGTGCTCGGCCAACGGCTGCATCCTGCATGACATGAACAGCGCCGGGGCGCCCAAAAGGTAAATTTCTCACGTGGCCGCGAGCCTGGCGTGCAGCGGCGGCCGGCCGGCCGGCGACAGATGCGTCTTTATTTCACATGCATCTATCGGTCGATCGATCGCCTGATGGTGTCTGCATACACGTATATGGTTGGTTTGGTAGGCCAAACTGTCTCGATCGTAGATGTTTCCATCCTCTCCAACTAGTTTCCGAGCCTTTATGTAAAGATCCAATATCAATGCGTGGTTTCCCCTTCGCGCAACGTTTTATGTTTCTGTCCTCCCTTTTTACTGCCTATGTTTAACGCTCCAAACAATATGCATGTGGTAGGCGACACGTTTGGATGGCAACGTGTTTACGGTGACTTTGTCGATCTTGAGACGCCGGTTCAATCAAGGTCCATAAAAATGCTCATAGAAATAAGGTGTGCACTCTCACGCGTACGTGAACGCATGTGTCGTACTGTGTTTTAAAAATATACGCACGTCGCATGTGATTAGCACCAAAGGCGCACCAAGCTATACAGAACACTAATGACACCACTAGACGGTCGGCAAGGACCAAACGCACGAGTGAGTCGATTCAGCCCAACCATCTCCTATGTCCTATCTCAGCTTTTCTGGGACCGTGCAGGGGGAGCACCTCCAGTTTTTTTACGGCGTGCCAGCAGTCAAATCGAAGAGCTGCCGCTCCACCGGATGAGCAAAAGGTGAACGCTACTGCCGCACCGCACTGGGCAGGGGACGCGGATGATCCCTGGGAGCCGGCGGCAAAAGCTCTACCACCAGCGCTCATGATTAGCAGCGTGGCCCGCCGGCCCCGGTCCCTCTCCCTGGCGCGGCGCTGCGTTGCACCACCACTGGCACAAGTGCCGGCCCGAGCAGCCGAGCTTGATCACCACGCACACGCAGAGCGGCAGAGGCATCGCGTGCCCCGCGCCGGCCCGCCGCCCCACCCCGTCTCGCTTCCCCCGCGCCGTCCAGGTCGGCAGTCGGCACGGTAAAAAAACGAGGGAAAAAATGAACGCTACTCCTACCCCGCACGCACGCACACGGTCCCGATCAAAACTCAAAAGGCTTCGTAAAAGGCCCACGGCGGCCACGCCACGCCCAAACGAGACGACGACGCCAGCCGGCAGCCAGAGCCAGCCCCCGTCGCCATCACCACCGCCCGCCGACCACACCTCTCTCGCCGCAGCCCGCAGCGTCGCCTGCGCTTCCCAAGTCCCAACCCAATCCGCGCCGCAGAATTCTGGCCTCCGCCCGCCCGCCGCCTCGTCCGGTTGCCCAGCTCCAGGCGCCGCACCAGAGCCCGCTCCCCGGGCTCCTGCCGCCGCCACGCCACCTAGCCGGCGCTCCCTCCGCACCCGCCTCCCCCGGCGCGTTCCGCACTGCTGCCTGCCTGCGTCGAGCGGGGGCAGATGCACGCGCCGTTGGAGGCGATGAACGGGAGGGCGCGGAGGCCGCCGGCGCCGGCGCGCGGCGCCACAACCTGCAGGGCCGCCCCGAGGAGCAAGAAAGTGAGTAGGCCCTGCGCTGCCCTTCTCCTTCTCTCTCCCTCTGCCTCTCTCTTTCTCGGGCTCCAGCGTCCGAAAGTTTGCGCCTTTCGTTGAGCTGAGCGCCCAAGCGTCAAGCGATGATGACGGCGGTGGTGGTGGACATTCCCTGATGAGTTTTTCTGGGGTGGCGCTTTCCGAGGTGGTTTTCCTCTCGTTTCTCGGCGCGCCGCGTGCTCCTCGGATCGGAAAGCTGGCGGCTTTCAAGCCCCCATGGTCATGGGTCCTCCGATTCCTTTGCTCTCGCGTCTTTTACTCTGCAAGCTTTTGGTGTCTTCGAGAGATGAGCTTTGCACACTACCACTCCTCTGCTGTTCTTGGAGGGAGCGGTTTTGCTGCAGTTTGAAGCTTTTTTCTGCGAGCACGGATTGTTTATTAGCAGTAGCAGCACGACCACGTTACCTGCGCTCTCTTGTGGTGTGCTTTATTCTTCTTGAGCCAAATTTGGCGGCTCTGTTCTACGGCTGTTTGAAATGGGCTCGGTTGGATCCGTCGCCGTAGAGAGCAGCTCGAATTTGGTACTCCCATCTTTCGATTGCTGCCCCCGACGCCTGGGCCCTTCTCGCTCTTCGTCTCAAATTTCGTCTCATGCTGTGTTTCTCTGTTGAATCGAAGGCGATGGAGAAGGAGCAGAGGAGGCCGCCCAGCTCGAAGGCGGCGCCGGTGGCAATGAAGGCGTCCGCCGCCAACGCCGCGGCGCATCAGGGCATCAAGGGCAGGAGCCAGTCGCGGAGAGAGAGGAGAATTGCGCTGCAGCGAGACGTACCTGCATCCCGTCTCTCCTTCTCCCTGTTGTTTGATTGCTTCGCTCCTTGCTTTTCCTCTCTCTCAGGACATCCAGTGTTTCCCATTTCGAGCTGCATTGCAGGTGGACAAGCTGAGGAAGAAGCTGCGGCACGAGGAGAACGTCCACCGAGCTCTGGAGCGGGCCTTCACGCGGCCGCTGGGCGCCCTGCCTCGCCTGCCCCCTTACCTGCCGTCTCAGGTCAATGCCAAGCCAGCAATTGAATCAGTTCGTAATAATCCACTGCAGCTTGGAAGCGATTTCTTTCTGAAAAACAAAATCTCTGGTTCGTCTGAATTGTGCGTGCCGTGCTCAGACACTGGAGCTTCTGGCCGAAGTCGCGGTCCTGGAGGAGGAGGTCGTCCGGCTGGAGGAGCAGGTCGTCAGTTTCCGGCAAGGACTGTACCAGGAGGCCATCATCACCTCCATGGCGAAGAACACCCACTTCCCGGACAGTGTGCGGTGCACGCCGGCACGGCACAAGCCGTCGGCCCGAGTGCAGGGTGCAGAGGTGCCCACCTCGACGCGTCGAGGCTCCGATCAAGGTGCCGCTGATTGGCCGTCGTTAAAGCGAGCCACCAATGCCAAGCAGACACCCAGAAGGCCCGGCCGTTCCCTGAGCCAAGGTGATTGCCCGGGTAAGGAGAACCAATCGTGTGGAACCAACTCGTGCAGAGATTTCGGCCTGGCGCCTTTGAGTAACGTGGCAAGATGCAGGGTACAGGTAGCGGAGAAATGCGCAACCGCTCAGGTACGGTACAAGAGGCTAGTTAATGTTGAGCTCAAATTGATATTGAATTCATCATTCAGGCTAATGTCCTTGCATGCTCATCTTCCCTTTCAGACAACCAGTAGTGCAGTGGAAGACCACAAAGCTATTGACGGCAGCAATGGCATTGATGCAGACAAGGAGGCCTCGACCACGGCGAACGAAGTCTCGGAGGAGCTACTGACGTGCCTGCTGGACATCTTCTCGCAGATGAGCACCTCAGGCAGCCAAGGAGGCGAGGAGCGAGCATCGTCGCCGTCGGTCTCCGGTTCCTGCGGAAGCAGCTCAGACGCCGCCTGCGCCGGGGATCCCTACGGTGTCCTAGACTTCGGATGGCGAGACATTGGCCGGTACAAGCAGTTCCGATCGGTCGACGCCGCTTCATTCGATACAGATGTTTCCGCCGGCGCCGCCGCCGTTCTTGGTCGGAGATTGAAGTGAGTTGCGTTGCCATTGATCGGTAACTACTACTGCTACTAATCTGTTGGTCTTGTTCAATCTAGATTTGGTTGTTGTCTGGTGAGCTGGTGCCTGTTTGACTTGGCATGCTATGCTAATAGAATGATTGTCGTCTATCTCAAAAAAAAAAAAAAAAAAATTCAGGACGCTGCTCCGGAGGCTCTCCTCGGTTGACCTAGCGGGCCTCTCCCACCAGCAGAGGCTGGCGTTCTGGATCAACACGTACAACTCCTGCATGATGAACGTAAGCTGTCCCTCATAATTGAGTCCTCATCTTGCTTCTCCCCTCAGCATCCCTCCATGATTCATTGCTTTATATGTACGTACCTCATCTTTTTTCCCTGTCGATGGGGCAATTCGCCTTGGTAATAAGAAGTTGGTTTATAAGTAGTTTTTGGGGCCATTTGAGTTTGGAATTCGAAATGATGTGTGAATTCAAATTTTTGAACCGCTTGAGCCAAGACAGGGCATGTCTCTGCCCAGCATGTGAGTACCAGTAGTTATTTAACTTCGGCTCTGAAATGCTTCCTGTCTCCTCAATCATCATCAAAGCCCTAAATTATTGCGGTCTTGGCAGCATTAGCCTTTGACCACAGCAAGTCTTCCGTGGTATTTACAGCCTAACTGGAATACAGGATACATTAATGGGTTCGTTCCAGTGGCATGCCCTGACCTGGCACTGACGCGCGCTTGTTTATTTTGCTCTGCAACTCCAGGCATTTCTTGAGCACGGAGCACCTACCAACCCCCAAATGCTGGTGGCCATGATGCCCAAGGTCCCATCCCATGTTCATCTTCACCTCCCCCGCCTCTATTCTATGGACACGTAGTATTCTTGCGTGTAGCGTAAAACAGCAGTCACTGTACGGAAATCACTGACAAGAGTGCGCTGGCGGCCTTCATTTCTTCCCCGCAGGCGACCATCAACGTCGGCGGCCGCGTCCTGAGCGCCATGACGATCGAGCACTTCGTTCTCAGGCTGCCCTACGACGCAAAGCACGTAAGGCTCCATCATCGCTGCATGCGGTTGTCTGAAAAGCGCTGAACCGTCGTCTACACGATTGCGCTGTGACCTGTGAGTTGTGACGATGGACTTTGTGGCGTGGGCAGGTGAGCGCAGAAGGGATGAGAGGCGACGGGCTGGAGTGGCCGGAGCCGCTGGTGACGTTCGCGCTCTCCTGCGGCAGCTGGTCGTCGCCGGCGGTGAGTTCTTGGGCCTTGGTCGGGCTCCGTTTCCGTGCCCTGTAGGCCTGTGCTGCGTTTCTTTTGCTCCCTAGCACTGTAGAACGCTATGCCGATCCAGCAGACCAGCACTGACGCCAGAGGAAAAGGTGCCCGTCCTCGGTGCGTCTTTTCAACTGCGGCAGTATGAAAGTTTCCCGGGAACTCTAATTACCGTCTCACAGGACAGGACGTGATCGGTAACGATCAAGGCATGTGCCAGTGTTGCTGAGCAACTCGCGTTTTAGTACTGCACAGTATAAATAGGGTAGGGTACAGTACAGCAGCAACTGGTAGTGGTACAGGTACCTCAATTGTTAGTTAGGGTCTGCAGTATGTGGAGACGACTGCAAAGTGAATTTCCCAAGATGTGCCCCGGCGCCAATTTGGTCGAGAATTACCGATTTCAGCTGAATCTCCTTGCTCATCTTTTAGTAGTAGAACTTGCAAGAATTCAGCCATGACACTGGCAATCACGCAGAAAGCAGAGCGGCGCTTTTAGGTGCTCTGTGAGCTGTCCGTCCCAACGCCAATGATTTCCACCGCGGCAGTGGCACTGATCACTGAGACACTGACCCCCAGACATGGCGAGGGGCATGCATGATTCCTTCCCGCTACTGACACTGTCGCCACGGCTTCTTGTCTCTGAAGGTGCGGGTCTACACGGCTGCCGGCGTGGACGACGAGCTGGAGGCGGCGAAGCGGGAGTACCTGCAGGCCGCGGTGGGAGTGTCGCCGGCGGGCGGGCTGGCGATCCCCAAGCTCCTGCACTGGTACCTCCCGGACTTCGCCAAGGACGTCGGCTCCCTCGTCGACTGGGTCTGCCTGCAGCTGCCCCGGGACCTGCAGCGCGACGCCGTCCGCGCGGTCGAGGCGGCCGGGGCCGGCCGGCGCAGCAGCAGCAGCTGGCCTCGCGGCGCCGCCCGTGCGTGTCCTGCCGTACGAGTTCAGGTTCAGATACCTGCTGGCTGGCCCCGAAATAGTTGAGGACGCCGAAGGGCGGCGATGTATGTGACATTCGGCCCGTGTTTAAAGGGGCCCAGCTGGCGGGGCGCGGAAGCCGACGACGGCAGGACAACGCTCTGGGTTCGGCCCGTTACCGGCCTACTGAACTGGGCCTCCACACCATAGCCCGCCACGCGCTGGCAGCCTTTTTCTTTTAGCTCTTGATTTTTCTTACTTTTCTACACCTTTCTACTCCGTAGATAATAACGACCGTCTTGTTATCAATTAAAAATGTCCAAATGAGCGTAGACTCCTCCCACCACGTGGGACTGTGGACCAATGTTTCTGCAGCTGAAAAGCACCCATCACATTCGGACATCCGCTGGCCTGTCCTAGCTAGAAAAGGAAAGCCCGCACGTACCGACAGGCACTAGAGATGGCGCGTCCAACGGCGCCATGATAGCCGAAAACGGAATAGAGGGCATGAGATCCGCGCCGGATCTGACAGCCGCGCAAGTGGGCTTAAGAAGCGTGGTCCTGGTCTGATGCACCCCCCCCCCCCAACCCCAATGCAACTTGCCAAGATTCGTATCCTCTTCCGAATTCTCTTGGTCCCGTGTGCGGGGACGACGGTATGCCGAAGCCGAACACGTCCAAAGGTTGAACTTGAACATTCGAATTTCCATAATCCGGTGCTAACTGTGACGGACCTAGGAACTTAAATGATTTGTTTTACTATTGGCCAAGGCAGACAATACCATAAATCCAAGAGTGAATATATTGACAAGGGCTGTCGCAGTTTGTTGGGCAATTTGCTAACAGGAAACAGCATTTATGTTTGGTAACCGCTAGCTTACCCTTTTAGGTCTCATTTAGGAGAATGCATTGCCTTTGTTATTTTTGGTGTTGCTAGAACACAGGGCATGTTTAGAACCTTTGCCTTGCCTGGCTGACCGGATAAGGAGAGGCCTCATGTTGTGTGTTTGGATATCCTTGCCAGGTGCTTTGGGGTCTGTGAAAGCAAGTTCTTCCTTGCTTGCTCAGGCTAGCTGGAGCAGCTGTCCGCATCGGGCAAGGCAAGGTAGGCAAGGAAACCAAATTGGCCCACAGTATAAACTCCGTTCTTTTTATTTGACGCTTCATAGTTCAAAAATGTACTACTTCACGACAAATATTTGAGAATGAAGGAATTGGTTATTAATGGGCTCTAACCATTGGAGATCATTGCAGCACATTTTTCCTCATATGGATGGTCATTCATTTTCATAATTGGACCTTAATGTTTTCGCATGGGCCACTGAGTCCATTGACCATTTCCCTATGGTATGTCATTCCTTGGGGGCATGTAACATAACCTAGAATTCGGGGGTATTGGCATCACTAATCTATGTCCGCTTGTCCCTTTTGATGAGGCTGGGATGATGCTCAGTGCAGCATGTGGACTCAGCGAAGATTTGGCTCGACCTGCCAACATGCATTGAGCGGAAGGTTCGAGCTTTGTTTAGGGAGGGTACCGAAATTGTTATGGCTTACACTGGTTGGATAGAATGTCCATCAATAATCGATCTTCTAGCGCCATGTTTTGTTTGGGGTTGTCCATGCTTGTTGTAGGTCTTGAGAATTGTGTGCTGCCCTCGCTGGGCGTTGATTGTATCACGACATCTGTCATAATGCTCACACTCTATGTTAATTTAAAGCATTTAGAAGTTTGGGTGAGTGTCTAATTCGTTGAGTTGCAAATCACCTATTTTGGCGTTGGAGCTCTAATATATATCTAGCACTCATCGGCCTTGGCGTACCAAGTGAGAGCCAATGGGCCGGCTCCATTGCCTCTGGAGTGATGAGTGCTTGTCAACAGAAGCCAAAGACCCAGATGGACTTGGGCACAAGACCTCCGATGGACAGGAGGCCCTCCGATGGACCGGAGATAGATGGAGAAGAAAGTCCTCCGAAGGACTGGAGGCATGCTCGGCGTCTGTCGGCCATAGGAGTTCGGTACACGGAGGAGCGGCATGGCGACGGCAGGAGTAAGTCCTCCGAAGGACTGCGAGGCTGCCCCGATGGACAGGGGATGCCGGGCGCCACTGCGGTGCTCCAATCAGAGTGCGTGATGCGTAAGACGTGCGAGGGAGGCTTTGGCTGCTTCAGCTCAAAACCGTCAACCAAGTTACCCAAGCCTTGGTGAGTTGGGCCTTGACTTCGCCAAGATAGAGAAGATGGGCCAAATCCGGCCCAGGCGGAGACTTCCTAAAGTTTCCCGATTTCTGACTTCAAAACCGGGGGCGGGTCGCGGATTGGACTACTGACCACGTGGAGAACATCCGAGGATTGCGTGGAACTTACGAAGATCGAGACTTCATCGTGGTCGTCCGTCCCGAAATATCCTGTAATCTTTCGTTTGAGTCCTTAGGGTTTGTCTAGTTATAGGGACCTAAGTGCAAAACTATCTAAATAGCACTCGGGTATAAATAGGTCCAAGGCAGGTCATTAGAGGTACTCTTGGCTGCTATGATTAGGTTTTGCTTTGTGATTTTCGTCCTTAAGCCTTGAGCTCCATTGTTAGGGAGGTTAGAGTAGGATTTAGCCTCCTAATCTTGAGGGAAGGTGAGGGTGGTTGCTTGGGACGAATTCCTGCTTGTATGCTGAATCTTTAGACCCTTCTTGGGCATCTAATCGAAGTGAATTCGTGCAGCAACCTTGTGTTCTTCTCCTCCCCCTCTCTCTTTGGTTTTTGGGTCCAATCCTTGGCTTTTGGGTGTTTGTTTTGGCCAAGCTTGGAATCCCTTCTATTGCTGATGTTTTGGACTTGCTAGGACGTGGAGATCATGACTTAGTTCATCTCAATCCTGCTGGATTGCCACGATCAAGCTTCCTTTGTGTTTTTCCGTTTCTTGTCCAAAGATTGCCATCTCACGAAATATGAAATTCCCACTGATCCCTTGGTCACCTTGAGTTGATTTTTTTGGGAAAAGCTTTGGAATAGGGTCCAGATAGCTTGTACAAAATTTCGTGAAGATTGGACAAGGTTTGGTCTGGTTTAGGTTGGAAAACCCCATGTCTGCGACTTTACCAGACAATCCGGCAGAGGCCACCGGATTGTCCGGCAGCGCCCACCGGATAGTTCGGTGTGTGGGTCTGCCCTGGCCGTGCCACCGGATAGTCCAGGCAGCAGGCACCGGATAGTCCGGTTCCAACGGACAGTCCGGTGTTCGACACCGGACAATTCGGTCTTGCCAAGGAGCTGCAGTGATTTTTCCTTTTTTGGTTTTTCCGCTGTGTTTCTGCTTCGGATTGTTGCATTCCTCACTTTCAGACTGTTTTCTTTGTTTGCTATGAGTCAGTGAAACGCACCTTGGTGCGGTGAGTGTCGTGTGGCGGTTTTTGCAAAGTTCGTTGCCTCGGTGCCATTCTTTGTCGGATCTTGATCGTTCTTGCATTGGTGCGTATTCCTCTCAGTGGACGGCACCCTTGCACTGCTAGGTACGTATCTGATCAGTGGACGATGCCTAGTTCTGTTTCTCTTGAGCGTTGCAGAGCACTTTCTTGGAGGCTGTGATTTTGAGTTTTTAAGTGCTCATATTCACCTCTCTCTAGGTCGCACGTCTCCGTCCACACACTTCTTGAGATACGTTAGGTTCACTGCTGCTAAGGTGACATGGAAGGTGGAAGTCCCACCACATTCAAAATTCTTTGGCTAGCTTGCAATGCAAGATCGCCGTTTGTGATGGTGAAGCCTTGTCAATGACATTCTCTACAAGACGACAATTGTGCTGTGTGCGACCAGGGCATCGAAACCATGAACCATGCATATTCTTGTTGATCGCTCCTTTTCGAGACAGGTTTGATGGAGGGTGTTGACAACATTGGGATGGCAAGACCTAGTGCCACCTGTGGTATGACCTTCGACAATCAGTGCCTGAACAACGTGCATTGGGTTGGAAAGAAAGAGTTTAGCCGCGGCTTCGATGCACGTGTTCTTCTCGTCGTATGGTTTCTCTGATAGGGACGGAATGAGCATGTCTTCGGACGTCAAGCTGCCATGTCGTTGCTGGTGTTTACACACATTGTAGAGGAGGGTAGGGCAATGGATCCAATCTGGATTCTCGGACCTAGGCACCTTTACTCTGGGCAGGTGGAACGATTAAGTGCTTGCTTTAAACATGGGAAAATTGTTCTGTTATCGACGTTTTCCTTGTGAAATGAACTGTGTGAAATTTTCGTGTTACAAACGGCCCATAGGCCTTTTTTAAACCTGGGCACCTTGACTCTGGTCAGGTGGAACTGTGATGGAGGTATGCCCATCGTTAACTTTCAGTCAGATGTTGTACATCGATGGACACAAAAAACATGTTTTTAGACGTCGACATGCCAGCGTCGCCGACTCATTTCTAGGCTGCGTAGCACTAGTACATCCCCGGACGTTCCCGCCGTGCAAAGGTTGTACTGATGCGACGTGGTTCAAGGCGCCGCAGCTAAAAGATATATGCAGTCAGTCACCGGCCGGGCAAGAAAAAAAAAGGATACTGGTAGGTGCTTGCAAGTGGCTGAAGACTTGATAGATGATAGCCCATGCCATGATGCAACATTATCTTGTCCGCACGAGTTGGTACTACAGCACGGCGGCGTCAAATTGGCAAGGCGATCGGGGACAGCGGCACTGTGCTCGAGATCTCTGATCGGGTAGGGCAGGCAGGACGCCAGCGAGCGCTAGATTCTCCCCCCTCCTTTCCCTGATCCCGACGCCGCACGCGTCAGCGTCGACGACATATTTTTTGAGAGGGAGAACCCGTCAGCGTCGGCCGGTGCTCCAGCGCGCGCCGTTTTAAAGGCAACGGAGAACCCGAAGGCGGGGCGGGGCGGGGAGGGGAGGGAACAGGAGCAGCCGCCATCGGGTCCGAGCTGACGAATCGCGGTTCAGACTTCAGAACTGGACCGAGGGTCAAGGGGGAACTGGACCAATAATAAGCAGCGAGGAGAGGACGAGCAGCTGGGACGACGATCGAGTTGTGCGGCCAAGCCAAAGTTGCGTTGCGCCTGCCCTCTCATCTCTCTCGCTCCATATGCTGAGGTCAGTGTCCGGCTCCACCTCCTCGAGGGGCATCGCCGCCGTGGTTGGCGTCGGCCCCCGGCTGGGCTCGGCGGTGGCGCGCAAGTTCGCCTCCGGGGGCTACACCATCGCCATCCTCTCCCGCGACCTCGGCACGTCCTCCCCTTCCTCTTCCATTAATTCTTTGATGCATGAGCTCCTCCGATCCGCCGCAGTAATAATTAACTAACGATGGAGTACCTACGCATGTGTGCCGCTGCAGAGAAGCTGTCGCAGCTGGCGGAGGAGATCGCGCAGGAGGCGAAGGCGCAGGTGTTCGCGCTGCGCGTGGACTGCGCCGACGCCCGGTCCGTGCGCGAGGCCTTCGAGGGCGTGCTCTCGCTCGGCCCCGTCGAGGTGCTCGTCTACAACCCCTGCGAGCCGGCGCAGCCCGCTGCGGCCGACGACTCGCGCCCCACGCCGTTCCTCGCCGTCTCGCCCGACGCCTTCCACCGCGCTCTCGCCGTCTCCGCCGCGGGGGCCTTCCACTGCGCGCAGCAGGTGATCCCCGGGATGGTGGACAGGGGCAGGGGCACCATCATCTTCACCGGCTCCTCCGCCTCCCTCACCGGCTTCGCCGGCTACGCCGATCTAAGTACGTACTCCACTAGCAGTGTCCTGCTGCCCCCGCCCATGCGGCTGCCAACCTAGCTACCTGCCGGTATCGTTGCTTCTGTTGCTCATCATCAAAGTGCTGTGCGCGCAGGCTGCGCCAAGTTCGCGCTTCGGGGCTTGTCCCAGTCGCTGGCCAGGGAGTTCCAGCCCGCCGGCGTGCACATTGCGCATGTGATCATCGACGGCGTCATCGGCGACAGAAGGTCAGTGCTCAGTACTCAGCAGTGAACCAAACAACCCTCGTTACATTTCACTAATCGCTCTATAATATATATCTGGTTCGAAAGAGAGTTCTTAATATATTTGGCTGATGAAGATATGCCAAGTAGACGGGGGAATATAGATTGTTCTTGTCCCCGCTGAGCTGTGAGAGACAGCTAGCGAAGAGACCACATTTCCAGAGCTCTGAATTCCCTCGCTCCCTCGCTAGTCAGGTCAGACTGATGACTGTCAGAGTAGTAGTGGTCCAGTGGTATCCTTCCCCACAGGCAGCACAGCGTGTAGATCTGATCCGCCCGGCCCAGAGGCCGCTTTCAGCAAAGACCAAACTTAATGTGCAAGAATAATCATCCGTCCCCAAATTAAACGGCGCCGCGAATATATGCGATGCGACGACTGTTGTGCTTGTGCCTCCTCGCCGCCCTCAAGTAACAAACTCAACCAGCCTTGACGATCGACGTTCGAGAGGGTACGGTGTCGAGCACCCTAGCTATATCCCATGCAAGAACCCACCGTGATTAGGTCTCCGTAACACTTCATGATTCTGAGCCAACTTAGATCCACTTACGAACTACTGTATAAGGCAGCCATGTAACGGTGATCATCAGTTCAGAACTAGAGATGATCAGAATCCGACCCTCGCGGGTTCAGAACTCGGCACGTAGCTCAGTTAATTCAGAATATTATTCTTTTTGACCGACGCATGCATGCACGCAGAATGTAGATACGTGTAAGTTTCCTGTTCATCTCCGTCTCCGTGGCGGATCAAAAGATCGCCGGAGAGAATCGAAGCCTGCTCGAAGACCCCCGGCACCTGGCGCGCGGCCGCCGGCTGGCATGTCGTGCACCTAGCCTTTTGCCCGCGGCCTCGGAGGCTCGGACGGACGGAGACCCCGGATCGACTAGGCACGTCGACACGTCGTCCGCTCCCCCAGCGCCAGCGAGAAAAAGGTCCGCGCGCCGATTTTTATGCCGCCGCGCCGCGCGCCCGCATGCGCAGCCGCCGCCGTCGGGGGACCGGGTGCCGCCTTTTGGGCCGGAGGCCGCCAAGTGCCGCCGCGAGGCGCGCCACATGCCCCATGTCCGTCCCGCCGAGCGTTCGGTTCCCCGGCGCCACTTGTCCGTGCTTGCCGCTTACACATGGACGCGTCGCGGTCCGCCCACGTCGTAGCTGCTGGCCGGTCGCCGAAAAGATCGGCGCTGCCGACTCTCACTGGCGTCGATTATTAGATATACCCCCGGCCGGCCGGCCGGCCGGCCCACTAGATAGATAGATAGGTCACCGACTCGCCGTCACTTCACTTTCAAAAAGTTTCACAGCATCGAGAAATAATGAGATGGGGTAAGCAGCAGGCTTACTGACATGTACTTATAAAAGTGCTGATACATCTCGGTCCTGCGCCTTGTCGTTCTGGTCTGCAGGTCGCCGAGGAGCAGCAGCAAGGCCGGCGGCGGCGGTGCCGACACGGCGGGCGCGGACCCGGACGCGGTGGCGCAGAGCTACTGGCACGTCCACGCACAGGACAAGAGCGCGTGGACGCAGGAGATGGACATCCGGTCGCCGGCCTTCATGTAGCACCACCACCACCACCACCAGCGCGCGAGCCCGCCGGCCGGCCGGCCGGCCGGCCGATCCAGCTGCTGCTGCCGCGGTAGCCGCCCGTGGAATTAATCGGCAGTGGCCACTACAGGCCTGGTACTGGTGCTGCGTTCTCCCAAGTCCGAAGTCCGAACAGGAGGGATCCAACCCCGCCCGTGTTGTACCTGTCATCGTGTGTGTGCGCGCGTGCGCGGCTGCGGACCGGGAATCGTGTCCCCGTCCCGCGTCGCAAGTTTGCGCCGCTTCTAGTTGTAGCTAGCTAGCTAGCTTTTGGTGTGATGCCCCGTCCGCCGCGCCCGCGGGTTCGGTGCGCGCGGGGATTGCGGCCGAGAGCGACGGCTGCGCGGTTTTCGCGCACGTCGTCCTCCGCTCCATCTGTCCCGATCGCCGCCGGCGGCCGGGCGGCCTGCATGTTTATTGTACTACGTGGCTAATGACGATCTATACGCATCTGCATGCTTCATCTGTTCGCTGGATCGAATTGCGTTTTCATCCTTGATTTTGGGCTGGTATGAGCGTGTGTTTCAGATGGGCATCCTAGTGGGTTTAATCTCGGTTCTTTTCTTTTCGCCGCGGAGCGGAAAAAAAGAATTTCTAAACGTTTTTCGGAACATTTCACACCTCTCTCATCTTCCAATTTTCATCTCTCTTGCATTTTTATTGAAGATGGGAAAGATAGCCATATGGATGGAGCTATGTGAAAGAGAAGATGAAAATGAAAAATAGTGGAAGAAAAACAATCTTGCGGAAGATAAGTAAAAAAGTTATACTCATCCAAAATTTTAGAAAACCACACTAAAACTAAACACAACCTTTCTCGGCCATCGCCCCATCCAAATTCCATTTTAACCTTAAAATCCACGATTCAATTTCTCTCAGGCCCTAGAATTGATTGCCAAGCTACTTAATAGTGTCAATACTTATTTGGGATTTAAATTAGATCCAAAATAACATGCTTTTCGATGAGCTTGCTTAGGGCTTGTTAGGATTCCGAAGCCGCTTTGGCTCACATGCTGCCACATGCCCTGAGAAACTTGCCCTGCCAAGCAAGCCGAATCGGCTCTCCTGCAAAAGCAAAGCAAATCTTGCCAGCACGTACTCCAAGACGAGCTCTCCTCTTTTCCAAACACGTTTAGGACCCCTCACTCCTTGCTAAACGAGGTCACAAATGGATTTGGTAGTGGATCCAAACATCCTCTATAAAGTTGTCCACACTCATGGAACTCTATTTACACACTACAAAATAATATTCCATCCTAGTCAACAAGATTTTGAAATACAATCATCAATCCTCCGCGCTCATGGGACTCTATATCTCCCACTCTATACCAACTACCACATTATTTTAATATTTTGCCCCATCCCCTCCCTACCCTCTCTCTCTCTCCTTATACTCTCATCTCCATCTACCTTGTGCCGCTCCTCCCCCGTCTTCTCCACCGCGCGGCCACCCATTCGCTGGTGCCGCCCCTCCTTTTCCCCTCCAGCCGCCGCCTCTCCTCTTCCCCTCCGGCCACAGCGCGCCCACCCCTCCTCTTCCCCTCGGTCAAGCGCGCGCTACCACCTCCTTCTCCTCCCCGCCATGGAGAAGTCTCCACCACAGCCGTTGTGCAGTGGGTCGCCCCCGCACCGGAGCCTCGAGCTCTGCTACGCCACGAGGGAAGGAGAAAGACGGCAGGCGGCGTGCAGGGTAAGGTGGCGGCAGCAACGCGAGCTATCACCACCGCCGCCTCGGGATCCATTCGCCTCTTCCTCCATCGCCCTTTTCCGACGCGCGCGGATCCGGTGGCATCTCCTCCACTCCCCCACCACTCTGGCCGTCGGGCGCTACGGGCCATGGCGAGGTGCGCCCGGCTGCCTCTTCTTCCGTGCAAGACACGCCCGGCTGCCTCTTCTTCCGTGCAAGACGGGCTGCGTCCGACTTGGAGGAGAGAGGGGAGGTACCACGCCGCATATGGCGTTGGATCAGGGACGCAGGATGGTAGAGGGGGCGGTACCACGCCTGCTGTTTTTTCGGTTCCATCAACGCTATCCTTAGGCCATCTCTAATGGAACTCTTCAAATCCCACTCCCTATCACTATTCTAACTACCCCTCTTTCTGTCACAGTGCAGTATTTATGTCAAACAGTGAAAAAAGTGTTTTAGGGAACCCCTTTGGGGAGTCCCATTACAGATAGACTTATATATCGTTGGTGTAGCGCGCGTGCGGACAGCCTGAACCTAAACCAATGTATAGTACGGAGCAGTACAAACATAGACACATGCCAAGATGTTGCCTGAAAAAGGTCTCTGTACCGGTAGGTGCCACAGCGTATTCGTTCAAGGGCCTACCCTTTGAGGCGGAAGAGAGTGGGCATCCGATTGGCGCTCATTGGTGTCAGTAGCGTGGCACGCTCCAAGTGGTTAGCCAGTATCAGACTGCAATCATGGTGTCCCTTTTCAACGAAAGGGATATGGTTAGACCATCCCCAATAACGATGAACAAATGCATTGCCTATCCCTATTTCTTTACTATTCCAACTACCTTACTCTCTGCGCTACAGTGACAAACAGCGTGTACGCAGCAATTTTGAGCGACCCATTGAGGATAGCCTTACCTGTCATCTGCGCGCAGTTAGCTGGGGAGCGGTTTCTCAGTGCGCCATCCGAAAGGGACCCGCGAGCTCCTCGGCCGGCCCACGGGGGCCTCCGTGCCTGATCGCACGCCATGCATCCGGCCCACGGGGGCCGCCGCGCGATGACAGCAGCTCATATCGGTATTCGGTAGTGACTTTCTGCACAATGCGCACCATCACACGGCTGGATGTAACACTGCTCATTTAGACACATAGCACTGCTGAAAAAGCCAGCCACATAGCGCTGTTCAAGCTGAAGCGATAGGAGAAATATGGGCCAAGACCACGAGTGAGGACCAACATGCGCGAACGCAGACCGCCTCAGCTCCACAAAACACCCCGCGTTCAGAAAGGGGCGGTATCATTCTCTCCAATGTGATAGGGGATGATGGATACAGTTAAAAGGATGAGCGGAACGAGCACGCCCTGCACGTGATAAATGCATCAATGCTGCAAGAGTACGGTGGCCCCAAATCTGGAAGACTGGAATCATGCCAAAATCTGGAAGGGTAGCTGGAATCATGCGGAGGTCTTATCGCCACCAAAGGCATTCTCCAGGACGCCCGTCTCCTGAAGGTGACTGATGTCTCCCACCGTCTTGACTGATGCAGCGGCCCGTGGTATCAGGACACGAGGAACACGCTCACTGACGTGTTATGTATTTTGCCGTGGAGCGGCTTCGTAGGGCTGGCATGCCTGTAGAGTTCTCTGATAGTGCCGCCAGTGCGAGACCAGGATAACTCGCTCCCCTGTCAGTAGACAGGCCAGGGACTCATGAGCTTGCACATCATCAGAGTGCAAGTAGTATGTTATCTTAAATGGAACTTGAATTGACATGTGCAAGAAGGATCTTGTCATGACGAATCCAGGAATGAAGCTCACAGTTTACCTTTGTGTTTCTCAACAATTTTGTACAGGCACGATACACATCGTTCCGACAGTTGATTCAGACTCTCTCCACCGCCCTGAGAAACAGACTCAAAGACGGTCAGAAACAACCAACAAGAGAATGTGATGCATGAAGCTAATAGCAAATCCAGTGCAAGAAAAGCTCAAATGCCATATAATCCCTAAAAGTAAGGTCTTTCTTTTCAGAAACAGCGCAACTCAGGGAACACAGCCTCAACCAATAAGAATTTTATAGCTTCTGTAATGACTCAACCGCCCTGAGTAACTGTATAAATAAACGAGGACTGACTTCATCAGAATACTGAGCTTTTATCAGTTCAACTTGACCACAGATGCAGTGATAAGCCTGTGAGACTTTACATAAGCTTGATATTTCACTAGTACCACATTATACTAGGCACAAATAATTTGAGTGTGTAAATCACTGTATGTTTCAGTTTGGCTCGTTGATGCCTACATGATGGTTGACCAAGGGCCGGTTAATGCACATAATTTCTTCATCTATTCTTCAGAAGATCCTTAATCTTACTCATACATGCTCCAGCACATTTTAGCATGCACAGCAATGCCAGGCATAACACTTGCCAATAGGCTATAAGGACACTTACAGGAATTTGTTGGTTTCTCTTGTGGGACACAAAAGCTTTGGTAAGCCTCTGGCCGCATAACACTTGCCGATAGGCTATAAGGACACTTACAGGAATTTGTTGGTTTCTCTTGTGGGACACAAAAGCTTTGTAAGCCTCTGGCCTCTCTGTAGCAGCATCTTGGAGCTTCATGCCCTGCAGATCTCCAATATGCCTTTCTCTCAATGCTGGATCAAACACAACCTGGACAAATAAGCATTGCATTTATTAAGAATTTTATTTAGGAACAACTGAACCATGTACAAGCAGTTTATTTCCAAGCACATAAGTAATGTGTCATGCTAAAATATTCACACAACATAAGAGGCGATGAGTAGAATGAACATACATTTGGCAGATTGCAGATTCTTGCAATTGTTTGGGCAGTCTCTGCTGCTCGCTTCAGATCAGAAGAGTATATGGCAACTGGTTTTGCTTCTTTAGAAAGGCGATGAGCAACCTTTGCAACGAAATTCCACATAAGAAATGCTAGTATGCTACTATAAATGTGTAGTGAAAAACAGTACACATCATACCATACCGCAACGGCTTGCTGCCTCCCAATATCATTAAGCTCTGCATCCAAGTGTCCCTGGTGCAGGATTTCAAATAGGATGCCAGTATGAAGTTAAGAAAACACAATTATGCTGACAATCAAAACAGTTTAGCAATGGTAAGTTTTTAAAATTTCTGGTCTAAGGCAGGGTATAAGGTTCATGGCAATGGTCAGCTGGATATAATCCAGGGAATAAAACCATGTGTTTCAAATTACGACCAAGCAAACACTTGAGTTATGCAACAGGACTATTATGTTTCTTTTGTTTGCATTCTAATACTAGTCTACCGCCCATCAACTTTAAGATCAATTCAAGGGTACGCCAAGTGAAAAAGTAAGAGAAGTTGTTCCTAATGCCTACAAAGGAAATATAGCAAAGTGCATGTGGGCAGATATTATCGGTTCCCCAAAATATAGCTATCTACAGTTTTTCCTAAGTCAAACTATCTTAGGTCTGACTAAATTTATATGAAAATATATCAAAACTCTATGGAATCAAATTAGTATCATTAGATCAATAGCGAAGTATATTTTCACGGTGTTACTTATTTGTTTTCGCATATGTGATTTTCCCCTATAAACTTGGTTAAACTAAATATAGTTTGGCGTAGGGAAAAAACTAGAAATAACTATATTTTGGGACAGGAGGTAGTATGCTAAAGCAAAGCAAATGCATTGCTTGATTACATTCGAGACTGGGACTCCTTTTTCGCAGATAGAGTTGAAACACAAAAGAATACCACTTCAGTAATGATTGTTAAATTCATACTGAAAAGTGAAAACCAAAACTAAACAATGTTAGGCAACAGAAAGGATGTCAATGTCCTTACAAGTCTCAAGAGCCACGGAATCAGGTTACCTTTATATGCAGTGGAGGCAGGGTTATCAACCAACATCCCTTAGCAAGTTGACAAAACATCTTAATTGGCTACACAACTAGATGAAACTCAACTACCCAGTGCAGTACTTAATAACAATCTTAGGACCTAATTTGGATGCACCCAACTAATTGTCAGCAGCTAAAAAATTAGTTGGGCTTGGAGGTTTAGCTAATAGATCAGCTAATAGGTGCGCAATTTATTGGCAGTTTGGCACATATTGGCTTGTTGGCTAATTTTATTAGCTGATCGAAACATGGCCTTGCAGATACTGTAGCGTAGTAATTGTAGCCAAGACACACATTACTTTTGTCCCTTGAGAAAACAAACTGTGGAAGTGTGGAGTAGCCCCCTACAAGGACGAACCACTAATCCAAACACTAAAAACTTGCGTGCCACGTCTCAAGTACCAAACGAAGTCAGGATTCCTCCGTTACAGTATTCTCCCAGTTTATAAGCAAGCAGTGAAGACTAGTTCGTTTTATTGTAGGTTAAGAGTCCGATGGTGAGGGTAGGAGAAGCAGGCGGCACCTGTATGATGCGAGAGGCGTTCCATGACGTCTCGCCGTGCCGCACGATCACGACCTCCGTGAACTCGCCGGCATCCTTGCCCTCTGCGCTAGAAGCGGACGACGACATCGCCGGACCGGCTCCCGAGGCGTCGACCCAGCGGATCTGCGGGCCGGTGGCTGCAGGTGCAGCGGGTCCGGGTCCAGGACCGGGACCGGGAGGGAAGGACTTCGCGGCTATGACGGCGGAGGGTGGAGAGGGGAGGAAGGCAGAGACGGAGGCGATCGAAGGGGTGGGCGGTGCGGACAGCGGCGGCAGAAGCGTGATTCTAGGGAGGCGCCAGAGCATCTCCGGCGCACGGCGCCGCCGAGCTGATGACGGCCACTCGGCCAGCGAGTCTTGTGGTCAGAAGTTTCAGATGGGCCGGTTTGTGGAAGGATTGGTAGGCAAGCCCGATTTAGGCGGTGTTTGGATTCTTGGCTGAAATTTCAAGTTTCCGTCACCTTGGATGTTTTAACGTTAGTTAAAAATATTAAATATAGTTTAATTATAAAATTAATTACAGACTAAATAGCGAGACAAATTTATTAAATCTAATTAATCTATGATTAGCAAATGTAATTTACGGTAACCATTCGTTAATTATGGATTAATTATGCTTAATAAATCTGTCTCACCGTTTATTCCTCATCTGTGGAATTAGTTTTCTAATTAAACCATATTTAACGGATCCAAGCACCCCTTAGCCGATCGTTTGGGTCGTCAAATTGATTCATTCTCTTGCTACATGCCATTTTTTGTCCATTTTGATTTCTTTTACTATTCCAACAACTCTCTCGTTTGGTATATACTCTGTATCTTTTCTAAAGTTAATATGATTTTTATTACAACATAATTTTATTTTTATAAAAAATATTTTAATTTCATGATGCTGATATTTTGTGTGCATCAGAAAAAATACTCTATCTTTATTATCAAGATATTTTAACTTTACATGAAAAATATTCTATCTTCACAAGAAAATATTTTCAGATTCAAAAAATAATATTCTACCTTCACAAAAATATTCTATATAAGAAAATAAAATTAAAAAAATCTATCTTCACAAAAAATATTCTATGTTATATCGTCAAAGAAAATATTCCGTTTTTATAGCAAAATTTTAAAAATATTCTACCTTTGTAACATAATGTTCTATGTGTCGGAATGAAAATATCTATAGTATTGGAAAAAAACATAAAAAAATAAAAATGGGGTGAAAGATCTTAGAGGGTGTTGTTGTCTTACATGACAGTCCTCATGCGGTTGTTCTTTTATGGATGACTGGAAGTGGCCAATTTCTGGCTTTGTAGAAATGGTGTAGTTTCGGAGAAGGTATGGTTCTTCATTATGGGCTATCTTTTTTGTTATCAATTGTATCCGTTCATGGGTTCTAGAAGTTGGATTCTTGTATGATCCTAATATCGAGGCTTCTAGTGGCCAATGATAATTTCTTTCTGGCACATGGGTGTCGACCTATTCTTGGAATAGAGTGTGTCACATCCGATTTTACGAATAAAACCATGAATAAAAATACATATGTGTGCCAGGACCAACAATCCATACATATGCTGACATCATTAGTGTAACCACCAATCCATGTTGCAGCGCATTAACTTTATTACAAAATGACCCGGGAAGGGTCTAAAAGAAAAGTACATTTATTTTTATTTCTACTTTTGCTCGGACGGCCCTTCGTCCACAGGATAAGTTGACCGGGGGATGCGTCAGCACCAGCATAGAACGGAGCATCGGAATCGAAGCCATCATCTTCTACATATTCTAATCTTGCCCAGCGTCTACTTCGCGGCACCAGCGGAAGAAAAAGGGAGATGGAGAGAAAGAGAGCAAGGGGTGAGCACAGGAGTACTGAGCAAGCGATGCAACAGGCTTCTAGCATGCAGGCTTTTTGGTGGAGCTTTCCTATGCAGCATTATGTTGAACCTATTACCTTAGCACCTATTTAACTAAGTTATGAGAGCGAAACAACAGATAACGGAACCGGCCAACTGCCAACAACCAGCCCCAAACCAGCTATTTAGAAGGAGTCCATGGCCCGCTCATAACCGCGAGCACGGCTGATATATCAGTTTTTAACACTCTCGAGAGGTTGCACACTTTACCCACAAGCAGTGTTTTTCCTTTCCGCCATACACTACCTTAGGTGTTTGGCCGGGGTCACACAACGAGGTCGCTAAATAACTTTACCCGGTCCGCCTTGCACCCACTAAGGTTTCACCCCCGTACTCAAGTTCGCAGACCCAGGGCCCCCTCTTGTGCCACTCAAACCGCCACGGTGCAATTTAAACCGAAAAAGCAAAATTTTGACCAAGCCCATTGCCCATTTAGGTCATATGGTTGCGCTAGAAAGCCAGGATGACAAGCTCCTAAAATTCAGTCCTTATACCCAAGGCAGGGACTAGCACTAACCATCATCCAACCACCAATCAAAACCAAACCCACCACCAAAAACTTCCATCCTGCCTGGGTTCCCCCCTTGTCAAATTAAACGAGGTTCCAACCTCATCATGAATTTAAACTTTAGTTGGTTGTTTAACCCATCCAAAAAAACACCTAAGCATGGAATTTTCTACCCATCCCGACAAGGCATAACTAGTAATTCCTATAGGTTTGATCAAATTAAACATAGCATGCCTATCTAATTTATCTACAAAGCCAAAAATAGGTGCTTGCTATATGATCAAGAAACTTGCCTTCAAGATAAGCGGAGTCGGTGAATTCTAATTCAGGGTCCTGGAAATTCACCGGATCGCTCTTTGCAACACATACAACAAGCATATGCAAAGCATAAGAAACAGTATACCATTCATATTCAAAATATTTTAAAACCTATTCTAACGTGTAGAGCTTGCTGTAACGAATCCGTAGGCGAAAGAATCACCAAAAACGGATTTAAAAAGTGAAAGTTATAAGCTTTTGAATACAGTGGCAAAACTGTGAATATAGGATTTCGAATTTTTGGAAAAAGAAACAGAAGAACCTGCTGACTACAGATCGACAGTGGACAGTGGCAACTCGCCGGAGTGAAGTACACCGAGCTCTACAGGGCACCAAAACGCACGTGGAGTGAGCCAAAAGAACGAGGACGAGCTCGCGAACTCACCCCACTAAGCCTCGTCGGCGGGCAGCGACCGGGGCGGCGTGGAGACGGCGACGAGCGGCGGCGGAACTTCGGCATCACAGCGGTAGCAATGCGCTTGGAATCGAGTGGAGTAGAGTGAGGGGAAATGAGTGGTGTGAGGACGTGAGGGTCGGGGACTTTTTTTATAGGCCGGGGGAGTGAGACGTTCGTCGGATTCCATGGAGGTATAATGACAGCGTTCATGAGCCCAATTGAGCCATTTCGTGGAGTGATTGGACGATTGAAGGAGGGGAAATGATGGGGCATGACCGCGGGATGCTCGGAGTGCAATCAATCGGAAGGAAGCTGTAGTATTGAGCGGGATTTAATTCCCATGCTTGAAGTCAAATGGAATTTTAAATTTATTTTTCGAGCGTGATTTGAATCATAAATTTTGAAATTCATTTTTCACACAATAAACACTATGCATGAGGCATGAATGCAACATCACAAATATATTATTTAAAGGCATTTTTATTTTGTACAAAAATTTAGGGTGTTACAGAGTGTCTCTAAAGTGTGTTCCGTTCCGTTGCAACCGTTTCATTTAGGCTATGTGTTTCTTGTTAATTAGAGCTCGGAAGTCTTCTTCATGAGCATCATCTCGATGTATTACTCCTTAAAGATTAATAATGCTTCCTTTTCAAAAAATAAAATAAAATAAAAGAAGAGATCAGTGATATTCCTGCTATTTCATGCCAATATAATCCCAGCGCAGACCTAATTGGGTGCACAGCCAACAGCCTTGTGCGGTTCAAGGTGATTCGAGTGGCGGTTGGCCATTAGGATCTGTCCACACGTTGTACCATCTATGCAACAGTTACAATCACGCGCTGAACACACAGGATTTCCTCGGTCATGAATCACGATAAGTCGATAACCTAACCGTGACAGGAGCACGGCTGCACGATGTGCATCCATTCATGCACCAGCGAACACTGCATGTGCTCAACGATGGCCAGTGAGCTGTGCCTGTGACCTCAACCATAGCTTTTGCAGTACAGTGTACAGAGTTTAACGCCTCCCATGACTTGATGCGCAAAGTCATCGATCTATGTATCAGTTATCACTGTTCCCTGTGCAAAAGAAAGTTTCTGAACACCGTATAAAAGCATTGAGCTGTACCGTTTTTATGGTTACTGAAGAACATCTGTCCTTGGTGCAGCTGACTAGCCTTTTCAGTACTGCGAACCAGACATCTCTGTGTAGTCCAATTCAAGATCAGCCCAAAGCTCAAAATCGAAACGATCGACCACCGGACCTCTCGCTTCACACCACCTTAAGAGCCCGAGGTGGCCGATCGACTTCCACCGCCCTTGCTCGGGGCTCCACCACCTGAGGGAAGCTGCAGCCATCATCTGCACCAAACCCGCCGGAATCGATCAATCCAAATTCCAAGCCGATGCCATCTCTTCTCGATTACAGCCCGGCCGCGCTACGGTCGCTGCTCCGGCCGTCCACCGATGAGCGGCGGGCGAAGCTGTCCGGGCCTGGGTCCGCGGCGCCCGGCGGCGCCCTGGGGCTCTTCAAGATGTTCAAGCTCCTGCCCATGCTCACCACGGGCTGCAAGATGGCCGCGATGCTGGGGCGGCACAATAGCCGGGCGCTCCTGGCCGACCACGCGCCGACGGTGACGCTGTTCGGGCACCGGCGAGGGCGGCTGAGCCTGGCCATCCACGAGGACACGCGCGCCCCGCCGGCGTTCCTCATCGAGCTGCCCATGCTGGCGCCCGCGCTGCACCGGGAGATGGCCACGGGCACCGTGCGGCTGGCGCTCGAGAGCGACACGCGCGGCGTCGCCGTCGCCGCGCGCCGACGGCGCCCGCTGCTGGAGGACTACGTCTGGGCGGTCTACTGCAACGGGCGCAAGGCCGGGTACGCCATCCGCCGGAAGGACGCGTCCGACGACGAGCGCCACGTCCTGCGCCTGCTCCGCGGCGTGTCCATGGGCGCCGGGGTGCTGCCGCCGCCGCCCGACGAGAGGGCGGGCGCGCGCGCCACGCCGACCGGCGCTGGCCCCGACGGAGAGGTCACCTACATGCGCGCCCGCGTCGAGCGCGTCGTCGGGTCCAAGGACTCCGAGGCATTCTACATAATCAACCCCGACGATGGCAGCGACAACGCCGCCCGCGGCGGGGACAGAGCGCCGGAGCTGAGCATTTTCTTTGTGAGGAACAAGTGAGCATGAGTTCACGCTAGCAATGTATCTATTCATATACTGAATGCGTGTACATGTACTGTATGATAAATACAGCTATATATCTATATTTAATTATTTATATATGCACTATAAATTTACGAGGTGTTTGGTTTGAGAAATGTATCTATGAAGAATGGGTTTGACCATGGATTGATGGATCAACTCATTCTACAAATTTTGGTGGAATGAACCCACTCTTCGTTCAAATACTAATTGTTACCTTATAACGAATAAAGTGATGCTATATCAACTCATTACATTACATAGACCAAACAAAAAAATTGAGAAGTGAAAAGATGATGAACTAATTCAATCCCCAAACCAAATGCTCCCTGCGTATTTTAGATTGATCACTACCGGCCGCTTAAAGTAAAACACCTATGGGTAGTATACATGCTGAAATACCACTTTCCACTCTTTTCTGAAACCTCACCAAACAGATTTTTCGTACGCAATGGTACTAAGCGGAGATCTGAACCGTTCCATGTTGCAAGCAACTAATTGCGCCCCAAAACCTAGGGCCTGTTTGAATATTAAGTATTTTTAGATTTTTGGAAAGAATACCATAGTTTTGCAAAATATTTTGGTTTCAGAATAAGATGGTGATGTTTGGATGGAACGAGAGTTGCAGTTTTACAAACCATGGTATTGCTAAAACCAAAGTATTTTTGAAATTTTAGAAACTCTACTCTAAACCTCTTTTTTCTAAACCATGGTTTGTGTGTGCCTTGTTTTAAAACTCTAATTTTTTAATACCATGGTTTCTTAAAACTACAACATCCAAACATGGCCTAAATTGTGACGGGACACATGGGCACCCCCGATTATTTTCTCTGTAAAGTGGCGGCACGTGGGAAGATATAGCCACAGTGGCCATCGTGCTGGCTGTACTGTCAAGTTTGTTTTTTATGGAAAAAAAAGAAAAATCTAACGGTTTAAAAAGGCGGTACGAAAAATGATAAAACCGGTATCCATATTTTTTTAATTCCACAAAAGGCATAAATGCTTTAAAAATAAAAAAATAGTGGTACCGTCCAGTTTGGTGGGTATATTTTCAATCACTGTAAAATAAATCTCAATCTCCCAATAATAATACAAGGTAAAAGGCACGTAGAACTCTTGTATTTAGCCTCCCCATACAAAGAAAAGGATATACAACAATCATAGAAAAAATGTACATAAGTTAAAATATTATGAGGGATGAGTTAAAACACCATGGATCATAAAACTTATAATAGATTATCAATAGTTTTTAAATTATTTCAAACGCCATTGAGCGGCATGATAAATTGAAAAGATGAGATCTAACTTTAAAAATCAGAGTGGATTTTTTCAAGAAAAGGGTCAAATTTTAACATTTTACCTCCATTTATTGCCAACGATAGCGGCTGTCAATTTGTAATGGATAACTAGTGAAGTTTCCAAATAAGTGTAAGCAAAGAATGTGAGAATTAAATTATCAAGTTCCCAAATAATAGTATATTGAGAAATGTATAATATAAGGAATGTCAAGCTTTGAAATATGTGGTAGTAATCTAGCCATATCAATTTACATGGGTAACTTGCTATTTGTTGCATATTTCGATGTAAGTCTTCAAAGTTCTTATGTAAAACAAGGTTGTACTTTTGTATAACTAGCGTAGATGTACGTGCAATACGCACGTGTTATGAGATGATCGGTCAGGCTATGGAAGGAGAAAAGGAAGAAAAAAGTAAAAGTAAGGAGACCTGCTTGATTAACGTCATTCATTTCTCATTAATTCTAAGACGAGGAAAATATCTAGTGGGTATGTGTACAAGATGAGGTGAAAAAAATGAGAGAAAGTGGATGAAACATTTTGCAACTATGGGTTTTGGGCCTTTACACCCCTTTCCAACATTTTCCAAACTGCACAGTGGAGCCTGCGAGAGGGGCATACCTTGTCCTTCTTAGGTAAAAAAAGTTTTCAAAAAACTCGCTTTTTTATAGTGCAGATTTGTTTTCTTGTTTGGATAAAAGGCTGAAGAAACATTTCGTGTTTTTTTTTTCAATTTCAGTTGCAACCAAACTTTTCCTAAAAACCATACATGTTTTGAACTCAGCATTTATGATAAAGGCTATTTGAAATTTGAACATCGGCACCTAGTTTTAATAAGGCTATACATGTTTCTATTCACGTACTCACATTTACCCTTGATCGTTTCATTTACAGTTTATTAAAAATAATACAAGTAGTACTCTTTTTTTAAACGAATACAAGTAGTACTCCACGGAACAATAATGCAATGAGAGCGCCAAGTATATATGTACTTGAAGGATAGTACTACCTATTTCTTTTTGTTTGACGTTAATCGCCGAACGGAATGAGTATGTACTAAGGCCATTGTCAATGTATCATACTATCGAGATACATGATCGGTCTCGATCGCTGTTCTGCAGGGGACCAAACATCTCACTAGAAGCTGGCTCGATCGAGAATAATTAAGTGCAACTTGTTTTTCCATGAAGCCATGGCCCTTGGTCCATGCATGTACTCCCATCAATTTATTTGGGAAGCCAATAATTATGAGCACACGTCCTTGTTTAACGAGTATATGGTAGGTTCCCGAGACGATCGAGACATCCAAACCATTCAACATGTCCCATATGCGTAGCCCTTCGGCTCTTCCCGTCTTTCTACAGCTTCGCACTTGCATACAAACACTTCCGCACATACACACACTCTGTGAATATAGGATACATATGTATATGCACCTCCTAGCTGGAGAGGCGGTGTCGACATATCTTGACATTCATGAATAATTCACAATATACGTCTCGCTTTTGCATGACCAGTATGTCACGTACTACCGGAAGAATATGATGAAGTCATAAACTACGAGTACTCATAATACTAACTCAGAGAATCGAAAAGTTGACATATTTCATGACAAGAAGCCTAATCAATTATAGTCAGTTTTTTAACACGTGCAATCACAATGTTGTTTTTTTAGAAACGCAGTACAACGCAAGCGTCCATACGCGCGTACACTCGTTCCTATGAACACACACGCACACCCTACTCCTATGAGCACCTCCGTAGAACTGGTTTAGACTGGCATCTCGAGATTCATGAAGTCACCACAGGCGTCTCGCTGTCGACGGGACGTCGCCTACCACTGAAAGAACAAAGCCATTAAATCATGCGAACACCTGTGTTAAGTCGAATACTTGAACCACAAGGAGCCTAATCAGCTGAGCTCCGTTCGCCAATCACAATGTTGTTGATCACTAAAAAACTACCAGTACGCTACTACCATGGAACATGCCTCTTTGGAATACATAGATTTCATTAGGGTAGATTAACATTTTACTACCACGAGAAGAGTGATCTGAGTGCGTTGCTCTTCACGATTTTTAGGTCTCGTGTTTGTTGTGTCGTGCATTTTCTTTTGTTTTGTCTGTTCCCGTGTCTAGGTTGAATCCTCCGCTTGGCCTGTTTTTAAGGAACATTTCTAAGCAACGAAGAACTTAATGAAACTGCACCTTTCAAATCGGGTAATACCGTAATACCACACGAAGTAGGACGTATGAACCGGCCCATGCATGTGTCAGTGGGCTAGGTTACAATTACTGCCTCTGTTTCAAATAGAAAACGACATGTTTCTGGACAACCATCAGATACATATCCTTTCACACTAGCTTTCTAGGAAGGAGGGAGTACATTTTACGTCGGTGTCGCTGACACACATGTCTGTGTAGTGTAGCTGCTGTCTAGCAGGTAGCATTCAGTGTAGTTGATCGTGCAACAGGCGTCTGCTTGTTGCCAAAGCAACCCGGCTAACCGGCCGCCGGCACCACACAGCGCTGCTGCACGCTGATCTACCAGCTTATACGTACAGTAGGAGCAGCACATACGTACGCTGGCATGCATATGCTAGCTACTTCCTAATGATGACTGATGAGGGGGAATGCGCATTATGCATGACATGACAATAGGCAGCCGATCTAGTGGTCGATATCAGGGGATCGATCAATGCCGGAGGAGGAGTTAGAATCGAATCAATCCCGGCATGCACACTGGCAGCTTGGCCGGTCAATCGATCGAGCGAGGCAGCTCACTTGGGCCGGATCCCGCTGGAAGCTAAAAAGGTGGTCGCCACCTTTAGCTCGATCGGCTTGCTCGATCGATCTCGATCGAGGTGGTCCTGGCGTCTCTGTAGGGTTTGCACGGCTCGATGGGCCATGCACGCACGGTGGTGATAGGCCATCGGCCGATAAGTTACACATCAGACCACGAGTCACTTCACATGGCAAAGTGCAGTTGCCTGATGTTAATGGGCAGGTTTAAGCAGCAACACCAATGCATCGGGTCGGGTTTGAGTCGTTCTCAACTGGGGACACCATTTGAATGAGCGGAAATGGATCGATTTCTCTAGTGGATTGTGGGCTATATATGTTGCTGACTTGCTGGTTTGGAAATGATTGGAGTAGTTCTTCTTTTGTGGGTTCATATGGGTTGAACTTGCCTGTTCATCTTTGGATTTACTAGATGTTGTAGATTTAATTACATGTTTAGTGGGCTAACTTGGGTTGGTTATACTCGATTTTAGAGAAAATAAGGCAATACATATGTTTTTGCTTGGCTCGCTTTGATTGATGTATAGCTGCCGCAGGTAGCTTTGGCTGCATTTATGGTTTAAAATAACTGGCTAATGCAAAACAACATCAATTTTTTCTGGCCACTACAAGGCTAGCATCGTATAGCACTGCTATGGCAAAATTGCTGTTGTTGCAAAAAAATAAAAAAAGATGAATTATTGTTGCAGTTGATGAACACAAATATGAGAGTTAAGTTGACATATGAATAGTGTCTGTAGTTGTGTAACATATAGAACAGGAAATC
Organism: Paspalum vaginatum; assembly: GCA_030272315.1. Lineage (NCBI taxonomy): Eukaryota > Viridiplantae > Streptophyta > Magnoliopsida > Poales > Poaceae > Paspalum > Paspalum vaginatum. The sequence continues at coordinate 37,835,056 of CM059018.1, forward strand.
AAGGGATTGAAAGTCACCTATAGTTCACTAGCAATCCACAATCTGCGTTGATGAATTAAGTGAGGAACAAAATCCGGAATTCAGAGTTTAATTAAGCAATTGCCATCTCGTAAATCCGCGAGGAGGTGTCCCTTAAACTTGCAGCAGAATCCGAGTTTCATTCCTGTGGTCGAAAACCAGATAATGCGGGTCCCTAAACTTGTAAAATCGGTCACGTTTCATTTTTTGGTGACGTGGACACACACCCCGCCACGTCAGCATGTCCATGTGTACCTGGATCCACACGTCAGCCTAACCAGCTGATTCACCCTCTTCCATCTCCACCCCTGCTCAGCTGCTCAGCCTCCTACGTGCTCCGTCGCCAACCCGCCTCGCCCCCACCCACGCCGCTGCAGCGCTAGGAGAGCTAGAGTCGGAGTAGCGCTCGCCGGTACCCATGGCTTGGCCGCGATGTCGTGGGGGACGGTGTGCTGCCTGCAGGCCTGCCCTTCTTCTCAAACAGCGCCAAGCTTGTTGGAGTAAGGCTTCACCCGGTTTTCGACCACAGAGACGAAACTCAGATCTGCTACAAGTTTAGCGACCCGATGATAGACTTTTTCCACGAACGTGAGACCGGCGTGAGCGTTTTATGGTTTAGCTGGATTGGGTTGTTTTGGACCTAGGTGGGTCATGGGATCAAGAAAAGCGTCTCCTTTTGGCCCGTCAGCGGATATACATATAGCATCGATTTTGCTGCTAACGCTACGGCTTTTCTTGCCATTGAACCACGCTATTGCGCTTATAGCTGCTTGACGTCGAAAACAAGAAAAACTAGCGTCAAGTCTTTCAAAATGCTATAGCGTAACTATGACCCCACAATAAACTGCTATTTTAAACCACGGCTCTGTTACATGCTTTGGCTACAACTGCATCCGCAGCCATAAAAGCACAAATAATCAGACTATTTAGTTCTACGACTTAGGCCCGGTCTAGATGTATCCAACTAATTATTAACTTAAAAAATTAGTTCGATTAGATCTAAATGGGACTACCTAATAAATCAGCTAATAGGGTATGCAATCTATTAGCACCAATTAGCCAGTTGGATGTATCTTACTCGTAAATATTTAGCAAGTATTTCTTCCGTCCCAATTTATAGGCCATTTTGTTTGTTTACACTAAGTTTGACTTACTCGTCTTATTAAAAAAGTTGCATACTTATTATTTATTTTTATTGTGATTTAGTCTAGCATATGATATATTTTAACTATGAATTAAATTTTTTTATATTTTTACAAATATTTTGAATAAGACAAGTTAGTCAAACTTGGTGTCAGAAAAGTAAAACGGCATATTAATTGGGACAGAGGGAGTAGTTTTTAGCTAATCCAAACAAGCTTTTAATGTTAGACCTATATGTTCATCTGGTTGCGCTACCTGGCGTGAAGGATGAAATCATTTCCAACATTAATTTGACTAAAGTTTTTAGGCATCGATATAAGGTTTTTGTTCTAGGGTCTAACTTTGACGTGAGGCCCACATGTTGATCTAGTTACTGTAATTTGTATGAAGTAGCTCTCTATCTAACAGAGTCATCTACAATAAATTTCAATCATTTTTGTTAAATTTAAAGATGTGAATACTTTAATTTTAGGGTTCAACTTTTGACATGGACCTACACGTGTTTTACTTTTTCCGAAAAAGAAAAAAAATCCCAGTCTCTCTGACCCCACACAGCCATGTGCATACAAAATTTTCATCTAATTTGCTGATCCTATAAGGGGAACATAAAACACGACAAAAACTACGTAATACATATCATAAGCAGAGTCTATTATTGTTTGTCCTTCCCTTCTTAGCAAATACTCCCTCTATCTTAAAAAAATAAGGCATATAGATTTTTGAAAACATTCAACCTCTTAAATCTTTGACTAACAACTGATTAAAATCCATAATTTTCTAGTGCATGCATGTTATATAATTGGATTCATATTCAAAAGCACTTTAATATGATGACATTTTTGTGTTAGTTGATAACATTTTTAAAAAAAATAATGGTCAAAGCTCCACCTTAAAGTCCGTGACAAAATCTATATGCCTTATTTTTTTGATAGAGGAAGTATATTCAAAGGGAAAATTCTCCAATCCTTGCTTGTCAAGATATTCCTTGTGTCTTGACGCTGCAACGGTAACAATACCTAGGTACGTACCCAATTCATTCCTATAAACTAGTCTGCGTGACAGGTGTACCTTTTTTCTTAAAAATACATTTTGCATGCATATGCCAAAAAAACTAAAAAAAAAAAGAGATGCAACCCCATAACGAGCTAGTCTGCATAAATCACGAAGTGTAACATTTTTCCTAAAAACAAGGTTTTTATGCATATGCCCGATAACTCAAAAAAGAGCTGCACCCCCATAACGAGGTGGGGCTAAATTTGTAGCTATATGAATAGACTTGGTATGCATCTACACTCACAACCCTTCTTTCCCTGTAGATTTAGAGAGTGTTCGGTCGCAGAGGTGATGTTGCCGCAAAAGTGCCAGCTTTGCCTCCTCTCCATACGATGGAAATAATGTGCGGTCTAGAAGCTTCAGTGTATTTTTTATCTATGTTGCAGCAAAGTTAACGCACAGACAGACACTCTCTTAGGTATGCGTCTCTTTGCTTTCAATAGCAAGGTGAGACTAAGAATTCCATAATTTCTTCCTCTTGGACGGACTTCTGAAATTATATAGGGATCAATTGAAATAGAGCTATTGGGCCAAGCCCATTCATTCCAGCATATATGGGCCTGGCACATCCGTCTTTACAGTGTGCTGATGCCTTCGTTCCGAAGCCTGGCCCGACGCTCATGTACTAGCATTTTGGCGAAACGGATCAGCTCCTCCTCATTGGTGCCCCTTTTGCCGTCAGGCTCGTTCTTGCCGGTCTCAACGTTCACCTTGCACGCCTGCTTCTTCAGCAGCGCCTTGCCGACGTCGATGAGGCGGTTGAGGTTCTCCTCGGTGGACACGTCGACGGACGATGTCTCGCCCTTGAGCTCGTCGTCCTGGATGCGGAGGTAGCTCTTCTCGGAGTGCAGCGCCTGGAAGAGCACGGAGGTGTGGATGTCGACGAGGTCGGAGCTGGCCTGGCTGAAGCTGTCGATGATGGGTGTGGTGCCCTTGTTGTAGATCCAGTCGATGAGGCCCCATCTGCCGCACTCCGCGGCGTCGAACTTCTCCTCGACCTTGGCGGAGCCGGTGCCCAGTGACAGGACAATGAACTTGCCGTAGTCCGCCGACTTGATCGGGAAGAAGTTCTTGTTGCCCAGGAGGATCTGCTTGCTCACGTGCGTCATCGCCAGCAGCGTCTGCAAGAATTTGGCGCGCATTCCGTCAGATCATCGGTGTCACGATTCATAGAAGCACATGAAAATCGAACGGATCGTCATCAGCATGTAGACTCAGATAAACTAAGGTTAGTTGCTCACCGGATTGTTGGCGGCGACGGCCTCCGTCGATGAGGTTGAAGGCCCGGGTGTTGCCGTCCTTGTCCTTGGTCTCGAACTGGTGCCCTGGGAGGTAGATCGGCGCTGCGGACGTGCCGATGCACACGTCGGAGAGCAGGGCGTCCTTGGAGACATCGGTCTCGGCCTGTGTGAATTACAGTAGGAGTATTATTAACGTTAGCATATATGCAGCAGGAAGGTCCAACCATGGATGGGCTATGGACGTACATCGTATCTGGAGAAGATGGTGGGCTGTTGGAGTTTGATGTCGAAGGTGGGGATGACGATGTTCTGGAGCGCCTGGCTGACCCTCGTCTCGCCGAGGAGCTCCCGGACGACGGAGCGCAGGTACTTGCCGTCGTACTTCGGCCCCGAGAAGACGCTCTTGGCCAGGCCAAGAAACCCGCCGCTAGCGGCAGGGAAGATCCTGGGGCAGTGCTGGAGGTAGAAGGCGTTGATGTCCTTGGCGGCGAAGAGCGGGCGGCCCTCCTCGTTGGGCGCCGTGAGCATGGAGGTCACCAGCCCGCCGGTGCTGGTCCCGGCGACCACGTCGAAGTAGTCCGCGATCCTCGCGTCGGGCCGCTCGTCCAGCTCCTGCAGCTTCTCCTCGAGGAAGGCGAGGATGGTGCCAGGGATGATCCCGCGCACGCCGCCGCCGTCGATGCTCAGCACGGTGACGATGCTCCCGTAGGCCGGCGACGGCGTCCTGGGCGTGGCCAGCGTGGACGGGCCGCGGCTCAGCAGCGCGCGGTGCGCCGCCGGGTTCAGCAGCGTCAGCCCGGGGCCGGAGCCGGAGCCGCTGCTGCCGCGCTCACTAGTGCTCACCGGCACCATGGATGTGATTGGAAGTAGACCGACGCCCTCGCTCTTTGCAGTGCCGGCCTGCCGGTGCCGGGGATATAGATCAGATGCTCTCGTGGATGGGTCGTCGTCTCTGTCTGATTGCCTTTAGTTTGGCTGTTGCACGTCGTGCAGTGTGTGGTGTGGAGGTCGATGCAGGAGGCCCCCAGGAGTACTTATAAATGGAGCAACACGCACGGTCACGGAGTTTTACGGGATCAGAAATGGAGATTTCGTCGATACTTCTATAGGAGGCGAGGTCGCCGTATGTTCGTGGGGCGGTGGAACAGACACGATCACACGAGGCTCCGGCCGGCGCTCCGGGATGCAAGGCGGCGACGAGTCAAAAGGTTGAACGGGCCGAGCAGGAGCGAGAGCACGTCAGCACGCGGGGCCGGAACGGGACGGGGATGCTGACCGGTCGCCGACCCGCCGTCGCGGTGTCCCGGTGACGACGACTGCCCGAGTGGATCGGGTCGAGGTCGCGCACGACTGGAGTGCCATGGACACATTGATTTTTTTTTTATTTTTATTTGGTCCCGGACTTGCCGGGTCCGCTTCGCTTGGTGTGATCAGTGTGTGGTGGCGCCATTGGCCCATCCCGGTCGGGCGTCGCGACTCGCCAGCACGGACGGATGCATACGTGCTGCGTGTCGGTGTACGTAGAGCTGAGGGCGGTGAGGAATTGTTCTACGCCCGGGGAGAGCGGCGCCTTGAAGCGTCGTGCGTTGTTCCTCTCTCTGCAAATAGAGATGGGCAGTAACATACTGTATTGCTAACCGTTTCAGATGAACAAAATGAAGCTCGGCCATTCATCGGCCTGTCGATCGATCGGATTGTTACGGTCTTACTGGTGTTGCACACTTGCACGTTACGATACTGCAGAGTCCATGTACGTACACACACACTTGGGTTCTGATCGTTTTTTTTTTTTTTGAACCAACTGGGTTCAGATCGTTGAATGTTCAAGTGGTCATACACTCATACTTACATCGTAGCTACTGGTCAGGTTGACCGAGTAACGTGAGGCCAAGTCAAGGAAGAAAGGAACGACAAATGACAATTGTTAAGCGTACGGCTCTCGTACATCAAATATAGCAATATATAACTAGACGTACTTACGTGAACAGCCTGCTTCGTTTTCTTTACTCTTTATTACGGATTGGATATGGGAGGGGTATGTGTGCATGGTTAGCGCCCAAATTAATAAGCTAGCCGCCGGCGGTGCTGGAGGCATTTCGTTCCTTGGACATTGCATTGTTGTGCGCCATTGTTTATACAGATGGAACGCTCGTGGAGTGTGCGTTAGGTGTTTGGTACGGCCGGCCGTCTCCAACACGCGAAGCCCTGCCTCCTCGCCACCGCCACCTCCAGAACCGCTCATGCACGCACATCACTGAAAATAGGTATTTTTAGAGGCGGTTGATAATTTCGCTACAATGATTGCATGAATTGAACCTCGCTTGTAGAAGTATATATTTATGTTAATGCACTTTTTCAATGATACGTGAGCAACTATTAATATGTCAGTTGAACCTTTCTTTTATAAGCTTGTGGCAGATAATCGTTGTAGTCACGGCGGCATATGGGAAAGTTGTGCCTTTTTTGAACCACTTGGTCCATGATATCCATGGGGCCAAATTCTGAGACCATGCATGAAAAAAGAGTATGATGATTAGTTGATAACAGGGACGAGCAGCGTACATTTTGTTAATGGACTATATATACCGTCTGGTTTAATTTCCAACTGATTAACTGAATTTCTCTCTGGGTGCATGGATTTTCCAAAATGCTACTCCATCATATAGCAGAAATCGATGATGACAAAAAGGAATATGAAACTATTTCTGAATTATCCACCAGTACAGAAATGATTTTTAGGGGGGGGGGGGTGTGAGGGACTATTTTCAAGCGTGGGTTCGCAAACCCATTGAAAATAGGTATTTTCAGAGACGGTTGGTAAGATGCACCGCCCCTGAACAATATTGTCTAAAAAAATAACAATGTAAATAAAAAATTAAAAAATTATTGCTATATTAGGAAGAAAGTCCACAACACAAGCAAACTACTCTCTGTCCCACGACTAAGTGTTATTTTAAAAAAATTAGTTGTCTTTAAAAGAAAATCAATCTGCATGCATGCAGATACCATAAAAAGGAAAGATACCAGGGGCAGATGTATCATATCCTATTCACCTTAATCTGTACTAATCTATACTAAAAGTTCTAAAACAGACTAGTCTAGAAATCATTTTTAGGAGCGGTTGAGGGACTATTTTCAGGGGCGGGTCCTGCGCGCACGTTGCTAAAAATAGGTATTTTTAGGGACGGTTGATAAGGTCCACCGCCTTTGAAAATTGATTTTCAAGGGCAGGGCGGTTGGTAAGATGTACCGCCATAAAAAATATTTTTAAAAAAAATAGCAATGTACAATAAAATGTTAAAAAATTATTGCTATATTGGGAAGAAACACCACAACACAAGCAAGTTTTTCGCGCAGAATACCGCATCAGCATTATCCAAGATTTGAATCCACAACCTCGTACCTCGTGTAACATCCTCCCACCACCAAACCACGCCATCAATCAAATGTGCCAAACAAAGAGATGCATACCATTTGTATTTACGTTGAATCAATTTCTAGAAGCGGTTGGTAAGGTACACTATCCCCAAAAATCGATTTTTAGTAGGTGGTTAGTAAGGTGCACCGCCTGTAAAAATGTACTATTTTTAGGACGGTTGCTTAGGTACACCGCCCCTGAACATCGATTTTTAGGGACAATTAGTAAAATGCATCACCCATAAAATCGATTTTTAGGTGTGGTTGGTAAGGTGTACTGTCCCTAAAAATGGATTATTTTTAGAGATGTTTGGTAAAGTGCACGGTCCTCTAAAAATCTATTTTTTGGGTTGTTGGTAGGATGCACCGGCTCTAAAAATGATTTTTTAGAGGCGGTTGGCAATCCTAGACTATAACTGATTTCTAGAGATTGCTCAAATTTCTAACCGCTTCTAAAAACAAAAATGATGTCTTGATAGGTCAATTCTGTAGCGGTGATTGTCACGGCCATAGTTGTTGCCCTGCAAGCAGCTAAACCACCAATAGCAGCTCAGATCCTAATCTCAAACTCTAAATGTTAACACTACAGACTGATGTGTTGATTGAGATTTCTTGTGGGGAGGTATGACTATGGATATGTGACAACCTGTTGTTTACGACCTACGACTTGGAATTTCATGGATCTTTGGAGACCTGACTAAGAGTCGTCTAATACAGAACAAATACAAACCTTGAGGGATAACTGGACAAGAAAGGCAAACACGTATTGAACTATTCACGTGGCAACACAACACTTGAGACGCGCACGTGCTTCTGGAATTCATTCTTGACGAAATAATACGCAAGAACTACATGACGTTAAATAATAAAAACATTCGGTACTCGGTAGGCATGCATGCAGATGCAGTTGAGTGTGACAAAAAAGTTAGTTTTAAGATCCTAGCTTTGGCCAGTTTGGATTGTGCCTCAACAATATATATGCCATTATTGTTCAAGTAAGCTGCAGAGATAATTTTTGCATTAATTGTTTGGGGCTTGCTTGTGGCTCCAAATTTCGGTGCCACAACGACGTGATAAAAAGTTATCTAGCAAGTATACTAGCTGGCGAGTAACTGATTGTGGCTTCCTAATATTATGTAGGAAAATAAAAAGCATGTTAAAGTAGTGTGCTATGTGTGGCTAAATTGAAGTTCAACATGGTGAGGCGATAATCCAAACAAGCTTCTAAAGCTCATTTTGGTGTAGGCACCACTCCTTGAAGAGCTGCTTTGCAAATTTGGATGGTTGGTGGTTTGCAACCATTATATACATGTTCTACTACACAATTTAGTATCAATTCATATCATAATCACTATTTAGTAAACAACCATTTAGTTCATTTAAGCATAATTTAAATGCTATATAGTGACCAGACGTGTCAATTTAATCAGTCGTTTATTACATTCATTGTGCCATTTAACTTATTTAAATGACCATAAACCACTTGAGGAACCTTATTTAGAAAAATGCATTGAATAAATCTTGTTCCATCGTGGATATATTTTAATCTGACTTATCTCCTGCAAGTTATAACCTAGGATACTCTTGGATTGAAATCATGTACTCCCTGCATTCACAAATGTATGACGAGGTCGATTTTTTCTCAAAACCTTGATCATTTGCCTATTCAAAAAAATTAATAAGTTATATCGTTTATTTTATTGTCATTTAATTTATCACTAAAAGTAATTTGAATATGATTCGTATTTTCACATGTTTAAACAAATTTTATGAATAATAAAAAGGACTGAAGTTGTGGAAAAATGTCAATCATGTCATACATTTATACATTTATGAACTGAGTCAATAGTTGGGTTGTAGCTAGCAAATGGACTATAACTATTAACTAGGTTGCGAGGTTGTGGCCATTGATAGCCGAGTTTTAACTAGCTAGGTTGCAAATGAGTTGTACCTAGCTGCAACTAGCACACTCGGTTGCAAACTGGCTAGAAATGGGTTGCAGCTAAATGGGAATGGGCTGTAAAAAACAATTTATTTTCCACTGAATCGAGGGAATATAGCCCTTTCTTGATTCATCTAGAAAAAAAGGAGTTTTCTTCATGTGGCCGAAAGATTTAACAATATGGTGTTAGACTGTTAGGGCTAATTAATTAGTACGAAGAATCTAGCTTTTTTAGTGTCAAGTTTATTTAAGGCTCAAGTATAAATAGAGCAACAACAAACAGATGCAATGGGCTTAACTTAACCCAAAAGACTAGCCTGATAAGTAAGGACTGTCCAGTCTTATATGTTGTGCTCCACCACTATAGATTTTCAATGTGAGATTAAACTCAACAATCTCACCCGTCACACATTGGGCCTAAACATTATCACAGGCCTTAATAGTTTTTTTCCATATCCGAACCGAGATATTTTGCTGCTGCCGCCATATATTTTTTAAACCTCCAAATATGATCCGGACGAGTTCCCCCGTCATAAGAGTAATTTTATCTCCAATGTCATATGACGGAGATAACGGGCTCTCCGTCAATGTGTGAGGTGACTGTTGGCCCATGGGCTCTGATATCACTCGTTAGGTTTATTTAAGGCACAGGTATAAATGGGGCGACAACAAACAAAAACAATGGACCTAACTTAACTCAAAAGGCTAGCCTGATAAGAAAAGGCTGCGGCCTTATATGTTGTGCTCTCCCACTATAGATTTTCAATGTGGGACTAAACCGAACATTTAGAAAATAGAAAAGTAGTTTTCCTTCCCCCCTCAAAAGAGGGTGAATAAGATCAAAGAGGGCACACTCAAGACAAACACAAATAGACTTCAAGACTATTCAAGGTGTCCTAGTCTTTAGACAAAAAGGTGCCCCTAGGAGGCAAAATAACGCATAGCGCTGTCTCGTAGAACAACAGGGTTGTCCTATCATCTCCAAGAGTTCTTCGTCGTGTTATACTTTGCTCGAAGCCAGAGCTAGTACATCCCGCTGAACAATACACGAAAGAAAATTTTCATACTATATCTGTCAAAAATAATTTCGTTAAAGCCACAAGGCACTAAGGTCCAACATAGTGCCGCCACCCCAGTCAACATAGGCACGCTATTTGTGTGGGTTGCTTGACTTACTATAGTTGCTCTAGAAATAAAAGTATTGCAATGGTATTTAAAACCTTAGATTTATCTTTTTGATCGATCATCTTCGTTTTATCTTTATCGGAAAAAAATCTGCGTGTTATCACTTCGTTGTTGTTGATTTTTCTTGCACACTTCCATTCGCATTTACGGTTAGACAGAGATCTATAAGTTTTTCTCTGCACCTTGAGAGGCAGATACTTTGGAACTTTGGAAGAACGAATAATAATTAATTGAAGTGGATACAAAGACAATGAATAATAATAGAATGAATTACAGACCTGACTCGTATTTAGGTTGTCATGTTATATATAGTACTTCTACTCAAACATCAACACGCACTAAGTAATTTGCTTGACCTTATTATACGGCTATATACGAATATTGTTGTTTTATACGGAGTGTTGCTGCCCTTCTTCTGGAGTATTGCCCGGCGCTCCTTCACCAGCAGTCCAGCATGTTGGCGAAACGGATGAGTTCATCCTCATTGGTGCCTCTTTGGGCGTCGGCCTCGCTCCTGCCCGTTCACCTTGCACACCGGCTTCTTGAGCAGCCCCTTGCCGTCTTGCCGACGGCGACGAGACGTTGAGGTTCTCCTCCGTGGAGACGTCGACGTCGCCCCTGAGCTCGTCGTCCTGGATCCTGAGCTTGTCGGAATGCAGCGCTTGGAAGAGCACGGAGGTGTGGATGTCGACGAGGTCAGAGCTGGCCTGGCTAAAGCTGTCGATGATGGAGGTGGCGCCCTTGTTGTAGAGCTGCCCTAGGAGGCCCCACTTGCCGGACTCCACGGCGTCGAACTTCTCCTCGGCCTTGGCGGAGCCGGTGCCCAGCGACAGGCCGGACCAGGAGCCTGCCGTAGTCCGCCGGCTTGATCGGGAAGAAGTCCGGGCTGCCCAGGATGATCTGCTTGCTCACGTGCGTCATCGCCACCAGCGTCGTCTGCAGCCATGCAGAATTTGTCAAGTTCAATCCGGCTATTAGATCCGACGGTTCTTGATCCACTTGTTTTACTACGCTGTTGACGAAACCAAAAGTGGCAGTCCATTTTCCTTATCCGGTTTATTGTATAGCTAGCTTATTGAAACCTGATGCATACTGTATGTATGGCTATGGCCGGTAAGCCATGTGCCCATGTGGCCACAAGTACAGTTACTACAGTGGATGTGAAAATACGCAAGCTCGTATACGGTATATATCATGGATATAGTCATCAAGATGTATGGGTTACTCACTGGATTGTTAGCGGCGACGCCTCCGTCGTCGATGAGGTTGAAGGCCCGGGTGTTGCCGTCCTTGTCTTTGGTCTGGAACTGGTGCCCCGGGAGATAGGTCGGCGCGGCGGACGTGCTGATAGATGCACACGTCCGACAGCAGGGCGTCCTTGGAGACATCGTTCATGGCCTGCACATATATAGCCACGTTAAGCATGCATTCAAGGGCGTGCGCATCCAATCCATGTCTCGGCGTGCTATTTCTCGGTGCATCCACGTGGTATACGTACTTCGTATCTGGAGAAGACGGTGGGCTGTTGGAGTGACGATGTTCTGGAGCGCCTGGCTGACCCTCGTCTCGCCGAGGAGCTCCCGGACGATGGAGTGCAGGTATTTACCGTCGTACTTTGGCACCCAAAAGACGCCCCTGGCCAGGCCAAGAAGTCCGCCGCCGCACACAGCAGTCGTCAAACATTTTTAAACTAAACCTGTATTTATTTAGCTGATGAATTAATGATGTGCAAATTAAAGGCAGTTTGGGTCGTCGCTGGCGATCCCTCAGACCCTCACACCTGACGGCTGGGAAGATCTCGGATTCTCGGGGCAGTGCTCGAGGTAGAAGCCGTTGATGTCCTTGGCGCTGAAGAGCGGGCGTCCCCCGTCGTTGGGCGCCGTGAGCATGGCCGTGACCAGCCCGCCGGTGCTGGTCCCGGCCGGCGACCACGTCGAAGTAGTCCGCGAGCCGCGCCCGCGCGTCGAGCTCCTGCAGCTTCTCCTCGAGGAAGGCGAGGATGGTGCCCGGGATGATCCCGCGCACGCCGTCCCCGTCGATGCTCAGCACCGTGACGATGCTTCCGTACGCCGGTGGCGTGGACGCCGCCGTCGACGACGAGGCGCTGCGGCTCAGCGCCCGCTGCGCTGCCGGGTTCAGGGTGAGGCCGCCGGTGCCAGACCCCGAGGCATACACGGGCGCCATCACTTACATACTTATTGGACCCGGCATCGAACGCTGGATAATGGAGTAAAAATGCACGGAGGGTTCGTGAACTTGGCATAATGTGTCAATTAGATCACAAACTCATAAAACCAAAAATTCAAGTCTTTGAAGTTGGCGGTTCTGTTATTTGAATCCTAAAACCGCCATTCTCTTCCTCCAAAAGTGGTTTTGGAGCTATGGTATACGTAGGACCCGTGTGGAACTCTTCTATTTCTCATTCATAACACGTGTGATGATCTATTATTATTGTTATTGTTGTTATTTGTTGTTGCTGCTGCTACTGCACTAGGAGACATTAATGATGAAAAAAAGGTAGAAAATTATGTTACTCACAAATGCGCCTTATATGTCATAGTCAAAGAAAAAAAATATGAATCTAACAAGTGGACCCTACTAGTAAAGACTATAATCAACGTATAGTCAAAGAAAAAATATGGACCTAACAAGTGGACCCTAATAGTAAAGACTATAATCAACGTATAGTCAAACGCGTGGATTGGTGGTTCTGGAAGCCGAGTGACACTCAAGCCAACTTTAAAGACTCAAATTTCGCGTTCTTACTTTAGAAAAACCATGGTCAATACTGAGTTAACAAGTTGATTGATGGTTTTAGGACTGGCACTAAAGCCAGGTGACATGGTTTTTCAAAGTTTCGGACCTGAGGGCTTGAAGCGTGCACTTTGTCTCGTGCTGCCTGCATGTTAATATATAGGCCAGGAATAGCCCCTGACACGGCTTACAGCGCAAGAAACGGTGATGGCTCCTTCTAGGTTGTTCCCGTGATCACAGATTACACGGTTCCTATTTTTGGCTATCTATCCTAACTATGGTAACAACCTGAGGCCCACCATATATTTTACAAGTATAGCAGATTTGTCTAATATTCCCCCTCAATCACAACTTCCCTAAGTTGAGATGGTACTTGAAATTTTCCAACTTGCGTACACTTAGTGCTTTAGTGAATCCATCTGCCACTTGATCCTCTGAAGGAATGAAGTCAACCTGCATGAGCTTGTTATTTACCCTTTCTCTGACAAAATGAAAATCAACTTCAATATGCTTCGTTCTGGCATGGAACACAGGATTGGATGCAAGATACTTGGCACCCATGTTATCACACCACAGTCGTGCAACAGGTGGACTTGGCACCTTCAATTCCTTTAGTAACGCCTGAACCCACATAACCTCAGCAGTTGCATTTGCCAAAGCTTTATATTCAGATTCAGTGCTTGACCTTGATACTGTAGCTTGCTTCTTGGCTTGCCATGACACAAGATTATTTCCGATAAAAACTGCAAATCCACCGGTTGATCTTCTATCATCAGGACAACCAGCCCAATCAGCATCTGAATATGCACTTACTAAAAAGGACCTTGATCTATTAATTCTTAGACCAAGTTTGACACAAGATTTTAGATACCTTAATATCCTTTTTACTGCCGCCCAGTGAACAGTTGTTGGTGCATGAAGAAACTGACAAACTTTATTTACTGAGAAGGCAATATCTGGTCTTGTCAATGTAAGATACTGCAAGGCACCCACTATACTTCTATATCTTGTCATATCTTTAGGACCCAGCGGAACTCCTTCATAGATCGAAAGCTTCTCACTAGTGGACAAGGGTGTACTTACAGGTTTGCAATCAGCCATATTTACTCTTCTCAACAAATCATTCACATATTTTTCTTGTGTAAGAATAATTCCATTCGAGGTTTTACTTACTTCAATACCAAGAAAATAGTGTAAGTCGCCCAAGTCCTTTAAAGGAAATTCGCTATGAAGATCCTGAAGAAGAATTGTTACTGCTTCTGGTTTTGAACTTACCACAATTATGTCATCAACATAAATCAACATAAATATAATGACATCTCCTTTAATGTAGTAGAACAGAGATGTATCTGCCTTAGAACTTTTAAAACCAAGATCACAAAGTTTCTTACTGAGCCTTGAGAACCAAGCTCTTGGTGCCTGTTTCAATCCATACAGCGCCTTGTCTAGCTTGCATACATAGTCTCGTCGAGTTGGATCTTCGTACCCAGGGGGTTGTTTCATATACACCTCCTCTTCAAGTAGTCCATGCAGGAAAGCATTATGTACATCCAGTTGCCTGAGAGTCCACCCCCTGGATATAGCAATAGAGAGAACAACTCGAATGGTAGCAGCTTTAACAACAGGACTAAAAGTATCCTCATAATCAATGCCATATCTTTGCTTAAACCCCTTTGCAACAAGACGAGCTTTATACCTGTCCAAGCTGCCATCTTGTTTATGCTTAATTTTATATACCTATTTGCAGTCAATAATATTCCGGCCTTTCTGAGGAGGAACTAGATGCCAAGTATTATTTTTCATGAGAGCATTATATTCAGTATCCATTGCCTGTTTCCAGTTGCTATCTTCTGAAGCTTCCAATATGTTGCAAGGTTCGCCGGTAGAGGAGAGAAGAGAATATTTGACTGTACCATCAGTATAGACCTTCTCCTTGCGAATGCCGCTTTGCAAACGGGTCCTGGGGCGCTGGATTCGCTGAACTTCTCCCCCTGCCGAGGGAGCCACAGAAGCTCCGGGCTCCTGCGGCACATGACCTGAAGCGGATTCGGTCGGCACCAGCGTCGGGTCCCGTGCAGCAGATGAGCTTTGCGCGATGCCGTCCGCACCCTCCGGACGATCTTCGCTGTCAGGTGGGGCGGAGGAGGCCGCGGATTCGCCTGACCCGCGTGACGCCGTGGATGCACCTGCCGCGTCCGTTGCAGGTGCGGGAGGATCGGCCTCGAGGAGGGCGCCCGAGGATGCTGCACCATGTGCACCTTCATGTGTTGGCACGTGTTCCTGCATTTCTTCATCAACTGCACAGATATTGTTAGTAGGATTATTTGGAAAACCAGTCGTATGATCAGTCAAGTTACTCGCCCCTGTGTTAGTCGTGAGTGGATTAAGCAAAAAAGATGGCAGGAGATTAATGTCATCCTGAAAACGACGACCAGCGTTAGGACCAAGATTCTGGAAAGGAAAAAGGGACTCATCGAATGTGACATCACGAGAGATATATACTCTACCAGAATCCGGGTCAAGACACTTGAAACCCTTGTGAAAAGGACTATATCCAAGGAAGGTGCACTGTTTTGATCGAAACTGGAGTTTGTGATTATTATATGGTCGTAGGTTGGGCCAGCACGCACAACCAAAAGTACGAAAAAGGGAATAATCTGGCTGTTTTTGAAACAGATGATTTAGAGGCGTGTTATAAGAGAGCACCTTGCTAGGAATGCGGTTAATTAAATATGTGGCTGCAATGAAAGCATCCCCCCAGAATTTTAGTGGTATAAAGGCATGTGCAAGGAGAGCGAGCCCAACCTCGACGATGTGGCGATGCTTACGCTCAGCTGCGCCGTTCTGCTGATGCGTGTGCGGGCACGAAATATGGTGTGTGATGCCGACTTGAGCAAAGAAAGGATGGAGTTTCTGATACTCGCCCCCCCAATCTGTCTGCATCGTGATGATTTTTCGGTTAAAGATCTCGAAACTTTGAAAAAACTTCGGATTTAAACTTAAGGAGATATATCCAAGTGAACTTACTATAATCATCAATGAAACTCACATAGTATTTGTGTCCACAAACAGAAGTTGGCGCTGGGCCCCACACATCAGAATAAACAAGTTCTAAAGGATGCTGTGAAACAGTATTAGAATTAGGAAAAGGAAACTGATGACTTTTAGCCTTCTGGCATGCATCACACACCGAATGTTTATTTGAATCCAACGAAACAGGAAGATTAAATTGTCTAATGACTTTCTCCACAATCGGAGTAGCCGGATGACCTAAACGATGATGCCATCTATCAAAGGGAACTTTTGCAGCACTATAGGCTTGCTTTAATTGGCGCCCAGCAGGAAGGGGATAGAGCCCATGATCACACTGTCCTCTAAGCAGAAGTTTCTTCGTTGCCTGATCCTTAATCAAGAAGAAATCAGGGTGAAATTCTATAAAGGTTGAATTGTCAGAGGTGAGACGATGAACAGAGACAAGATTTTTATTGGCTTTAGGAACATAGAGGACATCTTTTAGATGCAGATCATGACTAGGGGTTGTAACAATAGAATGACCAATGCGACTAATTTCCATACCTGCCCCACTGGCCGTGTGGATCTGATCATGGCCCTTGTACCTGTCATGAACAGACAGTTTCTCCAAGTTGCTAGTAATGTTGTCTGTGGCGCCAGAGTCCATATACCAGTTGGTGTCTACTCCATAGGATGTAGTTGCACCTGCATATTTTTCATCTGGTACAAACTCTTCATCAAATCTATACCAACAAACATCAGCCTCGTGGCCCTTCTTTTTGCAAACCTGACACTTGGGCCTGCTGTCCGGCCCACGTGTGTTGCTGTTGGCACCGTTAGGGGCGCCATGTTGTTGACGAGGTGGCCCGCTGGAGCGCCCGCGGCCGCGACCAGAAAACCCGCCGCGCGAGCGCCCTCCACCACCGCGTCCTCGCGATGTGCCGCGCCCCCTGCTGGCCGAATTGACGGAGGAACGCCCGTCGGGTTGTAGCAGATCCATTCGCTGCTCAAATGCGAGCAGTTGGGAGTACGCCTCTCCCACGCTGAGGGGTTCGATCCTGGCAGTGAGGGACGTGACAATCGGGTTGTAGTCGTAGTCGAGCCCGGCGAGGATGTAGGAGACCAGTTCGTCGTCGTCGATGGTCTTCCCAGTAGATGTGATCTCATCCGCGAGAGACCGCATCTTGCCGACATATTCGGCCATGGAGAGGTTGCCCTTCTTCATCGTGGCGAGCGCAATTCTGGTGTTCACGGCGCGCGCTCGAGTCATCGAGGAGAACATCCCCTCGACGGCTCTCCATGTTTCAGCAGCAGTCTTGCAGGCGGTTAGCTGAGACAGAATAGAACTTGACATATTTGAAATTAAGTACCCTAGGACCTGTTGATCCGTAGCAACCCACTCTTCATAGGCGGGATTGGAGACCTCCACTTCCTTGTCATCCTTCGTCACCTTGATCATGGTTGTGGGGGCTTTTGCTGCACCTGTGAGGAAACCCTCTAGGCGCGCACCCCTCACGGCTGCGAGAACTTGCATGCGCCATAGCGCAAAGTTGGTCTTCGTCAGCTTCTCGGAGACCCCTTGACCGGCCAGGGGATTGATGGCAGCTGTGGAATAGGATGTTGACATGGTGAGGGTTTGATTGGATTGGATCTAAGTGTAGGCTCAGGTACCATGAAAAATTATCAGAGGGCTTGAAGCGTGCACTTTGTCTCGTGCCGCCTGCATGTTAATATATAGGCCAGGAATAGCCCCTGACACGGCTTACAGCGCAAGAAACGGTGACGGCTCCTTCTAGATTGTTCCCGTGATCACAGATTACACGGTTCCTATCTTTGGCTATCTATCCTAACTATAGTAACAACCTGAGGCCTACCATATATTTTACAAGTATAGCAGATTTGTCTAATAGATTGATGGTTTTAGGACTGGCACTAAAGCCAGGTGACATGGTTTTTCAAAGTTTCGGACCTGGAATCCTGGTTTCATGAATTCAAAAACCAGTTAATACAGGTGCAAAGTTTCGGGACCGAAATCTAGTTTGACTCTGGAAAAGGCTTCGGTTGTCTGCTGCTCTGTGGCTGCCCGCGCTTTGATGTGTGCTGCAGCACCAGCACGAGCTGGGCGGGAGTATTTGTAGCTAGGCATGGCTGGCTGGCCGGCCAGGGCCCAGGGCTAAAGAACGGAACAACACGGGAGTTGGCCGAAAGTGTATCTGCGTCTTACTCCATCAAAAGTACTGCGAGAAGGTCGCGTTCGTGCTGCTGCGCCGCACCTCGATCGAGGATGAGGGGATCGCATGTATTTGGAAGGGCGCGCGCGAGCACGGCAGCAGGCGAGTCAAACTGTGGAACGGACCAAGCTGCTAGCAGCGACGCGAGTTCCAGCAGCGGAGCGGGGGCGGCCGGAGCACGCGGATGAGGAACCTGTCGCCGTCCGGCGGCCGGACTCGCGGACTACGGTACGGTGTCGCATGACGACGACGGCGAGGACGACCGGGTCAAGCCGTCAAGGTCGCGCACGAACGGAAACCTTTAACCTTAGATATCATGCTTAATTGGGATCGAGGGGTTACTATCGGTAGGCGGTAGCCATTGTTTTCGCCTGGCGACTGGCCGGCTTCTTCTGGCTGCTGCCGCTTTCCTTGCGAGTGCGGGTACGTGGCCGGCGCGCGCCCGCCCGGCGGCAAAGAAGGACGTATGTACGTATGCGTGTGCGTATATGTATCGTGTACCGCGGACCGTCCTGCGGCGAGGAATTCTACGCCTGGAAAGCGGCTGGAACTCCCGTGCCTGCGAACGAATGGAGGCGATCGAAATACTCGTGTTTCAAATGGATGATCTATAATGAAGATAACCGTGTTTTCGAGTGGTCTGTGATGAAGATCAAACCAAGCTTGACTATGTGCACTCAGCCAAGAAAAAAAATAGAAGCCTAGAATGTTGAGATGGTCAAAATCTAAAAAAAACTCCATAGTCCTCTTCAAAAAAGTTGATGAATAGAGCATCTAAAACATCTCATCAATCTCCAAAGTCCAATTTCTACACTGGCCATTGAAACAAGTGAGTTGTATACAATTTTTCTATCTGCTTAGCTCCCACAGCCCCCTTCTCCTCCGAATCACATAGCCAAACTACCGTCGAAAAAACTGGAAACACCTCCATTGACGATTAGCATTGAGGTGGACCATGCAAAGGTGAATCACCTCCGTGCACCGGGCACGGAGTTTTCGCTGCATGGTAGGTGCGGGCAAAGTGCAGAGAGAGCGTCTCCAAGGAGAACGCGACATCCATAGACGACATCATACAAGCTTTCGCCCTAACCTCCATCACCCCCACCTAGACCCGAACACCACGAATGCCATAGCAACCAAACACCACGAACGCCATACCAACCATATCAGGTCAAAATACCTAGCGGCCGGCGGCGAGCAGGAGGTGTCGGCGACCGTAGACCACATAGCCTTGGCGCCTAGGACCACCGTAGTAACATTGGGTGTACGCACGCCTTGGTTGGGTGCCAAGGATGTGACGACCCACCAAGCAACGTTGGTGAGGCCGGCTGCCTAGTGCGCCCACCACCACCGTGCCACCAGACCAGCGCGGCGCCACCGGTCCATGAGAGTAGCCCCGCCCGCAAACGCACACAACCTGTCATTTACTGGCAATTTTATGGATCTTTAAAGACCTGACTAAAGTAGTATCATACTGAACTAACACGAGCCTTGAAGAACATGAAAGGTAAACATGTATTCAACTATTCAAGACGTGGCAAAACAACACCAGAGACACGCACATGCTTCTAGAATTCATTTTTTTTTAGCAAAAAGAACAATATCCGGCCTCAGCAAACATGCACAACCAAGCTCTACATAGTTTTTAGCTAAACTGCTGATTGGATAAGGGGAAATAAAGCACAAATAAACAATTACTCCATATCATAAGCAAAGTACATTATTGCTCTACATCCATTGTTTGCAAATACGTCTAAGGCAATAATCTACAATGCATTGCTCGCCAAACGGACGGTCTCTCTTGTGGCATCACGCTACAATATGGCTCAAGTATGCAGCCAATATGCTCCCTTGAAAGTAGCCTACATAAAGAAGTGTGATATTTTTTTAAAAACAATTTCATTACGTGTACACCAAATAAGAGCGGCAACCCCCACATAGATAAAATTTATTTCCTCCTTTGTTCCCATTAATTAACTAACCCCCGACCATGTGCATAACGGATCTAGGTGGGTTCTCCAGATAGACTTGGCATGATGGCAATAAAAAAAGAGGTGCCTAATCATTTCATTACAATCACAGAAACAACACCTTTCATCTTCAAACCAATTTCTTTTAGCTAAATTATCTTTGGTTAAAAGTACCCCATGTTGTACATGCCATAAGAAAATCCTTATATTTAGAGGGAGTTCAATTTCCAAATAAATTTATTGGAGAAGGGTGTACCCTTGTTCATCAAAGATTGGTACATAGATTGAACCGAAAAAACACCATGCCTATGTAAGTCCTAGGTAAAAATGTCTCTCTTATTAGAAAGTTGAAGGTTGAATATTAGATACTTCCGCTACTAGATTATTCCAAGTGGCCAGTTTGTCCCCTGGCTAACACTATTTGAAAAGAAATATTTAGTGGCCGATGATTCATAACATTTTCCATAGAAGCATGTGGGTAATTGACAATACTATATATAAGCCTAGAAAGTTGCATTTTGAGTGGTGTGGCTCCCATCCAAGTGTTTTCCTAGAATCTGGTTTGTGAGCCTTTCTCTTATATTGAAAGTCCTGCACCCTAGGAAATCTTCCCTGGCTCATAAAATGCCTTTCCAGAAATGTGAGTCACTAGACTTAATTTGAACATGTGACAAACATTTTGAATTAGATATTTATTTCTAAGTAATGTTGGGCATGGTCTTTCTTCATTAGGAAGTCTAAATAACCATTTACTAAGAAGGCATCTATTTTGAATCTAAAGATCTAATATTCTTAGGATGACATAGAGTATTCCATTTAGCAAGGCTGTATTTTCATTTATCATTATAGCCTTTTCAAAATAATGTGGACCGTACCAATAGGAGTCTAGTCTCTTCAGTACATATTTTAGAATCTCATAAAAGGACATCATGAACATGGTAGGCCGCTAAGAACTGAATTTAGCAAAACCAGCCTGCCTCTGCTTCTAGAATTCATGCACGAGGAAATAATTGACGAAACGAAATAATATGCAAAAGCTGCATGACATTAAATAATAAAAACATTCAGTACGCATGCATGCAGTTGAGTGTCCATTCTAGTGACGGCACGAACATTATTGATACTCACCACGTAGATAGCTTAACAGCTTCGCTCAACATCGTTAGCTGTACGATAGCTATTTTTTGCGCAGTTTATGATGAGTTGATGACTCTATGTTAATCTAATTGGCCACTTGTGGTATAGCTTGCACATGCAGTTATGCAGAGCCATGGATTGTACGATTTGCGAATATAATGCTCGATCTATTGGCTATTGCCACTATGTCAAAGTCACAAATAGGAGTCACCATAATCTGTGAAGGCAAAATTTAAACTCATCACTGTTTACATATTTGTGACACTACTTGTGCAAACGCATCACAAATGAGTTTGCCCAGGCTATGGTGGTGCTATATTAGAGACATGTCTTGTCAAACCGCGTCACAAATTACTGACGAGCATACATTAGTGACAGCTAAAAATAAACCACGTCACTGATGTGAACATCTATTAGTGACGTGGATACTCTATCCGCGTCTCTAATATGAATTACAAGGATGGCCATTAGGATCATGATATATCAATGACATGTTACTCTATCCGTGTCTCCGTTATGAATCCGCAACAAACAAATTTTACGGATAGATAAAAAAGAGAGGCAAATTTAATTGGACTACTAATTGAGCCATGTATACTCTAAATACTATACGGATAGATAATAAATGAGGGGTAATAAAAAATTTCAGATCCAATAGGGATCGAACCAATGAACCAAGGCCTTGGCAAAAACTGCACAAACGACTGCATCGTTCAAGCGAAGTCAGCTATTGTGGTAGTTTAAAACTATTAGTACTGTTGCTACCATATTAAATATAAAACCCGCAGCTCGTCCAACCCTAGGGGACTCCGCAGTCCACACCCACCCCCGTGGGCCGCCGCCACCGAAGACGCCGGATCCCTCCCTCCCCACCGAAGATGCCGCTGCTCCCCGTGGCGCCGCCCCTCGCAACATGGCCATGCGGATCTCCTCTGGCTCCTCCTCGTTGGTGCGCCCCCTCCTGCCCTGCTCGCATCCGCCCTCCGCTTCTGTCTCCTCTCTCGTCCGCCATTGCTGCTGCGCTTCGTTGATTCAGATCGATTTGGCTTGGAATAGCGAGGTGGATGCGGTGGTGTCGCAGAGCTGACAGGCGGCGCTGAACAGCCAGCACAGGCAAGCAGAGGCATGGATACCGCGACATAGGCAAGGGACGGCAGCATGGCGAGGTGTCCGTGGGGGAGTACATCGAGCCCATCCACAAGCCGACACGGGCGCAGCGAAGTAGAGAAACATCCAGCAGACTCGCGGAACAAAGAGCTAGAGGTGAATCGCATCTTCTTGTTATTTAATCTCTAATTTCCGTTCATTATCTGTTAAATTGTTGACTGTTATGTGTATTCCGGCAACGTGTAGATCGTTTGACCCTTAGCATATTGGTGACTGCTATTAACAATACAGTCATTGTTGGGCTTTGGAAACACGAAAAGCCTAATATTTCTCACCACCATGTGATCTTATAATGTCTGCGGCAACTGAATTTACATTTTAACTTCAGAATACGACTAATAGACTACTGATTGATTTAGTTTTTCCTTTGCGTATAAACAATGCAGAATATGCACAACGTATTACATTCTGTTATTCATATATGGACATTAAGGGTTGGTTCTTTTAGGGTTGTACATATCACTGATTTCTCCTAGCTATCCATGTAGAAGTGTTTATACGATTTCTGTTTTTTCTATTTGTAGGTTACCTCTATCTGAGTGTGCTAAATGATGTTATTCCCTCTGCATTCAGAAATTAAGTTTCTGCATCGCAGCTGATCTTGTTCCAATCTAAGAACTTTAAAAGGTGATCTAGGTGTCTCCTAGAATACTGCCTTTCACCATTTGCAAATGCTGCAGTCAGTCCTAAAATACTGAGCTATAGTCCATGCCAATCCTAAATAATTTTTAACCTTAAAGCTAAGATGTTATGGAAGCTTATATCATTTGCAGACTACTTGAAAACTTTTAAAGATTTGAATGAGTTGCTAGCTAAAAATCCTGGATGTTTAAGATATAGTGGAGTAGCAGAAGGCATCTTCATTCTATTTCATTGTATTATGTTCGCTTCAGATTATCTTAATTGACTTTGGCATCCCTTGCATTTAATCTGGGCAGCATAGCAATCTATCCCTTCTTTTTCTTAATATTGATTAACTGGTAGTATAGTTTCAAATTGGTTCATAGTCACAGGTGATCACCTTGTTGTGGCTTCTTACTGTACAACACAAATTGTTTAGCAAAGTCTCATATATCTCCTTTGATACAACCTGATGAATTACTTGTTAAATTTCTGAGCAATCACTTTGTTATGTACATTCAATAATTATGGGTGATTTTATCACAACATGATTTGACTAATCGTGTAATTTTGGACATCTATGCCATGGTAATAAACTCTTAGAGCCTATCTACAGAAGTAGCCAAGTTATGTAGCATTTGAACAGCATGAGAAACAGCTAGGACCTAGGAGTCCTTTATCTTCTTACTGAACATCATAATCTATTTAGCACAAGTCTCATATATGTCCTTTGATCAAACCTGATTTGTTTACCATTATCACTTGTCAATACAGTTTACATTGGATGTTTATCTATTTTTCTACCGTTTTTTGTTATAATTAAAACATACACCGAACTATTATTTGCATTAACTCTTATTATTTTATTTTACAGGTTCAGAGGTCTAGTTAATCAATCTTTAGTCAAACGACAAATGGAAGTATATAACTTGTTGTGTGCAGTACCGTTGTTTCATCTTGTTTTTGTTAGGCTCCATAGACAATCTTGTGGTAAATCTTTATGCGTGTATGTGTGAAAATTGTATAGGAACAAAGATAAGGCATGTCTTCTATGTAAATTAAACTATATGTGTAATTGAGACTATTTATAAAATCTGTATATGTATCTATTGTTGATTTTCCTATTTCTTTTTTTTGTTGTCGCAATTTATCATTAGAGACGTGGATTCTAAAAAACGTGTCACTGATGTATTAAATCAGAGACGTGGATTTCACAAACGCGTCATTAATGTATCAAATTTGAGACACGAGTTTCACAAAACACGTCACTATTTTGATACATTAGTGACGCAGTTTTCTTAGGACACGTCACTGATTGTGACGGTAGTTCTCGCGTCACTAATGTCATTTACATCAGTGACAAAAATTTAGTGACGCGAAAATCTACCGTCTCAAACGTAGTTAAGAGCCGTCTCTGATATGTGGTCTGTGGTGTAGTGTGCTCACTACGTACATAGACTCGTAACATGCGGAGACAGAAATGGATCGAAGGAGAGCTGATTTTAAATGAGTAAATAATTAGTACTTTACAGTATATATAGGGGACATTTTTTTTACACTAGTAAGGGGCACAATTCATATAAAACTTAGATTGTTGTGCTATTTTTCGTTTGTTGAGAAAAAATACATATAATAAATGCTAATAAGTTACTTTCCATTAGTTAGATAAAAAATACATAAGGTATACTCGAATTGTTAGACTGGAACCAGAGCTGCAGCCCCCTTGAGCTCGCCCTGGCTCATAGAGTAGCCCGTTAAACACTCCATGTGCAGGTGTCGGTAGAAATGCTAATGAATTTTTTATGTGAATATAGACATGCAATTCATTTTGTATTTTAAAAGCATGCATATGTAGAATAGTGTTCCGTGTGGCAAAATGCAACGGAATGTTCTACGAACTGCAAGCGCAGATTAACTATAGCCAAAGGACAGAAACATTCTGTATAAACAAGGCACGCGGTTCTTACCGGGGGCGAGCGGGATGCTAATCTAGGCTTATCTCTCCAAGAAGACACCTTATGGACGACAGCCGAAACAGACTTAGCATCAATTTGTGCTCTGTCATGGACTAGCAAAGCAGCAATTAAAGAAATTAGTCCATCAATCGGTACTCTTGTATGTGTTAGAGTTTTAAGAGATATAAATTTAATCTTTAATAATACTACCTCTGTTCTTTTTTATTTGACGCGGTTGATTTTTTTTTCAAAACTTTAATCACTCATCTTATTTAAAAAATTTATGCAAACATGTAAAAGTACAATACATGCTCAAACTAATCTTAACAATAAAATAAAATAACAAAAAATAGATGATAACTTATATATTTTTTGAATAAGACGAGCGATTAAAGTTTTGAAAAAAAAGTCAACCGCCTCAAATAAAAAAGAATGGAGGGAGTATTAGATGTGGTTATTATAATTCATCTTTCGTAATATCATTGTAGGTAATTTATATTCAAATGTAGGAATTGTTTTTATTTATTTTTACGATGGCATATTGGGCAATTTATATATAGATTTAGAACGTATTTTCATTCACCTTTTATAATGGTACGATGAATAAATTATAGGCAAATCTAGGTGTTATTTCATTCATATTTTATAATGGCATGGTAGTTAATTTTTATGCAAATTTAGGGGTTATTCTAATTAGTATTTCATAATGGTATGTGGGTAATTTTTATAAAAATTTAGAGGGTTATTTTATTTCATCTTTCATAATGATATGGTGGGTAATTTATAAGAAAATATAATAGATAAAATGTCTATTCTTAGAGCTATATGATGGACGGCCGAATGTTTCTTTTTTTGTAAGAATTACTAGGATTTATCTTTTTTTTCTAGGGTGTCTGATGATAATTAACGTGAAGATATAAAAAGAGTCTCCAATTAGTAATAATAAGATAAGTATTTCTAAAAGAGATAAGTATTATAACGTAAATATCGCTACTTAAAATTGTTTATCTATGTCCTATTTTATTTAGGAAAACCAGAGGGGTT
The DNA here is from genome assembly GCA_030272315.1 of Paspalum vaginatum. Taxonomy (NCBI): domain Eukaryota; kingdom Viridiplantae; phylum Streptophyta; class Magnoliopsida; order Poales; family Poaceae; genus Paspalum; species Paspalum vaginatum. The sequence goes on from CM059018.1 coordinate 37,860,946, forward strand.
CCCCCTACAACAATATTGAAAAAAATAAATAAAAAGATGCCCTATACAACATCTAGTGAAAGTTTGCTAGCCAAAGTTCTATGGAAGGAAGAAAATACTTAGCGCATTGTAAAGAACTAACGAAAACTCTGTACAGAAAAGAATTTTACAAGCATAAACCTGTCTTTGACCAGAGAGATGCCGATCATTTTTATTCGCTTGTGATATTATGTATGCTTTTCCATCTCCACTCATAGTTTCCCTCGTTTGAGTTAGACCACTTCTAGGTGTATTCGATATATGTTTAGTTGCAACCTTAGCTTAGGCTACGACTTAACTCTCTTGTAGCGCAGTTCATCTGATGTGACTTCATAAAACGATCGATCAGACTTTTGGCTTCCCAATACTTGAGAAAAAGTAGCAAAAAAATGGCAACAATCTATGACCAGTGGAAAAATCAACGGTCAGAACACGAAGCCGTAACGTGTATCTTCAAAAACCAGAACAATCCTCGCTCTAGTCAAGCTTGTTGTTGGTTTGATCTTCTTCAATTCACAAACGGCTCGAAAACACGGTTATCTTATTACATCATCCGTTTGAAACACCAGTATTTCGATCGCCTCCAGGCGTATAATTCCTCGCCGCGTGCACGAGACGGTCGGCGGCACACGGATACAATACGCATACGTACGTGTGTACGTCCTTCACCGCCGGGCGGGCGCGCGCCGGCTACGTACCCGCACTTGCAAGGAAAGCGGCAGCAGCCAGAAGAAGCCGGCCAGCCGCCAGGCGAAAACAATGGCTAGAGGTATGTAACCCCTCGATCCCAAGCATAGATACATATCTAGTATACGTGAGGTTTTCCGTTGGTGCGCGACCTTGAGGGCTTTGACCCGGTCGTCGTCGTCGTCATGGGGCACCGTACCGTACCGCGAGTCCGCGACGGCGACACAGGTTCCTCGTCTGCGTGCTCCTCCGGCCGCTCCTCGCCTAGCTCGCTCTCGCTCGCTGCTGCATGGCCCGTTCAGCAGTTTTGACTCGCCTCCCCGCGCTCGCGCGCACCCTTTCCAAATACGATCCCCTCATCCTGACCTGGTGGACTCGAGGTGCGGCGCAGCAGCACGAACACTTGGCGTACTACCAACTCCCGTGTTGTTCAGTTCTTTAGCCATGGCCAGACTCCCCACCCCAGCCCCCCCCCCCCCCAGGCCTACAAATACCCCCGCCCAGCTCGTGCTGCATCAATCCATTCCATCGACCTCGATCGCCACAACGCGCATAACAAAGCGAAACAGCCAGAGAGGATCAGGCAGAGACGAAGCCTTCTCCCTCTGAAGCGATCGAGAGGTCTAGCATCTCCTAGGTCTCGAGCAGGGGTCAGACGACGTTTGTTTCGCACTGCTTTCCAGCTAGCACGAGTTAGAGGCGGTGCCGAAGTAAGTGATCGATGGCGCCCGTGTATGCCGGCGCGGGGTCCTCCGGCCTCACCGTGAACCCGGTGGCGCAGCGGGCGCTCAGCCGCGGCGCGTCGTTGGCGTCCACGCCGCCGGCGTACGGGAGCATCGTCACCGTGCTGAGCATCGACGGGGGCGGCGTGCGCGGGATCATCCCGGGCACCATCCTCGCCTTCCTCGAGGAGAAGCTGCAGGAGCTCGACGCGCGGCCGGACGCGAGGATCGCGGACTACTTCGACGTGGTCGCCGGGACCAGCACCGGCGGGCTGGTCACCGCCATGCTCACGGCGCCCAACGAGGAGGGGCGCCCGCTCTTCGCCGCCAAGGACATCAACGCCTTCTACCTCCAGCACTGCCCCAAGATCTTCCCAGCCGTCAGGTGAGGAGGATCGCCAGCGACGACCCAAACGTGCCTTCAATTTTCACATCATTAATGAATCTACCAGCTAAAAAAACAGGTTTAATTAGTTTAAAAATGTTTGACGACTGCTGTGTGTGCTGTGTGCAGCGGCGGACTTCTTGGCCTGGCCAAGGGCGTCTTTTTGGGGCCAAAGTACGACGGCAAGTACCTGCGCTCCGTCGTACGGGAGCTCCTCGGCGAGACGAGGGTCAGCCAGGCGCTCCAGAACATCGTCATCCCCACCTTCGACATCAAGCTCCAACAGCCCACCGTCTTCTCCAGATACGATGTACGTATACGACGTGGATGCATCGAGAAGTAGCACGCCGAGACATGGATCGGATGCATGCTTAACGTGGCTATATATGTGCAGGCCATGAACGATGTCTCCAAGGACGCCCTGCTGTCGGACGTCTGCATCAGCACGTCCGCTGCGCCGACCTACCTCCCGGGGCACCAGTTCGAGACCAAGGACAAGGACGGCAATACCCGGACCTTCAACCTCATCGACGGAGGCGTCGCCGCTAACAATCCAGTGAGTAACCCATGCATCTCGATGACTATCTGCGTGATATTAATTACGTGCGCGCATATAGACAAACCGAACACCAATCAAAGTGGCTTTTTCACATCTACTTGTGGCCACACATGGCTTATCATAGCAACACAAGCATGATGCATATATGCTTCAGTTTTCAATAAGCTAGCTATACACGAAACCGGACAAGGAAAATGGGCTGCCACTTTTGCTATCGTCAACAGTATAGTAAAACAAGTGGACAGTGAAGCCCCACCACCTATACCCCTTAAGATTTTTAGACATAGAAAACGAAGAAAGAAGAAAAAGTAGAGGTAGGAGAAGCAGTGAGCCCATCTACGTGTTCATCCTTGATCCGCCGGATTGAACTTGCTGACAGATTCTGCATGTATGCAGACGCTGCTGGCGATGACGCACGTGAGCAAGCAGATCCTCCTGGGCAGCCCGGACTTCTTCCCGATCCAGCCAGCCGACTACGGCAGGTTCATGGTCCTGTCCCTGGGCACCGGCGCCGCCAAGGCCGAGGAGAAGTTCGACGCCGTGGAGTCCGGCAAGTGGGGCCTCCTGGGGTGGCTCTACAACAAGGGTGCCACACCCATCATCGACAGCTTCAGCCAGGCCAGCTCCGACCTCGTCGACATCCACGCCTCCGTGCTCTTCCAGGCGCTGCACTCCGACAAGCAGTACCTCAGGATCCAGGACGACGAGCTCAGCGGCGACGAGTCCTCCGTCGACGTCTCCACCGAGGAGAACCTCAACCGCCTCATCGCCGTCGGCAAGGGGCTGCTCAACAAGCCGGTGTGCAAGGTGAACGTCGAGACCGGCAGGAACGAGGCCGACACCAACAGAGGCACCAATGAGGATGAACTCATCCGCTTCGCCAACATGCTGGTGCAGGAGCGTCGGGCCAGGTTGCAGAAAAAGGGCAACAACACGCCGTAAAACATCAGTATACGTATAGGGCCAATACACACACTTGTCAGATGTTTGAGTAGAAGTATATAACATGGTAACCTAAATACGAGTCAGGTCTCTGTAATTCATTCATTGGTGCCTTTGTTTACTGGGGTGACGACACTATGTTGGACTTTGTGGGCTTGTGTCTATAATGAAATTGTCTTTGACAAATCTAGTCAGAAAACTTTCCTGTATGTATTGTTCAGCGGATGCACTAGCTCGTGCGGTTAAGAAATCTTGGAGATGATAGTACAACCTTGTCATTACCTGCTATGCTTTATTTTGCCTCCTAGGGACAGCCTTTTGTCTAAAGACTAGAACACCTTGAAGCACGTGTGTTCTCAAGTGTTTTTTCCTTCGCCGCATCTTGCATAGTTGAATACACGTTTGCCTTTCTTGTCCTTCTCAAGGTTTATATTTGTTCAGTATTAGTACTAGTTTTAGTTACGTCTCTAAAGATTCATTAGATTCCAAGTAAACGACAGGCTACATTATCAATAGTCGTACTATTTGCCCACAAGAAATCTCAACCAAACACATCAGTCTATAGTGTCAACATTTTAGAGTGTGTGCGATAAGGATCTCAATTGATTGGTGGTTTGGTTTGTAGGGCGAGAGAACTATATCATACGGTAGTAATCCACAAACAGATTCATATTCTTTTATCTTCATCTCTACCATGGTACAGTATCTTGGGAAAAAAACATGAACCCCACAAACTAGAGAATTTTAATTAATTACTTGGGAATTAAACCAGGTATATATTCTATTAACAAAACATTGCTCGCCGATAGCATTGATGCATATCTGAATAAACTTCACCGCCACTAGTCATCATAGACCCAAATATAGTTCACAGAATCCTGGTTCTCAACTATCACCACCATACTCTTTTTTTTAATGCATGGTCTATCATGTGCATATATATACTCTAGAAGGTGGCACCATGAATCATCATTAATTTATATACTACTTCTTCCATGCTACTCCCTCCGTCCCAAATTGTAATGGGTTCTATCTTTTTTTGTTTGTCCATATTCATATGGATGTTGAATGAACCTATCAATACACATATTGAACGCTTATACATGGAGAAATAAATGAATCTAATTGAGGTCTAGAACTCTATTATAATTTGGGATGGAGGGAGTAATTTATAGGTCAATTGTCTTTTTTATCCCAAGTTTGACCAACTCATTCTATTCAAAAAATTACAAAAATATAGAAAAATTAAAGCCATAATTAGAATATGTTACTATATGTAAATAATAACTATGGAAATTTTCGAATAATTTGATGTCAAAAAAATTCAAATAACCAGTAAATTAGGACGGACCGGAGGGAGTAGCAATTAAGGCGACCAAGCCTATTGATTGTGGACCATATATGCATGCTGACCCTGTTAATTTTGTGGGAAAGCTACCCATGTATAATCCATTCATATTTTGAAGTGGTATCTAACGTCGACAGCGTGAGAAATTAACCAAGTCGCACGCGCGCACACGCACGAGAAGTTTCCAGCGGAGAAAATGCGATAGTCGATGAAATAAAGAAACTGTGTTCTCTGGTCAGGACTCGGAAATGATAGAGATTAATTAATAATTAAGCACTTGCAGGAAGAGTACTTTAGGAGAGATTCTACGAATGACTATATATAGCGACGTGTGTGTCCCCTTTTTGTTTAAGAAGGAAAGTTGCGTATCTCACTGTGTCAACGACGTTTAAAATTGCTCAGACATGCATTCCGTGTGCCGTTAACAGTGGCACGATGGAATGGATTGATAGTTACGTACACGCTCAACATCGTTGGCTGTACGATGGCTAATTGGCTATCTTATGCTCTGTATGTATTACCCCGTTCAACATCCACGTTCTGCATACAAATGTTTCTTTATTTTTATTTTTTTTTTTGACAAAACGTCTTCAAAACGCGACGCGACGGAATGTTCTGCGAACTGCGCGAGATCTATAAACTAGAGCAAAATATACTACAAGAGCGTTCTGTATAAACAGTGGCACAATGCAATGTCCACGGAATGGAACGAGCGCTGCCGCCCGGCGGCTAGAGCTTAATTTGGGTGCTAATCGCACGCCTCCCATCCATCCATACAAGCCGAACGCTCGCTTAACACTTGTCATTGGTGCTTCCATTGTCCTTTCTTCCTTGACTTGGCCTCGATCCTGTGCAGGTTATATTACTTGTTCGACCCGTAGCTACGTACGGCCGGCGATGAGCACTGAAAACTCAACGACGATATATCAGAACTCAAGTGTGTACGTGGAATGTGTGGTGTAACGTGCAAGTGTGCGATGACAAGTTTCTAGATAATACCATGGTATTAAACAATATTGTAGCATTTGTTTAAAAAAGTGTTTGGTACCTTCTCCAAAACCACAGTTTTGAAAATCATGGTTTATGGCGTGTTTGGAAATAAAGTTTTCAATACTATGATTTTATAATACTATAGTTTTATATTGGTCATGACACAACCATAGTATTTTTCCTCCCTACCAAAATCATAGTATTCTAGGAAGTGTTTGGTTCCACAGTCGTAACATGGTTTTACTAGTCTCTTGCTCACTTGGATGAAAAACTTTAGTATGGAGTGGAGTTTATAATATTCCAAAAATACAATAGTATTATCAATAACATGGTTTTAAATACATAGAGTTCTCAAACAACTTTTGGTCCAAATAAGGTAAGAATATTTTGTTTCCAAACAGATTCTTAGCTAAAACCAAAGTATTTTTAGAGTATTTGATACTTGGGTCTGCACCAAAGTTTTCAGTCAACAGCCCTCATGATGGCCTGTCTTCTCTTTGCTGGCACTGCTCTTCTGCGCCCCGACCTCCATCTTCTTCTCTCCCGCGGCCTTCTCTCCTGTCGCCGGCGCTATCGGCCTGCTCCTCCACGTCGATGAGGCCCGCCCTGCGGCCTCGCTACCTGTGCCGCCAAGCCTCGCCCCATGCGGCCACACCCCGCCTCCCGCGTCGCCGCCGGCCCACCTTCCGCGCGGCGGCCGCCCGTTGCCTCGTCTCCCGAGCCGCTGCCGGCTCGCCTCCCGCTGGGCGGCCTCCCGTTGCCCCGTCTCCACGCCGCCGCCGGCCCACCTCCCATGCGGCGGCCGTCTGTGCCCCCGTCGCCCTGTCCCCCGGGCCGCCGGCGGTCGCACCCCCGCGCCCGGTCTCCTGGCCCCTCCCGCCGCGGTATTGGGGAGCGGCCGCTCCTGCCCCCCCGGCTCCTAACCCCGCTCATGCCCCCGGCTCCCGCCGGTGGTCTTGATTCGATTGGACCCAAGCTTCCCCACCGGCGGCTGGATCATGTACTTAACCAAGCCGTTGCTGTATTAGTTGTTGTGATGTTGATTTGGGCTGTATTTCTTGGTTGAGAGCGGTAAGAATATCATGCAATCAAACAGTTGGTAGTTTAAAAAAATACTACAGTTTTATTGAAGTATTTGAAAACTATAGTATCTCTGTCATGACCAAAATATACTACAGTTTTATAAAACCATAGTATTGAAAAATTGTACTACCAAACAAGCCTAAGACAGTAACAATCCGATCGACAGGCCGATGAGTGAAGGCCGACCTCTGAAATGGTGGGAAACACGGCTAATAATACACGAGTCGTCATCTTCCCTGGCGTAGAATTCCTCGATCGCCGCCCTGTACGTACGTACGCCGACACGCTGCACTGGATGGAGCGGACCCGGCAAGTTCGGCACCCTGCCTACCTGCAAGTGAAAAAATCGGGGTGTGTCCAGTCCACTCCACTCGTGAGAAGCCCGACCCGATCCACCGCCGCCTATCGTCGTCGTCACCGGGACACCGCGAAATGGTGACCGGCCAGGATCCCCGTACAATTCCGTCCCCGCGCGCTCGGCTCGCGGTCTCGCTCCAGCTCGGCCCGTTCGACCTTTTGACTCGTCGTCCCCTTGCATCCCGGAGCGCCGGAGCCTCAGATCACGTCTGTTCCGGCGCCCCACGAACATACATTCTTGTGTCTCCCCTAGGCACACGGTACTTGTTACTTTATATCGTAAAGATGCGGTACTTATTACTTTGCATATATATTATTAGCGAGTGGTACTTATTACTTTGCATAGTGAAATCCTTCTCAAGCTTATTCGTCGTGTTTTCACGATTATCTTAATTAAGAAGTTTTTGCAGGACTATTTCCTTTCATCCTCATCAAGTCCTTTAGACCCTCAATCTCTTGTTTGTGATCATCATTTTGGTAGTCAGATGACCATACAAGAACATGTTCAACATAAAATTGTTTTTCTTGGGAGTAACAATGGTTAGAACAAGATAATAATCCACATTAGCTTGTGAGCAAGTGCATTTGAGTGTGTGAGGTTGGTAAGATGTTACCGTAGCAACCACGCCCACGTGAATTACCACTAGTATAGCATGTGAATCTACAAGCTTTCATGCATGAGGGCGATGTGCTTGCTACTAGTGAGCTCCTCAAGTTGAGACAAGAGCTAAGAGTAGCTCTTTCCAATTGTTAAACCATGGGAATTATATAGTACTATCATCGTCGCTCCTTGAACATGTATATTCTCTCTAAGATAATTTTTATATAATAATAATGATATATTTTGGTAAATTAGAAGTGTATATAGAGGGCAATTTGGGTTCTTCGCTGGCCGGCGGTGACATTTGGACACCTCGTAACCTCACCCTCACCTCACACTGCACAGTCACTCGTCGGCTATTAATCTATTATTAATTCCTAAGTCGTTTAGGCAATATCCAGTATCAATGTTTATTAGAATTTAAATTTGTTTAAATTTGAATTTGACCCGAAATTCTGTGCTATTTTAGTGAGGGGCGACTTTTTTTCTGAAAATGTAGACTCTGGTCCCAGCTTTTATGTCGTGCTTCCATAATCAATTTTCGATGCTGGGCTGTCATATGCACAAAACGTATATCAATGTGAAAATATCCACGGCCCCATATAACCTCAGAGATGTTCTATATATAATTCAGTTCTTGACACACAGAACGGGGGCCCAATCTCTTCTATGGATTGTGTTTAAACATGGGTACGACTAGACATAATAACTATTCAAAACTTTGTGACAGGACAAAAGAAAAATATACTCTAAGCAGTTTTTCCCTAAATATATAACTATATACTGACGTGGTAAGAGACTTCATTATACAATGCAAGCTTAGAATATATATGAAATTAGTGGTGTTGTTCTCAGGCAGTCAGGCTAAGCCAAACTAATGCGAGTACCAGCTAAGATCAGGTCCTTATCTCAAACTTATATATACGTCACAGTGTCACTCTAGTCAATATAGCTAGGGGGGTTATTGTTGATTGAGATTTCTTGTGGGCAAAGGGTACGACTTTGAACGTGTGTCAGCCCATACGGCAATGAACGTCGCGTTTATTTACTTGGAATTTGCAGAGCATTAGAGTTTAGTATTAGACTGAATTAGTCCATCAACCCGTGCTCTCGCATGGGTTAGAGTTTTAGGAGATATCGATTTAATCTGTAATAATATTAGAGCTAATTGATTTAATTCATCTTTTGTAGTTTCATTGTGGGTAATGTATACACAAATTTAGAAATTATTTTAACTAATATTTTATGATGGCATATTGGGTAATTTATATACAGATTTATGGCTTATTTTAATTTATCTTTTATAATTGCATGTTTAGTAATTTATATACAAATTTAGAGGGTTATTTTAATTCGTATTTTATAATCGCATAATGGGTAATTTTATGCAAATTTAAGAGGTTATTTAATTTATATTTCATAATGACATGGTGGGCAATTTTTATACAAATTTAGGGGATTATTTTATTTCAATTTTCATAATGTCATGGCGGGTAATTTTTTAGAAACTATAATAGATCTAATAACTACTATTATTAGAGCTATGTGACGGATGACAGGATGTTTTTTATATTTATGAGAATTATTAGGATTTATCTTTTTTCTAGAAAATAAATCTATTATTAGAGCTACATGATAGATGACGGAATGCTAATTACATCGAAAACATATCTCATGGCTATTAAGATTTTAATCTTCAATTGATGATAGGATGTTTCTGATTATTGTAAGAATTTCTATGATTTTATCTTTTATTTAGCGCATCTTGTGAGGATTAATAAGATGCTCCAAAAAAAGCCTTCAATTAGTAATAGCATGATTAGACACAAAATATTTGTTTCATAGAAAAGTTTCTAGCATCTTTATGAAAAAAATTACAGAATCATTTAGTAGTGTAAATTTATAAATGGAAAAAAAATTTGACAAAAAACCGAAAGTAAATTTTAAAATGGAAAAAATCTGTCAAAAAAAAGAAGAAATTTGCTTTCATTGATAGTTGACTTAAAACCTTTTGTAATGGCAGATGTGGGTAATTATTTAGAAAATAAATTAAAAATTAGAAAGATCTGCAAAAAAGGAAGAAATTTGCTTTCGTTGAGAGTTGAACTCAAAACCTTTCATAATGACAGAGGTGGGTAATTACTTCGAAAACAGATCCAATGGCTATTAATATTCTAATCTGCCAATTGATGGCCAGATGTTTCTGATTTTTGTGAAAAATTCTATAATTTATCTTTTTTCTGGTGTGTTTTGTGAGGATTAACGTGGAAGCTCCAAAAAAGCCTCTAATTAGTAATAGTAAGATAAACACAAATTTGAAAAAAAATGCATGCACTCCAATCATTATTCAAGAAGTGTCAAAACAATACAGACGACGAATTCTTCTTTAGAATTGCTTCACAAAGTAAAACCTGTTTATTAGGTTATTGGTAATAGATTTATATATATAATATGACATATCTCAAACTATACGTGAACAACACAGGGAAATGAATGGAACATACATATACGAGCAGTATGAAAACCCGTCCATATATACGAGCGGCAAATTTAATTTTCAGTATGCTAGTTTGAAAGCTTCTGGCGCCGGCGTCGCTCGTCGGAGAGCTGCTTTGCAAACTTGGCGAGCTGCTCGGCGTTGGTGCCCTCGCCGGGAACCTCCACGTTCAGGCCGGTCTCCAGGTCCACCCAGGAGACGTTGTGGCTGAGCAGCTCCTTCCCAATCTTCACCAGCTTGTCCATGTTCTCCTTGGAGGTGTCGTCGATGGAGCCAGCGCTGCCCGTCAGCTGATCATACTGCATGCACGCAACCAATTCAAACGGCAAACAGTCAGCAGATGAATTCCGCACAAATAAACAACAGAATGCAAATAATTCTCCGATCGATGCGATGCGATGCGTTGCCTGAATGCGCAGGTAGTTGCGGCTGGAGCGCAGGGCACAGAAGAGGACGCTGAGGTTGATGTCGACGATGTCGGCGCTGGCGGAGTTGAACATGTCGATTATTGGGGCGTTGCCGTCGTTGATGAGCCAGCTGAAGATGCCCCATTTGGCGGCGGCCTTGGCGCTGTACCTGCGGTTCCGGTTCGACCCGCAGCCGAGGGAGATCACCATGAACTTACCGTAGTCCGCCGGACTCACCGGGAAGAAGTCTCGATTCCCAAGGATGATGTCCTTGGACACCTGCACCATCGCAGATAGCGTCTGCGCATCCATTCACAAGAACTCAGTGAATAAAGGCCGGCACTGGCATGAATTACGCGTGCGATGAATTATGACGAGCGTGCACGACACGAGGTGCTCATTACGGGATTGTTCGCGGCGAGGCCGCCGTCGACGAGGTTGAAGGCCCTGGTCCGGCCGCTCTCGTCTTTCGTCTCGAAGTAGTGCGCCGGGAAGAAGGTCGGCGCGGCGGAGGTGCTGATCGAGATGTCCGACAGGAGCGCATTTTTCCACGGCCGGTGCTTGAGCTAATCAATGATTCCAGCGCAGGCAGCACGCATGCAACGAGTTAATTAAGAAAGGGTACACATTAAGAACACCAAAAACAAGATTATCCGTTGACCTTGTGACTAGATAAGGATCATTAGCATCGTTAATGACGGTAGGTGTTCTGACCGCAAGAAACAAATTAAATTTGTTGATCGTGGCGGGATCATGCTGAATTGAAAGTCTGAAACAAGCAGGTTGATGTTCAAAGGTATATAGAAAATACTAGGTGGTTTCCCTCAAGTTATATAGTCCATCCAGAGCTATCTTTGGTTTCCCTCAAGTTTAAGCTAAAAAGACTGGAAAGACAGAATATCCCAAATGCATACGTCAATAGAGCAGAGAGTTGATAAAATAGCAGATGCAACGGTTTCTGCGAACTTGCATGCAGAAATGGACAGCATGTAGTTTAGAAGAAGAAAAATGGAAGCTCAAACCTTTCAATTTTTTTTTGAAATAACTCAAACCTTTCATCTATCTAATGCTTAGCATGAACGTATATTTTGATTTGATATACTGACTGCTTAAACATTATTAATTTCAGCTATAACCCTCGCTAGCTGGCTTTCATTGGCTTAGACCAGATATGTCTATTTAAATGAGTTAATCAGAAAAGAAAATGGCTTCTTCCGGAGTCCTATTATTCAACAAGACTAAAGTTCTTTTTGCACCCCAGTTTTAGTTTCTTTGATACCCCTCAGTTACCTCAAAGCTAGAGAAAATCGTTGGTTGCAGGAACGCGATGTCGAAGGTTGGGATGACCACATTTGTTAGTGTCTTGTCCAACCTCATGTCGCCGAGATACCCACGAAGCAGTCCATGGAGGTACTTGCCGTCGTACTTTGGGCCTCCAACCATCCTCAGCGTGCTGGTGATCTTGGACAAAATCCAGTTCCTGCAAAAACACATCATCAACTCACTAACCAGCAGCATCTTTCTATCGTACCAGTAGTTCTAGCATGCAGCAGTTAGCAAATAATGCCTCCTCTGAGTTTTTTTTTCCCTCAACTGTAAAGAAAACGAGTCCTCAGTCCTGTGATAATTTTGCATGCATGCATGTATATCTACGGCTGTTTATTACTTCTGTGGGAAGATCTTGGGCGAGTGGTCGATGTAGAACTGCGCCAGATCCTTGGCGTCGAAGAGTGGCCGCCCGTTCTGGCCAGGGGCGGTGAGCATCGCCGTCAAGAGACCGCCGGTGCTGGTGCCGGCAACAACGTCGAAGTAGTCGGCGATCCTAGCGTCCGGTCCATCCAGTTCCTGCACGGGCAAATTGCAAGAACCCACGAGACATCAGCACCTGACACGCATGGCATGGAGTACAAGGGCACGCTATGAACTTGGTGGGTGAGCACAAGTTAAAACTTGTCACTTACTTGGAGCTTCTCTTCGAGGAAGGCAAGGATGGTGGCCGGGATGATTCCTCTAACGCCGCCGCCGTCGATGCTCAGAACGGTGATCAGCTCCACCTTTTCAGGGTTGGTCTCGTGTGCACCTCCTGCTGAACTAGTGCTTGTCATCTTTTGATTTTATTTGGTGGCACAAAACAAGCTACGCGCCTATGAGTTATGAGAGAGCGCAGAATGTCTTGAGGTTAGCAGTAAGATACGGTCATTAAGGTTTTTATAGAGAATCAGTCCCTGGACTATGGATCGACTCAAGGAAGAAGCAACAATGTTTGCCTCCAATGCAGGGTTATACAGGGTTAAACTAATGGGGAAAGCTAACCAATCCGATTAAATTACTCATCCTCGAGCTAAGTCTTCAGTTGCTTTCAACAGCTTGCAGTAGGAAAAGAAATCAGTGCCAGGCATCGTCCTCAACAAACCGTGTCTACAGGTGTATTCAAGACTGATGTGTTCAAATATACAGATAAAAAGGAAACTAACATCGCCAACAAATTATTTCTATACTTCTCCCATCCAACAAAATTTTCACCAACTCTGAGGTACAACTGCCGCGATAATTTTACTCAAAACTTAGTCGCAGAGAAACAACATCCCGTCTAATACGTTTTTCATAATCAACATCTTACCTTGACCTTGTTTACCAAGGAACATTATCTCTTCTATCTTGCAAGGAAACATAATCTTTGCTCCCTCTAATAAGCGAAACAAAACATGATGAATACATTCCTAAGGAGTAGGGAACTCAACAATCCCCAAGTCATCCACAATTGCACTAAATACTCCAAGTTGAGGTGCAGGTGGACTGAATCAATCCAATATGAAACCATTCCGTCCAAGCACCTTAAAAAAATCATGTGTTTTTAAGATCAATGGCTCAAAATATCTTGGCAAAGAGGAACCTCTGGTTCGGTCCAAGCACCTTAAAAAAATCTCTTTCCACATTAATTTGCCTTGAAAAACTAATTATGTAGACCTCTATCTAATAAGATTGGAAAGGAACCCACAACATATGTAATTGTGGCAAAGATATATATGGTGGATATAGCACATATTTTTAATGTATGCAGGCAGAAAATTGCTCCACATATAGTACATGTGCAACATATCAATTTCGATATTATGAGAAAAAATGCATAGTTTCTATATAAGCTGGGTACATGCACTAACTTTTGTTATTATTGGAAATGTGGATCATGGAATGTTTGTATTTTGCCAAAGGTGGAATATGGACATGTAACTGACCGAGTTTCCAAGAGAGAATAGACTAGAGAACAAATAAAAAGTCTGAAATAGTACACTGATCTAGAAATTAACATTACAAATGTTGGGCATTTCAGTTTTCAAAGTTATTCAAGCATGTGTTGCTTTAGAGCTTAGAATTTCCCAACTAATTTAAAAAAAAAAGTAGACATGAAGTAGCTGGAAAGCTGGGGAATGTAAGGAACTAAGGATACAAGCAACAAACAAACTGCTTGTCTCATTAGTTTCACATGCACATGCAACTTATGCATCTAGGAAGGAGTATATGACGAGGTTACTGCTAAAACTGCGATAATGTTTTATATTCACAACACAAGTTTGTGGTCGCGCGCCACCTCCAAGGGTAAGTTGTTTAAAAGAACAACTCCAAGGGTAAAGTATATAGGGAGGTATCCTTTACTAAGAAAGGAAACATAGAGAATTAGAGCACAACATTTTTCATTGTCAGTCTTTCCCGGTCAGGAAAACAAATCATGGTGTAAAGGGATTGAAAAACACAGCAAGTTTGAAAACAATAGTATAGTAGCTGGAGCACCACTTGCATTGGACATGTACTTAAGTTATGCCTTTTGATTATCCAGCTAATCTAATGTAAACATAGACGAGCACCGCACGCATCGTCCATCATTGTCCCACCCTTTTGTTATCATTATGCTCCTAATTTTCAGAAGGGCGATGAGGTTTTTATTTGTGATGATGACCAGACCAACCAAAGAAGCTGTGCATGTGTGCTGCCCCATTGACCTCTCTAAACCAGGATGTGTTGACAAGTGGATGAGATTTTAGGGCTGGCTATTGAGTGTACGGAAAATAAATCTATTGTAGATATTATGATGTGTTTCGTTTGTCACACGGAAGTTGATGAAGTGATCTGACATTTGTCATTTTGTCTAAATTAAAAGATATATAAGTTATGTACGAAGTAGGTAGCCCACTAAATCTTTCGTTCCCTTGTAATTCTTTTCCTTATAATTTGTTCTGAAAGCGTCACCATACTCCATACTATCCAAACATAGTACCCAGATCAAGCATAAGCCACTTTAAAAAAGTAAATACAAACACAAATTTGAAGAGCGAGCCAGGAACAGCGGTAAAGACTCCACTTGTTGCATAGAGGTACTGGGTTCGAACCAGGTTCTTTGCACAATAATCAAGCAAGGTAAGACTATCTCGAAATCCCCTTCCCTGCTCCATCATATGAGGGTGCTTTCAACACTAGGTGTACCCTTATAAGTACGCTTTATTTCTCCAATGTCATTATATAGGTTTAGTTCACAATGGAACAAATGTTGTATTCAAGTTCTCAATAGGCACATAATCTGGCAACGTTCCATCTACAAGAAAGCCTGACAGACTGACAAAACATGATTCAACCATTTTTTTGGAGGAGTCACGGACTGACAATACTGCATTTGTGATTAATATTGTATTGGGTTGAGCCATTCGATTAGTCATTTCAAAATGCTTTCTTGTACGATCAGTAGAGACAGACAGTACATAGGAGCATCTTCATATAAGTCAAATAATTGAACCTACCATACAGCATAGAATGTTTTTTTAAGATAAAAGAAGCTTTGTGTGTCATGCCATACCCGGTTCTTAAACTTGCACTAGTGTGTCATGCCGGTACATAAATTTACAAAGTGTGTCATCCCGGTCCATAATCTTGTTTCGGGTCACTTTGGTCCAAACAAACTGGGTCTCACCCTACAGCCTACGATTGACATGTGGACCCTACAAGTCAGCCTCTGCTTATCTTCTCTCTCACCCCTCATGCATCTCGTGTGTCGCCGCCTCCGCCATGCTCACCTCCACTGCCTGTCGCCGCCATGCCTACCTTGTCACCCGCCGCCGCCATGCCTACGGCCTGCCTCGCTGCCCGCCGCAGCCCTACAGCTCGCACCTCAACGAGACATGGAGAGAACGAGGAGAGGGGGTAGAAGGTGACCGCCATGGCTGGCAATGCGGTCACGCGTAGCGGCAAGCAGGAGAGAGGTGGCCAGGGCAGGGAAGCAGGAGAGGAAGATGCAGGTGACAATGTACGCACATACCCCTGCCCTGTGGCCCAAGGATGGAGAAGACAACGTAGGAGAGGGCCCGCACGGGGAGCCCCGCGGTCGTGTCCATCTTGCCGTCTGCGCCCACCACCTGCGTCGCACGGCACTCCGCCCCGCCGCCGCCCCCACCTCCATCGCCTCCTATCTCGGTCGCGGCCAGCGGGATCAGAAACGCTCAGCAACGGCTAGAGAGAGAAGGGGAGGAGAGAGAGAGACAGCTCCTAGAGGCCACGCCGGCGCCAGCGGAGGCGGACCAACTCCCGCGCGCCCCACGCCCAAGCCAGGGAGTGCGGGTGCCTGTGATGCCCCCGGCATCTCAAAAACCTTGACACACGATTAGATTAGTGTTAATCAAAGATTTGGACTTAATCATGCTTTGAGAAGAGTAATAACTAGGTCAATAAACCACCAAGTCAAAAAATTTCAAGTTGAATATACAAAACCTTGAGTTGTTTGGTTGAGTAGCTAAACATTTATACATTTTCATGCGAGACATCAAATACAAAAGTTTTAGTTCAAGATGTTGCCTTCAAATATGCTATTTTGTCCATTTTCAAAATCCGATGTCAAGGGGCTCAAAAGTTCAAACCAAACCAAGTTGGCCTACACTTTGGAAATTTTGCTAAGTCTAGGGTCGACACTCTTTCTCAAAGTTCGTTCTGAAATTACTTTCAATTTCACTATACAACTTCAAAATCTTTCTTTCTATGAAATGAAATTGGATTCATTACCTTTCAAATGCATCAGGCCTTGAATTAATTGGACTTCATTTGATATTCAAAAATTTGAAAACAAGAAAGACTCTACATAATGTGAATCTGCTGTTTTACCAAACCCCTGGGCATGTTTGAACTTGTATTTCAAAATCTGCGCTAAATTGGGTGAGACTTTTTATACCAAACCAGTAGACAATTTCATGAGCAACAACTTTGGTATTTTGAGTGGTGACATGCATAAAGGTTTGAAGGGTGTTTTTGGTTTTTTTCTGACAGCACATGAATCTGCCCCAAACTTGGGCTGCCAAGTAAATTCAAATGTCTGTGAAACAAAAGTCATTTTCATGCAAAACTTTGTATATAAAAGTTGTAGGAAATGAAATTTTAAACAACATTACCATATAAAAGGTTTCATGAAAATGCACCCAAGTAGGACTTTTCGAATTTTGAAGCTGCCTCACTCAGCTTGGTCAAACCGAGGGCAGCGTGGTAAATTCAAATTTAATCCACTTTTTGAAACATAACATTTCATAGGTGATTATAACAAAGTTATAGATAATTGAAATTAGAACAAAATTCGTATTTTCATCGAAGACTGGTTTGGCCAATATCGGGTTCAAATTGGCAAAATACAAAGAGAACAAAAACCAGTCAAAGCCCTTTTTCCCATTTTCGTATTTCATTTTCCACTTCGAAATCACTGACGAGCGGGGTCCACTCGTCAGCCCGCCTGGGATTCCCGCTCGATCGGTTCAGACCACGCCACTGTGGGCCCCACACGTAGACCCCACGTCTCATCGCTCCGTGGACCATGTTCCATGGGCCGCTTCCTGTTTACCTCCCCTCGGTCCCACCTGTCATCGGCTCACGGTCCATAGACCAAGTCCATGCGGTGCTCACCCTTTCCCTTCCCCGCTCCAGCTCGCCCACGCGGCGCCGGCCTGCTGCCCGAGAGCGCCATGGGCACCAGTAGAGGCCGCGCGGCGCCTGCCCCTGCCCCGCCCGGCTTTAAGGAGAAGGAAGCTGAGCTCCCTCTCCCGCCCCTGCACTCTCGCTCAATCCCTCTCCGCCTCCCCTCCCTGCCCTCGCTCTCCCGCTCGCGCTGAGACACGCAGACCACGCCCGCCATGGACGACTCCATGACGGAGCCCGAGCTCGCACCCCCGGCCGCACCTCCTGCCTCCAGGGCCCGTCCTCCGGGCTAGCTACGGCCTCGCGCAGCTCTCGCGATCGAACCGTCCTCCTCCCTCATCGGCGTCGCCCGGGTTGAGCCCGCGGCCGCCACCTCTGTACGCGAGTTCACGACCGTCGATCTCCTTGTACACGTGACCCCGCGCGAGAAGACCAAGGGGGAACGGTTCCCCGTGTCCGGGAACGCCTTCACCGACCTCCGTTGCGTCATTTAGGGGTCTCCTCGAGCCGGCGCAAGAGAGCCACCGGCGACCGCGCTGCACGCCCCTGCCCGAGGTAGAAGATGGGGTGGTTTGCAGAAAGCCCCTCGTCCTTTTTCACTTTTACGTCACTGTTTATTGTGTGTTGTGAAAACTGCCATGAACCCCTAGAAAGGTTAGGGCTTTGCACTTTAACCCGAAGCCATGCAATATTGTAGATCTAACCCTATAATTTTCAGTAACTGCATGCACTGTTGATTGAGTGTTGGTATTATTGTTTGCCACCCCTGCAAAGTAGATTTAATTGTGTAGGGGGTCCATTTTCAGGGTTATATTTGACTATCTTTCGAAATTAGCATATGAACTTTGAAATTTCATAACAAATCACAGAAAAATGATAAAAATGTGAAACCAGTTTTGTTAGAAAGATAAAAATGGTATATATGCAGTGGACTAGTCCTTGTGTGGTAACATGACTGTTTTATCCCTGAGTTGTGCATGCCTTGTTTTAGTGATTAAATAATAAAAGTGATGTAAATGAGCTCCTAAAAATATGAAACTTAGATTGTGAGTCATATGTTATCACATATATTTTTGGTTGCTACTAGCACTTGCTGCAAATGACAGAATTACCCCCTAACACTAATAATTAGTAGATTTATGTATATGGAAATGCATGCTACATAACACTAGTCCAGAAAAATCCGTAGAAATTATATTATGCTCAATTGGTCCAGTGCAGCCTAGAAATAAAGTTTCATGTGCTTTTCTTACTGTTTACTATGTGTTTTGAAAATGACAAATGCTACGTTGGTATAAACTCCACTCGGTATATTTAATTTTTGTTATGTCGAAATGGAACCTTGAGTATAGTTCACATGCATGTTTCATCCTTATATGCCTAGGTTGCAAATCCCTTGCCACAAAAGGGATTCTTCCCCATGCGGCGCTGACAGGTGGGACCCGCGGAGGGCGGGGTCTTCTTCCCCGCCGCGCCGAGCGGGGGAGTCTGCTCCCCACACCCGCGTCGCGCCCACGCCCCTCCGCGCCGTTGCTGCCGCTCCACCCCGCCGCTCCGCTCTGCGCCCTCGCCACTGCTCCGCCACTCCACCCCGCCGCTCAGTTCCACGCCGCTCACCGCCATCCCACGCCGCGCCTCCCATGCTCCGCAGGCGTCACCGAGGTGAGCGCCGCGCCATTCTCCCGTTCCCCACCCCTCCGGTTCCCTCCAGCCCAAGCTAGCAGGCGCATCGGGTGCGCCACACCCGCGCGCACGTCGCGCGGGGGAGGTTTGGCGCCGAGAGTCCCTGTCGCCGCCGTGGGACAGCCTCGCCGCCGTGGCGCGACGGGCACACCCGCGCGCACGTCGCGCGGGGGAGGTTTGGCGCCGAGAGTCCCTGTCGCCGCCGTGGGACAGCCTCGCCGCCGTGGCGCGGCGGGCGCCGTGGCCGCTCCGTCCGCGACGGCCGGCGTAGGGCAGTGAGAGAGGGGGGAAGAAGGGGAAAGAGAGAGGGAAGGAAAGAGGGACTTGCGCCGCGCCCGAGGCCACCGCCGGCGAGGCCTTTCGGCCTCCGCCGCGCCGGATGGTCGCCGGCGCTGCCGGCGCAGCGCGCCGCGCGCCGAGCGGCCAGGCGGCCGGGCGAGGCCGGACCGCTGGGCCGCCAGCCCAGCTGGGCCGCCCGCCTGGCAGGCCGGCCTGCGCGGCCGCTGGGCCGAGCCGGGAAGGCGAGAGTTGGGCCGCGCCTATGGGAAACAGGCCGCCGGCCCACTCCGGAATGGGCCAGGCCGAAAGGGAGCCCATGCGATTTTTGGAGGGGGAAATTAGAACTTTTTATTTTGTTTTTTTTGTGGGCTGGGCTGAATTTCAAACTGTAATTCTATTTTCTTTTTCCTTTTAACTTAAATTGTTTATTTATTTTACTTTAATATTAATATGTTTATTTTAATTAGTAAAATTATTTATTAATTCATATAAATATTTTGGTAATTCTAAAAAGAAATTAAATTAGAGTTTATATAATTTTAAAAGTTAGCCTTTAATTAAAAATGGAGAAAAATTCATAAAAATGTATTAAAAATAGGAAATTGATTCTAAAATCCATTTTAATTATTCAAAAATTCCCAGAAAATTCATTTAAGCTTTTAAAATTATTTAAAAATATTTAAAAATACCTGGTAATTCATTCAAACCATAGGACAATCATCTACACCCGAAAATATCTATGTTTAACCCCAACCACCTTTTTTATTTAGAAAATTGTGCATTTTACTTTTTCAGCAGGTTGATCATCCTCATATTTTTTAAAACTCCTGCATGTCATCAACCTAGGCACGTTGGTCCCACCACTTCCAGTTGAAGAGTCTTCCACCGCAACGGAAACTCCGGAAGCCGGTGCGGCCGAGACATCCTTCACACCAGCAGGAGGAGACTCCGAGTCACCGACAGAGGCAGATCCCGTGACTCAAGGCAAGCCCTGGTGCATTTACCCAGTTTTTCTTTAAGTCCTTAATTTTAAATCAGAGTTATGTTTTTGCACTAGAGTTAGGAATTGATTGAAACCCTAGAGCATGATTACTCATTATCCAGCATAAAATCCTATGCTCAGTAGATGGCTTAGGTGGCATAGGTCTAGAACAAAATTCTTTTACAGCAATTTATTGGTTAAGAATAAGAAGAATGTTAATAATTTGACAGGCATGCGGCGAGATCAGTTTCGCTTTCGTACTTTACATGTTATGATTATTTGCTATGGACCCTGATCCTGCCTGTGTCGCATAAGGCCGTCCGATGTGTGGCCTGGTTGGGCCGAACGCGCCTCATTCACTTACTGTCCTTAACGGGCTCCGGTAAGCCTTTCGTCCGGTTGTACCTAAGCGCGGAACTAGACGAGACCAACTGGAAGGAGGAGGTTGGGCGGGTGTCGAAGGACTGACACCCGGGTTCGGTGAGGATGGTTCCGGCTTGGTGGCACTGGATGTTGGGTTGTCGTATGTGGGGTCGGTGTACACACATATGACGGGTGTCTGAGTATCCCTCTCGAGAGGTGGAAAATCGATTCGAATCATCTATGGCTTGCCGGTTGTAAGCTGCCTGATCGCGACCAACATCGTAGTAAGAGAACTGATCCTGTTAATGAAGAATGCTTGACAACATGTTTGTCCTGGTTGGTTAGTAGTTTAGGAATTAAGGCATGGTCAGGTAATAACTAAAAAGTGAACCAAATTCTAAGAGCTAAGGATTCACTATTAGGCCTACCACAGTGTGAGTTGACCTAACCACCCGGGCTATGACTTAGGAAGTCGGGTTTCGACCTAGTGGTCGGGTAAGTCTTGCTGAGTAATTAGTACTCAGGCTTCTTGCCTATTATTTTACAGGAGCGGAATACACGTGGTTTGAATGGGATCCTTACCTTACTCCTCCTTTCTTCTGAAATAAGCTTTGCTACGCCTGGAGCAGAATAAGGTGTGGGTGTTGGAGAAAAACTTGTGAACTATGTTACTTTTGTTAAAATGGCTGAAGAAATTATCAGCCGAAATGTAATAATTTACCAAACCCTATGTGTAATATTTCAACTCTATGTAATAAATGTGGCTGTGTATGTTGTAACCTGTGGACTCCTTCGAGAGTCGTCTCAAAAATCAAGCTCGATCCAGATGGGAAGGCCAAGTCAGGATACCTACATCCTGAAGGACTACCGAGGTTAGTCCGGATGTGGTGATTAAGCACTAAATCCGGGTTAATCTGGGCGGTTCTGCCACATAGAGGCTGACACATAGAGCCCACATAGGTTGTAGGGTGAGACCCAGTTTGTTTGGATCAAAACGAGACCCGAAACAAATTTATGCACCGGGGTGACACACTTTGTAAGGTTATGGACCGGCATGATACACCGGTGCAAATGTAAGAACCGGGTATGAATTTTATAAAACAAAAAACAATATAAGAGAAGAACCCGTCCCAATATCTAGGCAAATAAGCAAGAACCGGTGCGAGGCTTAGACTTCCTACGGAAGAAGCGATATGAAAGGAAAAGGTTATTAATGACTGCAACGACGTTGATAGATGAAGCGATGTGTTGTATGATACACTCCTTCCATTAAGAAATGTTGTCATTTTGGACAAGTTGCAGACTTGCAGTCCAGTTTTCAGTTTTGACCGCTGATATGAGCATGTGTTGGCCCACAGATATCCCTGATTAATCCAAATGTCCCTTCTCAGATTTTGTTACATATGCCATGAGTGACAGGATAGCTGAATCAGGGTAATCGAAGCCAGAGAAACAAAGGATAGAGGAAAAAGGCAGCACTGTCATAGTTTGGCTGGAGAAAAAAGTTTGGGGACTTGAATGACCAGCCGGATAGTTGAAGACAGCCAAGTGCATTGAACCCTGAGGTCTTGAATTCGAATCTCAACTTATACATATTTTTCTCATTTTCTCAATTAGATTGCATGGACATGTGGGCATTGGCGTCAACACGTTGGTCTGGCATGGTTTAGCCGAACCGTGCCATGCTTAGGCCATCGTTGTGGCCTGTGGGCTGGCCCGCACGGACCGATGGTGTTGCTGTGTCCGTGCCCTAGTCGACCCATGTGGGGCTGGCCGCACATCTGGACACGTATAGGGTGGATGAAGCAGGCGAGCATGTTGTTGAAGAGCCTCTTGAAGGGATCAAGCATCGGGGGAGATGAGGACGCGGGGTGGCCGGTGGGTTAGCATGAGGTCGTCGAGGCCGGTGCCCTTGGCTTCCGCACATCACGCGTCTAACCGTAGCCGCTAAACACCACGTTCGGGTCTAGTTTGGATATTTTCGGATTGAGCGAGATATATTGGAATTGGTTGGGAGGGATTGGAGCGGATTTTGATCTGAATTTAAACGCACTCCTGTTCCTCCCAATCCATCCCAATCTTTCTCGATTCGAGATTACCGAATCTGGTCTCAAGTCTCTCTCCGGCCCTAGCGTGATTTCCCGCATCGCTTGTCCGTCTAGCGTGCACAGAATATCGTGTGCGAGGTCCTCCTGCTCGATTTGTGATTGAGCCGAGGAAATGATAGAGTGGGTCTCTTTGGCCGGCCTTGTTTTGTGTTGCTAATTCTTAGGGCTTACCGCTTTAGGCCTCTTATTTTTCCAAAATGTTAACAATAGCACGTGCAAAACTATCAAGAAAAACTCCCTCTTGGTCACGTCGAAAGCATTGTTATGCTTAGGAGGATAAGTGCTTAAACCTTAAAATTGTGACAATTCTAGTGCCTAATGAGTTTACCGCCTAGAGCAGGTCCTATACTACATTTTAAAAAGGTAAAGCATGTAAAATTCCTCTCACTGGTCAGAGTATGGTGACCGAATCAAACTGGTTCCATTTTGTACTGCTTCAGGGCGTCCACAATGGTTGTACCGAATAGCTAGCTGATGTGAAGGTGAGAGAACTCACCACTATGACTTGGTCTCACACCTAATACTCTCGATTTCTTAGAATATGTTAAATCTCCTGTCTATCTGGTCATCGCTAGCTATTCTCATTTTTCCACTTTTTTGTCCACGTAGGAGAGAGAGCGTTGCTAGCCAGTGAAATAGATACACATTAGAGGCGCACTCAGAGACAAATGCTAGGCTCCGTAGTGGATACTCGACACGCGTCGCTGCATGGTGCATGCATTGGGAGGCGAGTGCTCTCAGGTGTGGATTTTAAGGCCTCTAGGATTTCCATAGTAATCGTGCAGAAATTTCGCAAGAAATAATTCAATTTTACAAAAAAAATGTAGGGATAGGAAAATTTTCCTCCATTCCAAAGGGGGCTTAATTGTGAGTGCTTAGACTTCTCGGACAAATTTATCTGTATTTGAGTGTGATGTCAGCGCCCTGTCTCCTTTTTCCAACTACCTACACGGCTATGGTTTTGATTCTAGTTTAAATATTGTTCTTTGCCACATGTTTGTTATACTAAACTAGCAACAACCCTTTAGGCCATTCACAGTAGAGAGTTTCATGGCACAGTTACCTAGAGTGACACATCAGCTTTTGTCTAGGTAACAGTGTAGGTTGAGTTTCATCAAGATGAACTTCTTTCCCCTCCCATAAAACTATCTCTATCTCTCTCTTTATAATTACCCTACCATGTCACCAAATCCGATGATGTGTGATAGCATTTAATGAGAATGAAATTGGGATGAAACTCCCACTGTGAATGGCCTCAGGTATGTGTTGGCATCAGTTTCTAGACTGGGCTAAGATGGCCTTCAGTAAATGAGATTGATCCATATGCGGCTCGGCCAAAGAGGATGTTCTCGCAATTGGGATGTTAGGGTCCAAGTCTGTATCACGTCATTTTAGGATATCGTGTCAGGTTAGGTTAAGTTTAGTTTTCTTTAACAAGAAGCCTAGCAGGGCTATAAATATGCACATGTATCGAACGAAGGTTCACAACATCGTCATCATTGTTCTAGGGTTCACTCTCAGTAAGCACCCTATCGCCCTAATGTTGATTCTTTTGGATCTGCTATGGCTTCAAGGTGTTTACTATGACGGATCTTGTACTGAAGCATTTTTATGGCAAGAATCGTTAGATATCACATGTTTGGATCTCATGCAAAGTTCTATCTATGTTATGCTTTGGTTGTCATTAGCTCTGATGTGAGTTAAGAAGTTAATCTTGATGACTGTTGACGGCAATTAAGCACGCCAAACCTTATACTGCAAGCGACAGTATCGTGGTAGCTTTTCCCCAGAATGAGTATCATGGGTTTTGTCAATCCAAGAAACGAACTAATTGAGAACTAATTAACAAGAGTTTATGGAAACTAAAGGTAAAAAGCAAGGCTCTAATCTACCTCTAAACTATGTCTAATCTACGTCTAAACTATACTTAATATATAAGATAAACAATTAGAACAGAACTAGAACACTAATTAAGGGGTATTAACTAGATTCTAATCAAGCTCTAATTAGATCCAAAACAAGCATGATAAGGGTACCATAATTAGATAAAAGCAACGAGATAACAAGTAGCTCAAGGTAGACAAGCATGTTCAAGCATATTCATCATAGCATAATTAAATCAAGATCAATCAACCTAACCCCCTAGATCGGCTTAACCTTTCCCCTGGCTCCACTGTCCTATCACTGGTAACCAGGTAATCAACGAAAAGCTCAACAGGCACGTAATCAGAGAACTAGCTTCCAGCTGTGGCGGAACCGCCGATTTAATCCGAACTAAGCACACCTGCCACCTCTGGCTTGCAGTGTGGTTAGGCCGAACTAAACCCGGTCGTCCGTCGAGCTACCCAAAAGGGCACTCGATGCAACCATCACCCAGAGATGCCGACATCACACACGTTAAGCTCTCGAAAGAGCCACAACAATTACAACAACCCACCATTTCATACAAACATAGAGGGATTTGTTTAAAAATATTTACTCAAAATGGGGCACAATCATACTGAAATAGAGTTCCAAAATAACCTCGCAGCGGAAACTGTAACGTAATACTGATATACTCTTGCAGCGGAAAATATAACATCGAGTCATGACATTGAGCCCACCATTGTCATTCTCGATCATGAAGCTCCTGAAATAAAAATATCAACAACGTAGGGGTGAGTACGTGAGGTACTCGTAGGACTTACCCGTGGGCGGTTTCAACCCGACACATTTGAGAGTATGCAAGGCTTTTTGTGGACTGGACTCTAACCCGCGCAAGCTTACTAGAATTGAATCCTTACTTTCAAGTATCATTTATTTTTAAAGTATAAGCCTCATTTGATTCATTATAGTTATTATCATCATCCATAACTCATATAGATCATCATCCCAACACATATGTCATCATAAAAGAGCTTGCGGAAATGTAACATACAAGTACAAACATGTAATATAAAAAGTATGATGAAAGGCACAAGATATTAAAGTTATTACTACGTTGCCCGTGTGCGATACCGGCATTCTCACACCTGGTGAGCATCAGCGATTCGAATAGATTTTTAATTCCCGGGAATAACTATCATGCCAGGGGTATATGCTTACTAGCCATCGCGTTCCCACATATAGCCCCGATCTTAACCTGCCTCGTCCCAAGTTCGATTCACTCCCGCCTAGCCCCCGGGTTGTGCCCCCATGACGAGCCTGCCGACATCTCGGTCTCCCCGCCATGAGTACCAAGCTCCCCCGGGCCACCTTCCTCTCAACCAACGGGTAGGAACGTGTCTCTGTGCTTCGGACGAACCCAGGAAAGACTTTTCCGGTCCCATATCCCGGATAAGCACTCTAGCAATGTTATGCCGATCAGCAGGCGAACAGCGGACGGGCCTTAAACGACTCGGGCGGAGTCCACTAGACCATCCACGACATTTTTCATCGTAATATACTCATATCTCCGCCCGGTCTCATCTTTTCATCATGTCATATCATATTTCTCTTGTATTAAATTTTTGTGAAACATTTTGAGTCATATCATCTCGCGACTGAATATCTTCACTCGTCTTCTACCGTCTAAGCATGGCTAAGCATAGACTTCATTCTATCCATTCTACATAGGATATCAGGTATTTATGCAGGTGGGGTTCCAAACAACACCTGAACGTAAATGCACAATCAAATAAAGGGTGGTGAGATTCCCTAGGTAGGTGTATATGCCTAAGGGGCCTACCTTTGTTGTTGATAACTTGAACAAACTAAACTAAAGTTAGTTTGCCGGGTTGTGAGGCTCTGTCCCAGGCAACCCCTTGATCACTTGGATAGCTCCTCCTTCCAAATACCACTTCAGGGGCCTGCAGGTGGTATTTGGGTCTTAGTTGGTCTTCTGGACACCGTTGCTCGAAGTAGCTCCACGCACTTGCTTCTCGATCATGTATCTGCAGTGAGCGTCGCTATATGAATGATATGCCTGATACAGCGAATGAGATGCCTGAATGTCAAGCACACGTATGAATAACCATATTTCACATAGCTAACTTAGAATTCCTAGCGTGCATTTCTCAATAGTAGTGAAGACCTATATTGCATTCCAGAAATAGTGGCTAAGTCTTACATATTCTTATGTTTCAAATATGGTTCATTTTGGCATTTATTGGATATACTAGTCTCACATTTTCTATTATTTACGTAACTATGCACTATTTCTACCATTTTCAACTCAGAGCCAAAACCTTACATGCACCACCTCCTATTCTAGCAATGAGTTATGTTCATAACCTAGAGCTCATATCAAACCCCTAAAGTCACATGGAACATTTTTCACCATAGCAAACTTTTCTTAAATTAAATATATGCTTAAATATATAAGACAAGGGCAAAATGGTAATTAAACAGTCAATGCTAGGGCTACCAAAATTTATACAGAGCCTACATATGTTAATAAGGCCTCTGCCTAAATTTCATAATTTTTGAAGCTCATTTTACCCACATTTCCTATTTATTAAGGTTTTTCATGCATGCACATTAACAGGGGCAAAAAGGTCTTTTCATACCCAACCATCATATCCATTTTGTAGATCTACTTAATAGGAGTACAATGCGACAAAGTTTGCAATTTTTGGATTTTTATTCGATTTATTATGAATTTCCAAAGTTTCAGCTTAAATAAATGCATTAAATTGAAAATCCTAATGACCAGGGACCTGAACTCGATTAATCATGGACTTCAGGGACCTGCATGCAAGATTTTCAAGACTCGGTGAATAGTACACAAACAGGGAGCGTAAAAATAAGAAGACTCAGGGGGTTTTCGGCAAAACCGGCCTCTCCTTCTTCAACCTCTGGCCGGGCGCAGGGAGGACGGCGCAGGGGCGCGGTCGCGCGCGTGCGCCGGCGCGTGGAGGCACGGGGTTGAAGCCGAGCCGCTCCGGCCGTGTGTTCCCAGCGACGGGCTTTCTTTCCCCCAAGGTCGCGTCGCGCGGGAGGCATGGACGAGCGGGGAACGGCCGTGAGCTGGCTCGGGCTGGGCGCCGAGCTCGGTGGTGGCGCCGGCTCGATTTGGCGGCTGCGGCGGAGGGGAGGGCCACAGGCGGAGCACGCAGGCTGCGCGGGTACGAGGGGAGCTTGGAGGGGGCGGAGTGGAGGCGCGGAGAGGCACGCAGGGGCCGGGCGCGTCCGTGAATCGGGACGGCGCCGGTGCATGGAGCTCCGGGGCGGCGACGTCTCGATCTGAGCGGAGAGGCGAGGCAGCGGACCGGGGACGGGCATGCTGGGTGCGCAAGGAGGTGGGGAGTGGAGTGGGGCGCCTGGGCGTGAGGCGCGCCGGAGGGGCTGGGCACGAGCTGGAGCTTGGCTCGGCCGGCCATGGCGGGCATGCTCTACGTGTCTCAGCGCGAGCGGGAGAGCGAAGGCAGCCGGGAAAGAGAGCGCGAGCGAGAGGGAGAGTGGGGGCGAGTGAGAGCGAGGGGCAGGGCAGGCCGGGCGGGGCAGGCCATGGCGTGGCGCGCTGGCATCCATGGCGTGGCGCGCTGGCGCCCTTCGCCCGCCGCGTGGGCGCAGGGGAGGGAAGGAGGAAGACGGCGTCGCGCGGGTGGACGCGGTCCGTAGACCTGGTGGCAATGACAAGTGGGTCCGAGGCGAAGGGACAAAAGGGTCGGTCGATAAACCAGGTGTACCAATCGACCGACACCGGGACCAAGTGGGGCCCACAACGCCTGCTGCCCGCGGGATAGGTTCCGAGGCTCTGCCATGTGGGGCCCGGCTGTCAGCGACTCATGGAGAAAACAAAATTCGAAAAAATAGAAAAACCCCTGTTGACTCCAGGAAGACCTGTTTGAAACTTGAGTTTTTGGGTATTCTAGAGTCCGAATTTGAAAAGGACCCAATTGAACGAAACGTTGTACCTTTTAGGGTCTACAACTTTGTCAAAAGGAGTAATATCAGATTCCAAGTTTAAATATGATTAAATTTGAATTTAACCTGCTGACTCCAGTTTGACCAAGGTTTAATGCAAACTTAGAAATTCCTAAAGTCTATTTTATGCTCATTTTCAGAGAAAGAGTATTATACCAATGGTGTGTAGTTTTTAATTATATACAACTTTCTTATATGATGTTTTGCATGATAGGGACTTTTGTTCCTTTGAAATTTGAATTTTCCTTACCGATCAAGTTTAGGCAGATTTCTGCTTTTTCATTAATCGACTCAAAACTCCACCTAAACCTTTGTGCATGTTACCACACTCAATACCAAAGTTGATCCACATAAAATTATCTACAAGTTTGCTATAGAGAGTTTGGTCCAAATCACATTATATTTTGAACTATAGTCACAAGTGTACTCAGGGGTTTTGCGAAACTGCAACTTCAATTTTTGTATGGTCTTTCTTGTTTCAAACCTTTGAAGTATCAAACGGAGTCCAATAACTTTGATATTAGGTTCATTTGAAAGGTGATAAGTTTAATTTCATTTCCTAGTCAGGTAGATTTTGAAGTTCTATAGTGAAAACAAAAGTAATTTCAGAACGAAGTTTGGGAAAAGGCTGAAATGCAGATTTGGGAGTTTAAGTGTGGACTAAGTTTGACCTGATTTCACTTGGCCTTTTGAAGCTTTCAATTCAATACCAGAAAGAAATTTGATCTATATAACAAGAACTAAAACTTTTGTACTTGAGGTTTCTCATGAAAACCTTTGGTTTTTGGACTAAACACCTAAACAACGTGAAGTTTTGTACATTTGAGTAGAACATTTTCGACTTGTGATTTCTCCACCTTAGTTCTTTCCATCTTTAAACATGATTTAGTTATAAAAAATCATTATC
Organism: Paspalum vaginatum; assembly: GCA_030272315.1. Taxonomy (NCBI): domain Eukaryota; kingdom Viridiplantae; phylum Streptophyta; class Magnoliopsida; order Poales; family Poaceae; genus Paspalum; species Paspalum vaginatum. Next base: position 37,890,689 of record CM059018.1, read on the forward strand.
TTAAGTCAAAATATGAATTAGGGCTTTTGAGATGCCGGAGGCATCACACCAACTACCTTATATGGTCTAATAACATAATTAGCACAACTAGAACCTCTAATCTCCATGATCAAAAGAACTAGACATACAACTATATCATTAGTAAGCTAGATCAACAATCAAGAACGCTAGATGAATATAACCCTTAAAGACATAGTCTAATCAACAAGCATCTAGATCTAAATCTAATTAGAGCCAGAACATGCATAATTAGAACAAGAACATGATAATTAGACAAGAACAATGCTTTCATTAATAAATTGTATCATACTTACAACCATAGCCATACCTCCCTTGATGATACAATTAGATCTCTGGAGCTAGGCAATTAGAGCACCATGCAAGGCCTCTAATCACCTCTACGAACTAGAAGAATTCTAATCCTAGTCTAGAATCTCGACCCTCAGCTCTCCTCTAGTTGTTGTCCCTCTTCTCTACATCTTGTCGCCTTGATAATGAATTGGATGCCTCGACTCGGGGCCTAGACTCGCTATTTATACCCTGAGGATGACGTGGGTAAAAAGGCAAGTCGAACCGACGTTCGGAGAGGTGGGGTCGGCCGACCAGGAGGGTCAGGGTCAGCCGACCCAGACTCTTCCTGCGTCTTCTCCTTTCCATCTTTCGCGGGGTAGTTACTTAATGCTTAAGTAATATTTGTGCGGGTCCTTCGGGACTCTTATGCTTCTGGAATCTTCGTAATGGGCCGAGCTTCGATGAATTCTTCTGGCCTTTGTCATATTCATCATCTTTAATGAATAAATATCTTTATTTTCTTGTAGCTCTTTGACACTTTATTGAATCTTCTAATTAGGAAGCCTTGATCCACACAGAGGGGGTCATGAGTACACCAAGCCTTCTTTGTTCTTCATCTTCAATTCATGTCATCTACAGGTCTTTTCTTACTCGAAGTGGATCATGGTGAATTTCGCGAAAAATTGGCTTAAAACCTGAAAAAATCACATGTAGCATATTTCTAAGACAATATTGCAAAATCTACAATTATCGGTGATAAATGTTAGAGAAAGATATAGTTGACGCATAAAATCAATGAAAAACCATATAAAATGATGTATAATTTTCGTACATAAGCCGCGTCAACAACGACGTTCAAAGGCTAAGCCGAGTACGGTAAAAACATGTGGTTAGCTTTCTAGATGCAATGGGGAGATTCCTCGGTCGGGGATCCATGCCCGTATAAGGGTTGGCCCATCTTTTGGCTTTGAGTCGATTGGTGGATGTTCCGCTTGACAATGAGTTGTGAAGATCTATTTGGGTCGAATGGAGTCGATAGAGTCGAGACACGTGCTTTTCGTCGATCTGATAGGACATCTTTAAGATTAATTTCCCCATACGCCTTGCTTTATTTATAATTAATTACTCTAATCGGTTTGCAGGCATTGCCTTGGGTACGGATTGAGATGTTCTTTACATATATTGGTCAGGTGTGGCTCTTATCTTTGTTTTGGGGATTGTTTCTCTTGGCTTGGTTGTCGAATGTTCTTATTTGGCTATATGTGCAAGGTTCTTGGTTTTTGCCTTGCGATGTTCCTGTTCGGGGGATCTGTCTATTTCATGTCCAGAAAGTTTGGTTACTATTCGCTTAGTGAGTTAGTTGTCACGTTACCACAATGCATATCTCGCATGTTCCCACATATCGACTGCTCAATAGTCGATCTACATGGTGTTAACCTGATCATGCAATCAGCCAAGGAGTATTTAACTGTCTTTGTTGCATGTGTGCAAAACAACGATTGAGTCGACTCCTTGCTAACTGAAAGGTCAAGCGAGATAGCACGTCCGCACGAACAACACCTCACGAGGGCCAAAAGGTGTTTAGTACCATATCTAAGAAGCGAGCCTTGCGGGTTGCACCACTCCCGGTTCCGCATGTTCTCCGCCGTGGGGTCCACATGCCGGATTTCAGTGACAACACTATGCAAGTACATATAGTCTATTTATGTTATCCAAAGGCAACAAACCCTTTCAGTTCTATATTGACAGCACTTGACAACAAACGTAGGAAGGATTCTTTTGGAAACCATTAATTTTACATAAATTTCATAAGAAACAAATTTAAGTTTAAAGAAAAAACATAGAAATGGAAAAAAAATCCTGCTTTCCAAACAAACCAGAAAAGATTAATATGACAGCGCGTGCTCTCAAAGCGAACAGCTCGCTGGTGATGGGCCGTTTGAGAGCACCTCGCCTCACAGCTTTACACATGGACACATTTCTACGCTAGTGGAAAAGCATGCTTTGGTAATGTACAAATATTTGGGTAATGTGACTCCTACCCAGTGTTCGCCTACATGGCCTGACCTATTTAAATGCTACTCAATAGTTAACTGTTTTGGCCGTGTGGTCTGTTTAATCTCGTATAATCCGTTTTTAGCTCGTTTAAACGGCTGTATAGTCCGTCTAATCGCCAAACGGTGGGCGACCGACAGTTTAGCATTTACCGTTTATGCTAACACCGGTCTTACCATGATTTTCACTTCTTAGCGTGATCCAACTCTTTGATTGGACTTACTGATCTTTTTCTTAGGATTGATTTGGTTCAAATGTGCTGCGCTAACTCTGGAATTTGGGTGTCCCTGACCAATTCATATTGGGTGCACATAGCAATTCCTCGTAACTCAAGCCAGACCGAAGCAAGAGCACAAAAAGGACCGTGTGGCAACAAAAATCACTGTGCTCACCCGCAAACGACAACCCCACCACTCCACCAGTCAGGCAGTCACCCCCGATCCATTCCCCTTGGTGCCCCAGTCAAATCAAATCCCCTGTGTCTGTGCGGCTGTGCCCCACTGGCACTGCCCGTCTGCCCGCCCCGCGGCGGCGAGCCATCAGCCATGGATCCTTCCCCCGCGCAGCGGCGAGAGGCGGAGCGGCTTATGAGCATCGCCGAGAAGCTCCTGATGGCGCGCGACCTCGAGGGCTGCAAGCAGTTCGTCGCCCAGGCCCTCTCCTTCGACCCCCGCGCCCCGGGCGCCGACGACCTCCACGCCGCCGCCGACGCCCTCCTCGCCGCCCAGCGCCGGCGCCTCCGGTCCGGGGCAATCGATCCCTACGCCGTCCTCGGCCTCGACTCCGCCGTCCCGGCCTCCCGCGACCCTGACGTCGTCCACTCCCACTACCGCCGCCTCTCCCTCCTGCTCAACCGCTCCCACCCCGACCGCCCCTGCTCGCTCGCCTTCGCCGACGCCGCCCGCCTCGTCGCCGACGCCTGGGCCTTCCTGTCGGATCCTCTCCGCAAAGCCTCCCTCGACTCCGACATCGACGCGGCAGCTAACGCAGCTGCAGCCGCCAAAGCCGCCGCAGCCGCAGCAGCTCGTGTACCCACCGCTCCCTCTCCGCAGAAGCAGCATCAGCCGCAGTCACAGCCGCCAAAGCCGCCGCCGCCACCGCCGCCAAAGCCAGCTTCGCCGCCACCTGCTCCTCCCCAGCCACGGCAAACCGTGCCGGCCACGCCGCCGTCAAAGCGCGGGCGGCCGCCGCGCGCTCCCAAAACGCCGGCGGCGGTGGAACAGAACCAGGAAGGGGAAGCTCCTCCGGCGCCGCCGTTCTGGACGGCCTGTCCCTCCTGCTGCCACTTACACCAGTACGACCGCTCCTACGAGTCGCAAACGCTGCTCTGCCCCAGCTGCCGCCGGCCGTTCGTCGCCACGGCAATGGCCACACCGCCGCCCATCGTGCCAGGCACCGACATGTACTACTGCTCCTGGGGGTTTTTCCCGATGGGGTTCCCCGGTGGCCCTGCATTCGCCGGACCGGTCAATTCCCCGCCGCAGCAGGCCCCTGCTTCTCTAGGATTTTATCCAATGGGGCCATACTTGCCATTGCCAGGCCAAAGTGGGAGCGGCATTGTACAAGGGGAAGGCAACACGGCAGTTGGTGCCGGCAGTGGCACTCCCATCACCCCCACGGTGACAGAACCAGCGCCGGAGCTGACAGCAGCAATGCCAGTGAAATCCTCGCGTGTAAAGGTTGGGGCAAAGAAGCGAGGGCGGCCCAAAGGCAGCAAGAACAAGAAAGTGGTGATTGAGATCAATTAGGGCTATGGAGTGGTTCTCAGTCAGGGCTGTGGAATGGTGAACATTCAGCATCTGCAGTCTGTTGTATACTAAACTATCCGTATGTGCAGGGTAGTTTTCTTGTTTGCAAATGACATGCATGCTGTGAGATGGTTGAGAATCAGAGCTCCATTCATGAAAATTTTGGTCACTAATTTTTTTCTCCTTACTTTCATTGCAAAGTTTAGTGCTTAGTTCAGGTGATCAGTGTTAGTTTTCTTTGTATCATCCCATTAGATGGGTAGGTGTTTCATGTTGCAGAGTGGCAGCTGCCCTGGTGCCAGATATGCTGTTTGTACCATGTAATATTATGAGACGGATAGTAAGCCCTGAGAGTGTACATTATAATTGGAAATTGTATGGAACTGTTGAAACTCTGCCTTCTGCAATTGTTAGATGTGCATTAGAACTTGTGAGTTCTATAGGCTAGTCTAAGGACCTGGTATTATGCATGACTTTTAATTTGGAACGGATGGAGTGATACAAAAGGAAGATAATTTGATGACTAGCTTTTAAAATATGTTTGTGAAGAGATTTTAACTTATAAAAGGAGTTAATTAAAATGCAAATATAGCGTGACATTAGGGCAAAGAAGTAACATGTCTTTTGACATTTCATTAACCCACAAACATCTTTGGTTGAAACACTATATAGTATTTAAAATTATTTGAGATAAATGCATGAGACGTCCATGGACTTGCTACGATGTGCCACTTAGGTCTATGAACTCTCAAAATATATTTGTAAATCATTTATGTTGTCTTTGGTGCATGGCAGGTTCATACCCTTCGCAAAAGATTTTTTTTCTTACATTTAGATCACTAGTCTGCTCTATCATCCTTTACAAATAGGATCTTGGTTTTCTTCTTCTCCCTCTTCCCCCCTCTCTCTCACGCCATTACATGCCACCAACATCCTATGCCACCTCAACTATGTTAGCCATTGGCATGCGCCACGTGCTTGCCCTCAGCATGGATGTAGTGCATCGTTCCTATCTTTCAACCAATATGGGCCATCCATCTTCACTTATCTCGCCCATGATGTCAGTGTCGCTCACCACCTCCGCATTCTCCCCTATTGTGCCACTACTCACGTCCCTCGTGGCTGTACTCTACATGCTCTATTATTTGTCTCCAAGATGTTTTCTCATCGCACCCGCCCCCTTTGTCATCACCACCGCCAACTCCAGGGTGGATAGGCTCATTTTCCCTCCTTTTCTTGAGCTCCATAACACCTCGCATGGAAGCGGTGGATAACTAGGCCACATTTTTTCCCCTCATTTGGGGCTGTGGGCGTCTCTACAGTGGTGACCGTTCTAGACTCTGCCAGTGAGTGCATCCTCTCCTGTCCTCTAGTGAGCACGCTATGGCCATAATGACGGCCTTTGTGTCAACCCCGAATGCCATATGCCGTCTCCTGCCGTGGGAATTTGGTTTCCTCATCCCCCACCTCTACCACAGGATGGAGTCTGATGGCATGGGTGCAAAGCACACATCTAGATTGTGCTCCTGCTGAAGGCAGCAAGCCAGAGTGCAGAGCTGGCCAGCGACACCGCAATGCGACGAGCGAGGCGAAGATGAATGGCCAATAGTAGCAAAAGACTTGGAGGATGCACCACGTCCATGTGGAGGGCAAACGTGGAGTAGTGCATGGTTATTTGCTTCACGCGCACATAGTAAAGGCGTGCACAAGGCGACAACGGCATGTAGTGGTGTGAGAGAGAGGGGGAAGGGGGAAGAAGAAGAATAAGAGCCTATTTATAAAGAATAAAAAAGACCAAAGGCCTAAATATAAGTAAAATATTCCATGAAGGCCTGTCATGCACCAAAAGACAACATAAGTGACATAGAAATGCATTTTGAGAGTTCTTGGATTTAAGTGGCACAACCTTAGAAGTTCATGTACCTGTTGCATTTAACTCAAATTGTTTAGTACAAACGTGTAACTCAAAAGTCTATAGCTTCTCCAAAAATCCAATGATTTTTTCACGACAACTTGCATATAAGCTTAAGAACTAAGATGTCAAATCAGCATTTTTTATTTTAATTTTTCTTCCATGAAAAATCAGCAATTTTTAGAAACAACATAAAATCTTCTTTTTTCTACCTCCGAGTCCAATACATTATCAATTACCATCATCATTTTCATTTATTTTTTTAAAATACCATGGGTTATATAAAGGAAAATCTTGGTAAAGGCCATGTCTACCGGCTGTGACTTCAACGAGAAATTTTGATATTTAATACCAAGTACACAAACTTCACTGAAATTAACGTTCAAATTCACAAAAGGTACATGAATTGGGTGTTAATTCGAGTGAGGCTTGCGGTGTTAAATATCGAAATTTCTAGACTTCAATACCCCAAACCCACGCTCCTCTAACGCTCACACCGCAGGATCTCCGCCTGCCCCGGCGACCGGCGTGGTCCCCGCCCCTCACTCGGTGGCCACCCCCTCTCAGGCGGCGACGGCTGGGCGAGCGCCGCCGTAATCCTACGGTAGGTGCCAAGGCCTTCGCCGGCTATACAAGGACTACCAGGTATGCCCTCCCTTTCTCCTCCCTTCCTGCTGGGTGGTGCCGCAGACCTCCGGGTCGGCGGCGGAGAGGCAGAGCAGGGGGCGGCCGAGCGGGGCCGCCTCGGCGGGCGTGAAGTGGAGGGGAGCCGTCGCCTTGTAGAGGAGCGAGACGCTGAGGCGCCACGCGACGGGCAGCCGTCGGAGCCGTAGACGCGCACGACGCCCGCGTCCTCGGCGTCCACCGCGGTGGCGGAGACTGAGGGGGATCTGGCGAGCGCGTAGGGGGAAATGGAGATGGAGTTGACCGTCACGGTGGGCGCGGAGACGGTGCTGTCGAGCGGCGGGGAGCCCGGGTCCGTCGGGCGGGGGCGGCGCGGGGACGGGGAGCAATTGCCCATGGCGGAGTGAGTGGGAGTCGCGCGCGGATAAGGCTTTGGGAGTGTTCGGGAAGAGGGAGGGTGGAGACGCCGCGTGCGGCTAGGAGGGGGGTGGGGGTGGGAGCGCGGGTGAGCTTGCGTCGGAGACGGAGTAGGTAGTTAGCGGCCGTGACCTCGTCGGCCTGTTCTGCTCTCGAGAAGGAAAGCCAGAGAGGGACCCGAGAACAGCGTCTCTCGTCCATCTATGTCTAGCTTCTGCTCCGTCTCGCACCGTTCCTCGCCAAACCCTAGAGGGCTGTGGCTGGCCGGCGGAGTGGAGGGTGGCAACTGCAGACTGCGGACGGGCGGGGTGTGGCCTCTGACTCGCTGAGCAATGTCGTGCCGCGGCTGAGGCTGAGCCATGAGTGCGTCGGCGGTAGGAGGCAGTCAAGGCGTGTGACCGTAATAGTGTGAGTGCGTGCTGGCAACTGCAGGTCAAGGCATCCGGCAGCCAGGCAGCAGCAGCCCAGCAGGAGCCAGCAAGCAGGCAGCACTGACTCGTAGGGGCTCAGGGGGCGGGGCGCAAGGGGTAATTTAGAAGTATTTTTCTTCTAGATTCCTTAGACTATTAACTAGTTCTAAGTTTCGCTTGCGCAATTCTGGATATACATAGGCAGGGGCTTGCCTCACCTGGCTGCCGGCAGGCATGGGTAAAGCGGCTTTCTAGCGTTCTAGATCTAGACCACCAGTCTTAGCATTTTAACGCTTAAGCGGCGATTGAACACCGTTTAATCGTCTTTTGCTTAAGCTAGCCCCTGATTTCAACTTTTTAAACCGTGAAGTGTGTTGAAAGGTCAAGGTACTTTGATAATTTTGCATCAGGTAGCAGTCATTGGTTTAGGAAAGCAGGAGTGGAGTACTAGATGGAGTCTCAGCAGTTTGGCTCAGGCTCGATGCCTCGCTGAGAAGCTGTTTGTGAATCTGAACATGAAGGGAATAATTCTAATTCCCGTCCACACCAGAGAGATGCATATATTTAGGTTTAAAATATTCTGATGTAAGTATGTAACCTTAGATGCAAATACCACATAATCGCATCTGTTCTATATGATCTTCACAAGTCATAACTGAACCGCCTATTTTACCAAGGTTTTGCTTTAAATTCCTGTGGGCATGTTACATGGGTAGATATGCTCCTTATATAAGGACAAAAATGAGCTGTAGCCTTTCAGAAAATTGGTTTTAGCAACAGCTGGGTAGTGCAGCGGCCCTGATCTATCATTGCAGATGCTTGAAAGTTGGAATTGATCTTTTGTGAGTGACATCCTTTACATTCATAGCAACCAGCTCACACAGTGCACAATCTAAGATTTTTCTTGTCCCATGGTAGGGCAGGTTTGCATCCGATCATTATGGTGAATGAAACTGCAGAGAAAGATCATGGCATTAATCCAGAAAACAAGTTAAGGCACAATTTTCGATTGGGAGACATAACATGGGTTAAGTGCAGTGGCTCTTCGTGGTGGCCAGCCCAGGTACGAGTTATGACAATGCATCTTGTTAGCGTATCTTTTAGTTCAGTAAACCCCTGTAACTAGACAGCAGTTTAAATTGCTAGTGGCAAATGTCGTTCACATCAGAAGTAAAAACTTGACAGATGATGGCTTAAACAGTTAAGAATCTAAAGTTGGCTGAAGGTGGGACTATATCTTAACATTTGCGTATGAACAGTAACATTGATCAATAGCAACTGTAACGATATAGTTTAACATTTGCGTATGAACAGTAAAATTAATCAATAACAGCTGTAACTTACAGTTCAACCGGCTTATGATCTGAAGTCAAGACAACATTTTTTTACATTGACTTTCACCGGCAGTCCGCAGTCCACATACCTCTGAAGTTGCATAGTTGAGACCTTAAAGTTGCTCCGGATTTTCAGGTAGGTCCAAACTGGTCCAGATCAGCACAACTTCCGATGTGGCGGTCATTTTGGTTGACAACCAGTTTTGTTTTGTTCAGAATAGATTTTCAGTTAATCAGTTGTAGGGATAATGCATATAACTCTGGCATATGAAAAAACATTCAAACACCTCTAAAAAATTTGGGGAAAATTCTAGAGATGTGTCTTGATGCAAGGAACTGAAATAAAATATCTAAACCTCGAGAAACAAGTTTTCCAAGCTTCAACTAAACCAACAATAAAACAAAAAGGGCCTACTGAAAACCTGGGACAAGTTTAAGGTTCTGAGTATGCAATTTGATACTCTGTGTATCTGGATGAGAACCCATGGCAAGTATAATGATGGTCGCTTGTGGAATTCATTCTTATTTTTAATATTACTTGTTCTGGACTCTACTTCCTCTGCATCTAATTACATCGAATTACTCTTTCTGAATTCAAGGTCATTGATGAATCATGTGTTGGTAGCAAACCTAAGAAGAAAGAGAAGGATGATTGCCTAGTCCGGCTCTATGGCACATGTCAATAGTAAGGGATCCTATGATACAATAGTCCTTTCTTTTATTTCTGTAATGATACTATGTGATATTTTTTATTTGTTTTTGTTATTTTACTTTCAGCTTATATGTGGACCCTTGGAAGTCTATCTCAGAATTTAAAATGGTATGCGAAAGCTGCTGTCTCATGAGGACAGGGATATGGACCTTGTTTTCTATAGTTGTGTTAATAAGGATTTCCCATTTGAATTCATTGTATGCAGATGCTGAAGCAAGAAAACAAGAACGCAATGGAAGCATTCCGTGAGGTACTTGAGAAGGTAGAAGTGTCCTCTGTACATTTACAGTACACAAGTTATGAGTAAAAATTTTGTTACAGATTGTTGAGGGATGTGTTTAATCCAATGATTCAGGAGCTATCTTGCGTTAACTCGTGCAGTGATTATGAGGAGGAAGCTGTCAACTCAGAAGGTGAACTTTGTATTCTTTGCTGTGCAATTAATGCATACAAGGTCCTGTATACTCAACATATTGGTCCTTGTGGTCAATTCTTTGATATCACCCATTTCCTTGTGGTCAACAGTTGTTATACATCTAATTTTCTAAATTCAATTTTCAGGCGGTGCCAGCAAAGGGACCTCAAAGAAAACCTCATCTAGAAAAGTCAGAAAACAAGAAGGTTTGAAGCAGCAGTATAATGAAGAGGAAGACCAAGAAATTAGGAGCACAACTGCTGGAGTTGCTGCTAAGAAAAGGAAGAGTGGACGTGCAAGACAATCAAATTCTACTCGTGATGCTGTTGACAAAGATTGCAATGAAAGCTCAGATGCAGGTTTAAGCAATAATAAGAGACAAAAACATGTTACTCAAAGAGCTTCGGTGGGCAGAAAGGAAGCGTTGAGACGATCAGCTCATTCTGATGCAACAGGAGATTCAATGCTAGATGAGACTTCAGCTCCTCATACTGAAATAAAAACTATGGTCAGGGATATACTTTTCAAGGACATCATTGACAGGGAGCATGATGCTGAAATGGCTTTTGTGGATGAAGTGATTAATGGCATTTGTAATGCTGCTGAATGCGGCGTGACTGTTGGTGGTGCTGTTTCTACAGAAGGGGCCCGAGGTGTTAGGCAAACTGGTGGTGGAGTGGAGGGTGAATCGAGCAATTTCACGCAAAGACTCAGAGATGAAGCTGCTGAGGACGCCTTGCAATTGACTAGTCCGAAGACCATGAAAGGGAATGTTGGTACGGCCACTGTAAGTCGACACTTATGTCCACACTCCACACTTACCACCTCCCAATGATCTAAAAATTTTACACACTAATCTGACTAAAGTTCACCAGAGCAGGGAAGCAGCGGTGAAGACACCGGGGCAAGCCTAGCGCTCGTCAGATCAGGCAAATCAGGATCATGCAAAGCCTCGGTCTGATGGCTCCACCTGGATCTCCATTCGGCAGGAACGCAGTGGTTGCAGCCAGCCATCAACAGCAATTCTAATTTGCCTGCGACAGCCTTCAGAAACAATTAGGATCAGTGAACAATTGCTAACATTTTGCAGCCCTCTGACCCCCACACACAGGGTGTGGTATACTGGTCTGGCTGGTAGTAGCTACATGGGATATTGAGTCGCAGCTGGCATTCAGCCTTTTAGGAATCGCCTATGTATTCTCTACAGAAGACTTGTACTGAGTTCGATTCGCACTATGTGAGCGCAGCGTCTCTGGTTCTGTTCTTCTGTAACTGCGTTAAATTGGCCAGTATGGTGCCAAACTGCCAAAGAACCCTTGTATTGTGAGACCCCATCACCAAGGTGAGCGGAGCCGAGTTTGATTCCTATGTAAGCACGTCGTCGGTCCAATGTTTCTGTAACTGCGCTGCATTGGCCGACGTTACGCTGTCTCTAATGAGACTCTTTAAATCACATTTTTTGTTACTATTTTAACTGTTTTTTTCTCTGTGTGTTGTGCGATTTATATCAAATAATACAAGACTCTTTAAATCACATTTTTTGTTACTATTTTAACTGTTTTTCTCTCTGTGTGTTGTGCGTATTTATATCAAATAATACAAAACAATGTTTTAGATAATTCTTTTTGGAACCATTGGAGACAGTCCTGTGAACCGAGTTTGGCTTCATCATTTCAGCATCAGAATGCAGCAGGTGCCTACGATTACAAGTTTGCACAGGTGCAGTGAGACCCATGGGCCATGGCCTAAGCTGTCTCCGGCGGCGTTTTTTTCATTTTCTATCACTATTCTAATTATTTTTTTTATCTACAGTGCTGTAACAGTGTAGTATTTAATTTTGCAGAACTAATGTGGAAGAACCGACGGAGATAGCCTTAACGATTGCAGAAACCGCTGGTCGGTATCTTGGTAGACCCATTGGTGTATGGACAATGCATGCACACAGTAGAGCTGATCTGAGCTGATGGATCAAATCCTACCTGCCCTGCCACTTGGAGAGATCCTGCAGCGGAGAAGCAACGCCATACGGCATCGGGAGAAGCTGTCGGGGGTGACACGATGTCACGTCTGCAGAGAAATCCCTGTTGCCGCTACATGCCATGCATGAGCATGGCAGGCACCCAGTGTCACACCGGTCTGGACGGAGCAAACAGCAAAGCGAATCGAAGGCCGCCGCTGCCCTCTTCCACGGCGTCGAGCATCGCAAAGATCCCTCCCTCCCTCCCTCCCTGAGCTCGTTCGTTCGTTCGTACGAGTTCACGACTAGTGAGTAGTCGTGACATGTCCCTGACGCTCCTTTTTCTCATGTGCAATGCGCTGCGATCGAAGGGGGGAATACCGAATACGAGTACTGGCTGCTGCGTCGCGAGGGGACACAAGGTAAAGTTCGCACAGTGAATTTGTCGCTCGTCCCGGTTCATCGCTCGCCATGAAAAAAGCTGCCGTCTGGCTCTGCCGTGGTTTATACCGCGTTTTGTTTGGTTTTTTTACTGCAGCTGGTGAAAAGGTAGTCCGGGTGGCCCAAACATCTCGAATTTCGGCCTCTGTGACTGCTCCCTTTTTATCCACCAATCCAGATTTTTCTTTCACCTCTCACATCACACAGCCTTTGGATCTTTCTTTGTTTTGTTTTTCACCCCGTATTAATGTATTATTAGTATACGTTTCTGCTCACATGAATTGAATTATATACAGTTCATCGCCTTTGGATCATCAAAAAGATTGGAACGAATAAGAAAAAAATCTAGAGTTCATCTCGAGGATCACTTCGGTCGCATACGATTCTGACCACATCTTACACCGAGTTCCGCACATTGTGTAAATGATCGTGTACGTGTATTTTAGACGATCAATTGGACAGCTCAGCAGATCATGCATTTGCATATTGATGGACTCCGTCTCTCAGAATTGGGAGGGAAATTGTATTCCAAACATGACAAGATGATTGGACAGTAAACTGTGAAGCAGCAAAGCTATACTACCGCTAGTCTGCAGTGCCGTGCATAGCAGCGTTTCGGCCGCCGACGCTTTTCGCTGACCGGCCGACAAGTTACGTTCCAAGGGCACCGCGGAAAAGCAGCCCCGGGCCCCCGGCCCAGCAGGAATTCTGACCCATCCCTCCCAGCCACAAAGGCTGCCGCAAAGCACAGCGGCGAGCGATCAGCCACAGGCGCCGTGTCGCTCCCATGTCCCCTCGACGCGACGTTGCCCTGCCCTTGCCGGAGGTTTCGACGAGACGAGGGAGGGGAGGGCGGACCGTTTCCACCGCGCGGCGCCAAAACAGCCGTCGTCGCGGCCGCCCGCGCTGACGCCAGCCGGCCAGCCCGAACAAAAAGGGGGCGCACGCCGCCCGGAGCGCTGCTCCAGCGTGTCGTTCGTGGTCGCCCCCTGGGGTTTCCCGCCGGCTGGCCATCGATGCATGGCCTTTTTATAAAACCCCCTGACCGTCCTACGACGCTTCCACTTCCGGTCGATGATCGATCGCCTTTCACGGCAGGCGAGGCGTCGGCGAGCGGTGAGCGACGAGGCGGCCGGGGATCAGATGGTGGTCACGGACGGAGACGGGGAGCGCCCGGCTCCGGCGCCGCCTCCGGCGTTGCGGAAGGAGCGGGGCCGGAGCCACAGCGAGGCCGAGCGCAAGCGGCGGCAGCGGATCAACGCCCACCTCGCCACGCTCCGCACCCTCGTCCCCTCCGCATCCCGGGTACGTACGTGAAGCCTGCACTGCGCACACATGCCCGCGAACGGCGCGGCGGCTCCCGATCCTATCCTGATGGGGCGATCGTTCGTTCGTACGTGCAGATGGACAAGGCGGCGCTGCTGGGCGAGGTGGTACGGCACGTGCGGGAGCTGCGCGGGAAGGCGAGCGACGCCGCGGAGCGGGCCGGCGTCGTCGGCGTCATCCCCGCGGAGGGCGACGAGGTGGGCGTCGAGGAGGAGGAGGACACCTGCTGCTGGCGGCCCGGCCGTCGCCACTACGGCGCCGACGACGGCCTCCGGCCGCGCCGCGTCAGGGCGTGGGTGTGCTGCGCCGACCGCCAGGGGCTCCTCACCGACCTGGGCCGCGCCGTGCGGTCCGTGACCGAACGCGCGCCCCGTCCGCGCCGAGATCGCCACCGTCGGCGGGAGGATACGCGGCGTCCTGGAGCTGGACGTCTGCCACGACGACAGTGACGGCGCGGCGGCCACTGGACAAAGGCATGGCGGTGGTGATGTCGACGCTGCGAACGGCGCTGCGCGCCGTGATGCTCGACCGGGAGGAGCACCTCGCCGCGGCGGAGGGGTGCAAGCGCCCGCGCTTCTCCGCGCAGATCGCCAAGGTGCAGTGAGCGTCGTCGAGCGGCGGTAGGACGAAGCGACCAACGCCGTACGCCGTGTTGATACTTTCGATCGTACTGCTATACTGTGTTCAACTCTTTCGTGCAGCCGTGCTAGTCTGATTTTACGTGCCATTTCAACAGCTGGTCTTGTACTTCCAAAGTATAGTACGTATGGTCATGCACTCATGCAGGCTTGTCTGGTGCACTGTTGTCGATAGTAGTGGGATTTTAGGGCAGGGTGCTCATTGTGGTTTAGAAGGGCTAGACACTACTGGAAAAAAGAAGTATCTTTGATGATTCTCAGGACCTTGAGCATTTCTTCTTTACTTGCAACCACGTAGCTTAAGGATATGTGGTCACTGGTCAGTGCTTAACTATAACGATTAGACAAAGCGTACGTGGTAGCCATGAAACGCGTTGCCAACAAATCTAGCACCACACTTTTGGGGCAAAGTTTGACAAAACAAATGGCTGACATGCGGAAGGCATATGGCTAACAAAGTTTGTGGCACGCAACAGTTATGGAATGGACTAATAAACACACGCCTAAGACAATGTGGCGCACCTAACATATGGAGTGGCGAGCTGTAAACATGAACCAAGCATGCCCTAAATCCATATGTTATATGTTTGTTGGTGATCTTGTTAACAAAGTTTCAATCAATTATGAACTGTGATAGCCGTGATCCATGTCATCACACGGTTTAGTATAAGTTATGAAGATTTGGACCTTGTGTAGTACGGGGATAGCAAGTTTGAGAACCTGAATGTGTATCTTGAGAGTATGAGGATCCTAGCTAAAAACTCGAGGACAAGTTTAAGAACTGTCAGTGAAATTAACTCTTTTCTCTATGTAATTGTACTTTCTTTCTATCCCACCTTCTCTCATGACTATCTTCTTGTACAATGATGCCACTCGAGCTTCCACCATGCCCTAGCTCGCCGGTGTCACCTCCTAGTGCGAGCGAGCCATCCCAACTACCCATAATCTTCATATTCCATCCTAGCCCAACTGCTGCAATCCATTCTTTTGCCAATACCTCTATCCTAACACTTACTTTACCAACTACCCTCTTGCCTCTTATGGCACCATTGCCACATCGCCACACCAGGTTTGGCCATAGCCCACATAGCCTTTGTTTAAGCCCTCCCATGCACCAAAAACTCCAAAGCCCTAAACCCGAAACCTTGCTGAAGCAATTTCCATATCTGAAGGAGTATGGTGTGGATAGGGAGGGCACAAATCTTGTATCGAATTAAGGAGCTCCAAAAATCAAATGTTGAAGGAGGTTCAAATAGCCAAATGTAATTTAGCTTTTCCGATAAATTAGACCATCTTAGGTTTGTTCTGTTTGAATGAGATCTAAGGTGGTTGGAGAGAATTGAGGGGATTATATTCAATCCCTTCAGAACAAAATCCACCCCCCCCCCCCTCTCTCTCAATACCTTGGGAGGGGTTTAACCAGACAAGCCGTTAACGAGATGCATGAACAATCATCCCATCCCTTAGGGCCACATGTCCACCATGGCAATAGATCACCGAGATAGTATGTGGCACTTGCGGACGCTTCGATTCCAATCATCATGGCCACAAATGCCCAAACACGGAGATGGGAGGAGGACAACAAGCAGGAAGAATAGCCCATCCAACCTTTTCAGTGTTTGGGCTTAGCTCAATTATCATTTGGGGGCGAGGAACTTGGGTCGAAACCTCGAAAGAGAAGAAACTTTGCCTGCAGTTTCCACGTGTGAAGAGCAGATATCCCGAGTCATTTTAGCTTATAATCGCTATTCATCGATACATGCATGGCAGTATGGTACAGTCTAGCACGTCCATATAATCGACTTTTGAATGTGCCTCCACTGGTGAAAATTGATGCTCCATGCCTCCAAAGTACCGAAGGTAAAACGTTGATTCTCATCGTTGGTCGTGGCATATAGAAATTTTGCCTGGCCTCCACTACTTCACAGCGAGCCTGTCAAAAGTTCAGAGCAACAGACCCAACAACTCGACCGTCTATCCAAATTTCAGTTCAACAAATGAGCAGGAACTTCCTAACTCCCTGAACTACAACCATAAGCGCTTTGGCAGGTAAGCAAACAAAGGAGGTGATTTCAGAAGCCAGAGCACAGGTCAACAACCAACGATACCATTGCCCTTAGTCACCTGACCATATCCTGCTATAAATATTCCCAGCATCAGGTCTAAGCTTCACAAGCTACAAGCAAAGATCAAAACATTTCTAGTAGCCACATAGCTAGATACAAAGGCACTTACAATGGCTCGTCAGGGACCTGGTTGCGGCCTTCTCGTCCTGCTCCTATCCTTGACAACCTTCAATGGCAGCTTTGCAGCTCGCCATCTTTTGGAAACAGCAGCTGCACCAGAGGCCGCACCAGCTCAGCCGTCCATACCAGCGGTTCCAACCACACTACCTCCGATGCCTTCCATACCAGCAGTTCCAACCATGATGCCTCCGATGCCTTCCATTCCTGCAGTCCCAAAGGTGGCGATACCACCAATTCCATCCATTCCTATTCCAAAGGTTACCCTGCCACCAGCAGCCACTGGCGCAATCCCATCTCTTCCAACCACCGTGCCAACCATTCCTGCAGTTCCGGTTACCCTGCCACCAGTGCCCTCAATCCCCGCTACTGTGCCATCCATTCCAACCACGATTCCAACAGCAATCCCGACCATTCCTGGGCTCCAGGTGCCTACCATTCCATTCACCGCCCCACCCCCAAAAACCGCCAGTCCTTGAAGTTCATGGCAGCAAGAGACTTTTCTTGATTGCTACTGTTAGTCAGGGGTTTGATTCATAGTATATGGTCATTTCATTGTAAACGTGTGATGTTTGTTCTTCTATTCGGTTGATGCTGGCTAGCATATGGTGTGATTGTGAATGCAGCCAGCCTATTGTACATCTTGTCTTGATGTTAATAAAGTAATACTTGGTTCTTATACATTGCTGAACAAAAATGACATTTCTACATTATTCTTATCTGACATAAGTTACAGCATGATACATGATGATCATTAAGAAGTATATAATTGGCATAAAGTATGCTTCATGATATCTTGTGCTCAAGTGGCTTACATATCACATGAATGTTGAGAAAACCCAGGAGGCATCAAAGCATGCACCTCATATGAAAAAACTTAATTACCCTAACAGTACTCCTAGTACTTGATAGTTGAAAATTAAAGAGAAGATATTATCTATAATGGTAACACATTGAACCAACCAAAATTATAAAAAAGATCATGAATATATTATCATGGTGAAATTCAAAAGATGCAGACTATACAGACATACAGTTTACACTGGAGCAGTTCAATATGGCCTAGCAGTTAGCTCAAATAAGGTGCTGATATTTCTGATGCCTACTTGCTGGGTAAAAAAAATAAGCTATGGAGAATAAAATAGCCAGAAAATGAATAGTAAAGCAAGACGAGATGAACTAAAGGCTTGCAAGTACATGTGATTTGAGTGTTTCCACACATAACTAATTGAAGCTGTACCAACCAAAAAAAATCATCCTTATCCCCTGCTTGACGTTTATAGAAATAGTTCTATTTTCCTGCTACAAGCTGAATTCACTGCATTTCCAAGATTCTCAATTTTTTCATATTCCACTTTGAACATGACCATAACAGTACCATCTTTTCCAGTGTCGTAGTCCTGTTTAATATCTTCAGCTTCAAAATGTTGCAGCTGCTTGAAGATTTAAACTCAGTCATACATATGCTTTTCAGAAGTAAAAATTATCAAACAAGAGATGAAGCAAGGCATAACCATGTTAAGATAACATGGACAAAACACACTACTACACTAGGATTTCTTTTGGAAAAAAAAAAAAGCCAGTTCAGGGGACTAGCTAACATCAAGAGTAGAGATCACAAAATCATGGATTCAACAAGCTTTGTTGGAAAATAAACTGAGAGTTAGTCAATTTACAATCAGTTTTAGAGTACAATTATTGGTACCACAAGGGGTGGTAAAAGCCCCTCAAATTTTGCCTAGAAATTTTAAGGAACAGGCCTAAAAAGGGCCAGATCATATTCCTATTTATTTTTTAGCTAAAAAACACCAAGGGCTCATTTGGATTGTGAAGAAACATTTGGAGTGACCCATTACCACCCATAGGTACCACCCACAGTGGGGCATATATCCATCCAATACAAGATAACACAAGCAACCGTTCAGTAATAAGTTTCAGAACCTCGGATACCATACCACAAGTATCCTGATGTCATATGCTAGCATCAGTAGAGTGATACTAGAAGCAATTCAAATAATTAAGATTTTGGACAATACTAGGTCTAGGTGGCATACTTGATAGCGCCCCATCATGTCAGATACAAATAATTTTGCTCAGGACTCGGTGTTTTAGACAATTATTAAAAGTTCAACGCTGCTCAGTTGTATACTGGGCTAACAGTGATAGAGCCTCAATGTAAATATACAATCAGGAGTTCTAGTTGTATATTGGTCCAACAAGCTTACACAAACCTACTAAAGAGCTATGGAATATGGAGGCAGTGCTCCAATGTTTGTTTTGAAAGATTGAATTGATGTACATATTACTTACTAGGGTCCCAATCTAGTGTACCAAACAATAACATCAGCACCAAAAAAAAATTAAGAAACAAGGTATAGAAGATGTATATTGATTGTTTAAATTTGTCTAACAAGAAAAGGGATATATTTCATATTCAAACCTACAGGTATTAGGAAACCTTCTAGGTTGCCACAAGAGGTTACTGGAATCAAGTCATTAGCTATGCAGGTAATGCAAAATCTACAAAGTATAACAGATCGAGCAATTAGATGTATAGCCTACCATGTATGTTGTTGCATGTACATACCAAGTGAACGTGCAAACTAGGTAACCTAACCCTCATGATTCATCAGCACAGAGTGTATGTTTATAAACAGTGCGACCTTTCAATGGTAGTAAAGTGTACCCAATGACGCTCAGTTCAGTGGTGTATTTCTAAGACGATGATTTTCAATGTCACAGAACCAGCTTTCCCTTTACCATTTGTGCTCTACATTTCCAAAAAGCAAGATGATTAAGCAATATTAATCACCTGATGATAGATCGTGCCCAACAAATCAAATGGTACCTCCATACCAACACGAGCCTGGAATGTTAATACACATGTAAGAATTAGACCTGCCATTATAGCGATAAAAATGTGTAGGCTAAACAATTAGACATTGGTCACCTTTGGTTTCACAAGACAAGTAGGAGCATCTTTAAGACATTCAGAAGCAACCCCTCCATAAGCTCTCACCAGCCCACCGGTTCCCAATTTTATGCCTCCAAAGTATCTATTCATGCCATTTAAAGTGGAAAGTAAGATGAGGTGATAATTAAATGAGTGTCTCCTGTCAAAATATGAATGTATGTGGTATAGGTGATACCAGCACTGATCAAGAAAACAAATCAATCAGTTCATGATTGAGAACATACAGGTGAATGTGTGTGTGATTACCTAATCAGAACTACCATGACCATATCAATGCCAGAGGAAATGATGGCAGAGTATATTGGTTTCCCAGCAGTGCTAGAAGGTTCACCATCATCGTTGTAACGGAACTGCTCCCCCAGCTAAATACACCACACATAATATTAATTCACTGTTAACACATATACATGAATAACAAACTTGAGATGGCCAGACGGGGCTACCAAACCTTGTATGCCCAGCAATTATGGGTAGCACGTGGATCCTTGACCTATCACACAAGAGGAAGTGGATCAGGTTAACAGAGTTACTCCTTTGAAAAAAACAGAGTTACGGATCACACAAATAGTCAATACTGCTTTCGAATGGATAAGTTTGCCAAGGGGTTAGTGGAAACACTTGTTTGAAATTGCCTGAATGAATTCCTCGATGCAACAATTCCTGGTGTTTGAAACTACTATTGTTACGGACAGGGCGAAGCAAGGGAGCGCCAATTGCAGCGAAATTGCAACGCTGGCTATAGATGAGATGAGGAGCAGATTCTGCTACAGCTGGATATTGAGGAAGTATGGCATCACAGTCTCACAGGAAGATAAACACCGTGGAAGGAGGGAGAAGCAACCTGGTCGAGGAAGTCCATGGCGGCGCGCTCGTTGGGGACGGGGGCGGCGATGGCGATGAACTTGCTGCGCTTGATCTCGCGCTCGCAGCTCACGCGACCCACGAGCGTCGTGTACGGGGAAGGCGTCGCGGATGACGAGGACGGGGACGCCATGCCCCGGGCGGGGGCTGGGGAGGCGCTGGCGCAGGTGAAACTACGCCGGACTGCGGCGGCGGCGGCCGTGGCTGCGTCTGGCTGGGAGAGCAGGAGAAGGGAGCGGAAGCGTGGGGATGCGCGCACCGCCGCCATGTCGCGGGGGCTGGTGACTTGGTGGAACCCAACAGCGGCCGGAGCTGCTCGCTGGGCCTTGAGAATTCCTAGTCACTGACAGGTGGGTCAGACTTCACATTGAGCTGGGCGATTCCAGGCTGCGCTTGCGCAATTGCTAGGGCCAGAATGTGCGGGCCATTTACAATGCCGGCACATCGCCCCTCCTTTTTCTTTTTATCCTTCTACTAATAACTAGTACATATATGAATAATAATTAATTAATAAATACACAAAGCGAGTTTTGATTCAATAGTTAAATATACGTTATATAGAACTGATGATGGATGGCGTCCGAGGTGACATCGGAAGCACCAAAGGCAGCTTCAGTCATTAGGTAGGATAATAACTGGATCAGTCCACTTGTTGCACCAAAAAAACGTTTGGGATAGACCAACACTCACATAAGATCAGAGCTGGAACAAAGTATGCATAAATCCTCTTATTCAATTAGAAAAGAGCTAAGAACACAACATAATCTGAGAGACAACTGGCGATCCTCGAGAAAATTGTGAGGTCATACAAAATGCGTTTAGGTGGAATTTCCAGAAAGCTTGGCAGAGTCTATTCTGCAGGCATTCCAACAAGCCCCATGCACATGTTCCGGAAACCACAGGGTTCGAGATGGTGGATTTCCCCTATACATATCGGGGCACAGAAAAATTATTGGTTCTTCACAGACATGGAAATGGCCGATGAGGGTTCCCTTCTGGTCCTCAGTATCCCCAGTAGTCATTACGGATTTCATCGTCAAACTTCTGCTTGACTTCTGGGTGCTTCTCGAAGTACTCATCAGCTGTCATTGTACTGATCTTTTTCTGCGCAAAGAAACAAGATATTGAAGCGAATGGCATGTTGGAACTAAAATGAGGATGGCAATAGCAAATGATTCTAAAAATAGGAAGCATATGAGTAGCACTGAAGAAGAATATCCCACCTTCATTTCCCTGAGTTCAGCAATTTCCTTCTCTAACCTTTCTGACTCCTTCAGAGACGCTTGCTCAGCCTCCTTCAGTTCAACAACCTACAGATAACAAAAGGGTTAACCGATGATTACAAAAGAACAGATGCACTCATCTAACATGATGGAAATGCTGGTAGTACAACTCAAGACAAAACGCAGACAGAACAAAAAAAAAGTTCCATCTAGAAATAAACTTGAAAAGATAACAGTGTGAGAGGAAGTAGTTGCTGACCAGAGCGTCAAATTTTGGCTTGTACTCGGGAGTAACCGTGTCAACGTACTTGGGGATCTCAATGCCTGCATTTATTTCAAGCATACTACCTCAGAAAGTGAGCGGGCAGATATAAACAAAATGGGCATATGCATGGCCAACAATCACCCTGAGAAGTATTTCAATAGACGAAGGATTTTGCAGCATCAGTTGACAAAACAAAAAGTGAGCTGTACTGTGCACAGAGGAATGTTCATTGCTCGCAGATAAAAACATGCTAACACATTGCAACACAAGCACTGCCTCTGTACCAAAAAGAATGCAATTTTGGCTATGTATCTACATCCTGGACAATAACTTGTCTTGCATTCTTTTTAGGGCAGAGGTAGTATTCAAAACAAGTAAACATAATGAATTATCCTCTTAAAGCGCAGTTCATAGTTTTATACAGTGTTACAATAGTTATATCAGAAGGAACTATACGCGCAAAAATATATACAGTAAAATACAGAAGGAACTGAAACCAGAAACAGCAACACATTGGCAAAGCTTAAAGGGTATGTTTGGTTGGTGGCCAAAATCATGGCCAAATTTTGGTCATGGACAAAGTAGTTAATTTTTGAACTACATTGGCCATGGTCAAATTTTGGCCACGAACTAAACAGGCCCAAAAGGTCTATATGGTCATTAACCAGTAACAAGAAAGAAGCTTGAAAATTCAACAAACTAGAAACAGGACACATTCCAGACAAGATAATTAACAGAGCAAGACAAATACTTAGAGCATCCTCAATGAGTCAATGTTACACAGAAAACACTCATTTCAGGTTTGCAGTACAAGGATACTTACTTTCATAAGCCTCTTTGTACATATCCACCACCTTAGATCCGATTCCTTTTCTGTAGTACTCCCAATCAATTGGTTGGGGTTCCTGCAAAACAGAACAAAACTTAGAGAACACAATGATCTACTGACCTAGGATATAAATAAAAGGAACACCTCTTGAAAGACAGCTCTGCAAGCCTGTGGAATAATACAGGAACTTTCAACATAACGTAGCAAAAGAACATGGAAAAAGCAATCCAACGTGACATAAAGGTGATGCAACAATCCTTTTTGGCCAAGAGACAATACTTGGCTCAACTATTTTGCCAAAAAATGGCCTTCTCTGGTCTAGAAAAAGGTTTTCTATATTGATACAATAGACAACTACTCTGAAACCGATTCTTAAAATGCAATGTGTCCATCTTTTCTCGTCGGAAACAGAATGAAACCCTCTCATGACAGAGAGAAGTTTCCCGAGTCCTAGTGATGCAGGGCTTGAATACAAGGTGAAATGTAATGCCTCTACCAGACACCGTGTTCATTCTCTACCGATCAATGCTAAAACCAAACCAGCAATGGCCAGGAAAGCCAAAATGCAGCATAGCTGCGACTGCATTTCAACTAACTGGCCATCTGGCAGCTATCCTAATTTGTAAAAATATACTCATAGCCACTTGCACCCCAGAAAAATATAACTATACATAAAGCGTCTGCGCATTAAGAAAAAAACGAACAGATCGGATGACCTCCGCTACTCCCGCATGACACCAGTTCCACATCGAGTTCTCAAACAGTCCGATCTATCAAGAGCAAGGA
Organism: Paspalum vaginatum; assembly: GCA_030272315.1. Lineage (NCBI taxonomy): Eukaryota > Viridiplantae > Streptophyta > Magnoliopsida > Poales > Poaceae > Paspalum > Paspalum vaginatum. Next base: position 37,914,150 of record CM059018.1, read on the forward strand.
ACCTGCGCGAGAGGAGGGGGGCGCCAGATCTGGAAACCCTAGGCCAGATCAGCCGGATCAACCAACGAGGGAGAGCGGGGACCGGGGCACGACCTGGGAGAACTTGGTCTGGAGCTGGTGGTTGACGTCGTCGAAGGCGCGGCGCAGGGCGGAGAACTCCTTGCGCGCCTCCTCGGAGACGAGCATCTTGGCCATGCCGTCCCAGTCGATCGCCTTGCCGGCCTTCGCCGCCACATCGGCCACCTTCTTCGCGCCGTTCCCGCTCATCCTCTCCTCCCTCGATGTCCGCCCGGGGTTCCGCCGGCTCCCCTCCCTCTCTCTCGCCGCCGCCGCCGCACTCCGCACTGCGCTCCGACCGCACGAGACGAGGAAATGGTATACGGACGGGAAGGGCGATGGGCTGGAGCTCGCGGAGTGGGTGGAGTGGAGTATTTGGTGGGTCTGAAACGGGCCGTGAGGAGTGCAAAGTTTGGGTGGGCTGCAATGGGCCGTGGGGTGAGGTTATTGGGTTGGGCTGGGTGCCACCATAAAGCCCATTTTATTCTTTCGGCAAGACCATATGGATGCTTTGGCAAAGCAGGCGAGCTTCATGCCTTCATCTGTGTAATAAGAAAATAGAGCTGCAGAGTATTTTTTTTACTGTCATTGGAGTAGAATTTTCATTAAGTTATTTGTCCAAAACGGTCCGTAATATTACAACTAGCAAAACGGCAGCGAAGCTTGAACCGGATGCCGGAATCATGCGCACCGCACAACTAGCAAAGTAGGCACGGGAGGCGAAACTAAGGTTGTGTTTGGTCCGGGGAATGGGAGGCGACGGGATGGGACGGTCCCAAATTTGAGCTATTTGGTTGTGGGACAAATAGGAACGGGGACATCCCCGTCCCCAGATTCGAGGACAATGTTGTCCCTCCAAATCGGAGGGACGACGGGGGACGGGGTGGGATCGAGTCTTCTCCCTCTTCTCTCGTCACCTCATCGCTAGGCATCGCATTCGTATCTACCTGAACCCACTCATCGCCAGAGCGCCGCCGCGCAGTCCGGGCCGCGCCGATGCGCCGCCCAGTGCCCGCTGACGCGCCGCCCTCGCCTTCTTCCTCTCCATGGGCGAAGGACAAGATCCGAGGAGGCGCCCTGGTCTTCTTCTCCGCCATGCCTGGCCAGCCCTGCCCTGTGCGAGGCCGCACGGCGGAGGCCGAAGCCGAGCGCCAGGGGAGGAGGCAACGAAGGCTGAGGCGGAGCGCCTGGTAGGAGGAGGCGACGTGGCGTGGCCTGCCGAAGTGGAGGCAGCGCTGCACTACCGGCCGGAGCGGATCCAGCAGCCGTGGGAGGCGGCCCTGAGCGGAGGTACCGGAGAGGAGCGGGGAGCGAAGCCGATGCGACCGTGGGGAAGAACGCGTGGGGAAGATGACACCATAGAGAATGACAGCTAGGTCACATTTGTCATATGCTTCCAATCCCTTCAACCATGTCTCCTAACCATGTCCCCAAAATCAGGAATGGGACTGTCTCATCCCCTACTATCCCAGCACATTTGGTTTGAGGAGCGGGGTGGGACTAGGATTGGACGGTCCTTTTTCTATGTGTTTGATTGAGGGACACAAGGGATGGGACCATCAGAATAATCCATAGAGATATGCGGGGCAACGCAATCTTAGGGGGTGTTTGGTTCTTCAAACTAAAATTTAGCTCCCGTCACATCGGATGTTTGGACGTTAGTTAGAATTATTAAATATAGTCTAACTATAAAACTAATTACACAGATGAGGGCTAAACAGCGAGACAGATTTATTAAGCATAATTAATCTATAATTAACTAAATGTGATGCTATAGTAACCATTCGTTAATTCATAGATTAATTAGGCTTAATAAATTCATCTCGTCGTTTACTCCTCAGTCCGTGTAATTAGTTTTCTAATTAAACCATATTTAATACTTTTTACTAGCATCCGAATATCTGATGTGACGTGAGCTAAATTTTAGCTCCCGGATCCAAACACCCCCTGAAGAAAGGGACGAGATGGGACAGGCCTCGCATCCCATCAGCGCACGCGACGCCACTTCGGCACTCTGGCCCCGCGCCTTCGCCACGGCGGCCCCTTGTCTCCATCGCTCCGCCTTGTCGGCCTCTGCTCTGGCCCCGCGCAACCAGCTTCTCTGCGCCGGCCTCTGCTCCGCCGCGCCCGCCACTCCAGCGAGATCTGGGCCTGAGGAGGACCGCTTCGACGCGCCGGTCGCTTCGGCGAGATCTGGGCCCCGCCGCTTCCGGTCGGTCTCCTCCGCCCTCGATCGCCGCTGCTCTGAGCGTCCTCATCGGTCCTCGACCACCGCCGCCCAGCTTCTAGCTCTCGTTGGCCTCGTCGCTCCTAGCCATTGCCGCAACCAAGCTCCCCGCTTCCCGCTGCTGCTGCCTCATCCACACCGTCCTGCCGCCGCCAATCTCACCGCTCTCGCCGGCCTTGTTCGCCCCCGCCAAGCCATTCGCCCAGGAGGAGGAGGCGGCTGGATGCTGACGAGGATGCGCTGAGGAAGAAGTGGGAATATATGACACGTGGGTCCCATCAACGGACAGGCTATCGGTGTGAGTTGTTATCTCATCAAATCCTACCTACAATCCATCGTATCAAACAACCAAACACATAGTTGGGACCATCCCATTCAAAAAAATTAGGATAGGACAATCCCATCCACCTCATCCCCAAACCAGGCGTTAGGCTATCTGCACTCGTTGGATGTATATGGGACTCTGAATGTATAGAGTTGGCTTTTCAGTTCTCAAACCCTGCAGCGGGCAACTGGACGCGTGACTCGACCGTCCAATCACCTCCCTCTCACCCCAAATATGCAGTGTGTTCGCTACCCACTCGAAATTCTCTCTCTTCGCTGCATGCATGCATGGTGTGTCCAGCGCAGCAGCAGGTGCGTCCAGCGAAGGGAGGCAGTTGGGTGAGGAAAGGAAAGAAATTGAAAAAAAAGATATAATATGTGGTAATTGGTATAGAGTTAGAATACAGAGTTAATATGAGCGTAGAAAGATTGACGACTTATATTTTTTAAAACGCGATGATCGAGAATGAAAATATTTTTTTAAATTAGAATTTAGAGTTGTATGAATCTAGATATCCTACGTAGCAGGATCGGAGAGGCGGCAGCCAGCAGTGCTGTAAAAGCCGTGAAAAAAAAGAAAGGAACCGAGCCGAGCGCTTGCCTCAAGGAAAGCAGAGAAAGCACGCGATACTGTACTGCAGCAGCACAGCAACGTATCGGCATCTACATCGCGATCCGTCCCATCGATGATCGATCCAACAAGGCTTTCCGAAAGCTGACCCGCGGGGCATGGCCGCGTGGGCATCGGCGCCGCGCCTTGATGCCCCTCCCGGGCCTTGGGTCGTCTGTCGTCCCCACCTCCACGTCCCCGCGCTGATCGCCTGATCGACGGCCGGCCGGGCCGCGTGCTTTGGGGCACGCGGAGACCGAGCTGGGTAGTTTCACGCATAGAGGCCGATTCGTGCATGCGGTGCATTTGCTTCCTTTTTGTACGCCCAGGGTACGGTGCTCGGGTGCTGTCTCGCGTCAGTCTATGGCGCCACGCAACGTAAGATACGGCTAATGATCCCTGTTCCCGGCCGGTGCAAAGGCAGCCGCAATGCATGTTTTATTTTAGGCCTGACCTCACCGGAGCGTCCATCACTATCCCATCTATTCACTATTTCAACTAATCTTTCTTTCTATTTACAGTACGTAACAGTGTTTGGACATTCACTTTTCACTTTTAGACAGTCTGGTGAGTTCAGCCTAAGGTTCAAAGGTGTCATGTCATCGGATGCTAACTTAGCATAAAAAACTCTAATATATAGTTCTTTAATTCATGCTATAGTGAAATCCACACATCGTAAAATAATCATTTTTAGTCTTCTTTTTCTCCACCTTTTCTCTTCTCTCCATGCCATATATTGTTTTTTAGTTTGAAGCACTAGTTGCCAAAGGAAACAACTTAGTGCCAAAGATTGTTAAGTTGGCACCACCTTTCCAATTTACAGCACTCTAATTTTTTTCTCCCTCTTCTTAGTACCACCTCAACTATCACATTGGAGTCGCTCTAAGTGTAACATGCGTAATAACCCCAACATGGAGTTTCTGGTCGAGTGATGAAGGCGTGGAAATGATCCACTACGCCCAGCTTCAGCTTGGATCTGCCCAACGGCTTTCTTCCCCGGAGCTGATGAGGAAGCCCACTTGCATCAGGTTCACTCACTTTATCCTGTCCTGACTCCTGCCATGCATGGCCGGGCGGCGGTCCTGTCTCCAACTCCAACTCTCCATAGCCGCACATATCTGATGCAGAGATGGGTAGGGACGTTAGGGGTGTAGTCAGAGTAACACTTGCATGTACGTGTAGTGGCAAACTTCGCATCCGCTTCCAAACCACCAAAAATATAATAAAATAAATTCTTGCATTCCAATTATCACTTGAACTAAACAAAAGCGGTGGATATAGACATACATTAACATTATATGTACAATGTAAACTTTATAGAGTTTCAAATATAGATTGTATGGCAGATAAGTGGGTGACTTCAACCTGAAGAATCAAACAGCTCGAATAGCCTAACTACGACCTCAATGTTTCGAGGATCAAAATTTTAGTTTTACTATAATTTCTGTCCAAGTTAGTTACCCCAAGCTTCGCGAGTTAGTAGCGTTTAAAAATTTTATAGGAGCAAGGAGCACGTTTCTCATTGATAAGAGTAACAATTTTTCAACTGACCACAGGAAAGAAAAGGGAACGAGCCGAGAAAGGGGGTGTTAAAAACGCCACCGCACAACAAAGTTATTAGTGGTGCACTTTTAGTGTTTGAGAACAATATTTTCACTCATCAGAAACGGCAACCCATAGGGAAAATGCCAGTTTGCCATGGCTCCATGATGGTGAAGGAGGGCAGGCGGGGCAGCGCAACAATTAAAGCTAATGTGAGAATGAAAAGAGGATAGAGTTTATCAAAGCACCATCAAAATCTAGACGCACATTGGTAGGACTGCGGAACATGCCCGCCTGTTCCCCAATCTCTACTCTACCACTAGCAAATTAATCATGTATAATTAGGTAAGTATATCTATTTACATATCTATATATAATCTCTAGTAGAATTGGGTAAGAGAGAAAAGGCACAATGAGTGATTATTCTAGAGGGTGGATGCACAAAAATATGCATCTTGATAGGTAGGACCCGCCTCCCCCAACACACTATCACCGCACCGCTCTCCTGTCGTGTTGGGGCCACAAACTTATTGTTAATTAGAGGCAAAGCTATGTTTATAGGCACCCTTGTGCGCTAGCTCTAGGGTGAGGTAAGAATTGCTAGGAACTTCCTCAAATTGTACATTATATTTCGTTGAAAGTTGTATTTGTTATTTTGCATTGATGTGCATCACACTCATTTGCTCCCCCCCCCCCTCGGGTGATCTCCCCTGACTAAAATTAGAGGGACTCATAACAAGCTGGCCCCGCGCTCGTAGGACCTACGTGTCAGTGGCTCGAGTCCTTCTAACTTAAGTTAGAGGAACCGTTTAATCCTTGCTAAGGGCCAAAATACACTCCCCCTCCTCTATCTCCCTCCAAGCTCAGCATAGGATTAGCCTTGACCTTGCTTTCACCTTCCCTAATCCTCAGTTCCTAACCATCCCTATATTTATGCACATGCAACGACGACATATAACTATCAAAACATGATTAACTTACATTTTATCCGTTCCAAATTTTAAGATACTTTAACTTTATTCTAAGCCAAATTAAATTAAATTCAACCAATCTAATTAAGATACAATGCACCCAATGAAATATATCTTGACGACAATGTATTTTTTTGGTGCTGTAGATGTTATTATGTTTTTCTAAAAACTTGGTAAAAATTAAAATCGTTTGACTAATTTCAAAGAAAAAGGTTTGTAATGTGAAACGGAGAGTAGAGCCGTTTTGCCCGTCTTAATCTCACCATTGGCATCGATATGTCAACTCATTATGGAAACAAAAATGTTGAACCCTAACATAGTACATAGTAGTGGCAGCAACGAGCATGAATGTATGAGATACTAAACCCTAACACACTAACCAGATCACCAAATGTCTCGATGTACGAATTAGACAGAAATAATCAGTAGTTATGAAGGATCGAACACCATTAACCGTATAAGAATCAGACGTCTGATGTCAGTAGAAAGCACGGCTTTCGGAGCCTCGAAGCTATTGATAGGGCGGCCGCGGTCGCTGTGCGCTTGCCGCCGTAGGCCACGCCGCTTGGGACTGGTGCGCGTGCAAGGGAACCGTCTGAGTCGCCGGCGCCATGCTGTACGGGTGCGGGTGCAGCCCGCTGGCGCCCTGCGGCTCCGGTGGTGGCTGGTGCCCGCCGCGGCCACGATGTTCGTCGGCTTCCCCACTGCCGGACACGGACGCAGGCGCGCCGTCGTCGACGATGGGGAGGCGGTGGAAGGTAAGGTCGGTGAACGCGGCAGCCAGGACAACGACGGCTGTGGCGGCGACGAGAGGTCCTACGACGGCGCCCCCGACGATCTGGCCGTGCGGGCCGGCGAGCGACACCGAGAGGTCCCTGGCGGCGCGCGGCACGGCCGCGGACATGGACGGGGCCAGGAAGGTGGCCGAGATGGAGAGGATCTCGTACCGGCCGCGGAAGACGACGGCGGCGGCGTCCGCGGCGGTGGAGGACGGGTGGCGGAGCGACACGTCGGCGACGGTGCCCGTGCCAGTGAGCACGCAGATCCCGAGGCCGCGGCGGCGCGCGAAGGCCGCGAGCGCGCGGGAGACGTCCCCGCCGCTGGGGACCTCGAGCACGTGCGGGCGCATGGCGGCCGCGGGCTCCACGTCCCGCGTGAGCACCGGCGGCGGCTTCGGCTTGTTCTTGGACCCCGGCGGCCGCCCCCGCCTCCGCTTCCCGGTCTCGGCGCCCGCCCCGTCGCCTCCTCTTCCTCCCCCGGAGGACGGCGGTTGTACAGGACCACCGCTGCCGCCATTCGGCTCCTCTTCCTCCTCGCCACCCCGGCTGTTCACCTCGTCAGAGAAGCACTCCATCGGGCGCTGCTGACGCTGGGCCGGCGCCTGCTGCGGCGGCCGTGGGAAGCCTCCGCCGCCGCCGCAAAGCCCCTCCAGGTCCATGCCGCCGCCGCGGCAAACGAAAGCGAGGTGTGAGGGACTGAGGGTGGGACGGCGAGACACGCGAGAGACCGAGAGTGAGAGGCTGGCACCGGCAGGCAGGTAGCTATAGCGGGGGCCGCGGGGGATGTTACGTGTAAGGCTCGCTCAAGGCTGCCTGCGTCGTGGTAGTAAATAGTAGGAGGGGTCCCTCGTCGGCGCCTTTCCATGGCACGCGCATGCCAGGCCGGGCACCGGGCAACTGGGAGATGCATGGAATGGATTTCTTTTGGACTTTTGAGCCGGTCGGCGAGATAGAGGATGAACAGGAGGGACAGACAGGATTGGGCACCACAGGATCCGGGGCGGGCGAATGATAACACGGGACTGCGACTGGCCCCCTTGGGACTCTTTTGACATCTCATGGCTTGCCTCCTTTTGCCCTAATGTTGACGGAGAACAAGGGTCGGTGGCCGATGGATTGGACAGTGTTGCCAAGTACATGCGCGGCCGTGTCCCATGTGTTGGTACGCGCGGCTGCGTGTGCCACGCAACTGCATGCAGTGCGTGTTCCGGCCGCCGGTGAGGTTGCTTGGGTGTAAAAAATGATGGGAAAATTAAAGCGCGGCGGCGCGGAGACATCGGTTTTTTCGGATTGATCAGCGCGCGCCCAACCACCGGCCGCCGGCCGCATGCCCGCATCCTTTGACACCACGCCAAGCCATGTATGTAGGCATGTCGCGCGCCACGGCGGCCGCGCGAACGGCGTGGGCACGGGGCCAAATGGCCAATGCATGGACGGAGCGAGAGACTAGAGAGTAGAGAGGCAGGGGTGTGTGGTGTGTGTGCATGGCATGCTGCACGCCCCCGTTGCATGTTATTTGCATGCACGTCGCCGCAAAGCCGGCCGGTGCGTGCACGCAGGGGGTGGCATGCGCGGTGAGCATCAGGTTTGGTTTGAGCGGTACGGTCGATCGTGGACGCGGAACGCTAGCTGCATGCACGGCATGGCCTGTACGGCCCGTGCGTGCAGAAATCCAGCGTGGAGCGATCGGGTTCGGGTGGTCTGGGGCTCGCTGAAGCAGGACAGAGAAATCTCTCGTTTCCAAGCTAAGCTCAAATACGTACCACACGGTAGAACGCTTCAAACCACAGTATGACAGCTCATCCCATTCCCTGTAGCGTAGTGAACAGAAAGCAACAGAAACTGCTCCTACATTGCTGCTCCCCGGCCCTCACTCATGTCGACGACGGCTGCCACAAAAAAAAAAAAAAAAACACAGCACGTGATGCATTAGGCCAACCAGATGGGCCCCAACCGAATGGATTGGATCACCTTATCTTGTGCTGATCCTGGCCATCACTTGGTCCATGCAATCAATCCGGCTGCAGGGGTGGGGGTACGAATCCAAAGCCTCGCGTCGCTGCCTGTAGACTGTAGTGTATTATGTATACATACCCACCCACCCCAGCCGTATCAATCAAGGAGAGGAGCCTTTGGTTCGTGGACAGGTCCACTAGCGGCCGTGCGCGGCGTTTGGATCGACGGCCCCGATTTGGCAGCCCTGGCTCCCGTGCCCACATCCCCGACGTGGAAACCCTGCCTGGCTCCCGTGCCCACAGCCCCAGCGCCGCTCATCTTTGCGCCCGAGCGTGGCCGTTCCTCCGCCCGGATTCTTGGGCGAACGAATCGGCCGCCACGGCCAGCAGATGGGCTGCCACGCACGACGCCCATGGAAAGCGTCCAGAAGCACCCGACATCCCTGTGCCTGCCAGTGCCAAACTCGTACTCCTGCAATCGGGCATATTGACACGGCATCCATTTGAACGTTCTCGACATGGCTTTCAGATTCCAGATCCTGCGAGTTTGCTTGAACTCTCTGTATTGTGGACCTCCGTCGACCCGATGGAGGTGCAACAACGTCTGTTGCAAGTGCCTCGGGAGCATGTAATCAAGCGAGGCATTTCACTTTGATGGTCTAGCTACTGACTACCACATTTCTCTCCTCTTTTTACACATTGCAGCGAGATAATATTACAGGCTACGTACATCACATTATTCCTCTACAAGCCCAAACGCTGCACATCAATAAAATGTTTGGGCGGTCCTGTCCCTAGACGGTCTTCTCAACAAGACACCGCCCCTGGTTTCCCCAGGGTCATGCCCGCTCCTATCTAACTGCCTATACTGATCTGTTAACTTACTGCTGCCCAACTGCTGTTTACTTCTGTCAGTATACAATAAGGAAGCGCCCTCGTCGCCCTCAACCCAACCCCCTCGGGTGACGCCTTCCCGAAGACCGTGCTCATGTGCCTCCCGACCTGATGAGCTGGTATTCAAGCTGGACCTCGAACGAGAATACGTTGGGTAGTCGTTCTCCACAGGTGCTCCTCGGTACATCTGGTCTGAGGCTCCAAACAGGTATTCGTACTCCTCAGTGCTGGTCGAGTTCCTTGTGCTGTCGCTGCTGTCCGTGCTGACGGTGCTGTGCGATCCAGCATCAGAGTTGCTGAAGAGCGACGAGCTCTCACTTGGACTCGGAGATTCTGCCGGTGGATACGGTGCATATCCATATTCATCGGATGCATGGGTATGCCGCTGACCATCTTGGTCTGTATGCCGCTGACCATCTTGGTGTCTGTTGAAGGAGCCTCCCCGCCGTGTTGTCCCTCCTAGAGACCCCTTCTGCTTGGCCTTCTTCTGGCGTGCTGGATCTTGGACCGCCATAGCCTGCCTAACAGAGCTTGGTGCCCTTGGTGAACACCTGATTTAATCAGAACAGGGATTAGATTGTCCTGACAAAAGTCCTCCTAGGCATACATAAGACACGTGATATGCAATTAAAATAAGAGATTCCCAGTACTCACCTAGCGTACAGCAGCATATATGCACACTTTGACATAATGTTGTCCAGAGATACCTGTTTCACCTGCATACAACAAACACCAGCTATTGAGAGCATATTACAACTTACTCGGTTTGATGGTAACACACAAAGGTCGCTTTCAAGCCAGAGGAGCATCAGTTCAGTGACTGTCAAGTTTTGACATATCTATTTACTATTCGTTTACAAACATATAAAATTAACCTCACTACTCTAATAATATGCAGTCTGATTACTATGCTAGTAAGATGCATAGCGTGACCACAGTTCCACATTTCCAGTAAGAATTGCAGTTTCATTTATATGGTCACGTGGGCCTGTTTGGAAGGAAAGAATTGATCTAGGATTTATTTCATGTTTGTACTAAATCCTGGAAACATAGATCCCAAAGCCACCTTTCCAAACATGCCCTTGAGATATCCACAAAGCATACCTGGCTGTCATCTGCCTTAAACCACCTCCCCTGTGTATCTTTAACATAGCATACATAATGACCAGAGAAGGCAGCATTCATAACATCGTGATGGACAACCACAGCATAGAGGCTGTAAACTGGCGATGTGTCATCAGTATTTGGGCTCATATAGCTACCCACATTCAGGGTCTCTGGAAATCTGATGGCTTTGCTGATTTTCCCAAACTTGCCAGACTGCACATAAAAGGAGGATGTTTAGTGTATTCCAACAAAACTCAAGTCCCATTAAATACATGGAGCTACGGACATTTCAATCTTCACTATGCAGTTGTCTTCTCTGCTAGACACTGTTTAGAACTTTTCAAAATGTAAATATTAGATGACCATGATAATCCAGATGATACCTGGTATCTTTTCAGTGCAATAGTCAGAACATTTGGTGCTTCTTCTATTGTCAACTTCTTTTTAGCACGCTCATATGATTTGCATCTGAAAAGACAAGAGTAGAGTTAGTGGAATGAGAATTTGGCAAAGGAAGAATTGTGCGATAAACTAAGAATGCCGGCATCCATCACCATATTTACTAGCACAATCTGTTCCACCCTTCATATGCCTTTATTAATAAGAGAATAAGAGGCCCTCAGAAAACGCATTGTTTTTCTCTTTTACCAAGACATTGAAAAGCTATCAATTTTGACATTTAAAAATGATTACCATGACGTTGAATATGAATGAAAATTATCCTTCAGTAACATCATGAGTTGTGTTCGGGGGGGAACAAACAAGACATAACATCGAGTTATAGAATCTCTAACCCTCATATTATCAATCAGAGGAAAATGATATGCGCAGTTTTCCAAATTAAGTATCATAGTACATCATTGGTTGTCTTGCAGTGAAAGCCAAAATATTATGGCTCGTAGATAAAATGAACAGATAGGTACTACAAGTTCATATGATGAAAGGAAAAGACCAAGAGCCGTGACAAAACCTGCTGCAGTGATATCTATTTTCTCCATCCAAGACTTCTGTGGTTGTAAACCGCTCAAGTGCCTCATCGAGTGAACTGATGTCACCATCGATTTCAACAGTAAGATCCAACATGGGCTCACATTGTTCAGAACTACCATGACATTTTGAGCATTTTATCTAGGAACAAATCAAATAAAGAGGAAAGAATAATCAATAGGGGTGTCAAAAAGATTAGCTTCGCTATATAACTAATCTAAGTTAACAGAATACATCAAAATGAATTAATTTATAAGCTTTATGCAAAGAAAACCTTAGATCGCAGATAGCCCCCAAATATCAATTGCACAAGCGTAGTTTCTTCTGCTGATCGAAGAGCACCTTTTCTAGCCTCCTTCATGCATACAGATTGCATGGCATCAATTGCATACCTGCACAAAGACCAAGTACTCTTTTTTCAATAAAAGTAGGGGCAATACCTTAGTTCTATTATTCAGATAAGGTAGTATTGTCCAACCAAAGAACACATGCAAATAAATGAGTTAGCTAATATCAACTAAGTTTTTTGCTTAACACGTGAGAACATTGTGACACTTAGGTACCCAAGATAAAGTGTTCCACAATGGGTCCAGTGTCCTATCAAGTTCTCTAAGTAGTGATCCACATAGCATTTCCATAGTGTGAATGGACATTAGTTGTCAGATACGACATGTTCAAAACGAGTGTTGAATTGGTATTGTAATTCACATTTGGTCCAAAGAAGATAAGGAAAACCAAATCAAGACATCCTAATTGTAGCATAATGTGCTCCTGTGTTGAAAATTCAGCCCCAGTAGAAGGGGAAATCTAACTAAGCCACTAGGGCGAAATAGCTCATCCACAGGTAGTAAAGCAGCAGAACCAGATCTAATGCACAATTTCTTTTTTCTTCCAACTACCCACATCCATAATAACCGGCCACTTAATGGCAAATATTCACTTAAATTATAATTAACGATTGAACTGTCAAGAAACCTCTATATTCAGGCTTACATCATTCCTGTATAATTATGGAGTGTTCCAGCTCCTTGAAGCTCAATTGTAAATGGGAAAAAATATATAGTAAATAAATAATGCCGCCTTACCTAAGAAATTCATGAGCATCCTCCTGTTTACCAGGACCAAAGCTACTGCCAATGTCATGCAAATGAGAGAGTATCCCAGTTGGTGACAAAGCAGTCTTGCGCCGCTTGCCCTCCACGATGAGTTTTTCAAATTCACACATAAAGCACCATTCTTTTTTGGAACCTACAGAACATGAGATATTATATGAATACTCAAGTGCATGGTAAAAAAAAATACCGTGACAACCATGACAACAGTAGTGGAGAATTACAGTTTTTAGAATGAAGTCCTTCCAAAAGATACGTCGTAAGTGGTCGAGTAAACATCAAACACTGAAGAACAGCATTTGCATAGCAACTGCAAAAGAAGATCGGATTAGACAAAGCAAACAACAATATTGTACCAAACATAAGTCCATCCAAAACAACTCATTTAGCCTAAGCTCTGCACAATGGAAATGTATAGCTAAGTGCTACAACACAACAGAGCCTTTTAGTCCTAAGCAGGTTGGGGTAGGCTTACAAGTTTAGTGTAACATAAATATAACCAGTTCATGCGACAATCCACCACAAAGTATCGCCTTCTACTTACTATGCACAAAACAGACTTCAATGCAAGTAAATCTCAAATATTTTAGGAGCATTAACTTAAACATCTTACATATGACTGCCATGCCAAGACCCCCACCCCCCCCCCCAAAAAAAAAGGGGGGGGGGGTGGGACAATATTAATAGATAAACACATGTATGCATGCCAGTTAACCTCCCTGCTCTTGCTTTTGGAGGGGAAAACAAGCCATTGTTTACCTGTTGCCAAGGTTATGAAGGCCAAAAGGGTGCAACTCAACCTTGCCATAGAGCTTCACAAACAGTTCATATGGGAAGAGTGTCTGAAACAAAAGAGAACTGTTAGAAAATACAAGAGAAAAATAAGATGGCAAGAACAACGAGATACTCAGTTATCTTACCGATTCTGATGGATAATGCCTCACAACTTTTGATGTAGTTTGCTGCCTGACCATTTTCTTCAGAGACGTCGCAAGGTTATTTGCTGTTGAACCTGATCTCTCTGAAGGTTTATAACTTCCATCAGAAAGATTATCCGACACTTTAGACAGATTAGGTGTAACAGAATACCCCCCACGAACAGTAGCTTTGTCAACAGTCAATGCAGATGGCGCAGGTTTTGTGCTCTGAATGTTGCCATTCCCAGCTGGTTCTGTCTTAGACCTCTCAAGTTCCACCTGAACAGGTGTCTTAGAACTCTTGGGCTCCAAGACAACAGATGCAGCAGCTTGAGGAACGCTACTATCTTCAAGTTCTCTATTATGACTTGTCTGAGAACCATCCTCAACAAGACTGGCATTCTTCGCTCTATGGTGTTCCTTGGAACGATTCAAGGGTTCTTTGTTTACAAAACTGTTATGATCACTTATCTTTGGTGCAGAAGCCTGAGACTTGCGTGGTAAAGCATCGTTGAAATCCTTGGTGGAAGAAACATCTTGAACAGAATTTGAATGCGCGATATTTGATCCCATATTATTGTTGTCAACAGATACTGGACCATTTTGAAAAAATTCGACCGTGCTGTTGGACTGATGGCCTCCAGGGACCTCTGTGCTGCTACATACCTCTTTTGAAGGCATATGCTTATCTTGACCATTTGGACTCTTTAAGCTGTGGTTTGCATCAGATGTTTCAGATGCAACAGCACCTGGATTGTTCATTTCAACAGCTGGTTTAACACCAACTAATGCATTCTCTTCAGCAGCTCTCCCCTGTTCAACCTTTCCTTCATCATCAGGCCTAGTATTAACATTTGGTGGACGGCATTCATCTTTGTGACCTTGTCTCCAGTGGGCTATCTGGCATTTGAAGGAACTGCAAAAAGGAAGGTGGCGTCAAAGTTAAGAAGCTAAGTCACCGATCTTATAAACACACGCCATGGATGTCCATATATACGAAACTTATCCCCCAAAACAACAGCAGGACCCATCCAATCCACTCATCATTTCATCTCAACAACTAACCATACTATTTGCTAAATGAAGTGTAAACAACTAAACACTCCCATAGCACCAGAAATGTATGCACGCTGTTTCCACATGCACGGGACATGTTCCTATGGCATTTTAATGATTTTAGGAAGTAATGAATGCACGGCATTCCATTCCACAGGAGATGCACACATGCAAATAAATGTTAAAGAAAGGATTAACAAATAAAAAATGAATTAGGAAATGCATCATGTAGACTTGAGGACAAGCAGATACATGATGGATCTACAGCATACTAGCCTCCCACATCTTATCCAGCCAAACAGTGTTTCAACGGTTCAATAGTCTTGAAGTTCACAGGTAGGTCGATGAACATGCGATGATGAGGGTCAGTGCATGCCATTTTGCAGCTAAGACTAGATAGTTGTACTGTTGTAGGAGTAAGAATCTATTGACTGTCAGGTAGTACTGTGGCACCTAGTGGTTAGCTGGTGCATTTACTCACCATAAAACAAGCATGCCATGCATGGTACCTACTGTCACAAATACCCCCTCCCCTCCAGTTCACAATACGTTTTATTTTAGCCTTGCTCGTCTACAGCTACAAGGCAACTTCGACCCTTTTTTTGGGCACAGTTCCTAAAGCACAACTTTGACCACTGACTATTATTGTTCCTATATATGTGCATAGATCTATTCCTGTACTCCAGTAGTATCAGTGTATGACACCACACATCTACACCCACACATCCCATTTTCACAGAGAGGGGGTTCTGTCGGTGCAAACATCTGTCGCATGAATTATATCTAAGATACAAGGAACAAATATGGAAGAAATAGGTTCGTGAAAAATTAATTGTGCAAATAAAGTTTCAGCCATTTTCTTGCGCAGATAAATGTGCATAGTTACATACAGATCAATGCCAGTGGTGTCCACGCAATGGTAACCTTCAGGCACGGAAATAACAAGCGAAGTCACTACGAGAAGGATAATAACTAAGGCATGTTGTGGCCTAAATCGATCAAAAAAACAATGGACTAAAGTGCAGAGACCTAAACTCTGAGCAGCAGAGACAGGGAGACAGGGATCTGAAAAAATGTTGATTTTGTAAGCATCTAGCTATTAGGGACCAAGATACGGTAGCTGCCGATAGCTCCACCAAATCAAGAGTTTCCCTTAGCAATGTTGTGCATCGACCCAAGGTTATTGAATCGCAATTCGAAACGATCATAAGGATTAAGTGAAGGGTTAGCGTCGTCCTGAGCCAAAGGTTTGGAAGAGAGGCTAAACTTCGCGGAATCGGAGCCTAATCAGATTTTTACCGACACCCAAATCTGTACCGCATACAGGACAATCCCACTCCCAGTTGTACAAATCACGGACCCTCTCCCCCCACAATTCCCCCCATCAATGGGTTCATGAAATGAGACAGCCCGGAGACGGAATCAGGACCTAGGGGGCGGGGCTCAAGCCACTCACCAGTACTTGACGGCCTTGCACTGCTTGCACCGGAACGTGGTCGGCCTGAAGCAGACCGCGCAGACCCCCTTGGCCCCCACCGGCGGCTGCGGCTGCGGCTCGTACTCCTCCCGCGCCGGGCCCGGAGCCGCAACGGCCCCCGGCGGCGGCCCCCACTGGGGCGGCGCCTCGGGCACCTCGGCGGCCTGGACGACGCCCGGGAAGAGCTCGGAGTAGTATGCGAGCGCGGCCTCCCGCTCCGCGAGCTCGGACTCCTCGGCCGCGAGGCGCGCGAGGCGGCGCACCTCCTCCCTCCGCGCCGCGGCCCGGCGCCAGCGGCTGGCCGCGAGGAGCGCCAGCGCCGGCACGACGACGAGCGCCAGGAGCGCCAGCGGGAGGCCCGCCGCCGAGAACGACGACTCCGCCTCCTCCTCCTCCATTGGGCTCCCCTCCGTCCTCAGCCCGCTCCCCCTCCGCGCATAGATCTCGCCCCCGCCCGCCGGATCCGCGCCCCGATTCCCACCTCCCCCCGCGCGAATCCGCTGCGATTTACACCCCGAGGGTTTCCGATTTTTTTCCCCACCGGCTCGGGCGCGGGCTCTGGCTTGGTATGGTACGGTGCGGTGGCCTCGGTCTTTGGAAGTGACGCAGGGTGTCGGGACGGCAGGCAGCGAAGGAAGGAAGGAAGGAAAGGGGGAAGAGAGGGAGGGCGGCGGGGCGGGTGGTATGCCGTATCCGTTTCCGGTCGCACGCACCCGAGGAATAATCAGGTAGACGGCTTGTGGAGGGGGCGAGGTGCAAAAAAGGCGCCCGGCGAGCGGCGGGGCACGTAACGGATAGCTTAACGCTGCCCCGGCGCGGCGCCGGTACGAGACGGAGAGGGAGACCGCAAGAAAGGAATGGGTTCCCAGGCACCGGAGCGAGTTGGGCTCGGCTCTCCGTGCCCGTGCGATGGGGGGTGTGACGTTTGATGGGATGCTTTTCCGCGGGGATACGGTGGTTTCCGCGGGAAGCGCCGTGGCCAGTACGCGCCATTATTTCCTCCGGGGGTCCCACGGGCTGACGGGTGGGTCCGCGCGGGCGCAGGCCGAGGTGGTGGACTGGTGGTCAAACGCCGGCAACTGATGCTCCTGCGATGCGTAACCAAATTATTAAACGCTCCTTTATTTGCGTTCCATCAATGGCAGATTGATGCGCTCGTTTATTTGCGTGACGGCATGAGCTGTGCCTGTGCGTTTTCCCTTGCCAATTAAAGATGCCGCCTTTACTACAATATATACTGGGACTGGAGTGCTGTCGTGGTGAAGGTATTCTTTATGAGTGGAAAAAAAAACCTCCGGTGGCCCGATCCATCTTTTCATGTGTTTCCTTGTGTCACGTCCTCGAACCTAGTAGCAGGTTGTGTTTTGTTTCGAGTCAACCGTTGCCAAAACTCTGGGCAAGCCCGATCGATGCGTTTGAAACGGAAACCGGAGCCTCTCCAGCAGAAAATAGCTACAGACAGCGAAGTCCTGGGCTCCAGCCATTCTCTGCAGATTGCGCGTGCGCCGCACCAGACCGCCGGTTTTCCACCAGGTTCGGTCCCGTGGATCGTCCGTCTCTCACTCTCTGTGGCCGGGCGAGGAAAACGAGACGAAGCAACATGGCCGTACGGGCGCGGCACTGGCAGACGTGCTACGACGCTCGCTAGGCTGGCAGCCAGACGACCGACGCCCGAGGCCGAGGGGACGTCTGCCCCGTCGTCGTCTCCGAGCCGGCTGTGACGCCGCGCCCACGCAACAGCGCACGCGCGCGCCGGGCCTCCGTCCCGCCGGGCCGCGACAAATGTCGCCCCCGCCCGCCGAACCCCTGGCTGGTTGGCTGGCGCCTGCCTCACGCGCTGGCCGGCCCGGGCAGGAGGCATCGGGCGCGCCTCGGTTGGTCGGTCGACGACTCGACGCGGCACCGCGTCGGCGGCGGAGGCCGGACGCAAGCGGCACAGCAAAAGCGCCCGATTGTTTCGCACCGACTTCGCCTGTCGAGTGCTGACGCAGTGACGCGTGGGCCGGCCGGCCTCGCGTCCGAGTCAATGTCTCGGACAACACTCTCAGTCTCACTTTGTCGGGCCATTGGACCCCACAAATTTCACAGGTTTGGCATAGCAATTTCACATAAATCAGTTAAAAACACAGAAAAAAATAGAAATAGTAAAAATTTTCTTTGTTCCAAAGAGGACCTCAAATTCCACTCCTCTATATGTTATATGAGCTACGGTACCGAACAAGTGCCGCTGCAGTGTTTTGAGGAATCTCGTTGGAGTTAGCCATAAGAAACGTAGCACTTCCTATTGGCGCCTTCAATGGTTAACTATATTTCACTAGCTAGATGTGTTTTCTCCTGTGTGGACACAAAAGGTGGAAAAAAAAGAGAATAACCAGTGATGATCGAATAGATAGGAGATTTCACGTATTCCAAGAAACTAAGAGTATTACATGTGTGACGTGAGATTGAATTCTACTTGTGCGATAAATTATTGTTTTTACTCTTTTCACACATCCACGTCGGCTAGCTATTTATTTCCACAACCGTGCACGCCCTATGCAGCCATCTGGTTTTGATTGGAAACCAGCACAGCTAACGTGAAACCGCCGTTTTTTTATTACGGATTCGGATGCACCGACGAGGCGGCGGGACGGGATGACGATGGATGTGGAGCAGTAGATAATTTCGCCTCTGATCCTCACCGTCGCTCGCTGAGGATATTTTAGAGCACTGTGCTCATCAATCGTCTTGGTGTTGTTATCAGCTGAAAAACACTGACCTCACTGTTGCACACCGGTAAAGGCTATTTTGAAGAAGAACGAAAAGAAAAGACGACTAGTCCACTGCACGTGCACGACCGGCTGTTGGTTGAGCAAACCTGTGGGTCTTCTCGAGAGACTTGGGCGGATCGTGCGTACCAAAAAATTCCAAAATGGCACGAACGTGCAAACCCCAGTATAAAAGTCTAATGTCGTCACACTGTACTTCGCTATCATGTACTGCTACTTTTCTTTTCCCAAATGGAGTGCTCGGTACTCTTCTACCATCGAAAGCCGTACCTGCTCGTGGTGTGGTTTATAGGTTCCTTCCAACAAACTTGTCCGCCTCGTGAAAGTCTCCAGCGGAATATTTGGCGAAAACTCACGCTGCGTGGCTGCTTTTTCTCTTCAGGGCAATGTGGTGGTGTCATCGTCATAGGAGCACGACGTATTTGACTAAACCCAACGGTTTCGCAACCGAACTGCAACTTTTGCAATGCAGTCAGAAGATTAGATGCAGCCGGTGAGCTAGGACCAGAGCCCCGGTGGCTAGTACCAGTACGTATGGCCCATTTGTTTTCGTAATTAGGAGACTAATTCATTGGGTTCCGTTTATGGTTACTGTGCAGCGGACCGTACATTTGTACTCTTATATATGTTGGTAAGAAAATATGATCCAGGAGGGGGCCATTGCCCATTGGTTTTGATCAGCGGTGTGCTACTACATACGACACCCAATTGCTCGGGGTCTGCTCCCTTTATACTAAAAAGGAAGTCATTTTACTTTTGCCATACCTAAATCAAACTATCTATTTTTTACCGACTTTAGAAGAAAAAAAGAGCCAATGTTTACGACCTAGATATGTGTCTTGTAAAAAGTGTATTTTATGATGAATCTAATTGTATTACCTGGCATCATAACTATCACTACTTCTAAGTTACATTTAATATAGTTTGAGTTAGGAGAACCTTATAATGATTTTCTTTTTTTTAGGATAGAGAAAATATACATTTTTCTTCACGAGTAACATCGTACTTGGAGGTTAATAGTGATGTAGAGATGATGCAATTTGATATGGTGGGCCCACCAAAGGCCCAAGATAGCAATGTTGCTCCGATCCGTTGGATGGACCGCAGTGTCTCGTTCTGCCTTTTGCAAGAAGGATTGACCCATGACCCATGTACCAGATGTTGGAGTTTAGTACCGGTAGTACACCATGGGATAGGTCACGATGTGCTTTTGCGGGTCGGCGAGATCGACGTAGCTCGATGGTTCGCTTTAAAAGCGACAAAGACACAAAGATTTATACAGGTTCGGGCCGCGAGACGCGTAACACCCTACGTCATGTTTATGGCTGATCGTATTGCTTCGAGTTCTCGAGGTTACAACGAGGGCTAGGGCTTTGCTCGAGAGCGTGCTTGGTGGATTGCGATGGGTTGAGATGTTCTACGTAGGGGTCCCTCATCCGTTTTATATAATCTGACGGAGTATTGGGTTACAAGTTGAGTTCCATCTATATCTCCTAGTCGGTTTAGATAACATAAGATCAAACGGAATCTTAGTTTCCATCGTATCTTCTCTGATCTCCTCAAATCTCAGAACCTGAATCCGAGCCAAGCTTCCTTGTTTGCTCTCTGGATTACGACGCCGTTGCCTTGACCTTCAAGCCATCGCAACCGTATTTGGGCTTAAGTTGAGCGTCCGGCCCATGAAACCAGCCGCTCGCGCGACTCAAGCCCACTGTTGGTCCATGTCCTGGATCCACGCCATGAGGAGCCAGGGGATATTTATCCCTCACACCAGACGCTCAATCTTCTTCCTCCCCCGCTTAGGTCTTCAGTATATATGGTGGCACATCATATGGAACCTATGAAGTGCGACAGGGGTAAGAGTAGTGGGTTATCACTGGAGCACCCCCCAAATAAAGTGTGCTAGATGGATCAAGACAAGCAAGACACATTGCTAATGGTTCAACTCAACACATGCCGGGTTATAAAATTAGATGTGTTTTGCGAGCATGATGTTGGGCCTCAGATAGCCAAGTCCTAAACAGTAACGAAGGTAAAGAAAATGTAACTAACTAGTAGAACAGTAAAAGTATTCTAAAAGCTGCTCTAAAGCTATATTTCTTAGAAAACTGAACCCCTTTATGATTGCAGTACGACCTTTTTTATAGGGACTCGGACCGACTTGATTTACAATGACCGATCTGCCCTCCAAACTTGGCACAATCCGGAAACGAGTGGGGGCAGATTGGTCTTTTACTTAGTCACTTTACACCTCACGCCAGACTGTCGCCCTTGGGCCCACTAAGTGCTTCCAATCTTCGTCTGGGCCTTCGCCAGGAGCTTCGCACCTTCACCTTGGGCCCTGGACCTTCGCTTGAGCTTCGGATCTTCGCTTGGGCTTCGGGCCTTCCCTTGGGCTTTGGACCTTCGCCTATGCCTGGGCTTCGGGCCTTCGCTTGTGGCTTAGTGGGGCTTCGGGGATTGTATCCCCAACACATGACATGTTCGAATAGGGCGTGCTTGGCCTGCAACTCAACTAAGCCATCACAACACGACCCATTTCCTATAACATCCAAGCACAACGACGGCTAGTTGCACCATCTCATTCATAGTAAACCACTGATTTTACTAGTGGGACTTAATATGGACGCTAAACAAACTGTGCTAGGATGCGGTGTCCGTTTTAGATAGGTGTAGTTACTTAAGAGTTGATTTTAAAGTCTCCAGGGAAGTGTGACCTAATTTGTGCTCATACCTCAAGCCGTATATTTATACAGAGAATTTATATTGGATCTATAGTGCCCTATATTAGAGCAATAGCCATGATTTTATGGGTAATTTCTAAGTAGATATGATGATGTAATAATGCTCTAAAATACCCAGTACTTTGCAACGCTTTTGATTTGGGTGTTAAACACCTAAAACATGCTTAACAAATTCGGTTGATAGTCCATCTGATTTTTTTTTAAGATTATACAAAAGCTCCTTTTGTTTTGGAACAAGTTACTCCCCGTTGGTCTTAATTATTTTTCTTTTGGGATAACGAGATGATCTCGGACATAGTTTTCACTGATGTTTTTTTATATTAAAATATAAATAGACATCATAACATATGTATACTTTTGGGAAAGTAAAAATCCATGCGCATAATCTTCAAGTTTCAAAACTAAGTAATCTAAAGGTTATTTATAGCCAAAGTCTTTAGATTTTGAAACTTTCTATAAAACGACAAGTATATTAGATTTAGAGGGAGTGGCACTTGCAATGCATTAATTATATTGAAATTTCCCATACATTACTTTGTTCCCGCAGCATACGGTAGTTCTCTGGTGGCACAACCTTTTCTCTTTTCTGGACTCCTAGGCTTAGCCGTTGGAATTTTGGAAAGGATACTGGTTCTAGTAGCTATTCCATTTTTTGAAGCAGGGAACTGGGACCTGATCAAAGCTACACTTCAGCATTGGTAAAATACCATCGTCTCCAGTGTTAAAAAAAAAAACCATCGTCTGATTCTGATTGCCTGTCCTCCAAAGTCCAAACAAACGAAACGAGCCCACAGCCCAGTGGCCCGCCGCCTTTGCCCTTTGCCACCACGCCGCCACCGGCGTCACCGCCATCCATCCGCCGGAGCCGGAGTTGGCGCCGCCGCAAACAAGCACCAGCGGTTTCTTCCCTACCAGCCAACCCACCCCGCATGCTCCCGCACGGCCGCACGGGCCGCGCCTCGGCATGGCAGTGTAAGATTACTGGACCCCCTTTGTTTCCGTTTGGACTATGGAGTTTGGACCGAGCTAGGCCACCACTCGTCCGCATTCCCTTCCCACGTACTTTGCGAGTAAAAAAACATTCAGGAGCACAAATCGGTCTATCCAACTCCGATCAGCAATTCCAACCAGATTGTTTGATCTTTTGAATCTGGATGGCCCGACCCACCAGCTTGCTAAATATAGGCACATTGCCCGCACGCGAGCCCTGGACCACGGGTGGATCAAGCGTTCTTAAAACTCGTAGTCCAGGATGCAACGCAACAAGCGGAGTTGTTCGGAATTTCGGGGGTGTGGGAGTTACTCGGCCGCGCGCGGGCGCCGCATGTGCTACTTGTGGTGGCCTTGATTGGGCGCAGTGCGGCGGTGTTGGGAGCATGCTCTAGGTGTTCGACGTAATGAGTCTGCGGGTTAAGTTCGCTGTTTGCGTCCTGAGGATCCCAAGTCAACGTCAGGAATATGTAAGATAGATTACCCACGCGGAATCGTGGACCTACGGATCCCTGTGTGTGGTGTAGGTGTGGATTAGGTAGGATGTTCCTTTCGGAGATTCGAGGTGTCTCCTCGAAGAATATTCACGCTCCATACTGGTGCAGGTTCGGTGTAGTTGCTGTTCTCTTCAGGAGGGTTGCCACCAGTCACACGATCGAGAAATGTAAATTGGGGTGATCCTGAGTTTTGACTAGGTTTAAGGTTCCTTTAGTTTAGAGTGCTTCTAATGGAAGTAGAATGGTCGGTGATTGAAAGTTTGTTTCTCTAATCCCACTGTGACATTTGCGGTAAGCGGCCTTTTGGTTTTATGCTCTGAGACAGGTTGTTGAAACCGGGTAGAACAGTGATTCCTTTTTAGTGGTCCTTTAGCGCAGTGCAGATCAGCCATTCCAAAGCTACAGTAAAGTAAGGATCCTCTTTAGAACTGACGAGAAGCCTTTCTGGATGTGACAAGGGCCTTTTCTATTTATTACAAGGTTTGCACTTTGACAGAGTAGTTGTTGTTAGATAAGATGGAATTTTCAGTATGCACTTGGACAGAAGCTCATAAGTCCTTTTTAGAAGTATATCCAGCCTTTAGATTTAGCATTTGGATTGGTTTTCATGCGGAAAGGACAATCCACTTGTTTTTTGTCATGTTCCTAATGTATGCGCACATGCTTATTGTTCGATGTTGCTACTTTTCCTGAATTTGGCTCAAAGGATGTACTGCGGTTGCCTTGTACATTAAGGATTTTCTTAGTTGTTCTGTACAGAATTTTAATGATGTCTGCTTCTGTGTCTGGCCTTGGCTAAGGTTAGAGCTGTTTTCCTCGGGTTGCATCATCTATTTGCCAGTGATATACTATCACTATCAAGATAAGGCTTCTGTGCTGTAATGCACATGCACTTCTTTTCTTAAGGCGAGATACCTATGTCAAATCCACCCTTCAAAAATGATTCATTAGTGTCCATGAGGCACTGCCTTTGATCTCTAAATCGCTTCTGTCTTGCGCAATCAGGCATACATGGGAAGTTGGCCTGTAGCTCAACTGTTTTTCTTCATAAAGGGCACATTCAAATCCCCACTCGTACTAGGTTTTGTATCTGGATGTTTGCTATGTAAGCACTTTAAACTCTGATTTCCTGTTTAGATTAGCCCTGATGGAAACAGAATAGTTGGTGAATAAAAGTCTCTTTCTCTCCTTTGTAATTGTATGATTTGCGGAAAGTAGCCCTTTAATTGTTATGTTTGGGGGCAGGCAGTTGAGGATGGGTAGAACATTGTTCCTTTCTAGTGGTCCTTTTGTGCAATGGGATCTTCCATTCTAAAGCGCACTAGATTAATATTCCACTTTTAATCGAAATGGTAAGAAGCCTTTCTGCAAGTGACAAGGGCATTTGCTATTTATTACATGGTTAGAGCTTTGGCAGAGTAGATATTAGATCAGATTGAGTTTTCAGTTTCCACTTGGACAAAAACTCACAAGTCCTTTTACAAGTTGGAGGTATCCCCAGCCTTTAGATCTAGTGTTTGGATCAGTTTTGATATGAAAATGTCAGTCAATCATGTTCACATGTTTGTGCGCACACTTATTGTTTGATGATGATACTCTTTTTCGAACATGGCTGGATTGATATCCTATGGTTGCATTTACATTTAAAATTTCCTTAGTAAGAAATTTGTTCTGTACAAAAATTTAGTTCTGCAACCATTTGAAAGCTTGATGTGGGCTAAGGTAAATCCGTCCTTGGCGTACTTCATCTATTTGCCAGTGATATAATACCACTATCAAGATAAGGTTATTGTCCTGTAAACTTTAATGCACATGAACTTCCTTTCCCAAGGTGGCATACCTATTTTAAGTCTATTCTCTGAATAGTGTTCTGTCGTGTTAATTTGCATCCATGATTTGATATATTTATAACAATGTATTATTTTTTACAAGAACCCTTGTGAAAGATGGGTTCAAATTTCATTGAATCAGAAATTTCTTATCAGCCAAGGAAAAGAAAGTTTTCTTCCCCATTATTTCATTTCAAGGATGTAAAAAATCTATATCTTCACCTAAAGCTGAGTACAAACTCTTAACTAAGAGAGTGTAGCATCACTATCTACTGAGTACTGACCAATAGCCTATCTTTATCTATGAACCTTGTCACAATTTTTTAGCTGAGTTCAGTAAGGTGGGATCTAATCTTAGAAGTCCACTACATACTTCCAGATGATTGATAGGAATAGCGTAATCCATGTCCATGAGTACTTTCTTTAATATCTAGGCCTCAGACAGACTCACAAAGACCATGCATCAACCATGTGCCTTCATAAATAACATGTTCAAATCCCTAGTAGTACATAGTTTTTTCATCAGGATATTTCCTATCTTTATCTACGGACTTTCTCGCAAAAAAGAAAACCTTTTTTTTGCTAAGTTCACTAAGTCCCGATCTAATATCACAAGTACACTCATGCTTCCAGACGATTGATCAGAATAGTTTAATCCATTCCCATAGTACTTTCTTTGGTATCTAGGTCTAGGCGTCTAGCATACTGGAATAGTCTCTTTGGTATCTAGGCCTAGCAGACTCATGGAGATCACGCATCACCTGAAGAAAACCTATTTCCAAAGTAACACTGGAAAGCAGTGGCAGAGGACAGGGAAAAAAAAAGAAGGTATGGCCAGAGAAGGAGAAAATGAAAAAAAGAATAAAACGGTGCCTGGAAAAAAGGAAATGGAAAGAAAGAACAAAATAGTGCCTCAATCAAGAATACAACCCAGGGGGCGCTGCTCAGAACTGAAGATTGCAAGTTTGCAACCACTGCAACAGAATTCTATATTGGTTAGAAAGGAAATATACACAATTTATATGGTTAAGGTATGGCCCACACCGGGTCCTCCGCCACTGCTGGAAAGTCTGCAACTTTAGGACATGGTATCTTTGAAATACACAGGTTTGTTGACACCACCACTGTGGTGTCATTTTGAACTTTTCATATTCACGTAAGGGATGAGGAATACAGTCAAACTGCTTTGTACTTGAGTGTTTGTTCGAGATGTGTTGTGTATGCCCTCTGTAGGTTTGGTGCACCTGTAGAGCCTTTTTTTGCACTTTGCATTTATGTTACAAGTGCACATAAATTACTGTATGCAGTTGGACACAAAAGCTCAAAGGTTTTCTTTAATTTCCCAAGCCTTCTGATTTATGAGTCAGATAGAATTTTATGTGAAAACGCCAGTCTACTTGTTTTGATCACATTGTTGTGTGTGTGTGTGTGCATGATTATTCCTTGATGGTGCTAACTTTGAGCATGCATGGAAGGATTTGCTGCAGTTTTATGGTACACTTAGGATTGCCTTAGATAGGGCCCTATTTTTTTTAGAAAGAGAGAGTCCGTATCAGGTTAGAATTTTGATTATGCCAATATTAAAGGCTAAAGCTGTTGTTCTTGACATGTATCAGTTGCTTGCCAGTGATGTAGTATTAATACCAAGATAAAATTACTACATGGTATTGTGCATGCTGTTCTCTTCATAATGTGAGACATTTTAAGTCAACTCTTTGAATATATCATTGGTAGTAATCTGATATTTGTTAGATTTAACCATGTTTATTTTATAAGTCCACTACATGCATCTCACTACAAGAATCATGAAATGTTTCGGTGGCCAATGCTATTTTGGCCACCTGTGGCCACCTAAAATTACAGACTTATTTTCTGTGGCCACAGGCGGCGGCCGCCGTAAACTATTTCCTTAGTTTCGACGGTGAGGACAACTGCCGAAAATTAGTCCACTATCTCCGGCTGCTCTGCACGGCCGCCGAATAGTCATTCTGGATACCGAAAGTTAATGCTGCCCAACCCCTATCCGGCTTGGCCAACACCCCACCCCGACCCGCACACACGCACTCCCCGCACACCACCTGCCGCCGCCCCACGCCCATCGCAGCGCTGCCCGCTGCCTCCCCGAACTGCCCTTTGTGCCACCTCCCCGCGCTCGTCGCGCCTCGTCTCCGCCTGCATGTCGGCGTTTCGCCTACTCGGCACCCCCCGCCCGCTCGCCGCCCATTGCCTCTCCACGCCGCCTCCCTGCGCTCGCCGCGCCTCCTCCCCGCGCCCGCACCTGCACCCAGCACTGGTGCTCCGCCCAACCGTGGCCCCAGCCGGCCTGCCCGAAGCGTCGCCCCGGCTAGCTCCGGCTCCACGTGTCGCCCTAATCGGAGGGCCGCTCGCCTCCCTATCGGCTTGGAGCGCCGCTCACCTCCGTGTCGGCTTCGTGCCCACCGCAGATCCGCGCCTTGGCTGCCTGTGGCGCCGGTCCGGCTAGCTAGGGGCCACGAGCGTTGCCTCTGCCCGCCCCTGCCAGTGCGCCGGCCGGCCTGTGGCCACCGCCGCCCTGACCCTAGGCCATCCCCAGGCTGGCCAGGCCGGTTCTGTACCCCGCAGCCCCTGTCCCGCCCCGACGAAATCCGCAGATCGTTTGAAGTGAGAACCCTGTGCTTCCTATGTTTTTACAGTGTTTGCAGTTAACTTTCGGAGGCCTTATGTTTTTGGCCGACGAAAGTTATGATTAGAAGTGCAATTAGTATTAATTTCTTTGATTAAGTACTAATTGATTGGGTCAAATGGATGGTTAGCTAGATATCATATTCGGATCATTATTTTTAGTATGATTTGTTATGGTCTAACATGCTTAGTTATATTTTAGCGCTTATTGTCATGTCTTATCAATTTTAAATGTTAAATATTCTTTGACACGCGATGTTTGCTATGCATACACATAAGGGTATCGTCATGAGATGTATTAAGTTGTTTGGTTAAAACATGCTTTGTTATATTATAATATGCTTTAACATAAGGGCGTTGTCATGCAGTATTCTAACATGCTTTCATATATTATGATTATTTAATTGTTAAATTTCCAAATTACGCTACTAGTGTCACGAAACCTATGTGTCACCTATTTTGGACCGTCACGGCTAACATGCGTCGCACACGTGAGATGTTGCTGGTCTAGGAATTGTCCCTTTTTTGGACAGCCATGGAGTGACCGATAAAGCGTGGTATTTATGATGAGCCACGGGGTCCTGAGCGAGGTTTCAGCTGCATAATCCTGTTGTTCTCCGTTGAACTATATCTAGGCGTGACATGTGGAGAACAATAGGGTTATGTTGGCGAAATATTGTTCAAACCCCGCGGACTTATCATAAATCCGCCATCTGTCGGCCACTATTTCGTGGGTTTAGGACATATCCTTACCTTTAGATGTAGGGCCACAATACGTAGAAAGAAAATAAGCTTATCATCTAACTTGCTTTACTTTATAGCCTCAAGTATGGGCGACGATCGTTGATGCATGTATGATGGTTGGGATAAGAGTGGTGATCACTCTGCTGAGTGGAAGGCCAAGACACAGGCTTTTATCGACCATGCGTTCTCTTTGACAACTCGCAATAAGGTTAGGTGTCCATGCAACATCCACAATAATGGGAAATTTCGTAATTGGAGAGATTTAGGCAAAGACCCGGTGAAAAACGGTTTCACGCCAGACTATGAAATGTGGGTCTGGCACGGTGAGAAAGAAACTATAATTGAAACAGAAGGGGAAGCGGATGATGATTGGAGAAAGGCGATCCTATGGCTGAGCATGCTAGCGACGACGGAAAGGCACATGGACAGTGAGATCTCAGTATCTACGGTATTTTCTATTAGTGTTCAATATTATAAAGTACCAATGCCAATAATTTGTTTCAATTTTGAAGTTACTTCATGTTTAATGGCATGATCGACTCGAGAGAAATTCGAGCTCAGAGGGGGTCTTCCTCACAGAGTTCGGGCGGTAGTAGCAGCTGTCCTCACCGCACAACGCAGGACATGGAGATAGAGAGGCTGCAACGAGAACTGGAGCAGCGTGATGCATACCTTAAGGCACAAGAGGGGTGCCAGAAGTAGCAACAAGAATATTGGGCAAGCTACAATGCACAACAACAAAATCTGATTCAAGTAAGCATGAAAGTCAACAATTAGCATTCCTATCATTAGCTAAACCAACGGGTTGCATTTTGCATTCCTATCATTAGCAATACTAACACGTTGCATTTTGAAGGCAATGTTTCAGTAGCAGGGGCAAACCATTGTCTTCCCAGAATTTGGGCCTCCACCACAACCGCCACAGTGGAAAATGTATGCTCGGATGCCTTCTCATGCAGCTCAAGTTAGACAAAGTTGCTCAAATTTAGCCGGTTCTAGTCAATTGTGGCCAAACTTGTTCGACTTTAGCCAAACTTATTGAACTTTAGCTTGACTTAGGTTTATTATAGCTGATTATGGTCAATGTAGTTAAAAAAAAAAACTCAAACCTAGCTAAATGTGATCGGATGAAGTTGAGGTTGGCTATTCCACTTGAATGTGGTCAATATGTCAAAGACCGCTCAAACTTAGAAATTTTAATCAATGTATGCGACTTTTGGTCTTGTCTACCTTAGTTTGCCGATTATAGTCAAAACCACTCGATCTTAGATAAATTCGATCAATTTAGCTAACTTTTGTATATTCTAGTTGAAAGTAGAAAAAAATTCCAAACATGTTAGATGTATAAGCATATATTGAATCGTAACTTGGTCTATGTTGGCCGCAATTGGATCCATATAGGCAAAGCATGTTTTAATTTAGCTAAACTTATGTCTTAATAGGGATCGGGAATACATGCCTCGAATCCTTACCAAACACCTCCTCCAGGGTTAAGACAACTTGGAGATGAGGTTCAGTTTCATCACTTTGTTACATTATTCGTCATGTTGTCTCATACCTAATATTCTTGGCTAACTTTTGTGATTCGTACTCTTTGTTAGAATTCTAGAAGGGTCACAGATTTTGTAGACAACGTCTTTGCCTTCAAAGGTAGTGGCCAAAACTCCAACGAGTCAAGTGCCATGTGAGTTGAATGAGTGAGTGATTGAATTGTGTGTATGGACTTCTCGTTGTTCGTGAGGACTTGTGTGTGGACTTTGGTTTCGGATTTGAGACGTGTATGGACTGTTTTAGATTTGAGAAGTGTGTATGTACTCTTGAATGAGTGATATGTATGCACTTGTGATTTGTGGTGTGTATGGACCGACGAATGAATGATATGTCATTTGTGTTTCTTGAGAATTATGCAATATGTGGTGTGAAAATATGAGATATATGTGTTTCTTGCAAAAATCTATAAAAAGCTGTGATAAAATAAAATTTTGGGGCATTTTTTTGACCCTTGGGATAATTTTTGGTGGCCAGGCCGAATCGCCAAAAATAGGCTGAGCCTAATTTTCGGCGGCAGTGACAACACCGCTGAAAATAGACCCACACTATTTCCGATGGCTAGGACCGTGCTGCCAAAAATTGTGTGTGTTATTTTCGGCGGCTTTGAAAGGGCCTCTGAAAATTGCCACCACTATTCTTGGCGGTTGGGCCTGACCTGCCGAAAGCGGGTTATTTTCGGCGTTAAACCTTCGGCAACCAAAAACCACTGAAAATAAGCTTTTTTAAAACACTTTAAAAGGCTTGTTTTCGGCGGTTTTCGGCCGCCAAAAATTAACTTGATTCCTGTAGTATTTAGATGGTAGATGGTAGGGAATAAGGAATTACAGAAGCAAGAAGGCATGTGGACAACGTGTTATCTAAGGAATAAACAGACTTTGTGTCATTCAGCTTAAAAGTGTCGTGTTTAAATGCATATATCAGCACAAGGCAGTATAGCAATGTTAAGAAAAGTGTGTTGTACTAGAAATTAGAGATGTCATTAAGTGCAACCTTGTGCAGCAGTTGTGCTTTGTGTTGTTCTATGTGCATGTCATGTTTAGGTTAGGTTTGGCTGCTGAGCCTGTTCCTTTGCAGTGTACATCGATACATTAAGTGTGCACAAACAATCATGCGCAATGTTGGCCTTTAGGTGAGTGACTCTTTCCACCCGAATTATAGGTCACCATTGACTCCTAGATACAACGTTTGATCATTCGTCTTGATCAAAGAAAAAAAAAAGTAAATACCATTTATTTTGTTATGGCAAACTCGACCGGTGCTAGCTGGGCCTCATCGCCTGCACTAAAGTGCAAGGTTGTACAGCCAAAAGCTGCAAAACGCTGTACATTTAGTGCATCGATCAAGCCCACAAATTTCAAGCTGTTAACCTGTTGTGGTTCTTTAAAAAGTGGTAGCTTACCTACCAATATAAAAAATCAGCTGTAATTGGCATCAAATATTGGAATAGTTAATGAGTAAAGCACATGTCTGGTGTAGGAAAACTAAATTTTTGGAAGA
Organism: Paspalum vaginatum; assembly: GCA_030272315.1. Classification (NCBI taxonomy): domain Eukaryota; kingdom Viridiplantae; phylum Streptophyta; class Magnoliopsida; order Poales; family Poaceae; genus Paspalum; species Paspalum vaginatum. The sequence goes on from CM059018.1 coordinate 37,945,446, forward strand.
TGAGTTGTAATTGTCTCAAAAGTTGGAACACTCAATAAGTACTATTGTACTTGTTTGTTTCGGTATACTATAGGGTCTGTTTGGTAGCCTGAGGCTTGCTATGATTCCTAGTCAGGCTAAACTTGGCCAAGCTGGAAGTAGTCACTGGGGCTTTGTTTGGTTGCCCTTGGACAGAGGGGTTGGATATGGACTGGTCTGTGTTTGTTGCCATGTCCACCATCACATGAGCCGCCGGCCTCCACCTTCGCGTGCCGGGAGATGGTGAGGAAGTGGTCCTGTGTGGCAGCCGAGAAGGCGGCTGGAGGGCCCGCGTGGCGGCTAGAGACGGAGAAGGTGGTGGCGAGGCTCGGTGGTGGCTGAGAGATGGCAGAGCAGATCCATGGTGGCAGCCCCCTCTGCACCGTCATCTTCCATAGCACCGCCGCAGCTCCTGCTCCCCCTCGTCGTGGCCTGCCATCGCCACACCTTGCTCCCCATCCTCGAGACCATTCGTTGCTGCCCCTACACCCCTCCTCGCGGCCACCGTCGCCATGCTTGCTCCTCATCCTCACGGCCACCGTCACTACTCCTGTTCCCATCCTCGTGGCCAGCCGTCAACGTCGCCTGCCTCTTTGTCCTCACCATGGGAGTGTGTCGCCATGGGAGTGTGCCACGGGTGGCCAAAGCAAGCTGGGGAGCGCCGATGGCCCATTGGCCTAGCCCGGAAAGAACGCTCGATTCCATCATTCTCTTGGAGCTCGGATGGAGGGGTCGATTTGCATTACGGGGGGCTTGGTTAGGTGTGGGCCCACATAACCAAACAAACAGGCTTGATCTATTGTGGCCTGGCAGAGGAGCTGTGCATCCTAAACAGCCCCCATACTACCATGGGACAACCTAATATGTTGGGTGGACAATATCCATTCAGTCTGTCCTGGTGGCCTTATCAAAAAAATCTGTCCAGGTGGCAGGCTGAAAAACATAACTGTGGCGGGCTATAAAAAACATAAGGGGGCCAACTCCAATAGGCGGATAGGCCTAAAGATTGTACTGCTTAATTTGGCCCATCATATGATTGCATAAGCGTCTGGCAACTAAATATCTCCGGTTCACAGTTCACTTCAAGCCCGAGAACTTAAGTTTTGTCATGAAACTTACCGATCATTAGCAGTTCTTTCTTGTGATCTGCTTCACTTTTCAGATAGGTTGCTGTTGAAGATATATAATCAAAACATGCCACGTCTTTTTTTAGAAGTATTGCTTTTGGTTGCATCCATGCGACTACACAAATAAGATTGTGTACAGAAGCTGGGCTCAGCGGGCAATGGAGCCTCATGCCTACTTGGTTTGATAAGTCTTGGTAATGACCTCTGCATTAGTGCCTTTTGGTTTTGCTGACTAGAAAATTGGCTGAGACGAGGAGTGCACTGATTTCTCCATTTTATGTTTCTGGAAAGATATCGGCTGTGTAGCTTACTGTCCTTGACAGTTTGAGGTTCATGCTGTTCTGCTTGTCATATCGGGTTAAAATAATTTGGTTGGAGTTGGTTAGGGCTTGACACAATCACTCTTATCAGGTATGCTGTATGCACCTCCGCGCTGCTACCCTTCATCAGGCATATCCCGCTTGCCTTTCTCAACTGAAGATATAGAGACAAATTCATGAACTGTACTAAAAATTACTAAACCTTTTAAACCGTGCGTCTGACCTTATTGAATCACACTGGGGACATTTTGTTGAATAAAGAACTTATTTGGGCATTCTCTGCTCTCACAGATTTGGCAAATCGACCATAAGCCTTTTCCAGGATGGTGTATTGTCGAAATCCTCACATGTAGATGTTTGAGAGAGGTTGAAATCTTGGCATCAACCGATAATGGCACTGTTGGTGACCTTGCGTCGTGGTGGGCTGCTGATGGTGTGGCCTTGTTCGCTCCTGCGGAAGTTCCGCTGCTGCTGCGGCCAAAGTTGGCAACCAATTCTGGAGAGCATCATTGGTTAATTGTGCTCTAGGTTTGGCATCTGACAAGGCTGAAGTGACAGCAGAGAGCCAAAGGCGCACCGTGCACTTGCTACCGCTGCTATTGGTCCATAATGTGATAATGTCGTCGTGACACGCCATTTGCATCGGCAATTCGGCATCATGCACTGTCAGACCATTTTGTTTTGGGTGTGAACGTGCTCGCTTTTTAGGCAGAATTTCTTTTGGAACTTAATAAACGAGGGCGGGGGAAGAGTAGTGATACCGGTACAATACTCTGGCCCAGGAACATGCAAATGCAGCACGTCCCCGTCGTGCCTGTACCCGATGTGCAAATTTTTTTTCCCAGATCGTGCGACACGTCGCTGCCTTGCCGTTGGCTGCGCGGGATCTGTGATGTCCCCGTCTACCAGCATCCAGCCGGCTGGACCGGGGGAATAGTGTTCTTCAATTGAGTATCGGATTCATGAGGAGCCACGCAACCGACGTCGATTGCGGTGCAAATGGGCAATCGACTCAATTGTCTATTTATTAGTTGCTTCAAGTTCCAACATCTTACGGAGCTCACCGAGACGAAAGCGTGGGTCTTGGAGCATTGCAGTGGCGATTTGCTAATAAAGATGTCGAATTTCCATTGAAGAATTCAAATCCATCCAGAAGCAGCAGGTTGCGGGAAAGGATCAAGGCAAGGCTGGCACGGGATGCAAGCGAAAGGCATAATAGTCGTAGAGAGGGTCGCCGCATCGATTATTCGTCGTAGCAGTGGACGCGGTGGTAAATCTGGTAACGCGGGCGGCGGTTGTCGTCATCATCTTCGTCGGTCGCCAGGTGTGATCAGAACTCGACGCCCTTGAAGACCTTGCGCACCTGCTCGAGCGTGACGAAGAGCACGACGGTGAAGGGGCCCTGGCGCATGACGGTGGGGATGAAGCCCTTGTAGAGCGCCATGGGTCCCTCGGCCCGCACGGTCTTGAGCGCGCAGTCGAGGGCGCCGGCGTAGGGCGGGGGCGCGCCCGGGCGCCACCTTCATGTTCATCATCCGCGTCTTGACGACGTCGACGGGGTTGGACGCGGCGGCGGCGACGATGCCCGCGGTGAAGCTGGCGGCGACGTGCGTGGCGAGGCCGTCGGCGCCGGCGCCGCGGCGCGCGAGGATGGCCTCCTTGGCCTGGTCGTAGGTGGCGAGCTGCGAGGCGGTGACGATCATGGCGCGGTTGACGGTGAGCGAGGAGCCCCGCCAGAGGCTGCGCACGCCCTCGTCGCGCGCCATCCGCGCGATGGCGTCGCCGACGCCGCGGTAGCTGCGGCGCTCCGCGAGCGGGAGGCGGCCGTCCGCCTGCATCCGCACCATGGCCACGTCGGCCGGGTTGCCCACGGCGGCGCCGACGCCGCCCGCCACGAGCCCCGCCGCGATCTTGCGGTGCAGCGGCAGCGCGCCGCCGTCCTCCCTGGCCCAGCGGGTCTTGAGGATGTCGTACAGCCCCATGCGCGTGGTGGAGTAGAGCGTCTGGCGCAGCACGGTGGCCGACACCCCCGAGAAGAGCCCCGCGGCGCCCTCGGAGCGCAGGATCTGCGCGCCCACCGCCAGCGGGCCGGGCTTCCGCGGCGGGGCCACGGGGATCTCGTGGTGGTGCGGCAGCGCCACGGCGTGGCCCCCCGCGTGGAAGGCGAGCGCCGGGCGCAGCGCCGGCTGCGGAGCCGCCGCCTCGCCCTGCAGCTGCATGCGGACCTTGATGAGGTCCAGCGGGTGGGTGGAGCAGCCGGCCACGATGGACGCGATGCCGCCCTCGACGAATCCCTTGAGCCCCATTGCCTTTGCTTTGCCGCGCGTCGCCTCGGTTCCTCCCCCTCTCCTCTCCTCTCCTCTTATCGCAGATGGATCGGAAGGCCAAAGAAAGCAAAGCCGAGAACCCAAAAACGGAAACCAAAAGAAAGATTAGCTACGCTATTGCTGCCAGTAGGAGCTGGGGCACATCTCACTGGAGACCAGGAGATGGGAATGGAGCGCGAAGGCTATGCAGGAGGAGTGTGGGACGCTGGCCCTCTGTGACATATGCTGCTCGTGCTTCCTGCTTCCCCGGGGTGTGGTTGGATGGGTGAGGAAGGAGGCGGCGCGGGGAGGAGCTATTTATAGCAGGGGGGCCTGGGCGAGGCGGAAGGGCCAAGGAAGGAGACGAACAGGGCCGCAGGGGAGGTGGTGGTGACGGTGACTTCCGCGGCTGGGGCAGCTCCCGCGGTCGGACTGGGGAAGGCAGATTCGCGGGCAGTCGCGGTGGGTGGGGTGGCGTGAGAAGGGAAGGGAAGGGAAGGAGAGACGACCTGGCCGCCAGCACCCGCCCGGCGCAGGCGCGGCGCAGAGCTTTCCGAGGTCGCTTCGACTTGACGCGGAGCCGTGGGGAGGGAGCGGGAGGCGGACGGCTCGCGGTGGCCGCGTCGGTGGGTGGCGGGACTTGATGCCCGCGGCTCCCGCGCCGCGCGCTGTGCGGCGGCGCGAGCATATAGGCCGGCTGGCGAGGCCGGGGGCGCGGCCTGGCGATCGCGCAGCTGGGGCCGTCCGTGGGCTGCCGAGCCCCGATCTGGGCCGTCCGTGGGCGGCCCGGGGTAGGCCCCGCCTCCGTTTAGGGTTTGGGGACGTTGCTTGGGAGGAGTTTTGCATCCGTCGGTTGGGCGGACGCCTCGGACGGACGGCGGAGGGAGCGCCGCCTCCTGGCTCACCTTTTTTCACGGGACTGTCCTGTCACCTGTGAGGGACGGCCGGACAGGAAGGGCAGGGCACCGGACGGAGGCGATTTTCTGCGGCGCGGGGGCGTGCGGCGGGCACACGCGCGCGCGCCATTGGCGAGGCCCAAGCGCAACCGCCCGAAGGCGGGAACGGGATGCTTCCTCGCTGGGGCTGACGTGTGTGGCTGCGGCGGGAACCGTCACCTTTATTAGCTGGGCAAACACCGTCCCGTTCCGTTAAAACGGAAAGGGAGCGTCAAAGCTCAATCGGATCTCCCTTTGCTGTAGTAGTTCTTGGCAAAACCTGGGTTGTTCTAAAAAAGAAAATTCTAGTCTAGTACTGAATCCTCAGATTTTCAACGGACTTCAATCAGGGCAGATCGACGGGGCATCTAGGGCTCTTATTAATTCTCCTATATACCAGTACGTCACGAAGGGGCCTGTATCATTCGCTTTAAATCGGCACGGTGAGGACGCGGTGCGGCAGTTAAATCTTTCCTCCCGCTTGAAGCCACCGGATCTGCAACCCCAAGAATAACCAAATGGATAGCCAAACGCATCGAATTCATTCCCGGACCCTGCCATGCCGGGCTGAGCTTGGATTACTTGCCCGGAACGACTGCTAGCACTAAGCAGTATCGCCACGGAATTATCTACTCATACTACCTTGTGCGCACATGTGGCGTGGCGGCCCGTGTCGAGCCGGTCGCGGCCGGCCGGCCACACGATGCAAGCCGATCGCCGATGGCCTTTGGACGTCTGGAATAGAAACGGCGTTCGCGAGTCAACCGAGAAATCGTCAGAGCAGGGGACGCCCGCTGTACGCTCGAGCTCACGGCTCACGCCGCTCGACCGGTACCGTCCCTCCCAATCGCCGATTCGATGCGCACATCTTCTCCTCCGATTCTCGCGCTCTACGATCCAGCCATACACGCAGCAGGACCGCCTCCGGGTGCCTGCTTTTTTTTTTTCTTTTTTTGATAATGGCGGGTGCCTGCTTTAGAATATGCCCCGCGCACGCGCAGCCTCAGCTTTGCGACCGTGCGCCACCGCCACGCACAGTCGCCGCCGCTGCGAGATGAGCGTGCCGGCGGGGGAGGGAATCCGACGCGGCCGGACCGAAGCCGGGCGCGGCTCGCGCGGGGGGAAGGCGCCAACGTCCTCGCGCCGCGTCACCGCCACTTCCACACGCCCGCCCGGGCTACGCGCGCGGCTGGACCCGTGTGACGTGGACTGCCTGCGCCCTGGGTCCCTGGCAAGTGGCAAGGCAATAGCTGCTGGTGGACTGGTTTCGAAAGGCCCGAGGGCGCGGACTGCGCGCGGTCCAACTCCACAACCGTTCCAGAAACGCGGGGCGGGGGCGAGGTCGCCACGCACGCAAATAGCGCCGGATGCGAGGTGTGCACGGAGTCCAAGTTCTTAACACAAGCGCGTCATATGATAATCGCGTACCGAGACGCTTCCAGATGCAAGCAATTTAAATTGCATGACAGCGAGTGCCTCACTTCCCAGCATTGATACTATTTCACTACTACAGTGCTGCTTGACGTCAAGTTAGGTTTGGTGGCACTCCGCTGTGGTTGTCTGCCTTCTTCTTCGGCACCTTCGTTTGAGCTATTTTCATCTTCTTTTCGGTCATAGAATAATATCTTTTTTTACAATCAAATATCTATAGAACAGTGTTTGCAGCTCAAAATAGCTGCAGCGAACATGCCGCTTACTTTTGGACTTTCCAGATCATATATATGATGCGTATTTACTACTTCTATCATGGTTTCCGTAGTAGCCAGCTTTGGGGTTTTTTAGAGGACGAAACATCCTCCAGCGGTAGTCTCCTCTCTCGGTCTCATGTATTTAGTGGCAACCTAAATTGTATGCTAGCTATAGCTAAGATCTCGCCTATACGTTTTTGAGATAGTATGTTTTGAGAGAAAGAAGATTAAGAATAAATTTATATTGAGGACAGCCTCTACACGGGAAAATAGCGGCTCAAATGGACAGTAAATAAATACCAAAAAGCAAAAAAAAAAAGTTTCTCTGGAGGACAACAAAAGGCCGCAGGCAGCGAGGTCACTGCCTCACTGCTGTTTTTTTTTTTGGCAGCACACGAAGCTTTTATCTCTCCTTTTGTTTTAATAAAGTCCACAATGGCACACAAAGACTGAATGTGGCAATGGCACTGCCGGACTCGTGAGTAGGAACGCATGAGTGCCCTCCGATCCTAGTGAACTTTTCACATTATTTTTTCCCTCTATGAATGAGACTCATTTCTGAACAATCGCTGCATTGCATCCATCTTGCACCAGTATACCAACTCCTAGGTCGCTGAACAAAATATATCGTTCGCGATCGAAGACGTCAGCGTCCGTCCATCCATCTCGCGCGCGGCAGTACGTCGTACATCACCGCAAGTTGTTCCCAAGCAGTAAAAGCTACCAGGCACACCAGTTTCCGTGCAGCTTCATTTCATTTTCTTCTCAACTCTGAAGTCGTAGTAGATGTGATGTTTAATTTGCCGCGAAGTCGATCGGCTCCTGAGCTTGACTTCCTCCCCCTCCGTTGAACGCCTCAAAGTCAACTGGTACCGGCTGCCGGGCTGGGGGTACTGCGCGAGGACTACGGAGTACGGAGGCGCCACGCCGGCGCGGCGGCGAACCGTTCGATCTTTCCTTGGTTGCACCGGCTAGCCCAGGAGGTGGCTGTGGCGGAACCGCCGATTTAATCCGAGCTAAGCACACCTGTCATCCATGGCTTGCAGTGTGATTAGCCCGAACTAAACCCGGTCGTCCGTCGAGAGTCATTCGGCTCCCGATATTACCTTTTCCCAGAGGAACCGACATTATACACATCCAGCCCACGATGGAGCCACAACAGATACATCATCTCGGCAGTTGAATATAGCATATGTAAACTTATTTTACAAACCAGTTCAAAGTAAAGATATAGGTTTCAACATAATGCCATACAATAGGCAAGTTTGAATCAGATAGCGGAAGCGAATTCGAAAACATCTCACCGCGTAAACAAAACATTTTAGTAGTCTTCATGCAACGATGATCGAGGCGAGCAGCACCGAGCTCACCGGTACTACCCTCCTTCAAGCACTTGTCCAGATGTTGTCGGTACCTGTTCTCAAAAGGTGGGGGCAAACCCTGAGTACTAATTACTCAGTAGGACTTAATGGATTGGCTTACGGCTGACGCAAAACTTGCTTACTAGCATGTGGATCCTTAGCCATTTATTTTAAACAGTGGGATATCAATATAGAGTATCAAGATTCATCTTTTGCATATAAATCCATAATAATAACTTGCAGAAATGTAAACAATACAATACAAACATGTAGTATTTGAAAACATGAGTAACAGATATAATATATTCAAGTAGTTACTACGTTGCCCATGTGCATTATCAGCATTCCCACACCTGGTGGGCATCAGCGATTCGAATCGATTTTTAATTCTCGGGAATAACTACCATGCCAGGGGTACATGCTTACTAGCCATCGCGTTCCCACATATAGTCCACATCTCCACCTGTCTTGTCCCGAGATTCAAAGCGCCCCCACCTAACCCCCGGGTTGTGCCCTCTCAGGAGCGATATCACAGTGCCCTGGGTCAGCCCTCCTTCGAGTACAAGCGCCCCCGGGCCCATCGGCCTCCAGCAAGTGGATGGGCGGAGCCTCGAAAACTCCGGACAAACCCAGGTAAGACTTCACCGGTCCCATTTCCCGGTTAAAGCACTTTAGCAATGTTATGCCGAACAGCAGGCGAACAGCGGACGGGCCTTAAACGACTCGGGTGGAGCCAAATGATACAACAACGCACACCACAAAATAAGATTATTCTCCGCCCGGTCTCCATTTAAATCATGAGCATAATGTTACTTTCCCAATAGTAAAAGTTTTGTAATCTTTGAAATCATCTACGCGACGAGTGACTCCTTTCACTCGTGTCTACTCGCACCTAGCATAGCCTAGGCAACTCGTCCTACGAACTCTATATATAGGTGCTAGGGCCAGGGCGGCCAGGAGATCTAATGCAATGGTTTTTAATCAATTCCTAATACAGATGCGTAATGAAACAATCAATTATCATATTAGCTGGGAGAAATCATGGTCCTGCCTACCTTCGTTATGTTTCACGAAACCAACAAACTACACTACGTTAGTTTGCCGGGCTGTGGGGCTTTGCCTCAGGCAACCCCTTGCTCACTTGGACTGCTCCTCCTTCCAAAATACGACTGATGGGCTCTCCAGGTCGTGTTTGGGGCTTAGTTGATCTTCTGGACACCGTTGCTTGAAGTAGCTCTACACGCTCGATTATTGATCACGTACCTGCAATAAGCATTTCTACCCGATTAATATGCATGATGCAGCGAATGAGATGCATGATTACCAAGCACACATATGAACAACTCTTTTCGTGGATAGTCAGAAAGGTGATTGATAAACCATTTGATTAAAGTATGTTTATGGACCCAGAATAAGCATTTAATTCAATCAACATTCAGTAATTTCATATATCTACCTATCAAGCTACTAGTTGCCTAGGAAGCATTTTAAGGTAGTAGCATGTCATATGAAGCATATGCAATGGTGATATAAAATAAGAAGACCAGTAATGATTTATCTTGATCGTTTATTAGTGGTAAGGGACACTCAAACAATAATGCATCGATCATGTTAACGATGTGATCCAACAAAAGTAGACCATAGGTACCTACATTATCAAGATGGGTGTGATGTTATTTACTTCCATTCAATAACAAGTTGGAATTATACATTTCATGTACTCATACGAAGTACATTCTAAACAAATAATGCAATATATTTTGTTTAATGAATTAAAATACATACATTGAGTTCAGTTTATTGGACAGTTCCAAATGAGTTTAACTATTTACGACATGCATGTAAGTAATGCATAATGATGCCAACCAAATTGGAGCAGCAAAGGATCTATACAATAATTATAGAAATTCCAACAAGTTTATTTGGCATTTTACTTGTCCGATTTATTATTAAATCACAGAAAAGGTTCCTAGCTTTGATCTTTTAACAGTAAGCAACACTTGTCATGCACATCAGGTATAAAAATCAGTAAGCTCAATATCTAAAGTCTTACTGGACACCTATTTTCCATATATTTAATTTAACATATTTCACTTGCATTTCAAAACATCAGCCATAAAATCTACAAAGATATTTTCTAGAATCTGGACATGACTATGATACACAATGATTTTTCTTAGAATTTATTAGGCAAAATAAATTCAATTTTTCCTATTATTCATTCTACCATGCAATTATTTGTCTATTTCAAAACAGCAACCAAAACTTAGATGCAGAACTTAAAACTTTAAAAATGGACTAAATATGCAATATAGAGCATCTACAAATTTCAGTGGAATATTTGGAGCACTTTTTATGCAGCAAGTATTTTCACTCTTGAAAAATGCCCAAAATGCATGCATGAGGGCAAAACAGTAATTTAACAGTGTGTGCTAGGCTTGACAAAAATCACACACAGCCTACACAGCATGGTAAAGCTACTGTCCAAGTTTCATAATTTTTGGAGTCCATTTAGCATAGTTTTGCCATTTATTTAGTTTGAACATGCATGCAACAAAGCAAGGGTGATATGGTCATTTCACCCATACCAATCAAATCCATTCTGTGGATCTGCTCAAGAGGAGTCCAAAGAAACAAGATTTGTATTTTTAGCATTTTTGGGTGATTTACTATGGATTTTTAAAGTTCATAGATGAAGGAAATGAATTAAATTCGAAATTTCACAGATCAGCGATACGCAATTATTCATTAACTTCAGGGTCTAGCACGTAAAAATCCCTAGACTCATTGTACAGCATTCGGATTAAAACGCGAAGAGGCAAAATAACAGGGGCCAAAACGGAGAAAGGGGCTTCTTCCTCCCTGCTCATCTTCAACCTCGAGCAGGGAGGGGGCATGGCGATGGCGCGGCCATTCCGGCCGGTCCGAGACGCGGGGACTGGCTGCGGGTGCACAGGGAGAGAGAGGAAGGCCGGAGGAACACCCACCCCCTACCTGCAGCGATGGGGGATGGCCGGAACGGCGCAGCGACGGTGAGGAGAAAGCGACGACGTTCGGCGGCGAAATACGACGTCGTGGGGAGGGTGCGGCAGCATAGACTAGGGGGATTCGGTGGAGGAGATGACGAGGAAGGCCGGCACGGTGGTTGGAGGGCGCGGGGATGGCTGTAGGGGCATTGGCCAAGCTCGCTCCGAGCTTGTTAATGGCAGGCGGCAATGGAGCTTCTTTGCGCGAACGAGAAAGAACAGGGAAGGGAGCGAGTGGATGGGCAGGGAGCGGAGTGAGAGCTGGGAGTGAGGGGGACGCTGTGGCCTCGCCCTTTAGCCGGGCGCGGGCAGCGGGCAGCGAGCAGGGCGGCCATGGCCGGCCACCGCGTGGCGAGCGGGTACTGCACGCGGTCGGGGCAGGTCCCACGTGTCAGCGAGACAAATGGAAATAAAATCCCGAAATTAATAAAATGGGTATTTGACTGCAGGGACACATGTTTTAAATCCCTATTTTTGAACATCCTAGGGTCCGCTTTTGACAAAACTCAAAATACAAAAGTTGTTCTAATCTTCTATATCTATAACTTTGTCAAAATGCGCAGTACCCACTTATATTCAAATTTTGTGAGTTTTAATGAATTCAATTCAGAGGTTCATGTTTGACCAACTATTTCTTTAACCTTATAAATTCTGTTTAGCCTATTTGTGTGCATTTTCATGCCAAGTGAACTATACCAATGTTTCTTAGTATTTTATTTCCTACAACTTTTATATACAAAGTTTTGCATGAAAATGACTTTAGTTTCACAAACATTTGAATTTACTTGGCAGCCCAAGTTTGGGGCAGATTCATGTGCTGTCAGAAAAAGACCTAAAACACCCTTCAAACCTTCATGCATGTCACCACTCAAAATACCAAAGTTGTTGCTCATGAAATTGTCTACAGGTTTGGTATAAAAAGTCTCACCCAATTTAGCCCAGATTTTGAAATACAAGCTCAAACATGCCCAGGGGTTTGGTAAAACAACAGTTTCAATTTATATGGAGTCTTTCTTATTTTCAAGCTTTCGGGTATCAATTGAAATCCAAACATTTTGAGATCAGATGCATTTGAAAGGTAATGAATCCAATTTCATTTCATAGAAAGGAATATTTTGAAGTTGTATGGTCAAATCAAAAGTAATTTTGGAATGAAATTTGGGAAAGAGTGTCAACCCTAGACTTAGCAAAATTTCCTGAGTGTTGGCTATCTGGACTTGGTTTGAACTTTCGGGCCCCTTAACATCTGATTTTGAAAACGATCAAAATAACATATTTGAAGGCAATATCTTGAACTAAAACTTTTGTATTTGATGTCTTGCACGAAAATGTATAAATGTTTAACTACTCAACCAAGCGTCGCAAGGTTCTGCATGCTCAACTTGAAAATTTTTGACTTAGTGATTTGTTGGTACAGTTATTGTTCCTTTCTAAGCAGGGTTAAGTCCAAATCCATGATTAACATTTACCTAATTGTGGGTCGAGGCTTTTGAGATGCCAAGGGCATCACAGTGGCTGTGTTGGCTCTAGTGTGTGTCCATGCACGCCAGCCGACCACGAGCAGTGCGGACCTTTTCCCATGGCTCCGTAGCGGAGCCACGTACATGAGCACGTTTTCCAGCAATACCTACTCCCTCCAAGTTTGCAGTAGTCAAGCTCCTTCCCTCCGATCCGATCCATATCAGCGGTATTAGTAGTACTACGTACGTACATATAATATATTAATTAGTGCACATCACCCCGCGCCGTCAGTGGCTACATGCGTGTTCAAAGTCCACGCCGCCATGGCGGCAGCGAGCACAGCAGATAAGGCCGCGGCCGGCCGGCCGGCGCGTGCGCTAGCTGAGTTCCGGAACGAGTCGTGCATGGCTCTTGGTCCTTCCGCCCGGCCAGCTGCAGGAACGGGCCTGATGGCAAGCAAAGGGGCCAGCCATCTCCATATGATGCGCGAGGCACGGGGGGCGGCGTACGTGGTCATGGACTCATGGCTCCACGCCTTTCGGCGAGGCAGAGGGACAGGGACGTGTGTAGTGAAGTCTCTTTGGGTTTTTTTTTGGGCCGGAGAGGGAGAGCTCCATCGTTCGGCGAACCTGGTAGGAGCTGAATCATTGATCGCGTGGGTTCATCGAACGTTGGCGGCAACGGATCGGATCGATCACGATCAACGGCGACGCCGGCAAGCGAGCTAGACGTGCTCTCATTATTCAACAGTCGGCACGCAGCTCGTGCCTGCCGAAATTATCGTGGGATGGGGTCTTGATCTATAATTCTCTTGGACAAACCTGAAACGTGCCATCGCGCATGTGGTTAAAGGAGTGCCAGCATGTGCACGGCGATCCCGCCCTGTTTGTCCCCTCGATCGGAAATAATTATAGTGTCATTCTTGCGCTTTTGTTGATGAAGGAACAGTTTTTTTCCAATCTTTGCATGCATTGTGCGCTTAACCATCTATTCGAGCTAAGTTGCCAAGCCTATTATTAATAACCAAGGTCTATGCACATGCTTTGCAACACTGGAAACACACGTATTTAATTTGTGTTTTTGGAGCATCTTTGTAATGAGGTTCAGCTTGGCATTCTTGGAGGTGTCCTTCAAAGCCAGCCCATGATTACCGGTGTGTTCTAGTGCTACTTATGCTTATTGGCCACGTGGTACGCCAGGCCCATTTGCTATACCTAGCTAATTCAGTTAATGTCAACTAATAACACATAAAAATACTCTTATACCTATTAGCTAATATACTAGTCCATCAATCCGCGCTCTCGCACGGGTTAGAATTTTAAGAAATATAGATTTAATCCGTAATAATATTAGAGCTGATTGTTTTAATTCATCTTTTGTAATGTCATTGTGGGTAATGTATATGCAAATTTAGAAATTATTTTAATTTATATTTTATGATACCATATTGGGTAATTTATATGTAGATTTAGAATTTATTTTAATTTATCTTTTATAATGGCATGTTGAGTAATTTATATGCAAATTTAGGGGGTTGTTTTAATTCGTATTTCATAATGTCATGGTGTGTAATTGTTTAGATACTATAATAGATCTAATGACTATTTTTATTTTATTAGAACTATATGATGGATGACATGATGTTTCTAATTTTGTGAGAATTTTTAAGATTTATCTTTTTTTGAGAAAACAGATATATTATCAGAGCTACACGATGGATGATGGGATGCTAATTACATAGAAAACAAATTTAATGCCTACTAAGATTTTAACAATCGATGAAAGGATGTTATTTCTAATGGCTTTTTTTAGCGCATCTTGTGAGAATTAAAAAGGATGCTCCAAAAAGAGATTTTAATTTGTAATAGCAAGATTTGGCACAAAATATCTATTTCATAGAAAAGTTTCTAGCATCTTTATGAAAAAAAATATGGGATCATTTAGTAGTGTAAATTTGTAAATGAGAAAAAATTGATAAAAAAACTGAGAGTAAATTTGAAAATGAAAAAAATCAAAAAAAAAAAAGAAATTTGCTTTCATTGAGAGTTGAACTCAAAACCTCTCATAATGGCAGAGGTTAAATTGAAAATGGAAAAATCTGCCAAAAAAGAATAAATTTGCTTTGTTGAGAGTTGAACTCAAAACCTTTCGTAATGGCAGAGGTGGGTAATTACTTAGAAAACAAATCTAATGGTTATTAATATTCCAATCTGGTGTGAGAATTTTTAGGATTTATCTTTTTTCTGGTGTGTTTCGTGAAGATTAACGTGGAGACTCAAAAAAACCACTAATTAGTAATGGTAAGATTAGTTGTTGACACCAAATACCATCCATCTAATATGTTGCCAGCAAACAATTAACTAGCTAATTTTAGCTAAGAGAGCCTCTACTGGCTATCTATTTCACTAGCTAGATATGGTCTTTTCTACGTGGACAGAAAAGGTGGAGAAAACGAGAATAGCTAGCGACGACTAAATAGATATGAGATTTCACGTACTTCAAGAAACTGAGAGTATTACGTGTGTGACTAAGTTATGGTGATGAGATAAATTACTATTTTTATTTTTCTCAGCTAGCTGCTACCACCATTGTGGATGCCTTAAGAGCTACTCCCTCCGTCCACGAAAGAATGAAATTCTAACTTTGTCCTAAGCCAAAGTATTGTAAATTTGACCGAGTTTATATAGAAATGTAACAACATTTACGGTATCAAATATATATTATATAAAAATATATTGTAACAAGAATCTAGTGATACTAATTTGGTAACATAAGTTTTAATATATTTTGATATAAATTTGATCAAAGTTAGTATGGTTTGACTTAAGATAAAATCAGAATTTCATTCGTGGACGGAGGGAGTATTAGCTAACTAATTATTAGACGTTATTGGAACTAGACAGGGCCTAACAGAACCTGACTCAGCTGCACGTGTGTACGTGTCTGACTTTGATTTGTTTAGTTAATTATTTACTCACTCAGTGGACACAGTTCGTTTATTCCCCGTGCTTGCCCGTTTTTTCCCCTAGGCCACGTAATCCGTTTGTAGAGGTGGCGAGGTCACGTGTGGAGGGCTGGAGGCGGAGGCAGGGCGACGGTTTGCGAGCGAGGGTGGGACCGTGGGAGCGAGGGTGACGAACGTATGGTTGGGCCAATACGACGACGACATTGTTAAAAGGAAGTCTGGCACGGGTCCTTCTGTAGCCGAATCTAAATTTCATCCATGAACCGTAAAACCGGGTATATCGGATCCCTCAACTATCAAAACCGGTTACCTCACACCCCTGAACCAAATCCACCCCGGTTTTTGCCTACGTGGCAGTCCAACGTGGCACGGGCCCACATGGCGGCCACTCTGCTTCCTGCTGCCTCTTTGAACCAAATCCGTCTCTGCTTCCTTCCTGCTGCCCTTGGCGGCCGCAGCGCGGCCAGCTTCCCTTGGCGGCTGCGCGACACGACCTGCCCCCGGAGGCGGCGTGTACGGCATGCCGCGGGTGTGCGCGGCCGGCTCCCAGCGTCCGCAGGCGAACTCGTCCCTCGCGATGCGGCGCGGCCAGCTGTCCTTGGCGGCGGTGGCGGGCGTGGCCTGCCCTTGGCATGCGCGGTCGGACCCCAGCGTCCCCGGGTGGACTCAGCCCTCGGCGACGCGACGAGGCCATAGGCGCGACCGGTGGCCCCTAGGGGCGCGACTGCCGCGCTCAGCCCCCAGCGTCGACGAGCGCGACCGGCCCCTCGCGTGAGTCAGGGAGGAGTGCGTCGAGGCGCGCAAGGCCGCCATGTTGGCAATGGCGCTCCACCACGTCCGCGCCGCCGCTGCCATACGGATTCCTTGCTGGAGGGCTGGAGGAGCGGGACGTGAGGCGTGGGCGTTGGCTGAAGCTACCGCGTGGCTCCAGGCAGCATTCGTGGAGAACTGGTGCGGCTCTGCGCGAAGGAGGCCGAGGCGAAGAAGGTGGCACAGCGGGTAGCGGGGTCGGAGGCGGCGGTCGTTGGGCTAGAGGGACCTGTCGACACATGTGAAGGGGGGCGCGGTCGGGCGCGCGAGCGGCGCAAGTATGAGGGGTGTCGGGAGGAGACGGAGTGGAGGCGCGGGTATGGCGTCGTGGTGGAGGCGACAATGAACTCTGAAAACTCTAGGGACTGGTGGAGCAGGATAGGACGAAGCCTGTGCTCGCGGCAGTTGAGTGAGAGAAGAGCGAGGAGCGGGTGGGCAGAGCTCGAGCACGGGCCGGCCATGGCAAAGGAACGCAGGGGCCATCGCGTTCACAGAGGAGAGGAGGGACAAGATTCTGTGGGAACGGAGGGCGTTGGCGATGCGGATGTGGTGCTTGCGTCGTAGAGTCAAAAGGTGGAGCGGAGAGGTGGAACCGAGCTCGAGCTTGAGCTCGCTCCAATGGCGTACGGTGCAGCAGGAAGCAGAGAGGGAGGAAGAGGGGAGGGTGAGGATGATTTGGCACCACCGCTGTGTATGCCATGTAGGCCCGTGCCACTTTGGACTGCCATGTAGGCAACAACCGGGGTGGATTTGGTTTAGGGGTGTGAGCTAACCGGTTTTGATAGCTGAGGGATTCGATATACCCGGTTTTGTGGTTCAGGGATGAAACTCGGACTCGACTACAAGTTGAAGGACCCGTGACAGATTTTTTTCTTGTTAAAAAAAGCGATCCAAAGCACGGTTCCATTTCCATACAGAATCAAATGTGAAGCTAGCGAGGCCCGAACACTGGGCTGCTCGGCACGTATGGCTCAATTGGATGGGCCGTGTGATGTGCTACCATGACGTTGGCTGGCTGCAGCTGCAAGTCAGAAAATTAATGTTTTAGTGGCCTCTCAGAAATTTGCTCAGGCTGAACAAGAACGCATGTGTCGCAGCTCATGTGCAGGTTGCAAACATGGCAAACGTACTGTAGGATAGTCGTGCCGCAAAGGAAGTGCACAGGAATGAGATTTTTGGTTCTTAATCTCTAGGTTTTGAAAGGAAGAAGATTATATTTTGTCAACTCAAAGACAATAAGAATCCATCTTTTAGCCTCATCCTCTAGTTTTTACTCAACAAGTTAGAAGAGCATGTACCACTAGCATTACTGCATTAGCATAGGTAGGCGCGCTTCGCTGTGCTGGTCTTAGAATGGGCGATCTGTTGCCGATCGGAGATACATCTCTACGGTGTCTTGTGCTTCGTTTTATTTGTTGCGCACAATGCTGTTGTTTGCGTTCAGGTTCAACAAATTAGCATGGGCAGCTGTTGCTATGCGGGCGGGTCCTGGGATGCAAGCGGGAGCACCTGCAGGCTTCCTGCAGGCAATCGCATCAGCCGCGTGCAATTTTTGCTAATCCTGCAGGAGCACGCAAGACCATCTCTACTTTCCTGCGTCGTTCTGTCAGGCCCTGCGGAGGTCTCCTAGCGCTAGCAGGACATGCGGATTCTGCAGGATTCTGCAAGGCTGATGACGCTTGCCATGGTGCTCCAATCGCCGGTGCAGTCTGCAGGTAGCGGCGCAATGCTCGCAATCTGCGCAGGGTGAAGCTGCTGCCAATGAGCGTGACCAGGAAGATCGCCGCTTATGACTTTGTTGTCGAGCACAGGTCACCGGCGAGCAATACAAAGAAAAACAAATCTTAGGAGAGGGAGAGAGAGAACGGGGCTGGCATTCACCAAGGGAGGAGGACGAGGGATGCTGAGAGGAGGGCTACCAACAGCGAGGCCTGCGGGCAACGCGCACCATGGCGCCCTGAACCCTAGTCCTCATCTCTTCGATGTCTGCCTCTCGTAGTGTCGTGTCTGCGGACGCCTGCCGGACATTGCAGGCTGGCCTGCTAATCCCTACATGACACATAGCAGGTGTCCACGTAGCCCGTGGACAATGTTTGGGGAGATGGATCTAGCAGGCCACCAAAAATTCCTGCATCTGCTTGCATCCCTAGGCGGGTCTCACAAAACCAAGGACCAATTGCAAGCTGTGGCAGGACTGATTTGGAACTGGAAGCAAAGGAGTGCAATGGATGAGGGGATTACATGAGTCCATTTGGGCCTTTGCATGAACAACTTGCACTCTTGCGGGCAGCGGCTGCTAGGCAGTAGATGACAGGATGGAGTGCGTTTTGTATTTGCGTACAGTACAACCTACGCTATCAGCCAAGGGCCTGATGTATGTTTGGTGACACACGTCGATCAAGCAAGGGATGCATGCTGAGATTGACGTCAATCCTCCCGCGCACGTAGAGTTTACTACTACCAAGGATTCCCATTTCTATCAAAGATTTGCTAGCTGCTTTGCGTCTCTCTTTCTAGCTTGGTGTTATTATAGATGTCCAAAAACACGAGGCCCGTGGGTCAGCCCAAAACATGGAAACAAGCACGGCCCGTTCTCAACTTGTATTGGCCTGTGCTATGCTTGGGCTGGAGGTTTGGTACGGCGCGCTAGCATGGCATGTCTATTTTTATTTTAATTTAATCTCATATCTATTCTCATGAAGAACAAAAATGAAACCTGCTGCCCCTTACCTCGCCCTCTTTCATGCGTACGCAAGCTTCGATGTGTGATCCACCTACCTTATGCCTCGTTTCAGTGCTCGTGGATTGGTTTAGATTAAGATCCGTTTCTATGCCTCGCGCAGGGGTCGCACCTCCCCTCATCAATGCCTAAAAACATGTTTAGCACTTCATGCATTGTCTTGGGTGATGTCCCGAACCACATCAACCCACAGGGGAGAGAAAAATCCCCACCAACCCGTGGATTGACTCTCCCTCATGCTTGACTAGTCGAGCAGCATTGCCTCGCACACCAGCAGCACCAAGCTCTCCCTCCTATCCTGCCGCAAGCTTTGCCACCATCCTCCTCTAGGATGAGTCCACATCACTCATCACCCGCCGCCGATAACCATCCATTCAACTCTGTCACACTCGTTGCATCTGTGGTTCAAATGACCCTTTCCATCTATTTCACCTTGTCCGCTCTTTGCTCTCTTCTCTTCTTTAGGATTTTGACTTTTGAGTTCAATTCAACTTCATCTTCTCCTATATTATATACATCTTGCGCGTGTAGGAGCCACTTTAGAATATATAGCTTTCCAATTAAAAAAAGAGTTTCATTCCAAAAAGCTTTGAAAAAAGCCACTGAATCAACTAAAAAGATGTTGATATAGAGGGAGTCAAATCCGGATCATAGGTTGTCTAGCAGGGAAAGAAATTGCACATGTTAATTCAAAAAGATTATGCTTTCACACAAGCATGTGTTTTTTGATGACTGAGCGAGGGTGGAGTAGTGGACGAGAGCGTGGCGATTGCTCACTTGGCGAGCAATAGTTGGGGCTGGATTTTGCCTCGTAAATGCATTAACCTAGGTTTGTCTGTGCTTTGAAGTTAGAGCTTGGAGAGAACTACAGTCAGTGCAATTATGGGTCACACACAAGGAACAAAACACCGTATACCAACTCACCGCAGGGCCTGTCATTTTGCTTGTTTTACCTGGTTGTAGCGACCTTCTCTTCTAACTCGAGAACTAAACCAGATCTGAGACCTAACGCATGTCTAGAACATCTTTTCGAAGATCGATGCAATAGAACATGCCCAGTTGGTTTAGATTAGCTACAGCGTCAGAAAATAGGGCTATCCCAGGTCAAAACACAAAGCAGCCAATCGGCATTGCGAGTTGTTTGACTAATTTCTTCCCTTGTTATTCTAGCTACCAGGAGATCAATTAAATAACAGTAGAGTAAGGTCAAGAGTAGAACTCGTTGCTAGCTGTATAGCAGTTCCACGTCACATATAATTAACAAGTAGCATGTTTGTATAATGGGGCTATGTTGTTCATACACCAACTTTGAAGCGCACTTTTTTGCCATCGTTTTTCTAACTTTAATGATTTTCTCCTTTACTATTCACAAGTCAATACGATTTTGCATATGGTAAAAAAACTAGAGTAAAAATGTGAAGACCAAACGCAAAATCATGTTGACATGTCAAAAGTAGAGGGCAAAATCAAAAAAATCACAATTACAATTTAGGTAGGGGCAAGAATACCAAAAACTCTTTATAATAAATGGTTGTTAGTATATACTACATAATTATTATCTGAACTGACCGTAAACTAGTAACCACTTTGTTTCTCCCCTCTTCCTTTTCTTCTACAAGTTTGATGTCACATCTCTGGCCGTCCCACATCACATATAATACTTGCCCGTACAAGAACCTTAATGGCCAGATCTTGAATTCTTGATCGACTTGCAACAGGTTAAACACGTTTGAAGGATCGTCTTAAATGCCTGCATGCTAGCTATACATACTCCCTCGGTGACTCCCAACAGTTTCCATCTGAAAGTACTAGATTCGAACTTCATTAAACACTAACCAACAATTAGACCGCAAAGTATAACTTACGCAAAACCCGCCATTACAAGTCCCAATAAACAAGCACTTACAATTATTGTAACTTTATGTATTTGCCGAAAAAATTGGGAGTCTTCAACATCTCTTTCCTACGTTGCAATTTCGCTAATCCTAGCGGGGTGGATCCATTGGGATTAATCTGCCAGACAATGTCGAACCTTTAAGACCATGCACTTTCTTTAGGATGAATTTATTTGCGTGTTCCCTTCTCAATGGAAATATGGTGCATGTGCGCAATTATTGGATCGCTAAGAATTTATACCCAAAGGTTAAGTATTGTAAAGGAAATTCAATGGTGGATTCTTCATGGCTTTGCTACCCCCCCTTGATTTTTATTTTTCATCACTTCCCTGTGATTTTAGAATAGATAGTCTTTGTAATACTTCTTATTTATGTGTGTTTAATTTGCCCTCTCTCTTTGTTTCATTCAACTCCCTTTATTTAGATATCTTAATATTACTGATTAGAGATGAAACACGATTGAAAATCCAACGATTTTTTAACAAATTACAAAACATTTGCACAACAATTCAGTAGTATCTAATAATCATTGCAAAACAATACCGATTGTACAGATTCTATTTTCTAAAATATTACTAACCTTTGTTAGTAAAATTAAAATAAAATAAACCCCTAGATTTATATCTAAATTATCTATATGTATCATTATGGAAGATAGTACGAAGTGACCCTCTAAATATATATCCAATTACTCTCGTCATCCACTATTGAAAATAAATTAGAATATCTTAGATTACAAATATATGTTATTATTAGAAAAAACAATAAGCATAAATCAACCTATATATTACCCTAAATTAGCTACATCTACCCTTATTCGGTCTATACAAAAAATAATTCAAAGTAAACAACATGCCATATGTACTACGTTGTTGAACAAGGATACGTGTGTGTGCATGCATGAGCACTATAAATCAATCATGAAAAATATTCCCTTAATAATTGGCATATAAATGAAATTGATGGTTGATTTAAACTATAATATTGCAAATCATCAAGAGTTGCTGCTTAGCTAAATTTATATTTAGTTACATGGTATAGCACTCCCCCATTTATGAAAAAAAATACTACAACACACATAATTGTTTTAATAGAGGAAAGTAATCATACGTTTGCTTTGACGTAAGACAAAACAAATTTATTTTCTAGGTGCACAGATTAACTATAAGAGTGCATATGCTATAATGTAGAATCTAGTGCATATGCTATAATGCAGAATCTATCTTCCTAATAAAATTCCTAATGATATTTTGAACAAAGGATACAATAAACATTAGAGTTTTACCTAAATGCGCTGCTTAAAACATTAGAACAACTAATGTGATCATAATATAAAACATAAATTTTAATTCACCATGCATGAAACTGCACTCCAAGAGCTACCGTACCACAACTCAAGATAAAGGTATCAAGTAAAACTATAGGAGACACATTGAGGTACGAAAGGGGAAATTATGATATATATGAAAAACTTGTAGAGTAATTTTGTCACAATTGGATACAAATAGTAAAGTATACACTGGGTATTGTATTGGAAAATAAACACAAACTTATATATAGGCAAAGAGCATGCAAGCAAAGATAAACAATCGTGAGTGTTTGTTGATACTAAGATTTATTAACAATTTTTTAAAATTTATTTCACTACTAGAAAAAATATCTGCAAAAATCGTTTTTTCCATAAGTTTCAAAATAAGAAGCTTGTCGTATTGCCATTAGGAGTGACTATATTGGGGATGGCAACGAAGGACCAAGCAAGGGGTGAGATCACATGGACATAGAAAAAACATACGAGTTATTTTGACTTGTAAGCGAAGGCTTGCTAGCAGGGCCGGCTTTTGTGCAAGAAATATTTTTATGCAATTTTTATTGGAATGGCCGTGAAGAAGCTGACAGCTAATTTTAACATTTTGTAATTAGTGATCTCTATAGGTTTGCTAGTCAGATTAGCCAGGGTGCGAAAACATATTTTATTCTTCTTTTTATTGAAATGGATTTTAAGAATAGGATCAATAAATTTTAGCCTATATCAATTATTTATCTCCATAGCAATTATTGATCTCTATTCCTCCATAGGTGTTAAGGGTAATTGGTGGATTTGAGAATGGTTTTTCGCTGATAGATGTGGCGCTTATATATTTGTTGCTCTCTTAAGGGCAAATGATCTCTGCGTCACCATAGCAATACACCCATGAGCGGTTTTGAGAGTGGGGTTTTGCTAAAGTGGCGTGGTGGGCTGAAGCGCCCCTAGTTTTTATAATTGGATAAAAATATGCTTTATTACCATTTCAGAGTTTGGTAATCACATTCTTACATCAGACTGATACAGATCCGCCCTAACGGGTCGGACAGCAAAGGCCTGCAGCCATAAAACTAAGCAGCAGAGAATAAAAATGTAGGCCTAATCTTCCACACGTCGCGGTTGGGAAGCAGGTTGTAACCTTACTCGTCCGAATATATGGTAACGACATCATCTTCACCGGAAAAACATCAACAAAACAAGAGTGAATACATACGTACTCAGCAGCCCACCTTCCTCCATACGGAGTAGGGATATGGTCACATCTATATGTAAGATATATCTAGA
The DNA here is from genome assembly GCA_030272315.1 of Paspalum vaginatum. Lineage (NCBI taxonomy): Eukaryota > Viridiplantae > Streptophyta > Magnoliopsida > Poales > Poaceae > Paspalum > Paspalum vaginatum. Next base: position 37,968,685 of record CM059018.1, read on the forward strand.
GCTCAGGGAGAGTTTGCGTAAAAACATTTTGTATGCAGGGTTCGAGCTATTTACCAAGTTTTACTCTTTCCGAAAACAGGGTTTTTCTCAAAAGGGGTTTGCCATTGGACTTGCCGGTCCACATGGCTTAAGGCATAACCGCCTGTCGGGGTTTAGTACTGGCAGTGCACCACGTGATATACCACGGGATGCTTTTTGTGGTTGGCGAGATCGACCGTAGCTCGATGGTTCACGTGTAACGCGATAGGAGACAAGAACACACGATTTATTCAGGTTCGGGCCATGAGATACGTAATACCCTACGTCCATTTTGGGGCGAGTTATATTGATTTGAGCTCTCGAGGTTATAATGAGGGTATATGAGGTCGAGGGAGTTGTGCCATGAGTTGAGTTGCCTGAGAGGGATCCCTAGTCAGCCTTATATAGCCCGGCATGACTTGGGTAACAAGTTGGTTCTAGTCCTACTAGGATTGGTTACATATCTTCCTAGGATTCTTCTTAGATCTTCCTGATAAATGTCGAGTCCTTGTCTTGTGCGCCAAGTTGCTTGGCACCTCGGGCCTGAGTCAGTCGACCAGCTCTTGGATTGGGCCCTCCGACAACCCACGTAGAGAATACGCTTCATGAGGACCCAGATGATATCTATCCCCAACACATTTTTCACACTGCTACTGGGCTCTACCCCGTAGCTTCAACATCAAAACCATTTTGTTCCAAACCAAATCGATCATTCTAGTTTATGAAAATCTGCTAACGTAACTCATCTATACCAGTGGACTCGGATTATTCGAATATATTTTACTCTGATCAGATGTTGTATTAACTCCCACAAGTTGGACTCAGCGATTGCTTACAGCCAAATAAGCGTCCGAATTCCAAACCAAGCCATTTCCTTTGTTTCATCACCCTAGCAGTATTTTAGGGATTCGGGCAACCGAGTCACTACAGTACCTCGCGGTACTCCCGTGATACCCAACCCCTTCTCTAGCCCCATGTGCACCAACACAACAGCTACTACCCTATCTACTCCGGCTCGGGCCTAGCCAATGCCTCATACAGAGCGAGTGGTTGTATTAAAAGAGTTATGCAAAATGAAAATCAACTCGGTCTTTACGGGGCGCAGGGTGGAACCATTCCACTTTTCAACTGCTTGACACCACGAGCATTCACGAAGTCCGGGACTGGGTAACCGCGAGTTGCTAAGTTACCCGTTCAAACCTTGCCCTTTAAATGGCTGATCCCGACCCGTGGGTTATTTGCCGGTTTCTTCCCCATTCTATTTCGAAAACACACTAGACATCCATATCACAATCCATCAAGTTTCACAACCATAATCCAACTCAACATCAAGATTATGATAATTATATGAGCGATCCAACCTACGCGCGCTTTTTCTAGATATGCTTAGGTGGCTATGTTTTACTGGGTTACCTTAGGAAGCAAAACATGTAAGTTTTATTGTGATTATCAGGCTAAGGGTTGTGTTTATAAAATATAGAAAATTTATTCATCAAGTGAGGATTCCAGTGGGCTTGCCTATTGCCTTGTCGATATAGATAATATATTGGCCGCAGGTGGTGAGGGTGCATCATCTACCAAATACGTTGGCATACTGACACCTGCCAAGCATGTTGGTCCACCAACTGTAGGGCGCAATGGTGTGCCATCCACTGCGTATGCTGGTACAGCATCTGCTGCAAGCGCCTAGTTTTTTTCTTTAAGCATCATGAAGGTTCTCGTGAGGGACGTATCGATCAGAATCTCCAGGTATATCCTACGCGCACAAATAGGGAAAAACACACACATTGAGGTACAACATAAGCTCCACATTGATTTTGGGTGTGGTGGGATAGAAGAGAGCCTTGGCGGGGGATGCATGTTGCTTACCAGAGAGGTTGGCTCTGGAGAGTAGCGGGGTGTAGGGGATCGTGCCGCGATTGGCCGGGCACTTTGGCGGGCACGATAGGTTTAGAGTGAAAACAGAAGCGAAGAGATGGTGGTCGCATGGTGTTTGTGGGGGGGGTGTTCTGTAGGAGGAAGTGATGAAAGAGTGGGGCTTGATGGAATGCGATCGGCGAGGACAATTTCGGAGATTGGGATCACCTTGAACGGGGGTTTAGAGAGACTAAGACAGGAAATTTTAGTGTTTAAATAGAATAGGAGAGCAATGACATCAATCACTTGGCACACAAATTTTGTGGGACTAGTGTGAAGCACTGACTGTGCGTAGGACGGCGTCATGGTGGCAAGACGAAGGCTTTCGGCTAGGAAAAAGACTATGTGGAGTGTACGAATCGATAGGGCTTGATTTTAGATGAATTTAGGCGCAAGAATCGCCTAAATCGGAGTTGGAACGGAGAATATATGATTGATCTGGTGTAGAGGGGTAGATTTTATATACCGGAGATAGTTTAAGGGGTGGAAATGGACTTTTCTCAGAGAACTATGGCTTTTGGCCCGCGGGCAAGGGAACTTCGGCCATGGGGGCTTGACCTTTTCGGCCCACAGCACGGCGCCCGCGCCGCGCGGTCCTAGCTAGGCTGATCCATGTGGCGGGGGCGCGCGCGACGGCGTGGCGACCCCGTTGGTCGTGGGCCCCACGTGTCAGAGGTGCAGGGAGGGTGACGGCGTCATGGCGAGCAAATGACGCCGGGACCGAGTCGAGGTGAACTGGGTCGCGCTGGTTCAATGGAGCTCGCCACCGATTCTCCCCATTGGTGGCTGTTTTGACGACGGGACCTCTCGCGGGAGCACGAGAGCATGTGCGAAGGGCCGTGAAGGGGTATTGTGGACGTGGATTGGTGGGTGGGGAGCGGTCGTCTGCGGTGGTGTCAAAGGGGCACACCGGCAGTGAAGATGGGCACGAGCGGCGGCGAGGCTGGTAAGGGTGGGGAGGAGTCAGTGTCGTGCCGTATCGATATGGGATAGGGTGGCAAAGCTCGGGGGTAGGCTAATTGGGCTCCGGCGGTCGGTGCAGGAAAAGAAAATGGTGGCGGCGCGAGGGAAGCTTGGCGGAGGCGAGAGCTCAGCAGATCTATGGAAGGGAAGAAGGGGGAAGGTAGCCGGTGTCCGTGGGGGTAAGCAGCAAAGTGAGCTTGTTGGAGGGGAAAGCTCTGCCGACGACACCATTTATAGGCCAGCAGGGGTAGGGGCTGAAGTTGGCGAGGCGGTCACGCGGCGCTGCGATGCATGAGCCGGGTGGCGGCGCGATGTGTGGGCGCGACGGCGGGGCCAGGGCGCGCCAGAGGTGGGGTCAGGCCGCGTGGCGGGACGAGGCAGCATTGCAGGCGTGCTAGTGAACGCACGGTGCACGTCGGGACAAAGTTGGAAGAAGGATGGGATGGGAGGCTGATGAGCGAGGACCCGCTTGGCAGAGAGAGGAGGCACGGGGCCTGGTTGTCAGAGAGAGGGGGAAGGTGGCGGTCGGCTGGGCAGGCTTGGCGGCCTAGGCCTGAAAGAGGAGGGGGAAGGGAGGAGATGGGCCGCGGCGGTGAGTGGGCCGCTCGACCAGGGTGGCGGGCCGAGGCAGCGAAGAGAGAGGGGAAGATGAGGTGGGCCTTGGCCCGAGGAGAGGAAAAGATTTTCCTTTTTCTTTTCTTGACATTGTATTTGGAATTTGGGTATTTGGAAAGGAAAATTGGAGAGGACATTTTGTGGAGGAATTTAGGTGGAGAATATTTTTGCAATATCTAGGATTTTGTTGAGCTCATATTAGCACACTTAAAACAAACAAGCAAGGTTTTTGAAAACTTGATTTTGAGTTAGAGGGAGATTTAGAAGGAAATTTTTGGCACTAAATTTCGGGGTGTTACGTGGGCTCCACATGTTATCGCTTACGTGGTGTTATGGGTCTCATATGTTAGCATTTTAAGATGGATTTTGGCCGTAAAGAGAAGAGAAAAGGGGGGAGAAGGAAGAGAGAGTAAGAGAGGTGAGGCCACCCTTTAGTGCTGACAGGTGGGGCTAACAACACCATAGGCTGCAAAAACCACCCAAGAACTGTTAAGGATATATTTTGTTTGGTTTTAGATAGTTCAATATGTCTGTTGTCCGATTTTATAGTTTTAGGTGGTAAATTAGACAACCATGACAAATACAATGTTGCAAAACGGACTATATCCTTTCTTATATAAATTTATTGCAATCTTAAATAGTTTAGCTTAAGGCAAATTTAGAAATTGCTACTTCAGTGCGAGTGGATATAATCTCTATAAAGAAACCAAAGTAAGCAAATAGATGGCCCCACCATTGTAAAAATAGGCAGACATGTCTATTCAGCCGCGGCCCGACCTAGATGGTAGGCGGAAATATATATACAATAACAGTAGTCGAACACAATCATGCCCCATCGATCAGTCACGTACTGCAACAAAGAATGACCTGTCCGGCCGGACTCTGATCCGATCCTACTACTCGTCCGTGCTCCATCACACGTATATACGTACGTCCACCGCCGGCTGGGCTGTTGCATGCACGCCGTCCTGCCTGCGCGAGTGAACTAGAGCTATATAGCTAGTGCACAGAATAGCTACTACGTGTCTACGTACGCGCGCTCTGGAGATAACAAAACACACACGTACACGCCGCTGCCTGGACTGTCACCTGTTACCTGTGCATGCATACACATGTGACAGTTCACGGAGGCATGCACGTACGTACGCACGCACGCTGGGTGTGCTTGTTGCACGTACATGATTGCATGGACCACGGCAACGTGCCGGCGTACGTACGTGCCTGAACAGCTAGCCCTCGTACGCGCACGGTACTCCTGCGATGCAACACCAATCGGCACCGAGTTCGTTTATTACGGGAACGTGCGAGCGCGACGTGGACAGGCATGTGAGCTGGGCAGGCAGCGCGCAGAGTGCCAGTGCTTGCAGTAGCAAGGGTGCCACTGGCAGCACGCGGGTGCTTGCGCATCCGAACGAGAGCGCGCGCGCCGTCGCATGGTGGGCGCACCGTGCAGCTGCCGTGGCAGGCGGTGGGCCGGGAGGTTCTGTGCTGGCGCGCGTGCACGCAAAGCCGGCGACGGCGAGCCCGTCGCGTCGAGCTGCTTGCCTGCTACAGCGTATGGCAGGAGTCATGATGGACATATAGGGAACGGCGCGTGAGAATTGGACATGCATGTCCACTGTTATTCTTGGATGTTGCTGAGGTGAGTTTGTGCACAAATACTAGCTCGGTTGCATGGTACACAAGTCTAACCCCCTAAAGTATATATGGTGGAACACATGACCCTTTGAACTACGAAACCGGATGTTTTGCACCATAAAGTATCAAAAACCGAACAAATAACCCCCTGAGTGGTTTTGGTGGGTGGTTTTGATGACGTGGCAAGCTGATGTATTCAAATCACCCCTCCAATTATTTCAGTCAGTACATTCTACTCCTTGATAAATTTGTATTATTTGTTTTTTCGTCTACAAATTGAATTTGAAGTTTAGTTTTTGTATGGTTAAGGATGAAAATATAAATTATGCTAGAAATATATATGATGATTTAATCATAATTTTTCATTAGCTAGACATTTAATAATAAATTAACTTTGCTAATACAAAATTGTAAAGAAAAATAATCACAAAAATCACCTTTTATTTTTCTAATACAAGTTACGACCCCAACTACCACCCTACAAAATTTAAACTTCAAATTCAATTTGTAGACAAACAAAAAATACAAATTTATCAAGGGGTAGAATGTACCAACTGAAATAGTTGAAGGGGTGATTTGAGCACATCAGCTTGCCACGTCATCAAAACCACCCACCAAAACCACTCAGGGAGTTATTTGTCCGGTTTTTTATACTTTAGGGTGCAAAACATCGGGTTCTGTGTTCAGGGAGTTATGTGTTCCACCATATATACTTCAGGGGGTTATATAGACTTTTTCCAAATTAACCGAAATCAAGAAACTAAATCGAAATAACCTAGACCAGTCCACTTTAACTAGAAATAATCAAAATAACATATGAAATTTCAGTTCTAGACCTCAAATAACCGAGGCCGAACTTTTGCAAAAGCCCATCAAAGAAATAAGGCTTGGTCAATACAACACATGTTAACCTAACTATATAACCCTATATGATTCTTGATCCTACCCCACATTGGCTGGCGACCACATTTCCCTCGCGCCCTTACCCGGACATTCTTGTGAAAGAGTCCAAGACTCTGGTTCTCCCACAAAACCATACGGCCGGATTCCCTTTGTGGCTCTGTCCTGACCCAATCCTAAGTCCCTGCCGGTAGCCGCCCCTACACACATAGGCAGCATGCAGTAGCCAGCAGCAAACATTCCCACATGGAAACCCCTCTTATCTCACGGCGCACCCGTATTGCGGCCTCAACCATGCTGCCACAACACCAGCTTGTGCGAACGACTTGTGACAGAATTTGGCGGTGCAAAGAAGGAACGGACCTTGATCCCTTCGGTTAAAACCAGAATTGAACCGAAGCAATTAAGAACCAAATGCTCTATACCTTTTCTAGAAGCTACTTCTCATTTCTAGGTATCTGAAATTTTCCAAGAACCGAGGAACCAAGCTGAACCAAAGAACAAACGCCTAGCCCTAGTTCTCGGACCTGCCCTCTACTCTAGGGTTTCTAGAAATCATCATTTCAAGGAACGACTCTACGTTGAAAGGCTTTTGATACCAAGTAAATCTTCTAGTCCCACTCTCTGGGACTAGACACTTAGGTGAATTGGACCCATATGTTTTAATTTCCACACAATCAAATAGATGTCCTCACTATTGGTCATTTTTAGGGATGCAAATGGATCGGGTTTGAGCGGATTACACATTTTCCATATCTTATTCCGGTTTCGATTTGGAGCATAGCAGATATTACAAAGTTATGGATATAGATTCTTTATGATACTGGAATTTGTATGAAGACAGACCAGTGTCACGGTAGTAGCGTATTTGAAAATTCCAATATAGTGCTCAATAGTTTATAAACTAAAGTTATTAATTCACAACATAATTTGCATACCAATTTATAACAAGTATACATTTTTTGTTTCTTAATTAACTAATAAAATCATCATTATTATTATTCATGACTCATTATTCATCCTTTGGTCCTCGATCTTCACTTCGGTACGTAGATACGTTGGACGTTCCAGGAGGACATGACATATGGCGTGTTGGAATATCTACACTAGTTGGGTAATTCTGTCATAACGTTAGATAATTCATGATGAACATGGATTCAAATGATACCCTATTCTAACTAGCATCCATAAAAAAATAAATTTGGACTTTTTATCTATATAAAAAACTCTTCTCCTTAGCCGCATAATTTAAATTCGGAACGAATCATATAAAGGAATTTTCGGCACACACCCTATTCTTATAAGCACATATATGGAACTCGTCCGGACCGGCATCTCGAGATTCACGAAGTCACCTTAGGTGTCTCGCTATCGACGAGTACGCCGTCTACCATTGAAAGAACAAAGCCGTTAAATCATGCGAACGCCCATGCTAAATCGAGGAGTTGAACCCATGTGAGCTGGTTTCATCGCAGGGAACCTAACCAGCTGTTCGCAGACATTTGATCTATTCAACGCCACGTTGCCAACATCAACGTTGTATGTAGTAAAACTCACAGGACGGCAATCCTCCCGTGGATATAGATCTACCTATATGGGTGTGCCAAGTATTTTTTTTTTTTATTGTGGCATGTCTAACGTTCTTTCACGGATGTTGATGTAACCTCGCTTAACTAAAGTGATATGCAAGGGAAGCGATCTAGATGGATCGGTGAGTTTGCACACGTCCTTTCACAATAATCCACCATGAAAGCAGTTGTATTAACCACTGGTGCCGCATTCATTACATTTCACCCGTAATTCAATTCGTGGTAAAGGATCTAAAGTAGAAGCAGTACGTCAGTTCACGTTTTACTCTTCACTATATATTGCTGGGTGTTTTAGACGACGGTCATCAAGATTTGCAGACCTTAATTAATCACCAGGACGGTCGGACGGACGGATCGGAATTGCCTGTCTGCACCAACAACCATCAGGACGCACGTACACGGGGCCCTGGCGCAGGTCGCTCTCTGCTAGCGTGCTGTGACTGTGAATTGTGATGATGCTCATTGTCATCGCTAGAGCTGGGACATCCGTGCATCGCCGGCATGGCACGGTCCTTTCGTGCTTTAGGCTGCATTGTGCTATGACTTCTAAGCACGTTAGGCACATCGTGCCGTGCCGGCATGGTACGACAAACCTTTATCTAAATCCAAGTACGGTACACGGCACGCCACCACGTCTTCGTATCGTGCCGGTCCAAGCACGGTCCTTTAAATATTCACACGTATTTTCTCTAACTAATCTATTATTAATGTATTATTATCTTATTATGAGCTAGATAATTGTAGTTTTTTTGAAAAATATATAATTAGTGGAACAATGATAAAAGATAATACATTGAGTAAGACATGATGTATTGTTTTGATGACATTTTAGTAGTATAATATTGATGTGCTACTTACGTGCTGTGCCGGTCTAAGCACGGCCCAGGGTAGGTGCCGTGCCGTGTCACCCATCGTGCCGAGATCTCAGGCACAACATGGTCCTCGCGTTCGTGCCGTGCCGTGCCGGCACGGCCTAAATTTTATCGTGCCCTGCCGTGTTTCGTGTCGTGCCAAAGTGTCATGCTTCGGGTAGGGCTCAAATCCCATGTCATTGCTCACCCTATCCGCGGGTGCGACCAAGCAATCAATCAGCGTACAGTTGCGGAACACGTACTGCTACTATAACCGGCACGGAAGAACAACGGCTAGCCTTGAGATACTCCCAACAGATTGATGATGCTGTTCCATGCATGTCATGTGTGCACTCCGCACTCGTACGTCGGTACGTGTCTCGCACGGCAAAGCCAAACGCCTCGACGTACTGGGTAGGCCGTGCATGCATGCAATGCAGGCGCGCCCGTTTTAATTAACTCCGGCGACAACGACCATAAACGTAGTGTCGATTCATATCGCCGTCCTGGATCGGGGCATGCAGGATCTGTGCTCGGCCGGTACGAGTGTACAATGGTCCTGTGTGTCCGCACATGTTATATTGTACGGGGTGCTTTCGGTTCGGTGGCCCCTAATTATATACTGTATCTAGTAGTAACTCCACATAGAACGTACGTACACGGTACAACGCCCTTAATTTGACAATTAGTAGATGCATGTCGATCGTGTTGCCTTGCCAGTGCATTTCAGTTCCTTGGTTTGAGAATTACTAGTAACAGTCTCGATTCACGCGTACGTCCTTTTTATCCCATTATTCTTGATCATCATGCACCATCGTTTACAGAGCGTAGTGCACGCCTACCGTCCACCTCGAAGCAGCAATAATCACAATTCACGGCGGTGCAGCGCAACAAGAGAATCTAGTCAGGACCAATGCGTGCACTTGAGGTTTTCCCTGATGCAATGCAAACCAACGCCGGCGGACTGTGCGGAGTGGTACTGCTGCTCCCAAATCAACACATGTCGTCCCTTCATCTCAAAGTGATCCGTTCAATCTTTCCACACTCTTGGCGACTTGTCAACACTTGATGATTGATGCCGCCTTGTGTCCTCAAGTGCATGCAAATATATATGTTACGAGGTGCATTATTGTTTCCTTATGTGTTTTATAGTTACCGACATGAAAAATAGAAATTTCCGGTCTGTGTTTATTGAAACCGCCAAAAAATATTGACACCCAGAAAGAAATTCTGGTTTCCAGTAGTGGAACGAAGAAGATGATATCCAACTGAATTTACTTGCCTTGCCTTCTAGCCGGCCACTACCGGAGAACAGCCCATTAGTCCCAACCGGGACTATGGATCGTAAAAAAACTACTCTCAGCTCTTAGTCCCGGTTGTAGGAATTGGAACGGATGGTTCGTAAAAATATTGAAAAAGTATGTTTCTATTAGGGCTTGAACTCAAGACCAACAGCGTCACGCGAGATCTATCCAATCACTGCAACTCACTACCACATATAACTACATAGAGAATGTTTTTTTATTGTAAGTGCTTAGAAGGCTTTAGTCCCGGTTGATGATGCTTTAATCCCTGTTGGTGTTATGAACTGGGACTAAAGGCGACCCTTTAGTCCCGGTTGGTAGCCTGACCGTTGGTGTTACCACGCCTTTAGTCCTAGTTTGTAACACTAACCGGAACTAAAACCTCTTCAAAGAATATCATATTTTAAACTGGGACTGATTCTTCTATCAGTTTCGATTCCACACCAGGTCAGATCGCCTATTTTCTAGTAGTGCGTGTTGTTGATCACCATGTGTACTGGACCAGGGTGAAAAGAAATGCATGATTGTGGTTCGGCTCCGCTTGTCGGGTGCGAGAAACAAAGTAAATGCAAGAGATGCGTTTTACAATTACAACCCATGCATGAATAATGCTACGATTCATGAGAAAGCACTAGGGAAAAATTGCATGCAATTGAGGCCCCATCACCCCATCGCTTGAAGCCTCAGACCAGGTCGGTGACAAAAAAAAATGGTGTCCGCCTTGGCACGATGTACTGACGATCAATGCGGAAGGTGCATTCCTGGAGAAGGAAAAGATCAGTGCCCAGCGATTTTGCTATTAGGGATCACTCGGGTGAAACAATTTTAATAGCACCTGATTCAACAAAACTGAATGGAACACATGATGCTCTAGCGTTGAAAGTGAGGCCTAGACCGTGACGGCCTCATGTTGGGTTAATATATTTTGTGAGCTTGTGTTTGTTAAAATAATCATAGTAAATGTCATAAACAAGAGAAGAGATATCCACAAGATGGACATGAAGTTGATGACATACTCTAGGAATTGTATCTTGATTGTCACGCTCAAATTCTTGATTCATGTACAAGCGAGAGCGGTATATGGCCCTGTTTGGAACCGCTTCCGTTGGCCGCGTTTTTTTCCACCGCTATACAAATAAGTGAATAAGCTGATTTGGTTACAGCTTCTATTTTTTAGTACAAATGGGTATTGTGAGAAAAAACGCGGCTAGTGGAAGCTGAAAAAAAGTGCCATGTTTAGTTGATAGTTTCAACTTATTTTAACCATAAGTAGAAAAAAAGCTCTACCATATTCTAGCCAAATACTACTAGCTATGATAGAGGTTCTCCTTACGTTGGAAATAATACCCGTCAAACATGATCTAAGTATATAGGAGTATGGTTCAAGAATGAAGAGAGGGACTTAGTGGGGATACGAGTCTGTTTTGGATGTCTCATTTCCACGAGATTCTTTGCATATTGTTGCAAGTGCTAGCTATCAGCTAACATTCTCTATTGGTCTGTTTGATTGCTCGTCCAAGCAAAGCCTAGCTCCAGCCGTTGCCTAGGCTACCCTTGCCCTAGCCATGGCAATGCAATCGGGTATGTTTGGTTGCACGGGCTAGGCTAGGTTTTAGGTGTGAGATCCTGTTTGGTTGTTCATGCCTTTTCTCAACTTCAACTAGGCATCGTCTCCCATACGCTGCCATCGCTGGTCCCCTCCACGTGCCGTAGTGCTTAGCGTCGCCGCTTCCAGCCCCCTCTGTGCTGCCACCTTCCTCTGCCGCCGCTGGCCCCCTCTATGTCGTCACGGAGCTCAGCTCCACCACCGGCTGGCCCCCTCCACGTCGTCGCCGTCCTCCGCAGTGCCACCGGCCCCCTCCTGCCCACCACCTCACCTGTGCACCGAGGAGGAGTGGTGGCGCGGCAAGCGACGAGGACAACCGCAAGAGTACCGGTTGGGCGTGCCGCCGCCTCTATGCGCCTGCCGGCGGCCCTCTTTGCATGGAGGCGAGAGAGAAAGAGAAGCAAACATATATATGATCTCGATGCGGGAGAGGAAGAGGAGCGGACGGAGATGCTCGAGCATAAGCCTGCGGCAGCACAACGGGGGCCTGGCCACGAGTGAACAGACGATTCGGTCGTTTTTTCGTACCACCCCGCGAGGCCACTTTTGCACAGCGGGTGACTGGCTAGGAGGCTTATCACCCCGCGAGGCCACTTTTGCACAGCGGGTGACTGGCTAGGAGGCTTATCACCCCGCGAGGCCACTTTTGCACAGCAGGTGACTGGCTAGAAGGCTTATCAGGCAATAGACCCTTGTGTACAGCGGGAGCCTCGCTAGGAGGCTAGCGGGACAAAAAAAAACCTTACCTTATATATGTGGTATGAATAACTGCCGAATATGTTTGTAATACCAGCTAACATTCGCAGTTGACCGTTTGAAACAGTGCCATCAAAATCAACTCAAAGCGGAGTTTTAAAAACAAATTAACTCAAAGCTGCCGTTAGATGGAATTATTTTGGAAACCCTTTGCGAAAGGGTCGCGAGGGTTGTCACCCCTCTGGCTCCGTCAACCGCCGCGTCCAATGATCCAATCACCTCTGCCGATCCCCGATCAGACGGCCAGGGGCTCCCGCCGCTTCCCAACCGCCGGATCCAGCCGCGCGTACGGCCCTGCTCCCCCTTTTCCCCACCCATCGCGACCGTCGGCCTCCTCTATTCCCGCCCCGTCTGTCCCAATTTCGGCGTACCACCGTGTGCCCTTTTCCGAAATACTCCCCCCGCCTCCCCGTTTACAAAGCGCCAGCCCAGGCAGCCGCACGGCACAACTGCACCGCACTCTGCCTCCTCATCCGGTCCTCCCCAGTCGTCCTTGACCTCTCGGCACTGCCGCGCTCTGCCCCTCGATACCCGAACACCCGCACCACCACCACGCAGCCGGACAGCGCGGCGGGCGGCGCACGGCAGGAGAGGGGGGAGGCGGCCGAGAAAGGCGCAGGCTTTGGCTTGCTGGTGCCCGGCAGGACTGGGGTACACCGGTTCCAGAGCCATGGCGCCGAGCTGCTACGACGTGGCCGCGTCCATGCTCCTCTGCGCCGAGGAGCACAGCAGCATCCTGTGCCTGGAGGAGGAGGAGGAGGTGGCGGCGGCGGCGGCGGAGGTGGTTGGGGGAAAGAGGCCCCGGTCACCGGACTACCGGGACGATTTCGGCGTGGATTTGTTCCCGCCGCAGTCGGAGGAATGCGTGGCTGGCCTGGTGGAGAGGGAGCGGGGGCACATGCCGAGGGCGGACTACGGCGACAGGCTGAGCCGCGGCGGCGTCGATCTCTGCGTCCGCCGGGAGGCCATCGATTGGATTTGGAAGGTGGGTCTTTGAATGATCTGAGTGCCTTAGAAAAGGAAGCATTTTGACCCATTGCTTCGGAGATTGTAGAAGCACATTCCGTTTACTTGATTAGCTCTACTCGTAGTTTGTTCATCAATCAAGAACTAGAAAGATCCGTCATTTCTTTAGTTTCTGCATCCAAACACTCGCGGCAGTATCTCTGCTTTTCCTTCCACTGAGCGCACTAGACTGTTCCTTCTCCAGTCTTCGCAGTGCTGATGAAAGCTGCTTTAATCGTGTGCATTGATGTTTCTTGGTCGTATAGCGTGCGTCTCTAGGCGTGTAGCCAGGTAGCTTTGTGCTCGATTTGATTACACCGAGACACTGTTGTAACGTGCGTTGTAGATATGGCGTGACCATTTTTCCCGGGTGAAAACTTGGGACCATCTCGGCCAAAGTTGGCCTTTCGTCCGCTTCCTGAATCACGAGATAGTAGTACTACTAAAGATGCATTGTCTGCTTCAATATCGATACCTTTAATATTTCGAGAAAGAACATGTACTATCTCTAGACCAAATGGGGAAAATATTTTTTGACAAAATTTATAAATAGATTTCACTTGATGGTTTTATACACCATGCGAAAGCTTTGCTTATTTCTCCTGATCCTTCTGCAGGTTTACTCATACTACAACTTTGGTCCTCTTACCGCCTACTTGGCAGTGAACTACCTTGATCGTTTCCTCTCACGCTACGAGCTGCCGGTAAGAATCACAAGGCCATTCTTTTAGTTACTTCTATTTATAAGTTGCCGATGCCATCACTGATTTTTTGACTGATCAGCGTTTACTGCCAATGTCATTTTCAGGAAGGCAAGGACTGGATGACACAACTGCTCTCGGTGGCGTGTCTCTCTCTTGCTGCCAAGATGGAGGAGACCTCCGTCCCTCAATCTCTGGACCTTCAGGTGGGCGAGGGCGACTGCCCTTTGGCATTGCAATGAAGATGCACAATGTTCTTTTTCGTTCATATGGTCTTGTTCTAAGCATGTTTTTGCCTGTGCAAATCAGGTCGGAGACGCGCTGTATGTGTTTGAGGCCAAGACGATCCAGCGAATGGAGCTCCTTGTTCTAAGCACCCTCAATTGGAGGATGCAGGCCGTGACCCCTTTCTCCTACCTGGACTACTTCCTAAAAAAGCTCAACGGTGGCGACGTGGCGCCAAGAAGCTGGTTCTTTCAGTCGGCGGAGCTCATCTTGTGTGTAGCCAGAGGTATCCAACGATCATCATTGTCACCTTGTCACTGGAAATACCATTTCACGCTCCTGTGCTAATACAACTGTCGATTGGTATGTGTTGTTGCACGACAGGTACCGGCTGCATAGGGTTTAAGCCGTCTGAGATCGCCGCGGCAATCGCAGCCGCCGTGGTCGGAGAAGTGGACGCCGCGGGCATTGAAAACGCCTGCGCCCACGTCGATAAGGTACACATTGAAGCATGCCTCATGCGAACTCGTTCCATCCCCCTAGTTGGAGATCCTCTCCACATTCATAGCTCAAATCCCGCAGCCGTACCTGCGTAAAACGCTGCTCGCGTACAGATGCGTGAAACGCATTTATACCCGTGTGTTTGTGTGTGACGGGCGAGTTATTTAATGTGCTGCTTGGCTGCTGCCTTCCGATGCTGTGTCCGCAGGAGCGGGTGCTGCGGTGCCGGGACGCGATCCAGGCCATGGCGTCCTCGGCCAGTAACACTGTGCCACCGAAATCTGCAAGCGGCAGGGCCTCTCCTGTGCCGCAGAGCCCTGTGGGGGTGCTGGACGCTGGCTGCCTCAGCTACAAGAGCGACGACGACGCCGTAGCAGCGGCGGCGACTGTTGCCTCACATGGGACCTCTGGCTCCGCGACCTCCTCCCCGTCCCCGGTAGCCAGCAAAAGGAGAAAAATCACCAGCAGATGATGGATTGCACTGGCCGGTCAAAGTGCGCGCCCAATGATCAGAGTGAACTGACTAGTCTGCTTTAGATTTCCCTTTTCTTTTACCGCGCCACTCATCTACATGAAAGAAAGGTCAAATGGCAACGGAGGTGGTGCTGTGTGACATGGAAGTGCAGCATTGGGAGGGAGAAAGGATGGGGGGTTTTGACATGACGAGAGGGCAAGAAGTTGATGAATAAAGATGGGAGGTGGACAACACCTAAATTGCTGAGCTTTATTACTTGCAAGGAGGTAGACAGCCAGCAGAGACTTGGAGTGCGACAAAGGGTGCACCATGGCATGGCTTTGTAGGAACACAAAGCTGGAGCAAATCGATGACATGATCAGAATAAAGGCGATGAAGGCATGGTGGGACCGCAGCGTCGGCAACATGTACAAGAGCTACACAATGACCTGCCTGCGTTGGAGTATCTGATAAATTGTCTGCAGTAGTTAGTTTCTAGTAGTATTCTTTCTTTTATTTCATTCAGAAGAGAAAATGTAGGTGGAGAGATCTGATAAAAATGATGAGAAAATCAACAAGGTTGACATAAAAAAGTGAACGTTTTTCAAAAGAAAAAAAAGTAAATGGACAGAGCCCATGACAGGATCAAGTGGTTTTAGTTCAGTATACTAAAACCACTAATCAACATAACTCTTCGTCATTTCTTTTAGTTTTTAATATAATCTTGGCCTGCCTGCCTGCCTCCTGCTATATTGTTTGACTGTTTGGCTGCTTTAAGACCATGGGCATTGCTTTCTCTAAGAATTAAAAGAAGGGGGACCTTGTCAGGAGGATCATCGGGAACACAAACCTACTACAATACTATCCCGATCAGTGCTGGTCATCTGTCTCTTTGTTCGAATTAGGAGCTAGGTTGTTTAATTCACCGCCTAATCAACAGTTACATGCGCAATGGGTGTCAGAATCTGAATTCGCATACTGATAGATGCAGAGATACTGTCTTCCAAAATGAACGAGGATACTCAAATTTGAGAACTTTTGGTTGAATCTATCAGTTGCCTCAATTTGACGAATCGAGTTTTCTAGCCAAATTTGAGAACCTCAAGTTTTTCTAATCTCCTCAATGTGATGGTAGCAGTGCTCTGATTCGGATTTACAACTGGGAGAAGAAACAATCTGCAAGCCAAATCATTCGGAAAATTCTCATTATCGTGTCATAAAGAAGCTTATTATGTAGGAAAATATCGTTGGATTTATAATACTCCAGCCAGTGGCGGATCTAGGATTTGAACTTAGGATAATCATGGCAAAAAAAAATCAAGATAAAATCTAGTAAAAAAATAATATGAATGGTCGATTTTGTAACCTTGAACCCTAAAGTGCTACGGAGTACTAGTGTTTTGGATCAAATTTGAGAGAAGTCGAGGAACTACCTAAGCTACCTATGCTACCTGTGTTCACTTCTGGCTCCAGCCCCTCTGTAAAGGTGTTACAAGCATAGAATTAAATGTTTGAGATGGAGAGATTTTCAATCTCCAACCAATTTTCCAAGTCCAATTCTTGGATTGAAAGCCAACATTTCACACTGATAAAATATGAGTAGGAAGTTTGTACAAATCGGAAGAGGCTTCGAAATGCTGAGGGGTGGCATATGCATGTTTGACATAGATATCGGGACAATTTGGACCACCGCCTGTAGCTGTCCACGGGATTTATCAAATTCAATCTGTACTCAAGAGCCTTTGCCTCGATCTGTCTACTCGACATACTGCAAACATGTACATCTAGGTGTTACAACACATATTAACCGCGGCGTACATGTACATCTAGGTGTTACAACACATATTAACTGTTGGGGTGGAACATTATTAAGCCATGTTGTTTCATATACAAGAACAACACTCCATAAGGTGAAAACATGCCAGTTTCACTCACTAGCTAGGAAAACAAACCGCATTTCACACTGCTAACACAGGCAATTGCCCGCTAACATGTTGCGGATCATAATCCTAATCCCCCCATTCCCTCGACAAATTCTGCACGACTCCAAAGAGGCGTGGAAATGATGTTCAGTTGCATATGCATGTTAATTTGACATAGATATCGGGAGCGCGAATGAAGCTAGGTCTTCAATTTGGACCACAGCCTTTGGCTGTCCACGGGATTTGTCAAATCCAATCTATACGCAACGCAAGACCCTCTGCCCCGATCTGTCAAACCACTGCGGCGTACATGTACATCATCTCTGCTTGGCGCTGTGTGCCGCTGTAGCATGTGACAGCGATCTTGATGCCGAGCTGTCCACACCCACACGTCTTCCTCAGGCGCAGCGAGAGCTTTGGCCTTGGAGTGGAGACACGAGAGTACGAGACGCTCCCTCCGGACGAATCAGCAGCGCGCTACAGGGGCCAAGTACGTGCGTACAAACAATGGCGGCATGTGTAAAGCTACGACGGCCCAGGGAATCACGCCGGCGCGTGCCCTGCCCGCCATTCTGCCGATGCCGAGACACTGCGCTGCATGCAGCAGCCGGCTCTGGCTGCCGCTGCCTCCAACCATAACAAATTCGTTTCCCCACTGCCGCGGTCGCGACCGGCGTTGGCCCTGCATCTGCATGGATCGCGGTCGCCCCGGCCCCCGGTCGCTCACCGGCGTGCCGAGTGGCCAGTGGGGTGGCCAGGCGCGGAGACGCGGGGTGGAAATGGAATCGCGCTCGCGCCGCGCGTCGAGACAGGCAGCCGCGGCGCTGCGTGCCTGCGTCGCCCGGCACCGATGCGCTCGATCGCCGTGGTCCGATCGAGCAAACGCGTGCCACGAGACGTGGAGAGACGCCGGGACTCGCCGCGCAGGAACTCCCAAGTACCATGACCCCCGTTGGCCGTTGCATTGCGTGGAACCGAAGACTCCCGCGCGCGGCCGTCTTTGTGTTTCCAGACAGAGGCAGATCCTCGGGCGCGTCTGGGCAAAAAATACCGCTACGATGGACGTACGCATTGGCAATCGAGAGGGGGAGCCGGAGTACACAGGATCTGTACCGTTGCGCCGGACAAGGCCAGACCAAAGAAAGAGTACTCCGTACTACTGCACGTACGTACTGGCCACAGGGCGGCAACAGAGGCCAAGGCAAGGCCGCATCGTAGTAGTAGTAGCGCATCGAGCGTTCCGCGCTGGCACACTCTGCCTGCCCTTGTCCTGTCCGGCCGCTGCCCAATCACCGGAACGGCCCGGTACATCATGGCGGCAGCAGCCCCCGCAAAAGGACACGCAGCTTGCGTTTTGGCTCTCGGGTCGGGGGGCCGGGTCCTCGGGAACCGGAGGGGGGTGGCTTTGATCGATGAGCGCGCGCGGGCGCGGGCGCGGCGTACGTGCCGCGCAATGATCGCCGTGGCCGGGGGATTATTGCGGAGATCATTGCGCTGCGACGGGGGGCTTGGATCGCCCCACGGCACGCGCATCGGCTGCTCGGCCACTGCCGGTGACCAAGGCGACCTCCGTAGCAGTAGCGCCAGGCCGAGATAGATCCACGACGACGACGGCGCGTCCTGTCCCGTACCCTCGTCATAGCCAGGCAAGACCGCATGTTCCGCTGCAAGAGGGCGCCAGCGCCACGTCAAAGCGAGCCGTACGTACACAGACACAGCCAGCCCCTAGCTAGCTGCTCCCTCGTGACCGGTGCTCGTCGACATTATTTCAGACGAGAAGAAGGTGACGAGGCTTTAATAACATGTAGTAGTATTGCGTTGCGCCCGTGGCGTGCTCCACTCCACACCACACCACAGGCAAGGACGACGGCGCAGGCTGGCCAGTGTGGCCTCTGCAGCGCAGCGCAGCGGCGGCGTGTTTTGCTGTGCTTGCCGACGGCCGAACAGCAGCCCCGCAGAGCACACGAGCTGCAACCCACGGCCGCCCCCACCCATGGGCTTGGCACCACGCCTTGCAGTTGCAGGTGAAGGTGCAAAGGGACCAGAGGGATGGTTCCCCGGACAGTGCTCGGCTTTTTTTTTTTTTCAGCGCTAGGAAGGAATGGAAGGGAAGGTAGTGTCCCTTTCGGTATGGGCCAGGATAGGTGGGCTCGTGCGGCCCCGGGCCCAACGCGTGCTCCGTGAAAGCCTGCAGGTCAACGAAAGACCCTGCCCCCATCATTGCCGGCAGATCGCAGAATGAGTTGCCTTGCCGCCTTTGCCTACGCGGATGGACGCGAACTTATTCGCCCACAGTAGGCCCAGCGGCGTATGGCTATATGGGCCGTCACGAATGGAACTCCGGACCGCCTGTACCTACTAGGCCGGGCCTAGACATTATTGTTCGCCCGAAAACGCCGGTTTTTCGTTGGCCCAAGACCTCAGTCCTACTCCGCAAGCCCTCGCGTCAACCTAGCGCCTCACAGTCCACGTCGCGCTTTTCCGCCACCGTGCGCCCCAGCGCCTCTGGCCCGTAGAATTTAGTTTTTTTTATGGGCTTTCAACTGCTTCCTCGCGCCTCTACCACTTGCTACATGAAATTTTGCCACACAACATAACTTGCTGCATATAATTTTATTGCAGACATTACACAACTTACTATATAGATGGAAAAAGCAGCATGTATATAGTTACATACAACATGCTAAAAAACGCTGAACACGATCTTTTGCAATATAGCTATATATTTTTCGCCTTTTGCTTCCGCTTTTGCTACCTAACTTATTTGAAACCAACATGACACACATAACTTACTTCAACTTCCTACATTCAAAAAGGCAAAACAAAGACATGCTCAGCAGAAAATATCATAGCTTTTTTTTCTGCATAGGTTTGCTACATATATCTCATAACTTTGCTAAAAATAACTCAAGAACTGCAACAACATCACAAAATGTGTGTTAGGCAACAAATTTCAGGAACTTGCTACTAAATTCCACGAACTTGTTACAGAATTCCAGGAACCTACTACCGACTTAATCAAGGAATCAATATGAGAGTTCGCTTAATCCAAGAGGAGAGGAGCGGGCTGGCTGAGGGTGTCGGGTAGGACAGAGGGCGCTTGCAGGAGGACTGAATGAGAGAGTGGCGGCGTGCTTGGGGAAGGGGGAAGGGCACTTGAGAGCAGGAAGGGGAGAGGCTTGCGAGTTGGGGAGACGCTACGTGGGAGAAGAGAGTCAGGGAAGGGTCGCGCCTTAACCCCGCCCCCTGCGAATAATAGGCGTGCTCACAAAACAAAAAACACGAATAATAGGCAGCATTTCAGGTTTCACCGTTTAGACTGGGGAGGCTCGAGGCTGTCCTTTTCTATGTGAATTACACAACATAATTTTGGCGGCAAGCCTTGCTCCCCCAACTTAAAAAAAATGGCCAGCCCATGTAGGGCGATGAACCTGTTTGTAATTCGAGAATCCACCGATGGAGGAAATATAAAGAGCCGTCGTCTATGAATACGACCTGAGTGCTAGGGTTAGGGGTTGATCGATTGGACTCCAATAATAATCAAGTAATTATATATTCACCATTCGTCCATATCCTTATACGAGCGGAGGACTCGTCGGCGCGAGAACTCCAATGAAGGCTTGGTCACCAAACACACAAACCTATTCGGCTTTGCCTTCGGATGTAGCCAACACATATGATTAAGGAAAAAATCTAACATATACACATCATCTAGTGATCGATTTCAATTGGGCTTTGTCTTCGGATGCAACCAACACATATGATTAAGAACAAAATCTAACATATGCACATCATCTAGTGATCAATTTCATGACCTTTTGGTTATGTTGTTTCCAACCAAACCAATATCACCCATAACATTGGTGAAATAAAAAAAAAATCGATATCACATGCTATCTTAAAGGACTGTCATCATGACGTGCTCATTGACATAGGGGCTTAGTTATGTTCAAGTTTTTAGGGGGCAAATGCACTCAAAATTGTGTAAAACTAGCTATTCACATCAGAAAATACACCTATACTTTTGGAGGAATCAGAAAATGAACTATGAATTCACTTAAAATTTTCGTTGGTGACTTAGTGGCTCTCTCCCTCACTAATCAAATATGTGACATAACCAAGCTAGGTTGCGGATGGGCTAAGCCTATAGGTGAGCGTTCCGCATACGATGACGCAAAAAGAGTGTTTATAAAATATAAACCATAATCATGTCTTCAGTTAATATATTATTATGTATGGCTACATTTGTCCAAAAGTACAGGAGATTAGAGCATCTCCAACATACCTACAAAAGTTCTCCTAATAATTTTATTTTAGAGTCCAAAAGTTAATTGAATAAAGTCTTTCCTTCCCTCCCACCTAATAAAGTTTTCAACGCACATTTGAGGAGTAGGCTTGCATATACTCTGTTTATTGCTCGATTATGTTGCGCGATGACAGCACGAGCATACAAAGGCAGGCAATGAGGCTGCACAATTCAATAAAAGGTGAAAAAGCATCATTATAATGTCAATCTTGCGGTATATAGAAAAATGCTATATAAACACACACAATATGCGTTGTTCTACACTAGAATCTCTTCAAATGTGTTAAGTTTTGCAACAGTTAGTCTCAATACAATTCCAGCAAACAGAACCTATTATCCATGAGCATAATATAGATGGAGAGAACCAGAACCAGTCAAGCCCAACAAGTAAAACCATGAAAATATGGAGTTTGAAGCAAACCTATGCTCCCCTCACATTTCGCATTAATACTTGTAAGGACTACCAATTCCACTGAAGATATCTCACTACTGAGCATCCATTTGCCACTATCATGATGTTGTTTTATAGACTTAGACAATTCCTACACCAAGCAGAAACTAAATAAAGTTAGTCACTTCCTATATATTTTAAGAGAACATCATATAGACAGATAAACGTATCCAGGCATATGGAATTGAATAAAAAAACAATCATCCGATATGCATGTCTTTTGCCATTAGATTAGTAAGTTTCCGAAAACCGGTTTCAAGTAAATATTAAAAAATCGCAGAAACAGGTTTCAAGTAAACAATAATAACCAGGATGAGGCACGCCAATGCAGCCCATAGGAGCCAGCAAAGCCTCTCCTCCATGACTGCTGTCCTTCGCCTTCAGGCCACGCCGCGAGCCAAGGCACAAGACACTGAGCCACACCAGCTACCGCGGCTGACCCCGTCCTTTTCCGCCAATCGCTGACGGCGCTATCATTGCTCTCCGACGTGATGATGATAGGATGGCCGGAGGTGATGCAGCTGCGCGCGGGACGACAAAAGGCGCAAATTCGACGATTGGGAGCGCAGACACCATGCAAAATCGGAGGAGGAAAGCCCGTAGGTTTGGTCGAGTGTAAATATTGGGTGAAGGTTTTGTGAGTTGTTGGCGTCTCGTTTTTGTTGTTTACACCTGAAATTAGATTCTAGAAATAGATTTTGAGAGCTGTTGGAGCTGCTCTTAGATATTATAATCCTAGACTCATTGAATTGAGAAGAACATTACAGTTTCAGTGCTAAAGATAATGATTTGTGGCAACTTTATTTTATCGTTCCCACAATCGTCTTGTTCTTTTCCAACGCCTATCCCCGCAAAATTCTTGCATTTCTTATTCCTCTGTTTTCTCACATTGTTCCTTTTTTATTCTTGTTTTTTTTTTACTTTTGTGCTTTTTTATTACTATATTCCAAACGGGCTAGGGCTAGCGTGACCATCTTTGCATAGCAGAACACACATCAGATTTGATAGAATTTATGGAAGAACAAACTAACATCGTACCACTTCTATCTTGCCATCTGGTGAGCTTCCGATGCTGAGTGATAGATGTCGCTTGAGCCGCCTCTATGGTAGGGGACCGAGGAGAAGGGCATTCCTAGGCTAGTAAAGAGTGCTACAAGTTTTTAGATGGTCCCAAAAAACACATATATTCGCCCGATCGCCTCATGGCTAACCTAACTAGGGTGTTGGGGTGCTCGCTCCATCTGAGTGAGCTCACCATTCTTCGTTGACAGAGCTCAGGTTCTTCCCATTAGATGTGCAGAGAGAAAGTATATTTTCTGGACTATATTTTTATGTATTTTCATGACATAGATTGAGTTAGAGATGGAAATGGGACTGCTTAAGGTTTTGGCGACATATCCAAATACCCGTGGAAAAATAATTTATCGCTATGAATGCCTAACGTAGGTTTGTGTACAAGATAGCATGTACCACGCGTGTCCACTGGTTGTAGCATGTAGACACATCTAAAGTATGATCGGACTTAACACAGCCCATCTAGATTCTCACCCACACAGCTTGAATCATATAAACACAGTTGCACACGGTCGTGCAGGCGTGCAGTTACCAGCTACGGCTAATTTAGGAGACAAACATCTATTTTGCTTCGCTTTCGTATAAACCGGCGATTTGGCACCTAGCTGCAGGAGATGGGCCAACTTGACAGCTCTGACGGACCTAGCCAGCGCGCGAGTGCAGTGCAGTGCAGTGTGCAGATGTCTCATGTCTGGTCGTCTACAGACTACAGTGATAGTATCCCGCGCACTGTTGTGTCCTCCGTTCATGGCTCGGCGATGCATCCGTCGGAGACACACGGATCGTCTCGTACGTACGTACCTACAGTACAGTGATATCCATCGCCCAGGCCTGGCCCGACACGCCATGCATGTCGCATCCGCATGCGAGGGAGCAAGGCCGGCCCGGCACACAGTGGCCGTCCGTCCGTCCGTCCCCGCCGCGGCCGCGTTGGGCGGCGCGCCGCGTGGGTGGCGCCGGCCGAGCCTTCTTCGACGGGCCAGGCATCAGACCACCAGACCAGAGAGAAAGGGAGAGGGGGAGGGGGAGGGCCGGAGCGAGAAAGCGAGCAGCGGAGGAGCAGGTGCTCCGGTCGCCGGGGGGCAGGCGCATGCAGCGCATCGTTTTGTCCCTATCAGCGCGTAGCTTTCTTGATGCTTCCGCTGCCCGATACGTCCGTCCAAGCTGTAGGTGTCTTTTGTGGGCGCCTGGCTAAGAAAAGACGCGGGCAGGGCAGCCCTGGCGTACGCTGCGCGGCAGGCTTTGGCGGGCGGGCGTCTTGTTTTATCGGCCGGCCGCGGGCCACACGATCTTTTTGATCGCTGGTGCTGGCATTTGACTGCAATGCAAGCTCTGTCTCTATCCGGTGGGCCTCGCAGGTGGTGGCTGCCTACGGCCTATATGCCAGTCATCCTGATCATACGGCCATGCAAGTAGCCAGTAGGGTAGGGGTAGCGCGGACCGGACGGACGGATCCCATCCCATGCAGCAGCTCAGCTGCATGCCATAGGTCGACGGCAGCGGCACTGTGAGTGTGAGACTGGGCTTCCAAGTAGTGTCCATGCAATGCATGTCGCGACGCCGCTTTGGGGCTTTCTTTCTCGCCCTCCCTCCCCTTTTGCTCCCCCTCCTCGCTACGCACGCTTTCCACCGTCAGAGAAGTCGATGGATGAGGATGACAGGGCAGGAGGGAGTCCAAGCTCGACTCGAGGCATCATCTCCTCTCCTCCATGCTTGACAATCGACACCTTGTTCTCTGCTTCTGCTGTCTGCCTCGCGGCGGCCGGCGCCACCCAACACAAGCCGCCGGGCGCTCGCTGTCCAGCGGGGTCGCGTCGAGGACGGCGGAAAAAGGTTGGGAAAGGCCGGCAAGGCGGGCGGGGAAGAAGCCTTTGTGCGCGCTGCTCGCCCGCCCCTGCGGCTCGGCTCAGTGCTGACTGCTTTCGTCGGCCCAGAAAAACGGAAACGGCGTGGGGCGGCGACGGAATGCCCGCGCTCGGCTCTGCTCTGCGTTCCGTCGTCCGCAGCTACGGCGGGGCCGGCCGGCGTACGTATGTGTCATGCAGGGTTGATCGATCGGAGCCCCCACATAGTATCCAGGATTCCTGTCATCCCCTGAGCAAGCGATCGAATGAAGCGAGCCATCTCATCGCATCAGCTGCTGCGATCTGCCGGCGCATGCGAAATGCAGGCTTGTGGCCGCTTGCAGGCTGCATGCTCATACTAGCAAACCACGTGACTTGGCGTGTCTTTCCCCACGACGCTCCGGTGAACGCCGGAGCACGCAACCTCTGCACGCCGGAGGCGGGGCTGCGTGCGTCAGTCTACATACCACCTGTGCGCCAGGAGGACTAGAGGAGGCATATGGTCGTGGTAAACGTCACGCCTGCGCGAAAAAGACACTCCAGGTCAACATGTCCAGCGATGCTGGCCCTGACATTCCACTAGACCCACGCATGTGATGTGTACGTCTGCGTAGTCGTTACGTAGACGACTTGAAACAACCTGGTCATGTGTACATAACACATATCCGCCGGTATTCGAACCTGGATGTCGATGCATCTAGATGGCAAAACACATTCGTAGAAAAATAAATAAATATATTAGAAACCTAAAATGAATTTCAGTTTGAGACTGAAGGAGTAAGACATTAGCCGTTTCACCTTGAAGAAATCTTGTGTACGTGTACACATTAGTCCATTCCAAATTTCAGTGAGTTTTGACTCCCATTTTTCTTCATCTATTTTTCATTTGGGTGTCGATGAGCCTAAACACTTATATAAAACACCCACATAAAATAATGCATTGACATATTCAAAAGTTAAATCTTCTTATAATTTAGAATGAACGAAGGATAACATACCAGTAATATAGTTAAAGTCACGAGAAGAACCATGGAAAGTTTAAAAAGACAACTTCCGATTTTTTTTTTTTTTGTGTTGCTGATAGGCTAGTGATAAGGACTTCTGATCAAGGCTCAAATAACACTTTGTTGTCGACCCCAAAATGTAAAAATGATACAACATATAAGACTAAATAAAAGGGACATGACACTCTTCCATTGTTTTTACAGCCTATTTCTTAGTTTTGAAGAGGCACATAGAGTTTACCAGACCAGTACGTCAAAGAAACTATGAAAGGTTCAAGAACTATTGTTCACAAAAAGGGATATATGTATAGATTATGCATGCTCCTATTAAACAGTTCTAGGCACCGTCTTAGTTAATATAAACTGAGATCTAACTTTAGAAGGAATTAGGTGTTTTTTCAATAAAAGAAAATAGTGATTTGAATTTGAGTTAGAGAGGACTTGAAAACTTGTGAGGTTAAGTGTATTGATACTCACACCAAACCAGTTTCACAGTTGAGCTAGTCCCACTTCCTCCTCTAGTCCTCTTAATTATAAACATCACTTCCTTCCAGAAATTCTGGAACTACAATACTTCCCGGCCATTGACGTATACTCCGTAGAAAATAAGTAAAAGAATATCACATAGGACTGTCGGACATTGACGAAGTCTTGTCCGTAGACTGTTTGAAATGTATTTGGAATAAATATAGAGAAGTGTTTGTCTTGACAAAAACGCCCATTCTTTATGAACAGCCAATCATAGGCTTTGTTCGCATGCAATGATTGCATAAGAACACACGGCATAGTAGATGTTAAACCTCACATCTGTTTCATGACTGTATCGAATCCGTTTTCCTAGAGAAGGGCAAAAGTTGCTACGGTCCTTCCAAAACTCCTTAATTTGTTCTCTGGAAGGAGTAAAAATTTAATAGTTTAGGAGCACTGAAAGTAGTAGAAAAATAGTACCCCTAGTACTTATATGATATCCTTGAGAGTTGAAACAGTATGTCTTTTGCACCGACTGGTTCAAAGAAAATCTAACGATAAAATAGTAATTCCTGAATATTCTTGCACTTGCGCATGAAGTGAAAAGTGACACTAGTAGATAGTCCAGCCTTTTCGACTGAATCCGTTTTACTGTGGAACATGAGATGCTGCTGTATTTACCAGACTGTCCAGAGCTTGTGGTCATTGACTGCTGGACTATTTGCTGTCCCGCTAACCAAAGTGTTCAGAGCAACACTATAGCTGAATTCCAAGTGAATATATAAAAGTTAACGTACTGCTGCGCACTAGCAATATGGAGTACAAAACTTAAAATACAGTAACAGTTTATCTGCTTGCTCACTCTCACAGACTCACAGTATCCTAAGCACTGGCCATTTGACATCACCAGAATATAATAAGCCCATATTTAATTTCTCACTGTAATTTTCTAAACCGAACTGACATTCATTCATGTTATCAGTTTAAAGCGACACACATTTATCTACCATTCCTGTGGGATCAAACTTGGGAGTGCAGCGCGAGTTCAAAAAATGAGGCGGCAGGCATGCAGGCAAGCAAGCATCAAACTGTAACCTCCAAACTTCTACTGCCGCCAGTCACCGCTCACTAAATTCATGTCACGCACACACCATGCGCATATACTGTACACGGCTCCAAAATTCAAATGGAACACACTTGTCTTGGTCCCCAAAACATCGTAACAAAGTTGGTGGAGCACAGCAAACACCTGCCCGTGGCAACATCTGAACATCCCAGCTGATACCAAAA
This sequence comes from Paspalum vaginatum, assembly GCA_030272315.1. NCBI lineage: Eukaryota > Viridiplantae > Streptophyta > Magnoliopsida > Poales > Poaceae > Paspalum > Paspalum vaginatum. Next base: position 37,996,087 of record CM059018.1, read on the forward strand.
GTCCAGGAAAGGGGGGGAAACTGCCGCCACGAGCCCAGGCGTCCAGTCCAGCCTCGGCATTCGGCAGGGCGGCACGGACCACGGGCGCACGTCGGATCCCGCCGGTGGTAACGTACTACGCAACGCCAGCTCAGCGTATCCCTCCCGTCCCGTGCCGGCCCCCACGGCACTCGCCGTCCTGTGGCGGCCGGCCATCGCCGCTTCGGCCTCGCCAGTAGCCAGTAGCCAGGCAGCCTGACGAGCAGAGCCCAGGCGCAGGCGGCCAGGCCCCCGCGCCGCGCCGAGGGGCCCCCCGCCGCGCGCACGGCACGGATCGGCGCCGTGGTCCACGCCGTGCCCACTAGCCTCCGGCCTGCCTGCCCACCACCGGTGTGGTGCCCCGATCTCTCTCTCTCTCTCTCACGCACACACACACTGCGGCCATGCCGCGCTCGATCGCTCTGCACTCTGCAGTAGAGAACAAAAGTTTGCACCCCGATCTCAGATTCTGCACGCGCGCCCAGCGGCCACCGCACGGCACGGCGCACGCGCCCCGCCCCCCGGCCGCGGCCGTGCGCGCAGGCGCCGCCCCGGATTGGCCATTAAGGAGGGGCTTCAATAATGGCGGACGCGCCAAAGTACAGCACGAGGAGGCGACGGGAAGGGAAACCACCGCCGCCGCACCGGGGGCACCGCACTGCGGCCGCATGAGCGAGCGCGCCTTTGCTTTTTTTTATTTTTTTTCACGCCGCACGCCACCGTCCGTTGCGTTCTCTGCCTGGCGTCCTGGCGTGTGCGCGCCGATCGAGGAAGAAGAAGGCGGCGACGGCGGTCGCGGCAAGGCTCGGCGCAGGCCGGACGCGGCCGGGGTGGAGCGGAAAGCCGGCGGCGGTCCGCGTGCGGCGCCCGGAGCAAGAAAGGCTGCGCGCGGAAAAGTCTAGGGGAGAGAGAGAGAGAGAGAGCACAGATCGTCCGTCCGGTCCGTCCGCTCGCTTTCCTTTCTTCCAAAACGAAAGGAAAGGAAAGGGTGAGGGAGGTTGCAAGGCTGGCTCATCTCTGGCTCTGGCCGCGTCTCCTTTCCGCCGCCCGTCCCCCACCCACCCGGCCACCCGTCGGACGAGAGGAGACGCCATGGACGACGCCTGCACTGCATATCGCATCTGCGCATGCAGCAGCTGCAGCATATCGCATGGCGAAGAAGGTGGCAGCCTGGCCATCCATAAATGCAGCCGATGGAGGGAATTGAATGCGAAACTCGCGCGCGCCTACTACTCCCAGTAGTACCAGCAAGTGGAAATAAAAGAGGAAAGGAGGAGGATGCCGGAACTAATTAAAGCGAGGGCAAGCAAGGAGACGACGGGAGCTTCATTGAATCGGCAGCCTAAAAAGTCCCCGCGCCATTGATGGCTTGCTCCCATCAGCCGCACGGCATCATCGGCGTTTAACGGCGAGCCGGCCGGGCTGCAGGCTGCCGCGGCGAGAGGACAGGAAGAGGAGACATCATCAGAGCGTGGTACGGGTCCGAGCAGTGACATCGCAACAGTGAAGCTGGTCGATCGAGGCTGTGACTGTGAGTTGTCAGCATTATTTCGTGGAGACAAGGAAAGGGAAGAGGGGGGGGGGGGGGGGGGGGGTGGGAGGCAGATGGGTGATGGGCGGATCAAGAACATGCTGGTACTAGACCGATGATGCTGGAAAGAGCATGCAGCAGTGCGTTGCTGCTGCGGCTTGGCATGCATGGCGGTGGCAGGGCTTGCGTTTGTAGGAGACTAGGAACAGACGCTTCTGATGAATTGCATCTGCCCTAGCTGCTGTTGGCTGTTGCTCCCCAAAGCCACAGCCTCGACCAGCCCGGCGGCCCGGCTCGCTCTTTCTCTCAAGTATCATCATCAAGTCGTAAGCACGAGAGGAAACAACAAGGATGAAAAACAAACAATAACACAACCGATGCAACCCAAATCCCCAGGCAAGCACGATCGGAATTTTAAACAAATCTGTAACGCAAAAGGCGAGTACATTCCCAAGATCCAAATCGGCAAACGGCCATGCCCTGCCCTCCTCCTTCCCAACACCAACGTCATGATCGTCTCATCCACTGCTAGGAAACAACGGAACCAACACACAGCCAAAGAAGCACAATAAAATAAGGATAGGAGAGAACAAGGGTTGGCCGTCTCCTCCATCCTTGCTACCTAGGAGAGGAGTAAATCCAAGAACTGCTGCTCGCTACGACGGTCCTAGCATCTCTACCTAGCTAAAAAACATTGGAAGCAAAGGTGAAAGGCTAAGCTACCTACCGATCGAGGAGATGGATCGGTCGATGATGAAATGCGATCAGTGGAGTGGCGGTGGTGTACCTAGCTAGCACGCCGCGGCGGCGGGAGAGGAATATCATGGCTTCTTGCCGAGGGTGTGCTTGTTGTTGTGCATCCAGACCTTGAGCACGTGGCGCTTGACGCAGACCTCCTCGCAGAACTGCTGCACGGCGGCCTCGTCGTGCTTCTGGATGCGCCACCCCAGCCGCTCCGCGAACGCCAGCATCCGGTCCTTCTGCTCCTGCGTGAACTTGGTGCGGAACCGCTTCTTGCCGGACCCTGACGCGCCGCCCGAGCCCAGGGACATGCCCACCATGGGCGCCGCCACCATGGGGCCGATCAGCCCGGACAGGTCGTCCGCCTCGTCGCGCCCCGAGTGGGAGGTGGAAGGGAGCGCGAGCGGGCGCTGCATCTGCATGTGCGCGCCGGCGGCCGCCGCCGCCAGCTGCTGGTGCTGGTGCTGGTGGAGGAGGTACCCGGCCGGGGTGCGGTAGTAGGGCGAGAACTGGTGGTGGTGCGCCGCCGCGGCGCCGTAGGGGGTGAAGGCGGCCGGGGACAGGGCGGCCGCGGGCTCGGATGGCGCGCCACCGCCGCCCGTGGGCGAGTCGGACTCCTTGCGGTGGAAGTTGCGGTGGCAGCCGCAGGCCGCGCAGCGGAGCGCGTCGATGGAGCCCTCCGTCGCCCGCGGCTATGAACTCCCCGCAGCCGTCCACCGCGTGCCCGCCGATGCCGACCGCGTGGTTCTTGAGGCACTCCCGATACCTGGTGGCGCCCCCGCCGCCCCCGCCCCCTCCTCCTCCGCCTCCCCCGCCGCCACCTGGCGTCCTGAAGCTCGCGTCTCCAGAATCCCCGGGCTTCGGGGTCCCGTCGCCGCCTCCCAGTCCCAGCCCAGGCTGCATCGGCGCGCTCGAGCTCACGGGCATCGGCGTCATCTCCTCGTCGCCGTCGTCGTGCTCGTCGAAGTCCATGGCTGTCGGTGACGTACACGGCGGCTCCGCGCACAAGCGAAGGAACCTTTTGCTAGCTCACTTTCCTTTTGCCTTCCAACTTCCAGAGGTTCTTTGCCGAGGCTAAACAGCAAGGGCTTAGTGGCTACAGAGAGTGCGTGGTTTTAATGTAATATAGCCATGGACTGTGCACACTCCCTGCTGACTGACTAAGGTCACCAGAGAGAGTGTATATGGACGTGACAAACACAGTTTGCATATTGTATACAGAATGAAAAAATACTATTTGCACACTCTGTCTACAAATGCACACCACGGTGATTTTGACGCAGCGGCAGTCAACAGGCAGGCAAGCGGCTAATGTTGTGCCCTTGGGGTGATGATGTAGCCACACAGACAGACACATTTTATCTACCAATCTAGCCCTGCCTCCTCGGCTGGGCGCCCCTACCTTGACGTATCGACGCAGGACGGTACCAGTAAACCCTAAAAATATTCAAATTAAAGGTTTAAAACTTTTAAAAACTGTTTTTTTCCGTAAAACAGTAGACAGATATATGAAGTTAACCATAATTTGATGGAAAGATTGATTTTGCCACAATTATGCATGTATTATTGTAAAAATAATAAAAATGGGTCTGGCCCATTGCAATTCCAACTGGCCCAACCCAGCCCACTAGCCACTCACGCAGAGGTAAGAGGGGGCATCAGACAAGGGTGACATGCGTCAGTTGGACGGTAAAAATAACATAGAACAACCCCTTAATCTATGTCTCAATTACAAACCTATATCATTATAAAGATAATATAAAATAATCATAACTATTATGATAAATAATCTAAAATAACATCTTAAATTCATATCTAAATTACCTACATTTGCTATTCCGGCATATAACACAAAGTAACCCCTCAAAATCTATCTAAATCACTAACCTCTTGCCACTACGAAAGATAATTATAAATTTATCTACAACTACAAACTTTTACCGTGTATCTTGAGATTTAATAAGACCCTAACTATGTCAGAGCACGTGTTGATAAACTAGTTTATTCCGATGTAAGTCAGATTATTCGATGAACCGAGCATTTGACAAACTCACACCATCCATTTCAAATGGGATTTGTGCCGTGCTTTCCATCAAAGTCTCAAATAACCAAGTGCACCAATGAATAAAAATATAAATGTCAGACTATCCAATATACTATGTCGCAAGGCACCAACTGATCGAGGGGGCACACTACCTCACCTGTACACCGGCCAGCAGAATCGTATACAATGGAATGCCTACCCATCCCGGTCTCTATGACAAGAAAATTTTCCATCTCTGTCCCCGTGAATTACAATAAGGACAACAATTTTCTCCATCCTCGCACACGTGTGGGCAATAATCCCTGTCCCTGACTCTCATTTATTTTTCTCTAATATCATGTACGTCATTGCTACTCATCGCCTAACTTAGAAGAGAGGAGAGAGAGAGAGGGCTTGACCTTTTAGCGAATTACCTCTAAATATGATTTTTGTGGTTGATTATAGGGGATTGGGTGGACAATAAAATAGTTTGTTAGCTTTAGAAAATGACCACCTAAAGCGAGATCCTCGTGAGGAATGGGTATGTGAAATGGGTCCCATGCCTGTCCCACCAACTCGACCGAGAGAGATTTTCCTCGTCAATACCCTATGAGCCACGGAATGCTTCCATCAACGTTTTTGTAATACATGAATTCCCTACGAGGAATTTTAGACCGGGCATCCATTACTAAATGGTCATATAGAAATATATATTTTCTGTAAAATTTAAAACCTACAAAATTATTTTATTTATCCTTCGTTCCAAACAACACTTCATCACCTGCACGCGGCGGCTCCATGGGACGATCGATGGCCTGTTTGCTGCTGTTAATAGAGTTGACTAGATACCCGTTTCATGCTTTAAATTTACGCATGAACAGTATAGCAGTATCGCACACCGTCCAGTACAGTTCTTTATGTATTTGTTGTGCATGTGCGATCCTATCAGTCCATGTCCATCTGCCATAGTGGCATTCATGAATGTACGTGTAAACAAGATAAACAAAAAAATAAAGAAGTAAATCGAATTTGCAGCTCGATTTTAATGTGTAGGAGTGTAGGACTGGTTCTGCGTTGACGATAAATTGATAACCGAACACTTGCCCAGAGTATATCGGAGATGCATTTAGATATTCTTGGGAGACGTCGTGATTTTAGTGGTGATGTTAGTAGCCGTAGCTACATTTCTGTGGTAAATGTGATCTAATGTATTATGTATGTTCAAGAGAGGAAAGCCGGAATTTTATCTACTATCTAAAGCACAAAATACTTGACATATATGGCTTTTGTGCATGTCTTTTTAACAAGAAACTAAGTAGGTGTGTGATTTATTTCATTATTACATAAATGGTTAAGCATGAATACTTTTTAAATATTTGCACTAGATTAATAAGACGAGAATGGCCGACATCGTGGTCCAAAAATCAACGATCACTACAAGAAACGCGATGAAGTTTGTGGGTTCTTTAATTTCGTCGGGCACATGTTAGCCCACGAACTTATGTTCATTAAGTTCGTCGGTTCCAAGTGGGCCGACGAAATTAGGTTAAATTCGTCGGTTCTAGGTGGACCGATGAACTTATGTTGCCACCAGAATTTTTTGAATTTCATTAAATTCGTTGGTCCATGGAAACCCACGAAATTAAGTTAACTTCGTGGGCCACATCAGCCTAGACCGACGAACTTAATCGCAATCCCTTTAAAATATCAGACTGCCCCCACTGCCCCCACGTCGTTCTCAATCGCATGCCTGCTCTCTCTCCCCTCCCCTACCCCCGCGGGATCCAGCCGCTGCCCCAACTCCTTGCCCCGTGCTTGCCTGCGGTTGCCCCTACCTCGCGCGCCGCCGAATCCAGCCCCGCCTGCGGCTGCCCCTGCCACGCGTGCCGCTAACGACGGTGCGGACCGCCGCCGCCGGATCCAGCCGCGGGGTCTGTCCCGCGGCCCGCCGCCACCCCGCCCTGACCTGCGCCGCTTTCCCGCACGCCTCCGACGACGAGGTGGACCGCCGCCGCCGAATCTAGCCATGGGGCTTGCGCCGCGGGCCACCGCCGCCTGCCCCCGCGCTCCATGTTGAGCCACGCGGCGGGCGCGCAGATCCGGCGTCCTCCCCCACGCTGACGACCGCTGCCGCCCTCCCCCACACCGTCCACGGCTCCGCACCCCACCGGCGCCAGTGCTTCTCTCCCTTCCCTGCCGGCATTGGCCCTCTCCCATCGCCACCGGACGCGCCACCTCTCTGCGGTGAGCATCCAGACACTGCACCTGGATTCTTCGTGTACCGTTTCTGTTAGAAGAAAAATGATTCTGTGCTTGGAGATTCAAATATGTGTTAGTTCATGGGTATGGATCTTGATTCATGTATGATATTGTTTAATGTTTCATGGAGATTCATGTACGCCGGATCTTTGTGTCTGATAAAGAAAATTTTCTCTATGTTCCATGGACTATGGGATTGTATATGTACTGTATGTGGGACTGTATAACTATTTTTTTTGGTAGACAATACATTAATTTCGTGGGCTAAGACGAACCGTCGAATTTAAATACTTTAAATTCGTTCAGGCTCTTGTGGGCCGATGAACTTATACGCGCCGCTGAGTAAGTTCGTCGGTCACGAAGGAAACCTGACGAACTTAACATAAGTTTGTCGAGACCAGTCGAACTTATCTTCATAAATTCGTCGAGTTAAGAACGACGAATAAGTTCGTCGGTCGGCCGACGAACTTAGCCTAAGTTCGTGGGTATTGCCCTAAATTCGTGAGTTTCCGGCCCACGAACTTTATCCAGTTTCCTGTAGTGAATGGCATACTCCCTCCGTCCCAACTTCCCAGATATAAGGCGCCTAAAGGACGAGCACCAAAATTAGCTTGGATATTTTTTACCCTTGAGTGCCCCCGCACCTCCATGGTGCATAATCCACATATAATAAGTGGACCATCTCACTCCCTAAATTTAAACCCTATTTAGTGTACAGTGTTGATACAACACAGATTTCGTCCTCTGGTGCGTGGCCCAATTAATCTATACCCATGCAACAGAGGCTACATGCGTCCATAGTGAGAGAAAGATTGCATGACTTATTTTATAGGAAAAAAAATCAAAGTGTCATATGTCTTTATGTTATGGATCGGAGAGAGAGTAGTATCCATGAATGGAGGAATTATACCTGTTTTTTTAACCATTGTAGTACATAAAAATATAACACATTTAATAGATAAGTTTGTCAATGGACTTAAGGTCCCATCGAATGGCGGATTCTAACAATAGTTGTCCTCCCTAGTGTGCCCATTGGTCCTTACTAATAGGGTGGTGTCGGTGTTATACACCGGCAGTCCGACCAGAGGCACTTCGCTGGATGTGTTTATTGTACGGGGTGGTCGTCAACAGGTGTTCAATTCGATGGTATACAGAGGACAAAGAATGCATGATTTAGATAGGTTTGGGCCGCTAAAATGCGTAATGTCCTACGTCTTGTATGGTGGTTTGCGTATATTGCTATGTGCAAACTAGATCACAAGTCGAGAGCATCTCTCTGGATTTGTTAACCTAGCGTTGCATTTGAGGACCCGATTGTTCGATGATCCTATGGGGTCCTCGCTGTCCATTGTATAGTGTGGGCGACAGGGTTACAAGGACCGACCGATTTCGGGTTGGATCCTCCTAGGACTCTGCCTCTGCCTGCTGCTAACCAGTTGCCTTCCCTTCGTTTGCCACCCTCCACTGGGCGCATCTTTGGTTGGATCGTGGTTCACCCACCCGTCTACCTGCTCGTCGGACTACCTTGTGGGTCTATCCCCCACAAGCGGATAGTCCGTCCTGATAGGTGCACGACCCATTTTGCCAAATATCTTTTGAAATGGTTTTAGCTCATCTAGAGAAACTAGAGGATACATTCTTGTGGGAGCCAAAGCTGTGTCAAACAACTAAACCCTAATGTGAGAAGAGGTTGTGATATGCGGAAGTGAAAGATGCACTTGGGCCATGATGTCGACGAGCAGGGTAGTTCAAACTCGAAATTCAAGGATTTAGAAGCTAATGCTAACTCCTAGTCTCCTACAGGTATCAAGATGGGAATGGGTCGGCCCGGCCCCGACCTTGGACCCGGCCCTATGGCCCCGATGCCAAATTTAAGGGCCGTGGGTCGATCCAATCTAAACTTTAGCAATGGCATTGCTGGTCTAATGGGTAATATGGGTTGGCCCTAGTCATTAGTTATCTAGATTTATTTGCTTATTTGCATGCCACAATCAATAGTGTGGTAGGACACATGCGTCAAAATTAAAAAAAAATTATGCGCCTTGTTTTTTTTATGTTACTAAAATTATTATACGCTTTATTTTTTACAAAGAGAGTAGATTACAATATATTTCCACCTCTACTTCTTAGTTATGTGTTAAGATGATAATTAGGTCGACCCACGTTACCTAGTTAGATCAAAAGGTCTTGCTCTAGTGACCCATTTTCTATTTTGGGTCGGCCCTTGTGGCCCATTGGCCTTGCTTGAGTGGGTCGGGTCAACTACCCAATGGGTCGACCCGGCCCGTTCCCATCTCTATACAGGTATCCCATCCATCCTCATTTTGCATTACTGCTCATATGCATGCACTGCCATCTCGACAGACACTTTTACACCATACTACGTTAATAATCTAACCGCGCAACAGTGAGCAGGAGATAGCTTAATAATGTGTAGAAATCGCATATACAACCGCTAGCTCGTCCAGTGGAAGATGTATTGAGGGTTTGCCGAATAGTGGGACTTGTGCCCGCGAAGGTGCTGTAGACGACAAAACAGCCCTGGCCCCCAAGCTCCCGAGTCCTGATCATCGATCATACTGTATTACATCTTCCCTCTGCAGCACCGTCCAAACCATGGCTACCCCCTACCCCCCATGCTGCTGCTGCTGCGCATGGAATGCGTCGTCCATGCACGCACTGGCGCACAGCTAGCATGGCCCTGGAGGGTAGCTGAGCTGACGAGCTCCCCGCGCGCACACAACACAAACGCTGCTGGCTGCTGGCTGCTGGGGCATGCATTGGCATGGGCACGGCAGGCCGTGATATACTACCAACTTGCCAAGTCCCGGATCATCAAGATCCTCGGAGGACTAGAGTTAAGGCTGTCTCTCTGACTGTAAAACGACTGTAGCAGTGTAGCGCAACTGTAGGTAGGAAAAGGGATGACTGGAACGGTTATAGACAAACCGGTTATGCAAACGGTTGCGACGCGTGCAGTGTCTCGAGCATGTGCGGGCTGTCTTTTGCGTCAGCTGCTGCTCACAATGGTCCATCCCTCCTGACCTGCAGCTGCTCCAGGGTGTGGGGGTCGTCGTCGGCGGGAGGCCTGAGGCCAGGCCAGCGGCCAGCGCCCTGGGCAGGTTCAGGCCATATGCCAACTGCAAACCATCGATCGAGCACGGGTGTACCTAGGGTATGGCTTTGCATTGCATTGCACCCCTCCGTCGCAGGCAGTTGGATCGATGGATCGTCCCAGTGGGGGCCGGGGCCTGGGGGCAGGACGAGCGCCCTCTGCGCGGGGCCGGAGCTCGCGTCATCCCGCCAGGGCGGCCGCCATCGGCCAGCTAACGGATCGCGCGGGTCCGGGCCGGGCCGGCAGCGCAGCGCGGATGACGGGAAGAGGACCGAGGACGGAGACGGACGACGAGCGGTTTCGCGTGGCATATTGGCAATGGCATGGGCGATGGGCGCGCGGTCGTGCCGTGCCTACGTACAGCCTGGTTGCTCCCGTCTCCCTTCTGCCGCTGTGCCTGTTCTAGTCCTGTCCTGCCCCGCCTTTGTGGTGGCGTCCTGCCCGGACCGGTCCCGTCCGGCCGAACAAAAAATAAATTTCCAACTGACCTGTCTCCCACATGGCCACACGGACACGGCCAGACGGCACGGAGATAAGTGGTGTACTACGTGGACAGTGACAGGACGAGGAATGGGCAGGCAGCCAGGCAGGGGTGGATGGGGCTTTGCTCTTGCTCGGCTCGGCCGTGACCTCCGTTTCTTCTCTGTTCCCAAGCTTTGAATTCTCCCCGGTACTGTTTTACTGTACTTGGGCCACTGGTTTCGCAGGCGAACGAATCCATGCATGGTTAACTACTCCAGGTCTGCTGCTCCGTAATTAAACACGGCTCCTGATATAGAATTATATCGTCGGCTTCAAGCTTCCGTCTGTCCCGAACAATGGCACTGTACTTGGGCCAAGGGTTTCGCAGGCGAATGTATGGCTAAATCCGGGCGACGCTAGTACAACCCATGACATTGTTCACGAAATTATAAGAAAACACACTGACCGGCTGCGCCCCGCCTGTACGGCCAATCTCCTGACAGCCCTAAATTCATGGCCGGGCCGGGCCGCGGTAGTTCAGGAGGAGCGCCGCGGCTGGCTTCCAACTGGGGCCACTTGCGCCGTGCACCAACAGCTATAGCAGCGCGCGCGCAGCCATGCGGCAGCGGCAGTGGCCGAGGGCAGCCGGGCAGGGCACCGCGCCGCGCCGCGCAGGACATATTCGATTCCATCGTTGTCTCTACTCTCCCCTCATGATTGCCATGGTTTTTTTCCACCCTCGCGTCCCCCAAAACCCAAAGCGTCGTCGCAGTCGCAGCGAGTAACCCAAAGCGCCATGCCCGTGCTCCCTCCCCCCACGGCAACACCGGCAGCACGAGCATGCCATGGCCACGCTATAGCGTCGAAGCTCTCCTCGAAAGCGGTCACGAAGCACGCCACTGTTCGAGTTGCCCGTGCCCGCGTGGACCGCGTGCGGCCGGGAAGCCAGCGGATGCTGCGAAGAGACGACGGAGAGACCAGCCAGTTCATCCAGGACATGCACTGCAGCCGCAGGGGGTGGAGTGGAGATGGATCCGAGGAGAAGCCTAGTGGCCCGAGCACAGGCTAGGGCCTACCTAGGGGCAGTAGCCTAGTACTAATAGGGTGGGGGGCAGCGCCAGACCGCCACCCAGGCCAGCGCATGGTAGATGTGTTTCCTTCCCGGGGCTCATGATTAGCCGGCCGGCCGGCCGCGGCCGCTCTCGGCTGGGCACCTCCTGCTGCTTGCAATCGCATGCCTGCTCTGCATGCTTTGGCCCGGCGCGCGCACTTGCCAGTTGCCTGTCACCTGTGCCAACCCCACCACCACCGCGCGCACGCACGCACGAATACGCGGGTGCGCGAGTCGGCGAGTGCCGCCTGCCCAGCATCCCTTTTCCCCGCAGGTCTCCGTCCGCCCCGGCAATCATGCCCTCGCCAAAAGGAACCGGCCGGCCGGCCGGCGCCAACAAGGGAGGGCCGGCGGGGCACGAGCCAACAGGACGGAACCAAGGCCCTGAGACTGAGACTATGTGCAGGCTACCTAGATTGCTTGCTATTCTAATCACTTTTTTTTTAAGTAGCGCCGCAGTGTATTGTCAGTATTTTTATACGTTCCACTGCATATAGTCTGAAAGGATTAAATTCGACGTACGGTCTGTACGATCGTCTACAGTAAGAGGCAGTTTGATAGCCTGGCCAAGGGGCTAGCGAGGCCATCTTAGTGCGAGGCTAATGTTTGGTTGTGTAAAACGTCCCCCTAGCCAGGCCTGCTTAATGCAGCCGAGGCCCCGAGGGTGGCTCCAAGGAACGGCCGGCCGTTCTCGCAGTGGTCAGGCCTTCGCTGCACCCGCAGGGCCCCCGCAAGCACCTTGTGTCTCCCACCTACATGCCGCCTCCCAACTTCTCGCCGCTCCTCCTTTCTCCTCCTCTGTCACCGCCCCTCCTCCGTCGCTACTCCTCCTTGCTCCTCGTAAACGCTCCGGCGTAGTGCGGCGGGAAGGGAAGGGATTTCGAGAGAGCGGGCATATCTAGATCTCCACTGTTCGCCGCCCCTAGCCCTCCGCCTTGGATGTCGCTGGAAGCACGGCATCTCGCCGGTGAGATCATTGTCGGAGATAGCCAAGTAGCGGATGCGGCTCCACTGGCCGTAGGACCGTGGGATGCCGCCGCAGAAGAAGTTGCCGTCGAGGTGGAGGTGGACAAGGTCGGTGAGGCTGGGGAGCGCCGTCGGACGCGTGTGTCGGCGGCGTTGCAGGACATGAGACCAGCGCCGCGTGGGCACGATCTCGGTAGGCACGGAGGAGCGGCGGCTCATCGGTGGCAAGGGAGCGGAGGAGCGGCGGCGCGGGGTGCCAGGTCGCCGGTGAGGGCGTGGAGGAGCAGCGGGTCGGCGTGGCAGGGTCCCCGTTGTCGCCCGCCGCTGCTCCCTCTCCCCGTTTAGCGTGTCACCGCCCCCTCCTTCCTGGCCCGCCGCCGCCCCTCTCCTTCCCTTCCAAGCAGCAGCCCTGGTCGGGGAACACAGGATGAGGAGCACCCGTTCGTCGCCGGTGACTCGCCTCGGCTCGTGCTGTTGCTACTACTTCAGATTGCCACCGATTTCGCCACCACCCCGGCGTCGTTGTCATCGTCGGAGGCGTTGGGCAGGCCGCGGCCCGAGAATGCCGCCAGTGCGCCTACACGCGGCGGTCGCGGAGCGCCTCGCGGGCTGCAGCTCAGGCGGCGGGAAGATGAAGAGGAGCTGGAGAAGGTGGAAGGGTGGCCTTGGTGTGTGCTGCGGCAACCAAACACATGCTAATTTTAACCACCTTCTATGTCCATGTACTACCAAACACAAGATAATTTTGTACCAAGCTAGCTGCAGTCGGACCATATCTAGCCTGATCTCCGGAGGCTAGCCAGGTCACACTGGGCCAACAACCAAACAAAGCCTAAAAGACAATGGGGCAGACAGTGTGGAATTTAAATATAGATAATAAAAAATACGATCCGGTGGACTCAACCCAGAGAATAAACGGGGTGGATCGACCTCGTGCCCGTGCGTGCACGCGCAGGTCTTAGGCTGAGGCGTAACGCTTCCCTCAAATTGCTCCCTCAAAATTTATTCCCGTACTATTACAGTACTGTTCTGCACTGTAGACACACAAAGAAATATGGTTAAAACAGTGACAGCGGATGGGTGGACGAGGAAACGTTAGGTTCAGCCTTGCGACCTCACCGCGGCCAGCAAAGCTGTGATGGGGCATGCTTGCGAGTTTGTGAGCAAAGGTCTCGCAACGCGGCCAAGAGCAAGCACATCATGCCGGTCCTTTTCCCCGCCGCCCATTATGCACGCTGCTGCTGCCCAGCGCCCAGGGAGGGAGGGACGGGTTTGGGTTGGTTTCTGGATGGGTTGCATGCGCGCGCTGGTGTGGTGAGAGAACACTGTCTGACTGAACAAGACAACACAAGGGGACGTTGTGTCGCGTCTCATCCAACCCGACATCCAATCCGTGGTTCCAAAAAGCGACCACCACCAGCGCCGAGGGAGGGGTTTGTGCCTTTGCTCGCTTTGCCCCGGTCAAATCGAGCCAAAACGAAAAATCGGCGCTCCTGGCGTCCCCCCGGACGTCCGATCCCGGGAGGTGAGTCATCCGACGACCCGCAGAACATCATGTAAACGTATAACCGCAACATTGAAAATTAATTTTTACAACACCAATATTTACATTTAAAAATTTACCGTGTTTATCCGATTCAAATGAAAAAAATCTCATCATAACCTCAAGATTCACACAACATTGAAAATGTATATTTTCAACATCTAAAAAATAATATATGAACGCTCGAATTCAACTATCGCAACATTTATAAATTGAATAAAAAAAATCAGCATGTCCATTTAGACTAAAAAAAACTACCGCAACATTCGGTGCAGCATTAGAAATGGCAATGGCGGACCTAGGATTTAATCCTAGGGTAGTCAAATAAAAAAATAACATGGAATTCGGCAAAAAAATTTGGTAAAAACAATAGACTAATCGGTAACACAATTGTATATTTTTTAACAATTCGGTAAATGATTGCAAACATCTCATAATTCGATCAATGCAACAAATAAGTTCGAAACATGCATAAATTACAATAAAAAAGGTTTAAATATAAACAATGTCATACATATAAATAGAAGATTGTAATACTAGACGGCTTTACACGTCTATAGCCTTTGATTTACGCTTTTTCATATCCATAAAAGAGGTTAACTATATCATCCCCACTCACATTGGAGACATGACAACAACAAAAGAGACCGTATCTTAGTGCTATACTGCTGCTACTACTAGTACTAAGTGCTAAATTCATGATTCACTAGATCTGGTCATTTGGAATTGGTACCTGAGTACCTCTTGCTATCTTGCTGAAATGCTGAGTTGATGTGCCTGTGGCGCGGCGGCCGGTGGTCCGGCGGCCGGCGTCGGGCGACCTGCACGCTGCACATGAGGGACCAGGCCGCCGGGAGCCCCAAGCCCAGGACAGGAGGGCGGGAGGCAGTTGTCGGCTGGTGGCTTAGCGGTGCGGGGCGTGGGCACACGGTGGAGGGGGCCGGCCACCGCGCCGAGCAGGAGGCGGCAAGGTGCCGCGGTGGGGCGGCGGGCAGGCCGACAGCTCCTAGGCTCCGCCTCGCCCTCACAGTCGCCGGGCGCAGTGAGGCGCTGCCGGGAGGCTAGCAGTGCGTGGGGGTGGGATGGGGCTAGGAGTGGAGGGTAACAAGCTTAGGGTTGATTTTTTTGGACTAAGTTTTTCTGAGCCTTTAAATGCATAGGTGCAGTTCAATTTTGGGCCAAATTTCAGAGTAGTCATAGACCTACACTCATTACCTACTGGGCCTGCCCCTGAGAAATGGATATATTCAACACTTAATTACTAATTTCAACGTGGCAAAATCGTGGACTTGCGTCTGTTCACGTCCAATATTTGTGTCCACTGTCTAACGGCTGTTGTGCGTGTGCTCGGTTGTTGGTCTACGTTTTGTAGACGTAGCACGTGTGACTATGAGTGCAAGTTTCTTGGATCGATGGGTGGACCAGATGAGATGTGTTTCCTATACTTGTTTCTTTCTTCTCGTACTACGTGTCTGTCCAAATCGAAAACCACATTCATGAAACATCCGGTACTCCATTTTGTCCAGTAAGGCCTACTGTTTGTAGCAAAGTTCAGATAATCTAGCATAGGTGGATAAAGACATGTGACTTGCCTAACACATATATCTTTCCTTGTATGCTATATGCAGACAGGCAAGTAGGGATCAAATTTCCTTTTCATTTAGTTTATAAATAGCTAAAACATTAGTCCTTCTACTTATTATAGGACAACCTTTTAATCTAAAACAACATGGTTGACGTTCATGTAACTACTCTGTCGACGCTTACATGCTACAGACAAGCGCAACGCTCCTTCGATGAACAGAGCTGCAACACGAAATCGCTAGGGCCCCTTTAGATACTGAAGTCTTCCGTTCCTCCAAGATGGACCGGTCTCCATCCACCCACCCTACTTTTTTTTTGAGCTCAATCCACCCACCCTTTTACATCTATTGCTTTATGAGATATAGGGCCAAAATTCATATTTGATGGGCAGCTTGTTTTCTCCACACAGCGTGAGATCCCCCTGGTGTAACTTTTTCTTTATAGTTTTAGATTGCGTACAATGCACGGTTTTTTACTCAGCTTCTGAAATATTTTTATCTAAGTAAAGAACATTATTATTCTCAGGAAGTTAGAATATTTCTCAAGTGAATTCGAAATATTTTTTGACGCATATAGAACATCGGTATACACACTTTTTTTTAAAAAAAAGTGATATTATTGGGACCAATTTAAAAAATACAGGCTGGACAAAACAATCGGCCCAATTATAGAAAAACGGATGGGGTGGGTGGACACCCCCGGGTGGACTCTAATAGACTGCAGAAATTTTTTTGCAATACTGTATTTTTTATGTAAAACTGGACTGTTTGAAATGACAGTAGGATTCCTGTGAAATTCCAATATTCTAAAGGGTCCTAAAATGGTCCAAATGGCAATCGTAGCCTGGCCCATGTATCTCGGTTGTACGCCAGAACAGCGCGGGCCGCCTGTGCCTTCCTTCTTCCTCATGGCCGCTGCGCACGCATGCCGCCGCAGGCGCAAGCCCACGGCCATGCATAAACGGCCTTTTGCTATCGACGACTCGGATGTCCACGGAGGCACAGACGCAAAGCATCGGTAAACAAATTAGCCATATTACCAAAACCACCTCTAAAAAAACAAAGGTAACCAAAACCACTACGACATGATACGCGCACGAAATGAAGCCAAACTGAATCAATTATGGTGTCATCGTTGTAAAAAAAATTAAAACGATGACACCAGTCGCCAGACTTGCAGAAACTGCAGCATCAACGAGCTAGCAACCGCATAACATCGATCAATGTCAGAAATCTTACATCATCTATCTATTGATCCTTTACCTAAAAGGATCTATCTACTGAATCAGAGGCTATATATGCACATGGGGGGTCGGGGCGTCAATGTCAGAAAGCTGTGCGCAGAGATTCTTCTTCAGGCTCGCAGGGCGTTCCTGCTGGGCGACAATAGCCCATTGCCTGGGCTGCAGATCCGTGTTATTGCTCTGATATCCTCACCTGTGTTATTGCTGTCGTCAGTGCATCAACAATACCGCATTCATCCTGGTCTTCAGAGTCGTCATTTGAGGATTCTGAATTGGTCTCGCAGCAAGTAGACCTAACTCTATCGCAATGAATCATGGGTGCTGTGGTTTTGTTAGTGCTCCACAGGTTAGAGAATTCAGCTTTCAACGGGCATTTGGTGTAGAATAAGACCCAGGGGTGACCTGTGTTCCAAAGCATTCTGAAAGTCAGAACTCAGAATGCAAATCACATCGCAGAAACACAAGCTGTAAGGATGCTGGAGCTTTTTCTTTGAAAGATTGAAGGATGCTGGGACTTACAGAGAACATCTTCGGCATTAAATCTCGAAGAGATATCTCGATCAAGCATTCTGCTAATGAGATCACGAGCTAGAAGTGATACTGATGCCCACTGGCTGCTGTGAAAATCAAGCTCGGAAGTCTTTATAGCATCGAAGATAGCTTCGACTGAGTTGCCTTGGAATGGAAGAGTGCCCATCAGTAGCACATGCAGAAGCACTCCTGCAGCCCATATATCTACCTTTTGTGAGTAATTTCCCAGTAGAACTTCAGGTGCCACATACGCAGGGCTGCCAGCGACACCAGACAGTTGCTGACCTGCACAGGGTTGAGAAACACGTTACTAACACCGAACTGCAGCCAGAATATAAGTTGATTCAAGAGCATCAATTAATTCTTGACCTAGCTACCACTTTTTTATAGTCAGAGAACAGCAGATTTATAAGAAAGCTGAAGTAAATATGTTCCAACAAAGATCAAATAAATACCAGCATAACATCCAGGCTATATAAAAATCCAAGTGGCTTACACTGATTTATAATGAAAACCAAAAGGTCTATTTTGTGCGACACAAGCACAACAAGATCCCAGCAACAATTTGCATAATATGTTTTCTGAATTTTTCAAGAAACAAAACCATATTTGTCATATACCAGATAATGGAATTGTGCTTCAAAATCTCTTGTACGGCAAAATGATACAATAAGTATATTCCAAGAGATGGAAAAAGGCTCACGTCATCCAATCCGATCAGATTATTCCAAATATAGTTTCAGAGGAAAATAAGGACACATTAGAGTTAGTCTGACCACATACACAAGGAAACTGTTCTGACTTGATAGAATAATAGGAAATTCATCACTTCCTGATGGTCAAATAGTTTCTGGCCTAAAAATAGTGAATAAAAATACTTGATAGTTGATTGCTGGTCCATAGGCTTCTATATTTAGTTTATCGCATACAGATGCTTTAGAACTTCTTAAACCATATGACCAATGTTAGCAGAAATCATGACATGGCTACCTGACCATCATGCTGTCAGTTTATTGAAGCTGTCAACACAAATATCCAGGACTCCACGGGAATAAAAACTAGCTTCGGATGGGAACAATTCGACTGCAACTACCAAATAGCATCACTTCCACACTTGACAGACCTAACAAAACAGAACGACACAGTTAATGAACACCTGATACCAAGCCATGACAGAAAAGTGAAAACACAGCCTGTACATTTGAAACCCCTTGAAAAATGTTAGTGACAATGTCCAGTGCAACGTGAACCAGAAAGCCCAGCCAAAAACCAAGTTTTGTGTCCGCAGGCCAAATAAATCATTCTTGCTAGATGCAAATTTGGAGCGTAACGACATGATACGACACACTAAACCATAAGAATTTGATGACATGAAATCTTCCACAGTTCAATGCATACCCCCTCCTATCAATCTAATGTACAAGTCTCTTATCTCCAAAGCACAATGCACTAAAACACAAGGCACAAATTCTGTTTGAATGCTCATATTACTATCGATTAATTGTCAGTATCCACCATTGCAACCTGCTGATCAGTGAACCACATTGGCATGTTGTCCGAACAGAACCATATAGATCAGTTTCAAGTCACCCCCACACAGATGATGCAATCTAATGTACAAGTCTCTTATCTCCAAAGCACAATGCACTAAAACACAAGGCACAAATTCAGTTTGAGTGATCATATTGCTATCGATTAATTGTCAGTATCCACCATTGGAATCTATTGATCAGTCAGCATTTTGAAGGAACCACATTGGCATGTTGTCAGAACAGAACCATACAGATTAGTTTCAAGTCACCCCCACACAGATGATGCCTGTGAACCTACAGATCAAACATAAAAGCAGGGGGCAATCGTTGTGGGCGCTTACCATCAGCGACTCGCACCGCCAATCCAAAATCTGCCAGCTTCAACCTCCCGTCCTTGGTGAGCAGAACATTCTCCGGCTTGACGTCCCTATGCACGACGCCCATCTCGTGGCAGTACTTGAGCACAGCCATGAGGTCGCTGACGACAGTAGCGGCGCGGCGCTCGGAGAGCCTGCCCTCCCTGGCGACCTCATCGAGCAGTCGCCCGCCGCGGCAGAGCTCCATGACGAGGTAGAAGGCGTCGGCGTCCTCGAAGACGGCCCTGAGCGTGACGACGCCCGGGTGGCCCGAGAGGTGCTGCATTATCTCGACCTCGCGGTGGGCCGTGTCCCCGCCGCTCTTGGGCAGCGCCTTGCAGGCGAACTCCTGCTCGCCGGCGGCCCTGGCGCGGCAGACGCGGACGGACCCGAACTTGCCGTGCCCGATCTCCTCGCCGAGGTCGTACTCGCTCTCCAGGCGCTTCCGGCGCCCGATCCGCGTGGCGGGGTCGATGCAGCCCACCTTCCGCTTCAGCCCGCGGCCCGGGAGCGCGGCCGCCGACGCGGACGCCCCGCTCGCCGCGGGCGCCGTCATGACGACGGCGGCGGGCGCGGCCCCCGCGCCGGCGCAGGGCGGGTGCGGCCGCGGCTCGGACCCGCGGCAGGCGCGCTTGCGGGACGCCAAATCTTGGAGCGACCTGGCCGCCGGGGCCGCGCTCTTGCGCTTCCGGGGCACCGGCTCCATGGCTCTGGCGAGCGCGGAGGATCGGCCGGGTCTCCCACTCCTACCTTGCGTCGCTGCGCCGCCTGTGGCTCAGGCGCATCGCGCGCCGGCGGCGGGCGGGGGAGGTGGTGGTGGGGGGGGGGGGGGGGCAGCGGATCGGGACAGCGGCTCGGCGGGTAGGGGTGGGGCCGTGGGGCTCGGAGGAGGCGGGGGAGATGTGGCGTAGAGGTGACGCAAAGGACGAGCTCTCGGCTTTTGTGAGGGGGCCGGACGGGGGCGGAGCTGGAGCACGAGCGCGTGGTCGGGGGGCGCACTGCGTAAAATCGACGCTCGTCGGGGCCTCGGGGGTGTGGGGTGCCGCTGCCGCGGGGAGAAGTTACGCGAGGCTTCGGGCCTGTTTGGAGGCCTATGAAATTTTACAATCCAACTTCTAGAAGCCACTCAGGGTTCCAAACAGTCCAGATTTTAAATGAGCTTGTACAATCTTAAGCTTCTAGATTCTACAATCCTAGAAGCTAGAAACTTCCTGCTTCTACCGGATTGTAATTCACGAATTACCAATTTGCCCCTCGCTCCTCGGCTTTTTTACCGTCCCTGCCTTCACCGTTCCCCATCCGTGGCCGTCTCCACGGCTCCTCCGCATCCGCTCTGTTCCCGACCCAGACCCGAGCGAACCTCGATTCCTCGACGAGACGACGACACGCCGACGCTGCCTCCCGTGGCCGCGTCCCCTCCGCCGTGCGACCCCGCCACCCCATCCATCCGCCCTCCTCCATCACCGTCCTTGGCAGCTACCCCACCCCACCCCACCCCCACCCCCATCCTCACCTGTGCTTGCCCGCCGAGGTCGCCGCCTGCCCTAGGCGTGTCTCCATCGCCCAATCCAACCGCCGGCGCCCAAGCTGCTACGCTAGTCCCACTGGCTCCTTCTTGTCGTCGGCCCTCCACGTCGTCAACAGCAAGGTAAACGCACTCTTCCTAGCTAGATATTTGGTCTATTGCTCCCTGAAATCGTTGTACCAAGTTCTCATGCTTTGGCCTCGCGAGGATGGACGGGCCGCGGCTCTCTGCCCGGTTGCGTAGTTCAGGTGCTAGTTTGTCTAGCTTGTGGTTCCCCGTCGGCGATGTTGAGGCGGCGGCGGCATCGTTGGCTTGGAATAAGTCATTCCGGCCCTGTCCCTGCCTCGACGGCGTTGGCTCCGGCGCCGGCGAGGGGCCAGTTAAGGTGGGGTCTCCTAGATCCGGTGCTTCAGTTGAGGTATCGGATTTTGGGTGCTCGTGTACAGGAGTCGCGTTTCGTCCAGCGTTCCGGTTGTTCCCAACAGCAGCGATGCCGGCGCTGAGCAAAGCTTGCAGAGGAGTAGCGGTGGGGTTTGTGTTGATGTGGAGAGTGGAGCTGTTCATCTTCCTCACTGGTTTCAAGCAGAGAGAGCAGGTCCAAGCTCAGGGTTACATGGGGTGTGTCCCCAGCCAATGGACGTTCTTTGTTATTCCATTCCCGTTCCCTGAGACTGGTTGCTATTGCGGCTGCTTCCAAAGCCATGGTGCGATGGTGTATCCCTTGAGCATGGTGTTCCACTTGTGGACGTCGACGGCAAGCACAGAGGCCTCCAAGGCTTTGAATGTGTTCCTTTTTGTTTGTAGAGGCTTCTGTGTGTGTTGGTATGCACTGTTGTATCCTCTGTATCCTTTGCGTATGTGTGTGTCTTTGTATTGATGTGTGTTTTCCTTGCTATCTAATGCAAAGGTACTATATAAAAAAAAAGTTTTCATGCTGCCGGCCGTAGCTGTACTCGCCTAGTTCAGTTCCCGTTTTGCTTCGAAGGAATGCAAGTCAGACATCGGCAGCTCGGCAGTAGTGAGGCAAGGCGCAAGTACAGACTATAGTCTATAAAGTGAGAAACTGGTGCCGTATAGTAGTGCATGCCGTAGGTAAAATTGTAAATTTATTCGTTTGTGACTCCACGTATGTGCTTTTGATAAATTATTGATTTAACTATAGCTTAATTGTTTTAGCTAGCAAACTGTGCCTTTCAAACCAGATTAGAAATTATGATTGTGGGTACTAAAAGAGTAAAATCAACAAATAGATGAATTAATTTAATCTTAGAAAAAGATGGAAAGTTTTTAACTAAACAACTATGTGTGTCCTCCGAGTTATTCAGATTTTCTACTCTCTGTTTTGTTGTAGCATTAAGAGGGCGCTTCTATCTTGATATGTAGATTCACAATGCACGGGTACGAGGAGCAAACCGACGACATTGACACCTAGGATGTGAACTGCCCGCGGCATGTGAAGGGCTCGATCCATTTGTTCGATGACCAAGCCATGCCGACCCCCAACCATGGTGATGCATGTCCTAGTACTACCGTGGCATGTACCCAAACGGTTGATAATGAAGTTTTATGTGATGAAGATCAAGACATGAATGTATTTAGGGATAACCTAGCTGATGCTTTGTTCGCTACAAAAGGATAGGGTCCTAGGGAGAGGTTGTTTGTCTTGCCATGTATTGCTGGTAATGTACTTTTGGGGTCGGATGGAACTATATTCCTATATTTTGTACAAGATCAGTTGGAACAATATTTTGATTAACTCAGCAGCAGGAAGAGCTGAAGTGTTTAAGAGGTGCGGACAGGAAGGCCTATTCAACAGCAAGGTAAATTTCTATTCTGCTTTGGCCTCCGAGGACGAGCATATTGGGACCATGTGCACACTAGTGGTGGCCTTAAACATACTAAGCTACTAATTGGTTTCAGCCATGGGACGAAGAACAGAGTTTGAAGTCATTGCTTTTGTGAGGAATTCATTGGGTTGTGCACAATTGCTGTCATCATGCCTTGAACAAAACTCATTATGAGTACCTTGTGTCTTGTAAAAGTGTGATTATATTTTATGGAACCAGTATGAAATAGCCATGCCATGATTATGTTATCAAATCAGGAAAAAAATGTTGGGACATCAGTGGTCCAGTTGTTAGGTGTCTGAACATACGGTGCTGTCAGGGCCAAGTTCAAATGTTCTGTCAAGTTCAATTATTCTGGTGTAGAAAAAATGAGGGTGATTTGGTCATTTTACACCGCACTGCATGTACTAGAACAAGGGAAAAAGCTGTGACACCAAACAGTCTCCCTAATACCGGTTACAATCCAGCTTTTACGATCAGCAGCTTTTGCAATTAGATTGTGCAATCTTGCATGCTTCCAAACGCGGCCTTCGTTTGTGGTCTTGTGGCCCTGGGCCGCGCAAGGCCCACGTGAGGTTGGAGATCAACAAATGGCTTATGAGGGGTCAAAGCTGCAGCGCTGCCCTTATATATCTTCTCTTCTCTATCTCTATCTCTACTCCTATAAGAGGCAGTGGTCGTGCGTCCTTCCCGGCTTCTCCTGCCCCACTCGCCAAAGCTTCACAACACTGCGGCGCCTGAACCGTCCTATCCCTGACATGTTCTCCAGCCATGCATGCACCAGAGACGGAACGCCTCCTGTCTCCTAGGCTTTGCCTCCTCGACGCGCCAGGCTCCACCCACCCGCCACTCGCTCGCTGGCTTCCTTGCCGTGGATGGCGCATGCCCTATGTCCTCCTACTCATGCGCACGAGGGGAGGGAGGCGAGCAGGACGGAGTGGTAGTGCGGGCCTCCTGCGGGTGACGGCAAAGGGGCGCCGGACGGGAGTGGTGGTGTGGGCCTCCTGTGTGGTTGCGAGGCGGCGGGAGGTGGGCGGAGGGAGTGAGGGTGATATGACCAGAGGGTGGGGTGACGTGCAGAAAGCAGTTGTCGACCGCTGGCGTTTTATAGGAGTAGAGATTTTAGGTATTAGTACCTTGTCTCTAAGTTTTGCTTTTCTCTATGCAGCAACAGTTGTGATTATTATAGTGTGTAAAGAGTAACACAAAAATAGAGGAAAAGAAAACAAATTGAACTGCACATGTGGCAAGCCGAAGGCATTAAACAAAGGCACTACCGAAATCTCTCATTGAGTGATGACGAGCCAGACAATCGTTTACGCAGCTTATATTATGAAGCTTATCAAGATGGGAAGATGGAACTTCGGTGGGGAGGGGACGAGCACGGGAGGGGGCCGGGCTCAGCTGCGCGGGGTGCATGCAATTCACTCTTTGAAATAAAAAATCCTTTGCAACCCACGAGTACTCTGCTAGTAAAGCATAACCGATCAGCTAGAACCGAAAGCACAAGACAGCGTGTACCGATCGTTTGCCTTGGGAAAATGGGAAACGGACAGTAATTCCGTTTCCGTTTTAGTAGACTACTTAAACGCTAAACCCCATACATTTACCTAATAATAAAAGATGGAAAAATTATGTGGTTCGATCTCGCATATTTTACACATGTGTTTCATTTGTCAGAAATTTAATTTATTCGTGAATCAAATTTGGACTGCAGGAGGAGTCCACGCGAAAGCGGACGCCGAAATCGCATACAGACTCCGTTTTTTATGTTCTATATATCAATGTAAAGCTAAAATGATAACATTTCTAACCTAATTGAAACCATTCTGAAAATCACTTGCAGTGAATGGAAATCATTGAAACAATATGACGTGTAATTTATTCGCTAGTCCGATTCGAACGGCAAGAGGAGCTAACGCATAAATGGACGTCCAAATTGTATACGTACTCCGTTTTCGACGTTTTATATATTGATGGAAAGCTAAGATTGCAAATTTTCCAACTAAATTGAAAGCACTCTAAAATTCACTTGTAGTCATCATGAATCGTCGAAACAATATGACGTAGAATTTATTCGCGAGCTCGATTCGGACAACAAGAGTAAGCCACGCGAAGACGGACACCCATGTCGCATACAGACTCCATTTTCGACGTTTGATATAATGATGGAAAGCTAAAATGACAATCTTTCTAACCTAATTGACACCACTCTATAATTCACTTGCAGTCAATGGAAATCATCAAAATAATATGACATAAAATTTATTTACGAACCCGATTTAGACAGTAGGAATAGCCCGCCCGCAATCGGACCCTCATATCACATACGGACTCCGTTTTTATGTTCTATATATTTACAAAAAGCTAAAAAATATTTCTAACCACACCACCCTAAATTTCACTCATAGACAATAAAAAATCGAAACAATATGACATAAAATTTATTCGTGATTATTTTACTAGTCTTTTTTTATGGTGATTAGATCAGGGTCAACGGAGGCGTGGACTACAATTCAGGCATTGCTCCTCGCGGCAACGCCTGAATTGTAGGCGTCCCCCTGGGTCTCCTCGTTTCATAGCTCGCTGCACAGGGATGCTTGATAAATTGGGGAGGTGGGAGTAATCTCGCTAGTCACACTCACACCTCACCCCCTAGTCCCTACTGCCGTACTGGCTAATGGTGCTTTTCGTTGCGGCCCAAGAGAATGGAGTAACCATGAGGCCCATTATCCCACACGTGGAAACAGTCTGCTCACATTTTGGTCCAAGAAGATTCCATTTTATTTCTTTTTCACCTTGTTACCTTGGTTTTGTACGGTTAGCATGACGATTATAGAAAATATTTCCTAGGTGCCATGTCATTTAAATTGTGGGTTTTTATAGGATTGGGTTCATGGCATTATGGTTTGGATTTGTCATGTTGAGCGGGTGAATAGGCACAGAAAGTGCTATGGTTGTGTTTGTTAGGGGGTGCTTGATCTCCCGGCAAAAATTTAGCTCCAGTCACATCGGATATTTGGACGCTAGTTAGATGTATTACATTGAGTCTAATTGTGAAACTAATTACACAGATAAGGACTAAACGGTGAGACAAAATTATTAAGCCTAATTAATTTATGATTAGCAAATATGATGCTACAATAACCATTTGTTAATCATGGATTAATTAGGCTTAATAAATTTGTCTCGTCGTTTATTCCTCGTCTGTGTAATTAGTTTTTTAATTAAACCATATTTAATACTTCTAACTAGCATCCAAACATCCGATGTGACGTGGGCTAAATTTTAGCTCCTAGATCCAAACACCCCCCTTAGGCTATGTGTTTGAGTTCGTCTCATTCCATCGACACACAGCCATGCCCTTGGGCGGTCTTCGAAGATGGTAATCAAAGCTTATCTTTGTTGTTGATGGTTTCCTATCCATTCGGTGACCTCTCGGCTCTATTCTCATGGGGACTGAGCCCTATAGGGGGTCATAGCTTCGCCTATGTCACAATTGAGTAAAATACATCGGAGGCTCATTACCTTTTCTCGGGGTGTCACATAGGTCCATTAGCTTAGAAAGTGAAGTTTTAGGTTCATAAATTTTTTAAAGTGTATCATACAGGTCAATATCATACCTAACATTAACAAAAAATTACATATGAAACCAATTTTGTCATACATAATGGAACTCACTTGACATATAAAATGACCATGTTACCCCTACTTATGCTAAATAAATATTTAGTTACTTTTTACTCATATCTACTGTTTAGTACATCTAAAAACCTTGCAAAATACTATTGTGCATGTTATATATGCCCTATGTATACATGTATAAATTTATCATGATTAGCGGTAGCTAGCTATTTTCTTAAAGAAATGATGTCCTTAAGAATTATGGTTTTTGAATGAAAAGAAATGTATGGCTTGTTGTAATGTTTAATAAATGCCACAAAAACAATGTTGCTTGTATTTCATTCAGTATATGTATGTGTACAAAATTCATGAATAATAATTTCTATTTTGGGATCAAAATAAATGAAAACAAAAACAAATTTTAGCATTTAAATTTGTTTTGCTACATAAATAGGGGCAAAGTGGTCAATGTCAGTTCCATCGCATAGATCTTATCAAGACAGAGCTATCAAATTTGATTATATAATTTTTTAACATGTATATGATTTTATATGTAACATTTTTGTCAGTGTTAGTTGGAATTTGGAATGGACACAATGCTACACTTTCAAAGGTGATGGACCTAATTGACACTCCTAGACAAGTCAAGAGATCTTAGGTGCATTTTACCCATCACAATTCTAGGATGTAAATTAAGCATAAGCTTTGCTGTGTTCTTGGGGCCCCATGTTAGCCTAGGGTTTCATGGTTCTGTAATTTTTCTTCTTTTGTCTGAATGAAAAATGTGCTTTGCACATTCACTAAGGAAAAGAATCCTAAAGCATACTTTGTAGAGAACTAACTCCTTGAAAAATGGCTATAGCTCTAACCTTCTTGATAGAGCAGCTTCTGTGATGGAGCCGAAGCACTCATGCAAAAAGTTTGGCAAGATGTCATTTTTTTTTTTGCCTCTGAGGAGAGGGTGTAAGGTCGGAAGTGTCGAGAATACATTTTTTTCCTTTCTGGCTCCCACTTTATTTTTTTTTCAAACAGCTCTAGATACTTCTAGGATTGAGCCATTTTTTGGGTGTCTACAAGGGTTTTGGCCTAAAAGTTGTTGGAAACTTAAAGCCGAATGTCGCAGCCGGCTGCACATTATCTGCCTTAGAGATAAAAATGTTTGGTTTAGGAGAAATCTAGAATCACAATTTTGTACGATGGAGGGAGTATTTTTTTCTAGTATAAACTCGCTCTCACTAAAAACAATTTAGCTTGGGAGAACGGATGGAGTAGACAGTAGAGCCAGCAAAATCCGTCGGTGTCAAACAGCTCTGCCTGTCCGTCTCCACCGTCCACCCCCTCATCTATATACTGCGGGGGCACTAGCGGTTCCCACACCACTCGCAGGAAGGCTGCCTCTGCCGTGGAGGCGCGCGAGTCGTGTACGTGTGGGAACCTTGCGTGCTGCCGCCTGCCATAGCGCTGCCATGGAGGGGGAGGAGGCGCGGGCGCCGTTGCTGCAGCCGCGCGGCGAGGCTGCGGGCGCGGCCACCGTGGGGCGCGCCCGGCGGGAGGCGCTGAAGTGGTGGGTGGAGTCCAAGAAGCTGTGGCAGATCGTTGGGCCGGCCATCTTGCAGCGGATCGCGTTGTACGCCATCAACGTCGTCTCGCAGGCCTTCATCGGCCACCTCGGCGACCTCGAGCTCGCCGCCTTCTCCATTGCCGCCACCGTCGTCGCCGGCTTCAACTTCGGGTTCCTGGTACACGCACACTCGTCTTCATCTTTCCTCTAAATCGTGCCGTTTTGTTCTGCGCCCGCCAAGACACGCACCGACCGTCGGACCGTGCATGCTACTGCCTCGCCCGCCGGTCACGCGCATGCATGCGGAACTTGCTCTCCTCTGCCCTTTTTTGCGCTTTGTTGTGGACGACGATGGGACATGGTAGAGTAGGCAGATCCAAATCCAAAACCGTACCACTGATCGATTCTCCATTAAAGAAAATACAGTTCCTGCGGACCAGCTTAAACAAAACTCTTTGGTCGATTGAAATCTTTATGCTAAAATGATATGGTCAAGTGGCCACCACGCCAGTATATGGTTTGCAGATTGCAGCGAATGGCTCTGAATATTCTTGAAATTATAATTTACAATGTGAGCTTACATATACCCTGTTAGGTACCGTATACCCGGACTTAACAAAAAACTATAATTGAGTTGTGCTCGTGGACCATGTGGTAGTTGAGCGCTCGATTTCTGTGTTATGATTTACGAATACAGTTGACTTAAACCTACTTGTGTATCAACCAATGCTCTCCCACGGATTAGAATTTTAGAAGTTTCATACTTCTTAGAGTTTTAGGAGACATATGTATTAAAAGTTGATAGATAACATAATAATAGCAGCAATTAATTCTTTTGAAATGTATATATGTCTATTTTTGTCATTTTTATAACAATATATATTTGTAGTTTAGAGTTTAGATGTTATTTTAATTTTATATTGAGAGATTTTACAGTGATTGGAAAGGTACCCACTGGTACCAGGTGGTACCACTCTTTTTTTTATCTTTAATGGCCTTTATGCTCTTTGTGGAATTAAAAAAAAAGGTACTCGTCTCACTATTTTTAGTACTGGATCCTCCTATTTGTTACCGTCTGGTATTGGTACTTATCGTGGTACCACTTATTTCTAAACTATTAGATCTCCTCTGACGGATGAATCTTATTTTTCAAACCACCGTAAAACTTGTATTTTATATTTAGTAATATTAGAGGAGATTATTTCCATTTTTCATAATGTTATGGCGGGTAATTTATATGTAAATTCAGGGGCTCTTATAATTCCTCTTCCATAATCACATGATGGGTAATTTATATGCAGATTTAAAGATTATTTTAATTCATCTTCTATTATGACTTGGAGGGTAGTTTATATGCAAATTTAGGGGTTATTTTAGTTCGTCTTTTATAATGTCACGATGAGTAATTTATATGTAAAATTATGGATTATTTTAATTCATCTTTCATAATAGTATATGGGATAATTTTTTAAAAAAATATATAATGTCATGACAAGTCTGGTGAGTAAGTGTTGCAAAATAAGTCTTCAATTAGCAATAATAAACAGTAAGATAGACCGAGATACTTGGCCTTCTAGGCTGCGAGCGAGCCGCGTTTTTTAAAAAAGTTTGGCTGCCGCTGTTGGGAACTGTATGAACATGCAGCAACGTGATTGATATTGAATGCTGGAGTGTCGTCGAAGTATCGCCACTTAAATCTTCTGCTGTCTCCCGGAACCTTTCAGTCTAAACACAATTTATTTGAGAGTAAGGCTCATTTCAGCGGTGCTTCCATATTTGATTTTAAAATTAAATACTGCATTGTTATAGTACTATTCAGCACTATAGACAGAGAAATAGGTGGAATAGTGATGGGACAGAGGAACCTTGGAGGAAGGCTAAGGGCCTCGGATCTCCGCGGCATGGTGCTCCATTTTATGTGGATAATTGCTGCCGACGGCAGGCATCTAAAAAATAGTTTTTTGTCCTGTGACGAGTTTCTATTCAGGACTGAAATCCATTGGAGATGCAGTGCTCTCCAGGATATATGTATGGGGGCAAACAAGAGCCAATCATAATTCAGAAGAGGAATTCTTTCCATCTCGTCGAAGTCGGGAGAACCGTGTTCCAGTTGGATGTTGGATCCTCGACCAGTCGACCCATCCATCGTTGTCGCCGGCTGCATTTTTCGTTCGTAGTTCGTACTCCATGTGTGCTTTATTGTCCAGTTGTTACTTGGCCGGTGTGTGAGTGTGACGCCGTTTAGCTGTCTGCTACTGGGCACGACAACAATTCTAGGGTCACCATGAGAAGCTGGCAGAAGGCATGCCTACAAATACAATGTGGTCGCCATCTATCCTCAATTATTCTGCCATTTCGTCATGGCTCACGACATGCACAGCGTAGAACATTTGGATCCGCAGTTAATAATAATGCTGCTGCAAAGGGCAGTAATAAAACACGCGTGCGTAATCACTCACTCACGGAGTCACACGGTGGTAACAACAACAATAATTTGATTAACTCTGTTAATTTGATGATGATGCTGTATGTAGCTGGGCATGGCGAGCGCGCTGGAGACGCTGTGCGGGCAGGCGTTCGGCGCCAAGAAGCACCACATGCTGGGCGTGTACCTGCAGCGCTCCTGGGTGGTCCTCCTCATCTTCGCCGTGGCGCTGACGCCGACGTACATCTTCATGGAGGACCTGCTGCTGCTGATCGGGCAGTCCCCGGAGCTGTCGCGGCTGGCGGGGCAGATGAGCCTGTGGCTCCTCCCGCAGCACTTCGCCATGGCGTTGCTGCTCCCGCTCACGCGGTTCCTGCAGAGCCAGCTCAAGAACTGGGTGACCGCCGTCACCGCGGGCGTCGCGCTCGCCGTCCACATCGTCGTCACGTACGTGCTCGTGCAGCACCTCGGCCTCGGCATCGTCGGCGCCGTCGCCGCCGCGGACCTGTCGTGGTGGCTCGTCGTGCTGGGCCAGTTCGTCTACGTCGTCGGGGGCGGGTGCCCGCTGTCGTGGAAGGGCTTCTCCATGGAGGCGTTCGCCGACTTCTGGGAGTTCATCAAGCTCTCATCCGCGTCCGGGGTGATGCTCTGGTACGTACGTCTCCACGTTTCGTAGCTGTTTGACATCGATATATGATCTGTTGTTTGTTGCCATTAATAACTACACTTCGTTGACAATAATGCAATCTGCTCACCGCGATACCACCGTCCACCGCCACCAGCTTGGAGAACTGGTACTACCGGGTGCTGGTGTTGCTGACAGGGTACCTGAAGAACGCTGAAATCGCGGTGGATGCACTCTCCATATGGTACATACTGGTGCTTAGCATACGCCGTTCACATCCAAAGTCATTTCCCAGCATATGTAACTGGTTCCTGCATTATTGATCCAAATGCAGTCAGACGATCAACGGATGGGAGATGATGATCCCGTTCGGCTTCTTGGCAGCAACAGGGTAAGGGAAAACCTGCCGAAATCTCCACTCATTTTTCCTTCCCACAAAATCAAAACCAGCACACTACTGAGTACCGACCATGCATCGATCGATTCTCCACTGGCAGGGTGCGAGTGGCGAATGAGCTCGGCGCCGGGAGCGGCAAGGGTGCGCGCTTCGCCATCGTGGTGTCCATCACGACGTCCGCGGCGATCGGCGTCGTCTTCTGGGCCCTGATCCTCTACTTCGACGACAGGATCGCGCTGCTCTTCACGTCCAGCGAGCCCGTGCTCCGCGCCGTGCACAGCCTCTCCGTGCTGCTCGCCTTCACCATCCTCCTCAACAGCGTGCAGCCCGTCCTCTCAGGCAAGCCCCGCCGGCCGCCAGTGCTGACCTCGGCGACGATATCGATCACCGTCGTCATGGCATATAGCAAGGCTAACTAACCTTGGATTAATTTTACACGTTCATCACTGTCGATGCTGCTGCAGGGGTTGCCGTTGGCTCAGGATGGCAAGCGCTGGTCGCCTACGTGAACGTCGGCACCTACTACTTCATCGGAGTTCCCTTGGGCGTCATACTGGGTTGGCCGCTGCAGCTTGGAGTCGGGGTAACAATGCTTGCTATAACTATATAATACTGCCTACACTAGACTACAAAAAGACGTGTGCAAATTGGATCAGTAGCGTTAGCGTGGATCAAGGAATCAACTTTTATTTTGTCCCGACCGAGCACACTGTTTGACGGCAAAGTTTGCGCTGATCATGACAGTTTACTCCTGGTTTTCAGGGCATCTGGGCGGGGATGATTGGCGGGACCGCCGTTCAAACCTTGATACTGGCCTACCTCACCGTCAAGTGTGATTGGGATGAAGAGGTGGCCACTTCATCATCTTCTTTGCTGTTTCTATATGTTTCCCCCTTGCAAATGCATTTTTGTTCGGTTTATTGTATTGCCCGTATCCATTTGTTGCATGCTGGTGTCGTTTCTTTGCAGGCAAAGATGGCCAGTGCGAAAATGAAGAGATGGGCTGACTCATAATAAATCCGCTCAACAAAACACTGGGGGTGCAGTTTATTAGTTAGCCATATACAGTATATATATGGTATATTTGGAACCTTGTTAGAGCTCGGCAACAAGACCAATCTCGTAGCTCTCTTGCGTTTATGTAAAACGGAGTGGAGCAGAACGGGACAATTTTGAAGAAAGATGTTGCTATGTTTGCACGGCTACAGCCATGAGCTCCAGCCTTCAACCACGTACGTTTACGGCTGGCAACCAGTGTCTGAAGACAGTGCAAGGGACCTACTAAATAGGGCTTCCATACCGCCGGAGGAGTCACATCATTATCTATGTGACCATTTTCAGCATTGTAGCGGACTAGTAGTACTGTTTCATCATTGCAGTACTGTTTCAGTGTCGAGAACTCTGAACTCAAAATACTGTAGGCCATTATTGGGCGAATGTCGCACGGAACATATTGGTTACAGTTTTGGATTAAAGAGGAAGGGGATCTTTAATTCAGTAATAATTAAGCCTGTCACCCACGTGTTTATCAGTAGAAATCGGTAGAGGGTGTCTGGAGTTTGGTATGGGAGTTTAAGGGCTACGCTCGATTGAACTCACAGCACAAAAACACTAGATTTTTACCTAGGTTTGTGCCCTAGCTAGTTTGGGTAATAGCGATCAAGCAATGTGTCCTCTTGTGTTGTTGATTAGATTACTCTTGTGCTATTGGGATGTTGCTTATAGTGGAGCTCTTAGTGCTCACAAAGAGCATGCGGAAAGTCTTTCAAAGCTCAATCCTTCTACTCTATGGATAGTGGTCCTCTTATATAGCTAGGGTACCCCCTACATGCATGTGTGGGAGACTGTCTGACTCCTCCCCCTTCCTTGAGGTTCAAGATAAGTATAATACTAGCGAAGGCACTAGTATTCCTACTATCCTTGATAGTCGATGAGCCAACACAACATAGGAGTTCGTCTCTTGATGCCTAGTAGTGGAATGATGATGACATGCTTGACTCTTGCCTCAAGTGGCATGCGACTTGACTCGCTGGACCAGTTGCATGAGGCTAAAGCCAATGAAGGGGGAGGGCCCCTACACTATCCCCCTATTGTCGTAGTATAACCTGGTCTCGTCAAACATGGATCTAGAAGCCTTAGGCGTATTTGGCCAAGGGAAAGGGCACAACACGAGGAACCCGGTGGCGGAGAGCGCACTATGATGCGGCACCACAACAAGGAAGAGCGGCGACACAATCGCCAACTTCAATGAACAATCACCGATGAAAAAGTGAGAGGTAGTGAACGGGTGCACAAATGGCGTGTCTCACCTCGATGGAGCTCTAGGACTTAAGGTGGGGAATGTTGGAACAACAACAGAATGTGTTGATGCTTTGAGCTTAAGATGGTGGTATACTGGTATGCCGCATGCTAATACTTCAAGCTATGTCTTGGTGGTTGAAATAGGCCCCTAGTCTCACCTGTGGAAAAGCAGAAGCCAAATTTAGCTACACCATTAAGAGCTTAGCTCTATCATAATAGGATAGCTTAGTGTGTTTTGGGAGTTGGAGTCAAGTCTGGCCTTTATTGGGGGAGGGGGGGGGTTCAAAGTCATCTTCTGAGTCCCGATAAAGTTAGATACTTTACTGGTTGGATGACATTGAATATATCAGTACATACTCTCTACTTCATGTTACTTGTCTAGTGCAATCTCTAGTTTGGTTTGTTGGGTATCTACGAGACATAGCTTTAGCCATTGAGCTTTAGTCTGATTAACTCACTTCTAAGTACAAAGAGAGAATTTTAGTAACCAAGCTAGGGAGTATCGCTACCTTTCCCACGCCGTGTGTTGGTGGTAGAGGCCCACATGATGACAGCATGCGATCATCCTTTTTAGTTCACCCAGTCATTCAGGAAGTTTGTAGACGACGAGTGAGCTTATATGGTGCCCTTCACATTCCTATCTACACCTGAGACCTCATATTCGCCTAACGCAAATACCATCTTGAATCCTTGGATAACCTTGGCTATCTATCTAGTCTCTAACCGCAATAATCTAATAAGAGTAATTCTAAAACCTCTTGCATCGTTGTCCTCTCAGACACCTTTGTTTTTACTGATCCTTTGGTTAATAGCTATCCTCCCGCCACATGATTATCACTTGTCACATAACCTGCTAGTGGAGGAAGTATATATATTATGGTAAGAAAAAGGCTGGATCTGTTCAAATTTATAATAAATTTGAATATTTGAACACATGTCCAATATTAAAATGTTGTATAGAGTTAAAGCTTACTTTTAAGAAAACACATCAAACAACTTACCTAAGAAGTACTCCCTCCATCCCAAAATAGTCCATTTTTAGGTCAAACTATCTCAAGTGTGACCAAGTTTATAAATAAAAACCATTAGTATTTATTATACTAAATATATAAATTATGAAAATATATTTTAGGATGAAACTAATTATGCTTATTTAGTACTATAAATATTAGTCATTTTTATATGTGTGGTCAAAGTTCAGATGGTTTGACTTAGGATAAAATTAAAACAATACTTATTTTAGGATGTAGGGAGCATTTAAATTAAATCAACCTCCATACAATAACCATCTTGATGTATGCTCATGCTCTAGATCGTGCCGTTTTGGTTTGGTATACATATGGTGAGATTTTGAAACCTTAACCGATATAACTTTTGAAATTCATTATACTTGGATTATTGCCAACATGAAGACCCAATTTCAGGCCAGAATGGCATGCATTTGTGACCGGAAACAAAAAAAGACAAGTTTTTAGTTTTTTTATCAAAGCGATATCCATTCGGTTCAACCCTGGTGATCCTTGTAGTAGTCCTTTTCTTCTCTTCTTTAAATAAAATAAAGGCGTTAAGAAAGCATGCTGAATAATTCTAGTGCAAAAGCTTACCTCAGCTCATTCGCCGGCAGATGCCACCGAATTACCAAATAGAGTGGTTGTTTGACCTTTTGGCTCGCGGGCAGCTACGTACGCTACGCGCCAACGCTGTGCCTGTCTCCGATCCTTTATATATCCAGGTAGCGGCGGAACCAATCGCAGCTCGCTTGCACCACGGCTGGCAGCCAACTGCGTGCGTTCTTAGCGTAGCGTCTAGCGTTTGGTGCGATGCCGGAGGCGGCGGACGCGCCGCTGCTGCGGCCGCGCGGCGAAGAAGGGGCGGCGGGCACCATCATCAAGGGGAGCTCGAGGAGGCAGGTGGCGGCGGCGGAGTGGTGGCTGGAGTCGAAGAAGCTGTGGCGCATCGTGGGGCCGGCCATCTTCCAGCGGATAGCGCTGTACGGGATCAACGTCGTCTCGCAGGCCTTCATCGGCCACCTCGGCGACCTCGAGCTCGCCGCCTTCTCCATCGCCTCCACCGTGGTGGCCGGCTTCAACTTTGGCTTCCTGGTACACTAATTCTTCACCACTCTGTCTGCGGAAACAACTTTGTCATGTTGCAGTTCGCAAATTGAATCGATGTGAGTGATGTCTTAAATTACCGCTGATCCATTTGCATCAAAATTCACACGCTAACAAAGGTTTTGCTAGAGATTAGAGTTCAAAGTAAACTAAGGTTACTTCATCAGTTTTTTATTACACGACCAAGCTATTATATATCATCATGTTTATTAAGGTGACGTATAGGCGTTAGCAAAATTTTAAATAGTTGGCTATATTCTTCACTATATGTTATATAGTTAGCTATAGCTATTTATTCTTATTTAGCTCGCTATTTACGCTATAGAGAACATGTCTAAATCTTAATAAGTTTGTCCCTTTAAATGTCTCGCATGTGTGCATATGTCTAAGTCTATCTATCATCTACTCCCTCCGTTTTAACTTATACGTCGTTTGATTTTTTTGGCATCAAGTTTGACCGGCTCGTCTTATTTAAAAAATTTCAGAATTATCATTTGTTTTCATTGTGATTTAGTTTTGCATATAATATACCTTAAAATTTTCTATATTTTCGTAATTTTTTTAATAAGACGAGTCGGTCAAACTTGATGCCAAAAAAATCAAACGACCTATAAATTGAAACGGAGGGAGTACATTATAAAAGAGTGAGTTTTTGCATACCATTTTTCACCCAACAAAAACGTATGTACCCCTCACATTGGCCCCACAGGATAGGTTGGAAAAGGTTGAAAAATGGCTAAAACTGATATAAGGAAAATGTTTCTACCCTCCGATCCTTTATTTTCTCACATACGGAGTAGTTTTGTACACATACCCATCAGGTAGTTTCTTTGCCTTGAAATTAATAAAAAGGAAAAGCATCAATCAAGTGGGTCTCTTTTTCTTTTAATTTCTCATTTCTTTCATTTTTCCTCTTTCCTTAGATGGCCGGCTTTAGTTCATTTTTTTTCTTCGACGTTTTGGATTTACAACGTGCATGTAGCATGTACATCTATGCTAGTATCTTTAAAGAGCTTGTGCTCAGAAAAGTCCCCAATCAATGCACGTACTCTCTGGAGGTAACGGTCGCCTTACATTATTACTGATTAAAGTATTTACTGTAAGTGTGTTTTAACTTTTAATACGGTGTGCTAGGTGCACCTGTAACCCTACTCTTAACACGATGTCTTAAGGGGTTCTTAACTCTATATCTTACGGAGCCAGTGTGATAGCTTGATATGTTACAGACTCACAATGCAGTTTTTCATTCAAGCTTGAATGTGCTTGACCTTGAGCCTTCATGCCGTGGCTTATTTGGATGTCAGGAACTCAGGACACGACTTGTTTGGAAGGTTAGGACAGCAAGCATGAAGCTTGATCCATCCTTGTCCACCAGTGGCCAGTGGGACCCATAGTCACACTGTCAAGTAGGTCTATATCATGCTTGAAATTAATAAAACCTTCCTAAAAAAGGTTACATACAACATACAAGAGACAATATGTGTACAAAGCATGTTTTTATTTTGATGACACATCTTTCGCCTTTCCCTTATCAAATCTTTGTTGCATCGTTAAAACACTATTTTGAAGGTTGTTGTTTGCTCTTTTCGTGTAGTGCATGGTTACATGATACCTGAGTTTATAGTTTCTAAAAAACTTGATACAATTATCTAGAGGTGAGTTTACGTACTCACAAATACCGCAAACTCGTCATGTTAAGATGAGCACAGTACTGTTTGTCTGCTCTAAGGCCAGCGGTAGCAATTGGTGGAGTGGGTTGTGCATTTTTCACAACCTCCTCTTTGTTTCCCCCACACTCACAAATATGCGTATGCATAAACCGCTGCCTTGTGAACATTTGGACAAACTGTTGTACCCATCCTAATTATTTGCCTAGCCCCGTCGAAAATTATGTGTAGGTCAACTCATGATTACTTTGTTAAGTCATTCATGTTCTAGTTTCATGGGATATCTCTCTCAGTCGTAGACATGATTATTATTTTATTCTTTTCTTGTACAACGACATGATACCTTGTTAAGTCTGTAGTTGCCGTGCTATCATAAGGTGATTTCTCTATGTATTGTCCACAACTATATTTATATTGGAGTCTTAACTTTTCTTGAGAGAAGATGCATGCATTGCAAGATTGGGTGTCAATCTGTCTATCCGCTTACGAAAGATATACCCAATTAAGCCCATATAAAGATTGGATGTTAATTTTCTGAGCTAGACTAGTAGTGTCGTCTTGCCTAGAGCTTAGAGAGATGCTTTGATTGCACGCATTCGTAGGCAGGGCGCCTCGTCAAGCCGTCAGCGTGCCTGATCGTTCGTTTGCCATGCTGCACTGCTGGTTCTGGCCACTGGCCAGCAATCATGCATACTCCATGTGTGGCTGTGGGCCTGTGGCTGCACGATGCGGTCTGCTTGGTTTGTCACGGTGTGCCTTGGCCGCTGCCCGCTAGCCGCTAGGTGCCTATGCGACGTTAATTTAGGCCCACCTCATACAATCATGTATAGGGCAGTAGGAGTATACCATTTGGCCCATTGACTCGGTACAATGTGGTATCTATCTGCAACGGTCAGCCAT
Source organism: Paspalum vaginatum (assembly GCA_030272315.1). Classification (NCBI taxonomy): domain Eukaryota; kingdom Viridiplantae; phylum Streptophyta; class Magnoliopsida; order Poales; family Poaceae; genus Paspalum; species Paspalum vaginatum. The sequence goes on from CM059018.1 coordinate 38,034,088, forward strand.
TTCGTCATGGCATACGGCATCCGTCGGCATGCGAAGTGATTCTTCTAAAATACTACTCACCGTAAAAAGTGGTTGATTCTTTTTTCATAATTTGTTTTGTTCAAACAAATTATCAAACATATAAAAAAATACAAGACATACTTAAAGTCGTAGAAAAAAGTCAACTGTGTTATATACCTGGGAGTACCTCTGATATTTTATTCAAGACCATACATTTTTATAAGCTATACTAAGTATCATTGGAGATAAAAACAAGCCACAACAAAATATGTAAAATCTATTTTTTTTAATGAGGAGACTTAAGAGTCAAACATTGGTCAAAAAAGTTAATGGTGTCCGACATTAAGAACCGGAGTACTCAATAAAATGAACTAGTTTTTGACCTTAGACACTTTGTTGATAAAAATCATCCACTGTTATACTTCCAAATACTTGGCAATTTTCGAATGGCGCGATTATACCATAGTGTTTTGCTTTTCTAGATTGAAATAACCAAAATACCAAACTACTTAGCAATTTCGCACATATACCAAAGTGTTTTACTTTCTAGGATGAAATGACCAAAATACCCTTGTAAATGTATTTCAAGTCCTTCTATAACATTCTCTTAGTATTTTTGTAGGGGCAAAGTTGGAATATGTTTCGGAAACGTGAAGTGCCGAGTTTAGAAAAAAGTGGGCAAAAGTGACAACTATTTCAAAATAGAGGTTAGTACTTGCTAGAATTTATGTTTCAACAATATTAATAAATTCAAAGAAATTCATAGGTCACAAATGGCTAATATTTTGTTATCATCATCCTTAGACAACTTTGTTTGAGAAGTGTTTTTTTGGCACACCAACTCTGCTAAAAAATAAAGGGACATATGTTGAAAACTAAAATTGGGATGAAACTAAGTAGATTGAGAAAACCAGAACATCAAAATAAACTAGAATATTTGGTTTTAGAAAGTGTCAAGTAATAGCTTGGAGTCTTGGAGATCACAATGACGATGCCCTAGTCAAGATGATAGAAATTAAACGCATACATGGATCTTTCAGTTCCGAGTCAACATGTGAGGGTTATGCAACCAGAAGCAACAATATGTGATAACTCAGAGACATGTCAGATTTTAGCCTATAAAGGCATAGTATTTCATGATGTTTGGACTCTTCACACAACAATACGAGGGGTTGTTTGGATACACCCCAACTAAATATTAATTGCTAAAATTAGCTGTTTTTTATACAAACAAATCTAGCTAATGAGGTAGGCGTGCAAGTTTATTAGCACCCATTAGCCGGTTGGGTGCAACTAATTTTCAGTGGCTAATTTCTTAGCTGATCCAAAAAGATCTTAAGTAAACTTGAATGCACTTTCTTTTCTTCCCATTTTAACATTTATGTATTTGCCTTAAATCTCTTACAACCCCATGGTTGTTCTTCTTGTCTCCATGGAATTCAATGGGGGAGGCCCCCTAGCTGGCATGCCAAAACTCTAGGACAGCCAAAGGCGCACTTACCCTGATAGCCCCCTCGCGGATGAGCGTTTGTTGGTATGTTTCGATAAAACAAGATGAGACAAAATGTTGAATTTTCAGACAAGCTCAGATGGACACATGATATATGATGTTGTTATGAGTGAGATGTGCAACATGTTGACAGAGACTTACAACGAGCAATCGTGTGTGGATGCCTGATAAAATCTTAAATATTTTTCTATTATTTTTGCATCTAAAACTATGAGGAGGTGAAAACATTTATGTAGGCAGTCGTATAAGATCACCCACCTCTAGAAATGGATATACAGAGTCAGACACGGCATCGTTTATGCAGAGGCGATTGGCCAAACCGCTTGTCCATTCTGACAGGTGACCGCCGTAGAAATATTTTTCTTTAGTAGTGACTGTACATTGCAAACTGTAGAGATTAATCCCTCGTAAAGATCCCTCTAATTAACTTTTTTTTGTGAGCGAGCTCACAATAAATAATCAATGGCTCTGCGAATGATTTGGTGTAGCTGGGCATGGCGAGCGCGCTGGAGACGCTCTGCGGGCAAGCCTTCGGCGCGCGGAAGTACCACATGCTGGGCGTGTACCTGCAGCGCTCATGGATCGCGCTGCTGCTCTTCGCCGTCGCCCTGACGCCCACCTACATCCTCATGGAAGACCTGCTGCTGCTGATCGGGCAGTCCCCCGAGCTGGCTCGCCTCGCCGGGCAGATGAGCATGTGGCTGATCCCGCAGCACTTCGCCGTGGCGATGCTGGTGCCGCTCACCCGGTTCCTGCAGAGCCAGCTGAAGAACTGGGTCACCGCGGTCACCGCCGGCGTCACGCTCGCCGTCCACGTCGCCGCGACCTACCTGCTCGTGAGGCACTTCCAGCTCGGGATCGTCGGGGCCGTCGTCGCGGCAGGACCTGTCGTGGTGGCTCGTCGTGCTGGGCCAGTTCTTGTACGTCGTTGGCGGCGGGTGCCCGCTGTCATGGAAGGGGTTCTCGGTGGAGGCATTCGCGGACTTCTGGGACTTCATCAAGCTCTCTTCCGCCTCCGGTGTGATGCTCTGGTACGTCCGTTTGATTAAAATAAACAGTTGTTTCTTATTCGAGACTCATGGCGTTAACATATTGAATTCTTGATGAATTCTGCAGCTTGGAGAACTGGTACTACAGAGTGCTGGTGCTGCTAACAGGGTACCTGAAGAATGCAGAAATCGCTGTGGACGCACTCTCCATATGGTAACCGACGACTATCCGTCACTTAAATTTTCCGTTCAAAATCAAGTCGATTTCCAAGTAGTAAAAATCTAGGTGCAACGGCTTATTCTTGGTCCACATGTAGCCTGACGATAAACGGATGGGAGATGATGGTTCCTTTAGGCTTCTTGGCTGCAACAGGGTACCACCCTACCTGCACGATCTATTTATACACGATTACATGGCTTTGGAGAACAACCAGCCGTCAGTCCGCACTCTAACAAGCAATCTACTCCTGCAAATGTCAGCGTCCGGGTGGCAAATGAGCTCGGCGCCGGGAGCGGCAAGGGCGCACGCTTCGCCATCGTCGTCTCCATCACGACCTCGGTGGTGATCGGCCTCTTATTCTGGTGCCTGATCCTCTACTTCAACGACCAGTTCGCGCTGCTCTTCACGTCCAGCGAGGTCGTGCTCGGCGCCGTGCACAACCTCTCCGTGCTGCTTGCCTTCACCGTCCTCCTCAACAGCGTGCAGCCCGTCCTGTCAGGCAAGCCGCTGAGCCTGAGCTACCCCTCCGGCCGTCGTCGTCGACGGCTCTAGACGGGACATGCTTGAGGTGGCCGGCGTCATGGCAAGACATGGGTCACCCTAACCTGAGCTCTGCTGTCGTTGCAGGTGTGGCCGTCGGCTCAGGATGGCAAGCGCTGGTCGCCTACGTGAATGTTGGAAGCTACTACTTGGTCGGAGTCCCCCTCGGCGTCGTACTCGGCTGGCCGCTGCGTTTCGGAGTTGGGGTAACGCTGCAAACACCCCATAGATCAGTAGACTGCACAATGAACCTTGCAGATCAGTTTGGAGTTTGGACTGAACTGAGGCACATGTTATGCCTGAACTAATTGCAGGGAATTTGGTCGGGGCTGATTGGTGGGACTGCGGTCCAGACGCTCGTACTGTCATATCTCACTGCCAGATGCGATTGGGATGAAGAGGTGACCATCTCAACCTCCTTCTCCTTATCAAGCGAGTTGTTTCTTGGATATTTGAACTCAATGTTAATTGTTTGTAATGTGTCTTTGCAGGCGAAGAAAGCCAGTACACGGATGCGAATATGGGCCAGCTCAAAATGAAGTCGGAGCATCAAGTCCACACAAACTTAAGAATATTTTTGCTGATTTGTCCTAATAGAAAACATGTGTTAGTTACCTTTGTTTTGTACTGAAGTTATCTGGGGGAAGTGTTGATACTCCTCCATGGTTGTATGGTTTAGTTTCTTTGTAAACTGAACCATACATCTCAACCACCACAAACCCTATTGCAACATGAAATGAGAACTGTACAATACCCCACAACGTAAAAACAGCAGGTTAGGGAACAAAGGCAAAAACACAAAACAAAGAGGTGCCATCCCACGTTTGCGCTGAGGGGGTACCGCTGCACGCGCGGAATCTTGAGGTGGCTGCCAAGCTCGCCGGGACCGCCGCCTTGCCGGAGGTGGATTGGACCCCGGGCTCTGAGCAGGAACGAGCATGCTTCATCTTCTGGACTTGGGTGAAGGACCCGGCCGCTCTGCCAAAGGAGGGAACGCTGGAGCTCCACTTGCCTCCGGCGGACGATGGCCGCCCGGTCCGTCACAGGCCACCAGGTCCGTTAACTATGATGACTTACCCTGTGATCATTCACTTGGACAGCGTCGTCGACTACAGGCCACCGCCGCCGGCCAGCTCCAGCAGCAACGAGTGGCCCAGGACCTACGACTTTACCTGGCACCTCGGCGTCCCAGATGGTGTTGCTCCACCGCCGCACACGCGCGAGACGGACCACTTCCCTGGGGACAGGAAGCGTGATCGCTCCCCAGGTGGAAACGGCCGGAGAGGTGGGGCGAGCGAGGAAGACACTACCACGTCTGCGCGACGGAGCGCCAGGAGCGCCGGCAGCAGCACTGGCGGCGGCGGAGGACCGCCGTACTGTGCCTCACTCTGGGTCCCAGTGGGGCCTCGACGCTGGCACGCGGTGTCTAGGCACGCGGCGGCTGCAGGGACGCAGGAAGCTGAAAAGAAGACTGGGGACGGTTTGTCGAGCGTGCCTGAAATGGCAATAGCTCCAAACTGTCCCCTACGGCAGGAGGTGGCCAGCAGGACCTTGCTACGGCAATGGAGGCCCTAAAGTTGTCCCCCACTGCTGACTCGATGCTGCTGGAAGCCAGCCTGCTAGCTCCAACAGGTTTCAAATCACCCGGGGGCGTGGGAGGCCTCTTTATGGACTCCTTTGTTGTGTGGCCTTCAACAACTCTACCACACAGCAGATTGATCTGCTCACAAGCCCAACAGATGTAGCCTGGGCTTTTCGCGGCCCAATTCCGACCTCGAACAAGGAAGCCAACACCTGGGATCGCCTACTCCTGGATGACGAGGAAGCCAACACAGCAATTCCACATGGCCTCCTCGACTCGCCGCCGCCTTCTCACGCTGCAGAAGGGGAGAGATCTGCTCCGGTGATCGACGGCCTCACTGCCCCACTGCAGCCGGCCCTTCTCCCTACTCCTGGAGGGAAGCCGCCCTTGGAGGAGGCCAACCCACCACCAAGTGCAGCCGACGGCTAGCTGCCGCCGGCGCCTCGGCCGCGGCCCATGGTTGCACCGGTGGCCCCTGCACAGCCGCCGCCCATGTTTGCGCAGGTGGCCCTTGCACCGCCGCCGCCGCCACCATCGCCGCCTCATGCCCTGATTGAGGAGACCGCCGGCGCCGGCACATGAAGGCGCCCCAAGGCGCAGCTAGCGTCTGGTGTTGGCGTCTTTTAGTCTTAACAGGTTTTACTCCGCAAGCGTACAGAGACCGTTGTAGCCTTTCATCTAGAGTATTTCGAGTATCGTATTTATCCACAGGGAAGCGGCAGGCGAGGGAGTATAATTGAATAAACTCAAATCGAAGTCACCGTACTTTAATAAATGTATCAACTAGTATCTAGACAGTGGTAAGTTTGGTAAAAATGGGTGTATGGTGAAGAAGTAAATAAACTACCTAAGATACACATTGTGGGGGACAGATATCCCCTGGTCCTCATGAAGCGTATTCTTTGCATGGGCTGTCGGAGGGCCCGATCCAGGAGCTGGCCGGCTGACTCGGGGCCGAGGTGCAGAGCAACTTGACGCATAAGACAAGGACTCGACGAGTACGAGGAAGATCTAAGAAGAATCATAGTATGAGATGAAACCAATCCTAGTATGACTACAACTACTTGTAACCCAAGTCATGCCGGAACTATATAAGGCTGGCTAGGGATTCCTCCCAAACAACTCATAGTAGATCTCTCGACCTCAGCCAGATCTTCGAATCTCTCTAGCCTCCGTACATACTTAGATCAATACAATCAGTCCCAAACAGGACGTAGAGTATTACGCATCTCGCGGCCCGAACCTGTATAAATCGTGTGTTCTTGTCTTCCGTCACGTTTCACGCAAACCATCGAGCTACGGTCGATCTCGCAAACCACAAAAGCATCACGTGAGGCATCTCGTAGGACACTTGCCGGTACTAAACCCCAACAGTTGACGCAGTTAGTAGAAAGAGACGGCATCGATATCATCGCTAGCTCTATGCCCATTATCTTCGACAACAAATCCATCTACGTCAACCCTGTTCCTGGTGGCGTCAACGGCTGGCCCCGCGTTTGTCGAGTTGGAGCTGAACAGATTAGATCAGCATGTATTGCTACCAAGGGCAGAATAATTTGGAATCCAGATTAGATCGGCGGAGTGCGTGTAGCATGCATGCACAAAACCCGAGTTAGAGAAGTCAGATGGGAGCAGAGGAGCAGAGTCCGACCAGAATCAACAACCTAGCATGCAGATTCGAGTGCATGCAGGCTCTCCACCCGTCACGGATCAAATCAGCGCCAGCTATCCTGCTTCATCAAAGCGTCATCTGTTCTCGCACACAATGGCGCCGGAGCAACAAGTTGACCGAACCACGTTCGTTCCCAAACATCATGTATCATGAAATCACTCGGAGTTCAATTCCGTCTGCAAGGCTAGATCTGATCGGTTTATTAGACCAAAAGTGAATACGAAAGCGGAACCAGAACCAAGAAAAACCTATCAATATAGATTGCAGCTTTCCCTGTTTGGGTCATAAAAAATAGAGCAAGCGTATTAAGGAGGAATTCTAACAACAGGGCTCCGAGCCTCGGTTACCCTCTCCACGTGAGGATTATTTTCGATCTAACAATATCAGCTGCTGGAGGCCAAGCTAAAACCGAGTCGAACAACAGTCGGCAACTCGGATTCAGCCCTAAATCAGTCGGCTTACCACAAAACAGCTAAGTCATTTCAATATTTTTATACTAATTATTTTTCGTCTATCCCGTCTGGATCATTTCAATATTATTTATATACAAGTATTCTCTTCGCAAACAAATACTATTCGGATTGTTCTCTGTTATTATTTCAGAAAAATATTTCATATCAGCGTAAATATTCGCAATGTGCCGAATCAGCATATCTGTGCTATCGTTGACTATCTCTAATTTCCGCTATATGAGGCGAAACACAATGAGTCATCAGCTATCTGCAGTGAGTCCTCCAATCTAAATGGTCAGCTATTATTGCTCATATTATTTCTTAATAACCCGGGCTGCGGATCTATTGAGTTATCTCTTAATTATCCGGCTATTGGATCAATTGAATTATTTCTGAAATATCCGAGTTATTAGATTAATTGGATTTATGAATCACTCAGGATTATCTACATTATTTCTGGATCACCGGATTATTCTTGGATCACTTAGACCACGGATATATTCATATTATTCTTGAATTACTCGGGCTAGTGAATTATTTGTCTTACTTATAGATCACTCGGGCATTGGATTTTTCACATTATTTCTGTTCACTCAAACCGTGCTCACTTTTCTGTCGCATCTCGTGTTTCGCCGAGTTAATTCTTTTCAGTTGTATCTTATGTTCCGCTAAGTCTATCCTTTTCATTCGTGTCTCGTGTTTCGCCGAGACAACTATTTTCTGTCGCATCTCGTGTTTCGCCGAGCCAAATATTTTCTGTCGCATCTCGTGCTTTGACAAGTCTCAGTGTTTTTTGGCAAAATCTGTGCGTGCAATGACAGGGTAACTCTGGACCCTCCATACGGAGCAATCGGTCTAGCCAACCGGTGTTACATGCATTCATGTCCTCATAAAAAGGGTGCAATCTGGCCCTCCATACGGGGACAATCAGCTTAGGTTGTAGACCGACAGCTGGTGTTACATGCCTTCGCGTTCTTATTTAAGGGATACCTCTTGCCTTTCATACGGGGCAGTCGGTCTGGCCCACCGACACTCATTGCCTTCGCTATACTCGGAATTCAAATGGGGAGTTCACTTTACGCTGCTTCGTCGATTCGGGAGCTGCGCTGCCGCGCACCTCACTGACTCGCTACTTCGTCGACTCGGGGGGCTGGGTTGTTGTCCGTCTCGCCGACTCACTATTTCGTCAGCTCGGGGGCTACGCCGCCGCACGCCTCGCCGACTCACTACTTCGTCAGCTCGGGGGCTGTGCCGCCGCATGCCTCGCCGACTCACTACTTCGTCAGCTCGGGGGCTGTGCCGCCGCACGCCTCGCCGACTCACTGCTTCGTCGACTCGGAGGACTGGGCTTCTGTCCGCCTCACCGACTCACTACTTCGTCGACTCGGGGACTGGGCTGTTGCGCGCCTGACGGACGCGCTGCTTCGTCGACTCAAGGGTTGGGCTTCTGTCCGCCTTGGTGACCCACAGCTTCGTGGATTCGGGGGCTGGGTTTCTGTCCGCCTTGCCGACCCGCTGCTTCGTCGACTCTAGGGGCTGGGCTGCCGTCTGCCTCGCAGACTCGCTACTTCATCGACTCTAGGGGCTGGGCTGCCGTCCGCCTCGCCGACTCACTGCTTCGTCGACTCAGGGGGTTGGGCTGTCGTCCGCCTCGCCGACTCCCTGCTTCGTCGACTCGGGAGGCTAGGCTGTCGTCCGCCTCGCCGACTCACTACTTCGTCGACTCGGGGGGCTGGGCTGTCGTCCGCCTTGCTGACTCACTGCTTCGTCGACTCGAGGGTTGGGCTTATGTTCGCCTTGCCGACCCGCTGCTTCGTCGATTCGGGGGCTGGGCTTCGGTCCGCCTTGCCGACTCGCTACTTCAGTCGACTCGGGGGACTGGGCTGCCAGTCCGCCTCACCGACTCACTGCTTCGTCGACTCGGGGGCATGGGCTGCCGTCCGCCTCGCCGACTCACTGCTTCGTCGACTCGGGGGCTGGGCTGCCGTCCGCCTCGCCGACTCACTGCTTCGTCGACTCTGGGGGGCTGGGCTGTTGTCCCCCTCGCCGACTCACTGCTTCGTTGACTCGGGGGCTGGGCTGCTGTCCGCCTCACCGACTCGCTGCTTCGTTGACTTGGGAGGTTACGCCACCGTACTCGTCAACTCAGGAGGCTACGTCACCATCCTCACTCCACCAAGATCATTTGGAGAAATAAGCTGCTTGATCCTCAACCTGATTATGCTAATCAGCTTGAGGCTCGGGGGCTGCATGGAGGATACCATCAATTTTTTTTACTCGGAAGACTACAAGAGAAGACATTCGGAAAGCAGATTTTTTGGATCTTCGAGATAATTGTTACTCAAGTTAACTTGAAGCTCGGCGGCTACCCCATGGGGTGCACCTAGTCGGTGCAACCCATGAACAGTTTAACTCGGAAGGAGTTGAAGATTTTATAGCACCTTCAAGCTGATTGTTTCTCAAGTCAACTTGAAGCTCGGGGGCTTGTGGGGGATAGATATCCCCTGGGTCCTCATGAAAGCGTATTCTCTGCATGGGCTGTCGGAGGGCCCGATCCAGGAGCTGGCCGGCTGACTTGGGGCCGAGGTGCAGAGCAACTTGACGCATAAGACAAGGACTCGACGAGTACAAGGAAGATCTAAGAAGAATCCTAGTAGGAGATGAAACCAATCCTAGTAGGAGTAGAACTCCTTGTAACCCAAGTCATGCTGGACTATATAAGGCTAGCTAGGGACCCCTCCCAAACAACTCATAGCAGATCTCTCTCGACCTCAGCCAGATCCTCGAATCTCTCTAGCCCTCCTACATACTCAGATCAATACAATCAGCCCCAAACATGACGTAGGGTATTACGCATCTCGTGGCCCGAACCTGTATAAATCGTGTGTTCTTGTCTCCCGTCGCGTTTCACGTGAACCATCGAGATGCGGTCGATCTCGCCAACCACAAAAGCATCACGTGAGGCATCCCGTGGGGCACTGCCAGTACTAAACCCCGACACACGTAGAGAGGTATAGTTGCCTGGGAGGACAACGAGTGAGAAAAAGTTCCCAAACTCTATTCTATTCGGCTGCAAAGACTATGTCGTGGTTAACTAAAGAAACTCAAGTAACAAGTCAGGGTTTCAGCGTCGAGCGAAATTACAGCGCCCTTAAGGGGTCAGGGGGTAGATAGTTGACCACCGAAAGAGAACCCGACTATCACCTACGGGCCTCCCGAACGAACGGGCCTGGACTACAAAGGCACACCACACGCTGTCACCGAGTGGGGCTACCAAGGAAATCTGCGTGGAGAGGATGGCACGCTATAAATGTACTCAAGCAAAGCTTGAGTAACAATAGATCGTCCTTGATCAGATGAGAGGACCTATCCAGAGCTTGGCGTACAGGTTGGATTATAGCACCGACAAGAATAACAGGACTTGACTAACCAAGATAACTATAGCCTAAGCCTAGCAAATATGCAAAGAAAGGTACACCACACTTGCAAGAGATAGAAATAAAGTAAAGCATAAATATATTATACTGAAGATAAAAGTACAAAGATACAAGAACTTTACCGCAGACTCAGAGATATCTCCGAGAACTCCGAGGCAAAGCTCGACTCACTCTAACTCCCAGGACTATCCTAACTACTAAGATGTGGAAATGGCACTCTCTAAGGTAGAATGAAGCTCTCAACTTCTCCACTTCTCCACACTCTTACAAATGAGCTCTCGGGGCCTATTTATAGTTCAGCAAGTGAGGGGGTTATTTATAGGTGGCCTAAGTCGGTTTAGGGGGTAAGGCAGTGGTCGGCCGACCATGTAGGGGGTCGCCCGACCTAGCCCTTGGTCGGGCGACCGCCCGATCCACCGACTTGGCCGTCCAACGGCTTGATCTTGCCTCCTCACGTCGGTTGGCAGTTGAAACGGTTGGTGCACGTGTAAAATGAGGGCCTTGCAAGGTCGGCCGACCTTGCATGAGGTCGGGCGACCACGTGTCCTGCTCCGACTGGTTGCATGGCTCCTCTCCTGGATTATCGACGTCACCGATCAGTGGTTTGGTGGTTTTTTGGACCTTGGATACATTGGATGCTTGGTTTCACGGTTGGATTAAACTGCCTTTGTGTTTCCTTGTAGATTTGGATCGATGATATGGCATTTGGGCTTCGCGGGAAGGTCGGGCGGCCAGAGAGGAGGTCGGCCGACCCTTCCACTGAGTCGGGCGACCTGCAGTGCCCATCTTTGATCCTTGACATGTTTTCAGCTGTTTTATGTGTATTTTGGTACTTGCATCCAAATATTCGTGTACATCTTGTGGAACTCATTAGTAGTAGGGGTTAGTCAATTTTATTCACATGCTTTGCTTCATTTGATGGATAATTGATGGTAGATATCGTGAGATTACGACCGCCAACACCTGGCATGCAAGACGATCACCAAGATGGGCCCTGTCCAGCGGGCTCAGGAACTGCTGATGAGGAAGCTGGATCTCCTGCAGGAGGACAAGGCGCCTGGTGAGGAGCAAAAGTAGAAGTTGCTAGCCCGGTTTGCGTCCCCCTTCCCAGAGGATGCAGTACATGCGATTGCTGCTTTGCTTGAGGCCACTGGGCACCCGAGTCGTGCAGTGCAAGGTTGATTCCATGATAGGATTGGGGAAAAGGGGTAACCTCTTATTATATGGATAAGCTGATGTCTGTGTTTCTGGGATGGAGGATGTTATGGTGGATCCTAGGTAGTAGGCTAAGGTCAGGATGGTGTTCTGGTAGTTTTTTGGATCTTGGTAGCACGAGATCAGGTAGCATGATGATGTTTAGTGTTCCCCTCCCCATTGGCCCTAGGCCCTCAATGACAATTGTGAGTTTGCTCCAATCAGTCTCCGGTGAATGCTTTTCCTCTCTGCAGCAAGGCCATGACTTGTTCAATAATGCTAAGATGTCTGATAATGTTCCAAATGAGTGATCAAAATTGCACAATATTGAACTAGAATGTTAGAGGGCTCAATGCACCGGCTAGAAGGCAGGTTGTCAGAGAGGCAATCTAGGACCACAGGTCCACTGTAGTATGCCTTCAAGAAACCAAACTAGAAAGAGTGGATGATTATGTTATTGCACAGACCATGGGAGCCCAATTCTGTCAATCCTTTGCTGTCCTTCCAGCGCAAGGTGTGAGTGGTGTGATGCTAGCAGTATCTGCTGATTACTACACAATAACAAATGTGGAGATCACCCAGCATATAGTATCTATTGAAATTCAAAATAAAGCAGATAATGATACATGGAGTCTAACGGGAGTTTATGGGTCGTAGGGAGATAATGAAAAAAATTCAATTCCTTGCTAAGATCAAAGATGTGAAGCAAAGAAGGTTGCAAAAATGGACCATCATGGGTGATTTCAATCTGATCCGCAGAGCAGAGGATAAAAACAACAACAGAATCAATTCAGAGGTTGATGGGTTCATTCAAATCAGTTCTCGACGAGCTTGAGCTTAAGGAAATAAAACCTCATGGCCGAAAATTCACTTGGTCGAGCGAAACAAGCAATCCCACTATGACCAGGATAGACCACATTTTTTGCACAAGGGAATGGGAAGTAAAGCATAATGAGTGCTATCTACAAGCCTTGTCGTCTAGAATGTCGGACCACTACCCTTTGCTGCTAACAGTGCTCCCCCCTACAGAAAAAATACAAGGGTTTCCGCTTCGAAGCATATTGGGTGCAACTCAATGGTTTCCTGGAAGTAGTGCAGCAATCATGGTCAAAACCGATAATGAGTCGAGACCCCATACGAGTCCTGCACATCAAGCTAGCAAGACTAGGCAAGGCACTCCAGGCCTGGAACAAAAGTAGAGTATGTGAGCTGAGAAATGCGGCTCTTGTTGCATAGGAAATCATTTCCTTCCTCGACCAAGCACAAGAGAACTGCCAATTGACTGTGAGCTCACTCTTAGGAGGCTGGCCAAACAGAGAATTTTAGGCCTTGCGGCTTTGCGAAAAATCAAAATTCATCAGAGAGCACGACTACTTGGCATCCGGGTAGGGGATGCAAATACAAAGCTGTTCCACCTTAGAGCAAATGGCCAAAGGAGAAAAAATTTCATACCAAGCCTGCATGTGGGGGGTAGACAGTTTACAGCCCACCAAGACAAGGTTCAAATTCTGCACTCCCTACTTCAACACACTGCTAGGATCAGTGCAACCACGACAGGAAACTTTGAATTGGGAAAATTTGCAATTTCAGGCACATGATCTACATCACCTTGATGAACCGTTGACAGAGGAGGAAGTCCACCGTGCTATCTTGGATACTCCCCAAGAGAAGGCCCCAGGGCCGGATGGTTTCATTGGGATGTTCTATAAAAAGTGTTGGCACATCATTAAGGTTGATTTGATGAAGGCGCTGGAAGACGTCTTATGCCTAAGGAGTAGGCACTGGAACCTACTCAACACCGCTAATATATCACTTGATCCCAAAGCACGATGAGCCAAAACTGCCCTAGGACTACAGGCCGATCAGTTTGACACATAGTGTGGCAAAGCTCCTCTCCAAAGTGCTGGCCAACAGACTTGCACCGCACCTTGATACTCTGACATCAAAGACCCAAAGCGCATTCATCAAAGGAAGGAACATTCATGACAACTTCCAATATGTAAAGGGGGCAATCCAACACTTCCATTCATAAAAAACATCAATGCTCTTCATCAAATTGGACATCGCCAAAGCTTTCGATAGTGTACGCTGGGAGTACCTGCTTGAGTTAATGCAACGACTCAGCTTAGGACATAAATGGCAGGACCTTATTTCATATCTCTGGGTGTCCACTACATCAAGAATCCTTCTAAATGGAGCTCTAGGTTATCCAATACAACACAGGCGAGGTCTCCGGCAGGGAGACCCTTTGTCCCCTATGTTGTTTATTCTAGCAATGGATCCTATCCAGAGAATTTTGGACCGGGCTACACAACAAGGACTGCTTACCCCAATTGGTGGGGACCTGGTCAGGCTCCGCACAAGTTTATATGCTGATGATGCCGCATTATTTGTACGTCCGATACAACAAGACATTGAAAACCTACAGCGAATCCTGGGCCAATTTGGTGCAGCAACCGGATTGAGAACAAACATCCAAAAAACTAGCATCCACAAGATCAGATGTGAGAATATTGATGTGGAGCACATGCCACGACAGTTTGGGGGCTAGATAGGTACATTCCCTTGCAAATATTTGGGATTACCGCTGCACTTTGGTCAGCAAAGAAGGGCAGATGAAAAGGTCCTAATTGACAAAATTCGGAGCAAGCTAGCTGGGTGGAAAGGGAGACTACTAACTTGAGCAGGCAGACTGACCTTGGTCCAATCAGTGCTGGGAACAATTTTGACCTACCACATGACAGTTTTCAACCTCTCCAAATGGGCGGTGAAAAAGATAGGTCGCATATGCAGGAATTTCCTTTGGAAGGGGTCAGAGGATGCAAGAGGAGGTCACTGTCTTGTAAATTGGAGAAGAGTTAATCGATCAAAAGAGTTGGGAGGCCTGGGTGTCAAAGACCTACAACGTTTTAACAGAGCTCTGAGAATAAAATGCTTATGGACAAAGTGGAAGGACCCGGATAGATCGTGGGCTGGTTTCAAAGTTATTTGTACCAAAGCTGAGATGGACCTATTCCGTGCTCGTACTAAACTGTCCTTGGGAGATGGCAACCGTATATCATCCTTTTGGCATGATATGTGGCTGCAGGGCCTAGCGCCCAAACAGATTGCCCCACTCTGTTTCAAACTGGCTTGGAGAAAAAATATGACAGTGGCTAAAGCTTTGCAAGGGAACTCTTGGATGCGTGGGCTCAGGCGTATGACAACTGATCAAGAGCTCAGGCAATTTGTCAAACTATGGAGAGATATACAAACCTTGCAACTTTCATCACAGCCGGACAGTATCACCTGGAGCCTATCTTCAAGTGGAGAAAGTCAAATCGGCTTATGATGCTCAGTTCATTGGACCGTTTTCAACTCACCAATGGGAAAAGGTATAGAAGGCGAAGGTTGAACCTAAATGCAGGTTCTTTGTGTGGTTGCTCCTACAACAGAAAAATCTTAACAACTGACAAGATCCTGAGGCGTGGGGGAAAAGCAAACCCAATTGGCCAGCTATGCAGAATTGAGCAGGAATCGGCATTGCATATGGTGGCGAACTGCTCCTTTGCAAAATTAACCTGCACACAGGTAGCCCAGAGGATAAATCTGCCCATGCCTATGCTGTAGCAACCGGCGACAAGAATCAAACAGTGGTGGTTACAGATGATCGGGCGAGAACCTGATGCAGAAAAGGCTAGATACAAGGAGCAAGCAGTTATATATCTTGTATGGAATTTATGGAAGAAGAGATGCCAAAGAGTGTTTGATAATAAGGCACTGAACCATTTGGAACTAGCAGCTTCGATTGAGCAGGACGTGGTGTCCTTCAACCTGGGACACGGCGGTAGTAATATCTCAGCGTAACACTCTTGTCTATTGTTTTCTTTGGGTGGTTGTTATTGCCCAAATTCTCTTCGTGTAAAATTTGGGTGAACTTGTAAATATGTACTCTCTTTCTCCTTGAATGCAAAGGCAGAGTACCTGCCATTTTCATTCAAAAAAAAAAGATTGCCTAGGATCTAAAAAAACTAAGGGACTTGGCGCGATTAATAGGCACCGGCCTTTATCTTTTTTTTCTTACATAACATTTTGATTATCCACTTCCTGAGGTGAAGATGGACGCTACCAAAGTATTATTTGAATTAAGGCAATGGAAGAGAAAGAAGGGAATCAGACAAAATAAAGTGACATCTAGAGATTCTTAAGTGTGAGTGGTGGTTTAAGTGCAACTGATATTTTTGAATTGATAGGATGTTCTTCCATGTTAAGTCGTCCTTTTTTTTCTCATGTTAAGGTCAAAAGTCTTGAATATAGTAAAATTTTGTTAATAACCTTAGCTTTATAATTTTGAGTGGGGGCGTATTTGAGTGGGGGCGTATGCCCCCACTTATTTTCATGTAAGTTCACACATGTGTGTTAGTTTTGCTTAGTCTCTACTCCCTAGTCATTTTAGCGAGTCGCATTTTAGTTATTTTTAGTGCTTACCCGTGCTCAATTCTTCTTTCCTAAGTGAGTTGTCACAATATGTGTTGACGTTGCTTCATTTCTCACTAGATATTGTTGTGTTTTAGCTGTGCTCGATGCGACAATCTAGAGCCAATTTTAATAGTTGTTGGAGTATTTGTTTTTCTGGTGAATTCTTTTGACTTGGTGAAGTTATAGTTTCTTGAGTTTTTTTATGGTGGAGTTAGTCGGGTAGTTTTTAAAAAAACATATAATTAGCAACCGGAGGTTTTAAACGGTTCCGACACTCGATTTTATGTAGCGTCGAATCTCGTGTGAATTTGATATCGTTAGAGTTTTATGGTCTAAGTTGTATTTCAGTTATGGGCGTGCATCATATATTTAGTTGGGTTTGTACGAGTTCTTTTAGGACTAGGCATATGCTATCTTTGATTCTATCATTTCGTTTCTTTTGGTATATTCATTTCTTTAAGTCCAATCAGTATGTTATAATAAATAGTATAACACATATTGTATATTGTATTGAACTAGTGTAATATAAGAGTTATAGTGTGTCACCACTAATACTTACAATGTGTTTGTCGTTTACTGTTATACTACAATTATAGTGTATTTACTATTGATCATCTTAGAGCTCAGATATTGGTATGTTGTTGGCAGTTTTAAGAACGCCAGACGAATGTCTCACGGATCGCCAGCATAGGAATCCGCAAAAGCAATCACAAGCTCCAGCTGATTTCTCAAGGTTTTAAATAGCTTCGCCAATGAAAAACTACACGCTATAGTTTCATTTAACCTGCTATAACTAGTTATAACCAGATATAGGCTGCTATTTACGATCTTTAGAAACCTGACCCTAAACTCTTTATCCCGCTGTTTAAAACACCGATTTCTTCGATCTCAGTTCTCAGCTCCTGAGACGGTACGCTGCACCCGAGCGATGTCCAGCGCTGCCTTCCCGTTGAGCTTGTTGCTCTGCTGATGCTCCATGTAGTCTCTGTACCTGATGCCTCTGAACTCGAGGCCCTGGCCGTCTTGCGCCAGCTCCGGGACCGGCTCGACCACGGTGTCCAGGGACGGCGAGATCATGCTGACCATGGACATCCTTGCGCGCTCACCGCCGACCACCGCGCGGTGGAGAGAGCTCTTGTATCTGCCATTGCTCACGATCTGCACGCACACTCGCACACGTACAATGGCATGAAACGCTGCCGTGACGACTGACAAGAGCTCGTGAAACCAAACCGCGATGCGCGGCGGCGTGTGGTTATTACCTCCATCTGGTCGCCGGCGATGACGAAGAACGCGCCGGGGAGGGGTGTGGCGAGGACCCACTGCCCGTCGCGCTCGACCTGGAGCCCGTCGACGCCGTTCTGGAAGAGCAGAGTGAGGAAGCCATGGTCGGAGTGAGGCGGCAGTCCAAGGCCGACGTCGTCCGGACCTGCGTACGGCGGGTAATGGTTTGCAGTGAGGATCTGGAAGCATGACTCGAGGTCCATGGCCTCGTACACGCGGCCGCGGTCGAGGCCCAGGCTCTCGGAGATCGCCGTCGCCAGCGACAGCAGCAGGTCTCTCGTCTTCACGGCGTACTCCGTGGCGACATCCCTGACGACCACACGCACGAATCATACAGCTTCTTTGCAGTCTGCATCAAGTGGTGATGCCGAAGTGGAAACAGACACAGTGGAATTCGTACGTATACTACCTTAATTTTGCAGGCTTTGCAGGACAGTGGAACTCAGGGTGGACGAACATCTTGAAGTAGTCTCTCCAGTACCTGGCCCCGTCGACGACAGAGTAGAAGCCTGATCCGATGCGTACAGGATCCATCGGCCCGGCCTCCAAGTACTCTGCCTTCTCCTCCTCTGGTAAACTGAACAGCTCCCTGCATGTCTCCATCACCGCTTCTTTGAGATCCTCAGGCACGCCATGGTTGATCACCTTCATGTCATGCCAGAAGCCAGATCGAGACACTCAATTTCTAGCGAATTGAGACGAGACTCTTGTAGGTACGTACTACGTAGCAACAAGAACAGCATGCGTCGCAAGCGTTTCAAAGGTACCATGAAGAAGCCCCAGTCCTCGCACGCCCGGCCGAGGTCCCGGATGGCCTGCGCCCGCTGGTCGGCCGCGCCGTTGACGAGGACGTCGTAATCGACGACGGGGATGCCGGCGTCCCAGCCGCAGGTTCCGACGTCCGAGGGCACGGCAACGGCAGCGGGGCCGCTGTGCTCGCCGTTTGCGCACGGATCCGTGGGGTGATGTAGAGAAGTTCCCGCCATGATTGTGCAGCTCAGGGACAGTAGACGATTCTGGAGCGGCGAAGAGTTATCGGAGTTAAGGACGGCAGCCGGTGGAGGTGTTTGCTTGGCACAACCCGGCGAAGGACAAGGATACGCAGTGCGGCGTACATGACAAGGCAAAGCCACATGATACATGCATGATCCAGCAGGTGTTGTGTACTTTTGTGAAGATATTTTGAAGAAAGCTAAACAACACCGAATGTTTTGTGCAATTGTGCCTCTCCGCCACTCGAATTTTTCAGCCAATGCAAATACGTCACGGGTCCTACTTCCCCAACTTTTGCGAGGTTAGAGTTTGGGTTCAGGATTTCAGTATGGGGATTACTGTAATCTCTAGACTTAGAAAGGGTGGTCAGGGAAGTAGCCGGCTTGTCCATGGCGGCGGACGCCAGGAATGATGGCAAGGCGGTGTGCGGGGGTGGAGGAGGGTGGTTCGGCAAGGTAGGGGCAGGGTGCATCTGGAGTTGTTTGTCGAGCGGTGGTCGGGGAGGCCCTCAGCCCAGCGGTGGTGGCCGATCGTAGGGGTGGGGGTGGGGTGCCGCCACCTATGGGTGGCTAGGGACGACCGATCGGACGGGGTAAGGGCGGGGGTGTCCAACGTCGTTCGTTAGGGGTGGCGGCGGCAGACAGCGACGGTGGTGACATCGCCGGAGTTCGGAGAGGCGGAGGCGTTGGGGAGGAGGGTAGCGTGAAGATGAATGGGGACTGGGCACGGTCGGATTTGGTCTTAGGCGTAGCAGTAGAAGACATATATAAAGTTGAGAGAGAGGTGGAATCTTAGTCATTGGATCCAGACCAGACGATCAAAAAATCAGTTATTGAGATGAGCTGAAACACTCGTTGTTCTCTAACCAAACTCCGCTCCACAAGTAAGCAAAATAATAGTGGTCCACGGTAAGACTTTGTTTGGGACAAAGAAATACTCCTCATATAATAAAAAGACATGAAAATAGATAGGGGAAACAATGCTATAGAGATGTTTAAAACATACGAATGAAACATTATCTCCTGTTTTTTAAATTTTGTGCAAGGAACAAAAACCAGAGATAAGAGTGGATGGTTTAGTTTCTACAAAATCGTGTCAGTATTCCTAAGGAAAGCAGTCTCCAATTTCATTGTTCCAACTTCCAAACCTTGTGCCCCTTCTTTTCCTCCTTTTTATCTTCCTTAGGTCTAGCTATGAATTTTCTTTGTTCCAAATGGGGTCCAAAATGTAACTAGCCCACTTGCTAATTTAGGCAAACTTCTTTTACCTTCCGTGCCAAGAAAATATCATTCCCTTTCTTCTAAATTAAACTATATTAAATCTTTTCTAAATTAGACTATATCAAATTTGACTAAATTCACATAAAGGGGAATACTGATAATTCTCTTTATACTCATTATGAAATATATTTTTGTGAGATGCATATCATATATGTTGACACTTTCACAAAAACACTTCAAGGGATAACATTTTAGCACCATTATCGTCTAAACAGTATTTCCAGGTGTGTTTCCATAGACATGAAATGACTTAATATATTCAAACATGAAAAGGGAGAATTGATTATTTATTTTTATTATACAACCTTAATGTTAAAATAGAGAAGTAAAAAAATTGAAGTAATATCTTCATAGAAACTTTTGAACATATCTTACAAAATGATATCTCAACACGTTGACAAAAATAGAAAATAGAAAAAATAAAATCGCAATGCGCAAGCTTGAACATGCACTGATCTAGAAATGGTCCAAACAAAGCTAAAAATAGTCCTTTCACAACATAGGAAATAAATAAACTCTGACTCTGAGATATGAATGCGCTGATCGTGTCTTCCTTACGCCATCTCTACCACACGCAACATACGACTTGGTTGAGACAATTCATTCCTGTCGTATCAAAATGTTAGATTTTCTAATACCTTATTTCTAGGTGTGACGGGCAAAACTGAAAGCGAAATCGTACGACTAATTGGAAAAGCTGGATGAGCTGTGCCACAATTAATTATCCCGGCATTAATTTGGACTTTAGCTTGCTCTCAAGGAAAAAACGCCATATTAATTTTACGTACTCTCTCTGATCCTTTTCAAAACTGTGTGTGCTGGGAAATTTAAGGAACACCCTTTCTGATGATTAAGTTAATGTGTCCGGCGGGTAGCGCCTTCAAAAATGTGTCCTAGTCTTGATGTGTTTGCTTGCAACAAGTAGCCAACTGGGATCGGAGTAGCTGATGGTTCCATGTTTGCATGGACCAGTTACGTGAGATGGTCATCACTACTGTAGGGGTCATTTCGAGAAAATTATGGTTATAATCATTTCTTCTTGGCAGCGTCGAGACTCGAGAGGGCAACAGGCAACTATAGGTGGTATCAGGGCAATCCCCCGCTATGGAACCATCTACTATTAGGTACTCTCCAATCTCCATGCGTTCTCGAAATGGTGAGATTCTAACATTCAAATTTTGTACGTACCATATAAATGATTTAATTTCTTGTCCGACCAAAATGCATATACACTTTCTTTTACTCAGTCTAAAACACTCTTTCAGTACAAAATAGAGAGATTCAAACATAAAGATTGCCGTAGTGCTTAAATAAATCCATAGATTCTCACCGTAAGAAGCTGATACTCCATCGAACCAAACGAATGGAGAATCTGTTTTTAACCGAAAGTTACAAGTTAATCTTATATATACACACCGACTCTACAAATCTGCCGCCGAAAAGAGGTCCCTCTGCAGTTGAATCACTGACGCGTGGGTCCAGCCCCACGTGTCAGTGACCACACAGTACTGCCACAGCATCTGGTTTCCGACAAGAATACTTTCCTAGCTTTTTACTGCGATACTGTACTCTGACTGTGACTCTGAGAGGCCTTGGGCCACGTCAAACATGGGTTGGCAGTGGGCACGCCCCGCCGTCGCACTGCTCCACGGCCCTGCCGTCGCCGGCGACCTTCGCGCCCTTTGCCGCCAGGTCGGCCTCACCACGCCGCAGGGAGCCCCACGCCGGCAGCCTGGCCGAGAAGGTGCGCGCCAGGAGCGACATGTTGGGCCACCGGCCCGAGTTGCCGAGCCGGACGCTCCGAGCGGCGCGGGCGCCGCCGAAGCCGCGGGCCGTCTGGACGCTCGCCGACCGCCGAAGGTTGCCCGCCGCCACAACCTCCCGCAGGACGTGGTCGGGCAGCCTCAGCGTGTACCGCTCGGAGTCCGAGGCCTCAGCGGCGGGCGCGGGCGCGGCGAGCGAGTGCCCCGTGGTGTGCGAGCGCGGGAACTGCGCGGGCCCGCGGCCGGACTTGGTCCGCAGCGCGCGCTTGACGCTGCCGATCCGCATCAGCTCCGAGGCCTCCTCCCTCCTGACCCTCTCGTCCTCCGTCTCCCCGGCGTCGACGACGACGACGACGGCCACTGCCGCTTCTGGCGGCGGCGGCGCGGCAGCAGGAACATCGTGCTCGGTCGTCGGAACAACACCATCTGGGAGTAGAGGGAGACACCGTCGCGGGTGGCGGGGCGGCGGCGTCGGGGGCGAGGACGGCGCGGCAGACGGGGCAAGTGATGTGGGACGCGAGCCAGGCGTCGATGCAGTCGGCGTGGAACGCGTGGGCGCACCTGGGCAGGAGCCTGAGCGCGTCGCCGTCGTCGAACTCGCTGAGGCAGACGGCGCACTCGAGCGCGCCCTTGCCGGCCTTGTGCGCCTTGACGTCGGCGTAGGCCATGGTGGGGAAGGAGTCGAGCACGGCGCGGTCGAGCCCGCGCGCCGCCCTCCTGGACCGCGACGCGTACGCGAGCCCCGGCAGGTGCGCGGCGTCGGCGGGGTGGTCGTCGGGCCCGCCGAGGGGCGGGCCCGCGCAGCGGCGGAGGTAGATGGAGAAGAAGCCGAGCAGGAAGAAGGCCGTGACCAGCACCACCATCACGATCGCCATGGACGGGTTGAAGCTGCCGTTGTTGACGTTGGGGTAGTTGGGCCCCTGCGCCGCCGCGGTGCCCGCGCCGCCCAGCGCCGCCGCGGCGAGCAGCAGCAGCCCGCGGCGGCCATTGCTCGGGCCCGCCATCTACTAGCTAGCTCGCCTCTAGCTTAGCTGGGGTACGAAGTCTGAACGGACGGGCGGGAGGGTGGGGTGATGCTGGGATGGAGAGCAGGCGGCCTCAGCCTCGCTTCCGTTGTTCCGTCGTCTCCTTTTTTCCGGTGCAGTGGCACTGGCAACGGGCGAGCGTCCAAACGTGAGCTGGGAGGGAAACGGATAGGATATAACAAGGGGCTGCACGGACGCGAGAAGACGACGTTCCCGCACGCCTGCGGCCTGCAGCATGCGGCCATGTGGGGTTTTCTTTTATTTTCCGTGGCGCGCCGGTTCGTGGAGACCAGGTGCTCGGCTGCGCTGCGTGCCTGGTGCCTGCCGTGCGCTCTGCGCGAGCATAAACAATGGCGCGGCGTGGTTTGGTGCGGGCGGAGAGTCTGGTGCTGCCATTATTTTGCTCTGATTCTGGAAGGCTTCCAGCCGGCTTCCTGCTTCGACTCTGGGACGCACTTTGATCTGATCAACGAAGCATCAGCAGATTTCAGATCGCCCCGGCCGGCAGGCAGGCTCCACCGACGCGTGGATCCAAACATCCAAAGAATTGCAGCCTGCAGCTGCAGGCATACCAATGTTTTGCTCTCCTCCTTGATCGTCTCTGATCCATCTCTGTCATGATAGGTGAGAGCACGGACGATACTGAGGTTAGCTCTGCTCAGCTGTTAGCATGAGTCGGTCAGTCGTTTTAAACTTGGATAGATTTGGGCGCCTTTCATCCCAACCTACCGCAATTTCTCTCAACTAATATATTGCATACGTGCTTTGTTTAATCTATTTCATTCAATCGCGGTAGGCCACATCCACAATGGAGCGGTCAAGAAGCCAGTGGTTGCTAATGACTTGTGAGCAATGGAGTCGTCGGCAGCGACACGACCGACGAAACGACCTTTGCGTGTGCAGGGAACGCAGCGTTGTTTACTGCTGCTCCTAGGGTTCTTCCAATCCACGTCCACGAGGCCCCGTCCCCCAGCGCGCGCGCCCGGTCAAACCCGACAGCTCGCACGGCGGGGCTGGACGGACGGCGTGGTTTTTCTCCGCGGCCGACGGGAGGCCCGGGACCGGCCGAGGTCAGCGAGAGATCCGATGGCGCCGCCGGTGGCCGTCGGATGGTGAGGGCGGCAGAGGCCCGCTGGTGGTGATTCGGGCGACCTTAATGTGGTGTGTCCGTGTGTGAAACCGAAAAGGGAAGAACTCGCACGGGCAGTCAGGGCCACAGGGGCAGGAAACGAAAATCTCCCGCTGCACGTACGTGGCGGCGCCGTGATGGCAATGGCGAGGACGGGCGTGGATCCGTTGACGATGGGTGCCGGGTTCCGGTGGATCCCGTCACGTAAAGAGAAGCCCAACACCTACCACTCACTTGCTGTGTCTGTGTGCGTGTGCACCAATTTTTCGGCAACAAGGGTACACACAGGCTTCAGGCCTGTAACCACTCACAAAACTGCTCTGATTAGTACTGTACAGTAGAAGTGAGGAAAATGCGGTCAGTAATTCAGAATAGACTATGTGGCAGGGAACGGATAAGCAACGGCAGCACAGTGCCGTACCCGCACGTAACAGCTAGCGAACGGGAGGCCACTGTCACTGGGTTCATCATGTTTTGCAGGCAGGAGCCGGAAACGGGGAGAGATGAGATAGTCCAGAGGGTACACGCACCTTATCGGCACAGTGGAATCTCGTTCTCACCGTCTCTGTCCACTCTTCACATCATTGCCAAGTGGTTTTCCTTTAGTACTTCAGATAAGCAGGAAGAATTCTGGGTCACTGGACCTTTTGTTTTTTCAGCAAAGGCTGCGTTTCCTTGATTTTCCCTGATGGGTCAGATGTTTGGCAGAAGGAATGCGGATAGCTTGGGAAACCAACGAACAGTGGCATTTCGAGTCTCTTTACATGAGCACTTTTGAACCAACGGAATTGCTCTAACAGGCTATCTTGCTTTATGTAGACATAATCAGACTATACCCTGTAGGTGCCCTTCTCCTATCATGTCACTAGAGACAAAAGGCACACGAGGCATCCGGCCACAAGCAACATGTAGTTTTGGCGCATGAGTGGTGAGCCACCTGCATGTGAGGCAAAAGGATCATGTCAAAGCAGGAGGGCATGAACTTACCGAACCAAAATGTTTTAAAGGAGGCACTTGCTGCTGCATCAAGCAAAATGAGCATCAATAGCACTAATGATAGCAGATCCTTTTTTTGAAACATAATGACAAATTGACAATGATAGCACTGGATTCTGTTACCCTGATGAAACGCTAGCCCCTACTTCGTGAGCTATTTTCTGTTATCCTAATGATATCAAATCATAGAGTTAACTGATATTGATGTATTATATACCTAATTTTAGAATTGTACACATAGTACAAAATGACTTGGCTCATCGGAAGAATTAGTAGTTCTCCAGCTCAAACGTATGTAAGCGGGGTTTAAAAAGCGTGCTCTAAAAATGGCTGGGTGCTGAAAATAGCAGGAAGAGAAGTGGCACAGATGAGCATCTTACCAATAAGATAACCATTCCTTATGTTCCATTCATAGTCCCAGTGCACACTGTTGCACTTCACTGTCCAATAAGACCAGCCAAAGGATGCTTCACCATAGACCTCTAATTGTGTTTTTCCAAACAATTGATATTGAGCTTGTGAAGCGCCTGTCACATTCCATTCATTTACCCACTCTCCTGAGTAATGTAACAACAGGGGGTAAATAAATTAGAATAAGAGCATCTGATACAATGAGGTACAATGGAAGAGCAAATAGTATCTGGTAGAATAAATTATCATTGTAAGACTTGGAGGGAGTGAAACAATTTTGATTAGATGGAACCTAAATTTTAAATGAACTATATGAGATGTCTGAGCGAAGTTTAGCATTTTGATATAAGATATTTTGCATAAACAGAGGATTTCAAATAGAGTTTGCAGGACCTACCGATAAAAACAAGAGGTCCATTTGCACGATTTAAGGACTGTACTTGAGGCAGTCTGTTCTTATAAATGAACTGTATGTTCTCTGTAGCATTCAGTGTTTCAAAATAAGGATCAAAGAGGTTGTAATAATGTAAGTCTACAACTGTCTTTGTTGCACCCAGGTAAGCCTGGTAAAGCTCCATTGGGTCTGCATTCCCAATCCTCTGACAGAATATAATATAAGCAGTGTCTGAATAACTTCGTACAATCTGGTAGCCTGTTTTGTAATATGACACTAGAGTATCTAGTGGGACTGCAGCTGCAGAAGGTTCATTCAAAAGCTCGATACCTAGGAGAGAAGTGCTGTCCGCATATCTGCAGGTAAAAACACAGCATGCCTTGTTAGGGCTAAGGAAACTGTGACACAGATTCTTATGAGTAATATTATCTGAATTGATTCTCAGTGGATCCAAAACGAAGCTCCTCTTTTTCATGATTGGTAAACAAATTTAACATTATTAGAGCTAAAGGCTTCAAGTAGGAGACGAGTTTCGGAGCATGAAAAATAAAATTCTTATTATTATTGTAACCAAAAGTTGACTTGTACTCAGATAACATTCTTATAACCGAAGATTATATCTATGAACAGAAGGTCTAGTCTACATAATGTCCGCATTCCAGAAGGCCTAACAAAGATCGGCATTGAGAATTGAGATACCCAAAGCCCTTTCCTATCTTGCTGGTGTCTTTACAGTTTGCATACCCTCATGTTACTCATGTCATGACAAAAATAATTGTTTTGGCCAATATAGAAGAACTTTCAAATCTTAAAAATGCAATATTAGGGGCTTGGATAGTTTGGAAGCACAGAAATAATTGTGTTCGATGGAACTTCGCCAAACCTTGCTAGGGCTTTGTCCCTCGCCTTATACAAAATGAGATTGTGGGGTATTGCAGGTGCCGGGGGCATTTCGTACCTGGCTGGCCTGTTGCCTAAGTAATTTGTTTAGTCAGTCGTTGTTGTGTCTTAGAAGGCAATAATGTATTTATAAACCCTAAGGCGCGAGTGTGGCATGTTAGTTTTGGGGTTTCTTTCTCCCTCTCCTGATTTAATGATATCAGCACTCCTGCATGTTTAAGGAAAAAAAGTGCATGTTACCTTTGAGCTAGAAAATTAATGACGTCCAATGTTGTCTGTATGTTAGCTTCTGAAGGCCAATCTACTGAACCATCTCTGCTTGCACTGTGCTCCATTCCATTTTGAGATCCTGGAGCCGCATGAAGATCAATGATGCACTTCAAGCCGTAAGTCCTGATCTCAAAATCATAATATGATGGCATGCAGTCTCAAAACTTCAAAAAGAAAATTTTGTCAAAAAAATCAAGAACAGTTTAGAGGCTAGACCTACTGTGCCCAATAGAATGCTCTATCGAGTGCATTCAGGGAGCCACCAACAAATGGTGCTGGTGGATCAGGATCATATGCAATCCACCATCCAACTGGAATCCTGACTGCATTTATACCGTTCTGTGAAATAAAATAGAAATCCCTTCCAGTCACAAAGTTCTTTCGGTGTTCCTGCAAATCGTATGAATGAGCAACAAAACATAAGGAATGAAAAACTGTGCACTGCAAGCTGGGAGGAAATGATATGGCTATGGATATGGAACTTACTGACAAGACTGACTTTGCCTTCTCAGGCCCATATCCATTGGCAAGCTGGTAGTCTCCATGCAAGTTATTAGCAACAACTGTCATCTCAAATGTTGCCATGACATTATCCCATCCTGGTTGGGAAGGGTAATTCGATGTAAGCTGATTATTGCTTGTGACCTGAATAATGTAGTATTTGTCAACTTTCCTGACGTTGTTTCTGAAGTGTAAGCTGTTCAGTTTTCATTTCATCAGAAAGAATATAATGAAAAGGCATAACTGCTGCCATTTCTTAATGATGGTAAGAGCAATACCTGCAAATAGCTCCCATTTAAAAGCTTGATAAGAAGCATTGTACTGTTCCTCTCGATGTAAAATGTTTCAGAGACCCCAGGTGAATCTACTGTGGCTGAGATCACATCGCCATCACTTGCTGTCAAGAACTGACCACTGAAGCAACGGAACTGAAACTCATTCATAGAAACTCTCCACAGCTGACAAGAGCACCAAGACGCCAAGAAAAGATGCAGTTCAGTTTCCCTGCACAACTGTGGTAATGGGAGAGCACGAGGCAGGCACGCGGGCCACAGCGTACCTTGAAGGTCTCCCATGAAGATGCGGCATCTCGATCCACTGTCACGTTGCCACCGCCGCCGTCACCTGCACTCACATACTTCTGAAGCCCCACTGATTTGAGCTGCACCTGCGTGCCATCCTGAAGCAAACCAGGTTTCACATGAGAAGAAGCAATCAAAAAAAGGGACACAGCATTGCCCACACCACATCATGAGCTGAGCAGCAGAAGACCTACAAGCATGTCTCGGTTAGGAATGCCGTCAAACAAGGAGGGCTTGATCCACCCCTCCACCACCAGCCAGCCTCCCAAGTTGACCGCCCTGACCTTGGAGAAATCACTGTCTGCGATGACGGAGAAAGAAGAATACAGCACCATTGCACCAAGGCAGTCAAATGATTACCCAACGCAACGCGCAGCGAAGCAGGTCAGAGTAGTGTGAGAGTGCCATGAGGCAAATGAGCACCTGTTGACGAATATGCAGGTCGGAGAGCGGACAGAAACAGAATAACCAAGAGACCAGCACGAGGACGCCTCGTCTCATGTGGGCAATCCATCGAGCACCCGGTGAGCGCAGGTACCGGCCGACGAGGCAAGGTCGGCGGGGGCTTGTATACCAGGAGGAAAGGGACAGCAGATTCCAAGTCCATCGGGGACAAAAACTGAGAGTGATGTGGCGCGGCCGATGAGGCCGGAAGTCTCGCCTTTTCCTGATGCTCCGCTGGATGCCTTTCTTATCGCAAAGTTCATCCCAAAGACGGATGGCGACGCAAACGGGCACCACACCGCACACCGGAAACAGAAGCCGCCGCCGCCGCCGCCGCCGCTCGCTTTCTCGTCGGCCTCTTTTCTCGCTCGCTGGTGGCACCGCCGCGGGCCCGCGGCGCTGAAAGACCGACACCATCTTCTCGGCTCTCCGGAGATGCAGTTGAGAGTTCAGATGAGTCCAGTCTCCACTCCCCACTCTCCGGTGTCCCAGTGGCTGGGACTTGGGAACTTGGGAAGACGCTCGATGGAGGCCGCTGCGTGGCGCGTGGGCTGACAACTGTTACAGCCGGCCCAGCCCTTGAGCTAGGTTGGTGGGGCCGCATAGCTGCGTTACGACATAGAGCCCGCACCGCGCGTGTTCTGGGCTCAAAGTGGAGCACGCCCACTGCCAGGAGCCCGCGCTCCAGTTATCCAGTACCACCAGATCGGGCCGTGCTGCTGTGACTGTGAGTATTCGAAAAATTTCCTCCATTTTTTTTCTGAAAAGAATTCATTTCCTCAACCTTTTATTTTGAAAATTTACAATTTGTTATGCTCATGATTTTCTCATGCAGGATTTATTATGATAAATTGTAAACGTAACTTTTCTAGAATAGAGGGAAAATGGTTTCCACAACTTTCTATATACAAACTTATGTATCTAGATTATACGTATTTTTTTGGAAAACTTATCTACACTGTAAAAGAGCGAATTTTCACAATACCATTTTCACTCAATGAAAACATCTGTATCCCTCACATTGGCTCCACTAGACAGTTTGGAAAGGATTGAAAAGGGTTAGAAAGGGCCTAAAACTGATAGAAGGAAAATGTTTTCACCCTTTGGCCTTTTATTTTCTCACCTCGTTTTATACTCATACCCATAAATAGTTTTCTTGCCTTAAAATTAATGAAAAAGAAGTAAATCAATCAACTTTTCTTTTAATTTTTTGTTCATTTTTTCTCCCATTCCTTGATTGTTCGCACGTGCCTCTACGCTAGTTCTAATAACTCGTGACATATAACCTTTTTTAGAAAAGCTATTTGCAGAAGTCTTATTTTTTGAACATACATATGACTTCTGCGCACAATTTTTTGTTTGTCCACGCAAGTTTGTGTGACAACAACTTATCTAATGAGTAGACTAAATTTGTGTAAAAGAAACTAAAAAAATAAAAGCAATGGACATGGGAAATCCTCTGTTAGAAAATGTTCTAATGAAGACCATATTGTTATATCACTATAACTCTTGAATTTTCTAATGACTATTTAGGTCACCTCCAATGGCAAGCTATGTAACTAGCTAATTAGATTCCTTCTCTCTTTCTGCGTGGACAGAAAATACGAAGAAAAATAACTTTTGAATTTTCCAGGGACTACTTATCCCTTTGACAGGCTGTGCTCATGAATCTTTGTCGGATTTTTTTTTACAGAATTTGTCTGATTCTGATCTGAGGGTGGTTGGTAAACTGTGTCGCCCGCCGATCATGGAACTGTGTCTCCAGCTAGCTGGGCCTGAGCGAGAGACGAGAGCAATGCTGTGCGTGCGGCGCGCCACGTTTGCGCGCGTAGCATGCCGACCCTGTATATGTTGTGGCCGCGCATGGCTAGCGTCCGGACTGTCGGGTTCATCATCTTCAGATTCCGCTATGTATGGACTGTTGCACGGGTCGGAGTTGAGAGCAAGGTTGTTGGTAATAACAGTAGGCGGTGCAGATTACTACTCACGAGTAGATCCAATATTAATAACTTGCTGTTGGCAGCAAGCCAAAAACAAAAAAAGGTCTACCAGTCTATATGGCATATCTATCGTGAATGCTGTGCTGGCCAACCAGCTTTGCTTCTTAGAAGTATTACTGATGTATATGTACAGTAGTTTATGGGGCTAGGAGTACGGTTTCAATTTACACGTTAGACCTGACCCTGACGATCATGATCGAGAGGAGACAACTTGACCTCATCTCAAGCTAGCAAGTTGCGGAACAATGCCGGTGTCCAGAATATGTTTCTCTTGCAGCCACAAAAAATCATGTCCGTGAAGTTATCTTGAAAGATACTTTGCAAAGTTTTGGGCTTTTGTAAATCACTACAGAATCTCAAACATATTTAACTGCCAAAATATTTTTTGTAACTAGTTAATTTGCATCGGTGTATGGGCATGGCCGGCAAAAAGTTTGGAGTGGCCCTCGAGTCTTGCCTTCGGCTCTTATTCTTCTTTTCAGCATTGAACTTGGATCTAACACCCGAGAACATACATTTGAATATGTTCATTAGTCCAGATATCTTTGTTACTTAATTGCCAAAACATATATATGATAACATGGTATGAGAGACCATTTTCGTTTCACATCTCCCAACTCCCACCCCACTTTTTTAGTTCATACTATTTTACTTGATATTCATACGATCATGTACATATATAGTATATGCTATGCTACTACGAGCAAACTTGATTGGGGTCCAACGCCTAACCAGTCCCGGTGACTACGGGTGCAAAAATACATCTATTATGGGTGTGGTTAGATATACTAGGCCTAACGATAGATGAGTTTTTACTCCACAATTTTTTTACAGGAAGTTTTTACTCTACCCTTGACCACCCCATTGTCACTCCTACTATTGCCGTCGACACCTACCCACGTGGCCGCACCACATGCCGACAATTACCAAAACTATCGTCGATTACATGTCGTGAGAGCAAATAAAGGTCGCTGATGGTTTTTCACACTCGGTTACTATCAGTGCCTTGTACGTAGTGAGTTTTAACTTTTAAGTCCTCCGTGTAAATTAATGAGGTCTCATTTTAAAGTAACAAGTGACATGTATCAATGATTGGAGGAAGCATCTTACTATTATTAATCGGAGACTCGTTTTAAGTCTCCACATGAATAATCATCAGACGCGCAGGAAAAAATATGAATCTTAGAAATTCTCATAAAAATTAGAAACATATGGCCGTCCATCATGTAGCTCTAATAATAGTAGCCATTAGATCTATTACATTTTAAAAAAAGATTATCCACCATGCCATTATAAAAAATGAAATAAAATAATCTCCTAAATTTATATAAAAATTACTCGACATACCATTATGAAAGATGAAATAAAATAACCCCTTAAATTAATAAAAGTTACAAC
The DNA here is from genome assembly GCA_030272315.1 of Paspalum vaginatum. Lineage (NCBI taxonomy): Eukaryota > Viridiplantae > Streptophyta > Magnoliopsida > Poales > Poaceae > Paspalum > Paspalum vaginatum. Next base: position 38,065,511 of record CM059018.1, read on the forward strand.
TATGCCATTATGAAATATGAAATAAGATAACCCCTAAATTTGCATAAAAGTTACCCCATGCCATTATAAAATATGAATTAAATAACTCCTAGCTACATTTGTATATAAATTACTCACCATGCCATTATAACATATAAATTAAAATAAGCCTAAACTGCATAAAATTACCTGATACTTTCATCATGAAAGATAAATTAAGATAATTTCTAAATGTTCATGTAAATTACCAACAATGTCATTACAGAAGATGAATTAAAATAATCAAATATAATATTACTAAAGATTAAATATATAACTTATAAAACTCTAACTCGTACTAAAGTACGGATTGATTCAAATCCAAATCCTTCCACTAAACGCCTAAAATCAAGCAGATGCACGCACACAAGACACCAAAGCATGGCAGAAAGGGCGGCTAGCCAGGTACAGTACTAGCTCCTGCAGAGCGGCAGAGCCTGACGAAGTGACGAGGCCCCGGCACGGTGGCGGCGAGCGATGGCCAGGAAAGACAAGCGAGCCCTGGCCTAGCGAGAATATTTGCGCCGCGCGCCCGGCCGCGCCGCTGCGGAATCTGGCGCATGCTTGTGGACTCCGGCCAGGTTGGTGGTGGCGGTAGCGCCGAGAGCGGACACAGGTTTTCGCACCCTGTTCTGCGCCGGTGCCCTACGCGCTACGCCGCTAGCCCGCTACATGCCGGGGACGGGGAGGCTAGCTACGGCCCCCGGCCACCCCCGGGCGAAACAGTAGGCCGCTGATCGAGAGATCGTTCAGGGGACTCCAGCGAGGAGGCTCGTCAGGCCGCCGGCCTGTCATTCTGTCGCATGCACGCAGTGGTTTCAGGTGCGCTAGCTGAGCTGCGTGTATAGTAAACCTTGAGACCTGTGTACACATCTGCAGCACACCTGATGACCTGATGATCAGCCCGGCCCGGTCACAGTCCCACTCGATCGATCGGCTTCGTCCAGATCCATCGACCATCGATCGATGTGATGGAGTGTGTGGCTGGAGCCGGATCGGACAGCACGAGAGATGAACCACCAACACGTACGTACGCGTACGTGTACGTAGAGTCAGAGAGATCCTTCTTCCTCGCATAGAATGCAAGCAGGCAGAGAAGTTGGTGCGTGCTGCACGTACGTCGTGGTACAGGGCTACGTAAGTAGACCGTGCATGCATGGCATCGGGCTGCGTCTCGATCGATCGCTCGCAACATCGCTAGCATATAACTGGGCGGTTTTTTTTCCCGTGCCCCTAGGGGCCAGAGGCCGGCCTGAAAATGACAAATCGTCGCCAGCCAGGTCAGGACGGCCGGCCTCCCTCCGTCCCTCGTAGCCTTTTGTCAATCATCTTTTGTACTGTACTGTACTCGCTCGGCGTAGTGCGTCGAGCTGTCCTTGTACCAGCTACAGCGCTAGCTCTGCAATTGTACATGAACATGCATGCATGCTTGCATTGCATGGGGGTGGGGGTGGATCACACATATTCACGGCATGCAGGGGTCGTCGTCCATGCATATGCATGCATGACTTTTCACCGGGACATCGCGTACACAGATACTGAAGTAGACGTTGAGTATATAGGGCAAGGAGTAGGAGGAGTGGGGGAGCCATCAGATAAAGTTGGGTGCTTTTACAAAGTGAGAGGAGGTTCAGTCTGTATGCATGCAAAAGGAAAGGCCGGGGTGCCTACTATACTACTTACTACTCTCGCCCTCTCGAGCTCGACAGCGCCAACCTTTTCTGCGTGTAGGTGTCGATCCTTGTGATTTTGGGGTCATACTGAATCCAACGTGAAAACGACGACTGTCCAAGAACATATACTATATATATATATATAGTAAATGAGCATATATACATATTGAATCTTTTTAAGAGAATGGCATGGACCAGCAGGGAGTACAATACAGTGCCCATGCATTATTGCACCAGATCAGACTCATGCATCATGAGACTGCCCAAGAATTGAAGGTATTGCCCTTCAAATGCTGATCAGAAGAAGCAAATTTGGCATGTTGAGAACTAATTTAAGGACCCGTCCATTTGGACTGATGTCCGGATATCATCCAGGCCAGTTACTAGCTAGCTAGGGGGGCATCAAACCATTTCCTATGTTATCTACTGCCTGCAATCCCAAGAGATAAGTACGTGTGGACTTGGACGTCATACGAACTAGGTGAGATACAGATAACCCTATTATGCGCCCCCATCCCCAATTATTGTAAGAATCAATTTATATTGGAAGCAAGCAAGGTAACTGCATTTCTTAGGGCGCTTTAAATTAGGGCAGAAGTGCATGGAAGAATTAGAGTAAAATGTGTCCTGGAGTATTTGGGATCATCAGAGGGAAGTGTATACGTATGAATCTTCTGCCCTCCTAACACACAATGTCCTCTGTTTGTTGAATCGACAGCAGCCATATGGTGAATAAAGCAGTTGTGTATGACAGCGTCGTAGTCACGAAGTTCACAACGTCCCAATCAAAATATGCTGCAAAGAGACTGAACTTGGAAATATGAGTTGATTAAAAATATATATATTAGGGGAATGAAGACGGTGTTCTAGCAACAGGGGATAAGCCCCAATCAACATTGGGACTCCGCACTCACTTTTCTCTATATTCATCCCATCCCCACTTGGCATCACAAGACATCACCTGGTGGAGCTTCCTTTTTCGTTACCTTTTGCCAAGGAAAAAGGTATTACATACATGAAAAGTAAATTGTACTTGATGTGGAACCTAATAGAACCTTGACACTAGCTATTCGCCACAAACTTGATGGTCAATTCATCACCTGTCTTGCATTGTGACATGATTTGCTTCTTCTAACCTGCATGGGGTGGTACATATGTGACACCATCAACGGAGATAATTCTTGCACCCCTTTGCAGTACATAATTTAGTTGAAAGATGAACTGTATTTCCCCTACATTTTCCCCACGGAGGTCGGTAACTCCATGTTTTCCGAGATATGATGCTCATGATTAATCCTCCATCCACCCAAAATGTGTGATCATTTCTCGTTTTTAGACACAGTGCTTCCTTGTTATTTATGCTCATAATGGCTTGTTCGGTTAGCATATGATTGAAGCGGATTGGGTGAGATCGACGGGGATTGAATCCCCTTGCACGTTAAAATACCACCAAATACCTCACAATCCCCTTGAGAGAGGAATTAACCGAATAAGGCCTAATTGTGTTTTTTATCCAACGGGGAGGGGGGGGCACGTGCTATTGGTAACATTGTCAAAAGTTAGTTCTAGAAACATATAAGAGAAAGAAGAAAACATGAGAGAGAGGGCGAAATAAATGCCAAATTGGCAAATTACAGTGTCTACGTACGTGGCATTCCTCATCAGAGGAGGTTACTGTGTAATTGAGGGAACAAACAGTTTTAGCCATGCCCGTTCAGGGAGGCATGCGGCTAGTAGCTTCATCTTCATCCTCAGAGATGCCTGGAGATGGCAACAGAATCTGTGGAGCTACAGCACAGCCCTGTACGCCGCCGCACAGGCACGTACAGGAGTCATGACCGTACCATATGCGTGTATACTCGCGAGAGCCCGGGCACAGTGCCGCTATCCATCACACACCAGTCTCCATGCATGCACGCGTGCCCTCTGTGTGGCGGTGTGGCCGCAGACGATAAGTGTACTAGCACCACGTACGCCGTGTGTGCGTAACAAGCAGTACACAAGAACGCAGAGCTCAGCTCCGCCGACCCGGCAGGCGCGGCGCCCCGTACGTGTGTTGACGACGCGCAACGCAATGCGGCTACGGCCTACCAGCACGCATGCATGCACGGGCCAGCACGGCGCACTGCGCACATGCGCCCCCGTGACCGCACAATGATTTCTCTCATCATCGTGCTCATGCGCACCTGCTAGCTTGGCTAAGGGACGAACCGTATCCGATGCATGCCGTGCTGCCGGTCTGCTGCCTGTCCGGCTCCACCCGGACCCGGTGCGCATCGGAGTGCGGCTACGCTAGCCGCCTGCGCCACCGCCGATGATGATGCAACCGCGCAGCTGCAGCCCTGGCGCGACGCCGCGGCGATGACCGATCGATCAGATCAGATGTGCATCCGCAGCAGCTACGGGAAAAAGTTACCGCGTGGCTCCGTCGCCATTTTACCGCGTGGTGGGGTGCTGACCTGGGAACCGCCGTCCTCTTCCGTCCCACCCTGGCTGGCTCTCTGTGTGTGATTGGTAAATTTGGAATGACAGGTTGTGCATTTCGTGCAGTCTAGCGGGCGCGCCTTGTTTTTAGCATCCCCTAGTGTGCGTTGCGTTTCCCAATGGCACTGTGGCAGCAGCAGCATGGCACCTCCTCTGTCCGCCCCTCCTGCCATGCCGTCTCCGTCCCTCCGACCAAATCATGGCCTAATCACACGCACACACCCCTCCACCACCCTCCATCCCCTCCACGCCCCCAGCCACAGCCGGCCCATCGATCCTGAACCTGGGCGCACGCAGTATATAGTTGACTCGTGAGCTCCATATGGGGCTCGCTCTCCAATTCTCCATGGTCCATGACTTAGCTTTCTTCCTCCTCAGCTCAGCCGCAGTCCTTTCGTCTAGCTGATCAGTGGCTCCACGTTACATGCTAGCTGCCTGCACCTCGCCGCGTCCTTGCCTTTAATTTCTGGAGGTTTAGTTTCTTGTTGAGGCGGCATGGCGCTGGAGGCTGAAGGATTCTTCGGCTGCTGGCCTCCCATGGCGGCCGCGGGAGGAGGGTGGAGCTGGGGCCATGGCGGCGGGGCTGTGGACGGGATGATGGCGGGCTTGGATGGGGGCGCCGCCGCCGCCTTCTGGGACGTGGGAGCAGCCTCCTCCTCCTCCGTGATGATGCTAGGGGCTGAGGAGCCCGCCGGCGCCGGCAGCCCTTCCGCGCCGCTGCCGCTGCCGGAGAACGGCGGTGGCATTGCGGTAGATAGTGCGGGCTTTGCCCACGAGGGAGCTGCGTCGGCGGAGGTAATGCTAATGCCGCCACCGCCACCGGCGGCGAGGAGGAAGCGGCGTCGGAGCAGGAGCGTCAAGAACAAGGAGGAGGTGGAGAGCCAGCGGATGACCCACATCGCCGTGGAGCGCAACCGCCGCAAGCAGATGAACGAGTACCTCGCCGTGCTCCGCTCGCTCATGCCGCCGTCCTACGTGCAAAGGGTACGTGGACCTACCTACCTACCTAGCTAAGGCTTAGGTTTTTTTTTTTAAGTCGCGCGCTCCGCGCCATTGTTGATGATCTCGATGAAGATGACGCCGGCCGGCTTATTTGATGCATCAGGGCGACCAGGCGTCCATAATTGGCGGCGCCATCAACTACGTCAAGGAGATGGAGCAGCTGCTGCAGTCCCTTGAGGCGCGGAAGCACGCCCGCCCCGACGGCGACCACCCGTCCCCCGGCGCGGCGCCGCCCTTCGCGGGCTGCTTCACCTTCCCGCAGTACGCGATGAGGGCCGCGGACACGCCGTCTCCGGCGGCAGACGACGGCGGGATGAAGAGCTTTGACGCGAGCGGCAACGAGGACTCCGCCGCCGCCGCCGCGGGGTCGAGGCCGTCGGCCGTGGCGGACGTGGAGGTGACCATGGTGGAGAGCCACGCCAACCTGAAGGTGCTGTCCCGGCGGCGGCCGCGGCAGCTGCTGCGGCTGGTCGCCGGGCTGCAAGCCCACCGCCTCACCGTTCTGCACCTCAACGTCACCAGCGCCGGCCGGACGGGCCTCTACTCTCTCAGCCTCAAGGTACGTTCCGCCGGGGGCCTCGGTTACCGCGCGCATTGTCCGGAACGGCCCCTCCAAACTCCCCCGTCTCCGTCCGTGTCTACCTGTCTCCATGGTTTTCACCCAAGTGGACAGGGGAGTGAGGGTGTGGTTCCAGGCATCGTGTAGTCGTAGAGCTGGCACTAGAGATCAGTAGAGCTATGGCCAACAATTTTTTTAATGTCAAAACGAGCTGAACGCTCTCGTCTTCTGCTTGACACGGCTGCCGCGCAGGTGGAAGACGACTGCTCGCTGGCATCGGTGGACGACATCGCGGCGGCGGTCCACCGCATCGTGGAGGCGATCGAGCAAGAGGAGCAGCAGCAGGAGCCAAGAAAATAACGCCATGCACGCAGGCTTCCAGAGTTCTAGTTGTAGTGCTAGGCTTTTGCTGTTGCCGTTGATGTGTTCGAGCTGATTTCTCGCGTGTTGTCCTTGTCGTTGCCAGCAGGCAGGCGGTAGCAACTGCCTCCTGCATCTAGCAACTTTGCATATCTCCCGCACCGCCGGCGTCGGCCGGCTATGTATGGATGGATGGTTTGTTCGTTCCACGCGGCGCGCGAGTCGTAATAAAAGTGTGCGTGCGTGCATGGGAGCTTACGACGTGACACGCGTAGATCGGGGGCTGTAACGTGTTCACCCCCCGCCCTGTAGGCTGTACAGCCCGCGGGACAACACGTATGGATGACTACGGGCACAATCGCAGAGCAGGGCTTTCAGGGCCCTTGTGCCTGTGCATGGACGATGTATGGGCGTACCTGTGCGACTGGCCGTCTGACCGTACGTGTTCCCCTCGTGAAGCAACATTCCCCAATCGAACTTGGACCAAAGATTCCACGCAGGCGTCCGTCCGGAAGCACACGGCGGTGCCGGGGGCCGGGGGTGCACCACGCACACGCCGTGCAGGAGGTGGAAATGGGCATCCAGTTCACCGAAGACCGAACCATCCGATACAAATATTTATCTTGCGGGTGCTTCCATGTTAATCCTCACGAAATATAAAAAAGAGAAATCTTAAAAAATTTACAAAAATAAGAAACATCCGACCTTCAATTGGTAGATTGGAATATTAATAACCACTAGATCTATTTTCTAAGTAATTACTCACCTCTGTCATTATAAAAGGTTTTGAGTTCAACCCTCAACGAAAACAAATTTCTTCTTTTTTGACAGATTTTTCCATATTTTAGATCCATTTCAAAGTAATTACCCATCTCTGCCATTATGGAAAGTTTTGAGTTCAACCCTCAACGAAAGCAAATTTCTTTCTTTTTGGCAGATTTTTTCTATTTTCAAATTTACACTCGGGTTTTTGTCAAAAAAATTTCCATTTACAAATTTACACTACTAAATGATCCCGTAATTTTTTTTATGAAGATGTTAGAAACGTTTCTATGAAATAGATATTTTGTGTATAATCTTGCTATTACTAATTGGGGACTTCTTTTGAAGCATCCTTATTAATCCTCACAAGATGCGCTAAATAAAAAATAAAATCATAGAAATTCTCACAATAATCAGAAATATCCTATCATCAATTGCAGATTGAAATCTTAATATACATGATGTAGCTCTAATAATAGATCTGCTTTCTAGAAAAAAGATAAATCATAAGAATTCTAACAAAAATTAAAATCATTCTGCCATCCATCATGTAACTCTAATAATAGTAGTCATTAGATCTATTGCAGTTTCTAAAAAATTATCCACCATGACACTATGAAAGATGAAATAAAATAACCTCCTAAATTTGTATAAAAATTGCCTATCATGCCATTATGAAATATAAATTAAATAACCCCTTAAATTTGCATAAAATTAACCACTATGCCATTATGAAATACAAATTAAAATAATCTCTAAAATTTGCATATAAATTATGCGACATGCCATTATAGAATATATTAAAATAATCCCTAAATTTGTATACAAATTACCCAATATGACATCATAAAATATAAATTAAAATAATTTCTAAATTTGCATATACTTTATCCACAATGACATTACAAAATATGAATTAAAACAATCAGCTCTAATATTATTATGGATTAAATTTAAATCCCCTTCTCGCACGGGTTGATGGACTAGTTGTTACTAATTAGAGATCTTTTAGCTTAAAAGTTAATCTTTACAATGCGCGCTAGAGAAAATCTTAAAAATTCTTACAATAAATAGGAACATCACTACACCATTTTTAGACTGAAGTCTTAAAGCCATAGATACATTATGTTTCTTTAAAAGCTATCCATGCCTTCCATTACAAAAAACGTAAGACCCCCTTTATTTACATCTAGATTACCCAAATATGCTATTACAAAAAAATATAAAATAACTCCCTATCTGTGTTTAAATTACCCACTTCGCTATATTAGAGATAATCATAAATAATAGGATCCCATAATTTAAGTATAAATTAGGGCATAGTTATTATATTATATAGATAATCTAAAGTACTCCCTTTAAATTTATATCAAGCATATTCACATATGACATTAATAAAAATAAACTAAAATAGCCAAATTAAATGTGTTTTTAAGTTACCAACATATGCTATATACTCCCCCCGTCCACGAAAGACTGAAATTTTAGCTTTGTCCTAAGTCAAACTATCGTAAGTTTGACCAAATATATACAGAAATGTAATAACATTTATGATATCAAATATGTATGATATGAAAATATATTTCAACATGAATCTAATGATACTAATTTGGTAGAGTAAGTTTTAATATATTTTGAGATAAATTTGGTCAAAGTTACGATGGTTTGACTTAGGACAAAGCTAGGATTTCATTCTTTCGTGGACGGAGGGAGTATTATAAAAATAAATAACAAAATAATTTCTCCATCCAAATTTGGATCAATGCCACTCCAATTTTTGAAGTTGGATTTTATGTTGTAAATCATGCCAATGGCATTTTTCAAGCAACATAAAATCTATTTTTTCATAAATTGGAGTGGCATGGGCACAATTTTCGCATTTAGGATATCCACTGAAAATAAACCACCTCTTCGAACAATTACTTTGACCAAGGTTCAACTAGATACACCTGTTGATGTTTATTTTAAATAATTTAACTTATTCATTGAATTAAAGTACCATTATATGAAAATTTTACTGAATTTATTTGTGGTTTTATTTCTTTTTAATATGTGATGTTAGACTTTTTGGACCGATGTGTGACTATTCATCTTATTAAAAAATGGAAGTTCTATTTATTTTGTTATGATTTATTTTATCATGAGTACTAATTTAAAATGGAACTATTTATCATATTTATATAATTTTAAGAGGACAAATGGGCAAACGTTGTGTAAAATGTTAGCAACGCCGTACATCTATGTCAAATCATTGTAGGTCGTCGTTCTAAACTACCTTAGTTGTATTTTCATTCGACATATCTGAATCCGTATTTGTATTATACCAAAAAAATGATATCAGACTAAAAAAACATGGATTCCGTGCCATGCATTTCCGGGCAAAAGGAGGAAGCAAGGGTTGACGATCTGTTTCTGCAAAAGCGTCCGGGGAGCTTCTGCTGGAAAGGTCGGGCGAGGGGCGACGGATGCAACTGAACGCTGGAAAGCAAGGTGGTGTGGGGAGAGCAGAGGTGGAAGATGAGATGAGATGATAGGGAAAGGACGCGCAGCTCGTGTCGTCGCATTGACCCTCGCCAAGGAGATTCTGGGACAAAGTCCCTTTCCCTTGCAGAGCTCTTTTCCCGTTTCTGTGTAAGCATGATTGAACCTATTGCTAAAGACCCAGCTGAAATGACGCCCGTCTCTGTCGATGTCCTCGTTTGTTTTTCATATTTTTTTTACAGCGAGGAAGAAGATCAGATTATTACTTCGTCTAATTACATTTACTTGTCGTTTACAGAATTTTTAGAACAGATTAGAAAAAATAGGAATACGACGCATGTGTCCGTGATTAACAGATTAATCATTCCTTTTTGGGTATATACATTCATGGATGCAGATCAATTTTCTTTTAAAGGCTACTAATCTCATATAATGACACTTATTATGAGACAATTTTTTAATACTAAAATAACACTTATTGTAGGACGAAGAAGTATAAAATGCTAGCTCATTTTTTCTTGTTTTCTTATCCTAAAGTTCATCTAGAGGTAATTGTAGTTAACAAACATGATTGCATCACAACATCAGTACACTCGGTACATGATCCTAGCATGGAAAGTCTCTGGCCACCTATCTCCAAAGGATATCATGTAGTACTACATAGCACGGTGCGTAACATGGAAATAGCTAAGTAGTACACTAGTACTACCACCGAAAGTCCGATGAAGGCAAACAGCACGACACAGGGATCTGTGATGAGCAAACGAGACTGAACTCAACTACTCCTATAATTTGGGCACTACATGGGTAGTTCAAACGTGCTACACTAGGTCCATCAACCCGTTTTAGGGAATATATATTTTTAATCTTAGTAATATTATAAATGTTTATTTCAATACATTTTTAATGATATTGTGGGCAATTTATATACAAATTTAGAAATTATTTTAATTTATCTTTTATGATGGCGTATTGGTAATTTATACGCTAATTTAGGGTTTATTTTAATTCATATTTTATAAAATTATAATGACATGGTGAGGAATTTATATGCAAATTTATGGGGTAATTTAATTCGTATTTTACAATGCCATGGTGTGTAATTTTTATGCAACTTTAGGGTTATTCTAATTCATATTATATAATGTTACGGTGGGTAATTTTTATATGAAATTAAGGTGTTATTTTGTTTTATCTTATTCGTATTTCATAATGGCAAAGTAGATAATTTTTATATAAATTTAGAGATTATTTTATTTAATCGTAATAGCATGGTGGATAATTAAAAATATAATAGATATAATGACTAATATTACAAGAGCTACATGATGAACAGCAATATGTTTCTGAGAATTTCTAAGATTTATCTTTTTTTATCTTAACCGGTGAGAATTAATATGGAAACTTTAAAAAAAACCTCTAATTAATAATAGTAAGATAGCATAGCGATAGTTAAGCATATATTTCCACTGCCCTAGAGAGACTAGCATGGAGCTGACTAGCGTTGATCACGCATGGACGCATCGAAAGCCATATATTTCATCAGCGAGCTAATTTTGGACAGCAAGACCTGTGCGCTAGGTCTCGTTCAGAGTACACACTTCAACAGTAGACATTGAAATAAGGAAGTCTGCCTATGGAAGAAATGCCAGCTCTACGACTACGAGGAACGAGGAACAATAAACACCAGTCTAATATTTTTGCCTATTACCACTTCTGTATTACCATTCGGTGTAAACATCGTCCAGTTTCAGATCAGTCCAGCATTGCCATCTGGTTGAACCCGTCCTATTTCGGGCTCAAATGGTTCGAGTCTCAGAGAACTAGTAGAATGTTGGAGGTAACATGGCTAAACAGAACTCATGCAGCTAACTAGGCAGAACATAACACTTTGGAGGGAGAGAGAAACACAAAATGCTTCCCATGTAAAGACAAGCAGACGAGCTGTTTGACAACTTCCATGTGATTCGATGTTTCCAAACTTAGACCAATTATTTTTACAGGTTTCAGTGGCCTAATAATTGAGTTATTGTTTGATACTTGGCCCGTCTGGAAAGAAAAACTCCATCTATGCCTAGTACATCCTGAACAAATGCGACAAAAACAACTTTATCAGAAATATTACTGTATCTACAATATGTCGGATAGAGTATTCTTTAGTAGGTAACAGAGATATTGGTAAATCATAAGAAAATGACAAGGCATATAATTAGTCGTACTAGTCATATCTTCCAAGAAATAGCTCAAATGGAAATGAAAGCTAATGACCGCAGTTAAAAAACACATGTCAAGAAGTGTTTGAATCAGACAGAACAGAGAGGCGGCTTTAACCTGCTATCAGAGTATCCGGAGATAATTTGAGGGAAAGGTGTGGTAAGTTCTAGATAAGACTCACATAAAAATAAAAGAGATAAATGCATGGCTAGTCCGTTAACTTTTTTTTCTGTGTCGCTTAGGTCCATCAACTATTTAATATTGATTATAGATCCACAAATTTTCGTTGTTGTGCCATTTAGGTCCATCAACTATTTAACGTTGATTGTAAGTCCATAAATTTTTTAAGTGATTCACCCAGGGTCCATACAGGTTCGTGGGGGAGCTGGATCTTACATGATTCGCCCACGTCGTCGTCAGTGTGTCCAGCTATTTCTCCCTCTGCCCGCTCTCTCCCTCTCTCTGCCGTCGCTCTCTCTCTGCCCCTGGCCTCTGCCTCTGCCGCCACTGCCTCCTCTCTCCCACCGTCGTCGCCCGCCTCCTCCTCCCACTGTCGTCGCCCGCTTCCTCCCTCCTGCCCGAGTCCGCGTGCTAGCCATCGATGGGTGCAGCCCAGGCCACGGCCACGCTCGCAAGGCTGGAGGCCACGCTGCGGGTGCGAGGGGGGACCCGGGCGCTTGCGTGATCGACTTCTTCGACGCCATGGTGGGCGCCGGCGCAGGCAGCGTGCTGGCCACCATGCTCTTCCTGCGCGGCGATGACGGGCATGCGCACTACTCCACCGCGGACGCGCTGGGCTTCGTTGCGTCCAGCCTCGGCTCCGGGGGGTGCAGGAACGGAGGCGCGTCGCTGCGATAGGTCTTCGGGGATGCTAGGCTAAAGGACACGGTGGCGCCGAGCAACGCAGTGCAGCCGTGCTAGCTTGAGGCAGGGCGCGTCGGTGGGAGGGGCGACCCGGCGTCCGTGTAGCCGGCAGGCGTGGCGCCAAAGGCGGCATGGGGAGGCAGAGGCAGGGCGCACGGGGGCAGGCTCCAGCGCTGGGACTGACCGGCGACACCCAGCATGGGGCGCACCATGTCGTCGTTGCCCAGGTCGGCCCAGCTACCGCCTCCATCTTTGGTCCACATGTTCGTCTCTTTGCCAGCACTGTCCCCTGCCTCGCTGGTTGTCTTGGCCCGCGCCGGTGCTGAACGCCGCTGCAAAATAGCTGAACACGCCGGCGACGACATGGGCAAGCCACGTAGGATCTAGCTCCCTCACGAATCGGTATGGACTCTGGGTGAATTATCTAAAAAGTTTGTGGGCTACACAGTAAGAAAAGTTAATGAAATAGCCATGTATTTATCTCAAAATAAAATTGCGCTGTACCTGGTACAGGCGTTGATTATCAGAATGCAGAGAAACGTTGGCTCAATAATTAAGTCTCATCCTTTTCTGAATACGATGTCCTCGAGAAAAACGATCTGTGGGTCGACTCCGGATATAGGACTAGTCCTTTATCTTTTTTGGGAAACGCTCTGGCTGACACCGGATACAAAATCGGATGCTGCATCCACTGCCCACACGCGTCCGAGCGATCCAAATCCAATAGCTGAGCGCAACCCTGCAATCCTGTCTGAGCGCCACCCTCCGCACCCGACTCGGCCGCAAGCCCCTTCTCTCTGCAGAGCACAAACTCTTTCCTTGGTTCCCTTTCTTCCTCATCGAGAATTGGTTCAGCACCAATGCTGCCGCCTAAGCCAAAGAGAAAGAAGGCGCCGGAGAGGAGACACAAAACCACCTTGATGGTGACCCTGGCTACCAGGTGAAGGGTGTAGCCTCGCAGACGCGCGGGCGACTGCAGCGTCCACCAATGAAGGTGACCGGTGGAGCCTCTACAATGGCAGCGCCTGCAAATGAGTTGTTCGCACGATTTGATTATGTTTGGGTTAGGTTTTGGGAGAAATCAGATGCTAAGGTCAATTTAGAAATACCAGATCTATTGCTCATGTGCCATTTCCACTTACAATTCAATCTGTTGTTGTAGTGCCATTTTTCATGAAGGATTGTTGAAGGGTAGCATCAATATCTCATTCATTTCGTATTTTGATATTCTCTCATGTGTCACAGTGTACTTAGCAATGACTTTGTATCAGGCCTTGATTTCTTTTGTAGCAATGTCTCCATTTACTAGCAAATGTGTGCTATGTTTTATTTTCCATCATATATAGATTTTCATATACTTTTGGTCTTCTGAAAATGTAGCATGCTTGTTTTTCTAATCTGCAGGATTATTAAGTGACAACAAAGGTGATATTGAGCATTTTAAGACTCGGTTTTCTATTCATAGGATTCGAGATCTTGCCTCAAATTTTAAGGAAAACTAGAGGGAGTGGATAAATGAAGCTGGTGTTGGTGCCCTACTTTCTGTATTGAGCATTTTAAGGTGATATTGAGCATTTTAAGACTCAGTTTTCTATTCATAGGATTTGATCTTCTGCATGTTCTTTCATACTGTCTTTTTTGCATGCAGATTGCATTTCGATAACTTTGGTTCCTTAAAAAGTAGGGCACCAACACCAGCTTCATTTATCCACTCCCTCTAGTTTTCCTTAAAATCTGGACCAATCTCGAATCCTATGGATAGAAAAACCGAGTCTTAAAATGCTCAATATCACATTTGTTGTCACTTAATACAAGCACGCTACATTTTTAGAAGACCGAAAATACATGAAAAATCTACAGATGATGGAAAATAAAACATAGACATTTGCTAGTACATTAAGACATTGCTACAGAAAAAATCAAGCCTGATACAAAGTCATTGCTAGCACATTGAGACACATGAGAGAATATGAAAATACGAAATGAATGAGATATTGATGCTACCCTTCAACAATCCTTCATGAAAAATGACACTACAACAACAGATTGAAGGAGTGTATATGCACATCAACATGGAAATGGTACATGAGCAACAGATCTGGTATTTCTAAATTGATCCTAGCATCTGATTTCTGATTTGTCCACCTACACCCTGCCCTAGCATCTAATTTCTTATTTCCCCCAAACCCTAACCCAACCATAATCAAATTGCGCGGTGATGAAAAGCCACATAGCATAGGAGCACAGGATGAAGCAGGGCATGGACATCTCACTTGTAGGCGCAACCATTGTAGATGCTCCAATGGTCACCTTCATCAGTGGACGTTGCAGTTGCCTGCGCGTCCACGAGGCTACACCTTTCACCTGGTAGCCATCAGGGTCACCATCAGGTGGTTTTGCATCTCCTCCTTCCTTCTCGTTGGCTCAGGCAGCCGCATTGGTACTGCGAAGAACCAAATCGGGATGGGGAAGAAAGGGGAACCGAGGTAAGAGTTTGTACTCTGCGGAGAGAAAGGGCTTGCGGCCGGCTCAGGTGCGGAGGTGGCGCTCAAACAGTATTGCGGGGTTGCACTCAGCCGTTGGATCGCTTGGACGCGTGTGGACGGTGGATGCGGCGTTCGATTTTTGTGTCCGGCGTCGGGCGCCCTAGCCAGAGCGTTTCAGCTTTATATTTTCTACGAATTGTTCATATACAGCTGCTTCCCTGCATAAAAAGTGCAACAAATTGGGGCACATTCCAACTAAATTGGAACACCATCTGGAATGCCAAGATTGAGAAATAAATATAGAATCTTCAAATGGCTTTTACTCCAATGCAAATTACCAACCACAGACAGGGGCCAAGCTGATCCCATATATAAGCACTGCATGCGGGGAATGAATCAATCTACCATGTATCTTCCATATATTACAGACAGAACATATCAACCAAGGTCTGGACTGAGTGCCTCAGCTTACACCCACAGGCTATCAATATCGATGGCAAATTTCTGATTGATGCAGGGCAATTTTGTGGGCTGGAGCGCAAGTTAACACTGAAAGAGCTACTGCAGCTAACCATGTACACTTCCTGGAATTATTTTTACATGTTTCGGTGGCCTACTTATTGAATTATCATTTGATGTCGAGCTCGTCTGAAAGGAATAAAAATTCAAGTTGGCCTAGCACACCCCTGAGCACAGACGACAGGAAGAACTTTATCAGAAAGATTCGGACAAAGTATTCTCTAAGTTACAGAGACATTGGTAAATCACAGGAAAGTAACAAGATAGTTATATGTATTGGCAAGATCTTCCATTAAATAGGTCAAATGGAAGTGTTCAGATCAGATGACAGAAAAAGTTAAGGATTCTAACTTGCTTTACTGGATATAATTTGACTAAAAGGCAAAAAGTTCCAATAAGACTATATTTTTTCTCTATAGAACATTGCGCCTGGTATTTCTTAAGTATTAGATGATTTAGTACATGTGCTTATGTGGATCCAGAGAAGCAGAGTCTCATCTTGTTCGGAGCGGATTCAGAATGTGAAAGGATAGGGATCGACTTAGTGAAGCAAATGGATTGGTTTTTTAGGTTAAATTCTAGACAGCACTTGTATATTTTGCTGTAAAGAAGGTTGCAGGATTTCCGAAGTTTTTTATAAAGAACTGCTGGTTTTTTTTTTTTTTGATAACAAAGAACTGCTGGTTTATTTAGAAGGCAGTATGCAGAGCGGTTGAGTATTAAGTCTCATCTTGTTATTAAGTATCTTGCCATGCACACCTATGGGGAGTTTGGAATGTGAGATGGGGTATTGATCAATGAAGTTCTCGACTTCATTATATATCTACTGAAGGAATTGTGGGCATTATTATGCACTGATAGAGAGCTAAGAGAGAAAAAACCAGGTGAAATGAAAGAGTTGAGAAGAGACCCCAAGATTGCCAATATTTGATTGTAAGACCGTCACCTTTTTTTTTTTTTTGGATAAGGGAAGACCTTCACTTTAAGGAAGCAATGTGATTGTTCAGTAATATAAGGCTTGTTAATGAGCACTTTAACCAAGGAAAAAGTTCTAGCCATAACACTCCAATTCCTCAAAATTAGATCTCGTGTTGTTTGAAATGCCATTGAGTGTCATTATTCACAACATGAAATCCAATTTTGAAACATTAGGGTGGCATGGATCCAAACTGTCTTTTTGTGAATGAAGACTAGAGTCCATGTCCACCGCATGGCACAAATGCAGAATTAAGCAACCTCACATGATTTTGTTGAAGTCTTTTCAGAAAAGTAGAAAACCACAACTCCGTAAACAATTAACTATTGGCTCATTGCAGCTGAACCAGTCTCTTTATTGAGTAAAGTGTCCACTCCGGTAATTCATGTCCTCTCAAAAGTTGCACCATTGGCACTTTAGACAAAATAACAAATGGAGATAATCTAAATATCAAGATGTTGAAAATCAAATATACTAAATTACAAGAAAACATTCTTATTCGATTCTCAATTTTGTCACATTACCTGTCCGTGAGTGCCTGAAAACTAACAAAAGCTTTGTAGGAAATACGGTTGGACTTTGTCATGATACATGTTTGTGGACTCAAGAGTGAAGACTGACGACTGGTTATAGGAAAATGCACTTGACACAGATAACACTCTTCTTTGAATTAAACAATTGATAAACTAATAAAATGAGGGAAGCTGCAATGCAATCCATAACTGCAAGATGGAGCTGTATGATGTCTCAGAGAGGACAAAGTACAATAATTAAGATTCTTTACAAATTCAATAATTCAGATCAAAGTTGAGAAATATCATATTGCATCAACATGCACGGTGCTTGTTTATTGATGCAGAGTTCATCCAGAAAATTGATGTGCTGACACAGGTTTTATCCCATTACTAATGTCAACTCCAAACACCAGTTTACTCACATCGATGCACATTGCAAACTAGATATCACATCGCAATCACTAAATCCCTCCAGATGTAGTTTAAACGCAGTACCTCATAACGCCCTCCTTGACCGTCAGGAAGCTCACCTCCAGCCAACTCGCACCAACCAATTCGCTCTCCACACCGCCGCCGCCACCGGAACCAATTTCCTTGTGACCGCCGAGCAACAAACCCCGTCAATCCCCGCGGATTCCAATCGCCGCCCGTCGGTTCGTGCCGCTTGCTCCACCGCTCCGCTCCCGCTTCCCGCAGTCAGACTCAGAGCACCATCAAGCTCTTGCCCGGTGGGCGGTGAAGCTGAAGCTCAGCACCTGGCGTGCGGTGGTCTCCTCTCGGCTGTCGCTCCAAGGTGGCCGCAACGCCGGCCGCCGGGGACACGGGTATCGCCGCGTCGGCGGCGACAATACTACGAAAGGACATCTTGTCGTCATATTACCGTTTCGCCCACCCCCGGTGACCGCGTCGTTGGCCGGCGGGAGCCGTCCGATCCAAGATTAAGCGGCTCAGATCGTTAGGTGATTATGCACGACACCTTCGCGTACGGGCCACACAAACCTTCTCTTCCCCTCTCTCTGATTACTTGATTGAGGATTACGAGTCCACCAGTCTCCTCATCGGCCTCCCCAAATCGACCCCCCAACGCTCCTCTCCTCTCCATCCATGGCGACTCTCACCATGCAGCCGATCGATCCCAGCGCCGCCCCGGCTGCGCAGGAAGACCAGAGGCGAGTGGCTTCTTCCCTCCCCTCCTGTTTTTTTTTTCATTTCCTCTCCTCCTGTTTCGGAGCTTTAGTTTGTGATTCTCGGTGGTGCCGGTCTTGATGCAGGAAGGAGGAGGAGAATCCGGCGGTGGATGGTGCCGATTCGAGCGACATCGACTCGGGGTAATTGCTTGCTCCCAGCTCTCCATATCTTTTTTAACAACCCCCGCGGGACCTCGCGTTCCTAGCGAATTCGCGCATGATTTGCTGATGTGGTTACGATTCTGCGCAGCTGGGTTGTCCTCAAGAATGCGGACATCGTTTCGGCGGATTTGGCGGCCGCTGCCATCAGTGGCGGCTCGTCGATTTCTAGCTGGTAGGTGTTGGCACTGTATACATCAAGAAGTTTGTAGCCGTTTTCGTGTGAACTGTGACCAGTCCTCTCCCTTTATATTTCCTCGTTTCTTCCCTGTTCAGGGCACGGTGGGTTATTGGAGGCGTGGTGTACACTGTTGTGCCATTCTACAACAGAGTTAGGCATCTCGAAGGTACGGAGTACATAATAATATAAGATTAGCGTAACACTGGTTATTTTCTCACAGGCTTATTTATAATGTTCTACGATCAACTGTGAAGAAAAACATTCTAGTTCAGGATATGACTAGTTTATACTTGGTGAATGAGTTGGTAGTAAGTATGTAGAAATCAGCTTGTCAATAGTTTGGAGATTCTTATTGTTGTCTTGATTTTCTTGCCAGAGGAGGCTGTGGAGTTCGTGGAGAATGCTGTAGAGGTTGTGGAGCATGTAGCTGAGGAAGCAGAGAAGCTAGCTGCAAATGTGGCTAATCAACTTCCAGAAGGTGGGTCTCTGCAGAAAGCAGCGGAGGCAGTTGAGCACATTGCTGAGGTAGTGGATGGTGATGCCGAGAAGGTTGAAGCAGTTACTGAGAAGGTTTGCTTCCGTTCTCGTATATTCTTGGCGATTGTTTGATACTATAATGCCACACTTTCCATATTACAGTTGCATTAGACAGATAATCTTGTTTTAGAAATTGTAACATTCGATTGAGCAATAGTCAACATTGTGCTTGCTTTCTGAAAATCTGATGTATGCCGAGTTGTTAGCTAATATCTGTATGTGCAGATATTTTTTGCCTATTTAACTTCTGACACAAAAAGAATTGACTATTAGTAGTTTGTTTTGGGGAAGTAAGGTTTGCTAGCTAGCATCTGTAGCACTTCTGAAGGGGAAATTTCGATGTATGGCAAGTAACAATGAGAATGAGAAGTTGTTGAAAGTTGAAACTGTTTCTTTTGGTGACCATATAACATTCTTAAGCAATTTCCGACCATTTAGTAACTTAGAGCACTGTCTGAAGGCTTTTCTCTAGGTGTTTCTTATGAGGAACTGAGGTCAGGAATCAATTTCAATATTTCTGGTGGTGGATGCTACAGAGATTCCTGAGAACTTAGATTGCTGACATGGTACTGCAGGTGTAGCACTTCAGCCGTGTTTTGGTGCCATCATAACTTCATAAGTTTATGATATGACAATTATGCAAATCAACTAAATAATATACTATAGGTTTGCAAGGCATCTAGAAATGAATCTGGTAGGATTTAGCATTATATGAGGTTTTTGCAACATAAATTTGGAACTGCAGAGGACTGGGAGATTTATTAACCAACTCAATTACAAAAGGAAAAGGATGACCTATGGAAATGTTAACTGTTAGGTGTGAGGCAAAGCTAACCTGGAATAAATGTATTAACATCTTATGGTTCTCATTTGTACAGGTTGACAAGGTCTGTGATAAGATTGATGCTGCTGTGGAACCTGTCATCGAGAAGCTCGAAAACGAACTTGATCAGAGTACAACATCCGACAATGGAGACGACGTGCAGAAATGATCAGTGGGCTGTCAGGACTCAGGAGCGCTCATTGTACATAGTGTGTGTGCTATTGTTTTTCTTCTTATCTTCTCTTCAGAAGGACAGCTTGTACATATGTGTGATGTTGTTGTGTATGAATTGCGTCTGCAACCCACCAACCACCATGATCATAGCAAGGCATGGAGATTGTGTGCTGGTTGTGCGTAGATGAAGCGTGGGGAACCGAAGATCGTTGTAATGTGGAACTAGATAAATATCCCAAAAATGACTGGTAAGCTATTATTCGTTGCATGAATAAATACATTATTGGCATGCAGAATGCGCATATGAATTTTTACCAATTCACTGGGGGTGTAAATTTAATGAGTACGCACATTGTCTAATCATGATCGCGTTTGTTTTCCGAAAGAAGCTACGGCAACCTATTTCCAGGATCGCGTTTGTCACTCTGCTCCTGCAATATGCAGTTCATAGGGTCACCGAGGTCCGAGGAAGAAGGGGACCCCAGGAAGAAGGATACTCCCTATTGTCTCCACTCTCCAGCGTCGTGTCGCTGAAACGTTCGGCGACACGTTCGGCGACAAGGGCGGGCACTTGGCGGCGACGCTGGCCGCGAACGTTTTCGCCGTCCCCTCGCCTGGGAGCTGGGATATTTTGCCGTGGCGGATAAAACCCAGCGAGGAGCGAGCCCGCGCCACGGATATCTTCGCCGCCCGCTGCGTCGCCGCACGCTCTGCCAGTCGCAATGGCTCTTCCCCTCGCTCGCCTCCTCCTCCCGGCGCTCCCCGCCTGCCAGTGCCAGCCACGGCCCCAGCAGCGCTTCCCCAAGCGCCACGTCTCCTTCTTCGCCCCCACCACCGCCAGCTCCCGCGGTCACCGCGCCGCGTTCGCTGCCTGCGCGGCCGCCAGTGCGCCGGCGGTCTCGGCCCCCGAGGCGCCGGAGCCGGAGGAACCCGTGGGGCCGAGGACACGTCTCGTCGCGCAGAACATCCCGTGGGACTGCACGGCCGACGACATGCGCGCGCTCTTCGGGGAGCACGGCTCCGTTGCCGGCGTCGAGGTAGACGTCTGCTTCTGTCCCCTCCCTCCCCTCATCTGCTCCAAGTAGAGAAAAAAAAAGGAACGAAATACCGTTTGCGATGTTTCGCTTCTTAACATTAACTCCATAATAGTAGGATCAGCAATCCTGTTAGATTAATGTAGTAGTGTTGTTGTTTGCAGTTGGAGAACTTTTGTAGCGAGTATAGTAGCATCAGCAATCCTGTTACATTAACATTAACCAGCGAGTGCCATCATGAACTACTAGTGGCAGTGTACTAGTGTTGTAGTTTGCAGTTGGAGAACTTTTGTACGGACAGAAAGACAACATGGCTTGACGAAAAAACTGAAATGCATTTGGTTTGTAATGGGCCTCACGGTTCATTTTCCCTGCTCAAGTAAGTGAAAGACTTCGTAACCGAAGGAAATCGCATTCTATGCCTGCACAAATCTGGGATACAGAGTACAAAATAATGATTAATATTACCCTGTAGAAACTAGAATTATGCTATCAAAATGGGGTACATAAGGAGGTGGTTGCCTAGTAGTGGAAGCAAAAATTTAGAGATCTTGTCGGGTTGTTGTGACATAGTGTGTGCCTACTCACAAGGTGCTATTCCCTTTGTTAATATGTTTTTTAAAAAAAAATCTGAGATAGTTTTATGTGATTTCCTAGTCTTGTATTTTGGTCCTTCAAATCTAGGTTCAGTATTATCATGTTGCACTAAACTGGTCATGAAACAATGCCTGAACTACGGTTGAAGAAAATAGTCCATTGGAAACCGTTCAGTGTGCAGTGTAACTGCTGATCAAACACCGAACTCGACATCAAGGAATCTGAGTTATGTTCTGTGAAGATACCTGTAATCACTTTGTTCAAATGCAGAAACTCACATTATATTGTTCAGAGAAAAATGGGGGATGCCATTGCCACATATCACCTTAGTATTTCCAGCACAGTTCTAGCTTTCATGTTTACCACTATCACTCATCAATCCAGTTCACAATGGGTGTTTATCTATTTCTCTACCTTTTTTGTTAAAATTATGTACAGAAGGGAACAGTGAAACTATTAGTGACTATTTTCTTGTTTGATTTCCTAGCTTTCAATGTACAGTGCTAGTAAAAACAGAGGCTTGGCATTTGTAACCATGGGTTCAGAAGAGGAAGCTCTTGCAGCCCTCTCCAATCTCAATTCAACTGTAAGTTTAAGTAATCCAAAAGTATATCTTATTCTTAGACTCACCGTGCTTGCTTACACCCATCATTGTTTGTTTGTCCTTCAACCTATTTTGTTGTAGATTTTAAAAGATCGAAAAGTTAAGGTGGATTTTGCAAGACCTAGAAAGAAGCAACCTAAGCAACCTGTCGTGGTATCAGATTCCACAGAAAAGTATGTCGTGTTTGTCGGAAATTTGACATGGAGAGTTAGAAATCGTCACCTTCAGGAGTTATTTGCCTCGGCACCAGGTGTGGTATCAGCTGAAGTTATCTTTCATACCACCACTCCAAGGCGATCTGCTGGTTATGCATTTGTTTCCTTTTCTTCAAAAGAGACCGCAGAGGCGGCCATATCTACTTTCAACGGACAGGTAAGATATTTATGGAGTGTACTATTTACAAGTATGTAATGTAAGTTGGTTTGCTATTGTAATTCTACCTCATGCCTGTCGTTTTCAAATTTTACCTGTGATTATTATTGCAGAAATTGATGGGACGACCCATTAATGTAATGTTCAAAGGTGAAAATGCTAAAAAGAGTGAATCTTCTGTCCCAAACGAAGAGGAGGCTGAGGTCAAACCATCTGAGCAGAGTGATAGCTAAGCACTAACTGTGCCTAGAACCAAGAAGACAAGTCAAATGAATAGATCTGTGGCTACATGTATTCTGACACATGGTATTTCTTTCCCAGCAATAGTTATATCCGTTGCTTTATCTAGCTCTATTTATTCCATCTACATAATCTTTTGTGAGAAATGAGATAGCGTCCTTATTATGTCATTGCTGACAATATGTCTGTTTATTTCTGCTGAAGCTAGTAGTTCACTATTGGTTTGTTAATCATGATATAACCAACCTGAACCATGTTACTGACGCTTCTTTTTTAAGGACAGACACTATTCTGTCCTTCTGACTTCGTATGTTTTGCCTCTGGGCAAGTGCTAGTGATATTAAAGTTCATTCTTCTTCTTTTTAATCTTTTTAAGGTACTATGTAGTTTATGACAGCGAGATTGGTTGTTCATATGATTTAATGTAGAGGCGGTTTAGTTGTTTTTTTTATAAAGACGGCTTTGTTGATTGTTTATACACCCTAATATCATACTAACTTGTAAGATAGCACTCATGGTTGACAATTCTTTCTTGTAGGGATCCCATATTGCCACATCGTTTTTCTATCCCGGGCTCATGAATTTTTATATCGGTATCATTTGGAGGCCAGGTCGGCAATGCTGGGACCTGGGAGTACATAAATATCACTATCTGGGGTCTCACTCTCAACTATCATGGGTAATTAACTGTAAACTAGAAATGAGCGTGACGCAAACAGCTGACGTACTTGACCGTAGTATTTATGTGTGATGAAATATTTTATTTGGAACCAATGTGATTGCTCAGAAATCTTCTCAAGTGTAGCTGCTACCTGCTACTTTAGGGCTTATTTAGTTTGTGGCCATAACTTGCCACGCCATAAGATAGGTAGCGCTTAAGAATATGTTTGGTTTATATTACAACTATAGCGTTTCAAAAAAAAATTTAGCCTCAGAGCTGTATGTTACATAGCTATTTTCTTGCTATAAACTCTGTCATAGGTGTTATGCTTGATTTGTTGGCCACACTTTGCCTAACCTTAATTATGACACAATTAGAATAGATTACATGTTACAACTCCGCTGGTTTCTGCCTTGCGGCATCTTCCAGTCAAAAAGCGTGAACGGTCTCAAAAGTGGGGAAATCGAAGGGCCGAACGACGAAGCCGCAATGCTAAACGCATGACGATCCATTTCGGAAGCGTGAGCTGCGCTTCTGCAGTTGACAAAATGATCAGCGTGATTCCGTACGCACTTGCTCGCGAGCAACGCGAGTGCTGTGCTGCGTCGCACAGTCAGGGAGCACAGCGACGTCGTGTAACTCTGCCATACACGCAAAAGCAAAGGAGCCGAGTCCGCAGCGACCGGGGAGGCACACCACGGGCAAAAAAACTCGCACAGATCAGCGGTGGCGTCCGGCCTCCGGCCGTCGGCGGGCGCGAGTACGCGACACGCCACAGAAGGAGACGGAGACGGAGAGGGACAGCTGCGCTGCGCCGGACCGAATCCCAGGTGCTTCCGTGCCGGCCCACGTCGCCGAGCGAGCGGGGTGCGCACGCACGCACGCAAGCAAACCTTTACCTACCCAAGAAAACGTGCCTCCCGTTCGTCCGCGCACCGGTTGCTCCGCGCCCGCGGTTTCAGATCCTTTCTCTTCCTTCCTCGCGGAAGCCTTCGTTCCCCCGTTCCGTGCGCCACGGTCGAAGCAACCGCTCCGCTGCCCTCTCGCCTTCACCAAACACCCTCCCCTCCCCTCCCCCCTCCCCTCCCCTCCACCAAACCGCTTTAGCCGATGGAGGCGGGGGAGGACGCGAGGGGGAAGAAGGGCGCGCCGGGCGGCGGCGGGATGGAGTGGGAGCTGGAGCGGCAGTACGAGGACTTGGAGCGGGAGATGGTGCTGATGGCGGCGGGCGCCGAGCGGAAGCAGCCGAAGCGGAGCCGGCCTCTCGCCGCCGATCTGCTCCAGAACTGCGACCTGCCCCCTCCCGCCAAGCTCTACGGCCCGCTCCCGACTCTGCAGAGGTCAGTATTAAGCAACTCCTCACTCCGAAGTCCTAACTCCCTCGCGCGCAAGCAACCGCCGCGGCGGGGAGCCCCGTCGGGGGATCGCATTGCTCTGCTCACCCTCCCTCCCTCGCTGTCTGGAACTTGGGAAAAGGTTGGAGAGCGCGGCGGCGGGCGCGGACCAGAAGGGCGGCGGCAACGACAGCCTGCTGCGGGCGCTGCGCCTGTCGCAGTCGCGCGCGCGGGAGGCGGAGGCGAAGCTCGCGGCCGCGGGCGCCGCCAACGGGGGCCTCGCCGCGCTGCTGGTGCGGGACTCCGTCGCGCTGTCCGCGCACCGCCGCTGGGTCATGATGCTGGAGGCCGAGAACTCCCGGCTCCAAGGAGGCGGGGCGGGCGCGGAGCCGGACACGGACACGGACACGGACGACGGCAGCGGTGGGGCTGCCGCGCCGCGCGGCGGCGCCGGGGTGGCCGCGTGGTGGGTCGCGCTCGCCCTCTGCGTCGGCGTCGCCGGCGTCGGGCTCGCGCTCGGCCGGTTCCTGTGCTGATCAAGTGTGTGTGTGAGAGAGAGCATCGTTCTCCTGGATTTGGGAAAAGCGGAAACTGCGGATCGGGCGATGGATTCACCTTGTCCAGGTTAGAACAGCTCGTCGCTCGCATCCACACGGCCGCACAAATTCATTTGAGAATGGGAATTTACTGCTGTGGGTAAGGGTAACAATTTGTGGTAGATGATTGTTAGCATTCTCTTGCTGGTGGTGGTGTAGAGGAGGAGGAAAACATGAGCTGCAAAGAAGAAGTATAAGCGTCGTGTAAATATAGATAGGATTGGGACTCGAAGCTGCCGTATCCATCACTGCACGCTTTCACGAAAAGGAATAAAAAAGAGAGAGAGAGAGAGAGAGGGAGAAGGATCTCAATCTCATGGTCGGAATGGACTTTTAGGCTGTCTATATACGTTTTGATCCCTGCCTTCAGGTACCGGTGAATCTGTGGTAATCTTGCTCGTGTCGCTCTCGATCGCCAGCAGAGGCAATGGCATGGTCGCATCGCATGGATGTACGTTGACTACGACTTCTCCCGGTAGCTTATCCTGTATGTACGGCGCAGAGTGCTACAAACGCAGGAGCTGGGGCCAGATCTGGAAGCTGTGCGTTGGGCCCATGGGCCATGTATGTAGGAGTTGCCGAGCAAAATCACGGTAGGGCTTGCCGAGCTTCCTCCGTTTGGTATGTGTGCTTTTTCTATAAAGAAATTGTACTGGTGGTCTACGAATTATTGCAGTGCTCTGCTAAGCTCCTCTACTTCCTTCGACTATGAAGGCCCTTTCAGAATTGAGGAGAAACAAAGGAAGCGATTATAATCCCTAAAGGTTTTACTCCTGTAGCGTCCTTTTGCCTGCAGGAATGAGCCACGTGAAAGAATTGAGGAGAAACAAAGGAAAACTACAGTCAAAACAAATCCACTGCACCCTTTTTTGCCCCCCCCCCCCTGTTGCATAGAATCGATGTAGATTTATGTCATCGTCCCTCTGTTTTGCATATGCATTCATTTTTCTATTTCTATGATATCTCTATTTAT
Source organism: Paspalum vaginatum (assembly GCA_030272315.1). Taxonomy (NCBI): domain Eukaryota; kingdom Viridiplantae; phylum Streptophyta; class Magnoliopsida; order Poales; family Poaceae; genus Paspalum; species Paspalum vaginatum. The sequence goes on from CM059018.1 coordinate 38,091,896, forward strand.
GTGCTTTCTCACTCTCGAGTTACAAAGGGAATTGCGCTCATGTATTTCACTATTTAAAGTGTGTTATCCTGGTCCCAAGTACCCATGCAAGAAACTAGGAGCTGAAGTGGCATACTCACGTAAAGCCTAGCATGTATTTATCGATCTCGTCTTTGCTTTCTCTCATCCCCACCATGCATGGACCAAGCCACAACACCATCCCACCTGCATACCACGGGTCTAGTACCTACACTCGACCTGTCTTGTAAGGATGAATGTCCTTTTCCTAACCTAAATGAAGGTGGAGCCTTAAAAAAATGTTTCGGCAAACTATGATAGAATAACAAGTTGTCTCAGGCTATGAACTAAACATCGTCTTTCAGCCCACGAGGCCAATATTCGGCGTCTTTCAAGGGCCAAGAACCAAACACATGCTAGTCAAATCATTTCTTTTATGCAAATAGGCCTGTTAAGGTACAATGGATCACGCGGTTGTCAACCACGCAACCGTACCAGCCTTGGCCACAGCCATGACCCTTCCCTAACCCTACTTCTTTTTCCTTTTCTTTCTCAGTTGCTGGTGCCGATGACAACCTTGACTACAAGAATTCACGAAGAACCTGAATCCTCCACGCTCGACACCCCCGACTGCCTTTTTTTTTTTTAACGAGCCAGGCAAAGGTTGCCGATTATATTAAAAAGAAGGAGAAGTCCAGACTGGATGCAACAAACTAACAGCAATGGGCGATTGAATTGGGACATCAACACGCACCACACAACACAACTCAACAAAAAAACGGCCGATTGGATTGAGACATCAACACAAGCCGCACAACTCGAGAACACACTAAGGCGTGGCCGCCCCAGTAGCCCAGCGCAAGACAAACCACAAACCATGGCATGGCACGGACATCCAAAATTATGCCTTCAAGAAGGAGTGCGACGTCATTAACGTCGCCGCCGCCGCCGCCGCCCGACCCTAGGGTTAGGGTTTGCACTCCGAAAAAACATGTTGCACAAAGAAAAGAGGGGTAGAAAAATGATGCTTCCAAGAAAGTAAGCGGCGCTCGAAGGCGTCCCCGTCATCAGCCCGAAGGACAGGCACGGCTATTGCCATGACCCCTAATCCCCGTGCACAACAGAAGTTGCGAACCAACCTATGTACTGCAGATGATGAAGCTTCAAAGCTTAGCATTTCTCATTCAAATGGGCTCTGGCTCTCTGTCCTATTGATTCTACGATGCCCAGGTACCTTTGTAGTTTGTACTCCTCTGTACTCCCATCCAAATAGAAGGTGCCTCCTATATCCAAAAAAAAAAAAAAAGAACAGGTCGTGGTCGTAGTCGACTAGCCGTAGATGGGCCGGTGGGGGTTGGTGGCACCAGCTCCTTGTGCTGTCTGCTCTCGGTCTCGGACTTGTCTTCGTGGAATCGTCGTACCCGGCATTCCGGCAGAAAAAACAACTCCAACCGACTTTTTTTTATAATGAACTCCAACCGACTTGACGGAACTCTAGACTTTCTAACAGCACGGCGTCCGGCCGGCCTACTAGCCGGTGACTGGTGTCAGTTGCGCAAGCCATTGGACGACGAAAATCCAAACATCCACTATCAGGGCAATCTAAAACACACGGTTTGATCTTTGATGCCTTGACTGCATCGCCGCGAGGCCAGCTTTTGACTGTTGTGAGCCTGTGAATCGTTGAATGATAGCTTGTCGTGGGCTCTTTTTCTCCTTACAATGAGAACTGCTAGCCGCGGGCTCTGCATGTCCCCTACTGTCCTTCTCAGTAGTAGGTTACTAGGTTCATACCACCGTGCATTCTGCCGTTCTGGATATGGCAGCTGAGCAGGGGCGGTAGCATGTGTAGTCCTCTGACTGCGCTGAAATTTGATCTAAAACACTGGTATCTTTTAGCACTTTAGGGTCCAAATTCATAAAATCAACCATTTATATTGTTTTTACTGAATTTTATATTGACTACCCTAGATTCAAATCCTAGGTTCGTCACTGCAGCTGAGGGGTGGTAAGTGGTGCCACATTGACTAGCCAGGACAAAGGTGATCCGTTCGGTGAGAATCACGTTCGTGTACTGTCTTGTTTGATTGTGATTCTCTCAGTCCTTGAAAAGCATAGGCACATTTTAAGAATCTGTTAATTAACTATACCCCCTCCGAGTTTTAATTTTTTTTCTGCGACTTCGTAGGCTGCTCCTTATTAACTATATAATAATTTTGAAAACTAACCCATTAATCAGTACTCATGAATCTACGTCATGCGTCAACAAGCTGCTTATCTTCCCGTTGGTCATATCCCCCGTGTTATGGACTTTAATATAAATGTCAGAAATTTATAGATAAATATAGGGCTAATAACAAGCTTCTTATCTTCCCTCTGGTCATACTCAAATGCGGTGTTCATCGATGCTTTCTTATTTTTTATTGTTTGTGATAGGCTCTAGTTATCACTGCTATATATACGGTACCTTTTCCCTTATTCGTTCGTAGTTTTTACCTTTTGCATTGCACTTGCACCCACACGTGTATTTGGCATGTGTTTAGTTATGTTTAGCCTGGGCTATATGTTTGACATGGGAAGTGGGAACCAAAACATTCATCGGTTTCATGTATTCATATACATGTGGTTCCCATGGTTATGCACATCATGTGTATTTGACTTGTTAGTTGATATCTTAGCATAAGCTATATGTTTGACATGGAAATCAATATGTCCATCGTGTCTTACATCAATATACATACGGTCTATGTTGTGATACACATCATGCATGTTTATGTTTGCATGGTGATACTCATCGTGTGTGTTTTTAGATGTATTTAGTTGAAACATTAATTAGCTTGATCATCTATATATTTTGTGTCAAAATTGATATGCCCATTGCCTTGTACGTTCATATGTACGCGAACTATATGGTATGTACACCTAAAGTTAGTTTCTACAATATTTGAAGAGATGGTAATGGACAATTTAGAAGCATATATTGAAATACTTTGAGAAATTTTCTATACACAAGTAATTTATATACATATTTAGTGGTTGCTTTAGATTATTTTTAATAATGGTGAAGATGATAAATTTAGATGAAACTTTAGGGAGTTCCTTTAGAATTTTTACATAATGGTAGGTGTGTGTAATTTATAGAAAGTTAGATATTACATAAGTTTATTTTTGTAATGTGTAGGTTTGTAATTTACAGGAAGATTACGTGTTACTTTATGTTTTTCATAATAGCATAGGACCAAACTTGGATTTAGATATAGATTTAGTCATTTAGATGGTTAATTTATAGTATGAGCTATATGTTTGACATGGAAACTTGTATGTGCATAACTTATTGTGCCTATATAGTGATACGTACCAGACATGTATACCTAGAGTTAATTCTAGTTATATTTAAATAGAAAGAAACATGTAATTTATAAGAATATAAAACTAATAGTAAAGAGATAGGTGGATTTTTTTCTTCCAAGAGATTATGTCCACCATCTCTTAATTTAACCCGAATCCAAATAGAATTTAAATTTATTTGCGAGTCCAGTTCAGGCCACAACAGCTCACCACATGGAAATGGACGTCCAAATCGTATACGGACTCCGTTTACGACGTTATATATATCGATGGAAAGCTAAAAGGATAACCTTTCTAATCTAACTGAAACCATACCAAAACTCTTTCTGAACTCTATGGAAATCTATACAATAGGATCATGACACGAAAACAATGCCCAGGTCGCAGACTGACTATATTTTCAATGTTGTATATATCGATGGAAAGCTAAAAAAATAATATTTCTAATCCAACTAAAATCATCCCAAAGTAGGTGGGAATCTATCACGGTACTGTGGTGGAGGACATACAGAAACAGGTGTCCAAATTCACATTAAAATAACACATTGAGAACTATACACATTGCAACGTACGTGCAGTTTTTCTAGTATATATATTTTTAATACATGCAAGGAATTGTATGCGTATCCATGGTTCATTTAGACTGTTTTAATAATAATGGAGGTCAGTTATTTAGAGATATATTTAGTAGGTACTATTTGAATATTTTTATAGTGACATATATAGGGTAATTATACGAATATTAAACATGTTATTTAGCTTGTTGTTTTACAATGGCAGAGGTGGACAGCTTATATATAGATTTAGGGGTCCTTTTTAGGCTACTTACTACTAGCCGAGATGTATAATTTTTTTTTAGGAAACAGAATAGATCCAATATATATTTGTAGATATTGATGACCAAGTAGACAATTTATGACTAGGTTGCTCGTACGTTATTTTAAAAAAAAAATAGAATTTATCTCTTTTTCTAACGTTTGTTTGGTTAATTAATGTCCAATCCCTAGCGGTAACAGGAAGCAAGTAGCACCATAGCAGCCAACTGAACATAAAGGAGGCTAAAATGGCAAAGTGGGTGTATAGTTAATCAGTCATGAATACATAATTGGCGTGAGTTATTTGGGATCGCACAACCTCACAGGATATGTCATCATGGGTGACACATGCACCACATAATCAGAACGGCATGGACGGATTCTCACTATATGAATGGATACTTTGAATTGTCAATAATATTTCTGCATCGTTGAAAGTAAGGATCTTGTAGTTCATAGCTAGGTTGCTTGTTCCAGCTTCACTGACTTGCAACGTTGCTCGAGTGCCAAGTTTCAACGACGGCTAACTAGGGCTTAAATTATTGGCATCACCATGCATGCCGGCAGTAGGCGGAGACTTGGTCACAAGTTCCAATACAGGAAACCCGACAGATGGGAAAAAAATACTAGCACTCTTCTCTGAAATTGTTCCTTTTGAGAAATATTCTCTTCAATTATTATCACATGGTCGTCCTGAAATTAAATCTTTTGATCGAACAGACTCATGGGACCTAACCCGCTCCAACTCAGCTCAACAGCAGCACGGTTATCCGCACACCCACCACCGCCTATGATGTAGCCAACACGGCGTCGTCTTCCTCCTTTCGGTCAATGCATTAGGTGAAAAAAGGAGCGTGTCTTCTACACACTCCGGCGCGACGCGTACTCGGCAATGGCAGCTTAACCTGGCCTGCCCGCCAAAATAAACCTATATATGCATAATATGATTAGGTCAGCAATGCATGCGCTCCCTCTAATTTTGCACCGCACCAACACGCCGTTTGGAAAGATATGAACCTGGCAATTAGTTTAATTAATTGTAAGATCACGTCGTTGTAACGCGACGTCAATTCAAAGGTTTGTGTTCTTCGACTACCGGAGGAAGCTTTTGCCTCAGTTGTAACACTAGCCTTTGTTGACAAATGGTGAATCAGCAGGCACTGCTTCTTCTTCTTCTTCTTGGACAGAGACGTACCCAGGCAGTAGCCTGCCATATATCTGCTCAAATTGGACAGAGGAGCTGTGCGCCACTACTGCGGCGGCTATACAATACAATACAATACAATACGCTTTGTCATCGGTCCCCCTAACCACTCCATCGTGCTGCTCTTTTGTTATCTTAATAGACGTCTCTGCTCCGTGTTGAGTGACAACTAACAAATCCATGCAGGTAGGTTGGCAGGGTTAATTAGCCGTACGTCTAGAAGTATTGAAATACAATTACAAAAAATTAAAGAGTCAGTGGCTCAGACCAGTGTAAACGAATTAGTTGAATCGATCTTCATGCATGGCGGGAAACGCTGCTGCGCCAAGCAATAACGTTCATTGACGACGACCCACACCTACCATTTACCTGACGGATCCACACGGGAAACGAACACAGAGGAGGAGACAGCGACAGATTGCTGAAGCCGAACCAGGATGGGACGAAAAATTAAATAAAGGCAGAAGCATTTCAGTGCCCGGTTTCGCCATTCAAAAGCAAGTGCTCTTTTTTTCCCCAATTTCCGAATTGACCGGATCGACGAAATTAAATCTCCGCAGTGCTGGGGCAAGAAAAGAAATACCACTATAACAACATGAAGATCTCCAAGAAACGTTTGAACGAGTAGGGCATACATGTTCAACGCGAGAGCTCATTTCACACCGTGGGATCGGATCATATTGGTGGCTGATGGATTTGCAGGACGAAAAGTTCAACCCATGAAGCCGAAGAAGCGAGGGAGAAGGAGCCGCGAAACGTGGACCGACGACTGGTACCTGCTCTCCTGCATGCTGCAGAGGCCGTCGCGTCTTTATTATTTCCCATGAGAAGCATGCTGTGGCTGTGGTTGTGGCGTGGCTCTATAAAAGGCCGCCTCCGACCTGCCCTGCACCATCAACCAATCGTGCAGTGCAACTCGGCCACTACACAAGACAAGACATTTGCTAAAGCTACTGAAGCTACCTGCTGCTTCATCGTCTCGTGCACAGCAAAGCTCTCCACAGCCTCTGCCATGGCGTCCCGTTCCACCCTGATCGCGCTGCTCGTCGTCGTGAGCTGCGCCGCCGCGGCCTCCGCGACCGACTTCACCGTCGGTGATTCGCAGGGGTGGACGATCGGCCCCGACTACAGCACCTGGGCCAGCGGCAAGAACTTTGCGGTCGGAGACAAGCTAGGTACGTCCTCTCCAGCTCAACTGTCTGTTCGCCCTTCTGCCGCTTCACACAACTACACTTACTTCCGGCATCCGGCCGCACGCAGCCGACCGTGCCGAGGACGAACTAGATTCTAGGCCATGGCTTTCTAATCAGCTATACACATCCACAACCTGCAGTGTTCAACTTCGCCACCGGTGCCCATGATGTCGTCGAGGTCAGCAAGAGCGGCTACGACTCCTGCTCCATCAGCAACGCCATGAACACCATCACCAACGGCCCGGCCACCGTCACCCTGAGCAACGACGGCACGCACTACTACATCTGCGGCATCCCCGGGCACTGCGGCCAGGGCATGAAGCTCGCCGTCGACGTCGGCTCCGGCTCCGGCGCCCCCAGCTCACCCACCGGCGCCCCCGCCCCCGGCAGCTCGCCTGGCACCCCCTCCACGCCAGGCTCGCCTAGCTCGCCCAGCACCCCCACCGGCGCGTCAGCGCGCCTGGCCGCCGCCCCCGCGCTCGCCGTGGCCGCCGGCGTGCTCGTCAAGCTCGCCCTCTTCTGATCATCGCCACCGGCGCCGTATGGGTAGAGGCAGTGCAGGATTATCTCATTCTTGAGCGAGCGTTTCTCTGACGGCCGGCATGTACGCGTAGAGTGGTTGGTTTCGTGATGTATCACCATTGATGCTTTATTTGCTGTTTATTTTCTAGTAGCAGTTGGTGCCACCTGATTACTTTATTATCTCTGTATGGATGGATATATACTTGTGTGATTTCATTTTTTGCTGTGGACATATGATCACCATTCCTATATTATTTGCTTCTATCGTGGTATTTTTAAGGTGCCAATAATAATTGTTCATGTGCACGGAGAAATTCTTTTGCTAATTAAAAACCCTTTGGGTTCCATGCAAAATCTTGATAGCCTCAGCTTCTTCAGAAGTTTTTTTTTAATGAATCGGTAGGAGAGTTGCCTGCCCGTTATATTAAAAAGAGAGATGAGAGCGGCTTCTTCAGATTTAGCTGCGTGTTCAGTGACAAGTTACATATGCACGCATGTGGCAGGTTTAGGTATTGGGCCGTGGAATACAATTACAAAACAGAGCCAGTGGCTCTATCAAACCCAGTGTAAACGAATTAGTTGAATCGATCTTCTTCGTGACCGGCCGTTACGTGCAGGAACCCGCAAACGCACCCACACCTACCGTTACCTGACGGATCCACACCACACGGGAGATTTCTGAAGGCGAACCATGATCGAATGGAGTATTTCAATGCCTCGTGATCCAAAAGCATGTGCCCTTTTTTTATTTCCTAGGTAGGATGGAGAAGGACGATTTCCAATTTTCCGATCGAATTGACCGGGTCGACAGCAACCCCTGCAGTGCCGGGGAAAGAAAATGCTATTTGTAACAACAAAATTAACATGGAGATCACCAAGAAACGGTTGGATGACCTACGTGCATACATGTTCAACGCGAGCTCATTTCACACCTGGATGCAGAACGGGAAGTTGAACCCATGAAGCCGAATGTTAGGGATTGCATGTGTGCACCATCAAATCAGGGGCCACGGGCCGTAACAGTACACCTGCTGTCAGATCAGAGCAGCAAGGGAAGCACAGGATGGAGCATCGAAGAGAATACATAAGCAGAACTCTGCCTCTTCTCCACTGTTCATCTTCTTCCTCGAGTCCTCTCTCTTGTACCTGGATCTCCTGCTTCTAGAACCTTCCAGAATACTCTTATAGACCTTGTGGTTCCTCGTCTTCTTCGATCCTGCCTGCTTGCTGCTTCTTCAGACTATGCTCCTCTGTGTCAATTCTACCAGATCCTGTACTGGTATCTGGTGGTGGTTGTCACTCTCTCCATCTCCAAATTGTAAAAGTTCTCTTTTTATTTACCTGGAAAAAATACCCAGTGCGTTGCGGGGTTTGACGTTATGGGTATACTACATCCGTTCTGAAATATTTTATATTTTGCACTTTTCTTTCTAATAAAGTTTGGGATATGAAAATCAAAGCCCAATTTTTTGGATATATTGTGTTTGGGTTAGATGGGCCATGAGGTTAAGTAATTAAACTTGGCCATTGGTCATGTTCCACATTTCCAAGCTCGGACTGTTGTCCAGCGAACAGATGAGGTTAGGACTAATTTTTTTTAAAAAAAAAGATGAGGTGAGGAGTTGACTCAGCGCAGCGAGTTCAGGCATGTTTGGATCCTTGGTCGCGGCTTCATTGGCCTTGCCTACTCGTCTGGTCTCGTCTGTCAAAGTAAAAAAACGAAATTTGGTGCCAGCAGAGGTCTAATCAAAGACGGCAAACCTTGATTCGGCAACTGCACAAGTCGCAGTGGCTGTGAAGGTTGATTTGGTGGCAGGGGAGCTCGATTGGGTGGCCGCGCAGCTCAATCAGACGATTAGTGGTGTGCTGTTGATTCGAGGGCACCATGGGCTGACCCGTGTGAGCATGCCGTGAGCGGGTTGTGCCACCGCCATGTCGCCGCCGGGACGCTCCTCTTCCCACGACTCCAGGCTGCCGCGCCGCGCGGCGGCGAGGCCAAGCCGCGTTACCGGCCTCCTCGCCGGCCTCTCCAGCTGCGTCCTGCCTGCCTCTCCCTTGTCAGCTTCGCCTGAGGTCAGGGGACGTGCGATATCGGCACCGGACCTACTCCTCTCCGACCGGTGCATTGCCTGCCCGGTGCCCGCGGCCGTCGCCGGCCTACGTCTCCTCCGACCGGTGTCGGTAGCCATTGTCAAGAGGCAAGGGTTGCTGCGGTCATCCGTACCGAACATTGATTTTTCATGCGATCTAGCTTCTCCGAATTTTATGCTCTCCTGATTGGATTTCATCTCAAAGTTCTTCGTTCTTGATTAGTTATAAATCGGCAAAAACTGAGGGTCAGGGCGATGTGGTATTATTATTATTTGATTTGATTGATATTGGTGTCTCATGATGTAGAGTCATTGTTTATTGGGCCAGAAGTGTGGGAGACCAAAGGCAGAGAAGGGGAATAACAGAATCCAGATTATGCCCGATCCATTATCGGGAAAGAGCTGGTGCCTGGAAATAAATCGTTTTTTTTTGCAGGCCCACACATCAGCCAAGAGAGACAACCGTGTCTTATTTGGATCGGAATAGAAGGAGATTTGGATCAACGGTGCCACGTATCATAAATATAAGATTAGGACCGCAGACTCCTTCCGTCTTTTATTATTATAGGATAAATATTTATATTTATATTGATGAATTTAATACATATTATACACGCATACGAGAAATGAATAAATCTATTCTAATCTGAACCTTACGGTTTGCGAGGGAGGAGTTTGTTCCTGAGGTGGTTAACACCGAAGTGAGGGACAAAGGAGCCGAAACCTTGAGCAACGACTGGTACGTTGGTACCTGCTCCTGCTCCTCCTATCCTGCCGTAGCGGCCGCCGCGTCTTATTTCCCATAAACTAGCTTTATTTTTTAAACTCCTCCGCGTCATACAATTCCGTGAGAAGTTGAGAACCATGCCGTGATTGTGGCGTGGGCGTGCATCATGAACGGTGCATGGCCCTATAAAAGGCCTCCTCCTCCGACCTGCCCTGTCCATCAACCAATCGTGCAGTGCAACCCCGGCCACTACACAAGGCATTGCTAAAGCTAACCAACAAGTGCTTCGCCTCCTCCCCAAACTCGCTCTGCCATGGCGTCGTCCCGTTCCGCCCTGATCGCGCTGCTCGTCGTCGTCGTGAGCTGCGCCGCGGCGGCCTCTGCGACCCAGTTCACCGTCGGTGATTCGCAGGGGTGGACGATCGGCCCCGACTACAGCACCTGGGCCAGCGGCAAGACCTTCGCCACCGGAGACACGCTACGTACGTCCTCTCCAGCTCCAACTGTCTGTTCGCCCTTGTGCCGCTTGTCTTTCTTCTTCGAGGCACACAACGCCACTAGGCCATGGCTTTCTAATCAGCTATACATATTCACAACCTGCAGTGTTCAACTTCGCCACCGGTGCCCATGATGTCGTCGAGGTCAGCAAGAGCGACTACGACTCCTGCTCCACCAGCAACGCCATGAACACCATCCAGAACGGCCCGGCCACCGTCACCCTGAGCAACGACGGCACGCACTACTACATCTGCGGCTTCCCCGGCCACTGCGGCCAGGGCATGAAAGCTCGCCGTCGACGTCGGCTCCGGCTCCGGCGGCCCCAGCTCACCCACCGGCGCGTCCGTGCGCCTGGCTGCCGGCCCCGCGATCGCCGTGGCCGCCGCCGTGCTCGTCAAGCTCGCCCTCTTCTGATCGCCACCGGCGGATGCATGGCGCGGCCTGGCCATGTCCCCATGAGCGCGTGGCCAGGGTAGAGGCAGTGCAGGATTATCCTGAGCGTTTCTGGTTTCCACGGTAGAGTGGTTGGCTTCGTCATGTATCATTGATGCTTTATTTGCTGTTTCTTTTCGCGCGCGAGCGCAGTATGTGGTATAGTAGTTGGTGCCTGATTACTTTCTGTCTGTCTGTATGAATATGTGTGTGATTTTATTTTTGCTTTGACATATAATCATTCCTATTATCCCCTATTATTTTTTTTCATCGTGGGATTTAAAGGCGCCAATAATTGTTCATAAATTCATTTGCTAAAATTTAAAAACCACTTGGGTTCCTCAACACTCTTGATAGCCTCAGCTTCTTCACAAGTTTCCTTCTAGAAGCCTAAATCCGAAGTCATCAGTCTCGTCTGCCGGAGCATTTGGATGTCTAGAAACGGTTTCATCTTCAAGGGTGCCTTAATCCTTCTTTAGTTTCATGTTCTTTTACATTCAGGAAAGAGGTTGTCATGGTTACAAGATGTAAATATTTCCCTCTCATTGCTTCCTGACTTGATAACTTTGTATATTTTTTCTTTTATTAAATCCATTAGAGGCTATGCTTATCCTGTTTCATTAAAAAAATATCAAGCCTTTGGAGCTTGACCAAACAAAACAAGCGCGCGAAATGAATAACAGTAGCAGTGTGCTCAAAATATTTCAAAGAAGATAACGGACTGGTCATGCTAATCAACGAATCATTATTTAGGGCATGTTTGGATCCAAAAGGTTAATGCAAAATGACTTAAATAAGTGATTAAATTTAGTCACTCATTGTTTGGATTCAGTGATTAAAGTAGAGTGTAAAGTGTTTATTGTTGTGCAAGAAGACTAAAATAGCCCCTTTGTTAGTGCAGCCGTGGGGGAAGGGTGGCAGCAACGGGCTGGAGGCGGCGGCTGGCTGCGGTGGGGCCGCAGCCGAGGGCAGAGCGGGGCGCCGCTCGCCCGCGCCGTCAGTCGCGACGGGGGCAGAGGTGGGGGCCGGGACGGGGCGGGCACACGGCCACCCTAGGGTAGGGGTGGGAAATGGGATACTTTAGCTACTTAGGTGCTAAAGGGCTAAAATATTTTAGTTTCATTTTAGCTTTTGGTGTTTAAAATTTTAATTTCTAAAATGAATAAATTTTAGTCGGTTTGTTCTATTCCCTTAGATTCTCAAACACACCCTTAGAAGCTGGACTTTGGACTACGTGCACTTTAGACTTTGGTTTTGGGCGCAAGGGTGATGTGTGTGGGCGGTTGGGTTAGGTACGGACCAGACAAGAGGAAAAGATGCAAAAAATACTGCAGGACGACAGCGATTTGCTTTGGACGGTGGCGTGTCGTCATTACGAGTTGAGTTCTTCCCGATCGAAAAGCGTTCCAAGATTACAAAACACCCTTCCAATAGGCTGGAGACCCGAGATCACGGAAGAACACTATTGTTTGACGGGTAGGTTACAAGAGTACCTACCTTTTTCCCAACGGATGGTAAACAAGTCTCGAAGCAATACAACCTTGTCAGCAGTTAGTGAGTGGCTTCAGCTACGATACGAATACACCGGGCCATTAGCCAGCGACTACACATACCAGCCAGCCCCTGGAAAAATAAAGGATTCTCTATACTTCCTAGCTGCTTCAATTCCTATGAAATTTCAGCAGAATTTAACTGCTTCCGACGAAAGAAATTCCAAGTTTCCTTGGCATCTCCGGTGGTAAGGTTAAAACTAACGCATCCCCTATCTTCCTATCATTTATCATTGTTTCAGTTATCTCTGTTTACAATGCAGAATAGTGTTAGTAAGTGTTGTGATAAATTTTAAGGGGATTCTTTTGGAGAAGACGTTAGTTTTAGCCTAACTCTGTCCTCGGCCGACTGAGCTCTCAATTCGCAAGTCGATATCCATCCGCTGTTCCGGCAGAAGAAAAGTTGTACCTTCTGTCAACACCTGCTCCGACCCGTGCTAATCTGACGGTTTGCAACAAGAGCACCATTTTTCAACGGGGCAAGTGAAAGATCGTGTGTCTTTGAATAGAAGAGGGATGATGACGACAATACATGGAATTCAAGTATTCCTTCAAATCTCCTGAGGCGGTTAATGACCATGGGGAGTTGGAACACACTTTTAGGTGCCCTCGTAGTCTTGGCGCAGCAATGTCTGCAATGCAACCACACATTATGTACGATACATAGGTTGAGGGCTAAACTATCTCCAACGGCAATTTCTCAATTCAAACACCACTCTGTTTACAGTACCAGAATACTCAAAATGATTATATCTATAGAGTTGGCCTAACCAGCAAACTCATGCACATAGAGATGCAACCTGAAAATTAATCTATAAAAAAATTGTTGTCTTAATCCAAAAATAGTGCAAGTACTTGAAAAATATAAGGCATGCTTATAAAGTACTACTTATGATGATAAACTAAACAATTATAAAATAAATAATATATATATATATTTTAAAATAAGATGGATGATTAAGCGGAGGATTTAAAAGTTACATTTTGGAATGGAGAGAGTAGCTAATAACATCAACTAAATCCTCTCTGATATGTTGCTGCAGTGCATAAGGGTGTAATCGGATCAAATACGGAACACGGACAGATATTGCTGATACCGTATTTGTTTTCATATTTTTTTCTTCGGATTTGGATCGGATACAGATATTGATCAAATGTATCGGATAAGACTTGAATGGTTATCGACATCATATTTAACCAGCTTTGAGTACTCGAATACGGATCGAATACTAATTGTCCGAACTTGAATATGGATCGGATCTTAACCCTTCTAAACGGATCAAAACTCGATTACGAATAGATAATATCCGTACCATTTACACCCCTAGCGGTACATGACTTTAGACTTGGTCAACATTTCGCTACGGTGTTGATTGTGACAACCACACAGTACTCCGCCTTTGTGCTTGCTTGATCTCAAGATGGTCGCTAGGTGATTGGATGAGCGTGTTGCCGAAGCCTGCCACTTCTGGGCAATGTTTAACACAACACATTTGGCCCATGGGCTGCATGTCTCCTAAGATAAACAAACTGGTGCACTGAACTTTGCCCATGGGCTGCATGTCGGCTAAGATAAACAAACTGGGGACTGAACTTGCTGACCCCCACGTCTTCACGTACGTACGTACACGCCGACACACGAGCACATGAAGGTCGAACCAGGCATGTTCTGCCATGCTGGCCGTCATGCCATCGTTCATCTGAGCATCGATCTCAAACGGCACAGGAATGGCTTGCACGGTGCAGTCTGCATTCACCCACAGTCCAGCATCCAACGTCGATGCGCGTCATCGGCTTGGTGCAGTGTGCACAACAGCACCAGGACCAGGCCAAAGGCGATGGTCAGTGACGCGCCACTGCGCCGCGCACAAAGGCCCCGCCGTCGGTCGCCATCACGAACGTCGCGGCGAGCATGACACCGCGGCAGGCAAAGCAGCCACGCACCCGCGCCCGCGCCCGCGCCCGCGCCGCCCCTGCCATGTGGCGGCCGCACCAGACCCCACCAGTCCACCCACCCGGCAGCTCCGATTTCCACATGCTTCTCCACCACCCTACGAGAGTCCAAAGACCTCTAGTCTAGTCTCATGGTGCTCCACAGCTGGCCTGGCCATCGACGTCACGCTGCTGACACGAAGCGCAAGCAAAAAAGGGAGCAGGAAATTTGTCGGCACGGGCACGGCAGGCAAACACAAGAACAGAGCACGCGTGCAGATCTGGAGATCCGAGGCACCAGATCTGCACGAACAAGCACGGATCCAGCAAGGCAAACAAGCTAACAACAACAATAATAATAACATAAACTGATAAACGATACTAGTGATCAGATCTGTAGAAAGAATGCGCTACAAAAGAAACGCGGCGGCATTATACAATGGCAACCCACATCACTGTCTCAACTCAATATCTCTCTCCCTATCTCTCTCTCACGCACCCACGCACTGACGCTAGATCAGATCTGACAAGCCCTAGACTAAAACCCCGAATGGAATGAGAAATGAAAAAAAAAACTCGAGAGCGAGGCGAATAAATAGCGGTAGCGGGCGACGAACACCGGATCGGCGCCGATCTCAGAAGAGAGCGGCGGCGGCGGCCACCGCGGCGGCCAGGGCGAGGGCGGGGGCGACGCTGGACGCGGCGCTCGGCGGCGGAGGGGAGGCCGGGGCCTCGGCCGGCGACTGCGAGATCGAGCCCGGCGCCGGCGCCGGCGGCGAGAGCGGGAGCTCCGGAGCGGGCGCCGCGGCCTGGGGCGACGGGGCCGGGGCCTTCGGGGTAGGGGCGGGCGCGGGGGCGGAGGCCGGGGGAGGCACCGCCGGGGGCTGCGCGGGGGGAGACGCCGGCGCCTGAGGAGGCGGCGGCGGCGGGGTCGCCGGGGGCTGCGCCCGCGGCGCGGGGGTCGGGGACGCGCCCGGGGCCTGCGCCGTCGCGACGGCGCAGAGCATGGCCACGGCCACGATCACGAGGTGCAGGCGCGCCATGGGGCCGGGGCGAGAAGGTGGCGGCGGCGAGTGCGCTAGGGTTTGCGGTTTGAGGTGGTGGGGTTTGGGAGGGGGCGCGGTGCTTGGAAGTGTGCGAGGGGGGATATAAAAAGGGGCGGGACACGCAGGTTACCAATTACGCTACATGCTCGCACAAATGTCGGTGGGCCGAGAGACGATCCTAGCCGTCTGATCGGGATCCAGCGGCGCACAGAAGGTCGCTTTTCTCGCCTCGATAGTTTCGTGTTCCAATGCGGCACTAATTAAAAGGATATACAGTAAATGCCTCTCCTTAAAGTAAGCGAGATATGGTCGCCGGCGGATCGAGCTGGCTTCCAATAGCCCTGATCCCACTCAATTTGAGGCTGAAACGAATCCATTTTTTTTCCAAAGAAAAAACGATTTCGATAAGAGGATACGCGTCCTTGCCAGGACAGTCCGTGACGCAAGTATATCCGCGTTTGGTAGCGCTCCCCAAATCTCCCGGCAACAAATTTGGATTTTGATTTTAAGAGATACTCCCTTCAATTGGTTTTAATAAGGTAAATTTCGATTCGTGGCGATAAGATTTGATAGGCAATAACTCTATTAATAATGTCCATTATTATGTGACCATAAGTGTTCTTATAGAAACCTAATAGCATCGATTTTGCCGACAATTACGGCAACATAAAGTTTGCTGATTAAAGACTTGTCGTAACAAAATAGAATATGCCCTCAACGAGGTCAGTATTTCAGGTCTCAGCTTAGGATACAAGCTACAAGCTGTCACTTTGCTAAAGTATGTGTCATGTGCATCTCCGCGCGCCACGCTGCAGTCGGATGACGGGGACTCAACTTTATGATTGGCTGTGCAATTCGCTTTGGAAAGAAAAGGAAAATGTTGCTGCTGTCCTTGTTTTCAGATTTCTTCTTCTATTCGTATTCATCTTGACTTGTTGTGTCCCGTCTCTTGGTTGATTACGTTTCTGCCAGACAAATTGTGGTCATCGAGCTAGTGTTTAGCTGCTGATCGAGTCCACACTCCACAGATAGAAATTACTCTTACATGACTTACATGAGTATTCACCTTCTAAAAAGGGCAAGGGGAATACCTGCAGTCGTACTAGTTTATGTTGCATCAACCAGACAATAAGATTATTAGAAATGCTGTGGGAAATGACTGGTTTGGCAGAAACGTGAAACCCATCTCATGCTCGCTAATGATATTCCTCTAGTCTCTAGATATGTATCCGGTTTCATCATTTCAACATCCTTCTGGTACTGTATCTCTAATGAACTTCCAGCGTGATAGCCTGATAGGGTTGACCGATAGGAAAGCATGTAGGCTATCTTAAGCATCAGGCCCTCAATCAGCGCTTGAAGGATTACGGGTATCAAGTTGAGGCATTCAAGTTTCAGCGTTGAATGGGCCAGAGGAGTGTAGGTCACGTCCTGGCGGCGATGCTCCTGCATCACAGTTCAGAGTCGTAGGTGCAGGACTAGACCAAATCTTTCAAACAAGTACAGTGCGTGTCGAAGGCTTGAAACATTCAACGGTCATAGGCTCCGGCGTAACAGGACGTGTAATAACAGCAGATATCCATATCTCTATTTGCACATCTTTCTACATGTTATATCTTTTCCGATGGAATGCCCGAACCCCAAAAATATACAGGTAGAGAAGAGGGGAAGTGTAAGAATATGTGTTCTCAAGGCTAGATATCCAAAATGGCACCGGGTGTGGATCCTTCTTGAGAAAAAAAAAGTAGATACATATGCCTTATAATATTCAAAAATGACAAACCTGAGTGAATTCACACTTGATGCGCTCAAACTGGAAGCATCCGATTTCCTTTGAACTTTATATGATAAAGTCACCTATCACAAATGTCTTGCCGTCCTGCCGTCCTGGGCTTAGAAAATGCGCCCTTAAGCCACCTCTCAAGCGTGTTATTTACGACGGCTCTAAAACTTGGCCACTAAATTTGGCATTTGGGTACAGCCCGTACAGGAAAAGCATGTGGGCATTCCCCTTGATTCCTTACAAAAACAATTTTACCGGGTTTTCTGTCCACGGTGGAGGGTACATGAGAAAAGGTGGTCATCAAAATATCAACTAAATATACAATCCTCTATCAAAAAGTCTACCCTACGCAGACAGTCCAAGAGGAACTTGACATTCATCCTCTACTATGTTGAAGGGGCAATGGAGCGCCCATGACCCCATGTATACTTGTGAAGTATGGATACAACCTACAAAAGTGTAGCTTTTGGAAGGATCTTCCTTCGACTTCTCGACACACTGATTTGTTATTTGAATAGCCTTGCAGTTCCGTGTCCAGCGATATTCAAAGAATCCTTTAAATGAAATAAACCCCTCCAGACTCTTGTTCTGAAACACCCCAAAAAAAGGTAAACATGATTGAAAGATGGTAACCAAATAATGAGAAGAAGATCTATACAAAGTTAGGGAAGGACCAGAGTTGTTTTCAAGGTATGTACATGCACAATGTTTATGGTTGAGCTGTGTTCAGTATTGGAGCTAAACAGGGTGCGACGCATGCATAGAAAGCAGGAAAGGAAATGCTGCAATTGTAGGAGACCAGGGGTCAATTTGTTACTTACACTTTACAGGAAAGATTGTAAGCTGAGTATAATCTGTACATAGTCAGCTTATTTCACTTGTTCAGTTCTCGAACCAACTGTCTCTAATAGATCTTCATTGCTGCCTTCAGCAACTTCCATTTCCTTCACCTTTTCAAGCTGCCTGAGGAGATCTAACCTATCGGGAGCATATGTGGATGGGATCTACACAGTTGCAAATACACAAACAGAAATTATATAACAAATTGCAACTGCACGGAAATAGTGTGTGATCATAGACAACTTACCATTGATGGCACATATCTCTGGATGAAAGCCAAAATAGCAGCATGACCAACGGCAGTAACCTGGGACACAAGGCAATTCACACTTTACACACATGCTTTCACACGTCAGAGTACATGACTAATGTCAGTTTTGGACAGCACAAAATACTTGATAATGGCCCGAACACCGAAAGGATCTAGGTAGTCCACAGTCCATGCGGATAAGGTAAAAGGCTAACAGGATTACTCCACAAAAATTAATGAAATGATAAAGTGGACCTATAGTCTCAACTTGTTTAGGAAGCAGAAATCCGAGTACAAGAAAGACTCACTGGCAAAAGCATGAGTATTCCTATAGGAACAACAGATGCCAAATCAGTCAGGGTTCTTTGAAGAGCCTGCTTTTCCTTCTGAGTTAGTTCGTCCCCAATAAGAGCTCTTTTCAGCAAACCCATAGCAGCTCCTGTATCAATTGCTAAGAGCTGTGTCCCTTGCAACACAGTCTGTGCAGAAAAATAGATATAAGAAATGAGAGGCTTTTTTTGTAACTTATATACTGAAACTAACAAAATTGTGACTGTTCTATCAGGTACCAAAAAGGCTTTTCAATAGAGTTAATTCGATTATTTAGTCCCCTACTATGGTCATAGAGAACGACAATGATACCATGAATGCCTTCAAGCAGAGCCACGGCAGAATAAAAAAAGCTTGTAAAGCTGATAAATATATGCTACGTGTTTATTACTGCTACGGCCTATGGGATTTTAAGTTTAGATGCCCATACCGTTGTAGTCTCCTTGACCTTCTCCACTGATTTAGTTATAACATTTTCTTTCTTGCTAGCCTGACCAGAAGGCACAGATGCAACAGGCAATGGCGCAGTTGTTTCGTCTGTAAAACCAAGCTCCTGGAAAACAGGACTTGATTGAGTAGACAATTCTTTCAAAGAAAAAGATGCATGAGGTGATGAGACCAACCATTATTATTCTAGAAATATAGTCCCAAAACAACAGAGCTAACGATAAAATCATAAAAAAGATGCAATTAATCTCATAACATTTACAGAATAGCTGCTGAGCTCCTGTTTCAAGGTTCACTCAAATACTGAAGAACCAGTAATTTGCTATTTCAAATTCTGTTAAACAAGCATACCTCCTCTTGGGCATCATCTGCACTCTTCTGCACTCGCTTTTCTAACTCAATTAGCTCACGTCTTAACTGTTCAAAGCGGAGGATGTCATTTGACTCGATGATTTTCTTCTCCACATTGGCAACAGTGCCCTTGAGCAAGAAAAAAAGGACAGTTTCATCAGATTAGAAATATGTTGCAACAAGACATCTTATGAGTGAAAATCAGAGGGTATTCCGAGGATCATGATTAAATATAGCCATGGTCAGTACTTTCCACTAAACAAGGACACATTTTGCAAATCCCTTCACCGCACAATGTTGGTGTGTTCTTAAATGCACAAAGCAAACTGAAAACATACAGTACAGCATCCATACATCATGGTCTGCAACTTGAGGAGCTGGCTCAACTTTCTTCCCCAAAGATTGACCAAAAAAGTCCCAAAATGGACGGCGTCTATTGTCCACCCTGACAGAGAAATAGGAAACAACTGAGGTCTATTTTACCACCCTGAAATCACAGAAGCTGTCAAAACCACGTTTCAGTTAGGCGATTAGTTACAAGAGTATTCCACCTGCTTCCTGATATTTGTGGTGCTGATGTATCATTGGTCATGTAAGTTGTCTTTCCATGTCCTTCCTCTGCAGTAGGAGATAGTAGTCCGCTACTTGCATCGGCCTAATAAACCATTAAAATATAGCAAATCTATCATGGTTGTAAACCAATTCAAGTACCAACTATAATGCAATCAACTATGCAGTCAGGGGTGTCATGTTTCCAACTGATACATTATGCACATAATGATATGAGGATGACAAAAATTGATGAGAAATTAGAATTGAATTCTCGTTGCTTAATCGAAAAGAGATGCAATTGATGCAGTACTCTCACTAACCAATACAACTAAAATATCATATCTTAGCTAATATAACAACAGAAACAAATTTATACCAACCATGTGCCACAGTAACCCATGCCAGTATGCTGATGGACTGCTCGTGGCAAGTGGAGTGCACTAGAAAGCCATAAAAGGAACCCTTCCCAACACAATGATATTACAAACTCGTATTAATGTTTAATGCATGACATAGAGAGTGCGCTAGTAGTGTGGCCTGGTGCCTCTATTAGCATGTTCATAGGCGGTCCGGCTTTTGGTCCCTTCTATCGCCCGTGTTGATATCTTGATCTTAGTGCCACGCCTCAGGGGTTGAGTTTTTTTAACTACCCTTTCTCAGAAGCAACATGTGTGGGTAAAAGGTAATGAAACAAAACACAGCCAAAACGCTCACCTCCAGGTATTCTGCTTTTGCTCGAAAGGATGCCTCAAGAAATTCAGCTTCTTTCTTCAGTCTTCTTATCATTTCAAGATCAGAGCATGCAGCCCTTAGATCCTCCTTACCAGAGTTAGAACTGGAAACATGTAACTCTTGAAGCAAATTTTCTAATTTAACCAAAGCTTCTTCAACATTTTCAAGTGACTGCAATGGTTGAAACCAATTTCATCAATGCTTCAGCAACTGGAGACAGTATCTATTTGGAGGCAACTATCTTCACAAACTTAAAATAAGCACACCACATATGCAAACAGATTTAGTTTGCAAATGATGTCCATCCACCATATATGCAATTGTCCATCATTTTACTCCAGTAGATCTTCCAATAAATCTAATGGTATGTACAATAGTGCCACCTCTATCATCTATCACAATAGCAAAATCTGAGGTGAAGTAGACTTGGATACTACGTATGAAATCTATTAGATAAGAGATTGTCTCTTAGATGCAGGGTACTCAAGTGTCAACCCCATAAGGTGGTTATCTCTAATTTTTTTCTGGAGGCATAGACAATGTATAAAGAAACAGCATCTTATAGTTACATTAACACCTTTTGAGAATAGGCGTTTTCACATTAAGACTATCAATAGTATAGAATATACTTTTGTTACATGTGTCAAATAGTGAAAATATATTAGCAATCCTAAAGGTGTTACTCATTTAATACCTTGTCAAGGGAAGACAACTCTGTCTCTGTATCCGAGTCTTCTTTAGGTTCTAGCAAGCCCAGGCCTTTTGGAGCATTATTTCTACAACATGTTTAGCAAATAAATAAACTACCGAGTGGTAGAGAACAAATAATTCAAGCTCCTGCTTAACGCTTACCTTGATACGTCAAGCTCCTTCATGCAGTCATTCAACATGGCATGTCTACAATTTTTAACATGTAGTAGAAAATTAATCAGTACTCACAAGTCCATATCTGCAAACAAGAGCAAGACAATCGTGACTGAATACTGGCATACCCCTTCGACAGGAATTTTGCTGCCTTCACATTTGAAGGGTTCTCAAGCCATGAGCTATACTTTATAAAACTAGTCATCCAATAAGAGCACACATTCAAGACTCGTGATATTACTTCTCCTTTAGACACTTCTTCTCTACTTTCAGTGTCAGTTGTTGCACTCGGGACATCATCATTGTAAAAAGGAAGCCACTCAAGCTCTTCACAGACAACCTGAACATGAGAAAAGCATATGAGCACTGAATGCTGAGTAGCATTAGAAGCTCAATTTCACTCAGTATATTGCCTGCATACTAACCTCCACATACAGCTGGTATGAACTAATTGAGGATAACTGTGGATAATATAATACACTCCCGCCAATAAGATACCTGGATTATAGCAATAAGCAGATATATTAAAACATCTTACTATTCTTATTAACTGAAACATCATTGCAATGAGAAAATGGGGAAAATCTAAATTCACATAGATCATACCTTACAATACCATTAAGTGAATCATCCAAATCAGTAAGACCCTTGGATGACAAA
Organism: Paspalum vaginatum; assembly: GCA_030272315.1. Classification (NCBI taxonomy): domain Eukaryota; kingdom Viridiplantae; phylum Streptophyta; class Magnoliopsida; order Poales; family Poaceae; genus Paspalum; species Paspalum vaginatum. The sequence goes on from CM059018.1 coordinate 38,114,059, forward strand.
TATCCTTGTGTGCTTCTGCCCAAAGCAATGAAAAAACCAAATATCGCAAGATCCTTTTCCAAAATCTGCAATGAGGAATAAAAAAACTATTTAAAATTTGGAGCAGAGGAAGAGGTTTCTATAACTTAATGAAAAGATCATTTCTAGTTTCAACCTCAATACTTTCACTTGTTGTCAGTCTTGACCATATCTTTTCACGGTCAAGAGCCCGGAATAACTGTTTCTGGACCAGATCAATCCAAAATGATATCTCAAGTCCACAGTCATTACTAAGTTTAGGAACAGCAGCACGAGGACCAAAATTGTACAAAAATTCTCTCTGAAGGCCGATATCTTTTGTCAAGTTATATGCTTTACTTAGAGGGACAAACTCAAGAAGCATATCCATGAATCGACCAATAATATCAGGTACCATTGAAGAAAATTGCTGACAAGAAACTTTTGCTGATCCGAGCTTTGTGATTGCAGCAAGACAGATCAAACCTAGCATAAGCAGAGAAAGGTCGCTTTCACTAGTACTCATTGGCATGTCTTCACAACATCTGACAGCAAGCAAAAGAAAATATCCATGAGCCTTCTACTACTAGTTATTGACCGTGAGCATGTTATTAGTCTCGAAGATAGCATGGAACTTACATTGCTGTTGCAGAGTTAAATAGTGGATCGTTTTCAAAAATGTTTACAAATTGTCTCACCACCAAAGGATTTTGATCAGAGGAATACCATTCATATAATGTAGGTTCCCTCTTAGACAAATCATTCTTGATAACACTCTCGAGGGGGTTGAGCAGGCGGGACAAACTGTAATCAAGTAAAATATCACTGACCCAAAAAAAAAAAAACTCTATGGAGCAATTATAATACAGAGGATGAACCCAATGTCACTTGAGCATGCTAAAAATAAAAAGAACCAATATGAAGAAGATTAGAAGACACAGATCCATCTTCATTTGTGCAGCTACCAGACAAAATCTAAATTAATTATGAAAAATAATACAATTCTTAATTGGCATCATGATAACATAAAATTATACATGATTGTGCTTTGGCAGAAGTTTGCATGTTAAGTCAGCACATGCAAGAATTAAAAACTCATTTGATCAACTATATGTACCAATATGCATAGAACTAAGGCACTAGCACTAATAACTTCATATTAATAATTTAATAGCATTTATTTCATATATTGCTTTACCCTCTTGCCATTAGTAAATTCGGCTCTGTGAGTTTGCCAGTTTGGTAGCTGAAAATTGCCGAGCAACTTCTGAATCAATGAAATGAAACTACAACTTAGCACTATACGCCTCAGCAGTAACTTTGTTTCTTGTTGAAAGTAAGTTTCCAAATTCCAACTAGAATTCAAACCTCTCCTGGAACCGATCAGCCAACAAATGAAAAGGCATGCTTAGATATTACTCTCTCTGTCCCAAATTGTAAGGGGTACTAGCCCTATTTTCATCCGTTCAGATTCATGTGGATGCTGATGAATCTAGACACATATTGAACACGCATACATGGAGGAATGAATGAATCTAGTAGAGGCCTAGAACCCCTTACAATTTTAGATGGTGGGAGTATCTAATAACATCATATTACATGGAAGCAAACTTTTAAAATAGAAACGCACTCCCAGAAAACTTCATGCAGGGGATATTATTTACTTAGAAAGAAATGAATCTGCTCCAAAACAACTCTCAAGCAATAAGATATGAAGGGGAAGGGAAAAGGCTAGAGGTAGACCTCCTTTGAACAAATACATTAATATCTCTATCTCTGCCATTCCCGCGAGATGAAACATCTATGACTGCTTGCAACAATGAGTCTACAGCAGCCTGCAAACATCTTCTGTAAGGTTTCAGTAAATAGAACATATGTATCTCAGGAATTTTGGACTCTGCAGGGCCCAACTACAATGGAGTATATTGAAGATTTCATGTAAGAACTAAGAAACATCCACTCAAAGCAAGTTCAGCTGTGGTGATTGGTGCTAACCTGGTTACAAGCAGCATCTTAACACAAGATAAAAAGACATTGCAAGAGAAATCTATGTTTATTTCAAGGAACAATAGGGAACCTAGTCTTTACTTCTCATTATTTTAAAAATGTGTTAATGTAGTACGAAACCTTTCAGAATGATGGGATAAAAATGACTGGAAATATTTCTCTGCTTCTTCGTGTGAGGAACAGGGACAAATGTACCTCTGTAGAATGTTCAATACTCTACCTGGTAAGACAGTGCTTTTATCCATGCATTGTTCTCAACACCCAGCCATGTCTTTCGAAACCAAGAGCCCTTTGATGATTTGCTGTAATCTATGAAAGCCAATTCAATAGATCTTGCAGCATCATGTATTGACTGGACGAGACCATTGCTGATATCTTCACTTTGAAGTGCTTTATTCAGTTTCAACCTTATTTCCTCAATGTTGCTTGTCGAACCAACTTGTGCAGCTCCATTAACAGACACGCCGTTGCCATCATCGTCAGAGGCCAAAGGAATAATGTGAACCATCCTTCTGGTTCTCTGGAAGAGTCCCTTCTGTCTCCGGAACTCCAGCCACATAGCACTGTGGATGGTCCTGTCACACTGCGATGTTGAGTTCCTCAAGTGGCACTTTCTCTTTGAAATGCGGGGATGGATTTTTTGACTCCTCACATCAGCGATGCTTCTACATATGAATCTGAAACCATACACTTTCTCCAAAGTATAAACCTTCGATGTGCTGCGAACACAAGCCATTTGAACCATTAATGATGTGAAACGGAGACAATGTGACCGAATTTGGCTACACCAAGAGCGGAAAGTCTTAATTAACACATGAACAATGGATAATTGCAGGACTCCCATCAACTAGTCCAAACAAATCAAATTATACTTACAACGAGTCACTAATTACAACCTACAAGTGCGAGCAAATTCGGTTTATACGCATCAGCCCCTTCATTCGCAGGTAATGATCTCGATGTATCAGACAGAGAAATCTAGCAGAGCATCCCAGTCCAAGCCCCTCAAGTCCGTCTCAAGGGATTCCCAGTTTGGAAGCTACGGTGTCTGCGACCGAAATGCTATATTCGCACGCTTCTCCAGGTGCGCACCGCCGATCGCATCCGCTGGATTCCACGACAAATCGAACCAACCTCTCGACTACAACCGAACGCATTCGCGCAATTCTCCCGCCCACGAGCTAACGGCCAAACACCGAACCATGGAACCGAACACCAGCGTGAGTGGGAGAACAGCGGGCCACGAACCTGGCCGTGCACCGCGGCTCTCCGCCGGCGCCGAGGGGGAGGTGGCGCGGCTGCGACGCCACCGCGGTCGCCATCGGGGGGCAGCGGCTGCTCCTGCGCGCTTCTCGCGGGCGGCGGTGAGACCGGCGCGGGGCCGCCGTCACGACAAGCGTGGGCAGAGCGAGGCGGAGAAGGATAGGGTTTATATGGGGAGGGAAGCTAGTGGTCGGGAGGAGCGCGAGGACGAGGAGGAAGAGAGGGGGGCCAGAGGAAGGGGGAGGAAACGATAGGCGCTGGGCGAGGAGGAAACGATAGGCGCTGGGCGAGGCCACCGGTGCCTTTGCTTGCCGGGACGGTAGAGCATTTCGCGGCTCTCTCTCTTTTTCTCACTCTTTGCTCGACGCCGGCTCGACTAGACAATTCCGTTTTGGACTCGTGACTCACGCGACAGCCTCTTTCACAGCGGCGTTTTGCTCTGTTTCGCTCTCTTCGCTTCTCCTCCGGCGGTTCGCAGTCGACGCGGATAACACTGCTACTACTACAAGGTTCTAGAAATAAATCTTAGAACAACTTAATAAATCTTAGAACAACTTGTATTTAAAGTGTTGAGGATTCAAAAATAAAATAAAATTGTAGAAATGTAAAATATTGCAGGATAATCTTCCAAGAAAAAAAAAAAGAAGTAATGCAGAAGATATGAACCATCAATCAATTGTAACGAAAATGTGCACAAGGAATATCGTTTGCGCATCGAACATTCTTTCGGCAGGACACTACGGCAGAAGTACACAATGTCGCCACTCACCCAGACGGAATATCGTTTGGGCATCGAACATTCTTTCGGCAGGACACCACGGCAGAAGTACACAATGTCGCCACTCACACAGACGACCTTCATCAGCCAAATCAGTGACAGCATCTACGATAAAGCAACCAAACAAGCGAAGAGAGCGGAACGAAAATGTTTTAGATGCGAGTTCCTTAGACTGCCTAATAGTTTCGGTACCGAGAATAATGAGATACATATGGCCAAAACTGAGTGTCAGAAAACAAGCGGTTGCAATGGAATGGATGATTCTATTTACTGCCAGAAGAAGCCTGGAGATGAATGATTAAGCTTCTGGAGATTGCTCTTGCCCGCCAGCACTGTCGTTCTGATCCTGCTCCTCTTCCGTGCCAGCACCACCCAAGCCACTCCCGCTTGTATGACCGCTAGGGCGGGCTCCATAAACATGCCCCATCTTCAACCGCTTTGTTTCCATATAGCGTCGATTCTCATTGGTTATCGGTGTCAGCAGCGGCACTCTGCCCAGGACACTTAAACCATAACCCTTGAGTCCAGTGTACTTTGCAGGATTGTTAGTCATCAGCCGCATCTTCCTGACACCAAGATCGCGTAGTATCTGCAGAAGAAAGACTAATCAGCACTAGCAGAAACTAGCTGAACTGAGAACAGTTCAAAAGAAGTGATCTTTACCTGTGCCCCTATACCATATTCCCGTGAGTCAGCAGGCAGGCCTAGCTCCAAGTTAGCCTCGACAGTATCCCGCCCATCATCCTGTAAGTTGTATGCTCGAAGCTTGTGGCCCAGCCCAATGCCCCTACCTTCGTGGCCGCGAAGATAAACTACTACACCCCGACCAGTTTTCTCGATCATACTCATTGCCAGAGCAAGTTGGTTCCCACAATCACATCTTGCTGATCCAAATATATCCCCAGTTAGGCACTCTGAATGCACTCGTACTAAGATATCCTGGCCATCCCCAACATCACCCTGCATATGAGTTGAGAAGAATAATTGAAAACATAGGGCTGAAGGGTAACGAAAACTAGACCATGTTCATCATATAGGCAAGCACTAGATTCAAAAACAAAGCAAATGTTTTAGTTGTCTGCAAGTAGGCCATATCATGGATACAACTGCAGGATCACAAATTCACATCTTTGGCGGATCTAATGGATATAGCTGGCCAAAACTATCTCATCACACTGAACTTCATTCAAGAAATTTCAATGTGATGCATTCAGGCACATTTCACAACCTTCAGTCCATTACATGTGATTTTACCTTTCTATGAACCTGTTTGGTCTGCTGCCAAAATTCAAAAATTTTGTAGAGCCAATTTTTTGGTGGTTTGCTACCAAAAGCTACCAATGTCTCACATTTGTCTTACAAAAAAATTGGCAAATGTTTCTGCCCAACTTTTAGCATGCCAAAACAAAACCAAGCAGTCGACATCAGGCAAATTAGCCCTTGTTTTTTGTAGTTCTTATAAGCTGGCCATGCAACATTGAAACTTTTTGAACCTGACGTTCAATAACTTTACTGCACATAGTAGTTACTGAGATATGCGTACCTTCACCATGGCAATGTGTTCCATCCCATCAATAAGAGATCTATAGCAATAGGCTTTAAACACTCCCCATTGTAACTGCAATGGTGTAACACAAACACATTCTACCAATCTGTCTCTCTTCCTCCTATACCTGTGAATGGAAACTATTCATGGCTTAGATTTTTACAATGTGAAGGAGAGTAACTAAAAAATATATATGCATCAATTGCACTTCTTATTTTTTTAAATAAAAAGGTCTTGAATTATGGATCTACTCCTATGATGAATGCATACATACAAAAATACTGATAAAAAAAGTGAACTGTTTCACATAACATTTTTCATGAAACTGTTAGAATTCAGCATATAATATGTACATTGTAAAAATCAAGGAAGAATGGTTCATCCTTGGAAAGAACTGCCACTCAAATGTGTTAAGACATAGCTAACCTTATCAGATCTGCAATTGATATTATCTTCAGGTTCTCCTTCTTAGCAAATTGTTGCAATTTCGGTAACAAAGCCATGGAGCCATCATCATCGTCAACAATTTCACAAAGAACTGCAGCAGGAGGTAATCCAGCCAACATAGCAAGGTCCACGGATGCTTCTGTATGTCCAGCCCTTTTTAGAACACCACCTTCTCTATATTTAAGAGGGAAAATATGTCCTGGACGATTGAAGTCCTCAGGCTTGGAATTAGGAGATGCAAGTGCTAGTATTGTGTTTGCACGGTCCTTAGCTGAAACCCCAGTTGTAGTTCCCTCTTTGGCATCCTAATAGAATAAAATTTATTTAGCAGGGAAAGAATATAGACAGTAGGATAAAGTACAAAAGGAAATCAAGGAGGAACAATGTGAAACGTTAGTTTATACTTTCTAAAGTACAATTAGTACAACTTGCACTCTTTTCTTGTTACAGTGTTACTAAATTTATGTGAATGGTCTTTTTCTACAAAAAAAAAGTGCTAAAAAGGGAAAACCCATACCACTGAAACAGTGAAGGCAGTCCGCAGTTTCTCTTCATTTTCCTTGGTGGTCACCATAAGAGGAAGCTGTAGCCTTTCCAGATCCTCTTCTTTCATGCTAACACAAACAATCCCGGTGCCATGCCTCACTATGAAAGCCATAGCCTCAGGTGTGACCTTTGACGCTGCCATTATAAGATCACCTTCATTCTCTCTGTCCTCATCATCGACAACAATGACATACTGCGACATAAGCTCAGTTAGAAATTCATCGATGTAACAGAAAGTTGGAAATGATTAGTGTAACCACATAAATACCAGCAAACACGAATTTGGCAATAAGGGCATACTTTTCCTTGGCGAATGTCCTCAATAGCTTCAGGTATAGACGAGAAACCCTCTGTAGGACAGTCTAGGTCAAGCTCATCGTCGTCAACAGAAAACCCATCAACAACAGGAGCCATATCAGCTGCAATGGTCCCAAGTCCAACAGTGTCTGCTTGAACTGAATTAGATGGATTGGCCTTCCCATTTATAATAACACTCTCTGATGAATCACCCACAGCATGAGAAACGTGGAAATTTCTGAGTCGATGGGTATTTTCCAAGCGAATGGATCTGATTGTCTTTAAACCGCTTGATGTAGCACTCGGCAAAAGTGAAGTATCACAATGCAATCCAGAAGTCCTGGACTGACCATAGATGTTGTTGAACCGTGAAAAGTGTTTTCCACTACAGGAGTCAATTTAAAGAACAAAATCAGAGTCATGAAAAACGCAGAGCATGCCAATAAATAATGGAGAAATTGCATTTTCCCTCACACAAGCTCAAGGAGCGTGTAATCAGGTAAGAGAAACAAAAAGAAAAAAAATATTGAGCTATTTGTCCATGGCCCTCCTTTACCCGTTTACTCTGGGTTGGGAAAAAAACTTGTTCAATGGATCAAGGTCTCTACCTCAACACAAGCAGTACTTATATTTTGCACCCAACCTAACTACTCAAGGTGTACGATGGTAGGAAGATAAAGATAATACGAGAACATGTGCAACAATTTTATAGCCAGTCCATTCCAGAAATGGGGCTAATCCTCGAGCCTAACATAACCTAAATCCTAAGGCTATGGGAAAACGTAACCGATAATGGATACCCAAATCCTTCGACACATACCAAAATTCACTTCAGTACTCATAGGGTTTACTGTTCAGACATGATTACGTTGTTAACCCAAGAAATTTTCCCTGCTTGTTAGCTGAAGTACATTTTCCGGAAGCGACTCCATACCACGCCAGTTCAAACCAAAACAAAGCAAAGTCGGCTGGATTTATAACTTATCCGGAAAAAAGCCCGCTGGATTGAGGCACTCACCGAGCGCACGACGCCGAGGACGGTGGCGCTAATGAAGCCATTCTTCAGAACGAACCCTTCGTTCCGCCGCGAAATTCCGCGCCTGCGCGCTGCGATGGGGGGATTCAACGCGAGAGGCGATGCGAGCCGCGGCGGATGCGCGCCGCGAAGCTCTGCAGCGGGCGTGCCGGCGTGGGGAAGGACCAGGTGGATGGATGGAGACGTCTCACGTTCACGTCACTCGAGAAGGCGCCAGGCTCCCAGGCGGTCGATAGGATCGGCGTGGTGACTGTACAGGTGGGACTTCCTATCCATCTTCCGTGCGATTGGAAGCTGCCCAATCGCACAGCCCACGGCCCAACCAAGCAAAGCACCAGGTGGCCCAATTGGTAGCACCAGCAGCAGTCACCGCACGCGTATATCAGCTAGTCAGCGGTCGTGAAACGTGCAAAAATTACGATACAATTTTTACATGCCAGTTCATCATTCAAGTTCAATTATATTTCAGAAAATCTAGTTTCAAAAAAAAATATTCCAAAAAATCTAGTTAACTGCTTTTTCTTAACATGCCTCGTATTTACATTCAACATTTCTTAAAGATTGATCCAACAACATAGGAAATCTAATCTAACATTTTAAATAAGCGACTTCAACATCTTCCATATAAATGTTGAAATAGTATATTGAAGTTGTTGGACGAGTCTAATCAAAATGTCGTGTTAGTTCATTGAAAATGTTGACTTTTAAAATATATTCAATCCTAGTCTTAATGTGTTGGATTAATAATGAACAACATCATTATCTAAATGGTTTAAAGAACGGATTGAAAATCGGAGAGAAAGATGTATCACGTATGCCGCTCAACACGTTCTGCATCTGGACAAAACTGTGCGATTGAGCACATGCATCGAGTTTGCATGCTATGTGGCAGCCCGCTCTCCGCATCGGCTCTACACGCGGTGAATCAGACGGCGTAAAGGACATGCACCAATCTCAAACAGTGGAAGGCATGTACATTTTCTTCCTACCGGAAGGTGTATAGGAATTGCGACTGTACAGGGCAAACCCGCAAAAGCTCCGGGCCGTAGCCCGTAGCGTCACCGATGCTATAACTGGGCCGCAGGGCGAGTGAATCTCATTTTCCTGGACTTGGGCCTGGGGATGCTATCGAGTCAAACCGAGGGGCTGGCAATTCCACATCTGCACTTCAGGAGTTCCGCACCGAGAGAAACTGACATCATGGTCCCACTTTTGCAAGTGTACCCCAGCTGTCAGAAGCACCTCGACAGATCCGCCTCTCCGCTTTAAAACAAAAACAAATCATAGGCGTTGCATCCGACGACGACGACTGCAGCCGCCAGTCACTCACCGCCTCCTCCCGCTCCGCCACTCGCCGCCGCCGCCCCCAATGGAGAGCCTCCGGCTTGCTGCCTCTCACCGCCCGGCTCTCCCGCTTCCTACTCCCCACATCAACCTCCGCCGCCGCTACCTGCACCTCCAGCCCTCCCCCAATCCCCTCTCCCTCTCACTCCCCATCTCTCCCTTCCTTTCCCACACTCCTTGCCGCCACCTTCCCCCGCTACTCGCCTCCGCCTCAGCTTCTCAAGTCGCGAGCCCAAGCCCGAAACCCGCTGAGGCGGCTGGCGGCGCGAAGCCTCTGCCCCTCCTCATCTCGCTCGCCGCCGGCCTCGTGGTCCGCTTCCTCGTGCCGCGGCCGGCCGAGGTGACCCCGCAGGCGTGGCAACTCCTCTCCATCTTCCTCTCCACCATCGCGGGGCTCGTCCTCGGCCCGCTCCCCGTCGGCGCGTGGGCGTTCCTCGGTCTCACCGCCACCGTCGCCACGCGCACGCTCCCCTTCACCGCCGCCTTCGGGGCGTTCACCAACGAGGTCATCTGGCTCATCGTCATCTCCTTCTTTTTCGCGCGTGGTTTCGTCAAGACCGGCCTCGGCGACCGCGTCGCCACCCACTTCGTGAAATGGTTGGGGCGCAGCACTCTGGGGCTGTCCTACGGGCTTGCCATCAGCGAGGCCTTCATCTCGCCTGCCATGCCCAGCACCACGGCCAGGGCAGGAGGGGTATTCCTTCCCATCATCAAGTCGCTGTCTCTCTCATCGGGCAGCAAACCGAACGACCCATCGAAGAAGAAGCTGGGCTCCTACCTTGTGCAATCGCAGTTACAGGTAATAAATGATGATCTTGATGATGCAGATGCCTGCGGGGCTGCAGGCTGTACTTTCAGAAACCACTGTTATACCAGAGATACAGTGTGGCTCGGAGGCTTCTAAATTTTGATCCAGATCACCGAATCAATGCATGCGCTTAGATCTAGAGGCATGCATTTGCATGATCCTACTCTAGTGATCACTGGACAAATTAAATTGATCTGTATATGTTGGGTTGCCTAGAATAAATTCCTCGCATAGATGTGCATTAACTGTTATAGCTGTAGATGCTACTTGGATGGGGCTTGGTAATGAAAACCCTGCTCCTAAGATGCTTTACTGTTTTATATGAATTTGCAGTGTTGCTATTCTCCACTGAATCCAAAAACTGTGTTGATTATCGAGTGCACGAGTGCATTTGGGGCCATACTGGATCTATAACTGTAGTAGGTCATTTGACTCCGCGCAAAAAAGTGTAGTTGAAAATTTTGTGACATTGGTATGAATTATAATTTATGGTTTGCAAATCACTCCTAGTCTCATGGACAGCTGCCTGTTTTGGACAGTGGCAAAGTACAGATCATGATACCTGTGGGGTATAATATCTTATCTTTTGTTGTTAAAGAGTTTCCTACATCCTTATGTGTTGACCTTCTTTGTTTGTTGTTAAAAAACTGTGGATTTATATACTCCACAGTCCATTGTGTGGATCTAGCTCTGATTAAGTGATCTTTTATTTTGTTGTTAAAGTGTTTGATACATCCTTATGTATTAACCTTATTTGTTTGTTGTTAAAAAAATGTGGATTTTTACTCCACAGCCCACTGAGTGGATCTAGCTCTGATCAAGTGATCTTTTAATCTTTTAGTGTTCGCGCTAATTGGATTAGTGGCCAACAGTTCTGTCTGTTTAGGAGATGTAATGTATCAGGAACATTAGAGCCTCAGTTTGGACATTTCGAATTTTCCAGCATAACAGGATATATTAGATGCACAAGACTATACTGGTGGACATATACACAATCTTCTTTGGATCAAATAGGAATGGCACAAGGTGGGAATGACCCCCATTATTCATCCACCTTTTTAAGTGGTCTAAATCTAATTGGGCCTAGGTTAGTCCAAGAGGATGGAAAAAACTCTAACCTCCCCCATGTTGATCTGTTCAAACGCCAGGTCGGGTCGGGTCAAGAATGGGCCGGAGCTTTTGAGGATGGCCTGGACCCAACCTGCGCCTGATGCCAGGTCAGAAATTTTCGGCCCACACCCACCTGATGAACGCGTTGGGTTGGTTTTTTGGCATTGGGTTGGTTTTTTTTCCGGGTTGTGTCGGTTTTTTGGGTAAACAATGCCGTCTTGAATGTTTATGTGCACATATGTGCTCTGTGGTTTGACCGTTTGACTACTACTATTTCCATTTCTTATTTATTATGCTCATTAAAAATTGACCAATGGCATTAATGTTTTAGTTTCTGGTGCTTGACAGGCATCTGGCAACTCTAGTGCTCTCTTCCTGACAGCAGCTGCGCAGAACCTTCTATGTCTGAAGCTAGCAGAGGAGATTGGTGTTAAGATTGGAAACCCATGGATAACTTGGTTTAAGGTTGCTTGTTTGCCAGCAGCTGTTGGGCTTCTGGTGACTCCTTATTTGTTATACAAAATATTCCCCCCTGAAATAAAGGACACTCCTGATGCCCCGGCATTAGCTGCTGAGAAGCTAAAGAACATGGGCCCAGTAACTAGAAAAGAATGGGTCATGATTGGTACAATGCTTCTTGCAGTCTCACTATGGATTTTTGGGTAAGGTTTTCTTTTCAGGTGGATCCTTTCGATGAATGGACTTGCATTCTCAAGTTGAACCTTTATGAACTTTTGTTTTTTAATTTGTTTACACTGTCCTTTGGAATCACACACATATGTACACATCAGAAGTACCTTTCTTGACTGCTGCTTGTGGAAGTATAAAGTATTTTTTGTGAACCATGTTCACCCAGAGACCAGAGCATTGATTGTCACTCTATTAGTGTTGCCAATATTCAGTATTGTTCTCTTTAGTGTTTTTCCCTGAAAGGTTCCTTTATCGGTCTGAAAATAACAGTGAATTCCACTCATGGTTGTGTGCTTGTGCATATGTTTGAATATTAAAATACTCTTTTACAACCGAGAATAAATCAATATATATGTTTCAAATGTACTCAGTTGTTTTCTTGAGAGGGGAAACTTATCCTGATCCTAATGTTGCAGGGAAACTATTGGCGTATCGAGTGTTGTTGCTGCAATGATTGGACTCTCAATTCTTCTCCTGCTTGGGGTGCTGAACTGGGAGGACTGTTTGAACGAGAAATCTGCTTGGGACACCTTAGCTTGGTTTGCTATTCTAGTTGGCTTGGCTGGGCAACTTACTAGCGTCGGAATTGTGTCGTGGATGTCAAATTGTGTTGCTAAGGTCCTTCAATCCTTTTCATTGAGTTGGCCTGCAGCATTTGGTGTTCTTCAGGCCTCGTACTTCTTTATTCACTATCTGTTTGCAAGCCAGACTGCACATGTTGGAGCTTTGTACTCAGCATTTCTCGCCATGCATTTAGCAGCAGGTGTGCCAGCTCTGCTGTCAGCACTTGCTTTGACGTACAATGCGAATCTCTTTGGTTCATTAACTCACTATAGTAGTGGGCAATCTGCGGTCTACTATGGAGGTAATTTGATTTTCCGCTTCTTGTCTTAGCACATTTTTTCCAAGTTTTCTATGAATCACTGTATTGGTTTGCTACATTCTACTAGTATATCTGTTTCTACCCCAACTTTCAATGCAGATGCATAGGGCAGGTCATTAACTAATTAGCCTTTATCTGGGTATTGCAATGTTTATAACACTATTTGACATGCTCCCTACGTCCCAATTTACACGTCGTTTGACTTTTTTGACACAAAGTTTGACTACTCGTCTTATTCAAAAAAGTTATAACTATCATTTATTTCATTGTGATTTAGTTTAGCATATAATATACTTTAACTATGACATAAAATTTTCCATATTTTCACAAATTTTTTGAATAAGACGAGTTAGTCAAACTTGGTGTCAAAAAGTACCTATAAATTAGTATCATGTTTCTATTTGATCACTTCAATTTGCTAAAATCTTTCTTTAGTATCAACACTGCTCCATTAGGTATGACAAATGCATTTGATTATGAAAACTACCTTTGTATTTTCTTTACTTTTTTTTATTATCGTATATTGAGTCCTTCCGAGCTGAATGTTGTACTACGGACTGCTTTCATTGCCTAATTAATTCAGATATCCCCCTTAAAAAATTACCTTCGTATATTTGAACAGAACAAAACCATAATTGAAATGGAGCCTTTTACAGAAACGAAACGACAAGACAAGCCCATGTACATATAGACACATGAAGAGAACCCTTTGTCTTTTTTTACTACTATTAGGCTATTCGAATGGGCTTTAAGATTTAGTATTTATTTTGTACTGAGTAACCCGAATTTTCCTTGTGCAGCGGGTTATGTTGACCTTCCTGATGTATTCAAGCTGGGTTTTACAACAGCTGCAATGAATGCTATAATCTGGGGAGTAGTTGGTGCGATCTGGTGGAAATTTTTGGGTCTTTATTGAGTCTTGGAGCAGTGTAGGTTCATGAAAATTGCACCCTACTGAACCAGTAACTCATGACCCACCATTGGAGGAGGGTTCATTTTTCTCATGAGGCGCTCGATGAATGCATAATGATAGAGAAAGGAAATGCTAGTCTTGGAATCTTCCGAGCATTCTACATTTGCACAAAATGATGAACCCAGAAAGCAGATGGGTTTTCATAGGTTTGTAATAAGACCATACTGTACTCATCTGTCTTTGATGTACTATCATATCTCCCCACAAGGGAATTAAGTGCTTGAGTGAATTTGGATGGCTCGAAACATCTTTTGAGGCTGTGGCGCTCTCCCCATGAGAGAAGTGCAGGAGTGTGTACTGATGCGTCAAATCTTGTCTTTCGAGTCCGCGACAGTACTTCAGTATGCCTGCTATCTGCCTCTACATGAATAGAGCGCAGGGTCCAGGATCACAGTACGGTTTTCCCACAACGAACTCTTCACGAAAACTATGTAGTTTGTACGGTACATCATAGCCAATAAAGGAGCGTGCGTCAGTGCTTGACAATTTGTCATCTTGACTTGACGGAGGATTAAGGGACAAGGTTGTGGTGAAGAATAAAGCCACAATTAAGGCTTCCCGCTTCCCCATAGAGCTTTGTCGTGTCAAAAAGATGGTATCGATGGCGCAAGCTCCATTCGGGGAACACGATGGTACCATAAACTATGGCCAGGAACAAAGTTTTAGTGTCGCTATTGCCTAACCCACTTCGACGAATTGTGCAATGCCCTTATGAAGAAGCAAACGTGCTTTTAATAACCACCGTTGGTAATTTTATTTACGCCATTTAGCGTTGTGAACTGGCAACGCAGCGATGTACTGGAAGTCGAATAAACGATCTAAATTACACAAAAGAAATGTCACTTTGCTAGCATACCTCCTGCGTATTAGCCATTAGGGGATGCCGCTTCTGAAAGTCGAAATGCCAAACAAATTGCCTCATGCCTACAGAAGCTCTACTGTCTCAATTCGTTAAGTAGTAGTTAAGTAGTCTTTTGTTTGGTGTAAAGTTGTAAACCAGCGGCGGCTACTGTTTAGCAAGCAATGAAACAGTAGTTGGCTCCACGGACGTCTGTAGTCTCATCTATGATCTACCGGTCCTTCCGTTTCAGTCACTGCCGCGTTCGTTAACCGTGCATCTACAAATGGCCGCAATGTTGCTATCCAAGTACCGATCGATCGGTGGAATCCAGAAGTTGATGTCCATCTGCACAATGTGCAGTGTACGCCGCCGTACAGGTAACATCACCCGCACCCCCCACCACCGTACGCGCCGCAGAGGATACAGGTTAGGAACGCGCGGCGTGCGGGCCGCGCAGTCCGCAAGCAAGACAAAGAGACAACGAACCCGCAGGAAGGCCTCTGCGCGCGCCCGCTCCGTGCTCCTCCCGTCCTCCCGTGGCACCGTGAGTCCGTGACACGACGGCTCGGGCCATGCGAAACGCTTTCTTTCGCTCCCGCCGACCTGCCCGGCTGCCCCCGCCTGTGCGTCGATCCCCGCCTCCCCGGCCGGGCGAGCGGGCGGCGGCGGACCCGATGGCGCCCGGCCGGCCGCTTCCCGCCCGCGCCCACACGGACAGGAACACAGGATCGGTAGGCCGCCAGAGGAGAGGTTGAGGAGCAGGAACCTAATTCCAACCCACCCGTTATTTAGGCGTAGGGACTCGGCGCGGCACGTAGGCGGGGCGCGGGCAGCGGGAGGGACCAGAGGCCCCAATGTCCCATCGGGGTCCGTGTCGCCCTTGCCGCCACGGCAGGCGTGCGGGGCCAAGCAACCGACCAAGCTCTTCCGATCGATCGTGCATGCAGGATCACGCACACGTCGCGGGCGGGCGCTGCGAGCTGAGCTGGGATCGTCTCCTCTCGCTGCGTTTTCCGGGGGAACTGACGGGTCGGTTTTAGACTTTTAGTGGTGATCAGTGAGACTGTGAGAGCCGTGGCAGTGGCGTCTCGCGCCGCGGCCCGTAGCCGTAGGACGGACCGACCCGCACGCACAGGCGCTGCTTCCGCCGCGCCCATGTTGCTTGGCGCGAAGCGAGACCCCCACCGCTGGCTCTTGTCTCGTTCCCTTTCCCTTGCGACCACCCGTTCGGTCCCCAGGCAGAGGCACCCCTGCCGCGCGGCGAGGGCTTTTATTTACTGTGCGCAGAGCCGGGCACAGCGCAGCGACCGCTCAAGGCTGATCGCCCGGACGCCCGACCCTGTCCAACGTACCAGCGGGATTAGACTTTTCTCGAGGTGAAATTCCCCGCCGGTTTTAACCGCACACGCCGCAGGCACGGCCCGGCCGCCGCCGCCGTCAATTCCAGTTCACTTCCACCCCCGGCCGCCGCTGTCAAAAACACTTCAATGCTCCGGACGAGTTGTCCAGCGAGAGCAGCGGGGGCCGCGGCGCTCGCTGGCTCCTCAACTGCTCACCGTTTTGGCTCGGAACAAAAAGGGGAAGACGCAGAGATTACCGCGAGTCGATCGAGCGGTTTGAGACACCGTCTGTCACACCGAGCCGAGGGTCGGATGCGATTTTGATCGCCCCCGACTTTTTCACGTAGGAGCTGACAGGCAGCACACGGGCCCAGGCGGGACAGGGCAGGGTCCCGTTGCCCACGACTCGAGAACAGCTTTTGTCCTCTCCGCTGCCGGCCTTGTCTACTCTACAGTCTACAGTCTACCCCAAGCAGGGGTCGGGGCGGGGCCCCACGACGGCTGCGTCGGGGAAACATCTGTCACGCAAGTCTACGTACTTGCGTCGCGCTTGATGCCGACGTGCTAGCTGCCCACTCGACCCTTCCTCTCGGAAACCAGACGACCGCGATGTGCCGCGCCAACGCGAAAGGAACACAGCTCGGCCCAGACGATGTAGGAGTACGTGTGCTAGGCTTTGGGTTCCATGAACCTGGTGTACAAGCACAATCCCACTCTACGACACATTGGCACTGATGTGCATGGTCGGGGTCTCTGCCTTTGATCTAGTACAGTGCCTCTCTAGTTTGCCAATCCTGACCCAGCTCTCGTTGGCCGCGACAGGTCTCAGCGCCCCTGTGTTATGGCCATGCACGCCCAAAGTTTCTGAACCAGCAACAACTTGCAGGTGTCCAGAACAACCCCTGGACGTTTTCTTCGTGGGGATGATATCACCATCATAAGTATATCTACTCCTACGTAGGATGACGAAGAAAAAGCACACCTAGCGACGTAGTCAAGATGCCCCTACCGAACTGAACAGCTTGGGCAGTCCAGTTGGGTGGCTGCAGCCTTGACATGGGAGTGCGGAGTGCGTAGGGCGACGACGACGACGACGACGCCGCATCATTGGGTGCCAGTGCCAGTGCCATGCCAACGCCAACAACCAATCACCAGGACATCATTTCATTTCGTTTCACATACTACCGGGGAAGAGGCCGTGCGCTCGGAAAAGCAAGCTGTTGCTTGCCCCCCATTCCGAGATTCGAAACGGATTAAAGTCGATGCCCTTTTCTTTCTTTAACTTGCTCTCAGTTGTCTTGTACTGCCGCTACCACACTAGCCCACTACTCACTAGCCGCGACTGGAAAACAGAGGCCTACAAAAGGCTACGCAACTAATCAGCCCGGCCAGTGGTACTACACACTAGTTTCAAAAGACGAAGCACAGAATCAAGACACAGGAACATCCAAACGACCCCCACCTGCTCTTTTTTCTTTGCGGGGTTTTCTTTCTAATCCGCGTCGTTTTCAGCGCAGTAGCTCTCTAATCGCAGGGTTACACAGAACCGGACGCCTCATCGCCGTTCCGCTTCACGTCGACGCGATCCGGTCGGGGATCCAGCTGCGATTAAACAACGGGCCACGGGCGCGCGCCTCAAAAGCCGCGGCCGCGACCGCGACCGCGACGGCGACGCGAAAGGAAAAAAAAAAATTGACCCCGCGGCCCGGCGCGGCGCTGACGGCTCGTCGGCGTCGGCCCTTGGCCGGCCCCCCTGCGAATCTTCTCCCCTCCGGCGCCGGGCCGCGGCACGGAGCGTCACGCGCAGGCACCCCAAGTCCCCAGCCGAGGCGGCGCAGACGCAGTGCACCCTTGCTGGTTGGTCCACACGCGACTACGCGAGGCCGGTCCGGAGGGGGGGCTAGCTACGTGAAAAAAGTTGGCCACCGCACCGGCACACCGGGCGATGCAAAGGCAGGGAAAGCGGCTCCACCGATATCAAAGAAAAGGCTGGCGTCCCCCGCCGCTGCCGTTTGGATTGGCGTCTTGCAGGGGGAAGGTGCAGGCAGGCAGCCCCGGGCCAGGCCAATGGAGGCGCGCCACTCCTCCGCCTTTGCTTTTCTTTGCTTGTCCCAGTGTCCCACGGCCAAAAAGCCCGCGCCCTTTCCCCGCGCCCATGCCCGTGCTCGGCTGCCTTGGCCCGTTCCGTTCCGAGCAGCTGATCGTGCATGGGCATGGCGCCGTTCCACCACTCGCTGCTGCCTCACCTTCGCTTTGCTTGCTGCGCTCGGTGTGTTTGGCTTTCGCTGTGAGTGTTGCCGAACCAGAGCAACGCCCGCCTCGTAAGTGCGGCGAGAGATTTGTCCGCCACACTTTTGGCGTCGAGTGGCATGCAAAATGAATTGACTGCCTATGTGGCTATGGTAAGCCTCAGCGGCGTTGCACCTTCCATGCAAAGATGGAGTTTATGTGCCCATGAAAAAACTCTGAGACACTTCAACCAGAACAAAGCTTTTGGGTACATCCTAACGCTCAACAAATGGCCATCTAATTCTCATGGCGACTAATACGTTTGAGTTGAAGAAAAGAAGGGTGCTATCAATGTAACGTAGGAGTACATGGCAGTTCCCCCTTCTCACAACCAACCCATTAGATCTTGATCAACGCTCACAAAAATCATCTTCTTACTTGGTCTTGCTCCTTCTCCTTCTCCCCACTTCGTCTAATTGCTGGACGCTCCTCTATTTGACACCACCGGTCTCCTCTAGCTTCTCACTTCTTCGTTTAATTGCTCGTCACTTCCAATTTGACACTGCCGGTGTCACCCTTTTTGCAGTTGTCATCGGCGGTTCCCCACCACTAGGCATGCCTTATCCGCACACTTGGGGCCTACGCACAGTTCTTTTACTCAAGACATCGACTTGAAACGCTTGTCCCAACCCTCTCTTGTCATCCACCACCTTGGCCCCAGGCATTTAATGTTTTCACAAGAGGGTCACTCTGAGTCAATGTCAATAGGCCATGGTACCATATTTGTTACTACTCGCTCAATAAGAGCAGGAAAAATAGATATATCCCCTAAATATTGGGTTTTAGAGAAGTGAGCGAAGAGGAAAGCCAACATCCGTAGAAAGATGAAACGTCTAGAGATATTATAGCTGCCCCCAAAAGACAGATTATTAGCCACACTACAAAGCCAGGGCCACTAAATCAACAAGGTCACGTTTGGAAGATTGGCTTTAGACGGAACACCGATGTAAATTGCATGCACATTCTTTTCTAGATGAAACATAAAAATGTTATCTAGAATTTGGATGGTTAGTAGTGCCAAATCTTTCATGCTCGATCTGGTCCAATATATAAACTCCTAGGAATATAAAATCATATCCAGGACCGGCGCGCACAACACCTAGGCCATGCGAATCCATCCTACCTGTTCTTCTCGAAATCTAATGAGCTCGCCAATGGCGTTTTTGGCATGCTATGTTGACCTCCGTTTTGAATTTCTTTGCTCTTTAGGTTCAATCCGATTCTCTTATCTAGAATTTAATGCTTCGATCTAAAATTTCATGTTCTAATTTCTTGAAGATTGAGCTGCGGAACCAAATTTGATCGACGTTTACCTCAAATTTATGCTTGTTGTGATGCAGGAGTTAAATATTTTCCATTTACCCACACATAAAAATGTCTTTGTTTTATTGTGCATGGAAATTCACAAGTGTAAATACAATTCGAATAATCCATCCAAACAGTCCCTAAGCACCGTGACCAATCAGTTCAAATGTGACGCAAAAAAATCTTCCCCTGGCATGTATGATCTCTGCGTGCGCGTCACATTTCTCATTCTTGCCCTTCCTGTAAGTTGTAACGGCATGACGTTGTTATCGTGGTCCCATAACCTGACAACCGTTGAGGCTTAACCATGGTCATTTTTTACACTACACGAGTCCAGCATCATCCCATCCCCCAGGTAACCTGACCAACCGGATATCCCCGCTCTCAACATCTCCGGTCTCCTACCCCCGTATCCGCTCTGCTCTCTTTTAAGCACACAGTTCTTGCAGCCAACCGAAAATAGTAACCGGAAAGAACCAAGAGAAACCCTCTCACTCCACTCCAGTTCTCCACACACAGAGTCACACAGCGCAAGGCGATCATGAGAAACCTCCTAAGTAGCTCTCAGTTGTACTAGGATGCTCTTGGATCGGAGCTGGGGAAGAAGACAGGACAACCATGGTGATGGTCCTGAGTAGTGGTCACAGCAAGGCGGACGAGAACCATCACCGGAGGCGCCAAACCCCGCTTCTCCCCATTCCCCTTTCCCCTGCGGCTGCTCCTCCCCTGATCAGAAGCCCTCTGTGATCCTTCCTTCTCCTTGGCGCTGAATCATCAGACCCGCCTTCTTTTCTTGGAATCTTTCGAGAATTTCGCGCCAAGTCAGGCGACTCGGCATGAAGAGACCGTGCGGTTCCGTCTCCGGCGGCGGCGGCAGTCCCGGCCTCCTTCCGACGGTGCAGAGCGGTAAGATTTGGTTCTCTCTTCCTCGCCGGTTAGCGATGTGATGTGGCTCTTTTCTTGCGTCGTCATCGGACGGTTTGGGCTGATGCTGGGTTTGTTTCGGAAGATGACGGCTTTGGTGGTGTCGGGGTGGAGGAGGCCGACGAGGACACGCTGCTGTGCGGCGGCGGCGGGGGCGGGGAGAAGAAGCGGCGGCTGAGCACGGAGCAGGTGCGCGCCCTGGAGCGGAGCTTCGAGACGGAGAACAAGCTGGAGCCGGAGCGGAAGGCGCGGCTGGCGCGGGACCTCGGCCTGCAGCCGCGGCAGGTGGCCGTGTGGTTCCAGAACCGGCGCGCGCGGTGGAAGACGAAGCAGCTGGAGCGCGACTACGCCGCGCTGCGCCACTCGTACGACGCGCTCCGCGCCGACCACGACGCCCTCCGGCGCGACAAGGACACGCTCATCGCCGAGGTGCGTTTGCGTTGCGGCGGCGGAAGCCGTAATTATTCCTCACGGGCCTCACGTGCACAAGGCGCGAAGAGAGAGCGTTTGTGATTTGTTCCGTGGGTTTTGGTTTGGCCGTGTCCTGGCAGATCAAGGAGCTGAAGGCGAAGCTTGGCGGCGAGGACGCCGCGGCGAGCTTCTCGTCCGTGAAGGAGGAGCCAGCGGCGTCCGACGTGGACCCTCCGGCGGCAATGGCAGCGCAGGGCTCGTCCGACAGCGACTCGAGCGGGGTGGTGAACTACGCGGAGACGGCGCCGCCGCAGGAGAAGGCCCCTCCGGCGGCCGCCGCCGAGGCCGAGGCGGCGGCGGCGGTGCCCGCGCCGCAGGCCGCGCTCCTCCACCACGGGGAGGTGTTCTTCCACGGGCACCTGCTGAAGGTGGAGGACGACGAGGCGGCGTTCCTGGGCGACGACGACGCGGCGTGCGGGGGCTTCTTCGCCGACCTGCAGCCGCCGCCGTCGCTGCCGTGGTGGACCGAGGCCGCGGAGCACTGGGCCTAGGCGACGACGACACGGCGAGCCGCTCTCTAGGGGGGGAATAAAGAACTCGTCACTCGGGGCGGGGGGACGTTTCTGCAAATTTTGTAAAATGGAATTGTACCTAGTCCCTTGTTGCCAAAACTTCTCCCGTACAGCCTGCCGGGCAGCCGCGCAGTCACCGCCGCTGTAGGCAGTCCGAGTAGCTCTAGCTCCCAGTACCACCGCCTACGCTACGCCGCTGTTTGGCTCCCCCTCCTGCCCTGCACTCCTGCACTCTGCCTCCCATAGTCCCATGGTGAAACGAAAGGGGAAACGGATTCACGGTGATTAACAGGAAGTGCAGGGGTGATTCTATAAAACTTCTCCTAGCAGGCCGTAGCCGGAAACCGATCGAGCGAGAGCGACAGTGGGCACGAGCAGTGTTCCGCAAGCGAGCGAGCGAGCGAGCGCGGGTGCAGCGCTGGAGGAGCAGCGTCGCTGTCGGTGGGCCCGGCGCCACGTGAAAAGGCTGGCTTGTCGCTGACAGCGATTCCTGGTGTCCACAAGGGCCCCGCCGGTCCCCCTCGCCGCAGATGCACACGGCAACTTCGCTGCCAATTCCTCTCTTCCCAGCAAGAATCCGAAAAGCGCGCACCGGCGCACTGCACGCCCTCTTGCGATGGTGTGAAACGGCACTAGGGGCCAGGGAACGGGACAGAGGAGTTTTCCAGCGAGTTCGTGACCGGCAGATCAATGCCCGGGGAAGCACCGTGCCTGTACACTGCCCTGGTATACTAGTACGCGCGCGTGCAGTGCAGGGGCAGGCGGCCAGGCCAGGGCTATTATTCTCTGTGTGGGGATCGGGTCGGGGGTACGGCGGCATGTTGTAGTGTTGTTCATCGCGGCGCCACAGCCGCGCCAGGATTGCTTGGAGCGGCATTACCGGCAGGCGGACCGCCGGTTCCCCGCCCCCGCTGCAAATATATTTTTGCTCCTCGTCCTTGGACTCCCGAAGTGGTGGGTGCGCTCTGCTTTCCCCGATCAGCCGATCCTTTTGGGCTCGCCGATGTGGATTTCCACTTTCGACGAGGAGCCGCCGAGGGAGGGGGAGTATTGTTTTGGCGACGGTGATCCATCCCTCCCCCCTCCCCGCCCGCCCTCCCTTCCACTGCCTGTGAGGGCCATTTGCAGACCTGGCAAAGCTGAGCCGGCCGAGTCAGTTCGGAACGTTTCGTCACCTCTCCGTTGATATCGTCCAAGCGCACGCTGCGCACACATACTCTACTACAACACCCCCTAATGGACCGATCACACGTTTGACTCTGCGAAATCTCCCCGTCCTCTTCCTTTTGAGTCCCTGTTGCTGTCGTGTTGTAACTTGGCTCAGCATATGTTGCCGTTGGAGAGCGACCCGGTTGGGGAGGGGGAGCGTGACGTGGCGGAGAGCGAGAGCGACCCCGTTGCGGCCGCGCGCATGGCAGGGGCGGGCGGGGGCACCGGCGTCAAGCTGCGTGGCACGGGCGAAATGGCGGTCGGGGACAAAACGTCAGTGTAGGATGGGTGCCGGTGCGAGCGACACGGCGGATGGCTTCAATGGGAAGAGGGAACTTAAGCCTTTGCGAACTACTCCTATGGAGCGGCACTGTGCCGCTTGCTGTTTTCCCCTTTCGTGGCTCTCTGGAGTCTGGACTGGTGTTCCGTGGCAACCCGGGCACCGGACACCACCACTGCGTCTCTCGTGAAGTTTTGGTTGTCCAGCATGTGTTCCTTTGCCACATGGTACATGCAGTGAGCGGATCTAGCGTTGCCAATCAGCCCATGCATCGTTTCTGGAAATAACACCTGCTTAAGTACCACCCACGTGTTTAGCATCACTTGGTGCTCTTACGGCATTGAGTAGAAAGTTACGCTAACGCTTGCCACTATTCACTATTTTTTCCACCAACACGTTGAAAATAAAAAATTTCAATTACATTCACGTGGTCACAGAAACATATGCTTCATTTCCAATCTTATCCATCCGTCCTGATCAACCTTGAGATGTTGTAAAAATTATTTTTAGATGTTGCATGAAGTCATTCGAGATGTTCCGTCCGGTGACCTTTGATGTTGCGTGATTATTGTTGATGGAGATTTTGAAATTAGTATTTTTTCGATAGTGAAGATTTATATTTCTAATGTTGCACCGAATATTGGAGTAGTTTCTCTTGAATATGCAACGTGATGATTTTTTTAATTCGATTTATGGATGTTACGATAATTGAATCCGAGTGTTGCATACACTAGTTTTTCAATGTTGAAGATATGTATTTCTAGTGTTGCGCGAATCTTGTCGTTGTTTTTTCATATTGTATGAAACATGAACCGATGTTGTGGTGAGATTTTTTCCTTGAATTAGATGGATGCGGTGATTTTTTTTATTGAAGTATTGATGTTGGAAAAGTTAATTTTTAATGACGCATACGCTATTTCTCAATGTTGATGATACATATTTTCAATGTAGCGGAGACGCCCGGATCGGACGTCCGGACTACACCGCCGAGAAAGTTATGTTCGCTATTTTTCTTGCGTAGGATCTTCGTGCGTGAGTCTACTGTTCAAGGATAATGCAGTCGCTTCTCTTTCAGAATATTTCGCACAGTTCCGCCACGTAAAAATGACTATTTTAATCAGAAAAATGTGCTTCTTTTGACAGCTTCCGTTGAAAATGAATCATAGAAACATAGGGGAAAAGAGAGAACCGTGGACGGCAAGAAGAGCCACATGTATGGCTGAGGCTGAGTACAACAGTACGTGCAAATGCTTGTTCGTGTCCATTTTGCGTAATCGACGAGATAGAATAACTGTTTGTGCATATGCATATTTTGAGAGAGCGTGGAAAACGTGCCAGAGTCCAGAGGTTTGTACAAATATTTATAATATAATAAGATAATGTAGCACTTTGAGCATACACGCCGTGGGAGCACGTGGAAAACGAGGTATGCAGAACACACCTCTCATTTTGCACCAACAGTTGCCACTAGCCAAGTAAGTATCCATGTGTCATAAAAAAAGAAAAGGCTTTGTGGGCCGGCTGACAAGCTAACAGAGGTCCAGGTGCCAATTCCACCTTCCCAAAGGTTCGTTGGGCTCTCTTTCGTATAGAACAATAGAACAAAGAAGGAAGAAAATCCACTTGGTTCCCTCAATTTGCAGCCGAGTCCAGCATTTGTTCTCGAACTCGAAAATCAGATACCGCGGGTCCCCGAACTTTTAAAACTGGCCGCAGCTCGTCCTTGGATGAAACCGACCATGGTTTTGGCTGACATGGACACACCACGCCACCTCAGCATGTCCACCTGTATCTAGGCCCACATGTCAGGGACAACGTCTAGGAATCGCCCTCTCCTCGTACCCGGACCCGCTGGCACTCGCCATCACCCTCGGCCCCCGGCGCCGCAGTCGCCCATGCAAGCGAACGGTCCTCCTTGACCACTGCCCGCACCCTGCTTCGCCAGCACTACCGCCTCCACCGCGGCCAAGAAGGCGAACACGGAGGCACTGTCCGCGCTACTCGGCGCGCACGAGACGCTGCAGCGGGACCTGGACTTGCAAGGGCGCACTGTGCACGGCGATGCACTTCGTGTCGGGGAACGGTTCAGAGGAGAGACTGCGTGCGCTCGCGGCGGCCGTGGTGGACATGGGGACGAGTGCCTGCGTGTGCTCGCGTTAGCTCAGATGCCCAAGGGCAACCCGACGGTGTTCCGCGGCGGCACGAGCTAGAGGCGGCGGTGGAGCTGGAGAAAGCCGTGTACGAATGGGTCACGGTGGAGAAGGTGGTGGACGAGTGCGGCGAAGGCAAGTGGTGCAAGTACGTGGGGGAGTGGCGCAATGACGGAGACCCATGAGTGGGTGAAGGTGGCATGGGTGGTGGAGGACCTGGTGAATGACTACAAGGCTTGTACTGCCAGAGTTGGCACAACTAGAGATGGGCTCGTGGCAGAGAAAGAAGCCTATGGTGGTGCGCCAAAACGCGCAGCTCACTGGAGACGGGGATGACGGTCTCGGCCCCGACACTAGAGGCAGGGACAATGGGCTCGACCACGACGACCGAGTTGCCGACGTGGGCGTGGTCATGGTTGGGATTGGGAGCGCGGTGTGCACGGGTGGTGGCGAGCGAGCGCACGGGCTCGTGGAAGAAGGCGGAGAAGGTGGGGTCCGGGACGGTTGCTTGGCGGCGTGGTGCGCGGCGGGAGAAGATGCAAGGACGAGGTTAGGCTGTGTAGGCGACGGCGGCACCGGTGGAAGGGGACGAGGAGTCTGAAGACTAAATCTGGACTCGGCTACAAGTTGAGGGACCTAGGATGGACTTTTTCCAACAAAAAATATATTTCCGCGGGCCGCAGCACAGCACGGTGGGCTGGGTTAGTTTCTTTGCTTCCGTGCCCACATCTCTCAAAAACATGTTGTCTCCCTCACATTCCAGGAAGCAAGAGAGATTGAAGGGGGAAACTAAACCAAGTTTCCATTCGAAGTCAACGTTACACCCACAACAATTCACAGAGTCCGACTTTCAACCCTAAAGTTTGAAACCATTCAACCGACGCCCCGAAACTCCTAAAACCATGCAAGTCACCTCCCCGCCCCCGTTTCAACTCGGTTTTGCTGCCACGCTGGCCTCCACATCAGCCTCCGCGTCGTCTCCCTCTTTTTTCGCTGCTCACCTGGCCACCGGGGGCTGCCGCAGCCGCGCCCACGCCAAGCTGCCGGCCAGGCCTGGCCGCTCCGCAGCGGCCTGCTGGCCTCGCGCGCTGCACACATCCGACGATCCATCGCTGCGTCGTCGCCTCTGCACGCGCTCATCTTCCTCTACTTCTGTCACTCGCCTGGCCACCGGGCAGTGGCGCGAGGCGGCGCGTGGGGCCGGCGGTTGTGAGCCGTAGGGTCGGCACGTGCGGGTAGAGCGGAGGCGGCTCTGCTGCGAGCGCGTTGGGTCTGGCGGCGGTGTCCTACGGCGGTGGCGGCGGCGACCTCCTCGCCCTTCCATGAGCTTGAGCGTTGGGCAGCCATGCTTCCCTTCGACCTTGCTCCCCTTTGCTATCATGAGAACTGTAAGAAGTTTTTCCTTGGTACCTGAGATTGGAGGATGAAAAGAAATCGAAGAGCTAGACATGGATTCTAGGAAACAAAGAGAATCGGAGGCTGTTGTTGCTGCTGTCTACGATTATTGGGACATGGATTATCGGAAACAGAGAGAATCGGTGGCTGCTGCTGCTGTTGTCTACGATTGGAGAAGAGCAGAAAGAAATTGAAGATGCATATATGGATTTGGAGAAAAGGATCGAGAGATATACACACGATCAAGGCGCGGGGCCGCTCCCCACGCTCGGTTTCCTCACCTTTCCCTTCGTGTGGGCTGTCCTGGAACAGCTCATCATGGCTGAGCTGGCTGCTGCACTTCCGGGCAGGAGCAGTTTCATCCTGGGGGTTGACCGCGCCATCGGTCCACTCGCCGGCTCACTCCTGGGCATGTGGAAGCACTTCAGCTGCGTGGTCAACATCGCCGCATCCGCCTACCCGTGCTCGTCGCCGACTACCTCGGCCAGACTGTGCCCGAGCGGGCACGCATGGGCACGGTGGCTGGCATGACCGGCTGACTGCTCTGCTCTCACTTGTGAACTGCGCCGCCGTGGCTAGGATCAGGGTTAACAATTCCGGTTTTTACTAATTTCCCGTAGTGCACGGGAAACGAAATTCCTAACAATTCCGGTTTTTACTAATTTCCCGTAGTGCACGGGAAACGAAATTCCGACCGGAATTTTGAATTTTTCGAATTTTCCGACCGAAAGGAGAATTTAAATTCAAATTCAGATTTTCTGAATTTTCCAGACAAAATTCCAGACTTTTCGGTCGAAATTACGGTCTTTCCAGTCGGAAAATGGCGTTTTTGACTAGAAAATGCTCCAAACATATGAAAATTTAAATAATTTGATAGAATATTGTTTGTATCTTTTGTATATTGCAATGTACAATGCATATTAAATATATTATACACAAATTATTCATAACCATAACAAATGCATATTGTGACATAAAATCATAAATAAAATACATGAAAACTAAATTTATCACAATAATATAAGTATATAGCTACAATCCATAGACCATAATACAAGTTTACAATATATAAATTGCATAGTTCATATGAATGCCCAAGTTCAATCTAATAAACAATGTCTATGTATATCACGTAGTATTTGATAAGTAATAAAGATTGGATGAAAATGCAAGGAGAAAGAAAAGAGACCTCACATTCCATTCAAAAGATATATTTTTTCAACTCTTTGATAGTATGGACACTAAAAAGCTATAAGCCCTATCTCATTAGACTACAAATAACCGTGTCTTTCAACCAAAATACAATTTTAACCTAGCAAATGATCTTAGATTTGAGTGTGTTCTAGTCCTATTAGCTCAAAAAAACACCTTTTTCTATCATATTTTTTCCTAATTTTTTTTCTGAATTTTTAAAATAGAAAATGAAATTTTCTGAAATTTTTTCGGAATTCCATTTCTTGTAGTAGAGCGTAAACAGAATTTTTTCTGGAATTTTGACGAAAAATTGAACTCTGGTCGGGACCCACTATGCACTAGCGGAAGGAGAGGGAGACGAGGCGAAGGCTGACCTAGAGGCCGGCGTGGCTGCAAAACCGGGTTGGGACGGGAGTAGAGGTTCACTTGCACTATTTTAGGAGTTTGGGAACGTCGGTTGAACGGTTTCAGATTTTAGGATTGAAACTTGGACTCCATGAAGTGTTGAGAGGCGTAAAGTGGATTTCTTCCTACTCCTTTATACTTACACTATTCTCAGTGGATAGTCTTATTAGCCTGAGCTCACCAACTCACCTATCCCATTGCTCACATTTCAAATTTCTCTATATCTACGGTACATGTACAATGTTTTGTATATTCAGCCTTAATCTATTTGGTGAGCTCGGCCTTACGCGGTTTAGGATTACTCTACGTAATATATATTTAATGGTTTAGGTTAATGAACGAAATAACTCCTTTCTCTACGTATAGTTTTTTTTTTGTTCCATAGACATAGACTGATAGACAAGATATGGTATTTAGCTGTTGCATGGTGCTTAAATGTACAGTGTAACGTGCAATTGAGTCTAGTATAGAAATGTATTTGACTAAAAAAAATTCTGACTGACTGTTGCAAACTCTATGCTATACCTAGATTTTCAGCCATGCAGAAGATTGTAAGTTAATCTAGACGAAATCAAAGTAGTAACTATTTTCGGCTTCCCTTCTTCCATGTCCTATAGTAAGAAATGGAGTCCCGGATCCTGTACATCTTGCGCTGCAGCATGCAAGGTCACTATACATAGCATTCTCCATTTTTCTTGTGCCTTGTCTGGCCCAGAACGTCGGAGCACTTCCCCTGCAATTCGGCACGCCGGAAGCACCCCCACGCGCCGGTAGCGGTGAATCGAGCATTTCCCATTGTTTCTGGCTCCGCCTGCCTTGCGTTCTTCTTGCTTGCCGTCGTCCCGGTCGCTCTCGTATCTCGTATCCTCGCCGGTCGGTCGCTTCATGCCGCATGCCGCCACCGACGCAGCCACCGTCGTCCCCGGACGACCCGGAGCCAGCGGTGGGGCGCGAGATGGACGACGAGGACCTCGTGGAGGAGCTCCTGGTCACCGTCGACTCGGCGCGCGCCTTCCCGGAGTTCCGCCGGACGCAGCGCAAGGAGTGCGCCAACCTCCTCCGCTGGCTGCAGCTCGTCCTCCCGCTCCTCGAGGAGCTCCGCGACGCCGCGCCCCGGCTCACCGACGACGCCTACCGCCGGCTCGCCCTGCTCGGCCGCGCGCTGGCCGCCGCGCGACGCCTCCTCCGCTCCTGCCACGACGGCAGCAAGATCTTCCTGGTCCGATCCCTTACCCCTTTCTTTCTCCGCCCCCACAACCGACGACCTGAACCAGCCGAGGCTCCGCTGATTTCAGGCGCTTGAGAGCGAGACGGTGCTGTCCAAGTTCCGCAGCGTGTACGAGAAGATGCACGGCGCGCTGGACGGGATGCCGTACGTCGAGCTCGCCATCTCCGACGAGGTCAAGGAGCAAGTAAGCGGGCGGAGCATTGACTGCGTTGCATTGCAACTGCACGCTTCCTGGTCCATGTCAGGCAGAGAGGACACTGGCCACGGCGTGACCTTGACATCACGTGTCTCTGGCATTTCAGGTCGAGCTGATGAACGCGCAGCTGATGAGAAGCCAGAAGAGAGCGGACACTCAAGACCTGGAGCTGTCGATGGATCTCATGGTGATTCTCCAGAACAAGGAGGACGAGAGGAACGCCGACCGGGCGATCCTGGAGAGGCTGGCCAAGAAGCTGGAGCTGCAGACGCTCGCCGAGCTGAGGGCAGAGACGATCGCCATAAAGAAGCTGATCAACGAGAGGAACGGGAAGCACGCGGACAGCACCAAGCAGATCATCGACCTCCTCAACAGGTTCAAGGAGATCGCCGGCGTCGACGAGAAGGACGTGCTGGGCGAGGTCTCCATGCCCAAAAGCTTGAACAAGTGCCCCTCCCTGATGATCCCGGACGACTTCCTCTGTCCAATAACGCTGGAGATCATGACGGATCCCGTCATTGTGGCCAGCGGACAGGTGCTTTTGCGCGCTTTATCTAACATAACATGGAATCCAAATCCTTGTGTTTCTTCTTTATATTAGTATAAAAAATACAAAGAATTCCTTGGATTCTGCAGACGTACGAGAGGAGAAGCATCCAAAAATGGCTGGACAGCGGAGAGAGGACGTGCCCAAAGACACGGGAGCCATTGGCGCACCTGTCGCTGGCGCCAAACTACGCTCTGAAGAACTTGATCCTGCAGTGGTGCGACAAGAACAAGGTGGAGCTGCAGAAGCGGGAGCCGGAGCCTGCCGCCGAGCAGGACACCCAGCGGAAGCAGGACATCCCGTCGCTGGTCGAAGGCATGTCGTCCATCCACCCCGACGTGCAGCGGAAGGCGGTGAAGAAGATCCGGATGCTGTCCAAGGAATGCCCCGAGAACCGGACGCTCATCGCCGACAACGGCGCCATCCCCGCCCTCATCGGCTTGCTGGCCTGCCCCGACATGAAGGTGCAGGAGAACACGGTGACCTCGCTGCTGAACCTCTCGATCGACGACAAGAACAAGCTCCTCATCACCAGGGGAGGCGCCATCCCGCTCATCATCGAGATCCTCCGCAACGGCAGCCCGGAGGCGCAGGAGAACTCCGCGGCGACGCTGTTCAGCCTGTCCATGCTCGACGAGAACAAGGCGGCGATCGGGAGCCTGGGGGGACTCGCCCCGCTGGTGGAGCTCCTGCGCAGCGGCACCGCCCGCGGCAAGAAGGACGCCGCCACGGCCATCTTCAACCTGGTCCAAAACCCGCAGAACAAGGCCCGGGCCACCCATGCGGGCATCGTGCCCGCCCTGCTCAAGGTGATCGACGACAAGGCACTCGGCATGGTCGACGAGGCGCTGTCTATCTTCCTTCTGCTGTCGTCGCACGCCGCGTGCCGCGCCGAGATCGGGACGACGGCGTTCGTGGAGAAGCTTGTGCGGCTGATCAAGGACGGCACGCCCAAGAACAAGGAGTGCGCGCTCTCGGTGCTGCTGGAGCTGGGCACCAACAGCAAGCCGCTCCTGGTGCACGGCCTCAGGTTCGGCCTCCACGAGGACCTCTCCAAGATCGCCAAGAACGGCACGAGCAGGGCGCAAAGGAAGGCCAACTCACTCATTAAGCTGGCGCGCAAGTGCTACTGATCATGAGGCGTACAATGTAATTGTAATCCATTCTTCGGCATAGAATTTTTTGTGTATCTCGTGTTCTCGGGGAACAGATTTGTGATGTTTTGCTAGGACAGAAATGACAGCCAATTTTAATTTTTGAGTCTGTCTACTAGTCAAGCAGGTGATGGAATGTTTCCCAACATCTGAAATTTTAGCCATTGGATTTTAAATATATGGCTAGGATTGCATTGTAATGACAGTGTACATACACTGTACAGTGTAACTCCCTTACCCCACCCTACCCCCTACCCCTACCTCGGCCAAATCTAGAGCCACCCGTCCAGCCTAGACGCCGCCGGCCCCTAGCTCCCCGTCGCGGCGCCTCCGGTCACCTCCTCTGCCTCCGGTCACCTCCGCCGCCGGCTCCCGACACCGCGCCTCCTCGCCTCCGCCTCCGCCTCCAGCCCCGCCGGCGCGAGCCTCTTCCTCACCTCCGCCTCCGGCCCAGCCAACTGATGGAATCGCTCCCATCAACCGGTTGATTTTTAGCTTTTGTCTAATTTTTTGTGTTGCAGAGCGCCAGTGCCATGCGCTGGTGTTTGAATTTCAGGGAAATTTCGGGCTTGCAGCATTTGTGTTGTAGGCGTTTTTAAATACTGCGTTAAAGAGTTTAGCGAAACCCTTCTAAAACGCTATAATAACATTAAGACATTTAGTATTTTCTAAAATAATGCAAAAATGTTATTAATAACTCGTAGGTTCAAAATTTTCACAACAGACATTTAAATTCAACAGGGAAACACAAATTAATTGTACAACTTTCTTATGCATTTGTCTAATAGCCAAACAACTCAAATCTAAGGGCATCTCTAGTGTAGTATCGAATCGAGAATGTTGAATGATTCGGCTCCAGTGTAAACATCGGTCTTGTGGATCCTACATCAAATAAATAATTATTTCTTGTTCTGGTCACTTGTGGTGATATGCCCACCGTTGCATGCATGCAAGCCAGAGTTGTGATATTTTATTTCTTCTGGTTCGGCGCGTGTGTGAGCATCGATTTTGCTTCTGACACGTAGCATTCGATCTCCACAATGTATACGGTTCGGTCCTCGCAGCTCACGATTCGCTTTTTCCCCACACTGGAGATGCCCTAACAATGATAAGACAACGTGGGAGGCTAAAATCAACGCATCCTGTCGTTTTCTTCTATCTACCGTAACTCATAAATTTCGGTATTATATATAGAATAAAAAATAGTTAAAATAGTAGATAAAAGATGGAGATAGGAAAATGGTTGGATTCCGCAGAAAAAAAGAATAGTTAAAATAATAGATAGAAGATAGGGGATAGAGAAATGGTTGGACTCAGCCTAAGGCCCAAACCAAAGCCATCCCTTGTACCCCTCTCCTATGCACTGTTCTGGTACAGTAGTGCTACTGTTCTGCAATGTAAGCAGAGAGAATGGTGGTTATAATAGTGATAGGAGATGAAAAATAGGAGAACTGTTGATTTCAGCCTAACAACGGTACCACGTATACCACACAAACAGTGGAGTAATTTAGGGGGTGTTTGGATCCCCGGACTAAAATTTAGCCCCCATTACATTGGATGTTTAGACGCTCGTTAGAAGTATTAACTATAATCTAATTATAAAACTAATTACACAGATAAGGACGGCGAGATGAATTTATTAAGTTTAATTAATTTATGATTAGCAAATGTGACGTTACACTAACCATTCATTAATCATGGATTAATTAGGCTTAATGAATTCGTCTCACCGTTTACTCCTAGTCTGTGTAATTAGTTTTCTAATTAAATTATATTTAATACTTCTAACTAGCATTTAAACATCCGATATGACGTGAGCTAAATTTTAATCCCAGATCTAAACACCCCCTTAGCTATGCCCCCAAATTTTTGCCCAGCGTGTTATAACGACACTAAATTAGTCTATCTACAACGCCATTTTTCGCGTGATATTTCGCGCTTAGCGTCAAATGCGGCCAAATGGCCCAAAACATAGCGACAGTGTCTCCCGAAAGTTGTGCTACATTGACGCTGTAGCACGCTAATTAAATCTATTGTCATGGGTGAACAACAAGTATCCCCCCTCCTTGTTCACTTATTTTTCCCTTATGAGCCCACCTAAGGTGAGTCCATGGCAACACAACTATGTCTTTTTTTTTTCTTTAAAAGAATGGCAAAATTTCTATAGATTTCTGAAATGAGTACCATAACTTGTGATTTTCGAACAAAATGGGTTAAATAGCTTTTTTTTTAAAAAATACTCCAGCTGAAAACTGAGCTTGGATTCATCGTGTCTATAGCTAGACTCGGACATAACACCAACTATAGTCTATAACTCAAATAGGTAAAAATGTACAAACCCTTACATGCCGCTTTGATTTACAACATCTGAAAACACTTTTAATTGCACAAGTACACCTACAATTTTGACATAGTTTGACTTATCTCCTTGACTTTCACAATATATTTTCAAGCTTGGTTTTTGTTGGCATCGGAGGCTGTTGTGGTGGATGAAAAAATTACACTATTTTTTTTACACATAAAAAACTAAAAAAGATCAATACTATTGGCCCTCCTAAATCCTAACAATGAAAAATTTTAAGTTTCTGACTCCGGCCGCCTCTAGTTGAGGGTCACATAATTGGATTACTATGACTACTCCAAGATACAAAACCTTGTCCCATAAGTTTTTTATAGACTTTATTTTGTCCAATAAGGCATTGTCTACAACCTACATGCAGTACTAATCGTTCGAGTTTATTATTAGAATAAAGGTTGAGCAATCTGTTGCATCCAAGAGTTTTATATTCTACTTTATTTTTTTGCATGCACCATTATAATTTTTCTCTACTTTCTCTTTTTTGCACGCACAATTATAATCTACCATCCTCTCTAAGAGGGATGCCAAGAACATTTTGACACTCAGCAATTTATCTAAAAAAATGTGCGTCTAGGATGGGTTTTTCAGGTTGAAGGGATTAACAGGATACCATTAGCATATATTTTACAAAATTTTAATCCGGGGTTCTAAAAGCCATACGAGGGCTCAAATTTTATTTTTAATTCTCTATAAATTGTATATTTTTTAGTTTTATTATAGATCATGTTTGTCTAATTTTGACTAATTTTTATTAAAATATTACTCCATCCATTCATAAATGTATAACACGGTTGTTTTTTTCCTAAAACATTGATTGTTCATTTTATTGAAAAAACTTTGAAATATGTAAAAATACAAACCATATTAAAACTACTTATTAAAATAAATGATAAATTAATATTTTTAAATAAGACAAACAATCAAAATTTTAGGAAAAAAACCATCCAGAACTGTACTACTGTACGTCGTTCTTTTAACTTTTCTCGGTTTGCATCTAAAGTCAATGCACATGGGCTTGGCGACGCCACTCCACCACCCATGCTCTCCCGATGCCGTCGCTCTGCCTCCCTCGCCGCCCGCCGCCTCCTCCGCGACAACCAGCGCATCAGCGCCCTCGCCCGCGCGGGCAATGTTGCCGAGGCGCGCCGGGTGTTCGACGCCATGCCGCAGCGCGACGTTGTCTCCTGGAACGCGCTCCTCACCGCGCTCTGGCGCGGCGGGCATCACCTACCTCCCAGCCGCTCGCCGCCTCTTCGACGAGGCCATGCCCTCCCGCAACGTCATCTCCTGGAACTCAATCATTGCCGGCTGCCTCGCGCACGGTGACTTGGAGGCCGCCTCCGCCTACTTCGCCGGCGCCCCGAAGCGCAACGTGGCCACGTGGAACGCTATGCTCGCGGGGCTCGTCAGGCTTGGCCGAGTGGATGACACGGAGAGGCTGTTCGGCGAAATGCCCGAGAAGAACGTGGTTTCGTACACAACCCTTGTTGACGGCCTCGCGCGATGCGGGAAGGTGGAGAGGGCGCGGGAGGTGTTTGACGCAATGCCCGAGAGGAATTTGGTGTCGTGGGCTGCGATGATCAGTGGGTATGTCGAGAATGACATGTTTGTCGAGGCGAGGAAATTGTTTGAAGCGATGCCAGAGAAGAACATTGTGTCTTGCACCGCGATGATCACTGGGTACTGCAAAGAGAGGGATGTGGAGAGCGCCAGGAGGCTGTTTGATGGGATTCGTGCCAAGGATGTCATCTCCTGGAATGCCATGATCTCTGGTATGTCATACAAGCTGAAGCTCCTTCATATGATCATTTTATTACATGTCCAAGCTCAAGATGAGGCTGGCCATCTGCATTCCTCATCTACTTGTACCATTGTGTGCATTTGCATCCTTGATTTTTCAAGTTGCTTCGAAGTCAACAATAGATAACATGACCTTCAGACTTACAAAGTGTGCGGCTGCTGATGGTTGTAGTCCTCTGAAGCAATAACTTGTCTAATAATAACCCCTTTTTTTTATTAAAAAAGGAAGATATATTTGATGAGTACAACAGTTACGCTGGACAAATGGTGGCATTTCAAGTTTGTGTTTGTACGGTTGTGCCTATGTTGATGTCACCACCGATCCTGGATGAAAAGCTTCACGGTTCACTTCTCCATATTTTTCCAGGATACATTCATAATGGACATGGAGAAGAAGCCATGAGATTGCATGCTGCAATGGTCAGTGAAGGTGTATTACCAGATCATGCAACTCTTATTGCAGTCCTGACAGCTTGTTCAGCCCTTGCTCTGCTCGCACAAGGAAGATCCACACACGCTATTGCCATCAAAGCAATGCTAGACTCTAGCGTCTCTTTGTCTAATGCATTGATGACAATGTACAGCAAATGTGGCAATGTGGGTGAGTCAGAGTTAGTCTTCATGAATCTTAAAACCCAGGATATTGTTTCTTGGAACACAATAATTGCTGCATATGCACAACATGGCAAATATCAGAAAGTTATTGCTCTGTTCCATGAGATGGAAATGAGTGGACTTGTTCCCAATGATATTACCTTCATTAGTTTGTTATCAGCATGCGGGCATGTTGGCATGGTGGATGTCAGCTTGAAATTGTTTGATCTGATGTCATCCAAATACTCATTATCTCCAAAAGCTGAACACTATGCTTGTATTGTGGATATATTGAGCCGAGCAGGACAATTGGAGAAAGCTTGTAGTTATATAAAAGATATGCCATCAGAAGCTGAGAAAAATGTATGGGGTGCCTTGCTTAGGGCTTGTCAGATGCATGGTATTGTGCAGCTAGGTGAAGTTGCTGCTAAGATGCTGGTTCAGTCAGACTCTGAAAGTTCTGGCCCTTATGTGATGCTTTCAAATATATATGCTGCTGCTGGCATGTGGGGTCAGGTCAATCAAGTAAGAGGTCAGATGAAAGAAAGAGGTGTGAAGAAACAACCTGGATACAGTTGGACTGAGATCGCCAATGAAGTTCATATGTTTGTGGGTGGTGATGCATCTCATCCAGAGATGAGAAAGATCATATGTGAGCTGAGAAAAATCAGCTTTCATATGCAAATGGTCACCAAGTGAGACTCATATAATGGCAGCAATTGCGCAGGAATGATGTTTACTTGTAATCTCAAGTGGTCATGCCACGAATCAGATAAGTCTAGTGGCCTCTGTAATGGTGATACTGGGTTCTTTGCGAGAAAATAAAAGAGAAAAGGGTCCCAGGTTTTGGAAACTTGATGGTTGGACTGCAAGTTATAGAGAAACAGCTATTATAAAGGTAAAAGTCATATTCTTTTGTGTTGAACACTTGAACTACTATTGTTCTAGACAAAATATTAATCCAACTTACCTTATACATTATTGCAGCCTTCGTATAAACATTAGTACTCTGTATAGTTGGATCAATTGACCCAAAGGAAAGTGATATGGTTCTCCAGAGAGAGTAGTGCAGGTCCTCCACAAACCTGTAGTTTTCCTTAAACCATGTAATGACATACTTCTATGCAGTGTTACTTGGGCCCTATTTGGATGGTAGGGGACTCCAGTGCCCCGTAGATCATAAAATGTTAATGTGCACATATGCTCTTTGGAGTTTGGAGAACCTTGCCACAAGTTCTTTCATTCTCCTTGTAAACATTATTAACCAGTTAACCACTGCATTCCCCAAAACTGATAAAGGTGATCTGGGCATACTGTAATCTCAATACATGGGCTACTTAATTGCATATTCCAGGCCAAAATTTTAGATGTTCTAATTGCAGAGACTTCTGAAAAACCATTTAAAGCTACACAACTTTCCTTTCTTTTTTTTTTCTCAAACACACAGGAGAGATGTGTGTAATTGCATTAAAAGGAGTTATGGAACTTTTCTTACTTCATTCTCTGTATTTTTACATATATGTTCCACTCTCTATTTAAATCCATGACATGAAGTTTAAAAAAGGATTACCCAAACAGCTATCCTGTGCTCAAGGGATCTGAACAAACAAAATGGAACCTATACTGCTATTAATAGTATATTGCATTTTGGGAGTTTCTTTTCTTCATTATTTCGCCAAATTTTCTGAGAATTGTCTTCTTTTTTTGTTTTCCGGGATTATTGGTGTTGTCCAGACGAGTGGATCTTTCGGTATCAGAATACACATCATCTGCTGCCGCAGAGCTTTCTTTCATCTCGCCTCCCTTGGCATATCGAGGTGATGCTTCTGCTGACGTTTTGGTCGATTCTGAACTGAACATAGCATCAATCATGTCCTTCAATTCTTTAATACTACTCTGTGCTGCTGCCTCACTGATCTTGAGGGATTCATATTCTTGCTTGATACTCTGCAAGGTACTCTCTTTCTCAAAAATCTGTTCATTAAGGCGAGAGTTCTCCACTCTGGCAATCTCTAGTGATTCCCTTGCTACATTAGCTTCACCTACTGCATGCTTCAGCATCTCCCTTAGCCTAGAATTCTCATCCCTGATCACCCTTTGTGATTCAATCAGCTTATCATTCTCTTCCTTTCCTTTACTTAGGTCCCCCTCAAACATCTTGATGCAATCAACGAGGCCCCTCTCCTTTTCTTGTGACGCTGCCGCCAATTCATCTGACTCAACTTTCAGTCGTTCTGCCTCTTCCAGTGCAATCTGGAGCTTGCCCTCTGTGCTTTCTAGCAAGGCCTTCAAGTTCTCCACTTCGTTCGTTGCATCATGCAACTCAGCTTGCACCAACGAAAGCTTCAGTTTTGCTTCTCTGGCCTCTGTGGTTTGTTCTTTCAAGGCTACAGCCAAGTCATCCATGGCCTTCTTGCACTTCTCCTCAGATTCCACAGCCAACTTGAGCTCACGCTGTAGCGACCATGTCTCAACCTCGGCAGGGTTGGCAAAGGAGAATGACATCATACCCCTTCTCCTGACATTCTGCAATGACTGCCTACCGGGATTAGAGGCCCCTAAACTCTTGGTGCTGTCTCGCAGTGAAGCTATCTCGAGCTTGGCCTCTTCCAGGGATACCTTGGTCTGCTCAAGCTGCTTCGTTTGTACCTCTAATGACAGCAACGTCTTCTTCTCGGAATCTCTTGCTGCCTCCAGTTCACCTTCCAATTCCTGTAATCTCTCTGCGATGTCCAACTGCCGTTCGCCTCCATTGCTTTTCAACTTTTTGTTCCTATTCTTGTTCGTCTTCCTGAGCTCCTGTATCTCATCTAGTGCACGTGCCTTCTCCTCTTTCTCCTTCCTCAGCTCCTCCTGCAGTTTGTTCAATTGCTCCCTCACGTCTGATTCCTCCATGAAGCCTGGGTTGGGGACTCTGTTGCATTGGAGGATGACTTGACTTTGTCAACAAAAACAGAATGGATGACAGTTTTCTTGGATTGGCAAGGGAAATTAAAACAAGCGAAGAAAACACCAAAAAGATTTACGTCGAAGATATCTAAGATCATTGAAGATGGAATTTACGCAAACATGATCCCAGAATCAGAATAAGAACAGCTAAGAGTAGTACGGAGTATCAGCTATGTACCTGGACTTGAAAGAAAACATGTTCTCCAGACTCCAATCGAGAACTCTGCAGGTAGGATCAGAATCCTACAACCGTAGCACTCGCCCTGCTCTTATGAAACCCCAACTTTTGCGTTCGATGATCTGGGGCCGCGCCGGAAAGTTGGTGTACGCGCACAAGAGACTAGTAGGTTTTATATTGGAGTGAGGAATTTTCTCTTTTGGTGTCGTCAGAGGAAAAGGGGGAGATGAAGCGAAGCATCAAGAATCACGGATCGGTGTTGAAACGGTAAGGAGCCGCCTTGAAGGGGACACGCCCAGGCACAGAGACAGTCCAAGAAACCTTCTCGTTAGATTTTTTTTTCTTATTATTGTGGCGCATACGGCATACCGGCTCCTCTGACCCAGACTTCATCAGCTGGGCCCAGCAATCAGCCGGTGATACTAAACTTTTCTTCGTGAGGAGCCGGTGAGACTATTGGTTGACTGGCCTTTACGCGGGGGAGGATGCCACAATGACACCTTCAGGTTAGGATCCTCTGTTCATGCGAGTATGTGGCTCATGTCTTTTCCCTTGGCCGTTAATGCCAGTTAAGAATTGATTATTTTGTTCATAGCGTGCACGTATTGGCCACTGGGATATTTAATTGAAATCATGAAGGAAAAATAAATAAATAAATAAATGTACTAGATTAATGATACACGTAATCGGTGGTAAATGAATTTCAGGTGCGGAAACTCGTCTCTCGGTGTTCCCCTGTTCCATAAAAGATGATGCACTTATATGATTCCGTAATTCTAAAATATAAGATTTTTGTGAGTTTGTTCTAAGCTCAACTATTCTAGGCTGATCAAATTTGTAGAAATGAGTATTAAAGCTTACCACGTCAACGAAATAAAGCGTGAAAATATGTTTTTTTTTTGCAAAAAAGAAACTACCAAATATATTTTTAATGGATCTAATCATGCTATTTATATTGCAAATATTATTGTTTATTTCTATAATTTTTTGTGAAACTTAAGATATTAACTCGACAGAACTCACAAATCCTTATTATATTTTTTTGACTGGGATTAGCCATTTGATACCTGACAAATTAGACGCGATTGGCCTCTATTAACACCCTCCCTGCTATTAACTGCTACCGTAACGTTTTTGCAAAGATGTGAAGATTGCAGATCAGGATGTGCTGTCCCAAATCAATGGCAGATGTAAAGGGTGATCAAATTTGCGTGTAGGCAGATGGCGTTTAAAGCTTCCAGGTTGCAAATTATTTCCATGAATCGCTGACAAAATGATATAGTAGTAATTTTAACGCTCCGATCTGTCCTCTCTTTCCCCACACGGCAGTATGCCACTGAGCATGGCCCCACCCCATTGGATAGAGCCATAGCCCATAGTGACGTTCAGTCGCTGGCGTGTGGGGCCGGGCCCACGCGTCAACGTCAGGGGATCTCATCGCAGCCCGGATCTCATCGCAGCCCATATAGTTTTTGTTTTTGATAAAGCAGCCCATAGAGTTGTTGCCTTGGCTCCTCGGCCTGTCCGACTTGTTTGTTCGAGCATCTGGTCTCACCAAGTTGAGAGAGTAAATTCGTTATGTACCTATTAAAAATTATACCGTTTTTTTTTCTGTGCCATCGGTTTTAATCTGTGATCTTGTGTGCCATCGCCGTCAGTTCCAGAGGACGGCGCCCAAACGCATCCGTCCGCCCGCGCCGCCGCCTCGGCCTCCGCTCGGAGCCTGCCCCCAGCCACCTCCACCGGCGCCACTACCTTCGCCGCTGCACCGACCTCCGCCTGGAGCCGCGACGCCGGGAGCTCCCCGTCAGCCAGCGCGGGAGGCTGCCGGGCGCCAGCTGGGGATGGAGCCGCGGGAGGCCACTGGGGCGCCGGCCAGGGACGGAGCGAGCCGCGGGAGGCGGCCGGGGCGCCGTCGTCCACCTCACGCTCCAGGCCCCTCCGCTCCCGTCGGGTCCGCGTGCGTGAGTCCCTAGGCACGCACCGGCCCCGCGTGCGGGCTTGGTGCTCCGCGGCCGCCTGGCGATGGAGCTCCGGCTCGGCTCGCCGAGGCGTCGCGCCGTCTGCCCGTGTACGGCCGCTTGCCGGGGAGGTGGCTATTGCTGTGAGCTTGCGATGAACATCACCGTGTGCTAGCTCGCTACTGCTGCCGCTGCAGTCATTGCCCTCGTGCTCTCCTACAAGCTAGCAGAAACGAGGAGGCAACAGCACGAGCACGAGGCAACAGCTCGCTACTGCTACTGCTGCCGCTGCAGTCATTGCCCTCGCTACAAGCTAGCAGGATTGCAGGAAAGCGTACGCATGGATTGATAGACAAGCTAGCAGAAACGAGAAGGCAATAGCACGAGCTCGACGGGGCGGGGCATGCGACTGGCGCAGGCGGCGGCGGGCACAGAGGGGAGGCGCCCGGCGCTGTCGTCGGCGGACGCCGCGGCCAGCGCGGCCTCGCGCCAGGGGCCACGTGGTGGCGGCCTGCGTGGCAACAGGCCCTCGGCCTCCCGTCGCCCCTATCCGGCCTGCCGTCTCTCGCTGGCGCCCGGCCAGCCTGGTTCCAATGCTAGCCGCGGGAAGGCGCAGGAGGCATGCCGGAGCGGCGGCGCGGGACGGATCGGGGGCGCGGGAGGGCGCGCCGGCGCAGAGCGGGGGCGTGTCGCGGAGCGGTCGGACGAACAGAGAGGGAAGGGAAACAATGGAATGTGAATGACAGGTGGGCCCAGTTGCATGAAGTAACGGCGTGTGCCTAGTGCCTACTGAGTAACAGTGATGGCACTGAGGGGATTACAAATTAAAACCGATGGTATAAAAGTGAAGCTATAATTTCTAATGGCATGTAAGGGTGTGTTTGATTCAGAGGATGAGAAAGAATAGGACGAGACAATCTCAGTTTTGAGCTGTTTGGTTGGGGACGAGGTGGGACGGAATCATCCCAAAAGATAGTATTTCATCAAAACACAAGACAGTGTGATCCCTCTAAATTAGTAAGGAACGAGAGACGGGACCGTTCCATCCCACTCTGTCCCTTCAACCAAACGCCACGTGAGACAACGGCATAATTTCCAATGGCGCGTAAGGAATATACTCAATTGATAACCCTTAAATTCTAAGCTCTCCCAGGTCGAGCGACACATGTGCACGGGGAGCGTATTCATTGGCCACAAAAATTCAACGAAGTGTGCAGGGCACCAGTTTTGAATTTTACCCGGCACAATTTAATCAGTACTTTGCAACTTAGGTGTATCTACAGTGACTGGGTGCCAGCGCTCACTCCAACAATTGGCGTATCTAATTGTGCAAAATGCACAACTCCACTTCCTTTTTCACGTGTCTCCCAGCCCCCATTTTGCATAACCTGGGCTTTATCTTGCCATTGTGCATTTTGTATTTGCACCAACCGCTATACTCACACCAAGTCCAACAGACCGACCATCTATATGGCCATTTATCTATATTTCGAAAATGACACTGTGTAGACAAGTGCGTTTACAACCGAGAATCAGAAGAGCAGCGTAAACTGCCCCGTATTCTAACAGAAATCCCTTCCCTGTTGGCAATACACCGTACATATGAATAATATCAATTCCAATTTCACGAACAGGATTAAACTGTTCTTTAGTGTATGTGTATGGTTGCGTCGTCATTTCTCAAACAGATATGCAAAATGATTAGCTGCAGTGAACACTTTTACGAGAAAATATCACTACCCGATAAACGAAGCCATCACATCTCACGATGACCACTCCAAAAGGCACAATCGCACAAGCGCGACTAGTAGCCGACATGCCATGCTCCGCTAATCCTCTCCCAGATATCAATGGCTGGAAAGCCTACACACCAGCAGAAAAGCTCTATAGTACAATGATATATCTAACTGATTCATCGCCCATGTCATACCCATTATTACAACTATTGTAGCTCCAGCTGTGATCCATCTCTTCCAAAATCAAAAGGTTGATGATTGTAATGACACAGCTAACAATCCACAGCCTAAGCATCATTATGATTTGCTGGATATATACCGAACATGCATAACCATAAACCATTCAATCATAGTACATAAGAGTTGGACAATCCTTGTACTAGTTAAAAGGCAGGTTTAGGTTATTCTCTCCCACACACTAATAGGGTTCCATTTGGAAAAGTAAAACGATACATGGGGATCACAATAGCAATATAACAAAACGAAAGGTAAGCAGACCCCAGTGATAGGACACACGAAAATGGTCCTTGTGCAACGATCAAGGCTACCCCAAGGGTTAAAGAGATAGAGATGGCATTCACTTGGATCACTGGCTACTGCTCATCCTCAGGCTTGCTCGCATCCTTCATTTCATCGCCACCATCCTCCTGATACACACAGCATGATCAGCATTGTTGACAACAGAAT
Source organism: Paspalum vaginatum (assembly GCA_030272315.1). Lineage (NCBI taxonomy): Eukaryota > Viridiplantae > Streptophyta > Magnoliopsida > Poales > Poaceae > Paspalum > Paspalum vaginatum. The sequence continues at coordinate 38,157,488 of CM059018.1, forward strand.
TCAAAGTCTTATGTGTTGTTACTACATAGGTTCGCTCATCTACCTGCATGTCAGAAGTCCACAAGGTGAGGTTGTCACGAAGAAGCTGCATGATCAGGGTGCTATCCTTGTAGGACTCTTCCCCAAGAGTATCCAGTTCTGAGATGGCTTCATCGAATGCCTGGAACCAGGTAGGATATGATCAGATGAAATAGCATGTGCTAGTTATAACTCTATCGGCTAATTACTAGTAATTACTTGCACCAAAATTTCACAGGATTATAAGCTCTACATCAGGAAAAAAATCCACAAGGATACAAATTCAATGCCATAAAGTAGTTGGAAGACTAAGAGAAGGCCTCGTCACAGCTCAGAACTGTGAATCTTATAAGTACTTGAATCTAAAAGAACTCTCAGATGCACATGCTAACTGACAAATACAGTCACATTTTAAAAGAAAAACCCCAAATACAGATTTAGCGAGTTGCAGGGAATCCCAAGACGCAGCATGGAACTCCCTAAAATATCAATGAAGCAGCACATGCAATGACTAGTTGCCAGTAGCATGTAGCAAGCAAAGCATGTGGGACTACACTGTGCAAGAAACTTGGAATCATTCTGCAATTTGAGCCAGCATGGATGCATGGGACGCATCTGCTACAGCGGGATCCCACGAGTCCCCTACAAGGCGCCAAGAAACCAGCGGCCAAAGTATCTGACGTTGCTGAAACAGTCGACACATGCCAAATGTAACCTGTACTAATGAAATTTACGCGGCCTAAACAACTGCAGAATACTGATGCCAGCAGAGTAGTCATTCTGGCGCCAGCCCATCACAAATACTTACAACCTAAACAAAAGATGGAAAATATAGCACAATTCATTGGCGAAAAGGAACTGAATCAGCCGAAATCATCTACACACGCACAAAATCTAGTCATGCAAATCTTGTGGGGTTCAAGCTCATAGCGAGCACTAGTAGTACTGCTACCGATTTCCACCAAACTCCAGATCTACACGCATTCGTTGGACTAGCAATAGGGAAAGAAACTGAGCAGGAAGCAGGGCACCACCTGCTTGGCGAGCGAGCAGGCGCGGTCGGGCGAGTTGAGGATCTCGTAGTAGAAGACGGAGAAGTTGAGCGCGAGGCCCAGCCTGATTGGGTGCGTTGGCGGCAGCTCCTTGGTAGCTATGTCCTGGAGGTCCGTTTCAACGACGCGGAGTCAAATCAAAATCAAAATCAAAATCATTAATGGAAGGAAGGGGAGAAAAACGCACGACACGAGGGAGCGTTGGTGGAAAAATAAATAAAGGAAGAAAGAAAAAGAAGGGGACCTGTGCGGCCTGGTAGGCGGAGAGGGTGGAATCCGCGGCGTCCTTGCGCTCGGCGCCGGTCTTGAACTCGGCGAGGTACCTGTGGTAGTCGCCCTTCATCTTGAGGTAGAAGACCTTGGCGTCGACGGCGGCGGCGGCGGGGACGAGGCGGTCGTCGAGGAGGCGCAGGATCCCGGCGCAGATGCCGGAGAGCTCGCCCTCGACGCGCGAGCGGTAGCCCCTGGCGGCGGCGGCGTGGCCCGCGGCGCCGCGCGTCTCCTCCTTCTGCTCGATGGAGGAGACGATGCGCCAGGACGCGCGGCGCGCGCCGATGACGTTCTTGTAGGCGACGGACAGCAGATTGCGCTCCTCGACCGTGAGCTCCCGCGCCGGCGCCGCGTTGACCACCTTCTCCATGAACTCCACCATCTCCTCGTACCGCTCCGCCTGCTCCGCCAGCTTCGCCATGTACACCATCTCCTCCGCCGTGCCCTGCCCCCCGGTCTGCTGCCCCGCCATCGCTCGCTCCGCTCGGTACCTGGTGGGTGCGCGGCGGCGTGTGGCTCTTGCGGTTTCGGCGAGGGTGGGTGGGTGGGTGGGTGAGGGGAAGTGGGGGAGGGGAAGGAGCGGCTGCGGTTTTAAAACGGGCGACGGGGTGGGGCCCTTCGGCTTCCCTGCGTTGGGGTGCTTGCCTTTTCTCTCCTCGCTTTTTTTTCCCCCCCTCCGCCTTCGCTTTTCCTTTTCAGAGCCCGCTGGAGATAAGGACGAGGGAGATCCGGTTCATCAGTTCAAAAAACTATTTTTTTTGAAAGAAAAAAACGAAACGCATGCGTGACAGCAGGAGGAGGAGCTGGACGCCGGAGCCGCCCCCTCGGACTCGGATCTTCGCCTCGGCGCGTTCACGCGAGGTGTCGGCTGGTGATCGGCCTCGAGGGGCTCCCATGTGAGACGCATGCGTGCCTAAGCCATTTGGGCCCGCGGGCCCAGAGCCTGCCTCGGTCAGCGAGACGCTTTTGGGGCCACTTAACTGGCCCACTGTCCCGCTTCGTCTCCGACGCCCGAGTAGCTGGGCCTTCGTTGAGGCGGGCCAAATTACCAGCCCACCTGGCCGATCTGAGCAGCCTCCTGACTCAATGAGCCCAAGCCCGTTCGTGTGGCCATTAATGGCAAATCCAGCAGAGCCTGATGAAATCCATCGGCTACTACCTGCGGTTTCTGGCTTCCCGCAGCCCCCGCGCTACCATTCGTCGGCGACGCCGACGCCCCGCGAGGCGCGAGCCAAAGGTGCTCTGCGGCTGCGAGCTCGCTGAATCGCGTCGCGTGACGACGGGGCGGCGAAGAAAGGGGCAGGCAATCCGAGCGGCGAACCGGAACAACCCGCGACACAGCGTCCGGCGGGCCGCGCCCGTGGCCGTGAGCGGCGCGGCACATGGCTTGTGCTGGCGGCGGCGGCGGCGGCGGCCCCCGAATCCTTTGGCTCGCTGTGGCCGGGTTGGCCGCTGCAGGCTGCGCATGCATTGCGTCGGTCGGCGACCAAGCAGCGCGGCATGCTCCGCACTGCACGTCCCTGACCTGCGTGGCTGTGCTGCCCCATGTAATTTTGCTTCGCCCTCCTGCTGTTTTCCTCGCGTTCCGGGCGCGGGTTTTGTTTACGCCGCGTCATGGGGACCATCCGCTCAGAATAAAGAACGCCAACGGATTTCATTTCAAGCCCGCCGGAATATTCCCGTGGAGCTGCTGTCCCCTGCACTTGCACACTCAAGACCGAACTGAACTGCTGCTTGAGCCGGAACTCTTCTTGTACGTAGCTACATTTTTAAGACAATGGTACTGTCTGCCCTTACTAGATACGTGCATTTGAAGATAGGAAAACAAACCAGAAATCGCTATGGAGAAATAGAACATATATACAGTTGCCGTTTCAACTGCTGTTGACCATAATAGTCATCGGATAAAAATCTCTTCCACATTTCTAGCCTCTGCCATCGTAAAAAAAAAAAAAAAAAGAGTACCCACAGTAGCATACAAATCCACATCCCAAACCACGGAAATAAAAAAGCCTAAATCAACATGTAAATCACTCATATCTTCAATTAAGAGGAAAGTTCTTGATTAACTCAAAAATTCTAAAACCAAGCTTGTACATACAGTTACAAAAGATAACACAGACTCTTAAATTACCTAAATGACGAACGGTCATGACCGGCAAGCACGCGCGCTGCGCACCGAGACTCCACCAAGTGTCCAAGTCAGTCTACCTGAGTGATTTGACAGTGCCCGAAGCCCTGGTTTCCAAAGAGGGGAAGCGATAGCAACCGGCCAACCGCCAACCGGAAAAGCCCCCGGGCCGGCCGGTTGTTAACGAGCGGTGAGTGGCGAGTGGCGCAAACTGCGTCCACGTCTTCCCCGTTGGCCGTTGCAGCTCGCCGTCGCCGACGCTTGTTTTGCATCTCTTGCTCACCCATACCATACCAACAGCGCGCACGGCACGGGAAGGGGGATCGGAAACGCGCCAAAAAAAAAAAAACAAAACAAAACGTGCCGCATTGCGGGGACGGCTAAGACTAACGGAGGAATTGCATGTCTCGTCACGCCATCCGTTACGTTTTTGTTCGTGGGATTGGACTTTTGGTGCGTGGAATAACAGCAGGCCTTTTCGGCTGCCTCCGAGGGCAGGATCCGCGTGCCGTGTACACTAGGAGCAACGCAACCGACATTACGCAATGAAGCATCACCGAGCCGATGCGGTCAGCTTATTCGCAGTGGATTGTGGTGTGCCAGCAGGTTTTTTTTGTACTGGCTGCTGGTTTCGATCTTTTGTATTACCGCCGGCTGAACCTGGTGTATCAAGCAAGCAATTATCTCTGGAATTATGGCGACATATTTTAACCACTGACGACGCGGCCCAGCCAGTGGAAGTAGTAACACACAACAATGCAAGATTCTGGTTCCTGTCAGCGATGTTACTTAACGCATAAACCTCGCGGTCAAGAATCAGTGCACAGACTTTGCTGTCAAGGTACTAGCAGCAGTATACTATTATTAGATCGTTTCCAGAAATTAAAAAAAAAAAAACTGTGCGGTGTCATGTGTCAAGTGGGCGGACGCTGTCGAGATCCCAAGCGACAGAGGCAGCAAGTCGTTTTAGTATTATAGTAGTTTTTTCTCCGCCAGAAACAGGGCGATCCTGCGAACGCACCGCCGTCAGAAACAGGCAAACATCAGGGGGCAAGCACGGGGCAGCCCCGGGCGGGCACCGCACACCGCACCGGGGCCGCGGAGCCCGGGAACGCCGCAAAAGCCCCTCGAAAATTGCCGGCCAGGCAGGCCCCGTACGTGCCGAGGCCCACGGTTTCCGCGGTCACGGAATGCGATGCGCGGCCTGGCGGGCCACCCACGGCATGCCAAGCTTTATAATCCCGATCGAGCAAGCTCCAGAGCGCGGCAGAGACAACTCACCCGCGACTCGACAAGGAAGAGCACGTCGCGATCGATCGCCCGCTCACTGATCAGTGACCACTCGCCCGCGACCTCACCTTGGGCCTGAGCGCCAGCTTGCGCTGGCGATGGCCGTGGCGTTCCCGCCGCACATCATGAAGTTGAGCAAGGTGCAGCGGCTCTACGACGCCTGCGACCTGGTGTTCGCGTCCCCGGCGGCGCCCACGCTCGGGGACATCAGGTGGCTGCAGCGGATCCTAGGTCAGTCGTCGGTGACGCCGCCCCCGCTCTCCCTTCCTTGTCCATGTACATGCCCTTGCTCCTGTTCGTGTTCGAGCACTGGCAGCTCACGTTGCGCCGCTGGCTGGGTTTCCCTTGGCTCAGATGGCGTGGAGGCGGCGGACGTCGGGATCGACGACGGGGAGTCGCCGTCGTCGTCGTCCGACGACGAGCTGATGAGCCCGAAGAGCGGCCGGCTGCTTCCGGCGCGCGCGTTCACGCGGATCACCTACGTGCACATCCACCAGTGCGCCGACTTCTCGGTAATCAGCGGGCACTGCTGCTGGTTTATGGCTTTATTTAGGCCACGATGAGTTGCTTGCTTGGTCTTGGCTCGTTGAATCGAACTCTCACCACGGCGTGTGTTGTTGCTGTGTGTCCTGCCTGCCTCTGACAGATCGGCGTGTTCTGCTTCCCCGCCGGGGCGACGCTGCCGCTGCACGACCACCCGGAGATGGTGGTGCTCAGCAAGCTCCTCTACGGCTCCGTGCGCGTGCGGTCCTACGACTGGGTCGCCGCGCCGCCCAGCTCCGCCGCGAGAAAATGTGTGTGGGCGTCCTATCCCTATGCTTGCTCCTCATCCTACTGGCTACTGCTGCTGGCTGTGCAAGTTGTGCTGACGGTGTGCAGCGATCGGGATCGGTGTCTGTCTGCAGGTGGGCTGGCCAGGGTGGTGGCCGCGGACGAGGTGCGCCGCGCGCCGTGCGAGGCGTCGGTGCTGTTCCCGCGGAGCGGCGGCAACCTGCACGCGTTCACCGCCGTGACGCCGTGCGCGATCCTCGACGTCCTCACGCCGCCCTACTCGGAGGAGCACGGCCGGCCGTCGACCTACTTCGCCGACGTCCCGGTCCCGTCCCTCCCAGGTACGGAAGACGGCGCGGTGCTCGTCACCGTTGCTCTGTCCAGTGTGAAGTTTCAGGAACTAGCAGGAACGCTGCCTGACGCGCGCACGGCGCGCTGCTTGCTGTTCTTGGGTTCATCAGGTTTTGCCGTCTTGGAAGAGACGGATCTGCCGGAGGGTTTCAGCGTCGCTGGGGCGCCGTACCTGGGCCCTGAGCTGACCGTCGATATGGACGACGACGACGAAGATGACGACGACTACGACGACTACAGCGAGTAGCTGCCAGAAGAGAGAGCTAGATACAGACACTAGCTGTACATAGTCGGATGCTCGCGCGAGCTCTGTACCTGCATGGTACAGGTTCGTCGCCCCCTGCGTGGTATGCTGTAGCACTAGGAGAGTTTTTCAGAGTAAATTAAGTTGCACTGATCGCTAGTTCATAGTCTGACACAGAGGTATCGTATATAAACTGACAACCCTTTCTCTAAGTTAACTAAGGGACTGCTTTTGATCGGCCTACTGAACAGTACGTGATCGGTTTCGGTTTCGGTCGACGAAGCATTCTGGACCCGTTCTCGAGAGGTGTCGTCCCCACATCTCTCTTCGGTGCGTTTGTTTGATGCTTGGTTTTGCAACTTACCGCGTAAAGTTGGTGCGCCGTGGTAGTGCGCCGGATCGACTAAGGGAAGAAACTACACGTACAGTACAGTCGTCCTCACGTCACGCGCGCTATCCCTTTGATTTCCGTTCGCCGGCCTGGCTAACAAGTCTTTCCACTCCTGCAGACAGGATCGCAGCCGTGTAGAATACTCCTAAACGCTAGTGGTGGACGGCCCCCCTTTCTCTCTGCAAGTGGTGCCTACTGATTCAAACGAAGAAAAAAAAAAACAGCAGCAAGCATCGCTGTTCGAAAGAGAAAACAGCCAACGTGCTCATCCCTGTCAGCATGCAGCAGGCGTGCACATCGATAATGTTTCCTGCACCAAATACTGATGACATCCTTCCGGAAATGAGAAAAGCAACAGCGTGTGTGGCCAGGCCTCAAAAAGGAACCAAAAGGCAGGCACTTGTGATGATATAAAGAGGCCCCAAAGGTGGGGAAAAATGTGATAAAAGTACAAACATTATGCCCAAAACGGGCTCTGCCACGACCCCAAAACAGGCGGCAAGCTGTTGTTTTCTACGTAGTTTTTTTTTTTTCTCAAAACGGCGATGGCTGCCCTGCCCCCGGGAACCTGCGAACGCACGCACCGCCGCCGGAAACACCAGCGCACCACGGTTTTCCCATTCCATTTCCAGCCTGTACGCCGGGCCGAGGCAAAGGCGCCCCGAAACGGCAGCGAGGCCCACGGTTTCCCCGGGCCCGGAACGCGCGGCCAGCCCGACGACGCGCCAGGTACGCGCGCGTGCTGCCCCCAAATTCCAAAGCCCGGACACCTGGCAGGAAATCGCGATCGATCCGATCCTGCTCTCCTCTAGCTCGGGGACTTGGTCTCGGCCGTCGGCGTCGGACCCGTCACATCACATCGGCGCGTGCGTGCGAGGGTGGCGACGACGTACGCCGTATATAGCAAGGTGCAGCGGATGTAGTACGGCGCGTGAGACTCGGTGTTCTCGTCGCCGGCGACGGCGCCGATCGACGCTCGGGTGATGACTGATGAGGTGCATGGACTGGCTGCGAGCAAGCTCCTGCGCGGCTCGGTGAGGGCGTGGCCCTACGACTCGACTGGGTCACCGCGCCCTCGTGCACTCGTGCTCCAAAATGCAATGTCTGTCTTTGATGCCGGTTGGTGATAACGGCACAGCCCGCGGCGAACGTGTCCCAGGCTCCTGGTAGAAAAACGATGGAGAAGCTCGTAGAAAAACTCTGCTATTTGCACGCGCAAATCCCAAAGTCAAATGATTCCACACATTTGCTCCAAGAAGCCTAGTGTGTCAACAGACATGTTGCGAAAATCATTATGAAGAGTACTATTACATTTTTAGTCTATGCTTTGTAAAGCCCAGGGGGCAGGGGACAACCAAAAAAAAAAAGAAGAAGACATTATCGTGGAGATTGGACCCCCCAAATAGGCTGAATATGTGATGCCAACATACCCACAACTATGTTCAATTTCAGAGCTCGTCGTGCCTGGTGATCTAGCAAGCAAGGCTTTCATCTCCAAGTCCGAAGTGTCGTGGCCCCAAGGGTGCTGCGACCGCTTCGTAACCCTGTCAAGCTCTTCTGCAACCTCCCGCATCGACATCGAGGACCGCTTCTCACTTGCCATCTCCAGACACTGCTCCGCCAGCTCCGCCACCTGCTCGATGAGCTCGACGCTTTGTTCGCCCATTATCTACTCGTCCAGTATCTCACCAAGCCTTCTCTCGCCGATAGCGAGGAGAAAACTTGCCGAGAGGTTGATTTCCTCCTCGAGCGGCGCCTGCAGGTTCATCGCCTTCCTGGCTCCTGCGCGTGAGCAGCTCCAGGAGCACGACGCCGAAGCTGTAGACGTCGCTCTTGCTCGTCAGCTTGGAGGTCTGCATGTACTCCGGGTCCAGGTAGCCTCTGGTGGACCATGTAGGCGCACGACATGGTGACCACGAGCACAACCAAGCCGACGCTGATTCCTGCGGCGATGTCGCATGATCAGATGTTGCAGAGCTTATGGTCGATCAAGTGAAGCTAAGCAATGCGCACCCCAGGCTGAGATTTCTTGGCCTCGCATGTGCCATTTGTAAGCGTTGCCCGTGGTCTTGTCGGGGCAAGAACAGATGAACCCTCCTGGAGTGTTGGTACAGGCTCCAGGAACAGAGCAAGGGTACTTGAACCTAGGGTCCTGGCACTCGTTGATGTCTGCAGATCAAATGGAAAACTCAAAGACAAATTCTACTTGGGTGTGTGTGCAAAAACTATCTGAAGAAATTTCAAGGCTCGGAAATGAGGGGTGCTGATCCGTGAAACGATCGACCAACCATCAGAGAATATTTGGTGATCGTGCAGTTCTAAGACTATCTCTGCTGTTTTGGCGCCGCATGCTAATGTGCTATCCTGAGTAAACGTGATAATGGTTCGGGGCAAAACTGGTTTTGGCGGTCTGGTTTTATCCTGAGATTGATCCGCCGCACTCGCACAAAACGGGTGCTATTGCCGGGAAGGGAAGGTGTAATTGCAATCTGACGTCTGAACTCTGCTACGAGTTCATTTCAGCGTGATGTCAGGGTTGGCGAAGTAGCTTGATCAGCCAGCGTTCTCATGTGAATGGTAAACAGAGACAGGAGGAAACAAACACAAGAGCGACGATCCTCCTTGAAAATCGATGCTGGCGTGCGTTGGATTCACACCTAGCATTTGCAATGGCTGAACCAGGTCGATATGCTACCCTGGTTTTTTGGGGTGGGTGGGGGTCTTTCTTGACCAACTATCTGCTCGTGTATGCTGGTCATTTTCAACAAAAACTCCACCGAAAGTGATCCCTTTTCTAATTTTTGTGAGTAGACAATATAATTGGCAATATTAAAACATAACCGTAAGTTCAGCTGACCAAGTATATACTCTGGACGTTTTTTTTGGTAATTTGCACAAAAACGTCATATATTAATGACCGGAGAGAGTATATAGTTATATACATTTCAAAAGTATTAGTTTTGCTTCTGTATCTATTTGGATGGCTTGAAGATCTCTTCAGCATGCCCCAACAGCACGCTGACGTAGTGACGTGCTAGTCAGCCTTTTCACTCGGCGAATATACGGTGTGAAACCTCATTGTGCATTGTTTACTTGCAGCTAGAGGTTCTTGATTGTCAGCCTCAACGTTGCCAACATCTCCCCTGGTCTAATCAATTAATCCTGTGACAAGATTTCTCCTGTTTCAGTGTTCCTCTGTAAAGTCTTTAAGGCCTAAGCGATTCGCCATCTTTTCAAGCAGATCCTTCCTGTCCGGTGGAGAAACCATAACGTTCATAGTCCCCTTCCCTCTCCAGCAAACAATGGCAACTGTGGAGGGATCCTTAGAAATGTAAGCTGCAGGCTGATGCCCTGAAATATTATAGAAAATTGGATTATGAAGTCACGGTCTCTTTTATCTTTGTATTAATGGATACGGCATAGCATTACCTTCAAGTAATACTACAACACAGCAACCGGGCATCAAGGATGCAGCTTCCTCCCCAAATCTTGTGTCGACAAACTGAGCAAAGTTGATGCTTCTGTACTGTAAAAGGCGCTGGAAGTCCAGTGGAGATGCATATAGTATCCGCTTGCTGATGTATGGCAGAAGTAATGATAGTCCCTCATAAGACAACCTATATGCACATGAGCAGCCATCCTTCGATCTATGCCTTTCCTGAAAGAGAATGAAGATTTAGAGTGCCTTTGAGTAAAATGTGTACATTTTTAGGGTGTTTGAATGTTCCTAGGAAATCTTGAATCAGCAGAGAACATTGTGTGTTTCGAGCACTTTATACTTACAAACATCTTTGCACCAAGTGAAGCTATCTTAAGCTGCTCACCAACTTCTGCATTCAACTCCAAAATCTGTTTAACTGACTTTGATATGTAATATATCCTCCTTGCATTATCAGCACTTCTCATCACCAGATGACCTTCGAGTGGGAATGATTCCTTGATGCCAAAGAAGGATATTATACTCTTTATCACTGCTTCATCTTTGAAAAATAACACAGGATCAACCCCTTTCCACCTGCTTTTCTTTTGCAATTTCATTGTGTCTCCAGATTCTGCTTGAGCACTTTCTACATCATTGAAAGCCATTTCAACTTCAGTTGAGTTCTTTTGCTTTGAAATTTGGTTATCTGTGCTTAAACCCTCTCGTGTACCAAGCATTTCAGCATCATCAACTGAAAGTAGGGCAATCTGAATAGATTAATCGATAGATCAGGGGTACATAGTACATATATATACACCGAAGGAGGAGAGTCCTATCCCTATAGGACTAGAGTCCTTATCCTAATCTATCAGGGAGGGGGGGGGAGGGCGGCGCCCATAATGGGCCTGCTAGCCACGCCATACCCTAAGCCCAAGAGGGCAGTCAGAATACAAAGGGCCTTAAGCTATACAGTTTGCTATTACCCCCCTGCAGTCGGAACGGCAGCACGTCGAACGTTCAGACTGGACCTGAACTCCGTGAACACTGGAGACGGCAATCCTTTGGTGAAGACGTTTGCAAACTGAAGCGACGTGGGAACGTGCAGAACCCTTCACCTAAAGCCACCTTCTCACGAACAAAGTGAAGATCAATCTCAATGTGCTTCGTGCGCTAATGCTGAACGGGGTTGGAGGCCATGTATACGGTGCTGATGTTGTCGCAATAGACAAGAGTGGTCTGCCGAAGAGGTGCATGGAGTTCAGAAGCAATTGCCGCAGCCAAGATGCTTTTGCTACTGCATTAGCAACTGCGCGGTATTCTGCCTCGGCACTGGATCTGGAGACAGTCACCTGACGCTTGGAGGACCAGGAGATGAGGTTGTCACCAAGAAACACAGCATATCTAGACGTAGATTTGCGCATATCTGGACAACCGGCCTAGTCAGCATCAGAGTAGACCACCAGATCAGAAAGCAGTCGACGGCCGCAACAACAATCCTAGGTCAAGAGTGCCATGGATATACCGAAGAATGCACTTCAGAGCTGCAAGGTGGGGCTGGCGTGGATCGTGCATATGCAGGCACACCTGCTAGTACAGCGTACGCAATATCTGGCCTAGTGAAGGCAAGACTGCGAAAATCCGTCGCATCCTCAACACGAGCGCCTTCTGTCCCGGAAAGCTTGGGGTTTGTGTCCACTGGCGTAACGCACGGCTTGCAGTCCGACATCCCGGCGCGGGCCAAGATATCAAGCATATACTGACGCTGAGACAAAAACATGCCGTCGTCAAACTGCTTGTACATGCATCCCCAGGAAGTGATGAAGCGAACCAAGATCTGACATGGAGAATTCCCGTTGCAGAGCACGGATCGTCCCTTGAAGGAGAGATGTAGACGATGCTGTGAGCAAAATATCATCCACGTAAACCAACAAGTAGGCGATGTGTGAGCCGCGTCGGTAGACGAACAAGGAAGTATCGGCCTTGGTCTCCACAAAACCCAAGGAGATGAGATAGGCAGCAAAACGACTGTACCAAGCTCGGGGTGTCTGCTTCAAGCCGTACAAGGACTTGTTCAGGCGGCAGACATAGTCGGGATGTGCAGGATCCTCAAACCCAGAAGGCTGAACACAGTAGACGGTCTCGGAGAGCGTCCCGTGAAGGAACGCATTCTTGACGTCCAACTGATGAATTGGCCAACGCCGAGAGAGCGCCAGGGATAACACTGTGCGGACGCTTGACGACAGGACTGAAGGTGTCGGTGTAGTCTATGCCAGGAACGCTGAGTGAAACCCCGTAGAACCCATCTGGCTTTATAGCGCTCGAGTGACCCGTCGGCTCGGAACTTGTGCTTGAAGATCCACTTGCCGGACACGATATTGGCACGTGGTGGTCGTGGCACAAGATCCCAGGTGGAGTTCCGCAGGAGAGCAGCATGTTCGTCCTCCATAGCAGCCCGCCAGTTCGGATCAGTGAGGGCGGTTCTGTAGGACGACGGCACCGGGGACAGCTGTGCTGTGTGAAAAACAGCCAGCTGTTGAAACCCTAATTTCCAGCGAGTCGTCATCCGGTGATTGATTGACAACCGGAGAGACAGGCAGGGAACCGGGAGGAGCTCCTGGAGGCAGCAGACGCCGCAGAGGTGCGCCTGGAGGAGCGCCGTGCATGGGGTGAGGCGTTGGAGTCGGCGGCCGGAGCGGTGTCGGCGCTGAACGTCGAGGAGACACAGGCGCGTGTAAGGTGGCGGGTCGAGGTCGCCGGGCATACACAATGCTGAAGTGTCCAAGGGGCGGAGGCGGCCCAGCAGGGGCAGGATCCGCGCGGGGTGCAGGACCGGACGCAGCCGGCGCTGCACTGTGTGCGGTCGGGGCTGGAGACGTGGCCGTGCGTGGCGCAGCAAGGACCGGCGCGTTCGCGCAGGATGTCGAGGTCGCCGTGCTGGTCGCTGGGGATGCCGCACCCGGTGGTGCGGGCGAAGCTGCGCATGGCGCTGGCGATGCCGCGCCTGCTGCAAACGGTGCCGCGCATGGCGCAAGTGAGGGGGGGAGGGAAGCCGACCAGAGGGTGAACCTACAGAGGAGAAAAACGGCAGCGTACCAATGTGGCCTGGCTGCGGGTCAGAGTGATCCAAAAACTCGAGGTCGCTGGTGGTGCAAGCGTCACGGCGATCAAGCAAAGGGAAAGCTGTCCTCATCAAACACCACATGACGAGAAAGAATGACCCAGTTGGAGAAAAGGTCAAGACAGCGATACCCTTTGTGGTGGGGAGAAAAGCCGAGGAAGACGCAGCGAACGAAGCAAGGTGCAAGCTTATGGGGGGCGGTCGAGGCTGTGTTGGGGTAGCAAAGGCAACCAAAAACACGGAGGTGCTCATAGGAGAGAGGAGCACCGAAGAGAGCCTCGTGAGGGGTGGACTGTTGAAGAGTCTTAGTAGGAAGAACATTAAGGAGATGTGTGGACATGTGCAGCGCTTCAACCCAGTAGGAGGGAGGCATGGCGGCCTGGAAGAGGAGAGAACGCATGATATCGTTAACAGAACGAATCACGCGTTCGGCTCGACCGTTCTGGGCCGACGTGTAAGGACACGACATGCGAAGGTGAACACCACGAGAGGCAAAGAATGCGCGGGATGTGGAGTTATCAAACTCACGCCCGTTATCGCACTGAATAGCTTTAATCGAGGTGTTGAACTGGGTGAGGACGTACTGGAAGAAAGCAGAAAGAGAGGTAAAAGTATCGGACTGAGGCGCAGAGGGAAGGTCCAAAGAAAATGAGTGCAATCATCGAGGACGACCAAATAATATTTATAACCCGAAACACTAAGAATAGGAGATGTCCAAAGGTCACAATGTATGAGATCGAACGGACGACTTGCACGAGAACTAGAACTAGGGAGCGGCAGCCGACAATGGCGCCCTAACTGACAAGCATGACACAGATGTGGAGGAGCAGTAGCAGCAGCGAGCGGTACGGACGACAACCGAGCAAGCTGCCCAAGTGCTTCGCGTCCAGGGTGACCAAGACGACGGTGCCAAAGGGAGGCAGTGGCAACATCAGCCGCGGCGACGAAGGAGCTGAGCGTCGCAGCAGGAAGACGGAACGGGTATAGAGGTCCAGCGCTATTGCACCTGATGATTTCCCTCCGAGACCTGAAGATCCTTACATAGAACAACCAAGGGGGTCAAATTCAACAAAACAGTTATTGTCAATGGTAAACTGGCGAACGGAAATAAGATTCTTAATGAGTTGTGGAGAGACAAGCACATTAGAAAGACAGAGGTCGCCAGGTAAGTGGGCAGAGCCTTGGGTCGTGACAGGAAGCAACGAACCGTTACCGACAATAATGGAAGAGTCGAAATTATGACTGGTGGGAGTAGTGTGAGAGAGGGTACCGGGATGGGAAGACATATGGGAGGTAGCACCTCAATCAAAGAACCACTCGTGCTGCTGTGGCTGCTGCAGGGAGACGGTGTTGAACGCCGACGCGAGCGACTGCTGATCCTAGGAAAGGGGGGCCTAGGGGGGCGCTGTAGGAGCCAACCGGCCAACCGTGGTGTGCGCCAGGGGCAGCCACGGGCTGCTGCTGGAGCATGTACGCTTGATGCTGGGAAGGAGGTGCGGTCGGATGTGGCGCCGTTGGGATGGGAGCGAGAGGAGGTCGCGGCCCTGGCCACATCTGGATGGTGCCAGTCCACGGGTTGTAGAAGGAAGGCCAGGGACCTTGCTGCTGGGGTGGCCCCTGACCTTGTGCGCCGCCACCATTGCCACCGCGTTTGCCGCGCTTCTTGCTCTTGCCAGTCTCGCCGGCAAGGTGGACTGGTAGGAGCCTAAAGAGGCGGCTGGGCCGATGGCAGGAGGTGGGGTCGAAGCAGTAGACGCGGCTAGCGCAGTAGATGGTAGTGTGGGCGCACTGGTGGCGGTGAGCTCCTCGAGGAGAAGCTCGGAGCGGGCCTCAAGGAAGGTGGGGAAGGGGTGCCCGCGACGAATATGACGACCAATGTCGGCGAAGCGCTCGTTGAGACCGCGGATGAGGTTGAGGACGAGGGTGCGATCCTCGACCTTCTCCCCGAGATCGCCAAGGGAATCCGCCATACCCTTGAGACGCCGGCAGTAGTCGGTGATGGAGAGATCTCCCTGGACGAAGGTACGGAACTGGGCGTCAAGAAGGAGGGCGCGGTGCTCCCGATTGCCGAGGAACTGAGTTTCCACGGCGAGCCACGTTCCATCACAGGTGGAGGCGAGGTCGATGGAGAGGGTGCCGTAGATTCAAGACTTGACAACGCAATCCATGCGAGTCCAGTCGGGGGAGGAAGGCGCCCTCTTGTCGGAGAGGACATGGTCGTCGAGGGAGTACTTGCCGAGGGTAAGCAGCATCTGCTCGCGCCAGCGGCTGTACTCGTCAGGAGCCGATGTCGAGGACGACGGTGACGAGGGACCAGATGTTCTGGACAGCCACCGCTTGAGTATGGAGGCTGAGAAGGGCGGCGGCTTCATGGAACTTGAGAGGATCCGGGTCCTGTGTCTCCGAAGAGGACGAGGCATTGTTTTCCTGGACATCGTCATCCGTGGGGGCAGCCGTCGCCTTTCTTGGGGGCGCCGTCACCATCAGCAGAGCCACCAGCTGAGAGCCTTGTGGGCGGCACCAGCCCGCGCGAGGGCGTCGCGGGCGCGCTGTATGGCGGCGTCGTGTTCTTGAACGGCAACGGCGGCCTCCTTGTCTGCTTGCTCAGCGGCGGCGATCGCAGCCTCGCGCTCTTGGGCTCGAACGCGCAGCTATAGATGGCAACGGGCAGAAAATACACGCGTACCCGCGGGTACCAAACCCGGTGGGCAAGATTTTCTACCCGCGGGCAAGGATAAGGGTATGAAAATGCACCCGATGGATATTTATTAACGGGCAACAAAAATATGTATCCGCGCCCTGCAAACCCGCCATACCCGCTCCACCAATCTGACATGTGGACCCAGCTGTAGTGCAGGTATATATACTTGTCAAGGGTTTGGCCAAAACCCATCCCACTCCCCGCTCCCACGGCCCTCTCCCTCGGTAGCCGCCGCCCGCCGCCCCTGCTGGGTGTCCCGTACTCCCGTCCCCGCTCCCGCCCGTCACCCTGCTGCGGCCCGCCGCCCTCCGCCGCCGCTGGGCGCCCCCTCGGCCCTCCCCCAGTCCCAGTTCCTGGTAGCCGCCGCACGCCGCCACACTCGTCCCCGCTCCTGCCCGTCACCCTGCTGCCGGCCCACCACCCTCCACCGCCGCTGGCCGCCCCCTCGGCCCTCCCCCAGTCCCCCTCCTGGTAGCCACCGCCAGCCGCCACCCTCCCGTTCCCACTCCCGCCCGTCCCGTCGCCGATCTGCCGCACTCCGCCACCGCCCCCCGCCACGGACAACTCCCCAATGAATGCCACCGCCGCCACCTCCAGATCTGCCGGCCGACCACCACCGCCCCGACGAACGCCGCCGCCACCACCTCCAGATCTGCTGGCCAGGCAGCCACCGCCCCGACGAACGCCGTCGTTGCCACAGTGTGACCCCCACTTGGTGCTGTTATTCTTAATGTTTGCGGGTAAACGGATATACCCGTGGGTATATTTTGCCCGCGGATAGCGGATGAGGGCATAGGATGTTTGCGCGTAGCGGATAGCGGGCGCGGATTTTTCCTCGCGGGTGCGGGCGTGTAATGGTAATATCCACGCGGATATTACCCGTTGCCATCTATACGCGCAGCATCGGCGGCAGCAGTAGCAGAATCGTCGGAGGGCTTAGGGGAGTCCACCATGGCGGCGATGCAGGGAGGGCACGCGCTCGAGGGGGACTGGTGGTCGCAGCTGGGAGGCGCAGCCAGGGGGTGGCGCAGTGTCAACCAGGGGCGAGGAGCCGAGGATCAGCGCCGGTGCAGCCGAGGTGGGGCACTAGGGCAGCCGAGGGGAGCGGAAGCGAAAACTAGGGTTAACCCAGTCTCGTGATACCATGAAAGTAGGGCAATCTGAATAGATTGATTGATAGATCAGGGGTACATGTACATATATATATACCGAAGGAGGAGAGTCCTATCCCTATAGGACTAAAGTCATTATCCTAATCTATCAGGGGGGGGGCGGCGCCCATAATGGGCCTGCCAGCCACGCCATACCCTAAGCCCAAGAGGGCAGTCAGAATACAAAGGGCCTTAAGCTATACAGTTTGCTATTATCAACCACTTCAGAAACATTGAGCTGTTGGCGTGTTAAAATAGTCTCATATGGTATTGTTTCTGGCTCAGGTTCTTTCTGAAGTAGCACAACCCTATCTGTTGAAAGTTTGTGCTGAATTTTAGTGCCCTTTATCTGACTGCCTGAAAGAATGTGGAGCGCATTTAAGCATCCAATGGTAGTACTATAGGCATATCAGATTATACGCAAACTTTCATGAAAAGTATCAAATGGACTCATAAAAAAGAAACTAAAGCATGAGATACTGAGATTACCATTCAAGGGAGACAATTTATGAAGAACTGCGATGAAAAATGCCCCACTGTTTTGGTCATGGGGAACAACCCTAATGCACCGATGCAGTGGAAATTCTGAAGTACAATCTATTTTTTTAGTGGAACTGATAGAAGCTCCATCAGTATCATGATTAACATTGCTTCTTTCTTCAATGCTGCGATTTCTTGAAAAGCTGCCCCTATTATCTATGTTCACTTCAACATCACTACACACAAGATGGCTTTCTTCGGTGCTATTACTTGAAGGAAACATGCTTGGCAATACTAAATTCTTCCTATCATCCGGAACATCATCATGAGTCTGAAACCAAGATTCCCGATCTTGTACCTGCAAAAATCAGAAAAGGAACCATTGGGATAACTAGAATATAAAAATGAGGTTCTGGCCACCTTAGATTATGTATAATCCATTGTCAAGTAGGGACTAAACTGTTCAACTAAAACACTGAGATGCCAAAAAAAAAGATTGATTCTAAAAAGAATCATAATCTTACAAAGAAATGTTACAACTATTGCTCCTTTTCTTGCAATTTTTTGTCAGCTTCAACCAAGACACATAAACTCATTCAAACAGCGTGATGTGAATTGGACCAAAATGCTCGTGGTAATATCACATGCATACAAAAGAGGAAGTGAGGAACCAAAGTAGATGGTATAGACAGAATATTGAGGGCATTACCATTTAGGGGAAATATCTCTGGATTTATGAACAAGGATCAACCTTTATTTATTAGTAAAAAAATATGAATCCAACCACACATACAAACCAGGGGGGATATTACTAAGATACTAGAAAGTAACCAAGAGATCAACCATGGTAGAGATAAAAGCACACCTTCCAAGTGCTAAGCCCAGGACGCCGGACCAATTCAGGTAGCTCACTAGAAACATCAAGGAGTTCAACAGAGTTTCCACTTCTTCGAAGGAGCTATATGATTATCAGATATATGAACAACATGCAACGAGAATTTATGTTAGAGAACATAAATTGTGAACAGAATGTAAAGACTGAATAGCAAAATGTATTTGTACGTAGAAGCCAAAAGGGAAGATAAGTGTAGAGAGTTAAGTTATGAAAAATAATACAAAGCAAATAAAACATACACTACCAAACCATTAGTTGCTAAGGATCCAACTTCTTCAAGTGATCAGAGTAAAAAAAGGGTATGTCCTGTACAAATCTTAGGAGTTCTGATGGCGAAGTTTAGATTGAGCCTTGTGCTCAAGCTGCCTCATAAATCCACTGGCATGTATGGCACACAGGTTGAATTTTCCCAGACATCATTTTAGGATTATTTAAGCTACCACAATCGCCTTATAGTACCATGACTCCATGAGCCAACAAGGAACCCAAAAGTATGCCACAAGTGCTCCAGAAGGCCTTCGACAACACAGAGATTTTGCTCATCTAGGTTAGTAGTTGCAAGAGAATAGCAGCTTTATGTTTAACAGCTAAGAGGTAAGAACTTAGTAACTAGGTTCCCGGGTCGACGGGGTCAAGAATTCTAGGTCGACTTAGTGTGTAAGAACCTACAAAATATACCTCAGCTACGACAGCTTCATTTTCAACAGGATTCATTGAACAGGTTGAATAGACCATCCGTCCACCCACTTTAAGCAACTCAATGCCTGAAGCAATTAAAAATGATACGACAAGTTATTAATCTTAAAACTTCAAAAGATAAATTTTGCTCCCAAATCATATGCAGTAGAACTCTACAGAAATTCCTAGGTAGGAGAGCAACAACTCATGGTATAATAAGACTACTTGGTTCATAGTTAATTCAAAGGTACCAGCACTGTTAAAAAGAAAAAAAAAAAAGCAATATAAACAGATCCATACCACGCATAGCAATATTTACTTGAAGAAGATGAAGTTGGTTCCCCATGCCTGAGTTCCTGAACAACAAAAACAGATTGTGACCCAATAAATATATGGAAGCATAAAGCAGCAAGATAAAACAAAGATCTAGTTCTCACCACTTCCTCCACATGTCATGACCCTTGCGAATAGTCCCATCACCACTACAGGGAACATCACAAAGTATACGATCGAACTCTAATCTTTGTGATTTGCAGGTATCCTCATACATTTCTGAACAATCCTTTGCAAGAGAACAATCAGGGAAGCTTTGTGCTTCATGGTTTGTTACTATTAGGTTGGAAGTGCACATTCTCTTTGTATTATGGATAAGGAGGTCGCATCTTTGAACATTGAGATCATTGGCTATCACCTAATCAGTCTCATAAAAGTGAGAATATATATGTTACATGTTCGTTCGAGAAAAAAAAATGTTACATGCATAGATTACAAGAGATTAGAGAAGGGAAATTGGGAAGAGCAGAGAGAGAGAGGGGGGGGGGAGGGAGAGAGAGAGAGAGAGAGAGAGAGAGCAGTAGCAGCCAGGAGGCCAACACCAAGGCCAGGGAAAAATACATGGTCTACCCCTCTCTATCTTGATCTATTTCTGCTTAAGATGCAAAGGGTACATGGGCCCTCTCTATCTGTAGAGAAGACTCTGGCTCGGCTGCTAAGTAGTCTGTCCCTTATTTTAGAGGGATCCTTTCCAATTGGAAGAAATAGACTACCTAATCATCTAGGCTCTAGATCCTTCTCTATTATTCTGGACTTGGAGACAGCGTGGGCAAGGGCAGAGCTGAAGTGCCAGCGGTAACACAAATAGTTCCACTAGCTGCATGTAACAAAACTGGATACTATCAAATAATATGACTAAAGTTTCACAATAGAAAAAGCCTTTTTGGTCGCCAAGCAAGTTGGGGTAGACCAGAGCTGAAACCCAAAAAGGAGGTACCAACAAGGGAAAGGAAAGAGAAAAGGAAATAAATAAAAGCTTATTCATGTTTCAGGCATGTGAATAGCTGATTTCCATCCACACCTTCCAAGTAAATTCCATCTTCCCAAGTCTCGTTTTATTGACCCGTCTCTCAAGTTTCCTTTTATCGCCTCATCCATGTCAAGCTTGGCCAAATAATGTGACTAAGGTTTCATTTCCAAAAATCAGCCAAAGCTATAAGAGCTGTATTTGCAGTGCCACATGTAACTGAGGGAGAAATTTACCAATGCTCCTGGAAGTGGCCCTGGCTCTTTTGACTGGTGAATCATCTCGAGTAACTGGAAAGTTTTAGAGCCTGGAGCAGCACACACTGCACAAAATACACAAATGCATGTGAGGCTACTATTGGAATATTTTGTCATCCAATCAAAATGCTTGAAACAGTGAGTCAGATTCTATGAGAAGCATAAACTATTTAAGATAATAGAGAAGAATAACACAGGAACATACTATCAAGAATATGGTGATCAGGTTGCACGTTCAGAAACAATGGTGGAACCTGCAGAAAAAAGCAATTATTGAAACAAGGCTTAATATAAGAGAGAGTCCCAAAAAACAACTAAAATACTCCCTCCATCCCATAATATAAGGCATATAAATTTTTGGCCGTGAAACTTTGACCATTCATATCTTTGAAATATGTCATCAATAAAATACAAAATTACTATCATCCTAAAGTACTTTTGAATACAAATATAAATACATAACATGCATACACTAAATATATACATTTTATTGAATTATTAGTCAAAGGTTTTAAACGTTGACTTTTCTGAAAACATGAACGCCTTATTTTGTGGGATCATGGTTTTTAAGGCGGTAAGGCGAGTCATGGCGAGCGGGCACTGCCTGGATGCCTTGGCGACAAAATTCCATGGCGACCAGGCACCGCCTGGACGCCTAGGCATCGCCTTAAAAACACTGTGTGGGATGGAGGGAGTATAAGATAACTGAGCTGAAGTACTTCAATATATTAGTGCAAGATGCCTACCATGCTAACAGCCTCTTGCCTAGTTATGTTACCAACCTCACTCTCATGCTTTAGAAACTCATGAAAACTGGAATGCACAACAGAGTAGATTAATCAAGAGCACATTAAGGTAGGAAAAGAAATTAATTGTTTAGGATACTACTAGTTTCAAAGTGGAAGTATAAAGTATTATCGAATTGTATAAATTTTACTAAATTAATTGTGGAACAGATACGTCATAGCCTCATAGGTAACCCTGATTCTCCACCAAATATATTGTAACAGTATCTGATACTCCCTCTTTCACAATAGCCATCATTTTAGCTTTGGGCAAAATGATTAAGGAGCATTAAAGAGAGGTTATTGCTCATTAAGTACATCACAATCTTTGAAGACCTGCATCTTTATTGGCTGGTACATTTTGTAGGGGATGTGATTGGGTGCCGACGTGTCATTAAATTGATAAAGGGTAGGGAGTTAATAATGCTTTCGAATGTGAGAACTGAGAAGTGAGAACTACAAGTATTCTGATAAAAAAAAATTGAATCCTAGAATTACAGCTATTGTGGAACGGAGGGGGTACTTATTGGATATCCCATTACTTTTGATCCAATACAATTCAGCTTGAAGCTCACTTCAAGCTCATCCCAGATATCTCCACCCCAAGCCCAAATCCCTAGCACACATTCAATGATGTGAATGCAAGAATATGTTTTGTTTGTGTTACATAGACAGAGCAAGATTCATGTCAAGGCAAGATTTAAACAGAATGCTGCAATTGATTACCTCTCAAGTGCCTGATTTTTCCTCAGTTCCTTCCGAGAAAAATTCAGATGCCATGCAAGATTGCCTGGATACCAAGGTAATGGGACTGATAGCATCTTCTCCATTCACATTATTAACCTTTTCAACATTTTTTATGCTATTAGAAAATGCCAAGGACTTAGTAAGAGTAAGGTGAAATTCATAAACGATAGAGAAAATTCAACCTCACTCTCCAAAGATCGCCTGAAGCCATTTTCCAACTTTGAGCAGATTTCTTTATAAAACTGGCAACTGAAAAGGAAAGCAAAAGTGTAAAAGATGAATTACTGTAGCCATGTAGCAAATATGCAAAGCTAAATTCTAGTGAGAATAGCAGGATAGTGCCTGGTAAAATAAAATTTGCAGTAGCTCTAATGTAAGGTTTGTTAATTGGAGACCTTAAGCTACCCTAAAACTGCATGAGTCGAATAGTAACTCACAATTAGTTGGAAGTTTCAGACACATTCCTAGGATAAATTCAGAAGTACAGGTTCCTTACTGGAGTACAAAAAAATGCAAATTGCAAATAAAATATCCAGTGAACCCCTTGCACATGAGACATGACTACTTGAATGACAGATTAACCAGATATACTGTACAAGTCATGAAGCAGCGAGCCTCTGATAACCAAAGGCTTTGGACACACAAAGATAAGAAGAGATGGGCATCAAGTCCAAAAGCTCATGAATATCGTTGATAACACTGGCCCATGTGGAGTGACATAAGCCAAGGAAATGGATAGGATAAATAGAAGGAAGACCTCAGTGGTAAATCATGATTTCACTTCAGATTAAACAGCATTACCAGGCGTTGATCCTAAAAGTCGCCGGTAATGGTTTCCGTAGGACACCCATGAAGGTATCCCACTCCTCCTTGCAGACAATTTGCTGAACCTGCCCACACAAACATGCAAGGCAATCACACACACATCCAGAACAACAGGATCCTGAAACCACGTGCTTTTCTAAGTAACATTTTAACTCTATAAACACGCCTACATGAGTAAATAGTGGTAATCAGTAAACCATAAACCTATGATACGGAACGTGTGTTCATCGTATGAGCAATTTTGACGCCCCTGCAGTAAAGTCTTTAAATTCTTAACAAGCAAGCACCCCCTAATTCACTTCAAATCGCACCAATGTGACAAGTAATAAACGAAAGGTGCGTGAAATCGAAACAAGTATCTCACCTTATAGTATTCCTCAAAGGCAGCGTTTTCGAGTACTGGTGGCTGCCACGGGGGCTTGGCCTCACTGCCGCCGGCGGCGGCGGCGGCGGGAGGTGCCCGAGGAGGGATCGGGGGACTGTGCTTCAAGAGAATCTCGAGCGACTGCGTGAAATGGCGGCGCTCCGTGCGGCTGCGCTTCCTCTCGCTGCCCACGATGCATCGCCTCTGCTGACCAGCGGCAGCGATGCGGCGGTGGAGCGAGGCGGAGGTCCTCGCGGCTAACATGCCAGCATTTCGTGCTTGTGGCCTCGTCGGGTTGAGGGCCAAGGGATTTGGGGATATGGGGGGTTGGGTTTAGCCGTTTGGACGCTTGTCAGTCGTCAGTGGATGTTGCGTTTTTGTTGCTTCCGTGACATTTTCATACAGGACTTCTTTGATCACCGAGAACCAAGGTAAATGTAGAAGGGTCACGGTACCAGTCTTCAGTTGTCCGTTCGTTCATGTTCAAGCGATTTAACTTAAGCAAATGTATCAAATAGACAACTGGACAAATTCAGTCTTTGATGCAATTTTCACAGGGAAAATTTAGAAACGTTGCTTTAGTGCTTTACAGGTAAGACGGTTGAAGGTAACCTGCATTTTATTTATATATATTACAGCAGAAATTTTAAAGTTATCTTACTGGTACACGACACAAAATTTGACACAGCAACTCAATGGACTGATCAACAGTGAAGTTATAACAGTTTACAGACCCATTGATGAAATGGAACCCAGATGGTTCGCGTTCAAAGGCCATGAGGCGATCCTCCTTTTCCTAAGGCGCTCAGCGATGATAAATGCCATCTCCAGCGATTGTGAGGCGTTGAGCCTTGGGTCGCAGTGTGTGTGGTAGCGTGATCCCAAATCATCGAACGTCACAGTACGTGATCCACCAATGCACTCTGTCACATTTTGGCCAGTCATCTCCAGATGCACTCCTCCTGGGTGGCTCCCTTCTTGTTCATGGACATCAAAGAACGCCCGCACCTCACCCTGGTTTGAACAGCGTAGCAATTAGAGTCAGTCTGATCGCTTGTGCTTGCAAGCGCTGCGGCTGGCTTATTTAACAGTATTTATATGGATGTCCGATGCATAGAAATTATACTGCTATCAAGCACTGACCCATAATAATAACTATCAGCTTTTATCCTAATCTTTGGCTGCTAACTCTTAAGGATGGTAAGATAGTTAGCTGAAGGACTAAACCATTTCATCCAACCAATATTTATAAGGATAATGGGCCTGGAATATTCAAAGGTCCAGAGAGAAATAGATCAGGACAGAGTTCCTTATCAATCGCTTTCAACTTTTCTCAAGCGCTTCTTGTTTCAATTGGATGGAGCCATGGATATATTGTACTATTTACTCTACATACCAAACAATCAGAATGGTGAAACTATACTGCCCATCCCCTGTAAACTCACTAGTGCACAGTTGATAGGTAATCTGGCCACATAAAGAGAGATTATTCACTCAACAGAATGCAGACGGTAATGAAAATCCCAGCCTGTATTTAAAAAGCAAGCAAATAGCCCAATAATGAAATGTGATAGCAAGCAAAGAGAATTACCAAAATTCTGTCAAAGGAGCGGGTTTTAAGTCCGCAAGGGGCCTTCATTGTGTTCCCATGCATTGGGTCAGTAACCCATGTTACTATCTGTCCAGCCCCACGAACAGCGCGTATCAGGTGAGGAAGTTTCACCCTCATGTTTTCAGGCCCCATTCTTGTGATGATGGTTATTCTCCCAGCCCTGTTTTCAGGATTCAATATATCAATCAACCGGACAAGTTCCGCTGGGTCCATCTTGTCGCTGACCTGTATTTCATTAGATGAGAGGGAGCATTTTATCAGAGAATGCCCGAATCTTGTGCTTTTCAAATGCAGAGTTCAACCAGGAGCTGCTAAGTGTGGAGTATTGCATTTACCTTGATACCAAGAGGGTTGGCAATGCCTTGGAGGAACTCAACATGAGCACCATCAAGCTGGCGAGTACGCTCTCCGACCCATAGGAAGTGGGCAGAACAATCGTAATAGAGGCCAGTAGTGGAGTCTTCGCGAGTAAGCGCTTGCTCATAAGGCAGAAGAAGGCACTCATGGGATGTCCAGAATTCTGTTGTTGTCATTATAGGGTGATCTAAAGTGAGTCCAGCAGCTGCCATGAACCCCAAAGCCTCGTCAACTCGGTGAGCCAACTCCATGTACCTATTCCACATTGTCCACAAGCAAACCATGAATTGGCAAAATTATAACTTCAAGTGTTAAGCATGTTGCAGTCACTTCATGCTCCAGGAGACCTCTAGGTTTGGAAAACATTTCCATTGTTTGTGTAAGTAAGTAAGTAGCTAATCACTCAGACCATCAAATGAACAGAAACTGCAGACATATATCATATTTGCATGAACTGTGGTTATAAAGAAATAAATGTATGCATGAGGCCATGAGCATGGCTGCATGGGGGATTAGTCATCATTAGTTTAAGGTACCCCACCTATCGCCCTGTTCACTATGTTGTGTGAAGTCGAGGTTCCACTGTGTTACCCTCTGCATTGCAGCATAACCTCCAGTAGCAAATGCCCGCAACAAATTCAGTGTCGCTGCAGACTGCGAGTATGCCCTTATCAAGCGGTGTGGATCTGGCAATCTTGACTTCTCATCGAATGCATCCCCATTAATATTGTCCCCTCTATAGCTTGGCAACTTCAGTCCATTCCCGCTCCTCAAAACCATCTGATCTTGGCTTTGCAAACTGACCTGCCATTCTTCCCACCTAAAAATCCATGCATACATTAAATAAGCAATTATCTGGAGCACGATTTAGAAATTCATCCAATGGTGTTCAATTATATATCATGATACCTCATGTCAACAAAAAAAATCCATACCATACATCGGAAAAATATTATTCTATTTAAGGAAGGTGTTTGGTTCATGGGATAATACATTATCTTTGGATGCATCTAGACATACATATTCAATTGTGTACAATTATTGTTTTCCCATCAATCATGCCCTTTTGTTCTAGCAAACAGATAATTACACCTGCAATAGTCGCGGATGAAAAATAAAAGATTTAATTTAAGCTGAAAACCCCATGATGTCTAAATAATTCGATAAAAAAACAACTACTAACTCTTTGAGGTGATTTATACCTTAATGACAGGCATCTGGCCTCCGAACATGAGCACGACGGACATTTGCAGGAGGACGCGGAAGGTATCCCTGATGTTGTTGGCGTTGAATTCCTTGAAGCTCTCGGCGCAGTCGCCGCCCTGGAGGAGGAACGCGCGCCCGATGGCGGCCTCCGCGAGCCGCTCCTCGAGCCTGCGCGCCTCGCCGGCGAAGACGATGGGCGGGAACGCCTCCACCGTCCGCAGCACCTCATCCAGCTCCGCCTTGTCCGGGTACTCCGGCTGCTGCAGCGCCGGGCGGCCCCGCCAGCTCCCCACCGACCACTGGCTCGGGGGCCGCGGCGCCGAGCGCACGGCGCGGGCGCGGAGGAGCGCCCCGCGGGAGAGCGCCGGGCCGCCCTGCCCCGGCCAGGGGAGGGCCGGGTTGGGCAGCAGCGCGGGTGTTGATGGCGCGAGCGCGAGTGGCATTTTGCGGAATTCGGCGGTAGGGTTCTTTTTGGCTACGGATGGGGGGTACGGCGGAGTGGGGAAGGTTCTCCAGTAGGTGGGGTTGGCCGCTTGCGAGCACCGAGCAGCGAGCCCGACTGCCTTTTCCTGACTTTTTCCGCTTGTGAAAATCCTGCCGGACAGCTTAGTCAGATGGAAAACGAACGTTTGATGTATCCTTATCCGGTTTACGAGCAAATATATATCGTCATAAATCGTACTGTATTGGTAAGCTTCAAATATTCTTGTTCCCCGTAGAAGTATAGTTAGTAGAACCCTAAAATAGAATAGGATAAATTAAAAAATAAGGATTATCATATATGGCTGTTATGGGAAGCCTTTGTTGTTGCTGGGCTGAGCAGCCGTAATATCACCCAAATAAATAGTAGAGCAGGATTTTTCTTTTGTGTGAATGGTAGATCAATACCTCCCGTGTGGCGGCGGCGGAGCGGCTTGTAACACATCCAATTAGGGCTATGGCTTCAAATATTCATGCTCGCCATAAAAGCATAGTCAAGCGAACTCTAAAATACAATTGGATAAACTAAAAATATGATTGTCCAGCCTAGCACCTAAAATTTTCAATAAAGTAAATTGCAGGATTAAATAACTAGGTGTGGAAATTCTGTAGATAGACTAGAGTTCAAGTGCAGTGTGATGAGCTTAGATTTCAAATATGTTTGTTACTACATCCTTTGTGTGTGTAGAGTGGTTTCCACTCTTCACCTGCACTTGGAATTCAACAATAGAACTAATTCAAGCTAATGCCCTAATAAGTCACTTCAACAAGTGATGTTTGTTAATTACAGCATTTCCTTTGTGTGTATGGAGTGGTTTCCACTCTCACCTAGTCACCTGCACTTGGAACTCAGTGATAAAATAGATCGAGCTAACACCCTAATAAGTCACTTGAATAAGTGATGACCAATTCAAACAAATTCCAGCGCATAAAGGTGTCCTACTTTTCCCGTGTATGTACACAAAGAGTTGGGTCTGTTTCAACCATAATCCTCCCCTCATTGACACGAAAGATGAAAACGATGTCATGTACCGGACGTGCTTAATGAGAGGTGATGCAAACTTCTTAGAGCACCTACAAACTATAAGTGCTTCAATGGACAACCGCTAGCCATCTAGGAGAACAACTATCCAAGAGTAAAAGGTGAAACAATGGGCTTGACAATGCTCAAGAAAGGGAAGAGAGTAAACAGGTGCTCCTCGTAAAAGGTCTCACACTCGATCTCACTTCAAATCTTGAGAAGGAAGCTTGAATGTGCTCGAAACTGTAGAGGGCGGGCTAGCGTATACATGCTCCTACCATTACCTCTCAGGGGTATAGAACTTTCCACACTTAAGCCTGGAACTTCCACGCCAAAACCGAAGTGCACTGTTGAGTCTGTGGATGCATGTCCTTCTAAAAACGACATTTTTAGCATGCTAAGAGCAACTGTCATGAATTTTAAGTAATACAAGATAAATAGCAATGCAATGATCCATGAATTATTGATACATTTCACAGTGTCAGTACCAGCAAAGGTAGAAGGTAGAAGAGAATGAGATGGCATTGAGATGAGTGAGGTGAATGACTTGTGAATGGTGAAACCATCATGCTACATGGATGGAGAAGGATGATGTGGATGATGACACGGATGCCGTCGTGACAAAACCATTACCACATAGGATAAAAGCTGCTCGTGAAATAACCAAAGGAGTAATTACGTCTGTATTAAAAGTTTCTATCACCGCTTTAGAATATTTGTTGTCTATTAGTTTATTTTTGAACAAGGAAGTGACAAATTAAAAAAAATGGAGGGAGCGTAAGAGATGTACGGAGTATAATTTCTGGTTTTATGGCTAGAGGGAAATCCCATACCCCGTGACATCTTTTTTCATAATTGAACTTTTCTTCTTCCCGGAGAACTATGCCGGCCGAGGTCCGGTCCTGCTAGGAGAACCCTATCGTCCAAAATCCAAACCCGGTGGGCCGGTGACCGCAGCCCAGCCAACGTGCCAAACGTACGCGCCCGCGGGCCGCGGCCCCAAGCCCAAATGCCGCGGAGGCGGAGTCGCGGACGACTTCCTCCTCGAATCACCAGCGACCAGTGAGCCACCCCATCCGGCCCTCCCTCCCCAGCTCCCTCCTTGGCTGCCGGCCCTGGCCCCACCCGGCTCCACCGATCATCGAGACGTGGCTGCCGCAACACGACATCAGTCCCGAGAGGCCGAGACTCCGAGAGGCCGCGGCGCTGGCGATGCACAGCGGGCAGCGGCGCAAGGGACCACGCGGCCGCGGCCGCCTCTAGGGCTAGCGCGCGGCAGCCACCGTGCGCCACCCCCGCTCGCGTCCACGTGAACCGCACCGCCACCACCACCACCACCTCACCTCACCCGCCGCGGCCGATGGCCCAACCCCGCACCCAGAAAAACCGAATCGCCCACCACCCATACCCCGCCCCCGCCTCCCCACCTTATCCTCCTCCACCGCCGCCGCCGCCTCCATCTATTGCGCCCCCCAACTACTCCCCTCAGCCAGCCCTAGCGGCCGCCCGCCCGCCCCAGATCCAGATCTGAGTTTCCCGTGCCCGCCGCGCCGCAGATGATGGCCGCGGGTGCGCACGAGCCCGACGAGTCGCCGCGGCGGCCGGCGCTGAAGAAGAGCGCGCCGGCGCAGCCGTGGTCGCACGTGGAGACCATGCACCTCATCGACGCGTACGAGGAGCGCTGGACGGCGCTGCGCCGCGGCCAGCTCAAGGCGCACCAGTGGGAGGAGGTGGCGGGCGAGGTCGCCGCGCGCTGCGCCGCCACCCCCGGGGTCGCCGTCCAACGCAAGACGGGGACGCAGTGCCGCCACAAGCTCGAGAAGCTCCGCAAGCGCTACCGCACCGAGGGCGCGCGCCCCGTCACCTCGCTCTGGCCCTACTTCCGCCGCATGGACCGCCTGGAGCGCGGCCCCGCCGCCGCCTACCCGACCGCCCCCGACTCCCCGCCTGCCGCCGCCGCCGCCTCCGACGAGGAAGAGGAGAACGAGGAGGAGGAAGAAGAGGAAGAGGAAAACGACGAGGAAGAGGAAGAGCTCGTCCCCCGCAACAACACCAGGAGCATCAACGGCATCATCCGGGAATTCGGCAGCGGCCTCGCCCCGCGCCACCCGCAGCTGCAGCTGCAGCAGCATCCTCCGCCTTCCATCACGCCCTCCACCGCGCCTCCGCGGAAGAGAGTGGCCTACGACGCCTTCCAGGCGAAGGCCGCGGCGGCCGCAGCGGCGTCCGTTGCGGCGGACAAGGCGAAGGAAGAGGAGCTGGAGATGGTTCGCCGCCCCTCTGCGCCTGGGGCAGCCAGCGCGCAGCTCTCGGCGGTGCTCAGGGATTTCAGCCAGGGCGTCATGCGGCTGGAGCGGCGGCGGATGGAGGTGCAGTGGGAGATCGAGCGCGGCTGGCAGAAGATGGAGGCCCGCCACGCCAAGATGCTCCAGGACGCGCAGCGCCAGCTCCGCGACACCGTCGCCGCCTCCTTCCCCTTGCCACCGAAGAAGGCCAGGAGGGACAGCAGCGGAGACTCTTAGCAATTGACGACGGTTGGTGATCTGACGGTGTTGGTAGGGATCTCGGTTCCTCTTCCGCTGTTCAGGGTGTAGTAGCTCGTATATGGTAGCAGTGCTGATTTGCAGTAGCATCTTTTAACTAGGAGTGTCTATGTTAAGCTTCGGATATCTGTGAATGGCGATGCTTTTTGGGTGAGGAAGGATAATGTAGTTGCTGATTTTTAGTAGCGGATGCATCTGTGTGCTTCTGTTGCAATTTGTCTGCGCGTTGCTTCTTTATTCCATTTCGAGGAGATGTGACAAATCTGCACAGGTGTTTGTTGGTAGCTCGTGGGCAGTGTTTGCGCGAGTAGCTCTTCCTGTCTGTGCAATTTGAGTGTCTTACCAAATTGATCCTGAGCTGGAAAAGCACTGGGATGTTCTTCTGGAAGTTGGACCTGTTCGTCAAAACAATTTGTGCTTAAAAGTTAAACTTTGATTTTTCTTAAAAAAAACTTTCTTCAGGGGAAATTACGACCATAGGAAGCCTAGTATACTGTATTACATCGTCAGCGTAATCTGTTTGACGCGTCTGCTTGCCGTACAAGAGCATTACCTCATCTTTGAGTGTAAAGAATGCTGCCCAATGGGCCGTTTATGATGCATCGGGCGCCAGGATACGCAGAAGTTTGGTACGCGGGACCTCAATTGTTTTAGCCTTTCCACATGTTCAATTTACATTCAGTCTTGGTTCCGATCACGATGTTCCTGCGTAGTTGTGTTCTCGTCGCCTGTCGGGCCATCCTAATTACCAAGTCTTTAAGTAAGTCAGGTTCTGCCCGATTGTCTCATGAATTATATCTTCAGATGGTACATATGCTATCTGAAATGGTTCTTCAAAACGCTGTAGCGGTACTATTTAACACAGTTTTGTATTGTACCTAACATAACGTACAAAGTAAGATGAAATTTGAAAAAGTGAGACGAAGAGTGTTGTTGGAGATAGGAAGCTTCGGATGAAACTGATGTGCAACACATGCTGGCCAGTCGTTTTAATGCCGGACTCACAACTAGCGTAATCTCTAATAGACGAATCCGGAACCTAAACTCAGACGCCCGATAAGGCCACGTTGCCCGTTAACCCGCAAGCCGTTAGATCTAGTGAGCAAGCTTTATGGGCGTCTGACGCGGATTGGTGCGGATCGGTGACCCGTTTACGCACTAACCCAAATGCTCACAAAATCCACTCAGTCCCCTCGTCCGCTCATCCTCGCCGCTTCACTCGCCTGCGCCGCCGCCTCTCCTTCTCCGGTCGATCCCGCCCGGCCGCCCCGTCTCTCCCTCGCCGACCGCACGACCTGCCCTACCTCCATATGCTTGCCTGCCGGCAGCGGTGCAGGCTGGCCGAGACAAGCGCCCCTCCACCCTCTAACCCCACAACTGAGCAGCAGGCCTCCAAGCCAGGAGTGCTTGTGACGCGCGGAGTGACGCCCACCAATCGATTGTGTAACGGTCTCGCGCTGGAGTCTGAACGGCAAGGCGGCAGCGTGCAGCCGTGGGTGTGTGGATTGCCACGCATGTGTCCACCAGCCTTGGTTGGTGGCCCTGGGGTCGCGGGCGATGCAAGCGAGGCCGCGAGACTGCCGCCGGTGAGTACAGTATCCTCATCGGACTCCACTCTGTCCCATGTGGCAGAACCGCCCAGATTAACCCGGATTTAGTACTTAATCACCAGATCCGGACTAACCTCGGTAGTCCCTCAGGATGTAAGTATCCTGACTTGGCCTTCCCATCCGGATCGAGCTTGATTTTTGGGGGCGACTCTCGAAGGAGTCCACAGGTTACAACATACACAGCCACATTTATTACATAGAGTTGAAATATTACACATAGGGTTTGGTAATTATTACATCCCGGCTGATAAATTCTTCAGCCATTTTAACAAAAGCTCCATAGATCACAAGTTTTTATTCAACACACCACTTTACTCTGCTCAAGGCGTAGGAGAGCTCGTTTCAGAAGAAGGGAGGAGTAAGGTAAGGATCCCATTCGAACCACGTATATTCCTGCTCCTGTAAAAAGAATATGCAAGAAGCCTGAGTACTAATTACTCAGCAAGACTTACCCGACCACTGGGTCAAAACCCGACTTTCCTAGCTTATAGCCGGGTGGTTAGATCAACTCACACTGCGGCAGGGCTAATAGTGAATCCTTAGCTCTTAGAATTTGGTTCACTTTTTAGTTATTACCTGACCATGCTAAGTTATTCTTAATCTACTGACCAACAAGGACAAACATTTTGTCAAACATTCTTCATTAACAGGATCAGTTCTCTTACTACAATGTTGGTCACGATCAGGCAGCTTACAACCGGCAAGCCACAGACGATTCAAATCGATTTTCTACCTCTCGAGAGGGATATTCAGACACCCGTCATATGTGTGTACACCGACCCCACATACGACAACCCAACATCCAGTGCCACCTAGTCGGAACCATCCTCACCGAACCCGGGTGTCAGTCCTTCGACACCCGCCCAACCTCCTCCTTCCAGTTGGTCTCGTCTAGTTCCGCGCTTAGGTACAACAGGACGAAAGGCTTACCGGAGCCCGTTAAGGACGGTAAGTGAATGAGGCACGTTCGGCCCAACCAGGCCACACATCGGACGGCCTTATGCGACACAGGCAGGATCAGGGTCCATAGCAAATAATCATAACATGTAAAGTACGAAAGCGAAATTGATCCCGCCGCATGCCTGTCAAATTATTAACATTCTTCTTATTCTTAACCAATAAATTTCTATAAAAGAATTCCGTTCTAGGCCTATGCCACCTAAGCCATCTACTGAGTATAGGATTTTATGCTGGATAATGAGTAATCATGCTCTAGGGTTTCAATCAATTCCTAATTCTAATGCACAAGCATAACTCTGATTTAAATTAAAGACTCATAAACAAAATGGGTACATGCACCGGGGCTTGCATTGAGTCACGGGATCTGTCTCTGTCGGTGACTCGGAGTCTCCTCCTGCTGGTGTGAAGGATGTCTCGGCCGCACCGGTTTCCGAAGTTTCCGCTGCGGTGGAAGACTCTTCAACTGGAAGTGGTGGGACCAACGTGCCTAGGTTGATGACATGCCGGAGTTTTAAAAGTACGAGGATGATCAACCTGTTGAAAAAGTAAAATGCACGATTTTCTAAAGAAAAAGGGTGGTTGGTGTTAAACATCTGTATTTTCGGGTGTAGATGATTGCCCTAGGGTTCAAATGAATTACCTGGTATTTTTAAATATTTTTAAAAGCTTAAATAAATTTTCTGGGAATTTTTGAATAATTTAAATGAATTTTAGAATTAATTTCCTATTTTTAATACATTTTTATGAATTTTTCTGCATTTTTAAATAAAGGCTAACTTTTTAAAATTATATAAACTTTAATTTAATTCTTTTTAGAATTACCAAAATGTTTATATGAATTAATAAATAAATTTAATAATTAATATAAACATATTAATATTAAAGTAAAACAAATAAACAATTTAAATTAATAAGAAAAAGAAAACAGAATTTAGAAATTGAAATTCGGCCCAGCCCAAAAAAAAACAAAATAAAAGTTCTAATTTCCCCCTCCAAAAATCGCATGGTCTTCCTTTCGGCCTGGCCCAGCCCAGAGTCTGGCCGCTCGGCGCGCGGCGCGCCGCGCTGGCAGCGCCGGCGACCATCCGGCGCGGCGGAGACCGAGAGGCCTCGCCGGCGGTGGCCTCGGGCGCGGCGCGCGTCCCTCTTTCTTTCCCTCTCTCTTTCCCCTTCTTCCCCCCTCTCTCACTGCCCTACGCCGGCCGCCGCGGACGGAGCGGCCACGGCGCTCGCCGCGCCACGGCGGCGAGGCTGCCCCACGACGGCGACAGGGGCTCTCGGGGCCAACCCTCCCCCGCGCGACGTGCGCACGTCGCGCGGGTGTGGCGCACCCGATGCGCTTGCTAGCTTGGGCTAGAGGGAACCGGAGGGGTGGGAACGGGAGAACGGCACGGCGCTCACCTCGGTGACGCCGGCGGAGCACGGGAGGCGCGGCGCGGGATAGCGGTGAGCGGCGAGGTGGAGCGGCGGAGGAGCGGCGAGGGCGCGGAGCGGTGCGGCGGGGTGGCGCGGCAGCAACGGCGCGGAGGGGTGCGGGCGTGGGGAGCAGATCCCCCCCCACCCCCCGCTCGGCGAGGCGGGGAAGAAGTCCCCGCCCCCCCGCGGGTCCCACCTGTCAGCGCCGCCTGACAGGGGGCGCGGGTGGCGGGGGGCGCGTGGCCGCGGGCTGGCCAGCTGGCCCGCGAGTCTTTCCCACCTTTTCCTTTTTTTTTCCTTTTACCATTTTCATTTTTAACCCTAGATTTTGACCTTTTTTGACAGGGGTCCAAATACAAAAGTGAAAGGGCTTAATTTAAACTACCCTTTCACATTTTTGTCCCTGGAAAATTCCAAATTTTTGAAAAGACCTCAAATTTAAATTTGAATCAAATTTTTAAAAGAAAAATTATGGTAAATTGCAATGTACTTAGGTATTTTAAAATACGAGCATTACATCCCAGGTCGCTTGCTTCTCTGCATCCTGCGGGGCATCTTGATGACGTCCTTAATCCTTTCGTTGAAATATCTGAGCAAGTAAATTCTCTGTCCCTCCTAATCGATTCAAATTCTGTTGCCACTAAACATGTACTCAGATGGGAATCACCATATCTCAATAACGGATTTTTTAACGTTCAATAAAGGAAATAATGGAATTAATGTGTACAGTTAAAATGTCTCCCACAAATGTATGCTTGTAGATTGATTGTCAACCTACACGTGCTGTAGAAGACCGTATTGTTTCTTCTTGATCTTTGCTATGCAGCCAGAAAGAGTGAATACATCTAGATGGCCAGTCCCATTCAACTCTTTCTATATAATTTGATTTGGAGATAAACTCTTGATTAACCATCTTAATATATTTGATGCAAGAGAACTTGAACTCTGTTTGGTGAGCAAATTGGAGTCACCAGACAAAGGGATGGTAATAGCGGTTAGCGAAGTAGAAAAGATTGTCGATGCAGCTACAGCTTATACGATAATGACTTAAGGATTAAAGTAGAAGCTGAGCAAGGCAAATGCAGGTCACAGTATGCATAGGCAGAGTAATACAAGGGCACCATTTGAACTGCAAGTCGCAATACAAATCCTTCCTTGTATAAAGTGTTTTCAGTGAGCAAATATTGTTTGTCGTCCTATTGCAACGTGGGATCAGTAAAGCATAAAGTAGTGAGAAGACACATAAGAAGTTGAAATCCTTTGGTTATCTCGGTGATCCAGTATATTCGAGAGGAGAGAAACAATTACATTTTATCAAGCAGTCTAATCTGAAAGTCTATTGGTGATGACAGCATGGGCTCATGATGGAAAGGAACCTTGTCAGCTGCACCTTCATATAAATCCAGGATACATTGCCTTTGATTTCTACTTGAGTTCTTAAGTGTCACGATAAACTAATACATAATTGACGATTGTTCCCTCGCAAACCCCTAAATCTCAATGCTAAACGTAAATATGTGTGTATAGTGTCATAAAAAATGTGGAACAGCAGCAAGCTTGTTTACATTCAAAGCTGTCTCTATAATTAAAATGAATCGACATACGACCCGTTCTCATATTATCTCTATATTATTTTTAGAGCTCTGAGTTTACATTGTTGTACTCATATTCTGAATACAAAGGACCTGGGAACATTAATGGATAATGGTATTCAGACAGAAATGCATTCGCTTAAAATGGACAAGCTTTGCAGTTTATCTTATTGTCTTTCTGTTGCCCCGTTTAGAGAAGTGATTTTCCATATATGACCATTGTTTGCATGACATAAAGATCTGTGCAAAACATATAACTTGAAGTATAAAATTTGTGTCTTACGAACAGACATATTACTTTTACTCACCTGGGCATCTCTGTTTTCTCTATGCTTCCCTGATATCCTATCAAATCCGTTGCTGAATAACATAGAGAATAGATAGCACCCTTGCCCATCATCAGACTACATTTACAATAACATGTTTCACAATTTGAGCAAAAGAACAGTCTTTCTATGTTCTAGATGACTTTGTTGAGTATACACCATTGAAACTGATAACTGCAGCATTGCTAATTCTATTGTTACGTTGCTTCTCATGTCCAGCTGTAAGTGATAGCAATTGTGGATATGTTAGGGCCTGTTTGGGTGCTTGTTCAGCTGTAGTCTGCCTCCAACAGATTCTGTTTAGTTGCATATCCTGTATAGCTCGTCCAGACTTAGCTCGTGTTTGGTTCCAGTTTTCTCCCTCCGCCGGCCTCCTCCACCTCCACCGGCCTCCTCCACTGGCCTCCTCCACCTGCGCCGGTTCTTCTCTGCCGAAGAGGGCCGCCGCCACAAGGACGACATCCCCCCGCCGCCACAGGATCTTGCTGCCGGCGTACGCTCTCCTCCGCGAGCCGGCGGCGGCAGCCATAGTCGGCGTTGGGGGTGACTGGCGGTCGGCGAGCAAGCTCCTTCTGCAGTGACGGAGAGCGGAACAGAGGTGAGAGGAGAGGAGCAGCGTGGGTCTGGCTGCGGGGGCGTGCTCCTCCCGCCGGTGCCACATGCTCCGCTGCCTTGTTGAGCTCGACGACCTCGATGCCGCGCTTCGTCTCCTCTGCGAATCCTCCACCACCTCCATGCCCGTAGCCTCGAACACGGCACCAGAGCGGGCGATCGGCAGGGACATGCTGCGACGACATGGTGGTGCTCAGGGCAACCGGAGCGGGTGAGCTCGGGGCAATCGACGGCGACGGAGAGTGAAGAGGAGGAGCAGAACGGGTTGGCGCAAGTGGCCACGGGGAGTGCACGACAGGTGGATTTGGCTGGGCTAGAATAGAACGGCCGAATCAGCCGTTCAATCAGAGCCACCCTCGGAGCCCCTCACTGCTCTGTCAGGGCCTTGCTACGGACGCGGCGCTCTTAGGCAAACATTGGCCTTGTCGCCACCTGGCCTGGCTAGCTCACGGGCGCGGCAACCAAACAGGCCATTAATGAACTTTTTTAACCAGTAACCTATATTTTCAGTTTTAAGACAATAACTTAGTGCTCACTTTTTTCTTCTAATCACCTTACCATTGCGAAGTATCATCATTCAGATGATCTTATAACTCAGGGCTGAAGAATTGTGTATAAAGTAACAATGTTCAAATGAAATCCCTTCTTGATTTTTTTGGGCATGCTTCAGGCTTTCAAATGAACTTGACACAGAGCTCGACTTTTCCTATTCAATGGCCAGACGAGGGTTTTCCTCTCACAGCAGAAAGCTTAGACTGTGCAGTCAAGGAGTTCAACTAGACATCCTCTCATCATTCTCAATCCAACCAAGGATATGCTGCTACTGTTGATAGATAAGGTCGCCGATAGCCTTCTAGGTTGGAAAGCATAGCTAATGAATAGAGTTGGCCAGTTGGTCGTGGTCCATGATCGCTCTAGACCTTCCTAAGTGGATGATCAAGGCTATCGACAAAGGGCTTGGACTTCCTCTGGCTCAAGACTTCCTCTGGGCATGTCAGGAGCAGGGCAAATGTGACTATTTCTCTGTTGTTCAGTTTAGTAAATATTTTGCATTCCTCTATCTTGATATTCTTTTATACCGGTCCAACATTTTACTATTGCCACCACCTTTCCACACTGATGAATCCCTGAACCGTTGGATTTGTACGAGACAATTAATTGCGGTGTATTTTATAAATCAAGAGCAAGTCTTGGAAAAAAATAGTCCTCAATAGGCAATGGGTAGTTTACATTGAGATAAGAGGGAAGATCTGTTGGGTAGTGTCAATAGTTATATCAAAACTTCTGGATATCATGTATACATTGAGAAAATGGTAACCTGGATAAACCAAAAAAATAATCACAATATTTGATTGACATTGATACAATGAAAGGAATTAGTGAATTACTCGCATCAAACAAAAGAATCAAAGAAAATTTGGGTCCTTGTCCGAAGCTCTACTTGACATACTTAAATTGAGCTTATAGAAAAATCAACGTTAAGTCTCGCAAACAAATTTAGTGTACAGCAAAAGAACTTTTCTATTTAGGCCATGCGATTTCATTCCATTTAGCTGGTCTACTTACATGGTGGGCCCAGCAAAGCTGCGCCTGGGTTTCTAGTGTTGTTCTAAGTGATCTAGAATCAGTCGCATGCCTCTAGCTGACAAGACAGTGTTTGGTTCGTGCTACGGTAACGTAAATGGGAACCTCTGCAGGAAACAAGGATATTCAGCATTGTGCCGGGATGTGAGCAGGATCCGATTTTTGTATTGCTCCAGTATCAGATGCCCTGTAATACGATTACACCTCGATGGAAACAAACATGTGCAGTTGTTTGGATTTACCTCTGTTATCGGATTGCGTTACAAAACATAAAACCAAACAACATCTTGATTCTTGATGTTTATGTTTTCATCTTCTGTTAACAATCACGCAGTCTTTCTCGTTACAAGTCCTATCATATTGGGCCGGACCAGCTGCCCTTCTCAGCAGCTTCTGCTTCTGCTGTGTGCTGTGGTTGCCGCAGCACCTCTGCAGACTATATTGTGCGTGTGAAGCTGCAGTAGTAGCAAGGGAAAAGGCAGCTAATCGTACCCATGGTCATCAATAGATTTGAAACATTGGTGAAGAAAACCATTAGGCCTTGTTCGGTTAATCCCTCGATGATTGGAGGGGATTGTGAGGTATTGGGTGGTATTTTGACTTGCAAGAGATTTAATCCCCCTCAATACCACCCAATCCCCTTCAAATTTACGGTAACGGAACAAGCCCTTAGAGTGTTTGGTTTGTGTAGTCACACAATCTTAATATTCTATGAGGTGATTCATCATGAGTTGATATTATGAATATTGATGGAATGGCTCTATTCCTCATCCTAGTAATACTATTTACTAGTTATTAGTGAATAATGAAATGGTAATAGATCAACTCATTTTGTTCCACAACCCTGGAAAAATCAAGAGTGAGAAGATGACGGTCATCCATATAGTGTAAGTGAAAGAGACATCTTATCTGGGCTAATTGGGTTTGCGCAAGGTTAGGAGGAGCATTGGTCATCATGGGCCATCGTCAGGGACCAGAGAAAACCGTAATCGAGGCGGCCCAGTCCCGCCTTCTCCTCTCCAGGTCGTTTCCTGCTTGCCCGCTCGCCTCGTCCACTCGACATCACGCCCCATGCTGCTGCCGCCACATCTCACTTCCCTCGCGCCGCTCCGCGCCAGCTCCTCCCCCGCCGCCCGCCGCCCGTTCCAGTCCTCTACTTCCCCTGCGCTGCTCCTCTCGCGGAGTCCCCGGCTCCGATGGCCTCCGCCGATTCGGACCCACGCGTCCGGTAACACACACGGCCTCGCAGGTCGCAGCTCGCACCGCACACACTCGGATCACCTGCATCACTGTCACTTACCCCAATCCTCGATTCGAGCTAATTCCGCGTGCATTTCGCAGGCAAGCCCTGAGGCGGCCGCGGCGTATTCGGCTTCGACGCGTTTATGTCGGTTGCGGAGCTGCTCTGCCTCGGGCCGCCTGCCATCTGCTCGGTAGTCTGCGTCGCTCTCGTCCTCTTCGCGCCGGGTAGCGCCACCGGCGGGCCGCCGCTCGCGGGCGGGAGGTTGCTCGTTGTGCAGTACGCGCTTTTGGTAGGTGCGGTGGCGATCGGGAGCCTGATACGGCGGAGGCAGGTAGGGCGGCTTCACCCGTCGGGCGGTGCTGCGGATGAGGTGGGGGTGGGGTTACTGGCGAGGTTGGAGAAGGTGGAGGAGAGCGTGAGGGGCATGGTGGCGACCGTTGGTGTGCTGTCGAGGACCGTCGAGAAGCTCGGCCTCAGGTTTAGGGTGTTCCGAAGGACGCTGAGGGATCCTATCAGTGAGGTATTGCTTAATTTGTCACAGTAGAAAGTTGAAACTACTGAGATTTGGCTTCACAGCTAGATTATAGATAGTGCAAATGTTAGCGTCTCTCTGGACAGACTGACTAGTTAATAAGAACTCCAATATGAACTGTTCAATGGAAAATACTTACCATGCTTGATAGCTTGAACATTGCCCTCAAGATTATACTCTGTGGCCTGTACATATCATGAGTTCATCCATTGAGCAACATCTGAATGCTGCACATTCTGGGGCTGTAGTATTTCTGAAAACATCATATGCTGACAGTTCATCTGGGCATTGACGGCATCCTTGATAGACCAGTTTCTTTTCTTTTTATTGTCAAAAATGTAGTGCTAAGACTCCGGTTGATTCACACTACTGGTGTACTGTGTACGATTTCGTTCAGCAAACCTGTTGTCTGGGTCCGTATTGTGTGTTTGTATGGTCCTGTGTTGAGCTAATACTTGTGGTTACCTTTACCTCCTTTCTGAAAGGAAAAAAAATATTAGATGCATGCAAGCCTGCAAGAAATAATAAGATGTAGGGATAGTTGCTGAAGTCCATAGAAATCACTACCTCCAGGTCTTCTTCTCTTTCTGGTTATCTCTATTGGTCGGGAGAAATGTTGCAGCAAATTGTTAAAGATTAAATTTACTTGAGGAACCATGAAAGTATGGCTGTATCTTAGCAATCTTGTTGTGCACTTTTCACAGTGTAAATAATAATCAACATGCGTCTACCATCTGAAGAAGACGAGTAGATATCCATGAAAACTATGTTTGCTTCCTCAATATTATTGGCTACCTTCGATCTGTACACATGCTTCTTTTAGAAAGAAAGGGGTTATCTGTTTAAGTCATTTTTTATGACATGCAAATCTTCATGGTATTGAATATATGATGACATGCATAGCCTGTAATTGCTTCCTTTTAGCTTCATTTCTTACCTTTTTCTTCCGCAGACAGGAGATTTAGCCCAAAAGAATTCTGAAGCCACTCATATACTAGCTGCACAAGAAGCCCTTCTTGAAAAAGAAATCGGTGCAATTCAAAAGGTGCTATATGCAATGCAGGTGATGTTTCTTCGCTGCTTTCTTGGACATTTCATATATCTCAAAGGCTCAATTTCTTGAGTGGTATTCATCAGAAAGTTTTGCTGTAAATATGACACTATAGCCAGAAAGGCTGTCTCCAACGGCAGCTGGCAAAACGAGGAATCTGGCACTATTTCGGCACCGTTTGGTATCGTTCTGCACTGTAGATGACATAACACATATAGTGAAGTGGGATTTGAGGAATAGAGATGAGGATGATTGTTGGAGACAGCCTTATACATGACTGATGGTATGTTTCATTTGCGGAGAATACCATGCCTAGGTTTTGTTTATTAGACGATGTTGATAAACACAGTTAATGTTCCTTCAACCTTCATTGCAAGTTGTTCTGCCTATCTTTTATCTCAGTAAGTGTTGAAGTTTTCTTATTATTAGAGGAGTTAAATGTATCCATTTACATGTGTTCAAACAAGTCGCATCTAGAAATTGTGATCCTTTCATCCTTGTAGTTATGAAATTTCTTGAGTGGGCTTCATTCAGAACAAATTTATCGTGATAGTTCATGGCTATTTCTAGCATTTTCACTGTGCTCATAAGACTTTCTATGCCTATCAAGTCTCTTTCCGAGTTGTCTTTGGTTCCAAAACAATGATCATGCGCAATCAGTGGTCTTTCTTCTCGGCCAAAGACTCCGAGATAATTCGGCTCCTTTTCCTTACTGATACTGCAACGTAATGATTGCTGTCCAATAAACAATTCCTATCATAGACTTTCATCTTTAGCTAAAGACTCATTATCTGTCCTGCAGGAACAACAGCAAAAGCAACTTGACCTAATCCTTGCGATTGGGGAAGCAAGCAGGGCACTGGATGCTGAACAAGACTTGTTAAATGGGGACAGTTCTAGATCTTCCAATGGGGACAGTTCTAGATCTTCCAGCGCAAGTCCAGTTCCAGAGATAGAGAAGGAGAGCAAGCAAGCAGAAACAAAATCTGAAACAGTTGCTGGAGGCAATAACAAACCCTGATTTTATCTTCTAAAATGGAAACAAGAGGCATCTAGGATAGACCTGCGCGGTCTGGTTCCATCCTAGTGTGGAGGATTAAAGTGCGGCCAGCTGTTAGGCCAGGAAAGCTGGTTGTGACATTCTCCGGAAATACAGGCCAGGAAATTGTACGGGGCAAGCTGGTGCGTGAGATATCTGTTTGGTCGCCGATAGTCGGTCCATGGCTTTGTGCTAACCACAGTACATTCGAGTCATTGACGACATCCAAATGCTGATCGGTAGTGTTCTTGTGCTAGCGTGTAATGATGTGCAATAATTCAGTGTTGTCCGCTTGCTTCTCTAGCCTTGTACGCCCATACCAATGCACCCACGTCAACATTTCGTTGCAACTGTCTTGTTCGATGGTAGTATTGCAACACCATTTTCATTCGATCTCGGTCAGCAAAGAAGAGTTTAGTTTCACCCTGTACTGAAGCAGAGATTGGGGCTATATTGTCAATTTGACCAAACATTGCAACAACTATGACTGGTGTCACCAAAGTGCTAGACCCACCCCACAGCCACAGCCACAGGAAATAGCGAGGAGCGAGCTCGTGCTGGTACGAACAGAGCATGAACAGAGTCCGTGAACAGAAAAGCCAGGAAAAAGTTATTCCTAAAACTCAGGCGACGACAATGGCATTGCCAGTTCGGCACACTTTAAAGGTGGGGCAGCCACATGCTTTGGGTTTCTTTCATCATGTGATTCCTCCACTGTCCATACTTGCATGCTACTACATCACTACTTTAAACGTTTGTCCATGCCTTTCAGGTCTTTCACCAGTTCAGTAGCTTGCTACGTAGACTTGGAGTGTGTACATACCTGATCGGCAACGGCAAGCTTAGGATGCCCAACGTCAGTACTGTCGACGCCTGTGAGGCTTCCTCAACGTGCAATTGAATTGAATTCGAGCGCAGCAGCTGCTGCCTGGCGCCTGGAGCTGGGATTACTCCCGGCGGCGCCCATGCCATATGCTGTTCGCCCCCCCTTCCAGCCTGCTTCACAGCGCCTGTCCAAGGAAATTGATGGCCGGCCGGACGGTACGCGGGCAGGCAGGCAGGCACCCTCACGACTCAGCTCATTCATGGCCTCAGCGAAGCTCGATCGCAATGATGCGTACGTGCGTGACCGGCTCATCACCACTGCGTCGTCGTTCACTGCTGCATTAAAAACCGGCATTCAACGCGTGCTGAGATCTGTCGTCTGAGCTGAGCTTATGTTTAG
The DNA here is from genome assembly GCA_030272315.1 of Paspalum vaginatum. Classification (NCBI taxonomy): domain Eukaryota; kingdom Viridiplantae; phylum Streptophyta; class Magnoliopsida; order Poales; family Poaceae; genus Paspalum; species Paspalum vaginatum. The sequence goes on from CM059018.1 coordinate 38,201,137, forward strand.
GGGTCCGGTACGGCTCACCCATCATGACTCGCTTGTCAAGAGGTACAGTGTACACCTTTGTCAATGATGCCCGGGTGCCCGCAGAATCCTAGGGCGCCCTTGGTTTGAGGCCCTAGCCGGCCAAGCCAAAGTTAGGCCTGGTTCTTGTCGTTTGGTTTAAGGCCTACTTTTGACGTGGCTCGTCCAAACTTTGGCCAAGTGAACAGGGTCAGAGTCTAAGTTTGGCCCTGCTGAGATTGGCCTGGCCACAAACCAAACGCACCCCTACACCGTGCATGCATTCGATGCATGCAGCTACCCGTAAACTTCCAAGTAAACAAATTGATCGACTCGTCTGTGGTCGCTAATAATAATACCATCAGTACGCCCTGCATCATGATGAATCTTTGTGAATGCCAACTTGCCAAGGGGGTACTGCAGTACATCTTTCGTCAGTGATGGCAAAAGAAATGCAGCACTCTGGCGTCATTGCCACGGGGGGTACTGCAACCGTAGGAAAGAGCACAGGGGATGTATGCCTATGCCTGTAATCTGAAGCAGCGGTGTGAATCATCAACCATCATCGCTCGCCTTCGCCTAGGTCCGTTTGAAATAGGAAGACGGCAGTGGTCCATGATCGCCTTTTCCGAGCAGCAGGATTAGTGCGGTAGGGCTGCAAAGCCGGAATTGGCCCGTGGCCTAGACACCCCCTAAAACTAGACTCGTCTACATTACTCCGGTAAGCGGTCCGGCAGCAGCTGGGGAAAGCTGGGGGCACACGGCGGCCATCGAGAACGCCACAGCGCTCGTCTCCACCCGCCGTCATTTGCAGCAGAAAAGGCGTTGGCATGCATGGACCAGCCATCCGACCACGGCCCATGGGGTCCCTCGGCCCTCGCTCGCTCCCAGTAGCGGCAGGCTTGCAGCCGAAGCCGAGGCCAGGGGCGTCATGATCTCTGGGAGCGGGCGCAGGGCAGGCAGACGGCCGTGGGATACAGCTGGCTCTGCGCGGCCGCGGCATGGATGACGGATGGACCCACCACCACTAGGGCACCCCCTCCGCCTGATCGGCCATTGGCTCCCATTTTTCCTCCTCCTGCGGCGCTACAGCAGCGATAATCTCCGGTAGAACATCTATCGTATGTCACTGTTCCTTCAGCATTTCAATTATTTTTTTTATTTTCAGTAACGTTACAGTGTCAAATAAATACCGTAAACAATCCAACTTATCACTGTTCTTTCACTATTCTAACTATTTTTTTCTGTCTCGAGTAACCCTGCGATATCAAACAATTATTATAAACAATTCATACGCTCCGCTCGAGACAGACATGCGGTGGTGGAGCCGTGGATGCGAATGCGATGGGAACTGGGGCATGTGTTCTGTGGGCTCTGGGCTGTGGCCGTGCCGGGTGGCCACGACGACGGCGAGCAGCACTCCCCCCCTTTCCCCGTGTGGCGCGCTGCGGTTTCGAGGCGGCCTCACCTCGTTGTCCGAGCCGAGTTGTCCGGGGCCCCGGACCGTGCGTGGTGGTACTACGGCGGCTGTACCCTGCTCGGCGCGAGGAGGGAGCATGACCACACCGGCCAGTGTACGGCCGCACGCGCGTCGGGGGTAATTTTTACCTCCTGTTTTCGGCGCGCCCGTGTACGCCGCTCGGTCTGCCACGGCCAATCCTGCGAGCGACTGAGAATTGGCTCCACGCCTTCCATGCACGGGCCGGAAACACTGGTGGTCGAGACGCCCGCCCGGAACGGGGAGCTTATCCGAGCCCGGGATCACTGAGCACGGCGAGAGGCTTCACCGGACGCGAGGAGAGCCGTGCCGCCCGTGCGCCATACCACTCTGGACCTGCGCGCGCCTTTGGCTTTGGCGATGCAAAAGCGGCCGAAGCGGGCGCTGGATTCGATCCTCTTTTTCTTAACCCAAACGATTCTCGAGCCGCAACGCGACACGCCCTGACGCCCGCCCCGACGCCACGGCCTGCAGCAGGGGAGCCTTGCGAGGGAAGATTTTACTACTACAGCGGGGTGCGGCAGGCAATGGCATCCATTGGCAGTCCCAGACCGGGCAGTCGGGCACCAGTACCCCCGCTGCGCCCCCACGCGCGGAGCCAGACGCGACGCGGCACGAGTGCGCCGTACGCACAGCGAAATGATGAGAGGGGGGGGCTCAGAACGGGTCGCGTCCGATGGGCCAACTCCGTGCATCGACGGGACGCCTTCCGTACGTCCCAAGCCTCTCGCTTGCTCTCGGGGTCAGCAGCGGGCAGGGGCACGCCCACGCCCACGCCCGTACCCTGCCGCTCGCTGCCCCGCACAGTGAAAGATGCGTGGCGCAGGGCGCTGCCATGGTTATCCAGGTCTCCAGGATTCACGCCTGTCCTCGCAGCGTCTTTTTCTCCCCCCCACTTCCCGTGCTCCGCACGCCGATTTGCGAATCAATCAATGCAATGGCGCTGGCGCGCTCGCTCCGCTTCCTTTGGGTTCTGCTTCTTCCATCCGCTGTCGCACGACCAACAGTGGCGCGGGTTTCGGGTTGTCGTTCGACCTGATGCGTCCAAACATCACGCAATCAAACAATACTCGCCATGACCGATGCAGTGTCCTGCACAAGGATGTACAGGGGTGTTTGGATACAGGTCTTTTCCAACAATTTTTTTTTGGGTTTTCATGTTCCAAGTTCCAACCGCCGCAAATATACACAAAGAAGCGAAGAACTACCAGCAGCGACAGCACCAGATCACACGAGAAACACCAGCCCACAACCATCGATCATTACACGCGCCACGCCCACTTCTCCTGCCCATTTCGAACGACGATGTCTGCTGCACAGCAGCCTGCACTACACGAGGGTGGAGCACTGCGAGGTCTTGGGGTCCCACATGGCCGGGAGCAGGAACCGGCGCCCGGCGACGCCGACGGCATTGTAGCTGGCGCCGGAGGCGGCGTCGACCGGCAGCTGCCCGGGGTACCCCGGGTAGGCGCCGGCGCCGAACACGCCCGGGCACGCCGTCACGGCCTCCAGCGGCGCCTCCGCGGGGCCCTGGAAGAACCCGCCGCCGTACGGGTTGGTCACGGCGCCCGCCAGCAGCGTCGCCAGGTTGATCACCACCCCGTCCATCCCCACGTCCGCGTTCGGCGCCACCAGCGGCGGCGCCTGCGGCCCGTACGCGGGCTGGTGGAACGGCCACGCGCACTCGCCCGGGCACTGCTCCGCCGAGTCCCCCACCCACACGTACGCGAACCGGCCCCGGCCGCGCCCGCGGGTCCCGTGGGCCGCGGCCGGCGCTGAGGCGGCGGCGGCGGCGGCGGCGGCGGGGGCCGAGGTGGCCGACGCGTGGAGCCCGCAGTGGGAGAGGCAGAAGCCGTCCACGAGGACGTCCGGCGCCGTGATCACGACCGCGACGGAGCCGCGGTGCGGGGAGAGGCGCGCGGCCAGGGCCGCCAGCGAGGTCTCCGAGAGCCGGCGCCCCAGGGAGAGCGACGGGTCCAGCACCTGGCGGCCGAGCGTGAGCCGCGCCGCGCCCGGGTGGTACCGCGACGTGGTGGCCCACCACGCCGCCACGGACGGCGCGGAGGACGAGGCGACGGGAGCCGAGAGCGAGAGGAGGAAGTCCGCCACGACGGCGCGCTGCGCCGGGGTGAAGCGGCCGTACCAGAGCAGGTTCACGGAGTAGTTGCCAGTGAGCAGCTGGCCGTGGTGGTTGGTGAGCGTCACAGGCGCCTGGCTGACGAGGAACAGCTGCCGCGGCGTGGCCGCGGCGGCGCTGGTCGCCACGGCAAGGAGGACGAGGACGAGGAGATGGGCCATTGCTGATTTGCTGTGGTGAGCGAGGCAGAGAGAGGGGACGGTGAGTGGAGCAAAGCGCAAGAGGCGAGTGACCGGGTCTTTATAGGGGTTTTGCGCAGCGCGGGCACGGCCCAGGCCGATGTGGCGGGAGGTGGGGTAGACAGGGTCCAATGGGCCGGGCACGACTTTTCAGGAGCATTGGTTCCCATTTTCGCTTTATTTTAGGATAAACCATCGTGCTTTTGTTTTGTGCGGGCCTATGGAGACGGGCGGCCGTGTGGAGACGGCAGTATTCTGCCTCGTGAAAAGTGCGTCTCTTCTGCTCTTGTTTTTTCTTTTTTTTTCAGAATTCCTGCAGTAGCGTCCTCCCGCAGGTCTTTGGCTGCGCTGATTAAGGCGTCTAAATGTGCTCATTCTACTGTGCTGGATTGTGTGGATACAGTAGACAAACAGAAGTAATTAAAATAGTAGACAGATGGATTAGATGGGTTCAATGGTAAACATAGCCCATCAAACACCGACCGGCGGGCCGGCACCCCCGTTAAGGACGGAGGTGGAGATGAACCGCCGAATCAGTCAAGCCAACCTCGAACCCCGTACCCTGAAGCCCCAACGGTGAGGAGTGGCGGAGGTAAAGCCATCTTCAATGGCACTCCTCAAATCCCACTCGACGAAGAGTGGCGGAGGTAAGGCATCTCCAATAGCACTCCTCAAATCCCACTCCCTATCACTATTTCAACTATTTCTCATTCTGTCTACGGTGCATCATTTATATCAAACAATGCAAAACAGTGCTTTAAAAAATCTCTTTAAGGAGTTCCATTGTATATAGCCTAAGTCTTTTTTTTTTCTCTACCTAGATCTCTTCTTCTCCGCCGTGCTCCTCTTCTTCCCCGCCGCGCCTCCCTTTCCGGCGTGGTTGCGTCCGGCTAGACAATGAGTAAATCTCTAGTAAATCTCTTTATATAATATTAATATTTACAATGAAACCAGTCCCATCTATACTCCCGGAGCGGGGTGGACAGAATTAACCGTCCTTGCAAAAACATTTGCACGAATGGGTGACGCGTGCGTGTACTGCAAACGGGTGGACAACTAGACATGTAGATGCAGTACATCTTCACCGGAATTCATGACGGACGTCACAAGTCTCCGGCCAGCCGGGCCCGGGGATTGGCGTTTGCCTTTTCCCTGCTCTTCGCTTCGCGTACGCTTCCAACCTTCCCTGCTCGCTCGCTCGGTCGGTCTGCCCATCGAAATCGTCGAGAGTGAGCAACGAGCCAACGATAAAAGCAACGCCCCAGCAATGATACCATATGGTGCTAATTTAGCCCGTTGTGAAGTGTGTTAATCGTGTCCGACTGTTCGTGCTTCCTATACCTACCGTGGCACGGATGATGATGGGTAGCGAGGAGCCTAGTGCCCTCGTGCAGGCTTTGTTCGGCGGGGAATAGATTAAGGCGTGATTGGTTCTGTTCTGGGTGAGCCTAACCACTCGAATCTGTCCCGCCAGAACTAGCTCCGCAGAAATGAAATTGAAACTCGTTTCTCGTAGGTCTGGCTCAAGGCCTGATTCTGCACCCTGTGGTGCTAGCGAGCGCAGATGCAAAGAGAACCAAACAATCGATCTTGGTTGATCAGATGTAAATGCAGACAACCAAACAACTGTATGCTGTTTCCTACCAGCCAGGATGATCTAAATGCAGCCTACTAATCATGCCATTAACCGACTCAAAGCGTTGAGATTAACGACGAGGATTAAACTGGGGTGGCCCAAGCAAACCAAAGCCAGCGGCCAGTGGCAACTCTGCCAATTGCCATTACCCGTTGCCGACATGGAAAGGCTGCAGCCTGCAGGTGCGGGTGCACGCTTTGGGGGCAGTGTTCCTTCCCCAAGGAAGGAAATCATCTCTGCGTAACCCTGTTCTCCCTGGTTTCTAATTCTAATGACGTGGGCAGCGCTCTCGCCCTGCGGAGTGCGGACTGCAGAAGTGCAGGGCAAGCCGAGACGCAGAATTCCGTCACGGAGCAACGGAACGCGTCCTCGCCTCCTACCCGAACAAAAGCGGCGTTCTGCAGCTTTACCTTTCTTTTTTTAATTCATTCACTATATCCCGCTGCACGAATTCGAGCAGAGATCCGAGTTTCTGAGAGACTGCCAAAGTTTTTAAAAGGCGGAAAGATGCTTGTGGGTTGTCGCACACGCTGCATCCTGTGTGAAAGATGGGATAGAACTATAGAAGGCAGTGGTGGTGTCTGGTGTGATTGCTGTCTTTTTATTTTCTTTTTAAAAATAGGTAATTCGGATCCAAGATTCTAAAATTAGATTGCAGGGTGCAAATCATAACCCTGAATGGTATTTTAAATAATATGAGGTCCCTTTTTCAGTAATTGAAGTGGTACGCGTATGATTTACATTTTTAATAATAAAACTTTATTGATTAGAGAATTGATGCAATATAATAATCACTCCAAGATTGCTGCTTCCGATTCTACACAGTTGGGATATACACCAAACGACATGATCTATCTATTATGCCTACGCTAAACTGCCACTCCTAGCCTTTTGCCTCGCCGCTATCTTAAACCGACTCTAGCGGAGTTTTCCAAATTACTCACTCAAAGAATAATGTTCCATACTCCTCTAAAAGGATTCCTTTCCTCAAATTTAATAATCTCCAACAACATTCTATATATCCCGGTATTCCACTATGCAATATTTACACATGTCAGTTGTCGATGGTGCTCGACACCCCGGTACCGTGCAGGCACCGGCCAAAAGTAGAGTTGCGTAGAGACGTGGACGCTGCCGTTGAGCCTGATGAACAGCGAGGGGCTGGAGAAGAAGATTTAGAGAGGTTCAGGCCACCCGCAGGTATAATACCCTACGTCCTCTTTAAGCTACTCCATGCATAAAAGATGAAGTATGAATACAAGATATGCCAGGGGCGAGCTCCCGGAGGTGTGAGATGAGCTCTTGAGTGAAATTGGTGAGAGTGTGAATCTAAGGAGTCCCCCCCTCTACGTGCGGCACCACGCCCTTTTATAGCTCAAAGGCGCGTGCTGCCGGTATAGAGTTGGTAGCACAGTGCTACAATAAACGGTATGGCCTAAGGTCGGCCAGGCCAATGGCACGTCTCCCCTCCACTGTGCCAAGGCGTAGTATGTTCTATTCCCCATTGCCGTCATTGAGGCATGCGGGGGACGCGCCGCTGGCATCCGCCCCGCCCCATCTGTCGGTACGGCAATGTGACCTGCACGCCGCAGTGGGCGTGCAGGGGTACGGTTTGGTCTGTGCGCCCCTGCCGCATAGGTCGGGGTTCCTTCCCGCGAAAGAGTCCTTCCTGGGGCTTGGGTGGTGAGCCCGCCAAGGGTCCCGGGGGCTCGCCACGTGTCCTTGCCGCCGCTGACGTCTCCCAGAGCCTATGGCCACGCGTGGCAACCGTTTTCTCGCAGTGGTCTTCTTTTACTTGACGTGGCGCTTCGTGTGCGTCTCTGGGGTGTGGATCCCCTGTGACGCCAACACCGGTCCAATCACTTCTCTAGCCCATGAAATTGCCTTGGCCTTCAGATGCCACCGTGCCATTGTCATACCAGCATATCTCCTCTCCCGCTGCCACTGCCCCTACATGCGCTCCCCCTCACCTGCACCACAATGCTCATAGGTGCATACTCACTTTACTATTATGTTGCCGCTCCTCCATACCCTTTACGTGAGCTCATATTATTGTGAACCCTTAGGTGGTGTTTGGATAATGAGATGAGAGGGGTGGAATAGGAAAAATGATAGGTGTGATAGATTCTATCCCATGTTTGGTTGAATGGTTAAGGAAATGATGTGAGCATATATTTGTATCTCAAACTCCATCCTTTATCCTTTACCAAACACAATCCAAATGCCTTGGTACTTAGTAGCAGAAACCTTGATGTTTAATGGAGAGATGGAATTCCTTGTTGGATCTCGTCTAGGGCATCAGCATCCTCCGGTTAACCTAGAAGGCTCTTTTATTTCTTTTCTTTTCTCATCTCTTGACTCAATATTTCTGAAAGTAGCTCAAAATTTCCAAAAGTAGAGTCACATTTCTAGATTTTGTTAAATCAATAATTCTAAAATTCCTTTCCTTTTGTGACATCTTGGAAATGTTCACGATCCTATTTGAAACACATGAATTTTATAGAAATTGTGCATCAATTTCAAAAAAAATGTAGGATGGAAAAAACCCCGCATTCCAAATGTAGCCAAAACATTTTTTTAACTGTTGAATTGTTGAAAATGTGTTGATTAGAATCAACATCTGAGTCTGAATTATCTTAGTTTTTAATTAGGAAAAAAGATCGTTTCCTCCTATTGTTGTCTACTGGAGTAGGAAGCAAGACAACATACGGCCCCCTTCTCGGTTCGCCACGTAACCGCGAAGGGGCGGCGCGCCGAGCGCGTGACGTCCTCCATGACGCCGCGCGGCGTGGACGGACTCCGCGGTTCGCGGCCGCAGCTTCCGTCGCCGCGCGGCTCATCGTGCGCACTGGAAGCTACAGCGACCTACCGCCGCCGCGTCCGGTTAAACATTCCCTTGCCGCCGCCCGCTGCTGCCGCCGCATCCAAGCATCAGAAAGCTTCGAGCACACAACACCTGGATCGAAGACTGTGAACTGCGAAGTGCCCTCTGCGCGGCTAGATGGCTTCCGGGTGGAGGGGCATCCTGGGCTTTGACTACGGCATCGTGCAGGCGCCGCTGGGGCCCGACATCTCCGGGCCCGAGCTTGCCGCCGCCGTCGCCAACGCTGGCGCCATCGGTCTCCTCCGGCTCCCCGACTGGGTACCCACAGGCGGGGCCGCCGCCTCTCCCGTGCTCTGTTTTCTGCGTTGTCTCGGCTGATCAATTTCTTCGTTCCTGGCTGCAGCCGGCGCCAGATTACGTCAGGGAGCTGATTCGGAAGACAAGGAGCCTGACGTCAAGGCCCTTTGGGGGGGCCATTGTGCTGTCATTCCCGCGCGAGGAGAACCTGAGGGTCGTCCTGGAGGAGAAGCTCGCGGTACTGCAGGTTTACTGGGGGGAGTTCCCGAGGGAGCGGGTTGAACAGGCGCACCGCGCCGGCGTCAAGGTCTTGCATCAGGTGCGCACCATTTCTAGTTAACTGCTGTAGTGCTGTTACACAAGTGTTTGTTATAATTTCATCCATAGGGAAATGATTTTACTTATACATTTTTGCTTTATACTCTTATGATATGGTGCTTCCAATTTCCTTATGATGGTATAATTGTGGTGCTATTGTTGCTGATTTGTTGATTAGAGATTCTTATGGGTGATAGGGGCGATGCTGCTGTGCTTGTGTTAGGTCGTTGCACGGGTGGAGACTTGATTCATTGAATGGGATACATATATAGTGAGCATGGGATTTTCCAATAAAAATGTTGAAAGCACACAGTGGCAAATGCTAAATACGTCAAGCTGCAGATGATTATATAAGCTTTACAAATTAATCTGCTTCTTTTCATGCTATGGAAACTGAGCCATCATGCCATCATCACTATTTTTAGGGAGAGTTCCTATTTCACAAATTAAGAATGACCCAATCAATTGTGACGCAAGATCTTTTTGGTTTTGGCTCTGTAATTCTGTTAAGAACTTAAAATTTTGTCAGATATTTACATGTTATTTAAGTAGGCCCGTTGCGATTCCTTTATTCAATAAATGCTTCTGGATACATAACATAAAAGATAACCTCAAAGGGAAATGGTTTGATCAATTGTAAGCATAGGCACTACCATATGGTCTGTTGTAAAGCCTTTACTGCTCTGCAATGGTTGGGTGTTGAAATTCTGGAAGCTTCTCGTGCTGTTTACATTGCACTTCATTTTCTTTTTGCAAAAACATGTGCCATTGTTGAGCAACCAAAATGACGATCAGACTAAGGTGTGCCAAATTTTGGTAACTTTTTGGTAGGGCGAATCTCATGACCACTCACATTTGGTGTTTGTTTGAGACCATACACGAGTGCTGCCTGTTCATGGTGCTAGGAGACTCCAGTTTGTGCAAATTGTTGACATTGTTGTGATTGATTGTTTCATGAGTTTAGACTTTCAACAGGTTGGAAGCCTTGAGGAGGCAGCAAAAGCTAAAGAAGCGGGTGTAGATGGCATAATTGTTCAGGGCCGTGAAGCAGGGGGTCATGTAATTGGTCAGGTGGATCCATATTCCCATTCCCAGTTGGTTTCTAGTTTCAGCTTTGTAAAAACACTGTTGGGTAATCTTTCACCATCCATCAACTTATGCAGTCATTTTGCTTTTAGAATCTCCAGCATGTATATTTCAGTAAAAGTGTGATATGCAAGGCTCGATTCAGCTTACTAGATTAGGGCCCTAGTATCGTCTTATCTCAAAAGGCATAGCATGCACTTATAGGTCGTGGCCTTTTAACATGTCCTTTTTCATGAATGTTCTCTCAATCAGCTTATATTTGGAAAAACAGGAAGGACTGTTTCCGTTGTTGCCAAGAGTAGTAGATCTTGTTTCAGACTCTGGCATTCCAGTTATTGCTGCCGGGGGGATCGTAGATGGACGTGGCTATGTTGCTGCATTGGCACTTGGTGCCCAAGGTGTATGTTTAGGAACAAGGTATTATTTTGGTCTCCCGTATTTTTGTCTGAGGATATATGATAACAGAACCTTTTTGTTTGCAGTTTAATATAGTTAAAGTGTTATGTGTATGTTACAATGGTCCTTGAATATTCAGGTTTCTCGCTACGGAGGAAAGCTTTGCACATCCTATTTATAAGCAAAAGTTAATCGAGATGAGTCGCACAGACCATACAAATGTATTTGGACGGGCTAGATGGCCTGATGCTCCACAACGTGTCCTAGAAACACCCTTCTATGCTGACTGGAAGAAAAATCTCCCAGATCACGAAACAGAGGAAAATCAAGCCATCATAGGCCATTCTATCATCCATGGTGTGGTAAGTATTAGGATATTTGATTTGTCTTAAACTTGTGCACTCATTCTGAATTTAGCACTTGCATTCATTTTTCATGTCTATTCTGCTTATTTGTTCTGGCCAGTCGCACAGATTATTTCAATTATTTGGAGGCTTAAATAGTAAATAACTGGAGAATACTGTGCGTTAGAGCCTTCTAATTGCAACCAAGAAATGCAAGTCATGTAGTTGGAACCATGAAATTAGTTTGGCTGGTAGCTCTAGGCTGTCTTATAATAGGATCATACAAGAAGAATTGAAACTCAGCACTTCATAGGGGAAAAAAAAAACAATAGAACACTTTGCATAGAAAAGATTTGCTCCAATTCAGAGTGCAGAAGCACAGCAGTGCAGAAATGTTCTCTTTTGCATCCAGCATAAAGAACTGGACTTTTGAAAGTCAGGCAAGAACATTTGAAAGGTTACCCTAGTTTATACATCGAAAAAAAGGCTTTTCTAGATATGCAGTATTCTGCATTTCTGCTAAATTCACCTCAGAGAATGGTGGGATGACCTTTTAAGGCCTAGCCATGGACAAAATAGTTATTTCGAACACCTATTTTGTCCATGGCCAAAATTTGGCCATGAACTAAACACACCTCTTTGATTTCAACCAGAAAGGTGGATTACAGTGCTGGGCTTGCAAGGGTATTTGGGTTTGTGTCAGTAGCTGTAGCATTAGGGGTCAAACTGGAGAACCTACATTGCCTTTCTTTCAAGTTTCAACTAAAGTCGGTTCATATTAAAGGATTTTTTTACGGAAGGCAAATATTGGCACATTATGAAATTCGTACTACATGATGTATCTCAGTAAGTAGGTTGGCGAACCACTTAATATGACTTGGATTCGATATTTTGTACTTCTGCATCTGAAACTAGGAATATACATCTGACAAATAATTCCTGACGCCAGCACAAGGATATTCGTCGGTTTGCTGGTACTGTTCCAAATGCCACAAGCAACTGGAGATGTCGACAGCATGGCCATGTATGCGGGTCAGGGTGTTGGGCTAATCAAGGAGATCATACCAGCCGGTGAAGTCGTCAAAAGGCTGGTCGCTGAAGCTAAGGATGTCATCAGAGAAAAGCTTTCTAGTTACCAGTGAAATCCTTCCTGAACTGCAATGGTATAGCGTGTGAACAGTGAAGTATTTGTAAGTAGTCATCAATCATAATAATTGTGCTATTTGTAAGTAACAACCTATGAAAATTAACGATTACCAAGGTTTCTGTTTGCCAAAGCTTGTACTGCTATAGTGCTGTGGAATAGTCCGTGAATTATTTCTCAAGTAGTTTTCACATAGACCTGAGGGCAGTGGCTACTATGTCTGCGGAATAGTCCGGGTGGGCACTTGTAATTGGGCCGTTTGCATGGTTGCTACTATGTCTGTGACTTGTTACAAAACTTAAAGCGTTTTTTTATTTTTGTATTTTTTAAAATTATTTTTTATAAAAATATACCATGGTTGGCATCTTTTGCAAAAATATACCTCCGGCGCCCGGGCACTGGGCGCCAGCGACCTGGACCACGGACCGAGCGCCGGGGCGGTAGGGTGGGCACCTGGCGCCCGGAGCCGGGCGCCAAGGCCGCTTCTGTCTATGTCACAGACTTTCAGTAACGGATTATAGCAACCTAACAAAGCCAGCATTTAGTACCCTCATGATTTCAGCTCTAATCATGAGAATCGGATCTAAAATTTTTTAAGAGTCTGGACGGACCTAACATTTAGAAAAACATATTGTCTCTTAGCATAAGAAAAAAAAAGACAATTGTTTTAAAACACCGTGTCAGAGAATTTTGTATCAAACATATCAGATTAATAGATTGTGTTGGATCATTTCTCCGAACTTTCTTAAAATTCAGAGGCATACTAACAGGAGATTTGCTGTATCACATAGGATGTAGGATTAAACTCAGTTAGTGGCTACTGCATTTACTAAATTTTAGTTGAGCCTCTGGATAAACCGTTATTGCTTCACATGGATTGTATTATTTAGTTGACTCTGGATAATTGTTGCCGTTTCACGCGAATTGTCCAGTGCTCCAAGCCGTTTTGTTGTCCGTACATGTAAACATAGCTTTTTTTTTTCTGGCCGGGGAGCCCGGGCAGACTTGCTCACATGCGGGTCTGCCTATGGCCCAAATAACATAGGCGTGCTACTGCGATGACAAAATACAAAATTTTCGTGCATGATAAAATTAAAACCACTAGGTAATGAAACGTAGTAAAAGCGTGCAAGGTAAATTTTATACTGCCATGTTCAAGTCTCCAAGATAGTAAAAAAGACGTACATGTATAAGACTGTGGGATTACAGATAGACCATAGATGTACTGTACCTCTCGGGCGCTTGCGGCCACGCTGGTAGAGGCTGCAGTAATTGTGGAGGGGTGCACAGACCTGGAGCCTGGCCTTCGGGCGCCAGGTGCCCCCGGTTCCGCGGGCTAGGGACCTGGCGCCCAGCCTCCGGGCTCCAGGTCCTTGGCGCCCAACGGTCGGGCGTCGGAGATATATTTTTGCAAAAGATGTCAACCATGGTATATTTTTGTAAAAAAAAGATTTTAAAAAATAAAAAAATAAAAAAACTCAAACCTAAAGAGCCTCCACACACGCAGACATGCCGTCGTGGAGAGCCTCCACACACGCAGACATGCCGTCGTGGCTCAATCTCGCAGCCCAATTACAAGTGCCCACCCGGCCAGGCCTGCCACACACACGCAGACACGCTCGACGGCTCGAGCTCACGCCTTGGCCTTGCTACGTCTCCCGCAGTCCCGCGTTCGCGGCGGAGAGCCGGCGACATGGCACCGGCGGAAGGCTGCTTCATCGTCTCGTGGAGACCTCAAAGCAGCCAAGAGTCTCGTTTTTTATCTGCCCATCGCTAGATCCAGAGGCCAGGTATCGGTGTGCTGTGGCTTCGCCGTCCGTCCGCCTCATGGGAGGCCGTTCCCGAACGGGGAATTCCCCATTGCCATCGATACCCCCCGCCACCGCCGCCGCCGCCGCCACCGACGCAGCGGCGACCGACGTGCTTTCCATCCTTCGCGGGGCTGACCCCGCCCGCCTCCTCCCCGCGGCCGGCATCGTCCCAACACCCGCCCTGCTCCAGCACCTCCGCCCCGCGCTCCCGACCCTCCCGGACTCCGCGATCCCGGCCCTCGCCCGCTGGACCGGCACCGCCACCGCCGTCTCCCTCCTCGCCTCCCGCGGCCTCTTCGCCGCCGCTTGGCGCTTCCTTCTCCACCAGTCCCCTTCCACCCCGCCGCCTCCGCTCGCCGCGTTCGCCCCGCTCCTGCGCCGCTACGCGCGCCTCGGCCGAGCGGCCGCCACGGTCCGTGCGTTCCGCTTCCTCCGCCGGCACCCGAACCGCTACACCCTCGAAAGCGATGGCACATCGTCTGCCCCAGCGGTCTGCCCGTTGATCCTGGCCATCGACGCACTCTGCAAGGAGGGGCACCCACTGCGCCGCCGCGCAGCTAGTCGAGCAGCTCCGACGCGAGGAACCCGGGTGGGCGCCCGACGTGCGGACCTACAACATCCTACTCAACGGATGGTCCCGCGCGCGCCGGTACGACAAGGTGGAGAAGCTCTGGGCGGCGATGCGCCACGCCGGCGTGCGGCCGACTGTGGTCACGTATGGCACCCTCATCGACGCGCACTGTGTCATGCGCCGGCCTGACCAGGCGATGGTGCTCCTTGACCAGATGCGGGAGGAGGGGATCGAGGCCAATCTGCTCACCTGCAACCCCATCGTGTACGGTCTTGCACAGGCAGGCCGTTTCATGGATGCACACAAGGTGCTCGAGAAATTTGCCCTCTATGGTGTTGCGCCGAATATCTCGACATTTAACTCCCTTGTTTTGGGCTACTGCAAGCATGGTGACTTTGCTGGGGCTAGTAGAGTACTCAAGACCATGCTGCAGCGCGGCATTTCGCCAACCCCAAAGACTTACAACTATTTTTTCATTGCCTGGGCTAGGAATCGTAGTGTTGAGTCGGGGATGAATCTCTACAACAAGATGGTCGGCAATGGCTATGCACCAGACCGACTCACTTACCATCTCCTGATCAAGATGTTGTGCGAGGCGAATCGGCTTGAATTAACGCTGCAAATGCTTCAGGAGATGAGAAATAACGGTTTTGAGCCAGATCTAGCGACCAGCACCATGCTGATACATTTGTTTTGCCGTCGCCATCAGTTTGAGGAGGCTTTTGCGGAGTTCGAGCATATGTTTGAGAGGGGGATTGTACCCCAGTATATCACTTACCGGATGCTTATGAAAGAGCTCAAGCGACTTGGTTTAAGCAAATTGGTACAAAAGTTGTCAGATCTAATGCGTTCAGTACCACATTCCACCAAGTTACCTGGCAGTTACAAGGATAAAGAAGGAGATGATGCTATAGAGAAGAAGAAAACAATATTACTGAAAGCCCAGGCCGTTTCAGACGATTTGAAGGAGCGTAAAGATTCAAATAAACTGCACAAGCTCAAGAATCCTGAAGAAACTGATGTTGAGCTTGCAGATAGGATTGTAGCCAACATTAGGAGAAGAGTGTATGGAGACGTCTCAAGGATATGACTGTACCATCTGTTTCTTGAACATTGATTTGCATTGTGTAAACTGATCAATGTTAATTGCATGATTACGGGTTTAACAATCCACATCCCATATGAGAACCTCACAGTTGTGCATACTGGAGAAGCTTGCCAGTGTTGAAGGTGTACCAAGGGGAGTTCCCAAGGGAGCAGGTCGAAGAGGCGCACCGCGCCGGCATTGAAATGCATTAGGTAAGCACTCGTTTCGGTGGATCAACTATCACTGCAAGGTGTTTAGCACCTGCACTACTGCATACTCTAATGCAAGGTATTTGTCCAGTTGCCACCTGCACTAGTCCATACTATAACCTTCTTGTGTAACTTCCACTAGAATCCTGGAAGCCGGCTTGTTTTGCCTGTTGAAAATCGTGCTATTGTGTTCTTTCCAAAAGCACCAGGTTGTTAGCATTGCTAGTATGCATTCCCTTTCAATCCTATGCCTTGGGGGTGGGGGGTACCATCCTTGCTTTGTACTCTGTGACATTGTAGTTTCTGTTCCATTATTTTGATACATATATGGTGCCATTGTTGTTGATTTGCTGTTTAGAAAAGCCATAGGGCTGATGGCCGGATGGAGTGATACAGTACTACATAGATTGTGCATGTCTCAATGTCTGTGGTTAGGCTGCTGCATAGTTTGGAGCCTTCATTCATGGAATGGCGCACAACATCACCACTGTAGTGTCCAATCAAAATGCTCAGAGTGCAGATTGGCAAATACATATTTGAAAGTGCAAATGATGATGCAATAGACCCAGTATCATAAGGATCTTTGCAAAATAAGCTGGCTTGTTGTCATCTTTTGGAGAACAAGTCTTTTTTTTTAAACAAATGCAGGAGAGCTGCGTGTCATTTCATTAAGAAAAAAAAAACAGATAGGAGAGACAAGACTTGTCACCCCCTATTACAGGGCCAATAAGGCCAAACACCCACAACTAGGTAGTCCGCGCCACACACACTAGAAGAACGACCAAAACTCCCACTGGAGCGACCAAGTCTTCATGCTAATATGCTATCATGTCTATTTTGTAGCAAAAGTACACATTTATCAAAGCAAGTGCTGATTATATATTTGAAATGCACACATGATTTATTTTGCTTTGTGCCCATGTATACATATTTTTACCCAACAAAATACATAACTTCTGTTTTCATGAGGGTGCAGAACGCTGTTTAACCTTTAGAATTTTAGAACTATCAGGTATTTTGTATGTTATTTGAATTTGTGATGCAATTCTTGTACAGGTACATACTCCTGATCTGTACAGAAATAAAACTCAAATTCAATGGAAATATTTCAATGCACGGTAGGGATTACACATGATCTGACAATATGTGGTAAGGCCTTTACTGCTCTGCAATGGTTTGTTGTTGAAATTTTGCAATCTTCTCCAGTTGTTTACTTTGTACTCGTTTTCTTACTGAAAAAGTAACCGATATTTGGCAACCAATTGTCAATCAGACTAAACTGTGCCAATTTTTGGTGTCTGGTACGGCAAATCTCATTGGTAACCTTTTTTTTTTTTTTGAGACCACAGAGGCGGATGCTTCTTGGTTATGGTGATATGAGAACTCCAGTTCAGAGGCGAATGCTTCTTGGTTATGGTGATATGAGAACTCCAAGTTGTGTAAATTCTTGAAAATTTTCTGACTGATTACTTCTTGAATTTAGACTTTCCGTTGATATATGTGTCATCTGGGCCTCAGGCTCACCCACAGGCACACACACAACACACATGAGCTGGTGGTAGAAAATGATGAACACAGTGCTCATGCACACAAAAGAGCACTCTGACTTTGGTGCTCCTGAACCAGCTTGGGTCTCTTTTCATTTATTGTGCAACATAAGTCTTTCCAAGTACTAAGCATGGTATTCGGCTACTTTTACCATTACCTGCTACTATTGCCATCCTTCGGCTATTACAACTAATATGGTGATGTAGTCAGCAGGGCACAAAAGACATGGTCGGTATGGTAGTAAGCTATGGAGAACTAGCTCCTAACTAGGAACAATCAAAGCAAGAGCAGGATGATTAGTATCAACAATCTGAACAGGTCCACAGCCTTGAGGAGTCCGCGAAAGCCAAAGAAGCCAGTGTAGATGGAACCATTGTTCAGGGCCGTGAAGCAAGAGCTCGTGCAATTGGTCTGATAAATGCAAATCGTTATTCCCAGCTGGTTTCTAGTTTCAACTTTGTTGCAATACTGTGGGCAATCTTTCTACAAGCACATCACCTAGCAGCATTTCACTACCACTATGAATATTTCAGTAAAAGTGCTATATGCAAGGCTTGATTTAGTTTAGTGCCCCTGTATGATCTCATCTCTATTAGCATAGCATGCACATATATTTTGTTTCCTTCTACCTGTCTTTCAAGGATGAAGGCAAGTACAAGTTAGCAAGATATCCGTATTATGAAAGTACTTCTAAGGTAGTGTTTGGTTTGCCTCCTGTAACGTAATTGAATTACGGAGTGTTAAATGATTACGTTACGAGCGTTCGGTTTCCGTATAGGAGGTAATCAGTCCCCCCGTAATCAGATTACATGCTATGCAAATTTGATACACCCCGCTGTCCACTGTAATCACTTCCCAGTGCCCCACCTTGCCATGTGAAACCGTTACAGTGCTGAACCAAACAATGCTGTTATTGCTCATTCCAGCAGCAATCATCCAGTAAATTGATTTCATTATCATTTACATTACCATTGTTCCAACAAAACACTACCTAAGTTCTAATGGTAATCCATTGATAATGTACTTGAATGTTTCAATCTAAATAGTTTCAAACCCAGTGAATGGCATTTCTGCAAAATTTGATCATGCGCTTTATAAAGTTAGTTTGTGTTATCTGCTTTAGCTCCAATCCTGACCGACCTGACCAATCATCATGCACGAGTCTATGTCTGGTGGACTACTTGTCTGGTATTCCTAATGTACGGTGTTTGGATTTAGCTAGCCTTGCAGATATTGCATATGTATGTCCAAACGCCATTGATGCATTTTTTTATAATGGACGTCAGCTTTATTAAATTTAACAGCAAGAGACAAGCTGGATTACAGTGAGGCACCGTTCCTTTCCGTGGATTTAAAAAGCGCAGAGAAGTTCAGCTGCGCGAGCGCCGTCCAGTGTGCCAATCCAACCGCTACGGAAGCATCTGAAACCCTGTTGCGCGGATGTCACACGCGCCTCCCGCGGAAGAAAACGGAGCCTGAGTCCCCAATTACACGGGCTTGGGGATTGAAAGGCTTCCAAGATCGGGCAAACCCCATGCTGATAGTTTGAACACATAAATCTGGGTTGGGAGATGATAGATTGTCCTGCTCTTTTTGCCTGATTGTGGGCTACAGTATTATGAAGTCTTCCTATCTTCTCGATGGTGCAGGATCCGAAGTTTCCCTAGGAGGTGATATCCGCTAACACCGGCCTGAGAAGCCAGACAGGTGCATTGTAGACAGGCCTTACTTCATTGAGTGCTGTGATCAATTTTTGATTGTCGGAGTAGATGGTGCATGTCTGCAACTGCATTGACTTGTATGGCCAGAAGGATGGCTTGTGCTTTGGCCTGAATGGTGCTTGACACTTGAGTGGCTTGAGCTTGAATTTTAACCCTGAAATCAACACCCTGAAACCTTCCTTTGAGGTACAAGCTGAGGCATGTTGTGTTTGTTCTTGTATGAATCTGTTGAGGGATAAATGAAGCATCAGACCAAGGAAACACATTGGGTGTGAGTTACATTTATAGGCTCATTGACAGTAATAGACACCTGTTTGTTATGGGTGGCATTCATCTGTTGTTGAAGATTTAGCAGAATCGCATGGTTATTTAGGTCTGCCCTTACATTCATATGTATTTGTTGAGCTGTCCAAGTTTTGTTATTAAATCTTTTATCATTCCTAGTTTTCCAAATATACCTATAGAGTGGAGACTGTTTGCTGAAGATGAATACTAGAATTACTATAAGAAATGATGGAGCAAACATCATTTTGAAGGTTTGGATGAAGCTGGACTAAAGTATATGTTCTAATAGTGGGGGAGGTTGAGAACCAAGTTGCTGTTGGAAGAGCACAAGTAAAAAAACAAGTGTAAATCATCCTCCACCTGATTGCATGTTCTGCATTTGTCATCGTCTTTCCACCATATGATGCTTATGGCTTGCTCCAGGCTCCGGCTCTGGGCCACTCGCTTGACTGCCCATGCGGCCATGATGCCCCTTAAGCTTCTACTTTAATGGTTCATCTTATTTAAAAAAAATATTCAAACATATAGAAATATAAATTATACTCAAACTAATGGTAAATCAAATGACAACAAAATTAAATGATAACATTTTTTTGAAAAAAAAAAGTTAACCTTGTCGTACATTTGTGAATAAGAGAGTACTATTTTTAGAGCCACTCTCTATTGTCTGATCTAGACACTGGAATGGAACTGTCCAAATAATAGTTCAACCATAATGGAATGTGTCTGATTGATGGTCACTGTGAGAGCAAATGCTCAATCAATCTATGGTCGAAAGAATCTTCATCAACACCGTCATACGCCGTGCCTTCTTTGGTTCATGTAGTAACATTTACGATGCAATCATGGCATCGTTTCCACGCTTCTTTCTCAAGCAGGAAGGGATGCATGTAGCCTTTTATTCCTTGTGATGAGAAGATCCGGTTCATGACTGCTTAATCACAAATGATGGTGTCTAGTTCCATCAAGAGCGTTATATTGACCCAATAGCAAACGCTTCGTCCTTGTTCGACGGGTGCGTATATCAGGACTCAAAGAGTCCCTTCCAAAAAAAAAAAGGGACTCAAAGAGTCAAGAGAATGCTGGTCTGCTGGAGAAGCGCCCAGATTCGCCTGTTGGCTGTTGGAGACTGTTTCTGTACCGTGGTCAATTGATACAGACTACTCGTGCAGGAGAGAGTTACAGTAGATTTGACATAAAACTCGTAGCCACTGCAAGAGCCTGCAATGCTCTTCCAACTGCCAGCACCTGCAGGATAGATAATGGTGATTATTTCCTGGGCACAAAGTCCAACAGTGAAAAGAAAGTAGGGTTTGGCTTTTATAAGATAAAATTATCTAGATTCTTATTATTTATAGAAAACCAAACATCCAAGCTTAGGTCATGTATCGATCCATCTAGATTATGCAATTTGAATTTTAAAATCTAGGATTGGTCAGTTTCTGAGATTCCACGATCTATATAGAGAGTGAATTGTAAAATCTAATTGTAGTGTTTGGATGAAAAGCTAGATTTCAGAATTTGGATTATGCAATCTGAGATGATCCATATGCGGTCTTAGGTTGAATCCAGCAGTTTTCTCGTTCTTCCATTCTCTATCACTATTCTAACTACATCATTTTCTATCTACAATATATGTAAAATAGTAATATAACCGATATTTAATTTTAAAATTCCCATTCGGTGGCACAGGATTCAGGCTTAAACCATATGTTTATCGGTGCCCTCTTCAAACAGCGGCAATCCATCTTTTCATAGCAGCAGGGAGGAGGCAAGCCAGCGGCGCCTACATCTACTACTACATGCCTCTTGGTCCTTTGCCTGCCTCCTTGCACTGCATTCCATCAGGACTGCATTGCATCACCTCTGTCCAGACTACAGAAACGTGCAGATGTGCAGGCGTTGCAGAAACGTGCGTAGACCGCGATCAAACTTAAGTGATGCATCGCTTCTTGTTTCTTCCTCAAATCTCACTTGCAGGACAATAACAGTACTAAACAGGATCTGCTTCTTCAGTTCTGAGGCATACCGTTGGCCGTTGAAGCTAGGTTGAGGTTTATAGGATGACCTCATTTCTCATTCAATATTACTAATTAGCTAGTTAAAAATGGTAATGAATCAACTCATTCTATTCCGTAAACCAAACAAAAATTTTAAAAAGTGAGAAAATGATGCACTTGTCTACTCCTTAGATCACACCCTCTTTAATTTTCTTTCTCACGAGTCACAATTATCACCTGACGAAGATCTATAGAACGCTGTAAGTCACTGTTTTCCATCGAGCAAGTTTTGCATTTAGCGTTATAGGCGGATGATAGTCAGAGAAACGGGTGTGCATTTGCATAACTTTTTCTCCCGTTTCTCCACACGCTCACACTATGTATATACATATACACAAACCGATGCATTGTTTATCTTATCTTGTCCTGTCGACCGTGCAAAATGCACGTACACAATCATTTAGTTACAATGATGCACTCAGCCTAACAGTAGCATGCACAATTCATGTTGCAAACTTGCAACCTGTATCTAGTGCAATCGAATGCATGCACTACCGCAGAACAGAGACGCTTCATGGCTCTCACGAGAGGTCGAGAGTGGCCAGTTATTAGTAGGTGTTGGGTGTTCCTGGGACACTCACTCAACAGCTCAGGTGCACCACCTGATGAGTTGGGCAAGACAAAGACCCCACATTGGCCTACACGTGAATTCAATCAATGGCAGGTGTCAGGACTGAGGAGTGAAAATTGGATCTGGGTTTCCGTTGGCTCCGGTCTCTGACGAATGGTGAGCCGGTCAAGGCCGTCCAAGCCTCCTCCTCTCGGGCTGCTCACCAACGACCCTCCGCCGTACGTTTGCACACGGCCTCTTGGTCTCGCTGGCGACACACGGAGTCCACTGCAGCCAGCTCCGTTGTTGGCGCTCCACTGTTTACAGCGGCGGCCGCAGGCCCGCAGCTCCGCCCGTACCGCTGGCCGGCCCGCCCGGCCGCTCCCGCTGCGGCACCGGCGCCAGTGGTGGGCACTGCTGCTGCTCGCCTGCTTGGCAGCTGCACATTGCTTCGAGCCTCCTGGGCTGGCTGGCACTGCACTGCAGGCACCGTCAGAGATCTGATCTGGACTTCACCTCACATTGCTTCGAGCCTAGGCCCTAGATATATCTGCCCTGTGCTTTGCCCTCTTTGCTTCGGCCTCATCAGCCATCAGTGCTCACTAGCTTTGCTTCAATGCTTCACCAGTTCACCTTCTCGAGCCAGCCAGCCATCCCCGCAGCTTCCAAAGCGAGCTCGAGTGGTTCTTACTATAAGTAGGCGTGGTCACCCTCTCTTTCCCACCTGCCGAAACCCATTCGCCGCACACGCACACGCAGCGCGCGTAGTGCTCTCTCGACAGCTCTAGCCAGACAACTCCGGCCATGAGGCCAGCGTCGTCGGCCGCGCCTGCCCTCGTCATCACGGGCGCCGTGTTCTTGCTTGCCTTTCTCGGCATGGCTCTCCAGGCCGCCTGCCGGCCTCCACCCCTGCGGGTACGTTACGCGCCGTCCACCTCTCGCATCGCTTCTCTAAGTTCCAACTGCCGCGCCTGTCGCGCCGGCGGCGTTGCAGTGTGCGCCGTGTATGTAACTAACGCGCCGCGCGTGTCTGCTGCCGATGATCCGCAGGGCGGCGGCGGCGGCGGGGAGGGGGAGGAGAAGGTGCGGCTGGGATCGAGCCCGCCGAGCTGCCGCGGCAAGTGCTACGAGTGCAGCCCGTGCACGGCCGTGCAGGTGCCCACGCTGTGGTCGTCGGCGGCGGGGCCTCGGCCTCGCGGCGACCGGGTCGCCACGCTCTCCAACTACAAGCCCGTCGGGTGGAAGTGCCAGTGCCGCGACCGCCTCTACGAGCCCTGACCCGACGATCGACGAATTTTGCACGCGCGCCGTCGGCCGGTCGTGCGTCGGCGTCGGCGGCGCGCGCGCTCTCGCCGGCTCCGGCTAGATTTGTTTGGGATACTCTTCGTTCTCCTTTCGCTTTCGATTGGTCTCTCCTTGTTGTCCTGGAATCTAGCGGTCGGGGTTCCATCATGTACATGTCGGGTAGTGCGTACGTGTTCGTGGTCCACGGGATCGTCATGTTTTAATGCTGGCAGCTTTGGCCCCCTGAGGAGTGAATAGCTAGTGACGGCAGTTATATATGGTGTTTTCGGCACTGTACACACAAGTTAGCAGTTTTTTTTTTGTTGAAGAAAATGAATTAGCCCCGTGTATTAGTGTAGTACCATTACTTCTGCGTGACCTAAAGATTGCGGGATTTTTTTATAAATACTATATTTTTCTATATGAAATTGAACTTTTTCTGTGAAATTTTGTATAAAATTATTGTGAAAATTCTACATCCAAAAGATTATATAGAGTATTTAAGTTTTGAGTTTCCAGAAGCGGGAGAAGTAGGAGTATTTCGTCAACCAACTTATTATTGCATATGTCGGACGGTGCTAGGAAACAATCATGCATACATATGGTGATATGGACACCGGTCGGGTCCCAAATGATGATTCTTCATCTTGGCTGGCTAGAACAGTAGAAGTTTTTCCAGTATTCACAGATAACTGCGTGCCTGCGTTTCACGGTGTTTCAGCAACCGCGGGCTCCTACTAAAGAACATGGGCATCCAGAATCATAACGTGGATTGCGGGTTTTTCTTCTCATAAAAAGTTCATTTTAACTATCAAACTATGTCGTCTATACCCGAATTTAACCATCAAATATTAAACTGAACATCTTTGATCGTCTAACCGTTGAAATCGGACATATTTAATGCCAGTCCTCTTTGGCGGGCGCTCGCTCAACGAGCGGTCAGAGTGCGCAGCTTCCTTTATAAAATATATTTTCCCTGTTATTTTATTTTATTTTTCTTCTTTCCCAGAATATATATCTGCTATATATGTAATAAATATAATTTCTTCTTTTTTCTTAAAAGTTTGCACTCGGTAGTCTATATGCATATGATTCGAAAAAATATTTAGAATAGAAATTTATTTCTCAAAAATTACATATATACTATGTTTTTATACATCGAAAGGTAGGAAACTATGTGTGCCAAAAATTATGATCATAAGTTATTATGCTAAGTTATGTTTATAAGTTTAAAGTTGTTGAAGAGCGAAAATTTTACATAAAAAGTTATGATAAAAGTTATTATGATAACTTGTCTAGAAAAAAAAATGTTTCAAGAATTAAATCGAGAAGTTATGACTATTAAACATTAAACACGTTCATAAGGTATGACTATTAATTATGATAACATGTATAAGTACAATGTATGTATATAACTTATGTAACCTTCCGTCCATATATAATATGTATAAATTTACAAAAGAAAAAAGGAGTAAGCATGAGCCGTCCTTGAAACTTGGCAAGATATGTCATCTGGGTCTTGAACTTAGGATATCAGGAATCCTGATCCCTAAACTTGGTTTCCTGGTACAATCTAGGTCCAAAACCGTTTTTGCACTATCTCCAAAAGTGGTTTCAGATTTAGGGTACACGTGAGGCCCACATGTATGGTCTAGATCTTCGTCCCATTTCTTCCACGTATATAACGTGTGGGACTCAAGCGTAAGTAAGAAAATTATTTTTATTTTTCACCCTGTCTGCTGTCTCTCTTCTTGCCACTGACACGTCAGTTTTCCATTATTTCCTCACTATGGTCTGTCTAAGTTTGGAATGTTTTGGGAGAGTTGTATTTAAATATAAGTGTGTGGAAAGAAGATATTCATGTACCGAATCTTGATTTAGGCATTACCTCCTAGTTCCTCCCATTGGTGACTCTTGCTGGGTTTCAATTGTAACCTACCCCAACTTGCTTGGGACTGAAAGGCTTGGTTGTTGTTGTTGTTGTTGTTGTTGCAGCAAATGGGCTCCACACGTCATAGATGTGGAAAATAGAAAAATAAGGAGCTTATATGTGTGCCTTACATGTACCCTAGATCCGAAACCACTTTTGGAGGGAGCACAAGAATGCTTTTAGACCTAAATGACACCCAAACCCAAGTTTAAGGGCCCAAACGCATTTTTCCAAATTTGAATACCGTCTGTGCATTGGCATGGGGAAAGTTGTTGGCAGAAAGCGGAAAAAACTAGGAACAGGAGGGAATGTGGTATGTGGGGAGAGAGTACATAGATTATATTTTAACAAAAAATTGCATTGTTTTTATTTTTCTGATTAAAAATGAGTTGGCATGATTTTTTAGTGATCATTAAG
The DNA here is from genome assembly GCA_030272315.1 of Paspalum vaginatum. Classification (NCBI taxonomy): domain Eukaryota; kingdom Viridiplantae; phylum Streptophyta; class Magnoliopsida; order Poales; family Poaceae; genus Paspalum; species Paspalum vaginatum. Next base: position 38,226,466 of record CM059018.1, read on the forward strand.
TCATTTTTTGTTTATTTTTAAAAGTAAACAACCACATTTTGAAACCATCTGATGGACAAAATATTCTATTTTGAATAGTTAGACGATCAAAGACACATCATTTTAATGTTGAATGGTCAATTTTTGACTTAGACGATGGTTGAATAGTCAAAAGACGTTTGCTTTTTTTTTCTTGAAATCTATTTCTTTTGTTCAAAATGAAACTATGCTTATCTCGAGCTAGCACCGACTGTCAACCTATCCAAAGTTTGATCAGTGCCCATCCTTGGCTTGGCGCCTCTACTCCGTCGATGCTTTCTTTGTTGACAACAACACATAAATCATGTGCCGGAGCGTGGAGTCTAGATGAGCGTCGCGTGCTGTTGTTAGCTCAAATGGAGATCGTTGCGTTTGGTATGCTGCCCTTAGTCCTGCTTGCACTTACGTGGCAGATGGCCACAAAGCCGCAAGGCAATGGAGCTGTGTAGCCACGAGGGGTGGGTTGGATGCGCAATGGCCTATGTGTTCGGACGAGTATGTTGTTTTTATATCTGTGGTGCTTGTGGTGCTGGTCGACGATAAATAATTGTTGTTAGTTGTATTACCCTACATCGTGTTGGGTTTTGAGGCGTCTTCCTTTCCTTTGTTATCGCCTGTGTCGCTGATTGTAACCCATGATCTGCCAACAACTCAATCAACGCATGCAGGTGGGGATCCTCTCCCCTCGTTGGCCGTAAAATGACCGTTAAAAAAAAAAGACTAGTGGACTGGTGCAGTGTGCACACAGCACACCGTAGGAAACCGTCTTCCATCGCAGCAGAGTTGGGCCGCGGCCTGTGAAGCTCTGTTGCCCAACCCAACAGGTTACGCGTAACTTTACAGCCCAAAAATTCACAAGCGAGAAGCCGCCGTTTCAAGCGCCCCACGTCGCCCTCCGTCGTCTTCCAATTTCCAGTTCAACTCACATATTCAACGGACGCCTGGGCTCCGCCTCCCTCATCACTCATCAGTGTGGGCGCCCAACAACCACCCTGATACGCCGCAAGTCTCCTCGGCGAGCGACACGCACGCTCGTACTGGTCCACCGCCGCCGCCGCCCCCCTCACCCCGCCCGAGTCCGCGCAGTACGCGCGGCCGCGCCCCGTGGAGAGCAGCCAATGGCGACGGAGCTGCTCCCCTTGGTGGACCTCCGGTCGCTGTCGCCGTCCGACCTGGACGCGCTCGCCGCCGCCTCCACGCACGCCCTCGCTCCGCAGAGCTGCCCCGACGCGGACCCCCTTCCGCCCCTCAAGATCGACCGCGCCACCTTCAACGAGAGCGCGGGTTCCCGGAAGCAGACCTTCTCCCGCCTCCGCCTCGGCGCCGCCGCATCCTCCTCGTCCCCGCCCGCCCGCTCCACCTCCGCCCAGCGGCACGACCCCGATAGAGACCTCGTCGCATACCACCTCCGCGCCCTCTTCTTCCCCGATGACCCCTCGCCCCCGCCCCCTCCCGAGCCCCAAACCCTAGCCCTAGCCCTAGACGAGCCCTCCTCCTCCCCTTCGCCGGCTCCCGACCCCGACCTGGAGACGACGAACGCGAAGGGGATCTCCGTTGACCTGTTGAGGCTTGCGGGGATGGTGGAGCCGTACGACGCGGAGCTGCGGAGGCGAACGGCCGGGATGGCTTCCGAGGCCGAGCTGCAGGGGTACATCGCTAGTGTGGCGGGGAGGTGGGTGAGCCAGAGGCAGCGACGGAAGTTTGTGGACGCCTCATTCTTCGGGGATCACCTACCTCGCGGGTGGAAGCTGCAGCTCGGGCTTAAGCGGAAGGCGAGATCCATCTGGGTGCACTGCTTCAGCTACATGAGGTTCGCCGCTTGCCCTGTTATTCTTTCTCGACAAAAGATTATGTATTAGTTTTAGGGAATGGAACTTGCCAGAGTTATGTAAGAACCTTGCTAGTGCTCCGTACTTGCTATGATGCTACTTATTCAGTGATGCTGCAGTAGTCTATGTATGGCGAATTATGCAAAAGGTAAGTGGGGATGGATTGGGTTTTTGAAATACACATGATACCTCTGGCAGACAATGTTATCAGTTGATTCTGCTTATCCTTGATAATTGTCAGGTGTGGATGCTTCTGTTTGTGATTAGGGCTCTCAGCATGGTCTCGTATTTGTCTATCAAATTCCTGCTTCATGTATGGGGATATGTTTTAGATGTTAATAACGTTATTAGATTGCTGAGATGAGATGTTTGTTAAGTATAATGCTCGATTTTTTGGGGTGCAAAGGCATGCTTGATACTTTTGATGCTATAGCAGCATTCCATGCTGTTGTTTAAGCAACCAACATTGTCTATGCCTTTTTGATAACATGCACCTGTGCTTTGCAAACTATGTTTGAATGTACTCTTTCACGCATGCATGCTTGCATGGTATGTGCACTACAGAAAACGCTACCTGCCCACGGGTTAGGTCTAGGCAATTGGCTTGTTCAGTTTGATCGGAGGAGGGAAACTTCGGCTTGGCAAAATTGACAACCGATCAGTGCAAGCCATTGTTTTTAAGGTGTCGACTAGGCGATGACTAGGCATCCAGGTGACAAAATTTTCTGGCGAAATTGGCTGCTGGACACAAAAAACTACGTCGGGATTTGCTAGTGGACACCTCACGAAGTCACGATTGGAAATATGCTGGTGGACACGACTGCACTTTGCCAATTTGCTGGTAGACACAGTGACGATTATTTTATTCATTTCTGGGTGGGAAGGGGAGAGAAAGGTTGGGAAATGTCGTTTTTGCCCTTGGCCCCACATGTCATGGCTTTCTTCCTCCTCCAGCTCTGCCTCCCGTCCCCGCCAACTGCTGCCTGTCGCCGCTAGGCTGCGGAGCAGCCGCCCGCGAGGGCTGCTCCAGCCCCGCCCCGACGAACGCACGGGAGGGGCGCGTCGGCCCACGGCGTCGCGGAGCAGCCGCGAGCGAGGGCCTATCTGGCCACGGCGGCGACGTGCCGTCCCCGCGCGAGCGCGTGGGCACCATGGCCGCGACGCGGGGGAGCGGGACACACCAGATGCCTTGGCCGCTGCGCGAGAGCGAGCCAGCCGGCTGCGGCGCGCCGGAGCTGGCGCACCAAACGGCATGGCCACGACGCGAGGCCAAGGCGCCATGGCCGCAGCGCACCGGACTCCATGGTCGCGGCGCGGCCTCCCGCGCCGGCTCGTGGCGTCACAGAGTGGCTGTGCGCGAGGGCCACGCTGGCCCCGCGTGACCGTGAGGCGCCATGGCCGCGGCGCGGGGGAGCGGGCCGCACCGGACGTCATGGAGGCCACAGTGGGAGAGGAGGTCGGCGGGGCCGCTCGGGCGGAAGGAGGAAGCTGGAGACCGGTGGCGCAGCCCCGCGCGAGCGGAGGCAGGCGACGGCGAGGCGAAAGCCGGGGGTGCGGCCTTGTGCGGGGGGAGGATGGGGAAAAATGGAAGGAAGGGGATGATGTGGGGCCAAGGGCAAAAACGACATTTCCTAGCCTTTTCTCCCTTTTCCACCCAGAAATGAATATAATAATCGCGGTTGTGTCCATCAGCAAATTGGCAAGGTGCAGTCGTGTCCACCCGCATATTTTGAATCATGAGGCATCCAGCGGCATATTTCGCAATCGATTTGTGTCCAGCAGCCAATTTTGCCAAATCTTCTAGGCGTCCGCCATCGCCACACCAAAATCAGGGAGGAAGAGAAGAACTAGGTGCCAGTGGCTAGAGCAAGGGCGGAAGTGGAACAAGCAAGGGGTCGGCGGCGGCGCGTGGGCTTGGCGACGGCGCGCAGGCTGCGTCCCGCGGGGCCGGCGGCGGCGTCGGGCGAAGGAGCGAGGGCCACGGCGTGCGGGTCCGGCGGCGTCCCGTGGCCTCGAAGGGGCTTGGCGACGGCGTGAGCAGAGGCTGGCGCGAAGGGAGAGCTCCTGATGGGAGCCTCTGTCCTTATCTGTACTGTGACCTAGAAGATTTATGTGGGCTAGGCCATTTGCTTAAGCGTTTTCTCCTTTTTCTTTTCCCTTCTTCTCTCCTCCTCCCTGCTGCTATTGTGTTATTTCTTAGGATGGTAAGGCGTCGCCTTGCCTCGCCTAGGCGTCCAGGAGGTGGTGGCTCGCTGTGCCTCGCCTTACCGCCTTAAGAACCATGGTGCAAGCTAGAATGAAAAACCGACGACTTCGGTTTCGGTCTATCTTGAGCACCCAAGCATATAAGGAGACAACACAAGTAGCAGCTAAATATATTGATCTCATAGCTTCACACCATAAGATCACACACTCACTGGTGCTTAACCAAGCACTACTGGCTTACTTCTACCACACAGCTTACTACAGCCATACACACTAGTTTCTACATTTTCTATGTCCAACCTGCTACAGTCATACCTAAACAGCACAGCTCATCCTTTGCTGTATTCTCAATCTAGACCAAAAACAAACTTTGCCTCTTTTCTGTCTACTGCCATAAACATAACGATCATGGACGGGACATCTAGTGGGTGTTTGGCTCCCTTGCCAGCTTGCTTTGCCAAGCCAGCGAATCCTTGCCCAGCTAGGTGAGCTGCACGGCTCTCCCATAGGAGCAAGGTTTGACCTTGCTAGCACAAGCACCAAGCAGCGAATCCTCGTGGCTGCCGCCGTGCCCACCTCGCCGCCCACCACCACACCCACCTCCTACCTGCTCCCTCTCTCCTGCCCTCTCCTCACTCCCCCACTTCTCTCCTCAACTGGGCGAGGCACATAGAGCATGCGGAGGGAGGTGACGAGCGGGTGCTCGGCCATGGCGGTAGCGTGGGGTGTCAAGGCTGCGTGGGCGAGGGCTCCTTTAAGGATGGAGTTGAGGAAAGGATGGCATCAAGGAGAGGACGGAGCGCGGTGGCGGAGCTGGAGGGAGGGAGTAGCAAGGCGGCACAGTTTGAGGAGGGAAGAGGCATGGCGGCAACGGAGCTGGAGGAAAGGAGGGGGTAGGTCGCCCATCTCGCCGGTCGCCGCCGCCGCGCACTGCCACTGCGTGCGCCCGCCGTCGTACACGTGCCTAACCTCCATGCATCAGCCTCTCCTACCCTGCACACCTGCCGCACTGGCTACCCTATGCACCCACCTCGTCGGTTGGCGCAGCTGCGCGTGGCCGCCTCACCGGCCGCAGCGGTCTTCTACCCTCTGCGAGTCAACGCCCTGTGCGCCTGTGCAAGCTGTAGGAAGGGTTAGGTGGCGAGACAGGCATGGTGGCGGTGGGCCGCGAGGCAGGCATGCGATGGCGAGCAGCGATGCGCATGAGAGAAGAGATACATAGGCTGACATGTAGGACCCACATGTCAGCTCTAGGCTGTAGGGTGAAACCACCATCTGTTTGGACCAAAATGAGACCCAAAACAAGTTTATGGACTGGTATGACACGCTTTATGAGTTTATGGACCGGCATGACACATCCATGCAAGTTTAAGGACCGGATATGAATTTTACTTGATATTTTGGTTGGTAGTTTGATATATTAAATGAATGCTTTGCAATGTGTATTATGTGCTGCTCCGCTGATGCACTTTGAAAATGCATGTCATTTTGATTTGAATGTTTTGCATGTCTCTTTGTTATATATGACTCTTTCATATAGCTAATGTGCATGCCATACTTTCCAGCCCCAAGGGAAATCAATTTTCTACTTGCAAGGAAGTTTCTGCATACCTCATGTCACTTCTTGGGTATCCAGAGGTCAAATCTGTCACTAATAATTATGAAAACACAGGACAACTGTACTTGTGTGCTAATGATGGTGGTGATAATGTAAGTTTAAAGTGTATGAACTTAATTTTGTATATTTAAATTCACTTATTTAATTTATAGATTTTGTAACAGGTTTTGGGCTGTCAAGATCAAATTGGTCCAAGCGTGGACAAGCCAAATGCACTTTCAGCTGCTTCTCTTACTTTTGCCAGCTATTCCAATGACTCAAAGGATGAGAATGAAAGGAATGCAGACAGCGCAAATGCTTATGAATGCCAGACATGCAATTTGACCTTTTGTGACCGAACTGCATATATGCAGCACCATTTGTCATATCATGAAATGAGTGCTAAGAGGCGCAGGACTGGTAACAAGTTTGGTGAGCCAGTAATAGGCAAAGATGGGATGTTTGAATGCCCTGTTTGTCATAAGACCTTTGCAGAAGAATCACGGTACTTCGGCCATGTTGGAGCTCATGCAAGGTATGGAGGGTGGACTCCTGAAGCATTCTTGGACAAGGCTAATTCTGGGAGGGCAACTAATGATTCGTTGGCAGCAATTTCATTTAGCCTTCAGGAATTGACCGAGTCACCTGGACAGAACAACAAGGTTTCTGGTGGTGAAGCAGGCTTTCAGCACCACAGTCGTTCTAATGAACATGGTGAAAATAACTCTACAGTTACCGAGCTTTTTAGTACAAATTGTTCAGATAATTCCATTAGGCCAAATAAAGCTTGGAGTAGGCCTGGAGAGATTCCTCCCATTCCAAGTGTATGTAGATATACAAATTATAAAGGTCATACTGATGCAGCAATGCTTGAAAGAGCTTCAAACTCCAATAGTCAGTCCGTTAACAACATGAATGGCTTTGCTGGAGTGGCTATTTTTAATAATCAACCAGGAAGTAGCCATGTTGTCGGACCTACTGCCTTTGGAACAACCAATCATTATCAGGACCAGATTATTGATCATGGCATGACTACTCCGAAGCATGTGAACAGTAACAATGTGAAAGCAAGAGATGTCAACCTTAATTCATGTCTAGATACAATATCTTTCCCTATTGCTAGTGCAAATAATGAGACATCAGCTGCCCTTAATGAAGCTAACCAGTCATCTTTTTCTGCAAAATGTTTTAGTGGCAGTTTTAATAACAACGATGGCGTGTCTTCCTGTTCTGGACCAACCGATAAAATATCTAGTTCCCTTGGCACAGCAAACAAAGCCTCTGCTGTTGCCTCCAGATGTCTTGATGCAAGCTATGGACCTTACAGCGACGATTATGGTGCTATTAAAGCTAACCCTTTTGCCAACAAGAATAATATTGCGGTGTATCAGTATAATTTGGGCATGCGACTTGTCTATCCTGTAGCAACTAAGGCAGATTGTTTTGCTTCCGGTTCAGTGCAGAAAAGAAACAGTGATGAAGAACTTACATCCAATACCAAGGAACACAATCAACGCAATGATAATGTCGAGAGAAGAACAAGTAAAGAAGCAGGACTTCGCAGTGAAGCTTATAATAGTGGTGTCTTTAGTGAGGGTACCACAGAAAAGGGTTTTGCACAGTTCAATAACAGCTTTACTCACATAAAGCCCAATGCTTCTAGCCGCAGTTCACTACCTGAATCAAACACACCGACAACTGGTAACTTTATCAAGGGAAGTGGAAGTGATAACTACTGCATGAATCGTTCTTTAGTTAATAGAGGTGATGCCAACTTCACAACAGGCTCATTTGTCAATCGACCCATCAACAACGATGAACAAAATGTACCTATGCTTGAGGTGATGGGAAAGTCGAATAATGAGATGCAAAACCACTATAATGTTCATACTCCTGGTTGTGAGCCCCGTGCTGCTAGTGCTAGCCGGAGTGCCAATGGTCGTGTATCTATGCCGGCCAATTTTGGTACCATGTCCGCTGCAGCTGAATCTATTTGTGATGTTCCAATGACCAGCACATCCCAAGATCAGGTAAAATTGGCAAGATATCTAGGCTTTCTTAATTCTTGCTTTCTTTAGCATTGGGTTGACCATTTTTAAAGATCTAGAGGTGCATGATGATATCTGTATCCACTTAAATCTCTATTCCACTTAGAACTTGTTAGACCCCCTTTGGAATGGAGGAAGAATAGAAAAAATTTCGATTCCTGTTGGAAAATTTCTATAGAGCTTTTGGAACAAAGAATTGAGTACGATGGATTCTTTTGAAATTCCAATGGAATGAGCTATTTCATAGGAATTCTGGAGGAAAATGAGCATGAGCTCCGACCATCCAGTCAGCCAGCGGCGCTCGCCTTGCTAGAAGGTAGTCAGTCACCTGACTGGGTGTTTAAGCCATGGTGTGTCAGCAGGCACAAAGGGCCCAGCGCACTGTCGTCGCCCTTTCCCGCGCACATCTACTGGAGCTTCTTTGCGCAACCCTGTGCTCTCCCTCCTGCGCCTCCGCCTCCTGCCCATCCTCGTCTCTCCCTCCCTTACCTACAGAGGAGCAGCAGGCACCAGCGGCTGGGCAGTGCAGCAGCAGAGGGCAGAGCAGAGGCAGGCAGAAGCAGAGCTGCAGTCAGCAGTCAACAGAAACTCTAGTTTATTTGCTTGTTTTGGGCATATATTGATATTTTAGTGCTGATATTGCTGTATTTTACTGAAGAATTAGGCTTCTAATTGTTGCCTAGGCGGCCAGGCACCTGGCTAGCGACTTGCCTCACCGGGGCGGGGGGGCGCCGTGATTTTTTTCTATCGAACACGCAGGAGAGCTGTAGTATCATTTATATTAAGAAGAAAAGCGGGTACAAAGAAAACCCGAACACCCCAACACACACACACACTCTCTCTCTAGCACAACGACATATGCGCCTGTGACAAAAATTCGACCAAACCATGAAGTACTCAACTCCAGCACCCGGGCAGTGGCTCCAACCTCATGTTTTGTTTTCCTTTAAGTCTTAGGATTTCTGTGTTGTTCCTACGTAGCATCCAGAAGCTTCTTTGAAAATTTCGTGCCTTCTAGATTTGTATATGATTCCCATTGCATTGATATGCTCCAATCCTGTGGTTTTCTTATTCCTATATTTTCAGAATCCTGCATTCTGGATAGACCTTAGTGTTTATTTCTTTTCTTATATGTGGATTTATGATTGGATAAGACTGGTAAACTGGTTGCAATGTAGTGTAGAAGCGTTTTGACAACAAAGAAATACTTTGATTTGCATCTTGTCAGTGTAGCATGCCAATCAAATAATGCATTTTGTTGTTCGATGGTTGACTTCTAGTTTAGCACTAAAATTGTTTCTACTTACTTGATTGAACTTGAGTCTTGCTACATGTAGTCACTTTGTCTGAACAGTGTATGACCAGAAAAGGATGTTTTAAGCAGCACCAAAGCCTGGCCAGCAGCAAGGCTTAGCTGTACACTGATGGACAGACCCTTCGTATTGAAGGCGTTCTCACTAAATTTCAGTTGTTTCCTGGTGTCCTTTGTGTTGGTTCAAATTTGATTTATTCTCCATTCGTTGGTATTATAGTTAATTACTAAAAGCAGAGTACTTGTATCTATTTGTGAAACCTGGAAAAAGGCGCATTACTATGTGCATTATACATTCTTTTTCTTCCTATGACACCTTATTTGACTTGTTGCTACCAACAATACCATGGCTTTTTAGTACAATGTGTCATGAAGCATATTTGTCTGCTATGAATCACTTGTTGCTACGTTTCAAGAAATTTAGACAGGCTTGTGGCACAGATGTTATGAAACAGATTTGGCTTTAAGAACCAAACGTAAGGTCTGATTTGGTTCTTATATTTGGATGCACCTTATGTATTTTGTGTAATTGTACCCCGCTTGAACTGGTTATCTTTGAACTGAGCCAGCTCTTTGGTCTCATTTTTTATTACTAAAAATGGCTTTGGGCTGCACTCATACTAAACTATTAGTAATTATATCGTGCTAGTAGCCCATCATACCCATAGCTTTGGCATGGGAGTACAAATTGCATTGCAAACATTTGTGCTATCTATTTTTTAGAAACAGAAAAAACATTGTTCTTATAGGCAAGTACCATTCTGTTCTGCAGAAGCATAATACCTCTTTGATCATTTAATGTGAAAATAAATTGTACAGTATATATTATAACATGGTGAAATGACATGCTTGTGCCACCGATCCCCTTGGACACCGACAGTATCCAAAACCCGCATCTGACCATTAGCTATGATGTATGGAACACATTTTTCTAACAAATTTACTAATATGGTTTTCATATGGCAAACAATTATGCTTTTTTGCCCATTTGTTGAACCAATGAAAAGTTCTGATGATGGCTGATCTTCTCTTAACTTTCTTGTATTTTTTTAGAGAGAAGGCATTTGCCTGGCTTTATTAGAAAGCTGCCTAGACCTTTCCCTGTTCTGGTTTTGGTGCATTTACTTCTTTGTTCTTAATGTCATTAGTGTGTATTGTGCAATTTCTTCCTCATCAATATTCTTAACCATTAATGTTGAGTAATCATGTAATAGTTTGCTAATTTTTGAAACAGTGTGATTTGCAACTTGGATTTGGTGCACAGAAGCAGCAGATATTTTCTAGCCATACAGACCTTAGAACGGCTACAGCTGGATCCCCTCAGCTTGGGAGTGTTGCCAGGAAAAGTTCTTTACCCACTGGATCCGCACAGTTTGGGAGCATGGACAGATCTAAATCTTTCCCGACTGAAACCCCTCAGTTTGGGGGCTTTGCCAGGGCAAATCTTGTGCCCGTTGCATCTTCTCAGTTTGGGAGCACCTGCTCGACCTAATTATGTATGTTCTACTGAATCCTCTCAATTCACGAGCATGGTTCAAGCTAATTCTGTACCTCCCGCTGAATCCTCTCAGTTTGGGAGCAAGGCACAACCTAATCCTGTACCTCCTGCTAAAACCACTCAGTTCAGGAGCATGGGTGGACCTAATTCTGTACCTCCTGCTCAGTCCTCTCAGTTTGGGGGCATGACCAGACCTCTCAGTTTGGGTGGACCTAATTCTGTACCTCCTGAATCTTCTCAGTTTATTGGCAGCACGGTTCGATCTAATTCTGTAACTCCTGCCGAATCATCACAATTTGGGAGCATGGCCCGACCAAATCCTGTACCTCCTGCCATATCATCACAGTTTGGAAGCCCCAGTCAAAATTTTGTGAGCGCAACTGAGCCAACTCTAGTATTGGGTTATGCACCGCAGATGGGAGGTGGTGCTCCACCTCCAGTTCAGTTAGGATGGGATTTGTCATTACCAAGGATGGTTACTGGAGGCAGCATGGTCACTTGCGTATGTATATGGTGCAACAGCCAGTTCCATCATTTTGGCCCTGTTGATGGACAGCAGGCTGGTTCTTTTGGCTTCATTTGCCCTGCCTGTAAAGATAGGATGTCTGGTCATCACAATATGCCCAACAATGGTTCATGGCAACCTTGAGGTGCAGGCGTGCAGCGGCTGTTTGCTAACATCAATCTGAGGATCTCGGTTTTTTGGTACCAATGTCTGGGGATTGAAAAATTAGCTGCACAGCCCAAGCTGCACTTGCCTGACCTGCCGCGAAATTGAGTGCTTGAGTGGACCAGGCTATTTCTCGAACATGACAATGCATACCGTGGAATATCTTGATTCTTGAATCCACCAGCTACATTAGATGGGAATGTCTTCAGCTCACCGGTTGCATTACCTCTGAATTATTGCTCCTCATATGACCCTAACAAATCAACTGGTCTTCAATGGAAGGATGTTGCCACACAGTTTAAGCTTCTATGTGTAGGGATCAGGCTGGCATGTTTCAGTTCCCCAAGCTATCTCAGATTTTGCGCCATTTGAGACTTTTGAGCTCTAGCTGAGACGGGAATGCTCTTTGTTATTGGTACTAATCTTCAATCCAGTCCAGTGTCTTGGTGGATGTGTAAAGTATGTTTTAGCACAGGTGGATTAGCTGTCTAGCTCATGTACTTAGTCATGTTTCCCAAATACGGGGAGGCTCTGTCTATCCTTACTGGCGTTCTATTCAGTCAAGCTGTTCTGTATTTCCAGGTAAGCGTGCCTTTTGATCCTTAAATTTAACGCTAGAAGGCTATTTATCCAACAAAAAAAAAACGCTAGAAGGCTATTAGCTCCTTTCAACTTGACTACTTTGCAATGAATTTGAGGACCAGAACCCAAACGGTTTGCACGAGAGAACTTGTACACTACAAATTATCCTTCTCATTAGGCAAGAGAAAATAGGTGCGGTCGGAACGCTCGAGCTCCACCACCATATCATCAGCAGCAGCCGTGGCAAATCGGAATCCCGTCTGACAAACGGAGGGTGGTGCATATTCGACTGCACAGTGGACAGGCTCCCGAATTATTATACACAACCATTTTACAACTAATAAAATATCAACATTAAGTATAGTAGGTTGCTTCTCAGCTTATGAATTTAAAAATCTCAATGACTCAAATCAGCTAGGTCATGTTTGGATTGGGATGGGAATTGGAACAAAGAATGGGAATCAGAGAATTTGGGATTGTGATTGGGATATATATACATATAATATTTGCCTATCCCTATCAATTCAAACATTCCACATCCGGCGAAACCTCTCCCCTCGAGAAAGATCTGGACCATCTTTTCTCTCTCCTTTTATAGATGTTCCGCATCCTTCTTTGGAGGCGGTCCTAGGCAAGACCGGCGCAGGGCCTACAGAGCATAACCAAGAGCGAGCACACGTCTGCACACTTTCTGTAAATTTCTAGGGGAGCCCATCTCCAACTCTGTCAATGCTTGTCATGCATTTATCAAAAAAAAAAAAATGCTTGTCATGCAATGCTTCGATGGGCATGACCAGTAGATTAATTATGAGCAGGCATAACTTGAGTTCTATTGACGATTCGGCACTATATTATTTGATGCATCTTTGTACTATGTTATGATTTTCCTCGTTGTTGGGCCATGTACTCAGCTCTACCTCGTCTGAATTTCTGATAACATTAAGATTATTAGATTCTATGATTTGGAGAAGGCGGCCGGCTGCCGGTGTCTGGGCGGGTAGATGAATTTTCAGTGAAAAAAAAATCAATTGAGATCGCAGCAGAATAATCATCCATCTGGATCAACAATAAACTTCTGAAAGCTAATTAGTTTGAAAGGTTTGTGGGCCCATATCAATACAATTGACCATTAGATTAAAGAATGGACGATGATAAGGATTAGTATATTTTGGCTAGAGATGGATCAGGTGAAAACTGATTTTAATTAAACTAGCTCTTTTTATAGGGTAGATAATCCAAACGGCACCTAGTTGTAACGGCTCGTTTGGCTATATAAACTTGGGTTATATGAAAAAAATCTTTAATAACGGGTTGTCTTTTATTTGCAGAATTGGTCAATAATTTTAATTTTCTCCGTGTGTTATCTTACTCTACACACTTGGTGAACTATTGTGCTAGATTCAGTTACAACTTTGTGATTATTTAGTGTTAGGTGCCGTTTGGTTGAATTCTTCCCGCAATCAAATCACTAGCCATCCGATCATGTTACCTCATATTTGATTAGATGAGGATGGAATCAATAACGGAGGTATCCGATAGGGCTGTGTAACGTGGATACCGTCTGTAATGTGGACACCGCTAACCTTTTGCTGACCGTATTTGGTTTCATAGGGCCTGTTCGGTAACGGCTAGCTGCAGCTGCGGCTATCACTCACTCACGCAAACATTGTAGAAAAAAAGTTTCTCCACAGTAGAACACAGTGTTTCTACTCACTATAAACAGCGGCAGCTGCAGCCACAGCATGCCTGCCGAACAAGCCTATACACTTTGATTATTTTTCGCTTCTCTCAAGCGCTACGACTCACCTAAGCCTTATTTACACAACACCCTGCTTATCGCGGCTCTTCCCTCGCGATTTCAAGAACGCGATAGCTTCTGCCTCCGCTCGATGGCCCATTCGCCCGACAACGCCTTCGCCTCCGCATCCACCCACCGTTCGCTCAACCTCCTGCTCGACGGTGCCTCCGCCTGCCGGCCCTCCGCCAAGCCTGCGCCCCCGCCTCCGTCAAGCGCCTTCGTCCCACTAGCCCCTCAACCTCCGCGGTGTCTCCGCCATCCTGGCCCCTCCGCCTTCTCTAGCCCGTCCGCTGGATCCATTGAAAATAATCGAGTTTGCCAAACACCTAGCTTTTTCACGCAACATATTCTCTAACGAGCGGTTTCTGTAGAAAACTTGCTTTCTAGATGCGAGACCCATAAAAACGAAAACAAACAGAGCGCATTGCCTTCGTCATAGCGTAGGGCTAGGGCGTTGGCTGCAAGATCACTGTCGGTGGCTCACCGCCCCTCGCGACCTCATCGACGTCCTACCGCGCCACACACGAGCTCAGTCTCCGCCGCCTGCTGCACGCGAGCTCATCCCCTTCGCTGTCACTGGCTACAAACTCTTCCTTGCCACCACTGCCCACAAGGCCACAAGCTCCTTGCCACTGCACTGTAGTCCGTGAGTTCTTCCTCACTGCCGCCGTCCCCAAAGCCACAAGCTCCACTCCACTGCTGCTGCTGCCCGCGATCTCGCCGCCGTGCGTACGAGAGAGAAACATGTGGTAGGGAGCGCTATGCAAATGATTAAGGATTCTCTTCATGAGTCGCACATGGATGAAACCAGGAACGAGCCATGATACAGAACCAACTCGTCTTCCTCTCTCCTTGCTTCTCTGGCAATCCGTCGAACATGAATGGTGCTGAATTGGGTTATTCATGCTGTAGGTTGTGCCTGTTGCAACATGCAGGGGCCATATGGGGAGTTAAAATCGAGCAGAGGTGGGTTCAGATCAAGCTCGGCATGTCGTGGAATTGTGGTTGATGCAACACTTGTTGGATGCTAGGAGTCGAGACTTCTCTATGGTGTTTCTTTCATGGCGATGACGACTTACCGGCAGCAGCTCCTCCCGGACCCCAATCAAACAAAAAGCGTTTTACGTTACACAGTAACAGATAGCACTGGCAACTTATTCCATCACCGTTCCCGTTCCCTTTGCTGATCCGGGAGACGAACGTAGGACGGCGCGTATATTATTTGGTTTCTTCTGTCCCGTCTACTGTTTAGTTCCTGGGATGGTTTTCTCTCCGTTTTTTAAGGAATTGAGGTACATGGGATGGATGGCTGTTTTTTTTTCCTGGTAGACACTATTGATGTATGACCTCACTTATCAGCTTGTACGTACTATCATATTGCGTAGCCTCGTGACCTCCCCTCGCCTCCCATCAGCCACCACCCCTCCTCTGCAGCCCTTCCCTCTGCCACACCATTTCCCTCGCTCTATCAGTGCTTCGCGTCACCAACAGGGTCGCCATCGCGCCTTCGCTCACTCAGCTACCACGCGTCCCCTCCCACCACAGTGCCTCCTCTTTGTCGCATGATCGCATTGATTTGCCATCGCCGCATCTCCATCACTGCCCTGCCTCCTCTCCGCCGCATTGATCCCCTCATGCCGCGAAGATGCCCGAGGGCGCGGGGTGGCAGCGGTAGAGAAGATGCAATGGACTGGCCGGAGCGATGCCGGCGGTGGGGGCTGTAGGGTCGGAACCTTCACTGGTAGAGGCGTAGAGCCTCGTCGGCAAGTGACTTCCTGCCGCTATGTCAGTATGGAAGATTGGTGAAAATTCATGTTATGTGATGAGTCTAGGACTACTAACTAATATTTTCTCTCTTCATATATGTATAACGGGATGTTCATTGGCAAAAGTTGTTTGCAGCTACCAAAAGAAGCCAACAGACCAGACATGGTTGATTTTTTTCTACTTCAATCAATCGACTTATTTAAAAAAATTATCCAAACATGTAAAAACTGTTTTTTGGAAAACAAATCAAATTAAATAATTGATATTGTTGAAATTATTTGAATATAAGACAAATTATGGAAAGAAAAAAAAGTCAGCCGTGCGGGCGCCGCACGGACGCCGGAGCCGGGAGGGGACATGAGGTGTGCGCCGGCTCTCCGTACTGCGCGCGCGGGCGCAGGAGACGGGATGTGAAAGGAGATGCCCGCCGGCCGCCGCTCGCCTTGCCGTAGTCCGCACAGGCGCCGGATCAGGGAGGGGAGCTCGCAATGCGGATGGTTGGCGCTTGCCGTCTCGTTGATGAAGAAGCCGAACTTCAACAGCTTCAGTGCTTCCCAATCTCGTGTTGCTTGCAGATTTGGAGCTGTTAAGAAACGCACAGGGAGTCTGGTGCTCGAGGAAGAATCGAGGGAGGTGCATGTTGCTCTGGTTCGCTTTGGAACAGGCAGATGGATGGTGAATGGATTTTAGATAGAGAGGATGGCCATTTTCCCCTCTTTTGTCCTCATTTCTATTTTTGAGAAATCACTATAATTCACTATGATCTTAAATTCGATTCACTCATTGCATTTTTCAATGCCCTCACGGGCACATTTGTTCCAATGTTTTTTATAATGAAAGTGATGTCCATAATATTTGAATTGTTGTGTTAATAATATCTACAATGATTTTTTTCATAGAATACTTGGATTGCTAAGCTAAATATTCCTTAAAGGTTAGCTTGGCAACCTCATTTTTCCCTAGAGAATGGAAAGGGAAATTAGTTCATTTTTTCCCTCGATTCCCTCCATTTTCTAGGAAAAATGACCTTGCCAAACAGCCCTAAGAAATATAAAATAACACGAGTATAGATAGCTTGGCACAAACTATATTAGCAACTAAGTTGTCTGCAAATTTGGAGTTCGATAAAATTTGGGTAATTAGCTTGCACTCAGCCTTGGACATAATTTTTTGTTTCTTACACTGTACTTAGCTTATAGTAATCGACAATGTATTTTTTTATTTTTTTCTTTGGTTATAGACATTTGTTGAATCGACTGTCTGTGGATTCAGATTACGGATACAACAGTAGACATGCAACGAGCTTCCAAGCTCAGCTTCTAGCACAGCCAGCGACCAGCGCAACCGCCGCAAGACACTAGCGGCCATATGCGAGCTACCGCATACACCATTGCAGTTGTCCCGGGCAGCCCGCAACCCGCCCCACTTACATCCTTACCTCCAAGGACAAACCTGGCGTGACAAAACAAAAAACACGACTATAATAGCACCGCAGCAGCTTCACTGAATTGCCACAGCTGCCGAGCTAGGAAAAATAGCCATAAGAGCATGCAACGCCAGCAAAATAACGTTTCAAATACGCAATGAACGTTTTAAGATGTTGGTCGCTCACATGATCACCTACACGTTTTAAGATGTTGGTCGTTCACATGATCACCTACTAGGCTACTATATGGCTACATCAACAGAAGACAAACATGCTCTTGTCTGAGGAAATCAACCTTCGTGCTGAAGATGTCCCAACAATCCGCTCTAGCTGCAAGTTAGGAACACGTCAATTCACTTGAAGGATAGCTAATACGCTAACT
The DNA here is from genome assembly GCA_030272315.1 of Paspalum vaginatum. Classification (NCBI taxonomy): domain Eukaryota; kingdom Viridiplantae; phylum Streptophyta; class Magnoliopsida; order Poales; family Poaceae; genus Paspalum; species Paspalum vaginatum. Next base: position 38,243,598 of record CM059018.1, read on the forward strand.
CAATGGAGTCAAGATGCATATGAACTTCAAAATGATACAACAAACATAAGAAACTGGATATATACAGGAGCTACCAAACAATTACAACAAGAGAGCAGCATTGCACGTGATCACGTCAGAACCTCAAAACCCGAAAACTTGTGATTTTCCTCTTGAATCTAGACTGATGGTGCAAGTACAATATTTAAATAAATTTGTTCATACTGCTAATTGAATTGCTGAGCTGCGTGATACGAATGAATGTTTCTGCAGGGTATGAAAATAATAGCCGAACAAAAAATAGAGTTTTCAAGATGGAACCAAACTACTTGGAATAGTGACCTCACCTTAAGAAGGTCCAGACGAGAAAAAAGGACACTGCATTTCCGGTTTTCTGATTCACCTAGCATATTTATGAGCTGAAAGGAAGATACAAACCCCAGGGACATACAATTATCAATCCTCTTCATTCACCATAAAACTTGAGACAAAGAAAATGCAATGGTAATTTAGACAGTACCTCCGGATAGAATTCTTTTCTCTCTGGCGATGAATAAATTAGCAAATGCTTAGTTCCCCTTATCTGCATGTTAAGAAATACTGATGAATATCCAAGATAACACACCTAACATAGAAACAACAGGAATTGCACAATATAGCCAGTAATGGTCCGGGCATGTTTTACGTTGTATCGGTGGTAGAAGTGAGATCTTTCACTATAAAGCAAGATCTTTTTCTTGCCCTCAAAAAACCAGAGTCTTGAACGAGATATATCTTGTTGTGATGTAGCCCTGATTTAGAAGCACGTTGAGACAGTTACCACTTGTCTTAAGACTAAGACTAGATAACTAAAATTGAACTAATAAAATAATCTGTAATGATAAGGAAAGTCTACTCACTCTCCAATTCGACAAAATGACGCTTCTTTAGATTTCAAGAAATTGCTTATTCGAATATATTCGAAGTACGAACTAACAAACAGCAACAATCCACCCTGCATTGCACTAGACAATTAGCAAATCTTGCAAGAACTAGTCATTATAGGAGCATGGAACCTGTCAATTTTTACAGGAGAATAGTGCATGATGGGCATTAAAAAATTAATGCTCCTTTAAATTTCAAAAGGACACAACTGGATGTGGCAGCTTTGCATACACAGAGCAATAACAGAACAGCATACCTCATCCAAGTCCTGAATCTTTGGATATACCTGTAACACACCATAAAATATAAAAAGAGACATTAAATAATATATTTAAAAGCATTGATAAGGAATAAACCACAAAAGGTGGTGATATAAAAACTCTAAAATTTTTTGCAGTAACCCAAAGACTCATGATGGGCCACACCTACACCAGCACACCAAGAAACCTACCCTCAGCTAGCCCAGACAAGTAGGCTAGTCTAGCACTCTAGCTCCTTGCTATTTGCTTAGAGATTAAGTTAGTCAAGTTGATACGATCATTTACTGTCAGATAAGTTCGCTTGCTTAATTGTCAAGACAGATCAATTTGGGAATATATGAGATTGTGACTTCGGTACTGCTAGACAGGAGACAGGAGATGTGAGTTTGGAAAGGTCAGATAGTGCCTAAGAAAGATACTTTTCGATACTTGGAATTATTGCTACAAAGAGACGGGGAGGTCGATAAAGATGTTAGCCATAGAATTAAGGCGGGATGGATGAAATGGCGTCAAGCATCCGGTGTTCTATGTGACAAAAGGGTACCACAAAAGCTAAAAGGCAAGTTCTATAGGACGGCTATTAGACCTGCGATGTTATATGGTGCAGAATGTTAGCCCACTAAAAGAAGACATTCAACAATTAAGTGTTGCGGAGATGCGTATGCTGCGTTGGATTTGTGGGCATACAAGGATGGATCGAATTCGAAACAACGAGATACGAGATCGTCTTGGGATAGCTCCAATTAAAGAAAAGCTTGTGCAACACAGATTAAGATGGTTTGGGCATGTGCAATGAAGACCTCCAGAAGCACCTGTGCATAGCGACATCATAAGGCAGAACAATGATGTGAAGAGAAATAAGGGCCGGCCATATTTTACTTGAGAGGAGGCAGTTAAGAGAGATCTAAAAAATTGGAATGTAATGAGAGAGTTAGCCTTGGATAGAGCTGCAGAAAGCAGCTATCCACATGCCTGAGCCTTGATTAGGCTCTTCCTCGTGCTTCTGTCCAAAATCTTCTAAAACACTTGTTTTTCTTGTTGAAAGCAACTACCAAAGACTTTTTAAAAAAAATCTTTTCTTTTTCTAGCGGTTTGGTCTGGTTTTCAACTCTAGCTTGCCCTAACTTGCTTGAGATTAAAAGGCTATGTGTTGTTGTTGTTTGTTTATACAATTTAAACTAATCCCAGTACACTTTGAAGGATTCTACAAAATTGCTCAGATTATTCTGTAACTAGTAAACCCTTCGTTATAAGAAATGTACTGTTTGAGCTACTCCAGTACTACAAATGCACAAAACGACAGACCTTATTGCAGAAATAATCAAAGCGGGCATCATCAGCTTCAGCAATAGAAGATGCATCAAGCCTTTCATACACCTGTTTAGTAATCCATGTCGAAAAAGATTATATTAGTAAACAAGAACTATTTCGGTCAATAAGAAATGAACTTTATGCATGATCTTTAGTATTTCGGCCTTTCATACACCTATTTAGTAATTCCACAACTCAGGAGGATCCTGAACCATGGTATTAGAACTCTGTTTACAAAAATATCTCTGTGCAATTTATGCAGCAAAGTGGAAGAATCCAATTGGATATGAGCAATCAGCTCACCTGCCGCACTTCAAGTTGTATTTTCGGAAGAACACCCGAATACTCTGTCACCATTTTAATCTGGAAAAATTGTAAAACTATGAGTTAAACAATATAAAGTCACCTATGCTCCCTTAAAACAGGGGGAAAAACAGCTGGTTCAGTCAATTCAAGCATGGCGTATACCTTTCCTTCATAATTTGAGCATAATCCGTTAAATAAAGCATTAATCTCTGCATAACATGGCAAATGATTGAAATTTGAAGTGTACATAAATCAGTGAATAAATAAATGGACAACCATGCAGTAGATGTAAAAGGAGATGTCTTCATAGCACCATTAAATTATAAATGTCACATGCATTTCATAATGTCAAACTTCGTGATCTTTTGACCAATGCAATAGATGTAAAAGGAGATGTCTTCATAGCACCATTAAATTATAAACGACACATGCATTTCAAAAGTCAAGTTTTGAAATCTTTGACCAACAATTTATCTAACCACTTGAAAACTGTATGCCATGCATGTGTCCATTCGATTCCTATTTAGAGATACTTTATAATGACCAAATTTCTATTTCCTTTTAAAGAGAAAATGTTAATCGAAAACGCAGGATAGCTGCATATTAATATATGAAGAAGAATAAAAAGGGGGAGGACCCTTACAAACACACCCACAATCACACCACACCTGAGAAACCACGCGCCTAAGACAGCAACGAAACATCCACATTGACCACAAGCTTCCTGATAGAAAACCTAAGCCCAGACAGGCGCCAAAGCCACCAAGAAGGGGATGCCACAGGCCCTGGCCATGTACCAGAGCTGCATTTCCTCCTTAGCGTGAAGGAGAGCTCTAGTTAAGTTGGGCAGTAGCCATTGAAGACACATCGATTTCAATGGTTATAAATAGACCAAGACCCTAGAATGATGAGTTCAGCTCCCTCAGAGATCTACATAACCCCCTGAAGTATCTTCAGGTGTCTACTTCACCATTGATTTCAATGGTTACAAATAGACCAAGCCCCTAGAATGATGAGTTCAGCTCCCTCAGAGATCTACATAACCCCCTGAAGTATCTTCGGGTGTCTACTTCACCACTAACCTACAAAACCGGGCATTGTACACCTTAAACTTTGGAATATCGGACATATAACCCCCTGAACAGTTTTGATGGGTGGTATTGATGACGTGGCTAGCTGACATGGAACCTCATTTTACACACGGCAGTGGGACATGTGTTAGATTTTTAAGTAAAAGAACAGGGTTAGATCATGAACTCCTTAGGATTTCTGAGGATTATATAAATGGTAAGACACATCAATTTTTCAAACAATTACCATAACTGCAGGGGCTAAATTACAAAGTAGCCTTTCTTCTTCACGAGTCATCTTCATCTGTCTGCCATGGGACCTCTTCTCGCACGCGGCAGGGCTCGACTCCGCGACCTCTGATCTGAGGGCGCCGGCCTTGCTTGTTGGAGGCAGGTGGCAGCTGAAGATGCTTGCCGCGTAGCCAGTGGCGGAGACAGGGGGGTCTAGGGGGGCCAAGCACCCCCCTGACTTAAAAAATTGTGTAGTATGTAGTCTATTTTTGCTACAAATGCGAAATTTTGAGTCTATTTTTTCTATGAATCATGATTTTTAGGTGTATTTTCTACTAAAAAGTTGTAGTGATTAATAGTTATTTATCTACATTTGTATAATTGAACTATACGATGCTTGTCATCTTCGTGAAAATAGCATTTTTTTTCTATATTTTTTGTTTCTTGTTGACATCGGCCCCCCATAAGCCAAATTCCTGGCTTCGCTTCCAGTTGTCGCAGCCCTCACTGGGCAGCGGCAGCAGCGCTCACGGCCGGCAATGCTCACGGCCCCCATGCTCGCGGCTGGCAGAGAGGCTCCCATTGCGCATGGCTCGGTGAAGGCTTGGCCTCACACGAGGATTGGTGAAGAGTGGCAGGGGAGGCGATTCATATGTTGAGCGGCACTGCGTCGTCTTCGTAGGAGCCGGTGACAGTGATTACTTGTTTTATTGTGGTTTGTGAGACTGGGTGTAATAATTTTGTATAAGATGCGCGTCCACTGATGCAGTGATGCTCGGGTTTCGGGAAACCCAACGGGTCTCGGGTGGCCGACAGGATCAGGGCCGGGGGCGGATAACCACAGATAGGGTTTGGGGTGCTACGATGTTTGACTTTTAAAAATACATGTGTGCCTTGTTTTTTTGGATGGAGGGGGTGTTAACTAATCCCAGTCTCTAAGCTACTGACGATAACAGGGGATAGAGAGAGAGAAGTAAAACCACATTCAAGGTGAATCCATACCTGGTGTTAGATATGAACTCAAGAGTATTGTTTGCCTATAGTACTGTGCATGCTGATCCAAGTACCTTGAATAGTGAGGTACGAGCTTAATTAATACCATTATAGATTGAGAATATACATAGATAATTAATAATAAATTGCCATGACAATGGACCTTCCATGATACAGAGTTGATGTTACCAAAGCATGAACCTATAAATATTCAAGGGAACAGAATTACCATGGCCTAATTCGCATCACATTGGTTCCATGTTCTTTTGATGGCAAATGATTAAGTTGTTCAAACACAGCCTCCAGATGCGCCCAATTCTACATCCATGCATGGATAAACTGTCATTTGTACCCAAAAGGTATCACCAAACAAGTATACAAAATATATAAGCCTTGAAGTTTACCTGCATAGATATCACATCTGCATGATCAACAACCACTATCTGCATGCAAACCATTTTAGAAATAAATAAACAAGGAGAAAAGAGAAAATAGCAGGATAAAATGCAATCTCTCTCCCATTCCTAAGTATAAATCTATGTTGAGATGCAAATTTTATTTTGCAATGGTTCTTGCTCTAATGCATTAGCAACCTGAGAGGAAAAATATTCTTGAGACTTTTTTATGAAAGATCTAATATTTTTTTTCTGTGTGATCTAGATTGTAGGCATATATTTATGGTTTAACAAAAAGACTTGTATATAGCAATGGAGTGGAAAATAGATCATAGATTCTAAGGAACTAACTTCAATTGATGATAGGAAATCAAAATCCTTCTTCTTGCCATGTTCTCCTCCATCAATCCTCTGATAACAGAAAAGCATCATAAATAACAGAACTCTGATATATGTTCCACAAGTACAATTTAATGCAATTTATTAGAAATCAAAGTTATGTGCTAAGAGAAACAAGTTGGCATTCAAAATATATAAAAAGAATAGAAAATACAGATCCCATTTTCTTAGTGCTATACGGCTAAATTCTAATTGTGTGGTATATAGAAGATTTTCATATGGGATAACTGTCCCTAGTCCTTGGCAGATTTTTTGTCTATTTGGATTCCAAACAAATTTGATGTTGACCTATCACTTTATTCATTAAGCCTATCTTCTTTTTTTTTCTAGGATTACTGTGAGCAATTTGGTAAAGGAATAAAATGGGCCATTGTGAGGAATTCCTAATAAGCCAACAGCCCTACAGTGTCCCTGTACATTAGTTTATACCTACAAGCACTGCCAAACAATTAAAGAAAACACCAGTTCCTTGCTCGTCTACTGTCTTTCCCACCCTGATCTTCACACCAATATTACTGGCTAGCCACCACCTGGCATCAAGTTCTAGACCAAAAGGACAATAGCACACAAAAGGTCTTCCCAGAATAAGAGTAATGTACAGCTGCCGGACATGAGTGAGTACAGGTCATGAAATCTATGAAGAATGTTGTTTAAAAAATTACTTACACGTTTAAGTGCTAAAGGAGATGCAACAATGATATCAGAAGAATAGAAGTTGCTGTACAACTTAATAGATTTCCTGCAGAAACATTAATTCAGATATTAACTTCTCAGTAATCAATGTGCTAGCAAAAAATAATTTTGAGCGTATATTCTCAGGAACACTAGCTTATTTGGTTCTGAATAAACGACCATGTGCTGGGCTTGATATTCCAATTCAGCCACAAGTCAGAGCCTTGATTTCTATTTCCATGGTAACTCAAGTGGGCAACTGGCACCAATACTCTATTTTGGAAGGATAGGCGGTTACTGGCAGTTACATACAAGATATTGCACCAGCACTTGTAGTAGGGTTATCTAAAAGGTGCTTAAATAGCTGGATGGTTGCTCAGGCTTTGAAAAACAGGAATTGGGTTACTGATATCCAGGGGGTGTGGACTTTGGAAGTATCACAACAATACTTACAATTGTGGAACGCCCTGGAAAATGTGTCACAGACACAAGAACCTGATCAGCACTCCTGGAGATTTGAGGCTTCAGGGTCCTTCTCTTCTAAGTCGACCTACAGGGCTTTCTTTTTGGGTTCAACCACTTTTGAATCCTGGAAAAGGCTGGAAGTCTTGGGCGCAATGCCTAAATGCAAAATATTTCTTTGGTTGGCAACAAGGAGCAAAAGTTGGACAAGCGACAAACTAGCTTGAAGAGTTTTTCCCATAGTATGAAATAGCGCGGCGCCGCTATAGCGTTTATACAGACAAAATAGCGCGCTAATAACGTTTTTGTAAGCTTAACACTAAATTCTATAGCGCGCTATTTTGTACATTGGTTTTTCCTCATCTGGATCATTGTTTGCTCTGTGATCAAGGGATTTGGTTCAGTATATTCTTGCCTCATGCGTGTTTTCCTGCCAGTTTTGGTACAATCTTCTTGCCCCTTTTGGGGGTGAACAAAGTGACCCCGAGTCAAGAAGAACTTAGCTTTCCTGACAGGTGGAGAAAGGCAAATGGGAGAATAGATAAGACTAGAAGGAAGGGTTTCAATTGTGAGGTGATTGTGGGGGCTTGGATCTTGTCAGTCCATAAAAACAAATGAGCCTTTGAGGGTGCCACTCCTTCGTGGCCAGTGCTTTTTTTTATACTAGATGATACTCCGCGCGTTGCAGCGGGAATATTATGGAGTTAGAAATAGTAAATAAAGTCCTAACTCATGAAAGGGTCTCATGAAAGGGTCACATGCATGTACGAGGGTTATAGCCACAGGAGATCATTGGAAGACATAAATAGAGGGACTTAGTGGCTAGTGATGTGGCATTTCCCAAGTCATAGTGGATGATGACGTGACTTCACCAGAGCGCAGAAAAATCGGTAGTGGGAGGTAGCTATTTAGATATAGAAGATGAGATGAGGTGCTGCTGCCTTGCCGATGCCCATACGTAAGCACCAGGGCTTGCTCAAGAGATTATCAGATTTGGGGGGGGGGGGGGGGGGACAGAACACTTTGGTCAATTTAAAAGTACATTAGATTATATATGCTCTCTGTTTCAGAATATAAGGCATGGCACGACTCTTAATCACTAATTTCCCGTATAATATATTATTGACAGCGACATTGCCACGCCCATAAGAAAGGACATTCACATACATCGCTAGATTTTTAATAAAGATTAATTGTTGCTCAAAGTTTGATTTTAAAATGTGTGAGTAACCATGTACAAAAAAAAAAAAAACAGAGTACTAAATTGTACCTGTGACTAAGTGGGTATTGTAGACTAACATTTTTAAATTGAAGGCATAGCAACTATTATAGACTGAAGCAAATACCTTGTTAAATTACATAGAATGTGACATTACTTCTTTTCTGTGACCAATATCAATTTAAAAACATCATAACACCTGATGTATTACTTAGCAAATAATGTTGGAATCATATTATTTTGCAGAAGTGAGTTCCACGAATGACAATTGAATTTAAATGCCAAAGAGTATACCAAATTATGAAAATTGAAGATCAAATTATCAAAACATTTTAAGAGGTAAAGTCAAGCATGTGGGTATATGCTTGTCTTGTAGAACGTAAAAGATTCAGCGAAGTTAAGGAAAATGGATGACTGCCCAGATTATGAAATGAGGGGATTTCCCCCAAAGCATCAAGATAAAAACTGCTGATTGAAATTCTTAAGTGGGAACATAGTGAAATATAGAGTTATATATCTGCAACTCAATGCCATTGGAATCCAAACTTCCACTTCGCGGAACTATTTTTAACTATAGAACAATAATCTATGGAAAGTGGAAAGAGAAAACTTAAGTCTGAAATTGAAAAAAAAATATTATAAGCAACCTTAGCATACTTACTTCGTTAATTTTATGCCAAAAAGAAAGTGGTCATCTGTATCTCCAGCAAAAAGAAGGTCAAAATCTGCAGGTTTTGTGCTATATTCAGGTATCTCCATTTCATCATCTGATTCACCAAACTCCTTTTTAAATTGTCCCATGGCATTATCCTACAGAAAAGAGAGATATCACTTAGCACCAGGAATAATAGCATATGAGAGCAGGCTATTGATTGATATGGTTCTAGTTGTATATAACCGTATCAGCTATCGTATCAGCAGATAATACTAGTTTGCAATAATATGCAGGATCAAATACCTATATGGCCGATTAGAATTAAATTTAACAAATTTTATTATGATAACCCATATCATTGTATACAAATATAAATAAAATGAAATTCTACCTTTTGTGGCAATGGGGAAAGCTGGATCAATCTCTTCACAATGCCTCGTGCAAAACTTTTGAGCGGTAACAATAAAAGAACCTAAATATGTATTTAGACAAAAGAAGAGAAGATCAATATGAATGTAGGTTAAGGCCGGAATGCTTGATTATGGTAGAGGAAATGACATGCTGACAACCCCTATCAAACTGATAGCATGCCAGGTAAGTTTACTCACATAGACAGTTGCATGAGAAATAAGACTTCATCTAGCCATAAATAGGTGCCATTTAGACATTGACACAGTCCCCAACGCAAAACTTTGACTACTAATATCTGTTGTAATATATTTATAAAATATAGCAAATATATGCTGTTATGAAACTTTTGAGCCAAATCTGCTTGTATCAATTTTCAAATATCCCAACTTAACAAAAAAGTAACTAGTAGTGAAAATTTGATGTTTATTTTATACGGAGTACAATTACACCAATGCAGTTATCTATGGGTAACAAATTTCTATAGCGTGTAGTATCCAATTAGATACTCATACTATTTGCTTAGATGTGCTTGAAGTCACCAAAGATATTGCTAAGCATGTTATGGGTTACTTTTGGCACCTTCCGGAGGCTTCACCTTGAGAGTTGCGACCATGCACCAGCTGCATACCATGAGATGCATGACCTTGACCTGATGGCCCTAAGTCAAGTAAACTGGAAACCAATCCCTAACACTACCTCTGTTCCACAAAGCTGCATTCTAGCATTAAAAAAACGTCCTTAGCTTGTGGACCATCCAAGAGGGCCCATTTCATTAAATCCTGCCACCTACTCATCCACTGATTGGGTGAATGGACTGCGGAAATGGCAACTAAACAGGTACTCCCTCCGTCCAAAAAAAAAAAAATCTTGTTTTATTCTAAGCCAAAACATCTTAACTTTGACTAAGTTTATATCAAAATATATTTAAACTTATGTTACTAAATTAGTATCATTAGATTCATATTGAAATATATTTTCATATCATACACATTTGATATCGTAAATGTTATTAGATTTCTATTCAAACTCGGTCAAATTTACGATGGTTTGACTTAAGACAAAGCCAGGATTTCATTCTTTCGTGGACGGAGAGAGTAATAAATAAGGGTGCGCAAGGTTATTTCACCTCTCAGCTAACCTGTCAAATTGTTGCTAGCGTGACACACTTTGTGGGACAGAGATAGTAATTAGAATATGAAAAAGAACTCGGCCAGTGGGAAAGACAGCCCCATGGTATTGCACTAGAGAAGCTCACAGTCAATCAGCCGAGAAAAGGCCTCGAAACCCATATTCACCCCTATCAGGCTCAGGTCGCTATGTAACCTGGCCTGGCGACCACTGCAACTGCCCTATAGGAAACAGGCTGGCTTTTGGGGTGTTGCCAGTGAGGGCCTTGTTCGGTGCCACCAAACCCTGACCTGCAGCTCCCTCACCTATGGAAGCTTTGCTCAATAACTAAAATATAATTGATTCGCTATTTATTTACCACTGTTGCTTGGAGATTAGGACAATATTATTTGTTGGGACTGATTTATTAGGGCATGTTCTATTCAAAGTTGTCCCATACTGCAGTGCTTCCTTGCCATCCTTGGTGTGGGAAAGATCCCCAAAAGGCATAGTAATGGAGACTGGGCTCAAAAGAGCTTAGATATAGTGTTCCATACCAAAGCCAGCAATGAAGCATGGGACAGTGCAACCGCATGCAGGATAGGTTATTTTCTTCAACAAGGTTTTAAGTGTCATCCAACCAGGTTCTGATGGTTTATTGGCGGTTCAATTGCACAGTGGTCTTTTAGCCTGATCAGACCAGCAGGGGCTTTGGGCTAGCAAACTGATCATCTATGTAGACATTAAACGTCCAGCGGTCCAAGTCCTGGAACACTACCCTCTCCATTCCCCTCTCAAATTTGGATGTTAGACATGTATCATGTTGTATTAGGGGTATACTTGTACCTCTATATATTCGAGCCTAGAGCCCTCATATTGAATACAAGTGCTATTTATAACAACTGAGACGTACACACTAAAATGGAAAAGGGCACTAAGTTGTTGCTGCAAACAGAAGTACTGTCTGAAAATTTAGGCAATGGACAGAAAGGTCAAATGAATCTTAAGAAGCATACCACGCTATGGGTTTATCGATAATACAACAGGATGATGTAGCCAAGCTCTATGAATCACATTTAAAACATAATTCCTAATAAATTGCAAGTAGAAGTGCAGAGAATCAACTGTCAAGACAGCTTAATGTTTTCTTATAATTTGTAACCAGGTCTCCGGGAGACGGGGTTGAGGAGCAGGAATGTGGGACTTGGGATGCTACTAAAGAAAGGTTTTAACACTGGGGGGACGAGATTGTTCCCGCATTCCTGGAACGGAACAACAATTCCCAGGATGATGAACTTGGCCAAGTTCCACGTGCTTGCATAAATCAGATGGCTTTTTCTTCTTGCCAACACACATTACAAAGAAAACATTGTAAACTAAACACAGGATAGCACACTAAAATACAGCTAAAACACAGGATAGCACACTAAAACACAGGATCTCAATTGATATCTCCATCCCACAGAATAGATGCTCGATATTTTAACATTCTTGATGTGATATACCTTTGGGCGTGTAAAACCCTGATCAAGGTATGTGTTATCATCCGAAATGTCTCTTTCAGCATCATTCCTAAGCTTTGCGTCATTTCTAAGGACAACATCCCGCGTCCTATGAACATGATTCAACTGCAAAAGTAGTACGCTTTGCAGATTAGCCAGCACCATAAGAGATTCAAGAATAATAACATGACCAAAAGAGGTAGTAAAACTTACAGCATGCATAAGATATGCGTCCATAGTACTGGAATCCATACCATTTCTTTTCAGATAAAATGGCTTCTTATTACAATGCATTATGTCACGATAACTATTACCTGAGCAATCGATTAAGAATAAAATTATATATCACTTAAGGAAAATAGAAAGTATAACATAAATCATACTAGCAAGCAAATTTAACAAGATACATCTCAACTAAGAGCTCTGCCTCTCCGACCTCAAGCACAATCAGTCTTAATGGATTGATGCACTTCGCCCTTGCAGTGCGATCCATGTGATCAGCTGTTTGCACAATTCTCCAGCAAGCAGTAGACCGTTGCCACCTGTGGCCGTTTCCGTCGTTGCTCCTCGCATGCAGAGCCTTTGTCGAGCTGTTTGCATTCTTCACTGTCTTCTTCGAGCACCGCCGCACAATATCCAAATCACCATACCTTGCACGAGATCATTTGGACTAACTCCCTTCGTCCATCCCAACCCCGTCACCAACATCGTCATCTCTTCCCCACCTACTTCATCTACCCTGACAACCGCTTGACGCATGGATGGGGCCCCTCCCTAGGACATTATGTATTGGCAACACCGTACGTGCATTCATTCCACACATTCTCGGGGATGGCAAACCCTATGCACGCCTCATCCATGGTGACCTCGATTCGTCATTGGCATCAGCCTTCTCCCTCAACGAGGGCCTTGGCGGGTCACCGTCTTCGTCCATGGCGCCTCCTCGTGTGCCCACAACTTCTTGTGCGGCTACCTCTTCTTCAATAATTTTGACAACTCCGTCGATCACGGCTATCCAATGCATGGCACCCTCAACTATGGCTACTCACACCTACGCTCGGCAACCTCAACCTCAACACTGGTGCAAATGGCTACCACCTGGCTTGAGCAACCTAGTCGGTTTCTACTCCAGCCACAGCATATCCAAAGTGACAGCTGTTATGACTGGAGGGGATGTTAGCACATCTTTGGCTTTGCATTCGAGGCTTAGAAAAATGCAATAACCAATCCTATGCTCCTACAATATGAAGTTATGATGTAACTAAATGTACCCTTGGCATTGCTAGTCCCTACCAAGAAATCTGATAATAGGATCCTTTATTCGCACTAGCCAAGAGAATCTCTTATTAAATTATTATAATGCAGAAATAGTGAAGGCAAAATGCTTTAAATCCACCTACGTGAATGACCTGTAAGGGCCTGCTTGGAAGAGCGCCAGCTACAAGAATGTGGAGCTCATTCAGGGGGTTGACTGAGGGTGGGCGTTCCACCGTATTGTCTAATTTTATTACTAAAAATGTAGGCAATGTGAATTGTAGATCTCTGTCCACTCAAACAAACTCTAAGCATCAGTCAAGAAAAGAACCATGAACCACAGAATCAAGGCAGAGAGATGATGTTTATTGTAATAAAGAAAAATTAAACACACATTTTATTACTCTAATATTGCTATGCTCTACAACAAAATCTAATAATTGGAACCTTTATTCGCTTTAAGACAAGACAACTATAATCCAGAAACAATTAAGCAAACTGCTAGAGACAACCAATGCCAAACTCAGGAGCCATAAAGGCATGTTCGGGAGAACTCCAGTTCCACCGATTTGTGAATCTGGGACCTAGAACTCTATACCCTAGGATATTGTTGGAGTTGGAGCTCTCCCAAGCATGCTCAAAGTATAAGACAAGAAACAACCACAACCTTCACAGGTGTGATAAAGGCAGACAAGAAAGGTATGCTGTTTATTGTAAAGAGAACTTACAAAGAGAGAAGAAGCACATTCTAGAATTTAAACGATCAGACAGCACACGTTGCCAATGGTCCCTCAACTTTCCTTTGACATCATCAAGATTATCATCATAAGCTCCCTAAAGGAACAAAGCATCAAGGCTCTCGTTAAAAATAATCATCTCAGGACTTGTCATGCACAATTGGTAAGATAACCAATCACAAAGCTATTGACTAATTTGAGTATTTGACAGTTAGTTTAGTGGATCAAAGAGGCATATAGAAAAAACAAAAATGAACAAGAACAAAATTCGCGTAACTTCCCACTATGCGTATCATAAAAATACAAATAAATCACAGAAACAAGTCTTGCTTGAAATACAAATAAATCACAGAAACAAGTCTTGTTTGTGGCAACACCTATCAATGTTCCCTCCCCTAAACATTTATTTCTAGTTCCCTAGCTCCAACTTTGTAAGACGAGTGATGGATAGTCTACATTCGAGAAAGTGTGTTAAGTGCACAAAACACTCACTCGTTCTGAAAAAAAGTATTAGTAGGTACCAAAAACGCAAAATAACTGATCTAAACTAAGAGTAAATAGTAAATCCTTGAAAGGTCAACCAGAAATTCACATAAGTTCAGCAACCAGATTTCAGGGCTGAAAAGAATATGACTATAATGTATGAATGAATTTAGCCTTCAAGCATGAAAACCCAATGAAAAAGTGGTGTACTATTTGACATTTGACCCTCTATAGCCACTATTAACAGACACTATCATTAAGCATAGTTATTTTTTCTGAACAGCATTAGCCATAGTTATTATTCCAGAGTGATACATTATTGGTACTTGAAAATAAACTACAGCATATCTCCAGACGACTAGCATATAAATTCAAAATGCATGAAATAAGGACTAAACAAAACTCTACCTGCACTTTTGCACCAGTTCCAACCCATTTGGACCTTGGAATGTCCACTGCAGGAATTTCCCATTTAAATTTAGAGTTCTTCTTTATCAATGCCTTGACTTCTTCATTTGTTATGATGTGGCTTACATGACGATGAAATGAACTGCAAAACATAGACAACATTGAAAAAGGAGCAGCAATGCATGCAAGAACAGGAAATGATCAACAAATAGAAAGAATAAGCATCCTTTGTCACACTTCTGCTTACTGATAATCATGGATGCAATTTCAAAGAAAAATCGCCAACTCAACTGTATCATGACAATAAACATTATGAAGGCTAACCTCCTCAGATTGGTATAAAAAGGTAACTCCTCATATCAAATGGCTATATAATGAAGTATTGAAAAAATGAGGTGATCTGTGTATAGTCTTGTTACCGAATAAGGACAATACAAATTATCTATACAAAATTGTATACTACAAAAGAAATAAAGTAAACAGGTAGTTAACATTCTGAATGTAAACATGGAACCATAATACAGCATAAAGGTGACATAATATAATAATACTCCATAAAGGTGATACATAATTAAATAATATATAGGAAAAACCTTATATGTGCAGCACTAACCATGAAGTCTCTGTTTCATCAAAACAATCATTTCCATTGCTTATCGTATCACTTGGCGCATTGGCGCTAGAAGTGTTGTACTCATCTTCTGTGTCATCTTCATCACTCTGCGGCATGTTTTGAAAGCTCCCATTGGGTTTCCTGTCATGTTGAAAGGCCTCCGCTGCTCTAGGTTCAGTATCTACAATTTCTGCAGCACGCAGAACGCTCAGGTTCAGCAGAAGGAACACAAGGACTTTTTTGTTACTGGAAGCACAAAAGGGGCAGAAAGTTTGGGGGGGGGGCGGGGGGAGCCCGATGGTGAGATTGCTCAGCATTATGCAAAGAAATTTTAGTTCAACTCTCTCACCAGTTGAGTAAACACATTGAAAAACTCTCTTTGCCACAAACTAGCAGCTTAACCTTCTATGCACTATATGCAGACCATTTGAGATGCATAATCTAATGAGGGCCATAGAGAGAGTAGTTCCTTGTGAAGTGAAGAGTCCATTAAGAATTTGTCGCTATTCATAGGAGAGACGCCTATAGAATCCAATGCAAAAAGAAGAGAACCGGACCGTCGTCGTGCTCCGGCAGTTGGGAATTCTCCTCCCGTAACTCAGCACCCTTCTTCGCGGACCTTGGCCTCTTTGGCCGGCTCTTCAGTCCTGCGACCACAGCAACAGCAACACGAGGGGGGAAAGCACGTTAAGACACTCGAACAGGGGGGAGGAGGTGGCGCCAAATTGGTTCCGTTCCGGCAAGTTACATACCTCGAGTGGCGGCGGAAGGCATGGTATTGCGTTTCCCCATCTGCCAGATTGCCACAGTGAGGATGGCGGCGGGGCACGCCGGCACGAGGGGAGCGGGAGCGGGAAGGCGGCGCAGCGTAGGTGGAGACGAGGACTACGGCGGCGACTCGGCGAGGAATGGGAAGAGGCCGAACCGTTGGGGTTTCTCCTGCGGAACGAGCCCAGATTGTAAAGGGTCCAGTGCGGGCGGTCGATACGGGCCTTGGGCCACAACAAGTAAATTAAGACCCACCGCAGACGCCAGTCGATGATGCAAAGCTTGCGCGCGACTGGAGGCGCCGTCGCCCTCGACCAGGCCTGTGGAGCTTGGCCCAGTCCACCTGCGTAATTTTTCTTTTCCACAGCCAACTTGGGCAGGTGGTGGGACTCGGCGGCGGTCTGCGGTCTCCGTCTGCGGGTTGGCGGCGGAGGGCTGAGTCGGAGAGCTGGCTGGCTGGTGGGCGAGGGTCGAGGGCTCGAGGCCTCGAGGTCATGGAGGAGGCCGTGAGGGCGTCTGCGCAATGGGAAGCGCCGTGGACAATGGAGAGTGTGCATAGATTTGGATTAACGAGGGTGTATATATGGTGGATTTTTGGATCAAATAACTGATTTCAAGTTTTTTTAGGTGTATGTGCACCCACCACTGATTCATACATTCGCCCCTGCTGGACAGTGGCGGCGGCCGGCTGCCCGGCTGGTGTCTTGTGGCCAGAGCCTAGGGGACTACGAGTGGACAGTGGAGTAGTGGAGTGGTGGAGCTGTGACTTGTGATCTAGGGTTTTAGATGGCCGTTTGGCTAAGCTCAATGCATAGTGTTTTGGCATGTACACCCGAATCAAGAGTTGCTTAAGGCCTAGTTTAGGTAATCTTGGGATTGGAGTGGATTCGGCCTAAAAGAGAGAGAAAATACAGGAGCCCCTTATCTTTTTTACTAAGGATGCAAGCGGACGTTGTTTTGCGGGTTTGGCAATAAACTATTTTTCCACAGATTCCACGGGTATTCAGTAACGTCGCTAAGCTCACGAATAATCCCGTTTACATTCCTATTTTTCAGGGTTAAGCCTCCTTTGCTCACCAAAGCTACATTGGTTGCTATGGCCACGTCAGGATTAGTATAAGGTGGAGGCAAGACAAAAAGTTTACTGCAATGGTTCAACGATTTAATTTTACATGCTTAATGCCATTGTTCATTTATACGCACACGTTGGCACATGCACGAAGAAATGGGTGCCCGCCTGCCTGGAGACGTGAATGCAGAAAATTGGCGAAAAATAAAGGCGACTAAAGTGTTTTTGTTTTTCTTCTCTTGCCAAATGACATACACATAGTAGTTTATTTGAAAAGCTTCCAAACGAATTCACAGCTGCCGTTCAGGGTTTATCTAGAAAATTACTCGTTATCGTCACACAATTTTAGCAGCGTTTACCAACATAATCGAGATCAGGAATATTCAAAGCTATAACAAATCTCAAGCTGGATGCTGCTATTCACCAGCCAAGCTGGAGATGTTTACCAACACCATGAGGGTAGCCATCATCTCTATCCTCCTGCTAACCCTGGTCGTTCTTTCACTAGAGCCACCCTCACCAGTTACAAGCTCAAAGAGCAGCTGAAAACTCTAACACATCATCGTAAGCGGTAACCTGCTGTTGAGACTCCATATTCCTGTCACTTTCTTTTTCTCAGGATATGTACATGCACTTATCCGCTTCATGCATTTAGGATGCCTTCTGCCGATCATAAAACTATAACTGTTTTTCTTTCAAAATTTTTTCAGCTTTTGTTGATCTCTTGGCATTTATAGGTGATAGTGCCCTCTATAGATTGTTTTATCACGTCCTTAAAACTGATTCAATATGTGGTAGTATGATGAGCATAGATTACAGCTCTGTACAACATTGACAGGTTACAACAACTGCAGTGTGGCCTGCTGCGACTGCAACATTCAAAGGTCCCCACCAGTTTGTGAGAGGTGCTGCAAGCAATTTGAAACACATGAAGCACGGTCAATTTTTTTTCATTTATTTGTTCCCCACAAATGGAGCAGGGCTTGATTTCACCTCAGTTCCTCAAACGGTGAAGTCTGATTATCTATATAGATGATCACAGGAAAAGGAAAATTCATTGCTTTAGTTTTTCTCTGTGAGTACTCTTTTTCTGTTTGTCATCTGGAAGCAGCAGCTTTGACTTTGATAATCTCAGAGCTACCTATTTTTGTGAGTTCTTAGTAAGGCGCCAAAGTAAACCTCCAATAATATTGTTTATGGCGTGAGAAGCCATTGGAACTATAACACTTGAGGAAGCAATGGTTCCTATACCATAGGAAAATCCAACAAATGTTGCCCTGGAAGCATAAAAATGTGTAAGAACTAAGAACGCATCTGAAGCTTATCATCATGTTAATCCTCATGTGTATATCAGGAAATAATACACTAAATTTACATGTGGCACATATACAAAAATACTGCAGAAAAGTATTTACCAGATTGCAAATGAATATTTCCTGCCATTGCCCAAGTGAAGAACACCAAAAATGGTTCCGACCATAATGGCACTAATCCAGTTCAATCCCAAGATAGGCATCAGTGCTCCTCGGAAGAGCAACTCCTGTTATATGTATGCATAAATATTTTTTTATTAATCAAATAAGTGTTCTTAAGTGATATTTTTGAATTGATGTGCTCACCTCACTTATCCCAGGGAGACAAGCAATAACAATGTAGTCCAGAGGCTCTAGCGAAGTAAGGATCTAATGGACGAAAATACAATGATAAATGTGGATTTCAGTAAAGAGATTTGCAGTATCTAAGTGCTGAGCAAATATTACATTCTAATTGTCAACCATAGAATGGAAAGAGGTCCTAGTATCCTGCACCTGACTGGTAGTTGCAAATATGTAAAATGATGTGAGTGAAGAATAAGTTGGTGGAAGACTGCATGTTAAAGTTCTGTTTGTCAAACAAATATAATTAGCTCTACTAGTGCACCGTGCACGGTAACTCCAAAAATTTTATGTTTCATTAGGTTAGAACATACAATTTGTGGAGCAACTAGAACATACAATTTGTTGAGCAACTATATCTTCCAATGTTTAACAGAACACTTATTATTACGCTGAACCTCTATGAGATATTAGAGATATGTTCTTTATCAGCATGTTAAAATGTGAAACCAATAACTCCAACAAGGAGACAATTCAAAACATAATTCTTCAAAGGATGTACATAGTTACATACTTGTCTATTTGCAGCTTCACTGGAAGATCTGAAATTCTGACCATGTTTGTAGCAAAATGTATCTGCTAGAGGATATTACTATTACAAGTCCTGCGATCAACTCGAGATGCCAAGCTTCAAAATTAACTGTAGAAAAACAGTAGTTAATATGCTACAAGGCATTTTGCCTCGTCAGTAATGCTACATTAAATCTCATTTATTTGCAAAGATGGAGGGGAAAAACTTACATGACACATCTGTAGGATCAGCAATTGACCATCCATTTAAAGATGCAAGGTGTGCTGCCTGTGGTAGACACACAGCCATTTTTATCAGGTTTGATACAAAGGCAAAAGGTAAAGAATCTGGGTTCATAAAGAATTCCGGATAGTGCAAAAGTAATAGCAGAGCACAAAGTTATATACGCTTGGTACCACTAAAACCAAAGCAACATTTAGATTTAACATTCGAAGCGGTCCTGAGAGCTGAATTTATTCTAGAGAACACATCAATGTTTACCTGACGAAGCAGAATCCCTCCAGCAAGCAGCAAGCCTGACGTGAGAGTGCAGGCTTGGAGAACAGCACTCCTTGGCGCGCCTGAAATTTGGTTATCAGTAGTAACATCCTCGCTATTGACCTCGAGGCTTGTGCTGGCACTTCCTCCACTGCTAGAAGCAGCTTCCTCACTTATCAGCAGTGAATCTTTTGACTCGCTGTGAAAATTTCTCTTTTTCCTCTTAGTGCTCTTTTTCGCAAATGTTATGACCGCCTTCAATATCAAATAATGCATGTTTGTCATATGCATACATCTAGAGGTACCAAAAGTCACTCACGGCAGCCAGTGCTTACAGTATTTCGGCCAGAAAGCATATGTTTCCATGTAGCAACTGGGCTTTGGCATTTCCAACCTAATCAAGTATCATCTGTCAATTTAAAGATACCAGAATGATATAAGCAATAGTTTAAAAAATCTTCAGACATTTGCCCATGACAACACATAGAGAAAACACATGCTAAGAAGATCAATCAACACAGAAAAAGGAAAGACTCCTATGTCCATCCTCCCTACCTCTAACAAGAACATAAATTGTGGTGGTGGGTGGTGTGGGGGGGGGGGGTCTTCTATGGTTACAGTTGTAACCACATATATCTTTTTTATTCTGTCGAAATAAATTTTATGGCATAGGCACTTGCAGTAACGATTCCTCCCTTTGCTGCAGTACCTTTTTGAATAAAAAAGTTTAAAAGGCAGTGTATATATGTATAAGTATCAGGAGGATATGAATACTGGATCGATATTTTCCTAAAAAGTGAATATGCTTTACTCACTTCGTTCAAAATCATAAGAGGATTTGGCCATCTTTCTCCGTCCATATTCATATGGATGTTGATGAATCTAGACTACATACAAACCACATACATGGAATATTGCATGAATCTATCCAAATGCCAGAACCCTTACAATTTGCAGAAGGAGTACCTTCTTAAAAGTAAATCAACAACAAGGCACATTATTAAAATTATAAAAGCAATTTTGGCAAGCATCTCCACTAGACAGTAATTCTCTAAGTGTCCATTTGGATGTAGATGTTGAGTTTATTGGAATTTAATTCGGGCATCGATATCAAATCGGACTAGTTTTGGAAAGGGTTTTTGGTGTTCTTGCTCCCACCCTGAACTGCAATTGTGGTCCTCGCTTTTCTAACTTTGTGATTTTGCCCTCTACTTTTGACAAATCAACGTGATTTTGCCCTTGACCTTTGCATTTTTACCCCTGCTTTGACCGTTGACTAGAAGCAAAATCGCATTGACTTCTGAATAGTAAAGGGCAAAATAACAAAGTTAAAAAATGAGGACAAAATCACAACCTTACTTCAAAGTAGGGGTAAGAACACCAGAGCCCCTTTTGGAAATGGGTTACAACATACATCACCAAATCCGTTTTGGATGTAATAAGTCCAACACAAACCTTGTGACAACCAAATAATATCGTTGCTTAATATCTCATGGTACAATTGGCAAGTGTTTGGTCGTAGGTAGTACTACCAAACTACTACCAATTTCAGCCCTTTGGTCATTTTGCCCAATGCCCAATCCAGCACACAGTTCCAACTTCCGATCAGTAGCATACACACTAACACAATCAACAAATGTACAACATACTCAATAGACTACATAACACAAACACTAGCACTGCTAGAAGCTGTCATCTACTCGCGGCGGGGAAGAATCAAGACAAACCAGTAGGTGGGTGAAGGAACGAATCAAGGCAGGAAACGGGAGGGGGACGCACTGTGACTACGTGGATCAGAAGGGGAAGCAAACAAATCAATCAAGAAGAAGAAAGATCGAGCGGACGAAACTCACTTTCTGCATGTACTTGCCGGCGTGGTCTCGTCTCGGTCTCGCGGGCGGCAAATCGTCTCGAACTCGCCGGCGTAGGGCGGCTCGTCAGTAGCTGGCGGCTCATCGGCGACTTGTGGGCGGCTCGTCGCGGCTGGGCAGATGTGCTTCTGCGGGCGTGTGGCGGCTCGTCGCGTACGCACCTGCGTCAGGCAGCTCACTGGTGGCCGGCGGCGCGGCCGAGAGGATGTGCTCCTCTGCCTGCCGTCCTGCGGGCGCGCTGCTGCAGCCGCCCGGGCTCGATGCGTGTGGCTTTTGTGCGGCCAGACACGGACGCGGGAAGGGGATAAGGCACAACAGCTCCAAACCTGCCGCTCTCCATACCCACTCCTGATCGCTGCCGCGTGGACGTCGTACAGATCCGATGGCTACCAGGCGATCGGCCCCCACAAAGGGAGCCGTGGCGGGCGGGCGGGCGGATGGGAGACGAAGCCCAGCACGTCGGTGCAGATGCTCAGCGACGCCTCCAACTCCAATCCAATGACCGACCCACGACGCTGATGTGGTTCAGCGGCGCCAGCGACAGCAAAGGTGACTGCGGCCTGCCCTGGCGCCGTGGTGTGAATTAGCAAGCTCCTGAGACAGTTGTCATGGCTGCAGGCTAGGGATCGAGTTATGCCAAGCTTCTAAATGCAGCATTCAGATGCATCAAAAGGTAAGGCAATACCATATGATTCAGGGATACATGGTGACTGATATTATGCCGCAACGAACAAACCGAGGAATCCGCTAGCATTGCCCTGAAGGTAGCTCGCGCTCTACAGCTGTTCGTCCATCAGAATGCTCCTTGAGATGCGTTTGAAACTATCGAAATTGCAGCTGCTGGCATGAATTTTATTTGGTTTCTCGAGAAGTGCATGGGAAAGATAAATCAATCCACCACACCAGAGTCATCGATCTCTTTGGATCTTGTCTATCTTACATGTAGTCAGTTTTGATCCTACTTTTCTTTTTCGTTAATGTTTTGAATGAACAGGATTTTTTTCCACAAATTTTTGCGCCTCTATGGCGCAGTCCGCTGCCACCCCTTGAGTGGCACTGCTGCTACTGGTGGAGCTGTATGTTGGTGCGCTGTAGATCCCGGACGTGGCGAGCTGCACCAACCATCTTCACCAAGCAGGGGATGCAACACCTGCTTCGAGTGGAGGAAGAACGGGTGGCGAGAGGTAGAAGATGACCCTCAGGTCTGCCCCCCACATGTCAGCGCCAGAAAAGAGAGACGAGAGATGCCTGTTGTGAAACGTCAAGGGCACCCACGCTAGCACTTCCTCCACTGGCTGAAGAAACTTCCTTTGACTTGTGCAAATTTCTCCTTCAATATCTTTCTCATATGCATACAATGAGAGCTACTAAAAGTCACTCAAATGGCATGATGAATCATCTGTTAATGTGAGGATACCAGAATGATATAAGCAATAGAGTAAACACATTTGCGTATGTTCAGACATTTGCACATGACAACCAATAGAGTAAGCACATGCCAAGAAGATCCATTAACACAGAAAAAGGAAGGACTCCTATGTTCATGCTCCCTAGCTCTGACATGAACAAAATTTGTGATGGACTAACTGCTACATAGGGGTTATCTTTTTGATTCTGTTGAAATCAGTTTTACTGTATATGCACTTTATGACCTTCCCGTCTATGCCTTCCACAGTAATGATTCCTCCCCTTGCTGCAGTTTTTTTTAAATATATTTATATTCTTATTTTACAACACCGTGTCTACTGCAGATTCAACTGAAATGCATGGGCATGGGTATGTCAATAAAAAAATTGAATTGCATCACTCAGCTGACTGGCTACAAAATCTTGTGAAATTATAAGCCTCCACGAACATGAAGGCATGGGACTGCTCTAACCATCAGAATTCTCAACAAGCTACAAACAATTATCATCTGCCGAACCATTTTCACCAATAATCACCGCAGGAACATGTCCCATCTGTGAAATGATGGAACCGATTGATATCTCTGATGATAATCTCCCTTGAAACAATCTTCGAAATGAACTTGAAGGCAACATGGCAATCTCTGCATATGCGCAGATTCTTCTTAACTCTGATTGGGGCCCCATCTGGAGTGCTGATCAAGGCAAACGCGACGGCCAGCCTCTCACTATGGTGAGAAAGAAGCAGCTCCTTTTCGATTTTGTCTAAATCGTGCAGATCAACATCCACATTAGGAACATAACCAGCTTTGTTCATCAGATCTCCCAATTCTTCTAGCTTTTCATATATTTCTCTTGTCTTAGGATGGCTCCTGTCCCCGACAAGGAAAGTATGCACCTTATCCTTCATCTCAACCCAGCTCGTGGCAGGCTCCTTCTTGACATTACTTTCTTTCATTAGCTTGCGCACCTTAGCCACCTCATCCCACATGCCTGCTGAGGCATAAGTGTTTGCAAGCAAGACATGTGTGCCAGACTTCTCTGGCTCTAAAATGAAGAGCCTCTCAGCTGCCAGCCTTCCAAGCTCCGGATCTCCGTGTACTCTTGAGGCTCCTAGAAGTGCACCCCAAACTGCAGCATTCGCTTCAAATGGCATGTTGTTGACAAGTTCCATCGCATCCTCTAGTTTCCCTGCACGGCCAAGAAGATCAATCATGCATGCGTAATGCTCCTCAGTCCTGTCAATTCCAAACATCACCTTCATTGAATCAAAGTATTTCTTGGCATCATCAACAAGCCCTGCATGGTTACAAGCAGAGAGAACGCTGGTCAACGTGATGTGATTAGGGGCAACGCCCTCATCGAGCATTTTATGAAACAATTCCAGTGCTTTCTTCCCATGTCCATGCTGTGCAAGCCCTCCAATCATTGCAGACCATGAGACAACTCCCCTCTCTGGCAGGCCAGAGAATGCCATGTCTGCATCCTCTATGCTCCCGCATTTTGCATAAGTGTACACAAGAGCATTCCCTGCAAACACATCTGACGTGAACTGCCTCTTGATCAGATGAGCATGCACTTGCTTCCCTTGTTCATACGCTGACAGGCTAGCACAGGCATTCAGGAGGCTACTTAGTACAAAAGAATCTGGCTCAAGGCCTTTTCTTAGCATCTGCACAAACAGCTTTATTGCATCCTCACCATGGTCACACTGTGAGAGTGCAGTTATCATGGATGTAGAAGATATAATGTCATCAGAGCAACTTTCTTCAAAAACCCTAATTGCATAGCGGAGTCGGTCACACTTCCAGTATGAATCGATAAGCCCATTGGTGACATGAGAGTCGGATAGGAGCCCTATCTTCTCTGCAAGGGCATGAACCTGTCTTGTGTGGCTGATTGCTTCCAAGCTCGCTGTTGATTTGAGAACAGCAGCCAATGTCGTCCTATTGACATCAAGGTCAAGCTCCTCCTCTCTCATCCTGCGGAAGAGTGACAGTGCCTCACCATGTCGTCCACCATGAGAGCAGCCTGAGATCAGTGCATTCCACATAATCAAATTCCCACGGGGCATGAAATCGAACACCTTCCTCGCATCATCCAAAAACCCATCCTTTCCATACATATCAATAAGACCAACACTGATGAACTCATCTGAATCTGCATCGGCCTTGATCATAAATCCATGAATCTGCCGACCCAAATTGAACGCACCAGCACCAGCACAAGCCTTCAGAATACTAGATAGCGTATACACATTGGGTAGCAGCCCTGAAGACTTCATCTGCAGTAGCAACTCCAGCGCACGGTGATCGTGTCCATGAATTACACACCCAGAAATGAAAGCATTCCAGGAGACAATATCCGCTGCAGCCATGTTCTCAAAAACCACCGATGCCACATCAATGTCCCCTAGCTTCGAGTACATGTCAACCAGAGCATTCGCCGTGAATGCATCGTCACTGTACCCCATCCTCACCACCATGGCGTGCACCTGCCTCCCGGCCTCCAAATCCCTCGACCCTGTGCACGCGTTCACCATGCAGGAGAACCCAAACTCGTTCGGGCGCCCCCCGCTCCACACCATATCGCGGAACACCCCAACAGCGTCCCCACACCGGTCGTTTTTGACATAAGCGGACATCATGCCGTTCCAAGAAACGGCGTTCCTTCCGCTGACAGACTCGTCGAACATCCTCCTGGCCTCGTCCACCATGCCGAACCCGCCGTACATGGCCACGAGCGCATTGGAGACGAAGACGTCTCCTACGAGCCCCACGGCCACCGCCAGCGCGTGCACCTGCGTGCCGAGCCGGACGTCCGGTGTGCACTTGAGCACCACGGGGAGCACGAACTCGTTGCACCGGACGCCGCCGCCGCGCATGGCCCGGAACGCCCAGAGCGCGTCCCGCGGCATGGAGTTGTTCGAGTAGGCGGTGACGAGCGAGGACCAGGAAACGTGGCACGGGTCGGGGATTTCGTCGAACACCGCGCGTGCAGCCCGCGGGAGTCGGCATTTGGAATAAAAGGAGAGGAGGTGGTTGCGGCAGGCCGCAAGAAGGCCGGACTTGAGGAGGTGGCAGTGGAGATGCGCCCCGGCGAGCAGCGAGCGCGACGCGCCGCAGCGGACGAGGAACGGGCCGATGGTCTCCACGGTCCGCATCGGGGTGGCATCCTACTAGCAGTCCTAGCACTACCAGCCGCCGCCACCCGAGAAGGTTGGGCTTTGAGATTTCACGGTCAAGGCTCAACTGCGCAAGCTCGGTAACAGCACCTCTATTCCTCTAAACTTTTATTAAAAAATATTTTAGTCTAGTTAATTTTTTCATATCACATTCTTCCATAACCATACTCATGTGCCTGCATAATTACTTTCTATATCCAACTATCCATTATTTTATTCATCTATCTACAACTAGCATCCTTTTTCCATGCAATAAAATAGTATCCCAATCTTCCTGCCAAGTGGGCCCACCCAGCCTATGAACCTTATTCACCCATGCCCCCCCCCTTCCTTCACACGTGTGTTATGCGCTCGGCACAAAACGAGCACCGGCGCCTCCGTGTCCGCCACCGGTCCCGGATGCCGCTACCATGCCCAGATCTGCCACCTTCGCCGCCCACTTATCTTCGCCTTCAGCCTCGAACACCGCCACCCCACCTGGATCCGCTTCCTTCTCCACTGCCTTAACGAGCGGCGGCCATGGAGCTCTGCCAGCTATGGAGCTCCGCTGACTATGGAGCTTTACATGTAAAGTTTGAATTCAAATTTTCAAACCAAAGTTGAGTCCAAACTTTAAACTAATACACAAATAGAAAAGAAGAGATAAAAAGAAAGTACCACACCTTCTTGCCCAATTATGCAAGCGGCTTAAGTCGACCATCTACTTTCAGTCCCCTCACTAGGCTCATGAATCGCATACGGCCCAATCCCGCTGGCAGGTTGAACCTACCTATCAGCGTTATCCTAACCTCACCCACTCTAGGATAGCTTTGCTCCCGCCACATAAAATGGAGTGACAGTGATGCGTGCACACTACATATGCCTAAAAAGGTACAACCCAAGAGGTATAATTTATAATGGTCAGGATTATAGGCATAAGGCAAAAAAACTTAGGGTTAGGGTGGCTTGCATGGCAACCTCTCACTCGGTATATTTGATCTGAGGACCCCGGATGCTCAAACCCATAGCTTGAAGGAGTGCGACGATGGTTGTCTTTGCACACTTTCTGTGATGCTCCCGGCATCTCAAAAGCCTTGACACACAATTAGATTAATGTTAATCATGTATTTGGACTTAATCATGCTTAGAGAAGAACGATAACTAGGCCAATAAACCACTAAGTCAAAATTTTCAAGTTAAATATGCAAACATTTGCATTGTTTGGTTGAGTGATTAAAATTTATACGTTTTCACGCAAGACATCAAATACAAAAATTTTAATTCAAGATGTTGCCTTCAAATTTACTATTTTGACCATTTTTAAAATCAGACGTTAAGAGGTTCAAAAGTTCAACCAAACCAAGTCAGCCTATACTTAGAAAAAATTCCTAAGTCTAGATTTTTAGCCCTTCCCCAAACTTCATTCAGAAATTACTTTTGATTTCATTATAGAACTTAAAAATCTTACTTTCTATGAAATGAAATTGGGTTCGTTACCTTTCAACTACCTCAGACCTTGAAGTGATTGGATCTCATTTGAAGGTCCAAAAGGTTGAGACAACAAAAGCTCTACATAAAGATAACCTGCTGTTTTACCCAATCTTTGAATATGTTTGTAGGTGTAACTTTAAATATGATGTGAATTTTATGAAACTTTACATACCAAACTAGTAGACAATTTTATGAAGAACAACTTTGGTATTTTGTGTGTTGACATGCATAATAGTTTGCATGGTGTTTTACATCATTTTCTGTCTTCTAATGAAGTCTGTCAAATTAGACCTGAATGGAAAATCCAGATTTCGAGCAAACAAAAGATATGACCACGCAAAAGTTTATATAAGAAAGTTGTAGTTCTTGAAATTCTGAGCAACATTGGTATAAAAATCCTTGTGACAAAGTGACCCTAAAATGGACTTATGGAATTTTAATCTGGTGAGTGCCGTCGGTCAAAGTTGAGTCAGATTGATCAAATTCAAATTTCTCCAAAAATTTCAATAGAACTTGGTACCAAGCTTTTTGACAAAAATGTAGAACACAAAGAGTACTTCAATTCATCTAATTGGATCTCTTTAAAATTTGGCCCCTAACTTGGGCATTTAGGCGATTTTCAGAGGGGGAAAAAACCAAACCGGATGTGTTTCTTTTTCTCTCTCCATTTTATCCCTCTCCCTCTCACTGACACGCGGGCCTGGGGATCCGGCCGCGGACGCCATGGCCGACCGGCCAGCGCTACCGGCGGCGTACGGCCATCCTTCCGCCTTGGCCCTTAAGCGGAAGCGGAGGGGCCCTGTCCCACTCTCCTCGCTCGCCCAGCCATCCATGCCTCTGCTCCGCCTCTGCTTCACGGCGTTCGCCATGGCCCGAGCTCGGTGAGCTCGCGAGCCCGCCTCCAATCCCCCGCTCCGACGCCTTCCCGCGCCTCCAGAGCCCTCTGCGGGGTACGCCCGGGCCTTGCGCAGCCGGTGCACCCGACGCCGTCACCATCCCCCTTCTCACCCGCGAGATCGACGCTGCGCCATCGCCACCACTGCGCCACCTCGGCCCTCGGTTCGCGGCGCGTTCCTCGCCAAGCCTCTCCTCCCCATGTGACGACACCTTGGGGGAAATCCTCCTCGCCTCTAGGAACGTCTTCCCGGACTGCCTCGGCTCCAAGTCCGAGCCTCTACGCGCCGCGCCGCGCTCCTCCTGCCTCCGTCGAGAGGTAGAAAATGACCACGGTCATCTTTAGATCTAGCCCCTGCTTTTTTGGTTTTTGCGTTTAAGTCCAACGAACAGTGATACGAGTCTTGTTGATTTCACAAGTTAGCCCCTGCAGTTTATAAATAATAACGAAAATGGACCCAGGACTGAGTGGTTTTATTACTAATTGCATTTTCTAGGACTGAAACTTTAAAAATCCATAGTAAATTGTAGAAAAATGCTAAAAATACAAACTTTGTTGCATTATGTTCATTTTTAGTATGTCTACAGAATGGAAAAGAAGTAGATCCATGAAATGACCTTTTTGCCCTTAGATTGTTGTATGCATGTTGTACCTTAATAAATGGTAAAAGTAGAACAAGTGAACTCTAAAAACCTTGAAACTTGGACAGTAGCTTTGCTAGGGTATCTAGACACAATATGAATTTTGATAGCTCTATCATTGACTGGGTGAATTACTGTTTTACCCCTGTGCATTTGTTTTATGCATTTTATTAATACGAAAATGGTTGCGACATAAAAATGTGCTCTAAGTGACTCCCTGGATTTTATATGTGTTCTCTTTAGTGTGGGTAGCTCACTGTTAAACTATGAAGCTGTGCATGTCAAGTTTAAAGGCTGTTTTGAAAATGGCAAACTAATGCTTGTTTAACTAAGTAATAGGAAAAAAGTGGTATTTAGCATGTTCCAAAAGCATCACCCTGCATGATGTATTTGACTTGCTCGACGGAAATAAATACCACACCTCATACATGTTTCCTTTACGACAAATAGCTTGTTAGGTGCATATGTGATTGTACGGTTGTATGTGTGCTCGATATTCGGGCATCCCCTTTGTGATGCCTCCGGCATCTCAGAGGCCCTAACTCATATTTTGACTTAAGATAATGATGACTTATAACTAAATCATGTTTAAAGATGGAAAGAACTAAGGTGAAGAAATCACAAGTCGAAAATTTTCTACTCAAATGTACAAAACCTCACGTTGTTTGGGTGTTTAGTCCAAAAACCAAAGGTTTTCATGAGAAACCCCAAGTACAAAAGTTTTAGTTCTTGTTATATAGAACAAATTTCCTTCTGGTACAAGTTAAAAATGTTGAAATAGAAGCTTCAAAAGGCCAAGTCAAATCAGGTCAAAATTAGTCCACACTTAAACTCCCAAATCTGCATTTTCAAGCCTTCCCTAAGTTTCACTCTGAAATTACTTTTGATTTCACTATACAACTCCAAAATCTTCCTTTCTATGAAGTGAAATTTAACTTAACACCTTTCAAATGCATCAGACCTTGAAGTGATTGGACTTTATTTGATACTTCAAAAGTTGGAAACAAGAAGAGCTCCACATGAAGTAAATTTGCTGTTTGACCGAACATTGGAACACATTGGTGCCTATAGTTCAAAATCTGTTGGGATTCAGACCGAACATATATTACAAAACTTGTAGAAACTTTTGTTGTGAACAACTTTTATAATTGGGGCTTGGTCATACACTGGGTTTTTCATGATGTTTTAGGCCTTTTGCTGTCAGCTTGGGAAATCTGTCAAAACCTGGCTTATTCAGAAACTTCAATTTTTCTCCAACCTACAGCCACTTTCATGCAAAGCTTATTTTGAATGAAACATAGATTTTTAAATACTAAGAAACTTTGTCAATGAACACCTTGGACGAAAGTGGACAGAAGCGGGACTTTTGACTTTTCCAAGCAATTAAGGTCCACTGTCCAAACTGGGAGCTGCAGGGTAAATTCAAATTTAAATCATACTTGCACACCGGTTTTGATATTAGACCTTTTGACAAAGTTGTAGATATTGAATAGTAGAACATTTCATCCAATGGGGACTCTTACAAAATCGGGCTCTAAATGGGTTGAGTAAGCTATTTACAGAGGGAGAGAAAACACAAATGCGTTTGTTCTTTCTCTGAGAAACCGACAAGTGGGCCCCACCTCGGACAATCGCCTGCCGCGCCAGAACGCGGCCGCCACACGGCCGGCGGCGTACGGGCAACGCCACTCAGCCCACGGATCGACGCCTTGCTCGGCCTGCCCTCGCACCCGGCCTCACCTGGACGCCTTCGCGGCTTCCTCCGCGCGCTCCCTCACTTGCTCGCCCTCTCCTCTCTGCTCTCTCTCGCGTGGGGAGCCTGGCCACCATTGCCGGCCGAGTCTGAGCTCAAAGCTCACCGGGCCTCCTCTTCTGGGCCTCCTCCACCCTATCCACCGCGAGCAACACCTTTCCTAGGTCTCCTCCACCGATTTCCCCGTGTCCGTGACGCCCTACCCCGCCTCCGGCCCCTTTCCGCGAGCGCGCACGCCATGGACGCCATGGTCGCGAAGTTCGAGCTTCGCTCCGGCCCTCCTTCGGCCGCTTTCCCACACCTAGGCCTACTGCGCTAGACTCGCTACATCCTCGCGCAGCTCATGGGCCCGCTCGTGGCCCCTCCCCTCCGCCGCAGCCACCAAATCGAGCGGCGCCGCCACCAAGCCCGGCGCCCAGCCCGAGCCAGTTCACGGCCACTCCCCGCTCGTCCATGCCTCCCCACGCTGATGCCGTAATGGGGTAGAGGATCCCCGTCGTCGGGAACATCTTCCCGGACCAGCCTCCGGTGATCTCCCTGTCCCCACGCGCGGGCGCACGTGCGAGAACGCACGGGCGCACGTGCGAGAACGCATGGGCCGTCGCGTGCCTCCGGCCTGTCCAGAGGAAGGAGAAAGAGGGCGGTTTTGCAGCAATCCCCTTGTCGTTTTCAATTTTTACGCACCTGCTATCCATCACTATGCACTGAGTCTTTAGTATTTTATGTGCAGGCCCCGAGAGTCTAGGTTTAATCAGAGTTAGGTCCCTGGCAGTAGGGTTTTATTCATTTAGTATTTCAAATCGAGTTTAAACTTTGAAATACCCTAACAAATCACAGGAAAATGCTAAAAACATGAATCTTCTTTTGTTGGATTGCTTATGAGTAGATATACACAATGAACTAGGTATGGATGTGTGAAATGACTGTTTCACCCCTGAATTTGTGCATGCCTTGTTTTAGTGATTAAATAGTAAAAGTGATGTCAATGGGCTCCAAAAATTATGAAACTTCGATAGTAGCTTTTATATGATGAGTAAGATCTATGGTGATTTTTGGAAACCCTAGGATGCAATGCTTACTTACTGTTTTACCCCTGTGAAGTGAATTTAGTGTGTTTTAGAAGTATGAAAATATATGCTACATAAAACTTGTCCGGAAAAATCCGTACAACTTATATTGTGCTCAATTGGTCCAGTGCAGCCTAGAAATAAAGTTTCATGTGTTTTGCTACTGTTTACTATGTGTTTTGAAAATGACAAATGCTACGTTAGTATAAGCTCCACTCGGTATATTTAATTTTTGTTATGACAAAATGAAACCTTGAGTATAGTTCACATGCATGTTTCATCCTTATATGCCTAGGTTGCAAATCCCTCGCCATAAAAGTATTACAATGTCGAAGTATAGATAACGATAACTCAAATACGTCAAAATATACGTAACTGGTTTACTGTATACTTGATTTAATGCTTGTTTATATTTGGTATGATTAGAGTGAATTGGAGTTAGCAACCTATCAGGTGTTCCTCTCTTATACCATGCATGATATGTTGACTAGCTGAACTGGAATAAATGCAACAAATTATGCATGTATTTTAGTAATCTAAGGAACCAAATAACATTGCTTGTCTTTCTAGGTCAAAACATTTACATGCCATCCTCCGGATTAGCAATATGCTAGTTGTATGTGTATGATTCTTTGCATTTATGATTGCTCTATGTCCACAATAGCACTTCCTTCTAATAGTTTATCAATCACCTTTCTGCCTGTCCCGAAATGGTTGTTCATACGTGCGCTTGATATTTAGGCATCTCATTCGCTGCATCATGCATACATTTCATATAGCGACGCTCACTGCAGATACGTGATCGAGAAGCAAATGCGTAGAGCTACTTCAAGCAACGGTGTCCAAAAGACCAACTAAGACCCAAATACCACCCGGAGGCCCCTGAAGTGGTATTTGGAGGGAGGAGCTTGTCCAAGTGATCAAGGGGTTGCCTGGAGCAAAGCCTTACAACCCGGCAAACTAACTTTAGTTTAGTTTGTTCAAGTTATCAACAACAAAGGTAGGTCCCTTAGGCATATACACCTACCTAGGTAATCTCACCATCCTTTTATTTGATTGTGCATTTACATTCAGGAGTTGTTTGAAACCCCACCTACATACATACCTGATATCCTAGGTAGAATGGATAGGTCGAAGTCTATGCTTAGCCATGTTTAGACGGTAGAAGTCGAGTGAAGATATTCACTCGCGAGATGATAGGACTCAAAATGTTTTACAAAAATTTAATACGAGAGCAATATGATATGATGTGATGAAAAGATGAGACCGGGCGGAGATATGGGTATATTACTATGAAAAATGATGTGGATAGTTTGGTGGACTCCGCCCGAGTCGTTTAAGGCCCGTCCGCTGTTCGCCTGCTGATCGGCATAACATTGCTAGATTGCTTATCCGGGAAGTGGGACCGGAGAAAGTCTTACTTGAACCATCCGAAGAACAGAGATTGATTTGGTCCTACCATGGGGCCTGGGGGCACTTGACTCATGGGAGGGCTGACCCGAGATGCCGTGGTATCGCTCCATGGGGGCTAAACCTGGGGAATGGCGGGTTGGAATCGAACTTGGGATGGAACAAGTGGAGATGGGGGATATATGTGAGAACGCGATGGCTAGTAAGCATATACCCCTAGCATGATAGTTATTCCCGGGAATCAAAAATCGATTCGAATCGCTGATACTCACCAGGTGTGAGAATGCCAGTATCGTACACGGGCAACGTAGTAATAACTTTAATATCTTATTCATTTAATCCTGCTTTTTATATTACATGTTTGTACTTGTATGTTTACGTTCCTGCATGCTACTTTATGATGACATATATGTTGGGATAATGATGTATATGAGTTATGAATCATGATAATAACTGTAATGAATCAAATGAGTCTTATGATTTAAAAATGGATGATACTTGAAAGTAAGGACTCACTTTTAGTAAATTTGCGCGGGTTAGAGTCAAGTCCACAAAAAGCCTTGCATACTCTCAAATGTGTCGGGTTGAAACCGTCCACGGGTAAGTCCTACGAGTACCTCACGTACTCACCCCTACGTTGTTGATATTTTTATTTCAGGAACTTCATGATCGAGAATGACAATGGTGGGCTCAATGTCATGGCTCGATGTTTTATTTCCGCTGCAAGAGTATATCGGTATTACGTTACGGTTTCCGCTGCGAGATTATTTTGGAACTCTATTTCAGTATGATTGTACCCCATTTTGAGTAAATATTTTAAAACAAAACAATCTATGTTTGTATGAAATGATGGATTGTTGTAATTGTTGTGGATCTTTCGAGGGCTTAACGTGTGTGATGTCGGCACCCCTGGGTGATGGTTGCATCGAGTGCCCTTTTGGGTAGCTCGACGGACGACCGGATTTGATTTGGTCTAAATACACTGCAAGCCAGAGGTGGCAGGTGTACTTAGCTCGGATTAAATCGGCGGTTCCGCCACACCCTTTCACTACATCATGCATATCATTCATATAGTGACACTTACTGCAGATACGTGATCAACGAGCAAGTGCATGGGACTATTTAAAGCAACTGGTGTCCAAAAGACCAACTAAGACCCAAATACCACCTGGAGGCCCCTGAAGCGGTATTTGTAAGGAGAAGTTGTCCAAGTGATCAAGGGGTTGCCTAGAACAAAGCCCCACAATCCGGCAAACTAACATTAGCTTAGTTTGTTAGGTTTGGGTGAAAATAATCAAAGGTAGGCAGAATCATGATTTCTCCCAGCTAATATAAACTTGATTGATTAATGATTACGCATCCGCATTAGGAGTTGGTTGAAAACCATTGCATTAGACTCCCTGCCCGCCCTGGCCCTAGCACCTAGACCTAGAGTTCGTAGGGCGAGTTGCTTAGAATTGCTAGGTGCGAGTAGACACGAGTGAAATGAGTCACTCAGTCGCGTAGGTGATTTCAAAAATCACAGAACTTTTACTATTGAGGAATTAATATTACGCTCATGATTTAAATGGAGACCGGACGGAGAATAATTTTATTTTGGGGTGTGTGTTGTTGTACTATTTGGCTTCGTCCCGAATCATTTAAGGCTCGTCCGCTGTTCGTCTGCTGATCGGCATAACATTGATAGATTGCTTAACCGGGATATAGGACCGGTGAAGTCTTACCTGGACTCGTCCGGAGTTTTCGAGGTGGCGACCATCCACTAGATGGAGGCAGAAGGCCTGAGGGAGCTTTGCATTCGTGGCGGGGAGACCGAGACAGTCGGCAGGCTCGCCACGGGGGCACAACCCGGGGGTTCGGTAAGGGCGCTTTGAATCTTGGGACAAGACAGGTGTATATAGAGGCTATACTGTGGGAACGCGATGGCCTAGTAAGCATATATCCCTGGCATGATAGTTATTCCTGGGAAGACAGGTGGAGACGGGGGCTATACGTGGGAACGCAATGGCCAGTAAGCATATACCCCTGTCATGATGTTATTTCTGGGAATTAAAATTGATTCGAATCGCTGATGCTCAACAGGTATGGGAATGCCAATATCATCGTCGGGCAACGTAGTAACTATTTGAATATATTATATTTATTACACATGTTTTCAAATACTACATGCTTGTACTGCTGTGTTGTTTACATTTCTGCAAGTTATTATTATTGTTATAGAGTTATATACCAATGATGAAACTGGTTACATTATGATATTATACTTCTGTTTAAAATCATTGGCTAAGGATCCACATGCTAGTAAGCAAGCTTTGCGTCAGCCGTAAGCCACTCTATTAAGTCCTATTGAGTAATTAGTACTCAAAGTTTGCCCTCACATTTTGAGTGCATGTACCGATGACATCTGGACACATTCTTGGAGAAGGGTAGTACCGGTGGGCTCGGTGCTGCTCGTCTCATTCATCTTTGCATGAAGAACTACTAATGTATTTTTTATTCCGCTGCGAGATGTTTTTGAAATCGCTTCCACTATCTGTTTGAACTTGCCTTTCGTATGAGACTATGTTGGTACTTATATCTTTATTTTGAACTGATTTGTAAAATAAGTTTACTTATGCTATATTCAACTGCTTGTAATGATATAACTGTTGTGGCTTTATCGTGGGCTGGATGTGTATGATGTCGATTTCTTTGGGAAAGGGTGATATCGAGAGTCGAATGACTCTCGACGGACGACCGGGTTTAGTTCGGTCTAAGTGCACTGCGTGCCAGATGTGGCAGGTGTGCTTAGCTCGGATTAAATCGGCGGTTCCGTCAGTACTTTCTAGTCTCGGGAAAAGAAAGACTGCGCCATTAGAGGTAAGATTTTTACCAATCGAGGTCGTGTGAGCTAGATGACCGACCATCATCCAAGTTCCACTTCTTATGGGTTCTGGTGTACAAACCCTGCAAAGAATAATCTATACGTATGTATAGCCAAGTCTATAGTCACGAACACCCTGGGAGTAACTCAATCTAACGAGCACGGTATTATGCTTTTCTTCACCTAGAGGGTTAGGTGTCGGCTATGGCCGTTGAGACAGGGATTAGAGGGAGTTGTTTGCGATTTAGCTAGCCCTGATCATGATTGGCACACTAAACGTATGTGTTTGGTTAGCAGCGTGGGACGAGCCAGCCAGAGTCATTTGATATAAAAACCCGAACCCGTTGCATTGTTTGGTTCGCGATGTGGAATCACATCATCCAGCATCAAAGTGTTCCAGTAAGTTCAATCCCAGGCAATCGTGAAGGATTGGCATTCAAGCTGGATCACCCCATGCCGGACGAGAAGACCAGCCCGCAGACCAAACACGCAGAGATTGGCATTCACTTTGTGCAGTGAAGATGTTTCTTGGCCACGGGCGCATGCCCAGAACATGCTTTTATTTCCCGACTTGAGGTCAATCTGGGCGCCAAGAACCCTCCGTTGCATCTCGGGAGCTGTTATTACAGTGTCATGCTCCATCTATCTCAATTTATAGATCATTTGACTATTTTAGCATCAAGTTTGACCGATTCATTTTATTAAAAAAAATCTCACAATTATCATTTATTTTCATTGTAATTTAGTTTAGCATATAATATAGTTTAACTATGAATTGAAATTTTCTATTTTTTTTACAAATATTTTGAATAAGATGAGCCCGTCAAACTTTGTGCTAAAAAGTCAAACAACCTATAAATTAAGACGGTAAAACGGAGGGAGTATAATATACTGTATTATATTGCTACAATCAGGATTCTTTTCCTAGAAGTAAGTTGGGATTCCTCCCCAAGGCCGTTTCAGTCAATATGTTGATTTGATTTATCTGTTTATAAAACCAACCACCCTACGGCCTGTTTGTGTTCGGCTTGCTGCGTATCTCTTTGCTTTAGCAAAAATGAAGAAGCCAGAGACCATATGTCAAAAGAGAGATAAGCTCTATCACATTTAATTTTTTCATTTCAGTAAAACAAGAGTGTACGAGACAACAGAAGCTTCAACATTCAACAATTTTAACCATCTATTTGAACGCTTGTTGGCTGCATTAACGTCCTATGAACAGCAACCGACAACATGGACAAGGTTTGCGGTTACATTGTAATATCTGAGAAATCATGTCCTCCAGCATCCAGCACCAACTGTTCAACAAGATTTCTGCTTGGGTTCACCTGCTGCCACCAGGGAATGTGCACTGAAAAAAGCGAAAAGTAAATGCAGAACTTGAAAAAACACAGATAATTCAGAGATGGTCTCTTAAGATACCAGGAGACTGAAACACGATAAAACAACACTGCCACTTAAGGCTAGTTTGGGTAATCTCAGATTGAGGGGGATTAGAATGGATTGGGAGAGATTAGAGTGTGTTTAAATCCACAGTAGATCAAAACCCCCCTCAATCTCTCCCAATTTACTCCAATCCCCCTCAAACCGAGATTATCCAAACTAGGCATAAGGGTTTGTTCGGTTGCAAGGGTATTGGAGGATGGAGGGGATTAAATCTCTTCCTAGTCAAATTTGAATAGGGAGGGATTTAATCCCCCTCAACGGCTCAACCACCTTCAGTTCTCCTCAAACTGAACAAGGCCTAAAGTTTTACCTAAACTTCTGTATGATGAATTGACGATGCATAGTTAAAGGCATCATCGGCATATGGCTTAAATATCACTATTTTTAAAATTAAGAACACTCTTTTCAGAGTAATAAGTAATAACTTACTGCCATCACTTTCCAACATATGAAGGCATACTATCGAAGTATCGATAAAAAATGGTAAATACAAAGTACTCTAGCATATATGGCATCTGAAAAGAAAAGAGAATAGAATTTGGCGTATATGTATTAACTATAAAATTAGACAGACTGACAGAGGCAATCCCAGATAGGAATATAGACCAATAAAAATGGATAGTAGATAGAGAAACAAACTTACCATGGATTACCATGCATGAAAAAATTGTCAATGTATTTGTTGAGGAAACAAGAAGTTTTACTATCCAGTAACAAGAGTTTTCTGGAGTAATAACTTGAGGTCCTCAAGCCTGTAAATATATAGGAGCTATAATTTATCTGATACAGAAAAATCTCCAACAAATCAACCAGAACCTACCTCACATTACTAAGGTCAGGATAGGTAGCAATTGCATCCTTGAAATCCTATGAAAAAGTTAGCACATCAGAATACTGTTCAGTTATAGCGAACAAGATCTAGAAATAATCTTACTTGTTTAGCAGTTGAAGGTGTATAAGTTATTATACATGACATCCCTGCTCCTTTTGCTGCCTATTAAAAATAAACATATCTCATAGTCAACAAGATTAGTTTCGTTAATCAAATATGTACTTGGGAGACTTACTAGTAATCCAATAACGCTGTCCTCCACCACAAGACAGTTCTTGCTTTCCAAACCTAATTTCTGAGTACAACAAAGGAGCTCCTTACCATAACTGACTCAGGAAAAAAAAAAGCAGAAATAGACAAGCCCTGATACTATAGTGTTCACTACCTTTGATGCTGTCATATATATTGTTGGATCAGGCTTCTTTAGTTTAACATCATCACCTGCAATGGGAAGCAATTGAGAACTGTAAAATTTATGGGACTCTTGTCTGGTATCACAAATCACAATACCTTAGCAACTGTCAGGTCCTAATAACTTGCATTTGAATGAGTCATCTGATATTTCATATTCGCGAAATATGATCCAAAACACCCTCAACAGTCTATTGTTTATAAGATTTGCTAAACTGAAGACAGACTCGAGCAAGTTTTATATCACTTAAAAATACATAGTCGAGTGAGTTTTATATCATTTATTGCATTATGTTGTTGATTTTATAAGTGCTACAAATGCAACCACATATATTCCTTTTTATTTTTGTATTTGTTTGTTAATGTCACCAGTGAACTTAAAACGACTGAAGGTGAAAAGAATGAAAAAAAAAAAGGAATTATACCAGCAAGGAAGCAATCCAGGCCATTAAATCGCTCCTATATATAAACAAGATAAAGAGTGAGAAATATAACATCAGCCAATATGATGGAAGTTTTGAGGTAGACATATGGAAGCAGGATACATTATATTTTAACTTACCAGTCCAATAAGGTTTTCAAGGCACATTATGACTGAACTTTTAGTTGCCGCAGAGCAAACAGCAAGCTTGATACCCTACACCATTGTATTAAGGATAACAGATCACCATAGAGAATGAAAATTAGTTTGCATACTTGAAGGGTTGAATAGATAAATTCATTACACTAAAAAAAGAATAGATATATTCATTGACAGCTCATTGAGGTAGTGTGACAAAACGTTAAATTTGTGAGGAAAACACTAGTATGTGGACAGAGAAGATGTTGCTTTCAAAAGAAAAAAAATCCAATAAGGTATATTACCGCACCCTTTACTTCATCCATCAACTGCAAAACACCAGGTCTAGGCTCCACCTAAAATAGATAGCCTCATATCAGCGTCAGATAAACAAAGAGATGGCTTATTATGTGCATCAATTTAAAATGCGGATGCAAGTTCAGAAAATAATGAAGACATTGAGCTTACAGTTCCAGATTTTATTATTTCTTTGTATCGCTCTGTTTTCCAGTCCTGCAAATAAAGTTGTTACAGCTATAAAATTCATGAAATCAGAAGGTAAAATGGTGGAATCTGTAATAGCCTTTTTTTTCAAGAACACACATAAGACTTGCACACCATTAGAGATTAGGGAAGGAGAGAACACAACCTACATACATGGCCGAGATCCCAGTTTTGAATAGATCATGTGCAATTGCAAAAGTATGGCAAGCAATAATTGAATGATAGATGGATACAAGAGATTATTTCTGGAGAAAACACAACTTTTCAAGATAACTTTAAACTAATGAATGACCCAAAGCATTTGTGATCCTATACCGCTATCTGAATAGATGTCATTAGTGAACAATCGAATTGTTGTAAAACCTAAGACATAAAAGGCAGACCTGAATTATGTCAACCAACTTCTCTTTATCGGAGTCAGTCGAAGGTGGTGTCTCAAAGATCTTTGAAGAAGGCCACCCATTTTCCCCAAAGTACCTGTCAAATCCCAAGCCTCAACCAATTCAAAACCAATGTTCACACAAAAATCCAAGTATTGATGCAGCGTACATATGAAACTGCAAGTTACTGCATTCTCCTTCTCCAACATATATCGATTTGCGCATTGGCATGTTGTGAACACCAACCCTATGAATAACTGCATTTCCAACGCATGTAAACTTACATGTCCTGCATTGCAGGAACGCTTATGTGCCATGTGGTCATCATGCCAAAGTACGAAAGTCAACATAAACAATTTCACGATTATGATAAAAACTTCGAACTAATCGGTACACTGGCAGAGGTTATTGGCATCCCACTAACACATAAGCATAGGCATTTCCAGTGTGTGTGTTTTCGGCGCAAAGCACCAAGCGCATGACACAATATCATCGATCACTTCCGTAATGAAACAATCCAATTTGCGCACGTACCAACGCATCTTGGGCTTCCCTCCGCCGATGCGATTCTGTAGCTCGTCGTAGAAGGCCTCGTCCCAGTACAGCGGGCCAGCGGAGTCCGGCGGGCAGCGCACGCCGAAGTGCGCGAACGCATCGTTGTAGGCCTGCCGGTGGAGGTTCTCTGATTCCAGTATGACGCCGTCGCAATCAAAGATGAGGGCCTCGAGAGTCGACGAGGACGGTGACGGCGCGGAAGCCGAGGCGGAGAAGGCGATGAGCCGGGGCGCGCGTTGGAAGCGCGCGGTGGCGACGTGCGAGGGCGGTCGGTGGCCGAAGAAGGGGTGGCGGCGAGCGGTGGCTGCTGCGGCGCCGGCGGCGGTGGGGAGGGCGAGGGAAGTGGAAGCCATCGGAGTCGGAGGCATCGGGTGGATGGACTGGACTGTCTGGAGGTAGGCGCGCTTGGTTCAAGAACGGGCGCTTTTCTTTCTCGTGTCGTCTTCGTCACTTTTTCTTATCGAATCTGAGAGGAGGGTAATGGTGCGCACACGAAATTCTACATTCCAAATCGTCTCACTGGCACCCATAATCCAGCAGAAACAGGTGTACATGTCATCAAAGTTGCAAATGAATAATTTAATTAAAAATACGAAAAAAATAATTTGTAGTTTCAATTGGATTAATTGATACATGCCATTATATATGTCTAGGTTCTAAGATCTACCATTAAAATTCATGACAATCAATTGATAAACAACAATCAACAATGAAAAAAACGATCAACGATCGTCGAGAACTTCATTTTAACCGGAACAATTATTACCATAAGTTATTTTCAGCCGATTATTATAGCTGTTGCTGCGCTAGATCCACAAGAGAACATGCTAGATAAGCAGAAGCAAGCAGACCTTTTAGCTATAACATCATCAAACAATAACATTAAAAAATCTAACTGTTTGTCTTATGATTTTAAAATCTGTTGGCTTATGAGCAGCGCAGAACAAACGTGTGCCTATACTATACTGTCTGGGTCTGAGTTTTAACCCATTAAAGCTACTCCTTTTGTCCTAAATTATAGGTTATTTGATTTTTTTCATCAAGTTTGGACCATCACCTTAATCCAAAAAATTTAAAATTATTATTTATTTTCATTGTGATTTTGTTTGGCATATGATATACTTTAACTATGACTTTGATTTTTCTTTTTTTTTGTATTTTTTTTTTGAATAAAATGAGTTGGTTAAATTTGGTGTCAAAAAAAATTAAATGGTCTATAATTTAGAAGCGATGGAGTAATATAAATATACAGAGAAACATGTAGAAATTACTCTAAAATGTATTGTATGTACAAAACATCATATTTGGATAGCCATTGATTTAGGAGAGAATTTCTTATTTGGCTCAGGTTCCTTTTTTGGCCTCCAAAAATAAAAACTTCCCTATAGTCAGAAATAAATTTTGTGTTACTTATTTGGTCCTTCTGTTATCTTCTGTTACTCTCACCGTTAGGCATCTCCCCGCGTCGCGTTCACATGCCTGGCTGCCCCCGGCACGCGTGGAGGCTGGGCTCAGACGGCGGCGATGGTCGGCGATGGCGGCGCGAGCGCGTGCATATTCCGCGCGCGCAATGCGGTGCGGCGGAGCGCAGCGGCAACCGTGATGGAGGCGGTTGCTTGAGCTGCAGCTATGGCGTGGCAAGGCGGCGGCGGGCAGACGGAGCGGCCACGCCGGCATGCTCGCTCGTCGGGGATGGAGGCAGTCCGACATGAGCACCCCGCTCGCCGCGTCTCCCGCCACCAATCACCCAGGCCGCGAAGTTCTTCATCGCCCCAGCTCCCTTTGCTCACGCGAGCGCGGCTGCCGCCATGGAGATCACGCGGCGAGCTCGTAGCTTCTGGTCACGGGCACCGCGCCGCCCCACTCTTCATCTTCCACATGTCCTCGCCCCAACCCCTGCCTCCTTACCCTTCCCCACGCGCGTCGCCACCGCGGCCGCCATTGCCGCGGACCCCTCACCGTGGGAGGCCACCTCCGGCCACACGTCCTGCCTCCACGACACATCCACCGTGCTCGCCGTCTCCGCGCGCAGCCGGGACGCCCGTCCTCGGTCCATTCAACTGCCTATACCGCTGGATCGAGCGACGCTCATGCGCCTGCGTCGCCCATGCCGCCGCCGCCACGTCCCCACGCACTGCCCCGACGCTGGCTCCATCCGTCGCGTGCACCGCCTCCGCCTCGCCCCTGTGGGACCCCCACCCTCCTCGCGGACAGCGCGCCAGGACAACACCAAGCTCGTCGAGTGGCAGCGCGTCATCCATGACGAGAATGCACGCATCAACGACGTCATCGCCGATAGGGACGCCGCGCTGCAGAGCCTGCGCCAGGAGTATGAGTGCTCGGTCAGCGAGGCAGCGGGGCAGGGCACCCTCAGGGAGCTCAACAGCCTGCTCGACGCCACCACCACGGCGTGCAGCACGCCCGCGTCGGCCAGGACGGCACCCGCGCCGGACCACAGCGGCTTCAAGCAGCGCCTGCGGAACGGCAGCAGCAAGAGCTGGACGCTGCAGTCAGCGTCGAAGTGGTGGATGGCGGACAAGCCGCGGACGCTGGGCCGAGCAGTCTACTTGGGCGAGACCGGCGCGGACTGCTTGCGGGGCGCCCAGGCTGGCGGCCCCCGCGGCGGCGCCCTGCCTGGCCGCCCCTGTGCCGGCGCGAGCAGTGCATCGGGCGAGGCCGGCGCGGACTGCTTGGCCGATGTGGGGGAGGCGGCAGCGAACGAGCGAGCGCGGTGCGGGCGGCGCGTCGGACGAGACCGGCGCGGACTGCTTGGCCGGCGTGGGGGAGGCCGCAGCGGACGAGCGAGCGCGGTGCGGGCGGCGCGTCGGACGAGACCGGCGCGGACTGCTTGGCCGGCGTGGGGGAGGCAGCAGCGGACGAGCAAGCGCGGCTCGGGGAGGCAGCCGTGGGTGAGCGCCGCGCGTACCGTCTTGCCTAACGCCATCGCCGACGCCGACCATCGCCGCCGTCTGAGGCCAGCCTCCACGTGTGCCGGGGGCAGCCAGGCATGTGAGCGCGACGCGGGGAGACGGCCTAGCGGTGAGAGTAACAGAAGATAACAGAAAAGCCAAATAAGAAACGCAAAATTTACTTCTGGCCATATAGGGAAGTTTTTATTTTTAGACCAAAAAAGAAATCTAATTTTTAATCTGAGCCGAATAAGGAATTCTCTCTTGATTTAGATCTCTACCACGTACAGTGTGTTTAATTTATGGCCAAAATCGTGTTTTAAATTTAATTCAAAAGTGAATGCGAACCGAATTTGGCCACAAAGGCATCAACTGCAAGCCGACGAGGCGACGAGACACGAGCGTGCGCGCCCACCGCCCGTACCACTCGTGTTGCACGCATTGCGTACCCCGAGATCCCCGGCTAAAAAAAAAAAATACAGGAGTCAACACCTCAAAATCCAATCCATCCCCCCACGGCACAACTACCTACTGCGGAGTACTACTAGGCACCAGCCCACTGCCGCAGCACTGCGTCGCTTCCCGTCTCCATCTCCGGCACCCGAGCACCCGACACGC
Organism: Paspalum vaginatum; assembly: GCA_030272315.1. NCBI lineage: Eukaryota > Viridiplantae > Streptophyta > Magnoliopsida > Poales > Poaceae > Paspalum > Paspalum vaginatum. The sequence goes on from CM059018.1 coordinate 38,288,264, forward strand.
AAAGCAACCCATCGCCGCCGCTACCGCGAGCAACAGCAATGCTCCGGCCCGGCCGCCGCTAGCGAAGCCATTCTAGAAGCTTCCGGAGGATGGACACGGCCATGCCCCTGCTCGCGCTCTCCAAGGCCGTCTCATCCCGCTCCAAGCCCTTCCTCCTCCGTCGCGTCGCCCGGCTCCCTCCGGCCGTGCCGCTCCGCCGCCGCCCCCACTTCGTCGCCTCCGCCCCCGCCCCCGCCCCGCCCCGCGGGGCCTCGCCGTACCGGGCGACCTGCTCCTCATCTCCCTCGCGCGGCTCGCGCTCCGCGTCCCCGGGCCACGCGCGGCGGCACCTCGGCGGTGGTTCGCGAGCGTCTCGGCTGCCTCTCCGTTCGCGTCGGGCGGTCCGCCTCGCGGCGGCGGCGGCGCGGGGAACGGTGATGGGGAGGGCGGTGGAGGTGGTGGAGACGGTTCGAAGCGGCCGCGTGCTTCCCAAGGGGCGGGTGTGTCGGAGGAGGCGGCAGGGCAGGGAGCCGATGTCATTGTCCTTGACGTTGGGGTATGTCTACCTACGCGTGTCCTTTAACCATCTTCCGCTTTAAGACAAAAGCATTGTGTGCCATTTTTTATGAAGGAAGCTTTATTTCGAGTTGAAAATTATTCTGGCTTCTACAGGCAACCTATGTATGATATAGAAAACACTTTCCAAAACTTGTTAAGCACCTTGCAGTGAGCACAAACGGATGGGACTGTGCTCAGCCTGTAACAGGTTTTCATATGATCGGATTGATATTAACATTATGAATGTATTCAATTATAAATCATCCCAGCAAAGCACTGAGCCTGCTGGATTATCTCGTGTCAACAACCCATCAAACTAAGCACTATGTCTGTCTTTACTAGAATACCCAACCAGTTAAACACGCTACCACCCAGTTTCAAAATGCTTTTCACCTTGGAGGGAACCTGGTAGAATTCTATGTTGATTATCTCCAATCTGGTGTTCAACTCGTTGAGTCAAGTTTTGCACCTAGATGTTACTTCTGCATCTCAGTTGACTGTAGAGCAAGATCAATGGTAGGATCATATGATAATAAATGGTGCTATTGTAAATGGATTAATAGAAAAAATTTATGAAGTGTCATTTTGGTCCATGTTTGTTCTCACATGCAACAATTTGTGACCACATTGTATTCTGTAGCTATATCAGCCACCTGATTAGTTTCACTGCAGGGAATGTCATGTGGTGGATGTGCAGCAAGTGTCAAACGCATTCTTGAGAGTGAGGTTAGCTAAGTTAATTCAGCATGGCTCAAATGTAGAGCTTTTGCCCAAGTGCTTACTAGCTCTGTACTGCCTCTAATTGTGTTTGTAAGTCTGAAAGTGCTTGGATTTTTCAGCCCCAGGTGAGGTCAGCAACTGTTAACCTTGCCACTGAGATGGCGGTCATCTGGGCAGTGCCTGGAGATAGAGATGTTCAGGACTGGAAGGAGCAGTTGGGTGTGAAGCTTGCCAATCAGTTGACAACATGTGGTTATAAATCCAACCTTCGAGGTAAATGCTGCTATGACCGGTCAAGTACCATAAAAGGGCTAAAACTGTACACTATAGTTGGGAGCGATGGGTCAGTCTGAGTAATAGATAGCATTGTTAGTTTGAATGAAGAGCTAAAAGCCTAAAATGGTACCTTTTCTCTTGACTAGAAAATGCTGACTCGGTCAAATGACCATAACTCAAATCTCTTAAGCATTTGGATGCTCTTGTGGATATTAAATGAGTGCATGTCTTGAAATACATGAATGCAGAGTCTTGTTTGTTCATTTTGTATGCTTTAGCACAGACAAAATGTTACACATCTCTAGCATTCACACCCCCCCCTACTGGACTACCCCAAGATATGTTGTTGTTGTTGTTGTATGTTTAGTCTCATGCAAATGCCTATTTAATTTTTGCCTGCAGATTCTTCAAAGGTCAGTTCACAAGCGGTTTTCGAAAGAAAGATGCACGAAAAACTCGAACAACTGAAACAAAGTGGTAAACTGCAGCGACGAGTAACCATCAATTTACGAGCTTCTACCAGTCTATGATGTATTTTTGTAACTTATAACTGAAGTGGTGTGCTGAATTTTCTTCTAGGTAGAGAACTTGCTGTATCATGGGCATTATGTGCGGTTTGCCTTCTGGGACACATTTCTCACCTCTTTGGAGTTAATGTGCCGTTGATGCACCTAATTCATTCCACCGGATTTCATTTATCTCTGTCAATATTTACATTTGTTGGTCCTGGTCGAAGACTAATACATGACGGGATAAAGAATCTACTCAAGGGATCTCCAAACATGAATACGCTGGTTGGTTTAGGTGCTTTGTCATCGTTTGCCGTCAGCTCAATTGCAGCCTTGATCCCAAAGCTGGTAGCTTCTACTCTCTTTTTCTGAAAGATTTTGTTGCTGGTTTCTTGCATGTTTCATGATATCCAAATATATCCAAATTCCAAACACAAGTGTTCCTTCATTAGTTGTAGTCCAATTCTGCATAATATGTTATATTTGCATCATGACACATGGCCCTAATGTGTCATTAGTTTGTTTATATCATTCCATTTTCCTGCAGGGGTGGAAGACATTTTTTGAGGAACCGATTATGTTGATAGCTTTCGTTCTTCTAGGGAAAAATCTGGAGCAGAGGGCAAAGCTTAAAGCTACCAGTGATATGACTGGACTGCTTAATATTCTTCCCTCTAAAGCACGCCTGATGGTGGATAATGATGCTGAGAAATCATCGTTGATTGAAGTTCCATGTGATACTCTTGCTGTTGGGGACTATGTTGTAGTGCTGCCTGGGGTGAGTATAGAGTGCACAACATGGATGGCAGTTTCCTTGCTGCATATGTCTTTCAGTATAGTAAACGCAAACGCATACTGCCTTGAGTTCTATATTCACATATAGAAATTCGTTCATACGATAAATGGTAGTATGATGCTCACGCTTATCTTGTAGTGTGATCTTTTGGTTATTTGTCCACCATATAGGATCGCATCCCAGCAGATGGTGTTGTCATAGCTGGAAGGAGTACAGTTGATGAATCAAGTTTGACAGGTGAACCTATGCCTGTAACAAAGATAGCAGGGGTATGCATCTCTAAATAACTTTTTTCCCCTCAGTGAGGAATTGCTGTTATCTGGCTTGCTGAATTCAAGTGATGACTCAGTATCCACATTTTCTTATTGTGCTGAATAATGACGCCCCCCCCCCTTCCGTTGTTAGGCAGATGTATCAGCAGGAAGTATTAACTTGAATGGTAAACTCACTGTTGAAGTTAGAAGACCTGGGGGTGAGACTGTCATGTCTGACATACTTCACTTAGTTGAAGAAGCCCAGACAAGGGCGGCCCCTGTTCAACGATTAGCTGACAAGGTATATACATCTTTACACATGTGAACTGATTCCTCCTACTCTTATGAAAACTATAGTTTGTTCACATAAATTGATTATTTCTTTTTATACTGCTGATCATCTAAGCCTGGGATTGCACTAGTACATTTGTGTAATGTTAAATAGAGCTGTGTGAATATTGTAGTCAACATTAGCCCATGACTTATGTAGATATCTTTTATACAAACTAAATAATGGCAGATATGGGTGATTTGCTACTTCATCTAATTCTTTTTATCCTTAGCTATAATTAATATTCAAAATGGCTAATTTTAGTGGATCAACCTTAACCTGTAAAGCATGTGTGCCGTTTCTCTCTCTTACCTATGTTTAAAAAATTGCATGTTTCACATACTCAGTGCATTCCATTGTCTGTTAAGTTTCAGCCAATGAAAATACTGGTTCTGTAATTGTTTGGTAGTACTTCTTTCATATGTTAATGCTTGTGAAATTTATTTATTTGTCCTGTATTGTATTCTGGCGTCACTGATGGATCATGTCTGCTGTTTTGGTGTTGTTTGCGTGTGGATGGGTTTAGTAACAATCTTTAGAGAGCCTTTATTTACCATGTCATTATGACCTGGATTAGTAATAGTTTTACTTAGATTTAATGTGAACTTTTTTGTCACACTACAGGTTGCAGGGAACTTTACGTATGGAGTCATGGCACTTTCTGCTGCTACTTTCATGTTTTGGAGTATTTTTGGTTCACAACTTGTACCTGCTGCAATCCAACATGGCGGTGCAATGTCTTTGGCATTGCAACTTTCTTGCAGTGTCCTGGTATGATATAATATATGTTTTAGGCACACTTGCTCTCACCATTTTACTTTGAAATTGAATAAATGAAGTTTCAAGTTCGTAAAAATTGACGTCTTGTATATGGAGAAGTGCAAATTCTTCTTTTTGAAATGAGGTTTTGTTGAGCAAAAGTTTCTTCTCATTTCAACTGCAGCTATTGCTCTTGAATCTAATTATTGCATGAAGACGAGCTCTTTTGTATAAATGAAGCGATTGTGTGTGTGATTCATTTCAGGATTCAAAACAACAATAAGGGTACGAGTTGATGAAACATGTTTTGACATTCACGTGTTAAGAAAAGATTTTAGTTGCATGGGTGTTGCTTTCAGGAGCCACAGTAAATGTGCAAAATCCCTAGCAATTTTGGGTGCTGAGTTTTGATATGTTTATCTCAAATTGATTTATGTTGCGCTGCAGTGTGCCCTGTTCTTTCTCTAGAGAGAAAAAAAAAGTCATCCCCGTATTGCTGGGTTTTTAGTGTCTACTTTTGTAAATGGACTATACCTCTTCAAAAGCTACTACTAATGATCTTCATTTGCAGGTAATTGCTTGCCCTTGTGCTCTTGGCCTTGCCACACCCACTGCTGTACTGGTATGAAACAAAGGATTATGCACATTTTTTGATAGAATATACATCACATCAGTGTTTATTCAGTTATCATTTTTCCAGGTTGGTACTTCATTAGGTGCAACAAGAGGACTTCTTTTACGTGGCGGGGATGTTTTGGAGAAGTTCTCTGATGTTGATGCCGTTGTGTTTGACAAGACTGGAACTTTAACAATTGGTAGACCTGTGGTAACTAAAGTAATAGCTTCCAGAGGCATGGGAGATGCAAATACAAAGTTGAGTGCCCCTTATATACTCCTCTGGTTATATATGTTGTACTTAATTACACTAGGTTCACATTTTGATATACTTACTTTGGGATTTATATTTAATTGAATATATTCAGTGAATAGGATGCCAGAGCATGCAATTTCCAATGTATTTCCATCATTCCATGGCTAATGTGCTCTATTTTTCATGAACCGTTCTGTGTACACTTATGCTAAAATATTTAAAAATGGTTATTATTTCTGAGACCTTCCTGTTGACAAACAATATTTCGTCATCAGGGACTTTGGGGACACCCAGTGGACAGAGGCTGAAATTCTGAGTTTTGCTGCTGGAGTAGAATCAAATACAAATCACCCTCTAGGAAAAGCCATCATGGAAGCTGCAGGGGCTGCCAATTGCATCAGTATGAAGGTAATAATAGTAGATGTGCTCTTGCTCAAGTTATAAACATTTGTTTCAGGATGAATGTTTTTTTCGCGACATCTCTAGTCATGTCTGCCGAACTGCAATCTCAGTCAACAATAAGCTTTTTCCCATGCTTGCTTCAGACTCCTGCCAAGCTTTGTTGGCACATCTTTTTTCCTGTATTTCATGCTTCTATGATGTAATGGGCTCACCTATTTTATCTTCTATCTTACCATACTGTTTGAAAGTAGGGCAATCTGGAATAGATTGATTGTAGATCAGGGGTACATGTACATATATATGCAAGTCAGGGGAGGAGTCCTATCCCTAGAGGACTCCGAGTCCTGATCCTAATCTACTAGGGGGGCGGCGACCAGGAAGGTCAGCCAGCCACGCCCAATCCTAAGCCCATACGGGCAGATGAATACAGAAGGCCTTAGGCCCATATACAAACTGCTATTACCCCCCCCTAGTCGGAACGGCAGCACGTCGAACGTTCAGACTGGACCTGAACTCCGTGAAAACTAGAGACGGCAAGCCTTTAGTGAAGACGTCTGCAAACTGAAGCGACGTGGGAACGTGCAGAACCCGTACTTCACCTAAAGCCACCTTCTCACGAACGAAGTGAAGATCAATCTCAATGTGCTTTGTGCGCTGATGCTGAACGGGGTTGGAGGCCATGTATACGGTGCTGATGTTGTCGCAGTAGACAAGAGTGGTCCGCCGAAGAGGTGCATGGAGTTCCAGAAGCAATTGCCGCAGCCAAGATGCCTCTGCTACCGCATTAGCAACTGCGCGGTATTCTGCCTCGGCACTGGATCTGGAAACAGTCATCTGACGCTTGGAGGACCAGGAGATGAGGTTGTCACCAAGGAACACAGCATATCCTGATGTAGACTTGCGCGTATCTAGACAACCGGCCCAATCAGCATCAGAGTAGACCACCAGATCAGAAACAGTCGACGGCCGCATCATCAATCCTAGGTCAAGAGTACCCCGGATATATCGAAGGATGCACTTTAGAGCTGCAAGGTGGGGCTTCCGTGGATCGTGCATATGCAGGCACACTTGCTGTACAGCGTACGCAATATCTGGCCGAGTGAAGGTAAGGTACTCCAAAGCTCCAGCAAGACTGCGAAAATCCGTCGCATCCTCAATACGAGCTCCCTCTGTCCCGGAAAGCTTGGGGTTGGTGTCCACTGGCGTAACGCACGGCGTGCAGTCCGACATCCCGGCGCGGGCCAAGATATCAAGCATGTATTGACGCTGAGACAAAAACAGGCCGCCGTCAAACTGCTGTACATGCATCCCCAGGAAGTGATGAAGGGAACCAAGATCTGACATGGAGAATTCCCGTTGCAAAGCACAGATCGTCCCTTGAAGTAGAGACGTAGACGATGCTGTGAGCACAATGTCATCCACGTAAACCAACAAGTAGGCTATGTCTGAGCCGCGCCGATAGACGAACAAGGAAGTATCAGACTTGGTCTCCACAAAACCCAAGGAGATGAGATAGGTAGCAAAACGACTGTACCAAGCTCGGGGTGCCTGCTTCAAGCCGTACAAAGACTTGTTCAGGCGGCAGACGTAGTCGGGATGTGCAGGATCCTCAAACCCAGAAGGCTGAACACAATAGACGGTCTCGGAGAGCGTCCCGTGAAGGAACGCATTCTTGACGTCCAACTGATGAATTGGCCAATGCCGAGAGAGCGCCACGGATAACACTGTGCGGACAGTGGCTGGCTTGACGACAGGACTGAAGGTGTCGGTGTAGTCGATGCCAGGACGCTGAGTGAAACCCCGTAGAACCCATCTGGCTTTATAGCGCTCGGGTGACCCATCGGCCCGGAACTTGTGCTTGAAGATCCATTTGCCGGACACGACATTGGCACGTGGTGGTTGGGGCACAAGATCCCAGGTGGAGTTCCGCAGGAGAGCAGCATGCTCGTCCTCCATAGCAGCCCGCCAATTCGGATCAGTGAGGGCTGTTCTGTAGGACGACGGCACCGAGGACAGCTGTGCTGTGTGAAAAAAAGCCGGCTGTCGAAACCCCAATTTCCCGCAAGTCGTCATCCGGTGTTGATTGACAACCGGAGAGACGGGCAGGGAACCGGGAGGAGCTCCTAGAGGCAGCAGACGCCGCAGGGGTGCGCCTGGAGGAGCGCCCTGCATGGGGCGAGGTGTCGGAGTTGGCGGCCGGAGCGGTGTCGGCGCTGAGCGTCGAGGGGACACAGGCGCGTGTAAGGTGGCGGGTCGAGGTCGCCGGGCATACACAATGCCGAAGTGTCCAGGGGGCAGAGGCGGCCCAGCAGGGGCAGGATCCGCACGGGGTGCAGGAGCGGGCGCGGCCGGTGCGGCGCCGGGCGTGGCCGGCGCTGCACAGGGCGCGGCCGGTGCTGGAGACGTGGCCGCGCGTGGCGCAGCGAGGACAGGCGCGGTCGGGCAGGTCGCTGAGGATGCTGCACCCGTCGGTAGGCGACGCTGCGCATGGCGCTGGGGGTGCCGTGCCTGCTGCAGATGGTGCCGCGCATGGCGCAAGCGAAGGGGGAGTCTAACCAAAGGGTGAACCTGCAGAGGAGAAAAACGGCAGCGTGCCAATGTGGCCTGGCTGCGGGTCAGAGTGATCCAAAAACTCGAGGTCGCTGGTGGTGCAAGCGTCGCGGCAATCAGCAAAGGGAAAGCTATCCTCATCAAACACCACATGACGAGAAAGAATGACCCGGTTGGAGACAAGGTCAAGACAGCGATACCCTTTGTGGTGGGGAGAAAAGCCGAGGAAGACGCAGCGAACGGAGCGAGGTGCAAGTTTATGGGGGGTGGTCGAGGCTGTGTTGGGGTAGCAGAGGCAACCGAAAACACGGAGGTGCTCATAAGAGGGAGGAGCACCGAAGAGAGCCTCGTGAGGGGTGGATTGGTGAAGAGTCTTAGTAGGGAGAACATTAAGGAGATGTGTGGACATGTGTAGTGCTTCAACCCAGTTGAAGGGAGGCATGGCGGCCTGGAAGAGGAGAGAACGCATGATATTGTTAACAGAACGAATCACGCGTTCGGCTTGACCGTTCTGGGCCGACGTGTAAGGACACGACATGCAAAGGTGAACACCACGAGAGGCAAAGAATGTGCGGGATGTGGAGTTATCAAACTCACGCCCGTTATCGCATTGAATAGCTTTAATCGAGGTGTTGAACTGGGTGAGGACGTACTGGAAGAAAGCAGAAAGAGAGGTAAAAGTATCAGACTTGAGGCGCAGAGGGAATGACCAAAGAAAATGAGTGCAATCATCGAGGACGACCAAATAATATTTATAGCCCGAAACACTAAGAATAGGAGAGGTCCAAAGGTCACAATGTATGAGATCGAACTGACGACTTGCATGATAACTAGAACTAGGGAACGGCAGCCGACAATGGCGCCCTAACTGACAAGCATGACGCAGATGTGGAGGAGCAGTAGCAGCAGCGACCGGTAGGGACGACGACCGAGCAAGCTGACCAAGTGCTTCGCGTCCAGGGTGACCAAGACGACGGTGCCAAAGAGAGGCAGTGGCAACATCAGCCGCGGCGACGAAGGAGCTGGGCGTGGCAGCAGGAAGACGGAACGGGTACAGAGGTCCAGTGCTATTGCACCTGATGATTTCCCTCCGAGACCGAAGATCCTTCACAGAACAACCAAGGGGGTCAAATTCGACGGAACAGTTATTGTCAATGGTAAACTAGCGAACGGAGATAAGATTATTAATGAGTTGTGGAGAGACAAGCACATTAGAAAGACGAAGGTCGCCAGGTAAGAGGGCAGACCCTCGGGTCGTGACAGGAAGCAACAAACCGTTACCGACAATAATGGAAGAGTCGAAATTATGACTGGTAGGAGTAGTGTGAGAGAGGGTACCGGGATGGGAAGACATATGGGAGGTAGCACCTGAATCAAAGAACCACTCGTGCTGCTGTGGCTGCTGCAGGGAGACGGTGTTGAATGCCGAGGCGAGCGACTGCTGATCCCAGGAGAGGGGCGCCTGGGGGGCGCTGTAGGAGCCAGCCGGCCAACCGTGGTGTGCGCCAGGGGCAACCATGGGCTGCTGCTGGAGCATGTACGCTTGATGCTGGGGAGGTGCAGTCAGACGTGGCGCCGTGGGGATGGGAGCGAGAGGAGGTCGCGGCCCTGGCCACATCTGTATGGTGCCGGTCCACGGGTTGTAGAAGGAAGGCCATGGTCCTTGCTGCTGGGGTGGCCTCTGACCTTGTGCACCGCCACTCTTGCCACCGCGTTTGCCGCGCTTCTTGCTCTTGCCAGTCCCGCCGGCAGGTGGAGCGGCAGGGGCCTAAGGAGGCGGCTGGGTCGGTGGCGGAGGTGTGGTCGAAGCAGTAGACGCGGCCAGCGCAGTAGATGGTGGTGGGGGCGCACTGGTGGCGGTGAGTTCCTCGAGGAGAAGCTCGGAGTGGGCCTCAAGGAAGGTGGGGAAGGGGCGCCCGCGACGAAGATGACGACCAATGTCGGCGAAGCGCTCGTTGAGACCACGGATGAGGTTGAGGACGAGGGTGCGATCCTCGACCTTCTCCCCGAGATCGCCAAGGGAATCCGCCATACCCTTGAGACGCCGGCAGTAGTCGGTGATGGAGAGATCTCCCTGGACGAAAGTGCGGAACTGGGCGTCAAGAAGGAGGGCGCGGTGCTCCCGATTGCCGAGGAACTGAGTTTCCACGGCAAGCCATGCAGAGCGTGCCGTGGAGGCACGTTCCATCACGGTGGAGGCGAGGTCGATGGAGACGGTGCCGTAGATCCAAGACTTGACAACGCAATCCATGCGAGTCCAGTCGGGGGAGGAAGGCGCCTTCTTGTCGGAGAGGACATGGTCGTCGAGGGAGTACTTGCCGAGGGTGAGCAGTATCTGGTCGCGCCAGCGGCTGTACTCATCGGAGCCGATGTCGAGGACGACGGTGATGAGGGACCGGATGTTCTGGACAGCCACCGCTTGAGTATGGAGGCTGAGAAGGGCGGCGGCTTCATGGAACTTGAGAGGATCCGGGTCGGGTGTCTCCGAAGAGGACGAGGCATCGTGGTCCTGGACGTCAGTCATCCGGGGCGCCAGTCACCATCAGCAGAGCCACCGGCGAGAGCCTTGTGGGCGGCAGCAGCCCGCGCGAGGGCCTCGCGGGCGCGCTGTATGGCAGCGTCGCATTCTTGAACGGCAACGGCGGCCTCCTTGCCTGCTTGCTCGGCGGCGGTGATCGCAGCCTCGCGCTCCTGGGCACGACGCGTAGCATCAGCGGCAGCGGCAGCATCAGCAGAGTCGTCGGAGGGCTTGGGGGAGTCCACCATGGCGGCGATGCAGGGAGGGCACGCGCTCGAGGGGAACTGGTGGTCGCAGCTAGGAGGTGCAGCCAGGGGGTGGCGCGTGTCAACCAGGGGCGACGATCGGCGCTAGGGCAGCCGAGGGGAGCGGAAGGGAAAACTAGGGTTAACCCAGTCTCGTGATACCATGAAATTAGGGCAATCTGGAATAGATTGATCGTAGATCAGGGGTACATGTACATATATATGCAAGTCAGGGGAGGAGTCCTATCCCTAGAGGACTCCGAGTCCTGATCCTAATCTACTAGGGGGCGGCGACCAGGAAGGTCAGCCAGCCACGCCCAATCCTAAGCCCATACGGGCAGATGAATACAGAAGGCCTTAGGCCCATATACAAACTGCTATTACTGTTTAATATGTGTTCACTTGTTATAAATTTGACCTTTCTGGATGTTTACCCTTACGTATGTTGTCATAGGCAAATGATGGATCCTTCTTGGAAGAACCAGGATCGGGTGCTGTGGCTACCATTGGTGAGAAACAGGTTTCTGTTGGAACATTGGATTGGATTAGAAGGTACAAATGAGTTTCTTATTCAACAGCTATGCCTTATGCTAAATTCACTAACAACATGATCTCTTCTTCCCGCTATACGTTCTGTCAGTGCTATCTGTTCTGAAGTTCCAGCAATGCAAATTGGCTCAAAGCATTATGGCAACTATCTGCTATTCTGCTCCAGCGCACTAGCTCTGTCATGTGCAATTGTATGTTGTACCAATGTAAGTGTGTTAACTAGTAAAAATCACAATGTTTCAGGCATGGTGTCGGCCACAACCCTTTCCCTGAAGCAGAGCATTTTGGGCAGTCCGTTGCGTATGTAGCGGTGGATGGTGCTCTAGCTGGTCTTATTTGTTTGGAGGATAAGCTCAGAGGAGATGCTCATCAAGTTATCGATACTCTATCTAAGAGAGGAATTAATGTATATATGTTATCTGGGGACAAGGAAAGTGCCGCTATGAATGTGGCATCTGTTGTTGGTATCCAGGCAGACAAGGTAATATCAAGCGATTTTTGTTGATTTGTTCTGTTCTTGTGAATGATAACCTTTCCCAGTCTGCTGTAGTAAAGAGGCATAATGATCTGCAGTATTTGGCACTAAAGTAACTAGGATGAACATGTTATGGGTGGCTCGCTGTCCCTTTTGCTGTTATTTGCACCAATTACATCATCTTTAATGGTCTTGATGATGCAATACTGATTATGATTATATATACCTATTAATTTCATAAACCCTGCAGAAATTTTACCGACTATTATTTTGAATTACCTGAAAAATGAATTCATTTGCCATCAGGAGGTTATCATGCTATGTACTCCTTTTCTTTTTGTAAGGCATGCATGCATTCCGAGATTCATACTGCTTAAACTTTAACCAAGAATTGACAGAGTTTATAACATAGATTTGACAGAGTTGGATTCCTTTTCTATATATATCCGCTCGTGGTACTCCGCCCCAGGATTCATATAAGATCAATCGTCTAGAGATCATCATATACATCTAGAAAGCCATGTGCTTTTTAAGCTCTTATAGTTTCGGAAGGGGTTTATATTTGGAGGTATATTCTCATGATGTAAGTTTTGTGGGTGGGTGGCGGGAGGCAACGACGCGCGACTTGGCCTTGGGGTGGCAGCTGCAGTGGCTGCTTCTGCAGCCCTTCTTCCATGGTTTCGGTGGTCACCACAACGCAGGATTTTGCTGGAGTCTTCGGGGGAAACCTTGCCTAGATTCCGCTAGGCGCGCGGCGGCTGCGCTTCGGCGTCGTTTTCCTTCAATGCGCCGTCCAGGGGGCCTCCAGCCTCTGCTTGCGTGGTTGCCGTCCAACGGTGGCTTTTCGTCACTCGTCTTGGCTCGATGACTGGGGAGTCGGAGCTGCTCACTGATGCCTGCTTGCTTTGGGTGCTCATCGTTGTTGGACCAAGCTTGGTGGTGAAGAGTCGGAACTTGCTTCAGCGTGGGGTGCGTCGAGGCTCGGCAACGATGGCGCATCTCGTTCTTTCTCCTTGCGGGCTGGTGCCTGTGTGTAGATGGTGTCAGGTGTCTCTGGCTCTCCGTGTTGCCCTGATGTGGGAAGTCGGAGCTGCTCGTCTCTTGGGATGAGCTCGGCAACGATGATACACAGTGGGCATTGGTCGGGGGTGTCGTTAGGGTGGCCTTTCGTCGGTTTTTCAACCACACGCTCAATGTAGGTTTTCAGACCGGTTTTCTTTAAAACGGGGTCAATTCTGTTCTTCTTAGTTGAAAAGCAGAGCTCCTGTCATTACGTTTGAAAAAAAAAAGTTTTGTGGTCATGAACAGTTTTAATATCAGAGATTTTAACATTCAAAGTGTACCATTGAAGGCTGCGACAGGTTAAACCGCACCCTTCAATGGTACTCTCCCATTTGCTTGAAAATGTTTCCCTTGGTTCTTTGCAAAGGGCACATTCCCCTAATTTATATTTTAATAGAAGAAGAGCACAATTAGGATATAAATAGATCATTTATTTATAAAAATGGAAAAAGTTGGAAGCAGGTTCATAAATAGATTGACAAAATATCTATCTGATAATCTGATTGGAACTAATTGAACCGCAAAAGGCAGCAGAGGGAAAAGATATCATTTCTTTCATTTATTGTTTTTGTTAGCATGATATTTTAGTTGTCCTTTCAGCACGGTTTGCTTATCTGTCTGTGGAAAATGTGTTAGGTTCTTGCTGAAGTTAAACCACATGAGAAAAAGAAGTTCATATCTGAACTTAAGAAAGAACACAGGTTAGTCGCCATGGTTGGTGATGGCATTAATGATGCTGCAGCACTTGCTTCAGCTGATGTTGGAATTGCAATGGGTGGAGGCGTTGGGGCAGCTAGTGATGTATCTTCAGTTGTACTTATGGGCAACAAGCTATCCCAGGTAATTCTTTCGGTATAATTTGGAGTTTTCTGTGGCAAAAAGTTTAATACACCTCCGTTCCCTCGAATGTTTGTCGCCAGCTAGTTCATTTTTAAACTAAAAGACACAAATAGAGGGAGTACATTACAATTGTATCTTTAGTTCTTTGAATACCTGAAATTGCTGTATAACTCAAATCAGTTCCCTTTGCCCCTAATTTCCAACCAGTATGGTTCTTGTTTTTCTGTAAAACCCTTTTCTTGTTGTTTCTCCCTTCGATGCAGATCGTTGATGCTTTGGAATTGAGTAAAGAGACCATGAAGACGGTGAAGCAAAATCTTTGGTGGGCTTTCATGTATAACATTGTATGGTTCTAATCTCTTTGACATGCCTTTTGTATCGCCTTAACAGATTAGTTCTAGAAATGGTAATTTTTGTTACTTGTTTTCACTGTTTTAATCATTATACAAATACTATGAAACACCTTAAAATAGAGCAAATGAGTTCCGCAGTATGTACAAATTCTGCAACATTTGCTGTAACTTGATTGTGGACTTGTGGTATAGGCTGTTAACTATATGTCATCACCAAAATGCTGTTGGACCTGAATTTTAAATTTTATTTTGAAGTGTCCTGTCAAGTTAGATTAGAACTATACTGGCTGCTCTGTATTCTGTTTCCACGATCTTATATAGTTAAGTGCTTTGCAGGTCGGACTCCCCATCGCTGCTGGAGCATTGCTCCCAGTTACAGGGACGATACTGACTCCATCAATAGCTGGAGCTCTAATGGGTTTTAGTTCAGTGGGTGTAATGGCCAACTCATTGCTTTTGAGGTTGAGACTGAGTTCAAGGCAGAAGCTAACCAGCCAGGCTGAGACTGGGCAAGAGCCACAAAAAACAATTTCTGATACCCTATCAGATACTACTGACGAGGTTCAGAAAAAGTACTCATCGAAATGGAGTACCTGAGAGGTTCAAATCTTACAGAATATATTCTTCATTTGTTCATGATGAGTTGAACGCAATTGGGTAACACGGCCACAGAAATTACACAATGTTGTGGTGCGAGCACCATGCCCGTTGAACACAATTTGGTAACACGGCCACAGAAATTACAGTGTTGGGGTGCCAGCGCCACACAATGTTGTGGTGCGAGCATGCCCGTTGAACATAATTTGGTAACACGGCCACAGAAATTACAGTGTTGGGGTGCCAGCGCCACGCCTTGCTAAAAAAAGGTACGCATAGAGAAACGCTGGATAGCGTGTGAATGTGTGATCTAGCTTCTCTAGTTCTCTTGGCCACTGATGCACAAATCAAGCAAATTTAGAAGCATGGTTTATGTGATAGTCAAGGTTAGCTCCAGCTGTTTGGTAGGTCTATGGTGATCTCTATTTCTCTATGTATGCCACTGGACCCACTGTACTACCATATATGGCTGCACGAGATGAATTTGCTTCTTTAGTTCATTTGTTTTTCCTCAGCCCTCATACGTAGTGCGATCGTTCTCAGTAGAGGTGGAACTATTGGCTGCCAGAACAACCGTGGTTTGCGGGCTGTTTTCCGTGGAGCCTCTGGATCAAGCTTGATAGCTCGTTTGCTTGCGGATTGCAGTTATGTGGTGTTGAAGTTTCTTGATAGCTTGCGTTCACTGGCAAAGTACACGTTGATAAGAACGGCATTTCGTCACGAGGCATCATTTCGTCAATGCAGCTAAGCGCTTGAGGTAATTACTTTGTAGGCATTTTGGGCGTAGCAAGCAGTTTGTACCATATGGATCGTGTATGGAAAAAACGGTAATCTGACCATTTAGCGACCGCTATCCTAATAAAGACAAAAATTTGATTCGATGCCAACTAGAATTAAGTTTGCCAGTTTGGGCATGCGGGAAATAATTTATTCACCAACAGGAAACAGCATAATAGTTTAATTAATCAAAAGCTCTTTGGTGATTTCACAATGCAACTGTATGAAAATAAAGACCAGAAGACCGTCTCCAGCGAGTTGCCTAAATGAGTTGCCTATCAATTTCTCTCTATCTATAATAGCATTACAATATTATTTTGTACTGTAAGCAGGCATCCTACGTAGACAATTCGCTGGAGATATCTTTTAAAGATGCAGACATGCACTTATTGGTAGTTATGCACGTCGAAGAAGCCGACAACCTATATTAACAGGCAACAAATATAACTCTCTACAACGGGGTAAAAAGCGCGCGTCCGGAGCGCGTCCGCCTGGCCGGCCCCTCCTCGCGCCGACGCGTCGCACGGGGGCCTGCGCGCGCCCGCGGGTTCGCCGGCGCGTCTGCAGTTTCGCCGGCGCGGAGCCGTGCCGGCACATCCTTCCCTCCCCTCACCGCAGCCTTGCCCGCCAGTTCACGCCGTGTTCCCCATCGATTCCGGCCTCCTCGCGCATCCATCGAGCTTCCACTGGCCTCACCGTCGCCTCCTTGCGCAGATCGAGGCGCGCGGTGGGCAGAGCAGGCCACGCTCCTCTCCCTGGACAGAAGTAGAAGAAAGAAGGTGGTTGCAGCTCGCCGGCCGCATCCACCTGGTCGGCCCCTGCCAGCGCCGACGCGTCGCCCGGGGGCCCGCGCGCGCCGGCGAAGGTGGCTTCGCCTCCCCGCGCGGATGCGTCGCTGCCAGGCCCCGCTCCCGCACGCATCGCGGGTCGGAGCCGTGGCGGGGCTTCCGTCCTCCCCGCACGCCCCTGACGCTGCGCCTGCTTGCCTGCGCCGCGCGCCCACCGTCCCCTCGACGCGCGCTCTCGGTCGCCCCGCGCCACCCCGCCTCCACCTGCCCCACCAACGGCGGCCGCCTACCCTGCGCCTCCGCATCCCCCTCGCGCCTCCGCATGCCCCTCGCGCCCCCGAGCTAGCCCCGCGCCGCACCGCTTCTGCCGGGGTGCCCGCGCGCCTCCTCTTTCTCTTCTTCCTCTACTCCGTCGGGCCGTCGCCGCCTCTTCCGCCCGAATCCGTGCCTCTCCGGGCGGGATCCGTGCCATGGCGATCAGTTCCCGGACGTGGCGACTGCCGCGCACCGCCTAACCGAAGGCCGGCCATTGCGCCCGGCCTCCCCTAACGCCGCTTGGCTGCCGCCATCTTCTCGGGCGGAATCTGGGCCTCCTCGGGCCAGATCCGCGCCATGGCTACCGCCGCGCCCCGCTAGCCGGCGCCTCCGTGGCTGCCTTGGTTCCAACCAGCGCGGCGGCGATAGATTGCCGCAGGGCCAGGGGATCCCCAGTCTCCGTGGAGGAAAAACAAAATCACCGTCGCCTTCTGCTCGCCTCCGGGTATCCGTCGCCTCCTTCGTCGGACAATGCGCCGTGTTCTTCCCCTGCTCCCGCTCAGATGCTCCCTCCCTTCCGCTCTGCCTATCCATTATGCTCATTCTCCTCCCGGCGCTGCCTTGTGCTCAAGCCTCTTCCGCGATGGTTAGCAGAAATCCACGCTCCGCATCTCCACTGCTCTCCATCACCAGCTCTACCTCCACGCGCGCCCTACGCCGCGCCACGAAGTGCCGGCGCGCGCTGCTTTTGCCCACAGCTAAACAGTTAGTTGCCATCTGAAGCTCGGCTGCAGCAGCCTTCTTCTTTCCCTGCTCTACCCCCGCTTCCATGGTCTGGTATGTTCCACTCCCACACTGAGGTATTCCTAGCCCCTGAATATTTTTTTATTGCATCATGGTCTCGTGCTTTCTGTCAGACATGATGCTTTTGAATTCCTTTGAATGAAATTTGTTGCTCAGATATGATCGATTCTCACTAAAAAGCAATAGTGCGTCTCCATATCATGGTAGTTTAAAAATTGAATTCAAAGGCCTGGAGCAACTAGAAGCTTGCAATCATGGTTTATCCTCTCTTTGTATTCTGAACTCTTTCGCCCAATGCTACAAGCTAATTGTGCTCTCACAATTATATATTACATTAATTACTAGCATTGCTGGTAAAATGAAGATTAATGCCAAACAATTTTTTTTGTGACAGACCAGTCCTCCAAGAAAGCTGCTACTATTATTCAGTGGATGGTAGCTTAACATGGGTCTTAAGATTTAGATACCTTTGTTCATATTCTTAATGTCAATTCCAATTTTGCCTATATTCAGCAATACCATGTATGTTGATTTTTTTTGTCAACCATTTACGAAAGATATGAGATTGCTAATATCTCTGATCATATCTTTAGTTGATATACATTTAATGCAAGGAATCTAAAATAATGTTCCACAAAGAGCAGATTAATTCTTAAAAAACAGTAAGAAAAAGTTCGTTTCTATATAAAGAAAGTGTTACTTTGTCCAACAATTTGTACATGGGGCACCATTTTATATCACAATATCAGTAAAGGAAAGAGGTACCACCTTATAGTATCCCTTAATTACTTAACGTCCTCTATTTTTCACAATCCCCTTTGAACCATCTGGAGGCGTGCCACTGGTGACTGATCTCTATATGTCAAAAGATTTTTTTATTTCAATATTCTTTCCTGGGTGGCCAAACCATGACATTTCTTACTTATGACCTTTTCTCACTACATTTTGTTACCGTATCTAATTTTTGTCTCTATATGTACAATGGCTGATCACTCAATATATGAGTATCATTTTTGTATTCTTTTGATTTGTGCAGTTCAATTGAATTAACGTGGTAGACCGACGAAATTTGCATAGGGATACCAAATCAAGTTGTGAGTTCTTTTTTATGTTCGTTGTGCACATTCTCTCCTAGGACCCATGGCTAATTCTTTTCTACCATGAACCTTCATCATGTGACTCCAAGTGATTTTTCAGTCTCATTTTGTGTTTCAGATTATTCTCCATTTTATATGATCTGTATGTATACAGTATATAAATTAACAGAATGGTGCAAATCTCCTTTCTGCATACGTATATATATATATATTGAAACGCTTGCCCTATATACATCGATAAGAGATTAGTAACCTCATATCTTTGGTACACCATATACATTGATCAGTAAAAAAATTATGTAATTTGCATTCCAGTGTCAGTGTGTTTACCCACCTTTTTTCGAAACTCATTGTGTTTACAACTAACACCATGCCCAATGCTTTGCATTACGTCGCATTATGTTTTCTCCGCCTGCACCGTGCCCTATATTCTGATTTGATTTATCATGCACATAACATTTTATTTTCGTTAGCAATTTGCATCCGCTCTGTTTACTCAAATACTAAAATAAATACATCACAATATTACAGCAACATTTGTTTATTGAGAAATGTGATCACTCTACATGAACATTTTGTTGTCCTCGCTGCATTGTTTCATGTGTGAGACCAGTTCCACAGGCCATCGGCGCGGCGAAGCGCGCAACCTGACCTACTACTACACTGATCAGGAGCAAACGCCATTGACCAGGGACGATACACGTGGTGAGCCCGGTGCCCATGCATGCTCAAGTAAAACCGGGCGGTCTTGGGTTCAAATGGAACTCAATCACGAATGGATCAGTTGATATTCGATCACGAAAAGATCAGTAGATCTTCAAGCTTTAAAAGGTCAATGTCACATTGCACAGCCTCTAGCAGGCGCTCCGCTTCAAACGAAGTGATCTGCACTATCGTAATCCATCCATTTCAGCATTCTAACTTTATCGTAAGTCAAACATTACTGTCAATGCCCAAAAAATCCATATGGGTTAACAAATGGCTGAATTATATATTATATATGAAAGTATTCCTTATAGGAATCCAAAAACATAAATCTTATGTCCCGTCTCAAATTATATCACTTGAAGTTTGTCCTAAGTCAAACCTCTCTTTGACCAAGCTTTTGGGAAAAAGCAAAAACATTTATAACATTAAAATAGTTCTATTATTATATATGATTTGATAATATATTTATTTCATATTACAAATATTAGTATTTTTTAAAAACATTTGGCCAAAGTTAGAAAAAATGACAAAGACAAAACTAAAATCAACTATAATTGAAGACGTATGGAGTACTTTTTTTTTTTGAAACTGAAAGGTCAAATATAAAAACGTTTTGACTTAGAAAGGTTAACGCCTAGTCCAGCAAATCATCTGCCATGTTGCCTATATTCGAACTCAACTCTATCACAGTGTTATTTTCGTACTTTAGACAGCCATACCGACAATTTCCTACGGAGCAAGTACTTGCTACTCCTATTTAAGATGTAGGCCAAACTCCTTTTGTCTTGGCCTATTAATATATAAAAAGTTGCAAGTATTGACTCATGGTCGACGCAACAAGATACTTAATGGAAATACATACATGACACGAGTATATTTAAGAGTCAGCAGTACTAATTAATCCTAGAACACCTATATGCCTTTTGTAGAGACACCCAACACCTTAAACTAGAGACTTTGTATAACTTAAGTTTTCCCCTAATTTATAGTAAGGTGCTTTGCAACTGCAAACAACGAAATTATCAACTGTGCCCTTCTATACTACCACAAACTAGTTACCAGATAAGCCAGTTTGGCAAATCCACTTCCAGATAGAGAAGACAAGTTCCCAGTGAGTCTTGGGTACAAAACTGAGTTCAGAAATTTTATAACAGGGTAATTAAGTTACGAGAATGAATTAAGTAAGGCGAGCATCAGGCAGACAAATGAACCAAGGTCAATACTAATAGCATATGAAAACATCATGATAGAGTAGAAGCATATAGTTTGGCCTACAGCACCATGTCATCAACAGAACTCATGCTACTCATAACCGACACTTCCATTCATATAGGGAGTATTAGCAGTATATGTGTATCATTGTCACTATTAGTACACCTGCACACCTCACCACTCAAACACTATGTTCCAACCACAGCTGTTGGTAAGCATTTGCCCAAGGGGGGAAAGTTGGAAAAAAATTGTATCCATCCCATACCACTCTCAAAATTAGATTTTATGATGTTTCAAATGCCAGAGTGCCATGATTTATAACACGAAATCCAACTTTGAAAAATTTGGAGTGTCATGGATCCTAGGTAAGGCACTGTTGTGCAGCAAAATTCTTACCAAGCATGAGATCCATCTGGAGTTTCATGATTTCGCTTGAAATCTTTAGAACAAAGATAAAGAGACTGCATCAAGATCATCAAGGTCAGGGTCAGCAGCATCAGCATCAGAATTGATACAAAATCAGCATCGTTGCATCATCAGCTGCACCATCGCGAACATCACCAATGACAAAGACAACAGCTACAACATCATCCACCATAGTCGATCTCGTGCATTATCACTACCAGTAAACAGCAACCCATCTCACGAACAGATAACTAGAAAATGCACAAATGTTTTAACAAATTAATATGGTATCAAGAAGCTAATGCATATAAAAGTGCATGAGAAGGGTATGAAAACACAATAGGGGGTCGAAATACAAAACCAGCAACATAATTTTGACAACTGAATGTAAAACCCAATTATAGAAACCATTGAAAGAACAACTAGCAACCTTGAATTTCAGTTGATTGCTACTTCCATTGTGCTCACTCAACCTTCTGCAGTCTCATGGAAAGATTGTTCTTAGGCATCACCAGATCAACAAGCTTTATTCCTGAAGATATTTTGCTTTGAAAAGTTAGATACAAAACAAATGAATGGGGAAAACTACATAATCAGCAGTTAAACATCAATCTAACCTTGCCATCGCTGCCTGGGCTACGGGAGCCTGCACGTTTTGGTGATGGAGAAACACTGCGCGACAGAGGTGAATCTTTTCCATTGGCATGCTTTTCACGTTTTGGTGATGGAGAAACACTGTGAGACAGAGGTGAATCTTTTCCATTGGCATGCTTTTCAGGAGTGGGGCTCCTCCGTAGTGGTGGGCTCTTGTGAGGACTAGCACCACGCCGAGCAGGTGAAGCACTGTCGAAACAAATCAAATTAGAACTTGGAAACACATAGAATAACTAAATGATGGAATTACAGAAGGGTATTGAAGCACCTATGGTATGAGCGGCTTCTACTCCTGCTTCTGCTCCTACTCTTGCTCCTGCTCTGGCGCTTATCATCATCTCTTGCTCTACGGCGATTTTTATGGTCAGGGCTTGAACTTGGACTTCGGCTTCTGCTTCGACTTCGGCTTCGGCTTTTGCTTTGACGACGATAGTCCCTGTCTCTATCACGGCCATGCCTTTCTCTGCTCCTGCTGCGACTTCGCCTCCTATGATCTCTGTCTCTGTGCCTAGTTGAAGCAATACATGCACTATAAGTTACCTAGACTACTGCTCTAGAGAAACCAAGATGTAAGGAAATTATGGATATGATACCGCATTGCTATATAAAGTATGCTTCTCTGCAATAAAAGCAAAAGCAGTGTTGAACTGTTGATGCCAAAAATATGCTTCTCTACAGCATAAGAAAAGGTAGAGTTTACGCAAACACTTAGTTAGAAAGATGTGAATCACTACAATGAAGGCCTAGAGGGAGAGCTACTGGAGCAAAGAAGGGGAAAAACATCATTAAACGTAATTTAAGTAATTCGGAAGATAATGTAAAAGTAGCAAATGTCTTCACCTTGGCCTTGGACTTCGGCTTCTAGACCTGTCTCGGTCTCGTGATTTCTCAACCACCTCTAGAACCCTTCCTTTACGGCTACAGGGGAAAAAAAGAAAGCACAGCACGGGTGAACTGAGATGACTAACTCACATAAGCAAATGATAAGATAATGAATGCATATACTCTCTTGCACATCTAGACTCTGTAACAGAGACCAATAGATGAGGTGAAATGCAGTTCAAACTGTTTTACACAAGCTACCACGTAGTGCATAAAGATTGGCAAACTAGATGCACACAATGAGTAATTTTATCGAAGATTGGCAAGCTAGATGCACACAATGAGTATTTTATTTGTATTGACATTTTACAAAATGAAAAACAAAGGTATATGCCGTAAAGCCAGATAAATATATATCATAAAGCCAGAAAAATACAATGCTCAGCTCTTCACACAGATTAGTAAACAATTGATTGTCTCAATGTATTTGCTGTATCTAAAATATATACAAAGAAGGGAAGGAGCTTTAACTGATTTTGTTTCCAGAGACTGGCGTAGTAATAAACTAAGGACAAAAACTCCAAATGTTCATTCAAATTATCAAGACTAAACAAATGGAGCCCAAGCTAGTGCTAGTACGTTTGCATGCTCCTATCAGAAGATTAAACTAGAACATGTTTGAGTAATACAAGATATAGAATCAATAATCAACCATCAGCAAAAAAACATATTCAGACACATCAACCTAATCACATCCCTTGTTGCTAGCATCCAATTATATTCACATCAAATTAAGAATGGTTAACCAAATGACACGAGCAACGTGCTCATATGCTGCTGTGTCACAGGCAACAGGATATCAACGTAACATGAGAGCAAAAGAGCCCTACTCACATTGGCTCAGCATTGGGGCCGTACTTGGCAAACTGCACCATGATGTTCCTCCCATCCACACTACGACCTGCAGAAAACAAATCAAAGTTTAGCTGCAATATTTTAAAAGGAGCACAAAATCCCCACAGGGGGGATGTGGGATAAAAATGAGGAGACACCCACCGTCAAGCCGATCTATAGCCTTCTGAGCTTCGTCGGCGTACCTGTACCGCACGAACGCGAAACCCCTCGAGTCCCCGGTCCTGTCAGCCACCAACAAAAATCTGAGAGGAAACAACCACAGACCACCAAAACCCGAAAAATCCAAAGTTCGGTGGGCTCCTCCTCACCTCCGGTCCCTCGGGATGAAGACGTCGACGACCTTGCCATAGCGCTCGAAGAGCGGGAAGAGGTCGTCGGCCGTGGTGCCTACGAAGCAAGGAGGAGGAGGAGAAAGCGATTAGAGAGAGAGGGCGCGCGACAGCGCTCGAGGTGCTAGGGTTACTGCTCGCTCACGGAAGCTGATGTTGAGGACGAGGAGCGAGAAGGTGTCGCGGATGTCCGGCGGGCCCGTCCTCCCGAAGTGCGACATCCCGGCTCCTCCTGAACCGCCGCCTCCGACGATGGTGAGGCCTAGGGTTTAGCGCTCCCCCCAGCGGCGGGGGCCTAGGCTAGGAGGGGAGCAGCGGAGGTGGTAGAGTGGTAGTGGGTGGGCTCAGCGAGAGCAGAGGGGGAGCTTATCGACTCGCGATTTCGTTTCATTTTTCCGTTTTTCTTTTTTGGTCTTTCTTTTCACGCGTCGTGGCTCGTAGGCCGTAGCGCAGCGCCCGCGGCCTTCCGGGCCTCTGGCTCTTCTTTTGAGGCCTGAGCCCGACTATCGGGCCTGTGCCCCATAGCCTGGTCATCATGCTACTTGGCGGCGGCCCGGCCCGTTAGGCTGCCCGATGTTCTACTTGAACCAGGAAGGACGAAGGTCGAGAGGCGCTGCCCTCTTCCTATTGAAAAATATCCTATGTTCACAGAAAAATATTTTTAGATTCATAAAAGAAAAAAAAGTCTACGTAACCCTTGAGCTATACCACTCGGTATACTTAACCCCCTCAACTCAAAAACTGGATATCTAACACCTTAAACTTTAGAAAACAAGACAAAACAACCCCAGACAGTTTTGGAGGGTGGTTTTGCCACTATGGCACACATGTCAGCGGAGCTCTCCTTGGAGGAGGTTACGCGCGATATCGAGGACCTTGGTTGGCGCGAGTGCCCCGTCGGCTACATCCTCTCGGTCCGTGTTGGGATGCGGTCGCCCGCCGCCGCGGAGGGGGAGGCAAGCTGAGCCACAGCGCCGGGCCGACAGGCCATCGAGGGCGAGCAGGTGAGGCACCACGGGCACGCCGACGAGCCACCGCCGTTTGCGAGTTGGGAGAGGGAGGACAACACTCAAGAGAGGGAGGGGAGGAGAAGAGATGCTCCTGACAGGTGGGTGCACACCACGTGTCCATTAGGTGACACTGACATATGCGCCATGGTGGCAAAACCACCTTCCAAAACCGCCCGGGGATGTTTTGTCCTATTACGGTTTTTGAGTTGAGGGGTTTAAGTATACCGGGTATTATAGCTCAAGGGGTTACGTAGACTTTTTATAAATTAAGGAAATAAGAAATATTCTGCTTAAGAAAAATAAAAATATTCTAAATTTACAAATGAAACATTCCACCTTCACAAAATGAATGTTTTATTCAAAATAATTAAATAATATTCTACATCGACAAAAGAAATATTTCTACTTTATAAGAAAATAAAAATTATTCTATCCTCATGAATTAAATGTTGCACATTCATAACAACAATATTCTATCTCTAGAATAGTAATATTATTAGTGTCGGAGCGGGCGTGCTCCTGGTCGGGTGGCGGAATGCACCCGGTCGAGATCCTAAGTACTAAGAGTAGTTAGGGGGGAGCGATCGTTGTTAGCTAGGTCGGTGGTGGCACGATGGTGACGAGAGGATTTAGAGTGGTTCGGGCCGCCGGAGCGTAATACCCTACGTCCACTGTGGGTGTGTTCTTGTATTCCTGTCTGTAGGGGAAGACAGTGAGGATTGTGTGCTTGTGCTTTGTGGGTTGAGTCTGTCTGGTTTGAGGAGACTGTGGAGGGTCCTCTTGTGTTGCGTATGCCTCCCCTTTTATAGCCCAAGGGGGGCATGTACATGGTGGCCGGGCCCCGACAGGTGGTCCCGGCCTATTTCCTCTATGCTACAGCTCTATCTTGTGCCTGATGTCCAACGCTCCCATGCTTTGCGCCTGTACCACCGACGCGACCTGGTATGGCCTGGAGATCCGCCATGTCGTCCTGTCGTCTGGATACGGCGCCGCGCCGTCCTGCCTTACGCCGTCCTGTCCATCGGCTGTTAAACCCGCTGAGAGGCTTCAGAGGCCGAGGGGCAGGCGACGCGCACGCGTGACAGGACAGGGCGCTCGTAGTAGCGTTGTAGCGCCGCTACCTAGTATTAGGCTGAGCACGGCTGCCGCGCGTGGCGCGGCTCATGATGAGTACAGCGTACTTGTTTACTCAATATAAACCCCAGTGTAGCCGGGGAAATCAACTGTAGTGCCCTGCTATCGCCGTCGCGCCTCGGTAAGGCGCGCCCCTTTGCTTCGCCGCCGCCGCCTGCCAGCGGCGGTGCCAGCGGCGATGGGGGCACGCCCGTCTGACAGCGGCGGTGCCAGCGGCGATGGGGGCACGCCCGTCTGACAGCGGCGGTGCCAGCGGCGATGGGGGCACGCCCGTCTGACAGCGGCGGTGTCAGCGTGCTACGGGCGCGCGCCCGCCTGACAGCGGCGGCGTCGGCGGGCAACGGGGGCACGCCCGTCTGACAGCGGCGGTGTCAGCGGCATCGGGGCGTGCCCGCCTGACAGCGGCGGTGTCAGCGGCATCGGGCACGCCTACCTGCCCGCAATAAATGCAGTAGGTGGGCGAGGCCCCTGTCTGAAGGCTCCGCCTCGCGCCCTGTGGGCCCGTGGCAGCGCAAGACCTCCCCGTGCCCTGTGGGCACATGGCGGCCCCGGACCACCGAAGGCGCTGGCTCCGGACCTCCGAGAGGTCCGGACCTCACCTTCCCCTGAGGGACTCCTCGCGTGGTCGGAGGGGCTCGGAGCTCGCTGAAGGAGGTCCGGGACCTCCCCTGTGGGCCAGGTGCGCGGCCCAGCTTTTATAAGGATTAGGCCGGGCCCGCCTGTACGCGGTCTAGGCCCTCCTTGGTGATCTTTGTCTAGTGTAAGCGGGTACCCGGTTAGCTGGGTACCGACAATTAGTATTAACAATTATAAGAAAACTAATAATAGAGTAGATTTCTTAGCCAATCTAGGTCAAAGCCAAGCTATATAGCAATGCAATATGGTGTTATTTGGTTAGATGGCATAATGGAGCCTAGATATCTATCTAGTGTGTTCGATTTCTCTTGGTTAACTCCCTCCGCAGACTCAAAGGTAAGACTGAGTGCAGCAGAGCGTGTATAGTATAAAATAACACTGTAGCGATACTGTTCGCACATAGAAAGGTAGTTGGAATAGTAGATAGGAGAGTAGTACAGACGATTTGCTAGACTAAAGATGGCTAGACTAGCTGCACAACCAGAGGCCTAGAGCCAGACCATGGTACGAATGTCGATCTGGCCGCACTAGTCAGGACAATGTAAGGCTGTTTCCGATGGAAAGCCTTACGCTCTCTCCAACAACATTCATCAAATCATCTTCCTTATCACTATACCAACTATCTTTCTTTCTGTCTACGGTACAACATTTATGTCAAACAGTGTTTTGAGGAACCCATTTAAGCCACCCAATTAGGGATAGCCTTAAAGGGGTTCCTCAAAACACTGTAGCGGCACTAGTTGACGCTGGTTTGCACTGTAGCTGATGTGACGTACAGAGTGGGATGAGATTTGAGGAATTGGGACGAGAAATGTTGTTAAAGATAGCCTAACTCTCCTCCCTTGCATTAATCTGGCCGGCTTGTTGGACATGCAATCAAGCACTCCCTTTTGCACTATCCTAGGTGGATAAGATTTAAATGCACCCAATCAAACGCACCCATAACTCTTACTTGTTTTGGTGACGCTTACTCCCTCCGTTCCACGATAAGTTGTTTTAGAATTTCTAGAACATACTAAGGAGAGTGAGATATGACGCATGTACTCCTGGTTAACAGATTAATCTTTTTTTTATGGTATTTGCATACATCATGCAGAGCAATTCCATTTTAAAAACAACTGGTCCCTAAAACAACGTTTATTGTGGGACAAATTTTGAATACCAAAACAATACTTATCGTAGGACAGAGAGTACTGGGCGCAAAGAACACGTGAAGAGAGACCGGTTCCGCTGACTTAAGTTAGCAAGACATGAGTGGCTTATGTCCAGATGTTAGTTTCTCAAGTCCCGCTAATAAAGTTAGCCGAGACTCATCCCACGGGAGGGTCCAAAGTGCATCCATGTTGTGATGTAGGAGTGTGGGGAGGGAGAAAAAAGGTCCACAAAATGGCCTAAAAATCGTTTTAGCTAGGGGGAGAGGGGCACTCCAGTCTAGGTTAACTAGATGGACGCTTTTGGACTAAATGATTTCCCTCATTTTTTCAATATCAAAGCATAACATAAATGCTTGCATGCGCCTGTTTAGTGTGGCATCCTCCTTTGAATGTCCACAAGAAACCGAATCTCCATCAAAGAAATCTCTGCAAAACACCCCAAGACTAGTTTAACAATTTCCAGAGATTATATGGGATTATTATGGTGGATTAAATCTACAATAGATTAAAATCCATATTAATCTCTTTCGATCTATTTTTAACGTCTTCGAATCAAAGAGATCATTGTGTCACATCGCATACTACCTCCGCTAACCATGTTGGTACCAGAGGCCTACAGTGATCAGTCGCACCTCGACCATCTCTGTCAATGCGACGTGAGCTTCCCAAAATTTCCCTAGCAACCGCGACCAACTCCACCTTCCGTTGCACGGGCAGCTTCACGTCCGACTTGCTCGATCGCCTCAGGCGTCGTTGCATGGATATAATATGCCCCACGTGGAGCTATGCCATCGGTGGACGATGCCATAATCCCTTGCAGTTTTTTTTTCCCTTGGAGACCCTAATAACCGGCGTCCGGCAGACGGCAGTGTGAAACCTGTGAACTGTCTTCAGTAAAGAGGCTGAGGCTGGCTCGATCTTCTAGCGTCAGTGAGTGAATCAACTCGTACCTGCTCGCCAGGAAAAACGGAGAAGGATCGGCCATACAATTGATTCGATTTAATTAATAAAATAAATCTGTGTTGTTCTTTTCTCAAAAGCTTTTTTTTGACACAAAAATGTTGTGAAGGGACCTGAGAGTCTCACAGTTAGGAGGTTTGGTCGCCAACAAAGGCCCGAGAGAGCAGACTACTCAATACACTTTGGAACTTTGGTCAGTATCATGCTAAAGGATCTATCAGCAAAAAAGGTGTAAGGAGTCATCCATTTTGCATTCAGAGATAATGCAGTGCATTTACGTACATTTCGGAAAAATGCATGAGGAAGAGGTTCAGTATTTTTGTTTCATCATCACTCATCAGTACACAATAATAACTGCAGTCTGCAGTATATACATTATTCACTTATCATGAGCAACTCACGCACTCCGATCTGTGGGCTAGTATACTCGGAGTATAATCTAGTATTCTGAATTGTGATGTATGAATGTGCCATGCTATCAGAAATTCAGAATGTCGCATGGAGCACAGGGCTGCCTCCCTGTGCTCCATATATATACTGAAAGGTATGTATACGTATGTATATGAGTGTACCCAACAAAGCTTACAAAATTTAGAGGGAGCGAGATATACGTTCAGCACACAGTATAGCAGGTGCTTGTACTGTCACTAAGAAACATAGGAGTATATATTAGCATATGATGCGGTTGTGACGTCATAGGAAATCAGTGATGAAGGGGTCGTCGTCGGGGAAGAACTCCGGCCAAGGGAGCGGGCTGCTCGGGCCGCCGCCGAAGCTGGACGACGCCGTGGCGCTGCAACCGTCCGCCGGGTTGGTCGCGTCGGAGAGGTC
Organism: Paspalum vaginatum; assembly: GCA_030272315.1. Taxonomy (NCBI): domain Eukaryota; kingdom Viridiplantae; phylum Streptophyta; class Magnoliopsida; order Poales; family Poaceae; genus Paspalum; species Paspalum vaginatum. The sequence continues at coordinate 38,317,399 of CM059018.1, forward strand.
AGCCAGGGGCGGCAGCGAGCTACCACCACCGTGGCACGCGAACACGTCAACGACATCGGCACCGCCATAGCTGCTGAGGCCTTGGCTGGCCTCAGTGCTGCTAGCGGGCGCCTCGGGGAACGTGCAGGGTAGTAACTGCCCACCGTCGTCCGTGGACACCGGGACAGCACTGCCATGCGCGGTCCCTTGCGGCGAGCAGAGGGCGCCGAGAGCCGCCGCCTCGGTGTCGGGAGCGGTGGCGGTGGCCGCGGACCGGAGGAGGCACTGCAGGTACTGGAGCTTGGCGGCCTGGATGGCGACGTCGACGCCGGCTCCGGCGCCGGCTTGCATCAGCTGCGCGGCGGCCGGGTCGGCGGCGGCGAGCTGGTCGCGGAGCGCGGCGAGCGCGATGAGCTGCGGCAGCGCGGCGAAGAAGTCGGTGCGCGGGCGGTGCGTCATGGGGTCGAACCCCATCTGGATGAGGCGCTTCTTGAGGTGCGTGTTCCAGAAGTTCTTGATCTCGTTGTCCGTCCGTCCGGGAAGGTGCGTCGCGATCGCCGACCACTTGTTGCCGAGGACGGAGTGCAGGTGGAGGATGGTCTGCTCCTCCTCCTGCGAGAACTTGCCCCGCTTGATGTCCGGCCGCAGGTAGTTGGTCCACCGCAGCCGGCAGCTCTTGCCGCATCGGTTCAGCCCTGCAAACACAATCGCAGTCGCAGCAGCTCAACTGTCAATAACAAGGGAGGCATCATTTCTATTGGATCATCATCCGGCTAGAGCTTTGTGATCATCTGGATGCGGGTGCAGTCGTGTGGACGATGGAGATCGAATGGAAAGCTGGCTGTACCGGCGAGCCTCGGGAGGGTCCTCCAGCTGCCATGGCCGTTCTTCTGGATGTACTGCAGCAGCTTCTCGTCCTCCTCCGGCGTCCACGGGCCCTTCTTGAGGCCGCTCTCGTCGCAGCAAGGAGACCTCCCCATGCCCTCGCCGCCGGAGACGACCTACCGGACTCCAAGCAACACCAACTGAATGCCGATGAATGGGTTGCTTGGCGCCTTGATCAAGTGGTGGCCACCGGGCAGCCTGCTTATATACTGGCTGCTGGCGCCTTCGACCGTTGTCCCCTAGCTGTGGTCTGTCTCGTTATGTGTGTGCACTCTGCACTGTGCAGTACGTATGGGTTCGCCTTCGCCATGCTGAGGTGTACGTGTGAGGCTTGTCAGTCTACGCACGCAAAGGATGGTTTCAGGTAGAGTATAGCATGGTTCCTGTCGTGCTGAAAGAAATTGGTCGAGGGCGATATAATATGATAGTACCTACCTGTTCGTGCTGACTTGCACCAAAATTTCAGACAGTTATGAGCAAGTACCGGCAGCAGAGTGGTAGCGAATAATAGTGAAATAGTTGTGTCCACACACGGCACAAGCAAGAAGCTTCTATAGTTCTATGCCCCCCCGCCTGCTATATAGCTTCTATAGTTGTGTGACTTGTGTCCACACACGGCACAAGCAAGAAGCTTGGTACTCAGTGTTTTTCACTTGTTCTAGGCAAATACAACTTAAATTTATACACAATGTTTGATCATTTGTCTTATTTTAAAAAAACTGCTACATTTAATTTTTAGTATATGCCTTTTTTAACTTTTAGATATCACTATTGGCCACTTGTCTCATTTAAACATTTTGTGCAGATATATGCAATAAGTCATGTTTAAAGTGCCGCCGAAGATACGACAAATCATAATTAACAAAATAAATTGTATTCACACATTTATAATGTTGTGTTTCTTTTATCTTATTATACTAATTGAAGATTAAAAAACTATTGACAAGGTGCGTTAGAAATCCTCGCAAAAGTTAGAAACATCTCGCCGTTTATCAAGTAGCGTCTAATAATATAGCTATTTGATCAATTATATTTAAAAAAATATCCATCATGCCATTATTAAATATGAATTAAACTAATCCTAAATTTGTATATAAATTACCCAACCAACAATTATGAAACATGGATTAAAAATAACCCCTAAATTTAATATAAATTACCTATTGTGTCATTGTCAAAGATAATTGCAAGCATCCCTCTAAATTTACATAGAAATTATCTACTATGTCATTATAAATATTAGAGCATGTTATGTATGATCTATTAAAGTATAGACATACGAGAGATTTTGAATAACAATAATTTTGATTAATTATGGATCTATATAGATTTCTAACATTTACGTTTCATAACAATATTAGTTCGTGCACGGGTTTACCAGTATATAATTAATAATAGTAATACGTTTTTCCTTTTTGTGGAAGAGTTATCTGTTTTTCTAAACATATTAATGCAGTAAAAAGGCTATGATTACTGGTCCCTAGACACCTGTGTAGTAGACATTGGCCTGCCTAGTTGCGAATCTTGCGATTGTTACGTTGGCTGCTGCGGTTGCTCACCCTCACCCTGGCACTGTAGCAGCCGTGCCAAAAATGGGGAGCCGAGCAGGCCCACTACTACAATCCACATATTATTGCATATATTCACATATATACGTTCCTCCTTTTATAAAAAAACATACGTGCATGGTAGACGCATGGTTGGTTAGGTGGTGCAATACTAGATGACAAACTCGCATTCTACACACACGCAGCACAATAATAACACACCATATATAAAATGATTGGCTGAGTTCACGCAGAATCGTCGTGTAGCAGCTTGGCCTTGTGCTCTCGATGATGCTTGAGCAGTTGAGCTTGAGTCCAGGTGAAGGAACAGGTCGGCTTTCTTGGGCCGTCTTCGTCTTGCTTGAGAAAAAAAAAGTATGGAGGTGGTGGAGGACCGATACATGCACATACACAGATACACTACTCCAAGGTCAGCAGCAGCCAGCAGGGCAGCGGCTCCTGTCAAATCCAAAGATTTTCTTCCCCTCCATCGTTTTGTGAATGGTTACGTGGGTTGCGTCAGTGTATATTGTTTCCATGCATTTTTTTTTTTGATAAGGATGCATGCTTTGGTCGGATGCCCATGCACGCAAAAACATAAGATAGTTTTCTTCGGATCACCTGTCCCACCCTCCCAACCCCTAAAGGCGGCCTCAACTGACTTCCTCTTTGCATCTTTCATTTTTTATGTTCCCACAAGTCCCTCTCCGTCTCCCGCACACTGTTCATTTTTTCCTCCAACTTGACACATTGTTGATTGAACACCATCCTTTCCATTAGATCTGTGATTAAAGTAGATGGAGAGAATCCTAGCTCTTCGTGGCATCAATTCCGACTATATTTTTTCATCTCGGATAAAATTCATTTCTCAACCTTGTACTTGCCATGTGTGATTGTCTAATTTGCAATTCTGAAATAGAAAATTGGATATCATTCACATAAAAATAAAAAAAATAGACAAAACTCCCACTGAGACAACTTTGTGAGTGCTTTTGTGTTTTTTTTTCTAATGTGGCATTTCTAGGCCCCACATACTAGCACCGAAAATTTCCTCTCTCTCATGAGTGGCTCTATCTCTCCTCTACCTTACTACCCGTCTCATTGACATAAGGATCCACAATGTCACGTTAGGCGTAAGCAAAACTAGCAAAACAAACTCAAAACTGGTTTTGAACAATTGAATATGTTAGATGTTTTTTTTTATAGTTCTAAGTTGCAAAACAAACAACTATGATAAGTACAAAGTTAAAAAAATTAGACTTTACCCCTTCTTATATTCCCGGGCTACTTCCACAATCATCTAAAACCTGGATAGGATTGCATTGCATCATCGCTTGGTCCTTATGTCTTGTGTGGTTTAAAGTCATAATTCAGTCTTATTTGGAACACAGAAGGTTTATGCGAGACATGCCCCTCATCCGTTTCCAAACATCAAGTTCGCCGGAACTCTTGAACCACAACGATTTTTCATACTAACAAAAATAGCAAGCCACGCATTTGCAATCCAGCATATGCCCTGACTATGAGGGAAGTTGCAATTTTTCCGCACTCACGCAGTACAGATGCCCATCCCAGCTAACTAGATAGGATTATAATAACATAATGTCAATGCCCATGAGCAGGCACTGGCCACGGAGACCTGGCCAACAGCACATATGAAAGTCAAACCTCTGAATGCTGCATGCCCATTTTGCTCAGACCAATAGACCATGCATGCGTCTTGTTCGTTCAAAGACGATGTCCTTGTACATCTCTGGTGGCCAATTTTTTTTAAAAAAAATACAATCACGCGTGTATACGTAGCACATTCGCTCGACAATTTTCAGGAAAACAGCACCCACAAAGTCCCCGGTAGTCTACATGCGGCTGCTGTTTATATAGACAACAGCTGAAGATTACACGGCACTTGTCAAGAACTTGCAGGGTAGATAATATCACGCTGCTACCCAGCATAGAGACCCGTATGCACGGCAGTATCGTAGTCGTATACCTCATGGGCTTAATAAAAAGGTTAAAGCATTGGCATGTTGCTGCAACAAATGTACTGTGTATCATGTGACAGTTAACTAATCAACATGTTTCCAGGTACATGTTAAATATTCTAGCCCAGTGACTTATATACCAGCTATACACACGGCTTGTTCAGGTTATTTTGGACATGTAAATCTTTGACCTAGTTAAGCTCGTATATATTCTCTATCTATAGACCATAGTCTCTAGTACGTACCATCATCACCTGTTAGTTAGGTAAGTTAGAAGTAATATCAAGAACAGTGCGATATCATGCAGCAAGTAGTTTAAAGTTTAAATTGGGGCTCGTGGAAGATTTGCAGATCCTGGCGCTCATTATAAAAGGCTGCAGGTGTGTGCTACTCCATGATGATCTCTTATCTCACAAAATGTAAGGAGTCTGGACCGAGGAGGCGCCTTTATGCATAATCCACGACGTCACAACAGCCAGCTTGCGCTCAATTCTATACATGTATATGGAAGCTTCAGACTTTCAGCAGCATATTCATTCTGGTCGTAAAATGTGTCTGATAATTTGATATTCTGTACTTGATACACTGAACGGGAGAGCAGGGATACATTATCTTGCATTAATAGAGTGTGTAATCTAGTGAGCAATGGAGTTTGACTCCAAGACCATATGACTGGTTGAATCCCCCCCAGATAATCTTCTCTTGGTACAAACAAGTATCTGATTCTAGACCTTTGCACTAAAACAAGAAGTTAAAGTTGATATTGTGTGAAGGTCATACTTTGTCCATAAATTACTCTTTTTTGTGTGTTGAGTTAATGTTTGAAAATGATACCAGTGGATTGGTATTAAAAAACAGTTCAACAAAAGTATGCTTTTTCTACATTATATATGTATCACAATAAAAATAGCAGTCAAATAGGAACACTTGACATTATACATTTGGGACTAGAAGGGGTAATTTTTAGTACTGCAATACACTTCCTTAAAAAACCATGTATGTAGATATAAAGCTTTTTGCCTCATACTCCCTCAGTTTATCTTTACATGAAATTTTGTTTTGCGCTAGACTAAAACTTTGACCAACAATTACCCTATTAACAAAACGGAATACATTTTGTAAAGATGTACGGAGGGAGCGTATATGTGGTTTACTGGTTCTCAATGACGACGACGAACAAAAACTAATGCAGTCACTAAGAAATATCTAGGAAGTGACTGTAACCTGCATATCCTAATACTAGGACCCAGAGTTGTTCTTCTTTCTTGCTCTTATTTGAAGTAGATTGGTTGGTTAGCTAAGAACCTACACGATGCATGAAGCCTACCTCTGTCCTGTGGAATGTCTGATAAAAAAAGGTAAAGAACTATAAGATCATACACAAGAAAGTAGAGGGAGATCCAAAAATTTAAGTGACAAGATAAAAGCCACATATGCTTTAATCATTTGCCAAACAGTTTGCACCATAAGTACAATCCAATATGAATCTGAGTAAGTTTATATGGCAGGTTAGTTCCTTACAGGCTTACAGCGACTAGTAGTACTATCTATCCTTTAGCTTCTTCCAGCGACCGACTGGGTTCGGATTGAGGCATATATAAAAAAGATAGTAATAATTTGGGATGTTCAAGTGCAGTACTTAAATTTATATATGGGATAAGTTAAACTTCATCTTAGGTAGAAAGGTGCTCTCTTGCGGTTCAGTCTATAAAGTCTGAACTACATATTTGTTAGTTGATGAAAAGGCTAATTGAGCCAACTAAACCCACAAGAAGGACAGGACCAAGCTAGGAGCAGGACAGCATGATCGGACGCTAAACAAGTCAATACAGGTCTTTTTCTCCTCTGCTCCTCCCTTTTGCAAGGCTGTTCCTGTGTGCTGTCCTAAACTTGCATCATTTGTTGTCGGCAACAAGCTAAGGACATAGGAAAAACACACAGATCCCAGTGCTATAGCCTATCAAGCATTAACCAAATGCAATGCTAGGCTTCTGATTTTTCTATATATCTGATTGCCTGCCTGGTGAAGCTTCCTTGTCTGATGGGCTACCCATCAAAAGAAAACTTTAGCAAGCAGGTTTATGCGCGAGTGTGACTACTTGTTCAAGATTCTTATGTCACCATGCAACGCACTTAATATATGCGCGTATATGGTGCTAAAGTTTACTGTAGCATTCGAGCTCACCTCAACTGCTTGTTTCCTTGCACAGGACTGCCCCAGTTTGTGCTTGTCTGCAAAAGAAAAGCTAACTGCTGAAAATGAGGGCCGGAATGCAGAAAAGGCCCCTCAAAAGCCATCTCATCTGTAGGAACAGAGAGCACCGAGATGGGAGAGAGCCGTTGCCCGTCCCCTTCCCCCCGCCCGGCGAGCAGGCGAACCCCCGCCGCCGCCGGCAGCCCCTCGGCCCCTGCACCGCTCCCCACCCCCTGCCCCGGCCCCAGTTCGATAGATCAGGCTATCAGCTCCCTCCCGAGCCCCGTTTCCCCCTCGCTCAAGCTCCCGGCTGTCTCTCCCGAGTCGTTCCACCTCCCGACTCCGCTTCCTAGTGCGTCCCGCGGTGCCCCCCTGCACGCCTCCCCACCGCCTGCTGCCGCTGCGCCGGTCAAGCGCGTGCGCTTCGCCATTACTCCTCCGTCACCCGGCTCTGGCCAGCTCCCCGGTAGCCACTCCTCTGCGAGGCGCGTATCTTCCGACAGATCCGCATTCACTGCTGTCGCACCTTTCGCGACCGCTGCCCATCTGGATCCCTCCGGGAAGGATCCTTCAAGTCTCCCCCAGCCCATTCCGTTGTGTCGCAGTGAGGCCAGCTGCTCTGACGAGGATAAGCTGGAGGGATGGACTACGGTCCGCCACAGACGACCCCGCGTCACCAACCCGTCTTCAAGGCGGCCAACCACCGGGACCTCCCCGGCTGCCTCCCTGACCAGAGACAAGCTGCAACAATTCATGAGAGGTAAATGCTTCCGTTGTTTGTCCTCAGGTCACCGGGCTTCTGATTGCAGGGACCCTGTGAAGTGCCTCAGCTGCAGCAGATCCGGCCATAAAGCTTGGCATTGCCCTCGGAAGAAGGTCACTGCTCTGCCTCCTACCTCGCCACCTCCCCCTGTCTTTCACAGCGGCGATTTCCCTCCGCTGGTACAAGCCACCATGGCCAGGCCCGGCGACCCGGAGACGCGTCCCGACGAGACGTTCGCGGTCGCGGCCGCCACCAGGGACATGGAATCGGAGCTTGAGAGTCTGTCCACGCACGCGGTGGTCGTCTGGCTCGGGCGTGACCGCCCGTTGGTGGACACAGATAGGGTGTCGAAGGCTTTCTGCTACCAGTTCGGCGTTCGGCCGGACGACATCAAAGTGGCCACGCACCACCCTGCGGACTTCGTCGTCATCTTCACGCACCGTCATCACCGCGACGCGGCTGTGGAGCGCCGGGACTTCCTCTACGGCAACCTCGACTTCCGTGTGAGAAGGTGGCTGCCGATGATTCAAGGTGGCAAGGCAGACTTCACCTACCATGTTCGTCTCTGCTTGGAAGGGGTCCCTCTCCACGCCTGGAACGAGAGCATCGCGAAACGCGCGGTGGCCAGAGCATGCGACCTAGACTACGTTGAGGAACAGTCGCTGAAGAAAGTGGACACGCGCACCCTGAACCTCTGGGCCTGGACGGCAGACCCCTCGTTCATTCCTAAGGTAACCTGGCTGACAATTACAGGAAAATCCGTGCAGTTCCATGATGGGGAGGCTCCGCCAGTTGACCGCTCTGGCTCCTACTTCCGCATCGTCGTCCACCTCGACCTTGTGGAAGACCCGATGGACAGGGATGGCCGCCGCACAACCCGCGGCTATAGGTGGACCTTGGGCACCATCGACGGCGGACGCACCCCAAGGGACCCTCTCGACCAGCATCCGCTGGCCACCCACGACAGCCGCCGCCGTGACGAGGACGACGACGAACGCCGGGGCCGCCGCAGCCGCAAGGATGGCAACTGGAGCTCCCGGCTGTTCTGGAGTCTCTCTCGCGCCCCGCGCAGGGAGCGGGACCGCTCCGAGCCACGCCACGAAGATAGGAGGTCCACCACGGGAGGTCGACGGCACCGTCAGGCTGTGGCTGCCGGCGACCTGCCTCCGGCTGACGGTGGGGCTGAGGCTCGTGTCGGGCGGCGGCTGGCGCGACCAGACGTGCCCCTGGCCGGGAAGCGCGGCCGCAGCCGCGATCGGCAGGCCCGCCGGCGCCAAGCGAGGCTACCACGGTCGCCACCTCGCCATCTCCAAGAGACTCGTGACGGCTCGCCCATCGGTTCGCCTTGCAGCGGTGCACGCCAGGAGGACTGCGACAACCCTCCCCCGCCTCCCCCGCCAATCTGCGACAACCTTCCCCCGCCGACCCGCGCCTGCTCGCCAGTCGGGCGAATGCACGAGCTGCCGGCAGGGATCGCGGGGTCGGTGACGCTCGTCGCTGCCTCCGAGACGGCGAACCGTTTCCGTCCTGGGTGTGTCTACCACAGGCGCATCAGGGATGCATCACGCAGCCCCCCGGCACCGGCCACGTCGTCTGCGCGTCTGCTGGGGACGGCCCCGTCGAGCCCACACTTGATGGCAGTGCCTGAGCCAATTTCGGCTGCAACCACCTTCATCGAGGGCATCACCGCGCCGGCCGTGGAACCCCTTCTTCAGGTACAGGAACAGCAACAAGAACCACCCAGGAAGCTGAGACAGAGAGGGATCAAGCTGCGTCCTGGAGGAGCTACCCGCAAGAGCACAAGGTTGGCTGCCATTGCGTGGCCGCGCGGCGACATCCAGAGCCGGGCACGGCAAGTCCTCATGAAGCGCCTAGGAATCCTGCCGGAGGAAGACCAAGAAGCAACGAAGAGCAAGGACTGGGACGCCCTACTGCAGCGCTACTTCGACCTCTTCGCTGGGCCGCTGACTGATCTGGCACTCAAGGCCATGGTGGCGCTCTGCGGCTTGGAGGACTCTGACCGGAGTGGCCAGGAGGCGGCCTGACGGTCGGGACTCACACTACTGGGTTTCTACTTTTCTCCATGTTATGCTATGTTAGCTGGTTTCGTCGCGCCTGTTGGAGAGTTTTCCTCCATTGTTTGTTAGTGTGTCTGCAATCTTCAAGTTTGTTCAAGCTGGTGGTAGCAGCCAGGGGCCTTCATCTACCAAGCTTCCAATCTGTCGTCGTCGTCATCGTCTGCTCTCCGTGCTTTGTATCGGCAGACTACTGCTTTGAACCGTCCACTGTCTTTGTTATGTATGCTACTATGGTGTATCCTAGTATCCTCCCTGTTGAGCTATTGTTTGCTCCTTTGACATGTGCTTTGTGGCCTGTTTTCAAACGTCTGCTCCTCTGCCTCACTGTTGGGCTCCCTCCTCCTACAGAATGACACAGCACCACTGCCAGATACTAAATTGGAACGTCAGAGGTCTGAATGAGGGAGCTAGGAAGGATGCGGTACAGGAGCTTGTTCAGGACACAGGGTGCACGATTGTCTGCCTCCAAGAAACTAAACTAGCTACAATTGATCAGCCCACTATTGCAAGAACACTTGGGGTGAAATTTCTAAACAACTATGCTACTCTGCCGGCACATCAAACTAGAGGAGGCATCCTTCTTGCTGTGTCTGAGGATCATTTTACACTGACTAGCGTCTCCACTTCAAACAACGCAATCACGGCCTTGATTACCTCAAAGGCAGATGGCACTGAGTGGTGGATAACTGCTGTTTATGGACCCCAAGCTGATGCAGATAAACTCCTTTTTCTTCAGGAGCTAAGAGCGCTAGCCTCCCCAGTCCGAGAAAGATGGCTAATCCTGGGCGATTTCAATCTCATCTACCAAGCCGCGGACAAAAGCAACACGAACCTCAACCGGCGGCTTATGGGATCTTTCAAGGCAACCATTGATGATCTGCAACTCAAGGAAATACGTCTCAATGGTCGGCGCTTCACCTGGAGCAATGGACAGACCACACCAACCCTCTCACGCATTGACAGAGTTTTCTGCACTCCGAGCTGGGAATTGCTTTTCCCAACCTGCTACCTCCACTCCCTACCTTCACTCATGTCGGATCATACCCCGCTGCTATTGCAAGGCGAACTCCCGCGGAAGACGATCAATTTCTTTCGCTTTGAGAATTTCTGGATTCACATGGAGGGATTCAAAGATACTGTCCAGGCAGCCTCGAACAGACCAATTCGCTCGAACCATCAGCCTCTCATGAGATTGCACATCAAACTTGCCCGAGCAGCCAAGGCCATTAAAGCTTGGCGGAGATCAAAAATTGGAGACACAAAGCTCCAACTAGCCATAGTCAAGGAGGTAATTCTACGTTTAGAGTCGGCGCAAGAATCTCGCTCCCTCTCGCTTGGGGAGGTGAATCTCCTCAGAAGATTAAAGACCAAATCTGTGGGGCTAGCGCTCATCGAGAAATCACGGATCAGGCAAAGGTCCCGTCTAACTTACATTCGCTTGGGGGACGCCAACACAAAATTCTTCCACCTCCGTGCAAACTCGAGAGCAAGAAAAAACTTCATTCAAGTATTGCAAACAGATTCGGGGATGGCTTTTGCTCAAGAAGAAAAAGAAAAAATCGTTACTGACCACTTCAAGCAACATCTGGGCGCCACCTTCCCTAGATCAACCACTCTTGACTGGACCGCCTTAGGCTACCAACCTGTGGATCTTTCTTCCCTTGAAGCCCCCTTCTCCCAAGAGGAGATCAGGGAAACAATTCTCTCTTTGCCTTGTGATAAGGCACCAGGGCCCGATGGCTTCACAGGCACCTTTTTCAGAGCTTGCTGGGATATCATAAAAGTTGACTTAACAGCTGCGTTCAACCAGCTCCATAATCTGAATGGTCAAGGGTTCAGGCTTCTGAATGCCGGCAACATTGTCCTTATTCCTAAAACATCAGACGCTGTGCGTGTTAGCGATTTTCGCCCAATCAGTCTAATTCACAGCATTGCAAAAATTGTTTCAAAGCTGCTGGCCAACAGACTCGCACCCCACCTTGACAATCTCATCTCCAAGTGTCAAAGTGCTTTCATCCGCAAGAGATGCATCCAAGATAATTTCCTATATGTCCAGAATGTTGTGAGGCAGTTCCAAAAGTCAAAAATTCCAGCGTTGTTCCTGAAACTTGACATCCAAAAAGCGTTCGACACAATCAATTGGAGCTACCTCCTGGAGAATTTACAGGCTCGTGGCTTCGGACCGCGGTGCCGGGAATGGATCTCCATCCTCTTCGGTACAGCCAATTCCAAGCCACTAATTAACGGGGCGCAAGGTGGCAGTTTCGACCACAAGCGCGGAGTGCGGCAGGGAGACCCCCTCTCTCCTATGCTGTTCATCCTTGCCATTGATCCACTCCAGAGGATCTTGGACCTAGCCACACAGCAAGGAGTTATCACGCCCCTTTCCCTAGCTGCAGCAAAATTGAGAACTGCACTCTACGCGGATGATGCGGCAATATTTGTGAACCCATCCAGAGACCAGCTTCAATCTGTCAAACAAATCCTCCATGTCTTTGGTACTGCCACAGGCCTTACCATTAATTTTGAGAAGAGCTCAGTTCACCCGATCAGGTGCGAGAATGTGGACCTGGTAGACATACTCCAGCCGTTCCCAGGCAGCTGCAAGCCCTTCCCCTGTCGGTACCTTGGCCTCCAACTCCATACTCGACCTCTTCAAAAAATTCACGTACAGCCTCTAGTAGAAAAGATTGGAAAGCGACTTGCGGGCTGGAAAGGAAATCTACTCAATCGTGCAGGACGGCTCACGCTGGTCACCTCGGTACTCTCCTCCATGCCGACATATCACTTAACCATCTTCCCCTTAGCGAAATGGGCCAGCAAGCATATTGACAAAATCCGACGGTCATTCCTTTGGAAAGGCGAGGAGAATGCTAATGGAGGCCACTGCTTGGTCAATTGGCCAACTGTGAGTAGACCTAAAGATTTAGGCGGTCTTGGAGTTCTTGATTTGGAGAAGTTCGGGCGCGCGCTCAGGCTCCGCTGGCTCTGGCAGGAGTGGACAGATGACTCAAAGCCATGGAAAGGTTTGCAAGTGCCGTGCAACACAATTGATCACCTATTGTTCCAAGCTTCCACCTCGGTGACAGTGGGGAATGGCGCCAAAGCCAAGTTTTGGCATGATTGTTGGCTAGATGGAGAAGCCCCGGGCAACCTCGCCCCCCACCTTTTTGCACTAGTCAGGAGGAAAAACAGATCAGTGCTACAGGAATTGACTAACGGCGCCTGGATCAAATCCCTGAGAAGGAAAATCACAACAACTGTGCAAATTGAGGAATTTGTCGCGCTCTGGATCAGGATTCAACAAATCCACCTACATCCGGACGTTGAAGATACCATTACTTGGAAATGGACATCAGATGGGGTCTACTCCTCCAGGTCTGCATACAAAGCCCAGTTCATAGGCTCATATGGCGGCTACAATTTTGGCCGCATATGGCGCGCCAAAGCGGAACCTAAATGCAAAGTCTTTGCCTGGATTCTCATCCGTAACAAGATCCTCACTGCAGATAACCTTGCGCGGCGTGGTTGGCCACATCAGACGTACTGTACCCTTTGTAATGGACCCATGGAATCCGGACTCCACCTGTGTCTGACTTGTCCCTTCGCTCAAGAGGTTTGGTCTCGCGTCCTCACTTGGGAGAATATGTCCCTTCCACAGAACGCCGCCCCGACGCATGCCATCAGCCTAAAGGAATGGTGGGAGGAGGTGGAGGCCCTCTTCCCCAAAAGCCGCAGAAGAGAGTTCAACGGAGTTGCCATTTACATTATGTGGAATATCTGGAAAGAGCGAAATCGTAGAATTTTTGAGCATCGCTCGATGTCGCCGCTTCAGGTTGCAGGGAGTGTTAAGGACTCAATTTCTCTCTTTAGGGGTGCTACGAATTATGTTAGTGTGAGGTAACATGTAAGGGCCTCCCTGTACTGGGTGTTAGCGTCTGGTTTGAGAGCTTTTTCCTAGGCTCCCATTCTTATATACATAAACTCTTTCCCTCTTAATTGAAAGGCAGAGCTCCTGCCGTATCGTTCAAAAAAAAAAAATGAGGGCCGGCGGTGACAGAGAAACTATGCATTTATTCGTTCCCCTAGTGGATTATATATATATATATATATATATATATATATATAAACCTCAACGCCTCCAAATCATGCAATTTCTCCACTCAAAAGTAAGATAAACAAGTGGCCAGTGACACCCACCACACACCAGAGTGGAGTTTGGTTTGATGCAAGTTAAGAAAAAACTGGTACAAAATAAAGAACTTGACAAACATAGCAAAGGCAAATGTTTGAGTTTATCAGCGCGTAATTAAGAGCATGCATCTTGGATTGTGTCCAGAAATGTGAGATTCTGTGAGATGATGAATAGCAAAGAGTTTGAATTCTACTGTAGCCCTCTCACAAAAAAAAAGTAATTTCTTCCATCTGTTTGTTAGTTTGTTTGCAGAGACTAGCATTCCCATCCCTAAGCATCTCTCCCTGTCATGTTGTTATTGCCGATGGGTCGATTAGGAGCTGGACAATTTAGAAGAATGCATGCGGTGGTTGACTTGAGGCACGGGGGACCACGGCCCTCGACTGCATGCCCACCTTGTTGGATCGTTCGGATCGCAATCTGTTGTGACACTGACGCTGGGCATGGATTAACATCCTCGTTCTATGCAGACGATATCTCTATCACATCGTTCGCACCTACCGCCCGTTGCACATTTGTAGTGTTGCGCAGCACATCCATGGCGAAATGACAGCGCTCTGGTGCATATAGTAATGCCCAATTAGTGCACCGATCCGAACTGTTAATCGCAGAATAAAAAGTAGCTGTTGTTTTTTTGTGGCCGATTTCAGGTAACCAAACCAATAATCAACCGTGTTGGTGTCACGCCTTGTCAGGTTGCCCCTGCCGTCTTCTTGCCCCCAAGTTTTTTTCACAACGGTACGCAGGGACTCACAGCAGGTTGGTAATCCACTCGCTGGCTGGGTATTAAACACTCGCAGCAGCTTCGTGTCAGTCGGTCAGTCGGTCAGTCTAGCAGACCCCAGCGACCTGAGCTCATCAGGATTCAGGAAACGCGGCGACGAAGAGAAACCGCTTCGTGTCGCCTTGACCTTGAATCGGGTTTCTACGTACATATTCTTATCCTTGTAGTATTGTTTTTTAATCACCTCTCCTTGGCGTCCAAAAAAATACCAATTCTTTTTTCTAGAGGAAACGCGGGATATTCAGTTTCTTGTGTGCGCATGTTCATATCACCGGTGGTCAGATTGCGTTGCGTCGGCAAAGGTACACGGCGCCAGAGCGGGGGCATCTCCTCGTGCCGCCTGCCGCGCGCGCAGCCGCAGCCCACCGCCTGCGTGTCCGCGTCGTGTGCATGTGGCCGCGGCAGCCGGGCACCGGCACTGCTCCGGCCGGCGGACACATGAGCGCACGGAAGGCCACATGGCAGCCGCCTGCCGTCCCCCCGACCCCAAAGTACACCGCACTCAGCGCACAGAAACGCCACCACCCCATCCTTGGCGCCCGTCAGTATTTCGCTCCCCCGCGGCTTTATCCATTGACCTCGTCGGCGAGGACGTACGTACGTGCGCGGTGCGGCCCCCAATCATCGTCAATCAAGAACAAGGGAAATTAGCGGGGGGCAGCAGCGCAATTATGCGCGTGGTTGGACCGGTGAATCCCAAGTCCCGGCACGGCAGGCAAGATCGTGTGTGTAGGGCAGCCAAGGCGGCGGCCGGGCGGCAAGATCGTGTGTGTAGGGCATGTCCCGGCGTTCCATTCCGCTCGCCTCGCCCACCTACCCCGGGACGGCGACGCGTTGGCCCCCCCGAGCCCGGCGCGCCCCGCCGGCCGCCGCTGCCACGAAAATTTACTCCGCGCACGGCTCGCGCCACGCCATCCCTGCTGCTGCTCCTCCCTCCTCGCCATGTGACGCTCTGCACTGCACCTGTAAGCGACGGCCGGCCGGGCCGGCCCGGGCAGCGCGGCGCGGACCAGGGGTCGGCCCTGTGCGGCTGTCCGCATGCGCGCGAGGGGCGCGCAGCCGTCCGCGCAGCGGGATTGGGCGGCGTCGCGCGCCCAGCGGCAGCCGGCAGGCGAGACCCAGAGGCGCGCACGTGCCGGCGGACGCGCGGACGGGACGCGACGCGACGCTCGGCACAGGGCCCGTGCAGCGTGAGCATCAGTGCAGTGCGGGCGGGCGTGCGTGCACGCCGTGCATGGACGGGGGGGTGCAGGGACGGGGACAGGGCGAGGGAGGAACAGCACCGCCGTGCCGGCGACAGTCCCGCCGGCGGTCCCCTCTGGCGGTGGGCCGCCGAACTGGAACAGCTCACGGCGTCACTGTGGGAGCACAGGGCAGATCACTTCGATGGCCGAGGACCGATGGATGGATGATGGATGGATGGATGGATGGATGGGTTGCTCTGTGTCCCGTCTCGTCTCGGCCTCGCCGCCGTGTCGAGCTCCGGAGTCCGGACTGGACGCCTCAAACCGTGCATGCACGCGGTGCAAATAATGCGACGCCGAGTCAACTCGGTGATGGGCAGGCAGAGGACGGGGGTCTTTTTCTGTCGATCCACAATGCCATCGTCGTTGCTGCTCTTCCGGGGAGGAGGAGGAGGAGGATTGGATTCTGCGACAAGACCGCATGTCTCCCTGAATGACAGGGCCAGCAGTTCACGCAGCTCGATCAGCACATGGGTGGGAGATGGGAGCCCTCTCGCTCGCTGCCTAGCAGCAAGCAGCAAGGCTGGTGGACGGAACGGAGGAAGCTTGCTGATCGAGCGATCTTTTCCCTCCACGGCTGCTGGCTGCGCCGAGGCGGCAACGGCATAAACAAACACCATTTGGTGGCGCCGAATAATGCAGGCAGGGGCATGCACGAAAGCTGAACGCAGCTCGGCCGGGCAGCTCTCCAAGGGCACCATTGCAGACATGGGCTAGCTGCTGGCTGCATGCACACCGGAACCACTACGACACCAGCAACAGCATTGTTTGATCCGGTCTCAAGGCGCGCTGGATCCTCTCCCATTTCCATCCATGATTGCAGCTGGAGTTCCTACTTCCAAGCTCCAACTGCCTGCCTCGTTCCTTCTCACAGGCACAGGCACACAGCTGAGCTGCTGCCTGCTGCACACAAACAAAAGCCATAGGCTTCGCTCGCCGCTGCCCAGAGGAGCCGGCCCCCACCGTGCGGCGAGGCCACATGGGCAGCACACCGGGAAGCCCTGTCACGGTGCGCCGGGAACAGGCCGCCTCCCCCCCCCCCCCCCCCCCCCTGCTCTGGGCTTGGTGACAAGACAGAGAACAAAATGGTTGGGAAAGTTATGAGAGACAGTTGGAGGGATAGCCTGTCTTTCCCATTTAAGGACACTGCAGCCCCCTCGCGGCCACTCTCCTTCTCTTCTTCTTCGGTTCTTCCCCTCGGCCTCACCTCACCTCACCCCCGTCCTCCATACCGTACCCCCTCCAACAGCACAGCACAGCACAGCACAGGCCCGCGCCCGCCCGCGCGAGCAGAGCAGAGCACAACCGGGCAGAAATCTTGGCGTTTCTCGGCGGCCCTACGGCAGTACCCCCTGTGTCCTCTCTCCTCGACCCCCACCCCACCACCAGCCCACCACCTCGGCTCGGCTCGCGGCGGAGAGAAGATGGTAGGCCGGGTGTCAGAGGCTTCAATGTTCCCTTCATCAGCCTCTGGGTGTCTAGGAAGCACACAGGCCAGAGCCAGCAACAATGGCTTCTTCAGACTTTGCATTGATGGGGCGCCCAGAGCTGGCATAAATATAGCCTACCAGTATTCATCCTCTCGACCTCTCCCGTGCTCATCAGCCTCATCACACGGTTCTTTGGCGAGCTCTAGCTCTCGTGGTCTAGAGCCTGCTTTTTTTGTTAGCGTAGCGTAGCTTGTTTCCGATCTCGACCTGCCGCGCCATGGAGTCCTCGTCCCATATCACCGGCGACGACGGCGGCGAGGGCTGCAACAGCTGCGAGTCCGGGTGGACAATGTACCTTGCCTCGCCCATGCACGGCGACGACGCAGCCGGCAGCGGCAAAGGGAGCGGCAGCGAAGGGAGCAGCGTGGACGACGGCTACGGCTACATCATCGACAGGCGGAGGGGCGGCAAGAAGGCCTACGAAGACTACGCCGACGCCGACGACGACGATTCTCTCGCGTCCGATGCTTCCACCGGACCGGCGAAAGTGAAGCCGCCCGCTTCCTCGTCCGGCCTGTCGTCTGGGCACGGCAAAGACGACGACGACGACGAAGGGCGTGGTAGGAACGGCGCCGCCGGCAAGGAGCAGGAGGAAGATGGCACACGTGCCAAGTTGCCGACGGCGAGCTCCCGCAAGAAAGCCGGCAAGGTTGACAAAGGAGGAGAGGGGGGCAACTCCTCGAGGCGAGGCCACAGCAAGAGAGGCAGCTCGTCAAGGAGAAGCTCCTTCCTCTGGTAAAATGTGTTAGCTTCACTACTACTACTGTACTAGCATATGCTGTCTCGTCTCGTGCATGCATCCCTTTAGCCATTGCTGCTGGTTGAGCTCAACACCTTGTTAGAACAAGCATATCAAGCGTGCATTCATGGAGATCGACGGGAAGGCTACCTTTTTGTCCTTGTTTTTGCCTTCCATGGCCGTTCTCCTCGTTGACCGCCCAATAGTAGGTTAGCCGTTGCCATGTAAAAAATCTACTGTAACCTCTGGTCATTGTTCTTCAGTGCCCTGCTTCTTTAAATGTTGCTTCCTATCTTCTGCTGTGCTTCTAGATATTAATGGACACTGCTCTAACTCACAACATATATACTGGCCAGGCGGATTTGAGGGTTTCCTCGAGTTATAAATGGGACGTAACAGTAAACAGGGGGGAGTTCTGCTCCCCCAGTATCTAGAACGTCAGGAATGTGTGTGTGTGCATATTCTGTTGTTTTACATTGCAATTGTTATTCAGAAAAGAGAGGGCACATGCACACATGTTATCTTCCTACCAAAAATCTGCATATATAACGTCTCAGCAAAGAATAATATCCAGCAATCATCACGACCTAAGTTCAACTAGACATAAAGAAACAGGAACATGTATCGATCACAGGCAAACGTTGCTAGCTGCTGCTAGCTTTCCATGCCATCAGCTTGCCAACTCACATTCCTCGAGCAGATGCTGAGAGCAGGTGACCTTGGGCAAGCCTGAACCCAACTGATCATTTGCTGCGCATGGCATGGCTGGGCTGCCCATCATGTGGTGAGTATCATATATAACAATGCGGCAGAGGAATGGATTATGTGGCCTAAACTCCAGAACAGAGGAATATTTGTCTAACGCTCTAACCACACCACTCATGCAGCATCAAGGCAGCAATTGCTGCACATGCTGTGGACAGGGTGGACAATGATTTGCCCATCACTCAGGCCAGGATAATTAATGGCCATAAACAAGCCTACAATGATGTAAGCTGCAGGTTTATGTATCTAGAACAGACCGCTTTATCTATTTTTTCCTTGCCACACCAAATCAGCACAAAAAAAATATAAATATGCATGCCTCATGTTCTAGAAGAATATATGTCAAAGAGCAACATGAGTACAGCTAATGCACATCTTTTTGCACCAATCTTCTTGTATAATGGTGGCAATGGGCTGCTAGACTTTATACAAGAATTAAACAAGGTACGGTTGCGTCTCCTCTAATGTGTGGTGGCAGCAACATGCTGCAATTAAGCCTCGCGCCAATAATTCTCCATGAACGAACCTGATCATAGAAAACGTATAATGCAGGCCTGCACAGCCCAATAAAGCAAGGACACACAACAGAAGATGCACAAGATAGTCCAGCTATCGCCTGCTATTCTCATGTACGATTCTTTTCAATCCAGAGCAGCAAGTATGGAAAGGTGACTTTGGCACCGTACCCATAATCATCCTGCATGGGAAATAATGCAGCAAAGATACGCCTCTAGAGTCTGAACTCTCAACAGCAAAGGTGTCATCCTCATCGTCCCTGGAAGAGAAACATTCAGCAAGGAGATATCTAGAGTATGGTTCTCTCTTGAGAGACAGGATAAAAATGGGGATTGGTAGTCACTTTGGATACTACAAGAGATTAACTGAGGCCAAAAATAAACAATTTTCAGTGTCACAGATGGAAAAGGAAAACGAAGATCTGTACATCTTGTGCTGCTAATGACATATGCATATGCTAAACAATTATGTAATCTTCTGTTCTACTTCTGACCATACTGCCAATCTTTTTTTTCTTCAACATGGAACAAAAGAATATTCAAGAAGCAAAAGGAAATGTTTAGAATCTTGATTTCAAGTTACTGAAGCTAAAGGAGAACATGGACCACCTGAACACAATAGCCAGCAAGTCAATAAGCCCACCCCTTGTCAGTTAGCTTCATTCAGAAAAAGAGCTCGTGAGCCCTCAGTTCATAAACATCATAACATTTGACTTCGATGGTACAAATGTAGTCCATGAAAACAACAAAGTGAACGTCAGCTATTTCAATGGTAGTTTTTTCTATAATGGGCAGCATGATTTAATTAAAGCAGGGCAATCATTTGATCATAAAAGGAAAAAATTGACCCCTACCGGTTGACTAGGTGAGTGCCTCCATAGTCAATGCCCAGTTCTTCATCTAACGAACTGTGATATTTGCATGCACTAATCTCAGATGCAAACTTGCAAAGTCATTAACCCCTGGCAACTAGCTTCAAACCACAAAACTACATATTCAGTCACAGCACCTGGGCTGACTAATTAGTAAGCAAATGAATTGTTCCCGTTCCTTTTAAACAGAAGGTAGAGAGGATTCCGAGATCTTTCAGGTCAATTGCTTATTGCTTCCCAAATTCCCAGCAAAGTAATCACCTGCTACATAATTACCGGCGGCGGAGGAAGGCCGCAGCGGAGCTGATGGCCGTGACGGTGCCGAGCTGGCGAGAAGCACTCGCGAATCGCGATCCATGGCGATGGGGCATCGTGGGAGCAGCGGCGGCGGCGGCGGCGAGGGGAGCGTGGGAGTTGGGACACGTGCAAAAATCACCTCGCACTCTTATGTACTCTTTCCGTTTTTCAATTTACACGTCGTTTGATTTTTTCACCAAGTTTGACCAACTCGACTTAGAAAAACAAGTCAAACTTGATGTAAAAAAACCAAACGACCTATAAATTGGGACGGATGGCACACGTCGGGTCAGGGTTGTCAAGGTTCAGATGGATGGTACATAATGGTCCATGCTTAACGCCGAGTCACACTCTTCGCCGAGTCACACTCTTCATGAACCCGTCAGGTCGGATTTTTTTTGGTTAGGTCGAGTTTTGAGTAATATTTCTACCAAAATAGATGTACAAAGTAACCTTTTAGTAAAAGAAACTTTGCAAATGAATAAAAATGTGACTTTATCATGTGAAGTAAAAAGAAAACATTATGATAGAAAAGTAAGTTATTCAATACGAATTGGTTTAAAAAGGTAACATTATGTTTATAAAAGTAACATTTGATGTGTAGAAAGTAAATTCAACGTGGAGGCGCTTGAAAGTAACTTCTCTTCGTAAAAAGTAACT
This sequence comes from Paspalum vaginatum, assembly GCA_030272315.1. Taxonomy (NCBI): domain Eukaryota; kingdom Viridiplantae; phylum Streptophyta; class Magnoliopsida; order Poales; family Poaceae; genus Paspalum; species Paspalum vaginatum. The sequence goes on from CM059018.1 coordinate 38,338,388, forward strand.
TTTATTTCTAAAAATAACGTTTATAGTACTCTTTTGAATCAATAAAACATAGTCAAATGAGATCTTATTTTGGAGTTTTTGTTGAAACAATCAAAATGACGTGATCGATTTTTTTATTTGGATGTACGGATTTTTTTAATAATTGAAAGTGACTTTTTCTACCATTAATTTAAAATATTAACCTTTTCAATTTATGTCCTATAAAAAAATAATATATATAAATTAACTTTTTTTAGGTAAATAAATGGGATCATATGTTTGTATTTTTGATAAATTTGAGTGATCTCCCTTTAAATCAGAATGGAGGCCCATCTCTATTTAGCTTAGGTCTTGGGTTATTCATTTTCAGCCTACATTAGGGTGCGAGGGATTTGATTTTCCCGTGCTACCACCTCAAAAAAATTTCGAGCTATACATGCCATGCGATCTAGAATGAACTATCCATATCCAATTTCACGGGAAAGTCCTAGTTTTTTTTTTACACCGCCCTCTTCCATCCGTCATCGGTCAGCAGAGTACCATTCCTTCTTCACAAATCACAATGCCGTCCTCGCCGTGGCCTCCCACCGCCGGAGTTCGGTCGCCGCTCGCGGCGCAGGGCACGGTCTCCACCGAGGTGCGGGAGCGTTACTACGTCGAGGTAACACGTCCCTGCCTCTCTCCCCCTGTCTCTCGCTCTCAAGCCCTAGTCTCCGTTCAGCTTGCCCTCAGGCCTCAGCTCACCTGACCTCATCATCTAGGGTTCCCGAGCTCCCCCCTCGCAGCAGCAAGGGTCCGTTGACGCCGCAACCTCGGTGAAGAAGCCTAGGGCCTGGCCTCCGTCTGCGGACTACTTCTCGTAAGGTTCTCAGACCTGCCCCTCCTCTCTCGTGCTCTGTGTTTGTGCAATTGCTGCCTGGAGTACTGCAGCTACCCGGGAGCCGGGAACTGCCTAACTGGTTTTGGGTTTACGAATTAAGCGCATTGTCACATGCTCTGTTGCTAGAATGGTTTCCTGGTACTGCACGGCCACCTAGACGCGCTTCTTTGTCTCATGTCTGCACGCATGTGCCCAATTGTGGGTCCTTAAAAGTGATAGCGCGAACTGACAACATTAGTTCCTAACTTAAGTGAATGCTTTAAGATGATTTAGGTACTGTAGTTTCTTATTTGTTTTGGTAGTAGCTCAGAGTTTGGGGAAAACAGATTTCAGAGGTCCAGCCGTCCAGGACCAATGTTTCGAAGATATTCTTGTGATATGCAGAAGATTTCCTATCCAATATTCCTGCCGGTATGGCAACTATCTAGTATTTCTTCTATCATGGATGAACTGGCAGTTTGAAGCTTGACTAATGGGTATTATCAGTTAGCAGTTTGGAATTGTTGACAATTTTGTTTCTGCTCTTTAAAAGTGATGGGATAGCATTGCTTTGGTCTTTGTGGTTTGACAGTAGACTCTGACATCACATTACAGTGAATACATCTCATGAGTCCATATCACCATATGCTTACACAGGTATTAATAGTACAAAACAAGGATTATATATTGGATGTATCATGATACTGCACAATATAGATCTGAGGTCACATTTACTCCCACCGTCTTGTTAATGTCAAGTCATGTCAGTCCACCTGGGACTATGAAACAAGCTTTTAGCCCATGGAAGGCATCTCAATTCATATTTTTATCAACTAGTCCTCTTATGGTCTTTATATCACTGCCACTATTATTGTTCGAAAAAGAATCACTTCCATGTTTATTTCCTAACTAATTAACAATAGCTCCTTGTGGTCATAAAAAAATTCCTTACTTAGTAAGCATAAATGAATAATGCATCTTTTCAACAATTTGATGGATTGTTTACAACCTTTTTAAATCTAATTCCCCTAATTGTGAATTTGTGTATTCTACATGTCAAATTAAGCGGTTCCTTGGTCACTCTGAAAAATCATGAAAGTTTACACAGTATTTTTTGTTACTATGCATATAGAGAGGTAAAGACCCAGGAACATGGAGAGAAAATCAACAAATATCAGGGTATGCTTGCAGCACGTTTGAAGGGCAAATATTTTTCTAACAAGACTTTCGGAAAAGGTAATTTGTAATGATTGACCTGGTAAATTAAGATCAACGTTTACTCTTCTTATTTTGTTTCAGACAATATAGTCTCTTTCTGTTGTATATATACATCATTTGCTTTTTGATACGTAGTCCATCATCTTTCAGAATGTTTTGCTATCTTTCGGAACGTCTTACTCTCGAATTAAGAAGTCAAATCAATGAATTAAAATGAAAGTTCAGTCATCAACTTATATTTGTATCACTAAACTTCACTAGCTATGAGCAAATATTTCCATGGCTGATTCATACCATATAGGCTAATTCGCAGGGAGCCCAGGGAGAATGATACAGCTGGGAAAGGGCATTTCAATTTACAACAAATTGAATATGTATTGATTGGTTTGAATTCCTAACGTTTGCATTAATCTTAGAGGCACATGACAAAAGGCCACTCTCCTAAATCCTAATCTGAATCAAGATTCTGGCCTATAAATGCAAGTTGACAATTGACATGCTACTGATAATAATCCACAATTTTCTTGGTGGCTGAGCCTAAGATTCCTGAAGCTGCGTGATGCTGATTCGTTACAGTATGAGTATATTGATCACACGTTATTAACTGATGGATAATCCAAAACCTTACCATTACATAAAAGTGTAATTTCATGGCCAGTTTGTAAAAACAAGAGAACAAGTGTTCTAGCCAAGTTTTTTTTTTTGACCGATTAATTGAGTGCAAGTGAAAGGCCTATCCTGGCAATGCGGTTGAATGTGTCATTCTTATTCTCTCTACTGTTTTCACCATGCTGTGAACAGGAGACGTGTTTGAAGAAATCGTTATACAGTCTGAGACCATTCAGCTATGCAGGTGCTGTTCTCTCAGTTTGCTTCTTGGAACACTGATATCAACTTCTCAAGTTCCATTGCAACAACTATTTGCCTTTTGTTTTCAGGTGGCCATTTACAAGTTTATTTGCAGATCCAGCAAAATTTTGCCGAGAAAAGAGCTATCCTGAGTGTATGCCACCATATCAGGCCGATGAAGCCATCAAATAATTAATCACCTCATTTAGCTGAAGAAATATCTTGACACCTGGCATGTGGAAACTATCCATCATGACCACCTGATGGATAAGGGCCTAGTAGTTTGCGTCACTAACTTCTACATGTTATTCTTAACATGACCTGGAGCTTGTATATTTTCAACAGGGCCAAGTTAACCCCATTGATTTGAACTTAAGCCAATTTCTTTTAAGAAGAAGCCAAGTTTTGTTTTGTAGACATGTTTGCATGTATACTGAGATCCATTGCCTATATCTATGGAAGTACACTGATATCGATATTATTCCGCCATGGGGGCGTTTCAACTTTTTACCTGTTATAGGTGTCATGTCCACGATCTTTGCATATTTTCTAATTCCTTTTCTACTGAAATGATGTAGTTTGTAGGGCACTAGCATATTGTCGCTACCATACTCTTTGCATTACCAACATCCTACCACCTCTGATGCTAATTATTGCAATGCATCTGTGACATCAATGACAAGCTACAACTTGCAATCTTCAAGTGCCCCCATGGGATCATGATGCGCAGAAGATGCATGAACACACCTGAACTGCATCAGCCATTCTTATCTTCATGCAACTGTGCTGATGCAGGTAAGACGCCTCCTGGCTGGGAGGGACAGTTTGTTGAAGTGCTCTACCCTCTTGTACTTTCCAGTTGTTTCTTCCTGCTATAAGGAAAGCTCCATGGCCACCACTGCGAGACATTGCATGGTGCATTGGTGCTTCTTCCACCGGCGCCTGGTGTGACTTGTGAGCCAGTGCCCCAGTTCTTTTGTTCACTGTTACTTGGGCCCTGTGATGTGAGCATCTCACGCTGGTGGCTACCTTTGACCTCGGTGTTCACACGTACCCTAGGACAAGCCTGAGCTGATACCGCACTTGCACTCGCAGTGTGGCCGCAGGGTCTAGATCTGTTTTGTTCTGCATTTTTCTGAGTGCTCGTGGACAGGGGCCGCTACTATCTCCAGCCACACAATTTTGCAGTTAATATATATATTTCCTTATTTCTGGTCAACTGGAATTTATAGTGTTCATGCTCTGTCAAGAGTTCCTGCCCGTAGCCCATATTTACATATTGGTCAGTGAAATCCCTGGAGTTCATGCGCATTTTGTGCAACTGAAAACTATATGCCCTGCAAGTGAAATTCCCGTGTCTACTTTTCACTTTTGAGGCACAAATATCATTTTTACGAGAATAAAGTCATGATTATTTATTTTGTTATGAATAATCAATCCTTCACTTTCCTTGTGGATAAACATAGTGTTCGTTTTTTTTATCCATTTGGCATTGAAACTATATGCCGGAAAAACGTAGATTTTTGTATTGCTGCATGTTACTGAACTTCTCCTCGAGGTTCTCTGGAATCCTGTGCGATAAGCATCTCAGTGAATAGGACGTGGTTGGTTCGGTTCACGATCTTGATGCTACAATATTCATGTACCAATATTGTTTGATACATATGCTGAAACTTGTCCGATGCTGATACAACATATGATCAGGCTCTGTTTCTGCTGTACTGAAATAGAAAAGCAGAAGGTACTAGATTAACTGGCACTAAGAGAAGAACACAGTCCATTAATTAGGAAACTTAGCATATAATCAATTACATATAAGTTGGAGCTGTGTCACCATTTTACTTTGAGATTGTGCAGAGCGTGTTTTCAATTAAGAGAACAGGGTTTTAAAACGAGCCCTTAGATCATGATCAATTAGGCCTCCTCTACAGAGTTTTTTCTGAAATTAAAGTATTTTATATGAGAATTTCTACTCCAATTCTATGAAATTCCTACTCCGTAGAGGGATTATATATATAATGTCACCATCACTCATCAATTACATATAATGTCAAGTCGTACTGTATACTTGCTTGTCTTCGAGTTTACTGTCCTTGTTTGCCGTTTTTTTTTTAAAATCAGGAACACAGTAAAACTGGGATATCTCACGTTTCCTTTTTAACCTCTGTCGCTCTCATCCTTTGGTTTCCAATGTGCCTAGTAGTAATATCATGTTCTGATCCGCGTTAAACTTGTTAGGGTAAAAAACCGAAACAACTCTTGGAAAAAAAAAACCCTCCTAGAAATATCGAATGGATGAGCGTGCTTCAAGCATCATGCATGCCTCCATCTCCTTAAATTACCCCCCTTGCTTAATCACACACGTTCTTATTAATATAATAATTATCCTCTCAAGTAAAAACTGGGTCGTATAATGCATTCGATCATTCAGCAATATTGGTGCTGGTGTCGTCGCATGGCTCCGATGAGCAACTCTGATTGCTCGCGGCCGCTTGCCGCAGCAGCTGCTCGAGCTTCTTGGCCAGCTCGTCCTTCTCGCCCCTGAGCCGCGCGCTCTCGCGGCGGGCGTCGGCGCAGCCCCTCAGCGCGCGGTTGAGGTCGTCGAGGAGGCGGCGGTTGGTGCCGCGGAGGTGGGAGACCTGCGCCCACAGCTCGCTGAGCTGCCGCTGCTTGCGCATGCGCGACCGCCGCGCCGACTCCCGGTTCGACACCATCCGCCGACGCCGCCGCTCCTCCTCTGCTGCCACCGCCGCCGCGTTCAGCTGGTAACCACTGCCCGCTCCGTCGGAGCCGGAGCTGGGCGAGCCATTGCCGCCGGCGAGGTGGGCCGGTTCCCCGGCGATGGAGTCAAGCTCAAAACTAGCCGCGTCGCCGCCGTCGATGGCTGCTAGCAGAGTAGCTGCAGCGTCTTGGAAAGCCGACATCGGCTCGAAGGACGGTGGGAAGTAGGCCTGAGGCGGCAAGGCCATGTTCATGTGGTGGTGCGCGGCGAAGGAGGCGTTCGGTGGGGAGAGGAAGCGGAGGCCGGCAACCTCACCATGGAAATGGTGGTACATCTTGCTCTGTTCTTCTTCTTTGCTAATGCTTGTGGATGATGGACGTCAGCTAGTAGCTAGCTGCGGATTGGTTTAGGTGGCTGAGCTGGGTTTGTTCTTGGTGCTCTGGAGAAGAATGCTTGGGTTGGTGAGGGCCTTTTATAGTGAGGCACACAATAGCTTTGCTTGCTTAAGAGAGAGAGAGAAATAATTCCCTCTGCTCTATGCCTCTATCCCATCTGAGAGAGAAGACTTTGGTTCTGGTCCACCATACTAATATTATTAAGCTAGTTTATGCATTTTATTTTACAGATTTACTCCTCTTCAGTCGTCTAATATTTATTTATCCACCGGTCAAATTGTTTCGCGTGTTTTGTATCTATTTTTGTTGTACTGTAATTTTTTGTATTGTGTTATTTAGTTTTTTATGTGACCGATTGATTGAATTTTATCAGTCACCTATATGGTAGTATAAAATGCGACTGATATATTGGATTCATTCAGTCATCATAGGGAACCGTTCGATGAACATCGGATGGTTGTAATGTGATTGATGAAAAGTTAAATATCAATCACCTGATCATAGGGAACCGTTCGATGAACATCGGATGGTTGTAATGTGATTGATGAAAAGTTAAATATCAGTCACCTGACGAGGAGACACACCCTTGAAAATCTTGTTGAGTAGAGTTTGGCAGCTTGCAAATATGGGTGTAGCTGGTGAGCTTTTGAGAACTGGCATATCCAAGTAGTCCATGTGTTTTTTTTAGATTCTTCTCCTATAGATCACTTCATATAATCATATCTTGTCTTCCCAAAGAGAATATTTGGATTGATTTTTTTTAGTTTTTGCATATGACTTGACTTGAGTCATCAGGCTCATCTCAGATGAGTTTAACTCTATGGATATATTCATGCCAAACCTCCTCTGGCTTTTGCGTATTCTCTAGAGATACCTTGCTTTCGGTTACCACTTTTAGCTTGTCGATATATAGATTATTGCTGCATGCATGGCCTAATTTATGCAGACTTCTTTTCTGCTGGAGTGGTGTGAAATTCACAAGAGACAGACACTTTTGATGGCTGCCGGGCTTGTTGATTTGCAGCGGTAATAAATATCTTCTAATTAATTATATTAGAATCAAAATCAATACATGATCTTCAAACACAGCAAAATCACTGTAATTATCGCGATCTAGCTAAAGAAGAGCGATAATTTTCCAATGCAATGATGTGTAATTTCCCTTGGGAAGCAGGTATAGTCATTTCACATTTTAGTGGACCCAAAGTTGGCCTTTTTAATATCAAGTAAGTCGTACTACTTTGCAATAATATTTGTTACTACATGCGCATATGGGGTGACCAGCCATATATAGTGACATCAAAAGGCTAATTGGACGTGGCGTTCTGCCCATGTAAAATCATTGTAGCCGGAGTCGTATGGGAAGGAATGTCTATTGTCCACAAACTAATTAAAGTTGCGAGTAACGTTGCATTATTGTTTGTGGCTGAGGCTGCCAATTGGATTTGGATGGGAAGGGTGACGCCATCCAATGATCCAAGTGGTTGCTTTGTGCAAAGGCTGAAATGCAGAGAAGGGCAGGGGCCATGAAGCTTTTTGTTGATTGAGTTGGCTGTCCATTCTCCTACAAACATTTGTTAGGCCACACTAGAAATGGATCACTCCGATTCAAAAGGTATATAACATTTACAACGCTAACGTGGCCTATAATGTGACACTTTGACTAGTAATTTCTATGAAAATATAAAATTTCAAACAAAGTTAACTAAAAATTATATTTCAGACAATTTAATGGGAATGGGTGGTTGCATGTACATTTGCATTGGTTAACAGATCCATCTTTTCTTGTCTAGTACATGCAGACATTATATTCCCTTTTAATTGGTAAATAGCTATAACATCAGTTATTATGGGACACATTTTGAATACTAAAACAACAATTATTATGGAATTGAGAGAGTATCTACATGATTAAAAAATTATTTTTTGTGTAATTCATGGATGAAGTGTTAATATACATGATCCAGGGGAAATATAAGAACAAACAATGAGACTGAGTTGACCTACGAACGCCCTTGATGAAAATTTCAAAGTAAATTTCATTAATAGTGGCAAAGCTTTGAGTGTGCTTGTCATATGCAGTCTGCAATGTTAATTTTGGTTTGTGTGCTATTTTTATATATTTCAGGGCCAATTTTTTGGAAGGAGAATAAATTGTATATAACTAAATTCAACTTAACAAATGAGATATAATAATAATAATAATAATAATAATAATAATAATAATAATAAACATATAAAACAAAAGTGAATTGACTTTAAAAAGTCAACTGGAATGTGCCTCATGGATTTTTCTAATGGAAATGTAACATTCTTGTATAGAGAAACTCTTGAAAACTCAGATACTTGCAGCTTTAGGGAAAGTTGAAGTGTCTTTTACAAGATGCTTAATCCTTCTTGCCCTTGGATGCTACTAGCTACTTTATTCTATAAATTAATTCACCGATTTGATCGATCACGCTGTCCCGAATTATTCCATGTCCTTATGTCATGCGAATTCTGATGAGTGGGCTCTATCTAGAACTCAATAGCTTAGTTCAGGGTGTTTAGGGCAAGTGAATTATGTGTTAAAGTCTACACATGATTTTTATTTAGTTACAATTCGATAATTCAAAAGTTCCCTTACCAACTAACCAGCCTACATAGGTTTGAGTCTCTCACTCTCAGTATGTGTGCTTGTTTTACAACCAATAATTCTTTGACTGGTAAGTGGCGTGTCCATCAACAGCGTAGTGCATGTGGTAAATTGGCAATCTCTTGAAATGCTTATAGAGTTAGGGTCTGTATGCGTAGTTTATAGGGTGGGGGCACATATATGTATTGTTTGCGTTAATAACTTAGTATTGTGTTTTGAAGAAAAAAAACACCCCTTTTTTTGTTCTTATACATGTTTCTTTTTTATGGAATGGTCCCTGTGGCTTTGTGATATCTCTAATGTTGATCTACATTAGCTAATAGTGACATTTTTTTACACAACAATCTGTTTTTTAATTAAAAAATCCAATCCATACAAGTGGCATAACATTTCAACGATCAAGGGTACAGGACACACAATAAACAAATATAAACCTAATCAAAACACACAATAAACAAATATAAACCTAATCAAAACAAAATAATCAATGCGTCTTTATGCTTCTTAGCTTTTTCACCTTGGTAGTTATCTCCTTCTATTCTCTTCTCCGGGGCAATATTCCTGGGAATCGAATTGGCCTCAAGCTTTGCATCAATGATCATACAACAAAGTGCCTAACATAGGATCCATCGGATGGAATGCCACTTACAAATGAGAATCAAGAACATATGCTTGAAAAGAGTAATAATATAAGTGAATGGAAGGCACATATTTCGTGGTGGTACTACTGTGTGCACATGTGAAAAGCGGGCAGAAAGATATTATGTTGGCACCCTACGATCCGTCCATGTGTATTATTTTTCTTACCATGTTAAAAACTGTCTCCCGTTTATTGGCCAGAGTTGTGTTATCAGAATATTATCATTTAGACATTTCATAAATAATTATCACAATAGATTCTTTGTTGGTCTCTTTAGTTTGTTCTTGTATAATGTCGAATGCATAGTTTAGGGCTGCTGCACAGAGGAACACGTCTGGCTGTGATTAATTAAAAAAAAGTTATGCGAAGAATAAGATGTTCCGCACACCCCAGAGGAGGCAATATAGATATGATAGTTAGAATCACATATAAATAGTCTAACTCTTAAGCGTTTTTAAAAGAAAAGACATGTCACTTAACAACACTTTTTTTACATATATAAAATGCATCTTTTAACTTGCTTCGAGCACAATACTTGATCCCAAATTCCACTGCCTAGCGCATGTTCACATTTTTTGTAAAAGAAAAGATGATAGGTGGTAAAATCTGAATCACCAATTATTGTGAACTGAACGTTGGTTATGCATGTTTGTCGTGGTGTAACATGTCCATCCAAATTCAAGTCTTTGACCTGATACATGTTCGTATTTTTTTCTAAATTTATTCTAAGATTTAACAGTATTATTTTTTCTATGTTACGCGATGTTCCTATCTATATAGTGAGGCACCGGCTCGGTCTCTCCTAGGTGGTCATAGAGGATAGGGCTTGCGTCGAGATCCGCTGGCTCGGTCCCTCCTATCTTTGTTCGTCTAAGTCTGTACCATGTATTTCGTTTTTCCCTTTTGCAATCTTCACCTATTGCCTTATGAAAAATCAAGGTATGGACATGGCCCACAAACGAACACTTAAATTCTCTAGATGATTCATGATCCGTATTTTGCCAACTCCAGCATCTTCAGGTGCGAGAACAATGGCATCCAAAAAAAACAAGAAGAAAACGTATGTGGCACTTTATTTGAGGGGAGCATGATGCATCTTCCTAAGAAAAAGTCGCAGTGAAGGCGGGGAAAAGAACTTCCCCTGAGCGTCAACGGGAGTTGATATATATGTTGGGGGAACCTAGATTCCAAATTCACGCATCATGTATTCATGTATGTCGCCACGTCTACAGTCCCTTCAATTCAGTGTCACCATCTATACATCCCCGTTTTTGGTCCAAAACATCCCTATTTTATTTCCGGTCCAAAAACACACACGACGCCATGCAATACACAGTTGGAAATTCAGATACCAAATTTGGCGTTTCTGCCGGTGACATTATTTTGTCTCCAGTTTCAAGCACTAGAGCGCTTCTTCTGATAGAACAGAGGCTGTTCTACTGGTGCCCTTACTAAAGTGCGATTACCGATTAGCTAGGATGTCTTGGGGGTGTTTAGGGCCTCCTAATGACAGACACGTAGCAGGCGGCAACCGAACTATGATGGTTTCCAAGTTGACGTCGCCCCAATTAAACATACACTAGGCGGATCACTCCGGCCGGATTTGTTATTGATAAGTGCGGTTTATTAGATAGAGACGACGCAGCTTTTTCTGCTTTACTGCGTTTCTTTTTGGCTACAACTATATGCATCTATCATGCGTGCACCGGGTCTGGATCGACGCATGATATTTTGTACGCACAAAAAGGCAAGGGTGCATGCACGATGAGTGCTTTCAAGTTTTGTCACGGCAAGTTGTTTTTCTAATAATCCTGTATATACTGGACGGAGGACGCCGGATCGGATCACACGGCCGTGAAAACGCTCAGCTAGCTGGGATCGTGTGTGACGTCTCCACTAATTGTTGGGCGTAAAGAGAGGCCGGACGTATATTATTGGTGTGCATCAGTGCATGCATGTCGTTCCATCCGTCGTCAGGCATGGATGGATGGATGGATGATTGACCCCGCGGCCGTACAGTCAGGGACGGACAATTCTGAAAACTTATCGGGACCAAATTTAAAAATAAACAATTATAAGCTATCCTTTAGGGTAGTGTTTGGTTCCAAGGATGAAGTGGGACGGGACGAGACGAACCCACTTTCGTGGATGTTTGGTTCGGGGGCGACGGGGACGGAACCATCCCTCCCAAGGGAATATTCCTATGAGATTCGGGGTAGCCCTGTCCCCGGCAGAAGGTGGGACGCGGTGGGACGGCTCTCGCTCGCTCTTCTCCGCCCGACCGCCCTTGCCGTCGTAGCCTTGCCTAAGCTCGGCTGCCGCCACCTTGACCCCGCCTCGCAGCCGCGCGGCTCATCTCTGCCGCCGCGTCGCCTCCCCGCCGACTCGCTTCTCGCCGCTGCACCTCCCCGCCCCAGCCGCTTCCGCCTTCGTGACTCCTTGCCGCCGCCACCGCTGCCTCGCCTTCCCGCCACCCCACGCTACCTCCACGACACCGCGAGATGAACCACCCCGCCGTCGGCGGAGGAGGAGGAAGAGGAGGAGGAGGAGAGGCGCGGTGCGGGAACGGCTGCCGCTGCCGGAGCGGAGAGGCACGGCGGAGGAGGAAGGGCGTAGGGCGGCCGGTGCCGGAGCGGAACGGTGCAGTGCGGCAGTGAAGGCCGATGAGGTGGCAATGATGGCCGACGGGGAAGAAGGAGAAAGAGAGGCTGACTGATGGGCCCCACGTGTCAGTCCCTCGTCCCATTTTGTTCTCATCCCTCCAACCAAACGAGACACGGGATCATCCTATCCCCTCAAACCAAACAATGAGATGGGATAGGTTGGTACCGTCCCGCCCCTGAAATCAGGGATGATCCCCTCCCATCCAACTTCGCCCCCAAACCAAACGCTACCTTAAGTGTTGAGGTCTCTCTCTCTCTGATTATTTGCTTCGTCAGATGGCCTGATGCATGCATGCATATACCAAAACCTGAGTCAACGCAGCTGGCTCAGCTCCTTACGGTCGTTCATAAGGTCAATTCATCATCATTTAACTAAATTTGCCTATATATAGGCATAAGACAGGAAGACACTGACAAGCAAGCGTACGTAGAGCGTGTTTAGCTTGCACAAAGCCCACAAAAGTATATATACAAGTCAACTGCACGTCCACACATCAACTTGACAGTATTCATTGGCAGCGGATTAATCCGTATATAGGAGCTCCTTTTCATCCCACTACTTTTGCACACAGATTAACTAGTACTAATAACAAAAGCGCATGCTGGTTGCATACGCACGCACATCCCCGCTCCACTGGTTACACATGAGCTGAGATTCGCAGGATCGCGGCCGGCGGAGAAGGCACTGAAATGATCCAGTGACACATAGTACCACGCATGGATCATCCAGGGATATTTCTTCAGTGGGGGACATCGATCGATATCGGCCATATGTCCCGGCGGCGGCGATCGTCTAGCCAGTTTATGAAGCTGCGCGCACGCCTGCACCCCCATGCATGCATGTCGTCGCCGGCCGCCGTGCCACTCAGCCCACCAACTCTCGTTGCATGCAGTCCAGTCTGATGACAAGCTAGTCGATCTGGCCACAATTGTGCACGGGTGATGAGACGGTGCTCTAATTTGACCACCCACCCATCCAAATTAAGATGCATGCGTGGTGCGATTTGGCCCTGGAGAGCTGCCTGCCCAACCGCATGCCATAACGCATTGTATTGTAATGGACGATCATTGAGCAGCATGCAGAGCGAGATGCAGTCATGTCATCATATATATCAATCTGCCGGCCGCTGCTTTCAAGCTGATCGAGTACAATGACATCTCTCCTCTGCTGCTAAATGCTAATCATGCCGGTCACACCGGCGATCGAGCGCCCCCATCCACGGGGGACGGGAGCATGCATCGGTGGGGTGGCCCGGACCGCGCCGGTCGCCCCCCTGCTTTATTTTGCCTGGCGACCGCGACGCACGCAGACCCCGGCCAGGGAGGGGTGCGCGGCGGTTGCAGCGGGCCGGGGTGGCGACTCGTCTGCCGCTGGTGGTGCGGCTACACTGGAGATCGATCGATACGCGCGCGTATCGGCACAATCACACAACTTCGTTTTCCCCGTGTTTAGCGGTCAGGATCAGGGTAACAGTCATCTCGCCCACTGGGATATGATGGATGGGCTAAGTGAAGGACCAACATATCCGTTGCTGTAAAGACTTACACCAAGCACTAAGTGAACTCGGCATGAATGAATGCGCTCGAAGATCATACGATTTATATATGGTTTCAGTCTTACCGCAGACTGTGCAGAGACAAGTCATATTCCCACCCCAGTTCCTCCCCGCTATATCGTCTTTAGTCATGCAGGATGATGACTCGTTTGAGTAATACATGAAAATCTTAATTTGTAGAGGGATTTTCATTTCCTGCGTTTTTTTGTGTACACCATATGTTGACGAGGTGAATGTAAACAGACTTACCTGAGACTAGAGCCATGCTTACTTATGTACTCCATCCCTATATAAAACCACCACAATTGCATTATCATCGTTTAAACTAGAAGGGTGCCTACGCATTGCTGCGGGGATATATGCGGTTCATACAGCGTATGTCAACTGATGGAGGGATGTTGTTTAGAATGGCACACCGAAATGTTTGTATATGGATATATATAGCTTATAGGAAGCAAATAGATCACTATTAATTAGTGAGTTGCATGGCTTGCGTCATGTCAGCGGATACCATGACTTTTTTATTTGGTTTACTTGCATACTGAGATAGACTATTATAAATGAATGCTAGCAGGGTTTGCTCTTACAAGAATATATAAAATCAATATGTGCCGGTCACCAGTTACTTCCGCCGTTAAGGCTCCCCATTACTTGGACTCGTAACAATGACATCGGCACCTTAGCCACCATAGCACGTTTATTTTTTCTGTAAAATGCTAAAAAAAAATTGAGATATTGTTATTAGGGGTTGATTTCCTAACCAAACATCTCTCCAAGACCTAAACCGGCGAACGCTGGTGGATCTGGATCTATGGCTCGCACTGTGCAAAAGCGACGCCACACCGCGCGGAAACCTCGGCCGCACAAACGCTCCCATCCTCATCTCCATCTCCATCTCCATCCCCCATCCCCAAGGAATCGCGGACCGGCCGGCGCTCTCCCCCTCTCTCGCGCCACCGAGAAAACGGCGGGGGATCCCCCCCCGCCCCCTGCGTCGCCGTCCGCTCCAGAATCCAGATGCGTGTAGTGTATAGCCGCGTTCCGCTTTCGCGGATACGCCGGCCCGCCCGGGCCGAGGCAACCAACGAACGCAATCTGCCGCTGGTTGCGTGCGGGGTGCACCGTGCACTAGGTAGCTACTAGCTAGCCTTTTCTCCGCACCTGACTGCGTGTGGGCGTGGCCGCGTGCACGGCGGAGGAGCCCGATTGGGCGGCGCGGCGGGCGCAGTTGCCGGGGCCGGGAGGACTCGTCGCCGATTGGGTCGCCGTGGATAAGACTCGGGGATGGGGGATCCCTGAATCTCTCTGGTCGCCGCTGTGTGCGTGTTTGAGCTGACAGATACTCAGACTACACACAGTCACGATCGACAGGCCATTGTTACTTAGCAGAAGCCTCTCGGTCGTGGATTAGTAGTAGTGGAAGGGGCTCGTTGGGTGGTGACCGGGCTTAATTAGGCAACAAGGGGGAGGACAGCGGCGCTCGGGTGTTGTTGTGGTGGTGCTGCTGTGCCCGGGCCCACCAGGTCACCCTGCAGGTGACGCCAACAGACTTCGACGTGTCTAAAGCAGCCACTGCTCACGCACGCAGAGTGGCAGCCTAGCTTTACTCACTGTTACCGGCTTAAATAACCAAGCAAAACAAGCGCGCGGGGATTATTAGGGCCCTTGTGCGGACCAAGGGGCGCGGATCTGCGCTACGGCGGCGAGCCAATTAATTATTGGCGCACCACTCCGGCGTCAGATCGTGGTGCATGCACTCCCTCCCTCCCTCCCTCGCATGGCAGATTGGCAGGTGAGAGAGAAATCCGGGTGTCGTCGTCGATGCTTTTGCGTGTTGCCGCGTGACGATCGCCGCCGGCCGGCCGGCACGCTGCTCCCAGTCCCAGGAGGGGGGCAGGTGTCGCGCCAGGACTGGTGGCCTGAGCTTTGTTTCTCCCACAGGGACTTGTTTTTTTTTTTTAACAAGAGAAAAATCTAGTCACAGGAGAATATATATATACTGATGAGCTAGCTGTAGTGGCTCGGAAAAATGACGAGCGAGCGACGGTGTACAGCACACGCACTACTACCTCTACCTGCAGTGGTTTCACTCTACATGTGCATGGTTCTGTTTACGCTTGAACTTCTATTATCAAGTGGTGATGATGTTCAAATGGCATGCAGTATGAGTGTATGGCACAGCACTATATTGGCAGAACTGACTGGACAGCAAATTCAGAAAGGCATTCCAGAAGGCCCACTCCAACTGACAGTGCTAATAAGGTTGCCAGACCTGGACTGGACTGGACACGGTATCTTGTCGCGGTGGAGCTCGTGATCGAGGGCCTCGGCCGGTGAAGCGGCATCGTCGAGGTGAGGCCGGAGGCTGCGAACTGCTGCTGCAACTGCACATCCGAGGCCATGGCGTTGACACGGGGAATGTGGTGGAGGCATCCAGTCGAGCTCGATCAAGCGGTGCGGTAGCGGAGGCTGGTGTGTGTGTGGAAGAAATCGTAGAATCTTCTATTACTGTTCCAACTATTCTTACTATCTCTGCTCAGATATACGGTATGTAACAGTATCGTAACAGGTACGCGAATCCTCGTTTTGGAGACACCGCTGGACTTTGTGGTCGTCTTTGTCTTAGTTGGGTATGGTTGTAACTTGAGGCCTTGCTGCCTGTGGTCGTTGGTTCTCGGCTGTTTGCCGCCTTTGTGTTGGGTCGCAGTCGCTTGGTCGCTGGCCTCACCTGAGTCCTTTAGCGTGGTGTTGTTCTCTGTACTCCATGCCAGGTGCTAGTAAGAACTTTGTGTTTGTGTCCTGGAATGTGCGTGGTCTGGGCGACTCGGGGAAATGCAATGTGGTTCGTGATGCTTTGAACAACGCCTCTCCCTCTATTATTTGCCTCCAGGAGACAAAACTGCGTTCTGTCGACAACTTCAAAACCAAAACCTTTCTCCCGCCGACCTTAGCGGACTCCTTCCTCTTTTCTGGCTCTTCGGGATCCCGTGGTGGCATGCTTACGGCCTGGGATCCTCGTCTTTTCCAGCTGCAGTCGTGTATGTCCCGGAGCCATACTTTATCAGTTATTCTGTCCTCCACCACATCAGATCAAGTTATCTCAGTTACGAATGTGTATGCGCCTGCTGACCACAGGGATTCCTCGGAATTTCTTGATGGTCTGCTCGAGCTGCCAAACTACGTTCAAGGTGCGTGGTTTTTGCTTGGGGACTTGAATCTGGTCCGGGGCTTGGGGGACAAAAACAATGGTGCAGTGGACTTAAGGCTGTGTGGGGAGTTCAATTCCACAGTTGACGCCCTAGGGGTCCTTGAAGTTCCACTGCTAGACGCTCTTTACAGTTGGTCTAGTAAGCGAGCTGTGCCTACTCTCTCCCGTCTTGATCGTGTGTTCGTTAACCTTGTGCAAACCTCCACCTTCCCATCCTCCCATCTCACCACTCTCCCTCGCCCCACCTCTGATCACAAACCTATCAAACTAACGGTGTCTACCTCTGTGCCGAAATCCCATCTCTTCAGATTTGAAAATGCCTGGCTCAAAAACAGCTCGTTCCTCACCGCGGTCACCCCGGCTTGGCACGATGCTCCTCTCGTCGCAAGATGCTGCTGGTCAGCTTGCTGTGTGCCTTAAGAGTGTGCGGGCAGCGGCAAAGGTTTGGGCTCGGCGGAACAGGGCGCCACCAGCAATCATTTCAAATTGCAAATTCTTGATACAACTCTTTGACCACTATGAAGAGCATCGCGCTCTGTCTGCTTCTGAACTGCAGGTCCGTAGTCTTTGTGTCTCGCGGCTTGATCAAGCAATCCAGGAAAGGGCGCGCGTACTGGAAGCAGCGGAGTAAACAGCGTGCAGTCCGCGAGGGAGATGCAAACACTGCATTTCATCATGCTCATGCCACGGTGCATTTGCGCTCGAATCAAATTAAGTGCATAGAGGTGGATGGCTCTGCTCGGTTCAGTCACGAGGACAAAACAGTTGCTCTGACAAACCATTACAGAGCCCTTCTCGGCGTCCCTGCTGCCTCGGTATGGAGTTTCGACGTGTCTGATTTGTATAGAGGCAGGGCTACCCCGAGCGAGGACCTGACTGCACCTTTAACAATTTCGGAAGCTAAACTAGCTGTGAAAGCCATGAACAAATGCAGTGCCCTCGGTCCAGACGGTTTTGGCCCGAGTTTCTACCAAGCTAGCTGGGACACCGTAGCCTCTGAATTGGAGCAATTCTGTCTGGCTTTTGAGAAACAATCGATTCAGTTGGAGAGGGTGAACAGGTCCTTCATTGTCCTTCTGCCGAAAACTCCGGGTGCTTGTGCAGTTGGCTCTTTCAGGCCTATTAGCCTGCAAAATTGTTGTGTGAAGATTATTGCCAAATGCTCACTACTAGGCTGCAGAAACAGATCAGCTGCTTGGTGGATATCGATCAAACAGGTTTCATTCGTGGGCGGTCCATCACGGAGAACTTTGTTTATGCCATTGAGTTGGTTCAGTTTTGTCACAAGAAGAAAACCCCAACTGTGGTTCTGAAGTTGGACTTCGCGAAAGCTTTTGACTCCATTAGCTGGGATGGGCTGTTCACAATCCTGAAAGCCCGAGGTTTCAATGAAATCTGGTGTGCTTGGATGCATTGCTTACTCAGCTCGTCGAAAACTGCTGTCATGGTGAATGGATGCCCAGGCCCCTGGATACAATGCAAGCGTGGCCTCCGGCAAGGTGACCCACTATCACCGTACTTGTTTCTTCTTGTTGCTGATGTGTTGCAGGCTCTGATCAAGCAAGACTCTGGTGTGCTTCACCCCGTTGTCGACCACGCACCCTGCCCCGTGCTGCAATATGCTGATGACACTTTGATTCTCCTGCGTGGGGAATTGCAGGGTGTCTGTCGGCTCAGAGAAATTCTGGACTCTTTTGCTGCCGCCACTGGATTATGTATCAACTACTCAAAAAGCACATTAGTGCCTATCCACATGGATGGCTCGGTGGTCGATCAGTGTGTATCAGTGATGGGCTGCAAACTGGAGGGGTTCCCGCAGACTTATTTGGGTCTGCCGTTATCCACTACAAAATTGCGCCTCTCCTCGTTTGATCCTTACATTGCTAAGGTAGATCGGCGTCTGGCGGGATGGCAAGCTTCTGTGCTTAACCACATGGGCAGAGCTGTTTTGGTCAATGCGGTGCTGAGTAGCCAGCTGGTGTATCTCATGTGTGCTATTCCCCTACCGCCGGGTATTGTTGCTCAAGTTGATCGCCGTCGCCGTGGCTTCCTCTGGGCTGGCGAAGATAAGGCTGCTGGTGCCCAGTGTCTGGTGTCATGGGATCGGGTCTGTGATGACAAAGCGATGGGTGGTCTGGGAGTTAAAGATCTGACTCTTCAAAATACCTGTTTGCTGTTAAAACTCCTGTACCGTCTCCACACTGCAGAGGACTCCTCCTGGGCGTCTTGGGCGCGGGGAAATATCTGTCTTGCTACTCTAGAGGGTGGAATGCCCGGTGGCCACTGGGAAATTCTGCGTGCCCTGCTGCCTCTGTTTCAAGCGACAACCTCCTCTGCTGTGGGTGATGGCGCAGCAACAGACTTTTGGAATGATGCTTGGCTTGGTGGTGATGATCTTGCCTCTCGCTTCCCTGTCCTCTTCAGTCACTGTCGCCGGCTCCGGGTGAGTGTTCGTGATGTTCTCTCTCGGGGGGGTAAGGCACACTCTTGTGCGGCGGCTCTCCAGTCAAGCGAGTGCGGAATTGGGCCTGTTGGAAGAAGCTCTCGCTGCCGTATCATTGTCTGAAGAACCTGATGTGCGTCACTCGCCGTTTGCGGCTGCTGATGGTAAGCTGCGTACGGGGGCTCTCTATCGTGTGCTCCGTGATGCGCAGCGTACCCCCAGCCCTGAAACTAAGTTTGTCTGGAGCAGTGGGTCACCTCCCAGGGTGCAATTCTTCACTTGGTTGCTGATGCAAGAGAGAGTGCAATGCCGGGCGAATTTGGCGCGCAAGTGTGTCGTCGACTCAGCGGATTGTGAGCTCTGCCCGGGGGTCCCCGAGACCACGGCTCATATCTTCCTGGAGTGTCCATTCGCCGTGTCATTCTGGAGGGCGATCAACATGGCCCAGGTGATACCTGCAAGTGTGCGTGAGCTGCACTCCATGCCTTGTTCGCCTCATATTCCGGCAGCCCGTTACAGCGCGTTCGTTCAGTTATGCTGTTGGCGCCTGTGGAAGCGTCGAAATGAGCTGGTTTTCAGAGGAGAAGAACAAACGCTATCCACCCTACTGTCCGAATGTAAAGAAGACGCAAGATTGTGGGTCTACAGGTTTAAGCGAGATGAGTGGGTGCTCGGGGACGCCTGGTGTAGGATTTTCTCTCGGCAATGGGCCCCTGGTGCTGCGTCGGTTGGAGCTTAATTAGCACCGGTGTTCTGTAAGGTTTTGCCGTGCCTAATATGGCAATTTGGGGGCATGTCCCCGTAATCAAAATATAATCTTGTAAACATGTTGCGGGCCGTTTTGGGCCACTATTAATATATGCCAGGTAGGGAGTTCACTCCCTCCCCGTTGACAGTCAAAAAAAAAAAAATTTGCCCCAACAAAGTGCCAATGTTAAACATTTCTGCTGGAGGCTGTTGCACGATGGCTCAGTTAACCACCTGAGCAGCAGGAGGGGTTTTGAGCTTTGATACAAGATGTGTTTGTGTGCAATCACCAAGCAGAGGAGGGTGGTCAAACGAGTCTGGATTGACACGGGTATGGAAGTGGGAACTGGGAAGGAAGAAACTGCTCCGGTCACAGTCAGCTGCTGATATGATGTGTGTGATCACAAATTTTGAAGAGAAGAAGAGGTTTTCACTGCAATCACGCTGCTGTGGCGCTGGTGGAACGAACACAATAGGAGACGAGAGGGGAAGAACAGCAGGTCAGCAATTGGACTACTCCCTTACGTTATTATAAATCAAGTCCATGAGTTCACAGAAGCAAACGCTCGGGAGCGTTTAGTGTATAGATGTCCAAATAGTGCGGGCTGCCCGTTTGGCCCGTGGCCCGGCACGATTTTGGCCTGATCCAAGCACGGAACGGCCGGTGGCCATCGTGCCCGGGCCGGCACTGCCCGTTAGGCGTGCCATGCTTGGGCAGGGGAGGCGGCCCACGGTGCTTGGCCCGGCACAGCCCGGTATATGGGGCGGCCCCGGTGGCGGCCCGGTACCCCTAGGAGTGTATTAACTCCGCTCGGCTGCGCCCCGTTCCAAAACCCTAACACTAACTCATTTTCACCCACCTTGCCGCCATCTCCTGCTCTCCCCTCGTTTTCTGGATCTCGCATCTTCTTCCTCCCCTCTACGGCCGCCTCCACGGCTCCCTCTCCTCCCCAGCCACCTTCTTGGGTCCCTCGACCTTCGACTGCCTCCCTAGCTCCCCCGACCAGCGGCGCATCGATGCGGCTGACCCGGCCGCGGCAGTTCGAACGCGCAGCAGGGAACGGCGCGGCGCCGGCTTTCGGAGCCTGGCGGGGGAGCGGCACGGCGGTGGCTTTGGCGCTCGGCCGAACCAGTGGCTAGCGGTGGCTTCGGCACGTGGCCGGGCCAGCGGTGCGGTGGTGGCTTCAGCACACGGCGGGGGAGCGTCGTCGCAGCACGACACGGCCCAGCCATCCCGGACCTCCCAAGCCGTTGTGCCGGCAGGGAACGATCTGGGGTTGTTCGTGCCGTGCTTGGGCAGGGTAAGCGGCACGCGGGCTGGCACAGCACGGTCCAGTGCAAAGATCATGTCGTGCCAGGCACGACCCTGTTTGTGCCGTGCCTGCCGTGGTCAGACCGTGCTCATGCTGGGCGGTCCGTTTAGGACATCTACAGTTTAGTGTCCTCCTCTGTTTCTTTTCATGTTAACCATTGCTCGCGTCAATGTAACAAGGTAGCGCACGCGATAGCGGCTATGTGTTTGTAAGGATTCTCTATATGCTGATCGATTCTGAGATGGCACTCCGGTAGGAGTTGAGGATGAGGATCTGGTTGTCGGCGATTTGGCCGCAACTTTGATTTAATGGAATTCGATTCCTCTCGAAAGAAAATATGTTATTGGGTTACCGTACGTGTCTGCTTGCGTGGAGAGACGACGAAGCTGTTGCTGCCTTGCTGGGTACTAGGCTGGGCCTTTTTTTCAAGCCCACAAAAGGGATTCGATCTCTCAAGCGGATAGCGGACAAGCTTGGGTGTTAAGGCAGCAGGAAGGGAAATTAGTAATGTAGTTGCAGATTTTGACAGCTAAAAACCTGCACCGTGTAACTGTTTTGGCAATAATATTGAGGCAGCAGGAGTCCTCGGTTCAGGTCAGTAATTCGATTTCTTTGTCGCCCCGATATCTTGAGCTACCACAATACTCCAGTACTAGGCGGTATTCCTATTCCATACTGTTCTCTTTGTTTTTTTTTCAGTTTGATTTGATGCTCGTCAGTTTAAAAAATAAACTAGTCGGCGATATATATTTGAGAACGAATGTAGTGTTTACTCCGAGGTACAGGCATGGCAAGGCAGCATTGTTCAGATCGTCAGTCCTCTCCCCTTCTGCTGGGAAAAACTGCTTTTTTTTTTTTTTTGACAAGGTGGAAAAACTGCTTTGGCTGTGGCAGTCTAATCGCATGAAGTAGTGGTCATCTCTGCTTCTGGAGAGCTTTTGCAACCCTCGAAGTTCAGCTTTAGCAGCATCATTATGGTTTTTGATGATTAATTACCCTGGGGTCGCAATGTAGATCCATGGCAAAATACACGGTTTCTTGATTGTCTGTAATTTGTAAACCACAAAAGATAAGGGAAATAAACCCAGGCCTGTGGAGGAAATGCTGCAGTAAATAGTCCCTTGTACCTATCACTTAACTTGTTCATTAATTTAGCCCTAGAAACATGAGGAAACCGTACTGCTCTAGGCTGCAATGTGAGGGCAGAGGGTAGTTGGACCTAGTTCTGCTCAGCAAGGTTCTTGTTCAGTAAGGAACAGTGTTTATGGTATGCTCTTGTAATCTTGAATAAAAAACAGTTTCCCTGAATGGTGTAGAAAAATCTGGAAATTTACAAGATTGGTGGAAATTTGGATCTGGTTCATGAGAGCACGTGGACATCTTACTCTACATCTATGTGTAGTACTAACGTACTTCCTCCCTGATGACCTGGGCTATCAACGAGGACAAACTTTGCTTTTCTACCCACGCACAGAAAATTCATCACATGAGAGAATTCCACAATTTGCCACTTCATCATGCCCCGTGTCGGTTCAGTGCTCTTCTTGCACTCTCCAGTCACCACTCAGCTCCAGAATCCCATGACAAATTAGGC
Organism: Paspalum vaginatum; assembly: GCA_030272315.1. NCBI lineage: Eukaryota > Viridiplantae > Streptophyta > Magnoliopsida > Poales > Poaceae > Paspalum > Paspalum vaginatum. The sequence continues at coordinate 38,361,209 of CM059018.1, forward strand.
CACCCTTGTACTTGGGCTCGTCTGTTTTCTAGCAAAAAGTCAGCACATCAAGCATTTCCACTCATTTTCCATGCAACTCTCCGCACTATAGCATGTGACGCAACCTGTAGATTTTTATGACGTCACATTGCACCTTCAGTCTCACTTTTAATCTGAAGTATTATTACTCAGTTCGGTTTTCAACTGAGAAACAGCCATGTCTTGACATAGGCCAGACTAACACAGACTAACACAAAGAGTTAATGGTGCGTCCCCCACTTCTGCCTAGACCAATTCACTTAGCTAATTTTGCTTATGTGTTCTCTTCAGCAGGATCTATGTACTTATTACTCAAGAGTCAGAAAGGTCAGGCCATGGGCGTCGAGCCAAACAAAGCAAGATGCTTTGTGCAATATCATTAAAATGCGTTCTATCAGAACAAACTAAAAGATTTTGCTTGAGTCATGAGACCATATATTGTCTTGCCACATGGTTATCAGTCAGGCATGGTTTGAATCTTGAAATATCCATAGTTTGTGTTTTGTATTTTTTGGGAATGATCAAGGAGCAAAATTATGTAGTAATATGGAGTTTTCTTCTGTTCATGTTGTATTTTCGGATCGCTACCAGAGATGTTGGAGGATTTCTCTGTGAGGGGATGAATCGTGGTCATGCTGTTACAGAACAGAGACAAGAAAAAGATTCGTTTTAAATCTATACGTTTCCCATCTCACGAGTTTCATCTGTTTGGTTCGACATCTGTGATGAAATTCTTCACAGTTCTTAACCAATCTGTGATGAGATTTTCCCTCCATTTCACGTGTTTTAAGGTGCTGCATTTTTTCCATCTCACGTGTTTTAACTAATCTCATTTTTTTCGAGACTTAGGAGGGGGCTGCCAACTGTTTTGTAACACCAAGAAGGCCATACGATCCAGCAGTATGTCCCCGCAGAAGGTAGTTTCTTTAGGTTGCAAAGACGTTTCCAGTGAGTGAGTACCCTATACCTGAACAGGTGACATAGCCCTTGAAGGCCAGAAGAACTGATTGTTTATAGAGGACCGCCAAGAACAATGTTGAAGTGCTATAACTCTCACCGGAGCTAACCAAACTGGGGCTCCATTTTAATTGGGAGCTCGCATAAATTGGAGGTCCCGAACACCAAAGATGAAGACTTCATCAATCAAAACACATCTGACGTCGTATGAACTGAATTGCATGGCCAAGAAAATTGAAATAGGGTGCAAAATCAGTGGATTTAGAAACTCACTTTTAAGATTTTACACTGGTTTTCAACTTATCATTCTAGCATATCTGCTTCGTGTGATTCTTTTGGAAACTCAAGCCACAAGCGTACCACATAAAGGAAAAAAAAGTAAGCCACAAGTGTCGATATCATCTTTGAGGCATCGGGAAGATAAACTTTGAATACTATGCAAAACAACAGTGTTTTAATATTGGAAAAGTCATAAAGAGAATGATAAAGCACTGTATTCAAAATCGGAGAGCAGGCAACCATACAAGAAAACAACCGCCTCTTCATTTTCCTAATCTCTGATGCCAATTTCCCATATATTACATTATCACAAACATGAAACAGCTAAATTTAAACAAAATCAAACCCAAATCCAGCATCACGAGAACTCTAAACTCTTAAGGCTTAGTTTGGGAACTCTATAGTTTTGAGGGGGGTTTAAGTTGATTGAAAGGAATTAAGAGGGATTTTGATCTATTGTGGAATTTAAACACACGCCGATCCTTTTCAATCCAAGAGTTCCCAAAGTAAGCCTAAAGTGGGTAATCCTCTACCATACAAAATCTCCTTTGCCAACATTTTTTTTCCTGCCCCATGCTACCATACAGATTTCAACTTGCTGTCAAAGACACCCCCCCCCCTCACTCCAAACATTGTGCCAGGAAGTCAGGACATCGAACAATGATACCACTTTCATGGTATTTCATTAGCAACATATGCACACTCTTGTAAGTCGAAACCTGAAGAGAAGCCTTGGAGTATAGAGTTTGCCTTTTTTTTCATTCACAGTACCTGGGTACCATGTTGTTACATACTTACATCTCTAAATGACAAGGTGGCGTTAACAATATTATGCTAATAAATGTACCTTTATGATTTATGGAAAATTGCTCACTGCCTTTGATTGTGGAGTATAGATATGATATTGATTGTGGATCACATTTTCTAAAATTGGAATATAAAATCCTTTATGATCATCCTAAGCCAAAACATGACAAATTAATATCTGATTCAGTGTTTGCGCTTTGCAGGAACCTGATCGGGTCGTCCAGTAGTAAGAACAGATCTAGCAATTGACAATTAATCACGCAACAGCTCATCAAAATGGGCTAGTCTTTGAAGGGGCAGTAAGAATATATGACAAAATGTTAATTAAGAATCAGGCCCCAGGTTATCTCATATAATCTACTACACTCGAAGCCCAATCTTTTACATGATAAATTGAGATTCAGTCATCACACTTTATTACACATGACACCTAACAAATGGCAAGGTCAATTACGGTGAGGGTATAATGGATTCACATTCTTTGCAGCACTCTGCACAAACTTAGTCATCTCGTAATTTCCTTACTTACAAATAGGGATACTACTAACATAGTCAGCACTCAAGAAATTAACTAGACCAATCTAAACTTGTAACAATCGATACTCGCTCATTCTGACATAGCAGATAAATTGGAAATTGAAGCTCTTATCCGAAATACTTCTGATTGTATGAATCAAGGCAAATTATCAATTATCCACAAGACTGAACACAATGTCTATCAGCAACTTGAACAGAGAATCAATGGTCTTCATCTGTGCCAACAGTACAATTCGATGTTCTAAACAGCCCGTTGCAACCATTAACCAAACATCATAAGAAAAACATAACCTTGGCAAATCCAACAAGTATATTGTCCCATTGCATATCAAGATGTACAGCTACCCTATCTGGATTTAAGAATAAATACAGCAGTATACGGTAACTAGTATATGTCAACCTCTCTGTCATTTGGACAAGACGAAATCCCTCTTACACGAAAAAGAAACAAATCAGATCTCGCAAAACCATCTCTGCTTCTACCTCTATACTTTTATCCTTCATACAACTGAGTAAACAGCCTCGTTCTCAAAGCGACCGATCCAAAACCAAACCATACAGCTCTATAAAATCATACCAGTGGAGCTTTGCCGATACCGCGCAGTCGATTCAGGCAGCCACGGCTCGGCCGGCTTTCCAGGTCTCGTACTCCGGGTCGTCGGTGGGCAGCTCGAAGCGGCAGAGCGGGCAGGAGTTGCGCACCTGGAGCCACGGCACGATGCACTCGTCGTGGTACCGGTGCGAGCACGGCAGCCTCCTGACGCGCTGCCCGGCCGCGAACCCGTCCTTGCACACCGCGCACTCATCCGCCTCCCCTTCCTCGCCGGCCGCGACGACGGCCGAAGGGAGCGCCTCCACGGCCGATCTGGCCGCCGGCGGCTTGTTCTTCAGGAACAGGCCCTCCCCGCCCGCGACGAGCACATCGTACGCCTCCCTGTGCGAGGTGTAGACGAACCCCTCCTCGGCGTCGGCCGGCGGGGGCACGTCGGCGAGCACCTCCCACTCGGGCTCCGGCGGCTCCCCGGCGCCGGCGCCGGAAGGAGACGCGACCTCCTCCCACTCGAACTCCTCGGCGGGGGAGGCCACGACGAGCGGCAGATCCGGCTCGTCGGCGTCCTCGATTTCGAGGCAGTCCCAGCAGATCGAGGCGAGATCCCCGTCGTACTCCGCCTCGGCCTGGGCCTCGGCGAACCCGAGGTCCTCCCTCTCGGGCGCCGCGAAGAGCGCGTCGCGGAAGAGGGCGACGTCCACGGAGCGGAACAGGCTGCGGACGCGCTCGGCCGCCGCGGCCGCCACCGAGGCGGAGGCGGCCGAGGGGTCCGGGCGGAAGACGGGGACGAAGGCGTCGTCGGGGCAGTAGGACGCGGCGGGGGAAGACGAAGAGGCCTCCAGGGTCCGGCGGGTCTCGCCGGCGGCGAGCCGGGGGTGGTGGTGGATAGACGACGAAGCCATGGATGCGTGGCGAGAGGGGGACAGGAAAAAAAAAAACTCGCCCAGCGGGGCTGTGGGGGAGCGTTTCGGGAGGCCCTTTTTGCTATTGTAGGTGGCCAGAAATTCTACGGTCCTAGTGGTGGATGTCAAACGCGTGCTTCTCCCGTGACATGTGGGATCGAACAGCTCTGGACCCACGTGGCAGTGGCGTGGAGGTAGATCTTGCGTTGGGCGAGGTTGGGTGATGGTGCTGTCTCATTGGCAGGTGGGGTACACGTATCCGGACCCACCTGTCAGCGATCGGATGGCTACGTGTGTGTGGGCGCAAGAAGACAAGGGCGCTGCCGAGGGATCGGATCGGGGGATAGGAAAATGTCTGTGGCTAGAGTGTTCTGCACGCTCCGTATGACATGTGGGGTCCAGGGATCGGGTCCACGCATGTCAGTCAGACAGGGGATGGTTCCGTGCGGTGACAGCGAGGCGCTAGGGCCTTTCCGGTAACTTTGAGTGACATGTGGGCCTGGTAGTGCTGTGTGGTTGCTTGTGTTGCGGGAACGACAGGCTGGAACAACAGCGACGATGGGATGCCGCGGCTGATCGCAGCGGCGTCACGGCAGAGGAGCAGCCGTTGCGGCTCGGCTCCGGCGTTGACTGTCTGGGCTGGGCAGCCATACGGGCCTACAGGCCCAAGCCACACGGTCTTGGATCATCTACGGACTCGTTCAGGATGCATGAATGAATTTTCCACGCCAAAAATCCAATTATTGATGTTTTCGACATGCAATGCAACCCAACCCATCACATACACCAGGAAAATCAATTGATTCTTGACTGTCAAGATGTTTTTTGAGAAGTCACGGGGGACGAAAAATCCCCACCTAAATTTATATTCCACGTATGCCGGCCAAACCGAGAATGGAACAAGAGGCCCAACACGGCCCGTATGATTACAACAAGCAGAACATGGGTTACAAAAGAGGAAGAAGAACAATAGCATGGCCCTACACGGCCCGTAAGATTACAGGTGTCTAGTCCCTAGGACAAGAGCATACGAAGTCAGCATCCAAAGCTACCACCGAGCAATCATACTCCGACGACCTCCATTCCCCGCGACTGTTAGGCTTCGAGTCCATCTGACAGACGACAGTCGTGACTTCGTCATCTTAGAACGGCACATCCGGGGTCCAGTAGACACCCGCCAAAGGATCATCTAAAGGAGAACGAGGAGGTCCAAGAGAGGGGACCATGGTCTCGCAACCGGCATATGATGAGACAATTGGATCAAGGACCCGGAGAATGGCCGTGGCAAGATCACCGGCAACAGAGTTTGGGCTAAGCATGACATGCCTCATCGGAAGGGATACATTAGAACCACCAGAAACAGCACCCACAAGTCTTCACCACGGTAGGGGGTGTTGCAGACACGAGGAGACGCCTCCATGGAGGTTTTCGGCGTCCACAGACGTCGATGTCAAGGTTTTCACCGGTAACCCCGACCCGAGATGCAAAGCTTAGGGGCAAACGACTAGAGGCGCACCGTTTCTCCTGCAGGGAGGTGTGGAGGGCACTATCGCAACGCCCCCAACGGGGTGCACGACGCCTTCGGGCGTCTCTGTTGCACGGCTTTCGCGCTGTTGCATGGCTTTCGCGTTGTGCCACTCCAGGCCCCCCGCAAGACATCGATCCTGAGTAGAGATGGTAATGGGTACCCGAAACCCGAGTAACTGACAGGGTTTTACCCTGATATAAGGGTGGGTATGGGATGACTTCTCCACCAGTGGGTATATTAATGAGCACAATCTTGTACCCATCGGGTACGCGGGTGCGGGTACGGGTGTATACTACCCATATCCGCGTACCCATGGGTAATCTATACCCGTCTTAACCATACATTTATTCTACATAATTAAGCAACCATGAGTGTAAATTGAGCAAAAATATGATCAACTTGCATGTTTCAATATTATTTATTATTGTCTTCAATTTATTTACACATATTTAGTCATTTATTATTTTAATTATGCCATTATTTATTATATTTGTGCTATTTAAACATGTGTGTAGTAGGCTTTTAATCGGGTATGGGTTACCCGACGGGTTTTTTTACCCACACGGGTATGGGTATGGGTAACATTTCATATCTGTGAGCGGGTATGATTTTTATTCGAGGGTACGGGTATGGAATGGTGTGGCGGAACCGCCGATTTAATCCGAGCTAAGCACACCTGCCACCCATTGCTTCGCAGTGTGATTAGGCCGAATTAAACTCGGTCGTCCGTCGAGAGTCATTTGACCCCCGATATTACCATTTCCCAGAGGAACCGACATCATACACATCTGACCCACGATGGAACCACAACAGATACATCATCTCAGGCAGTTGAATATAGCATAAATAAACTTATTTTACAAATCAGTTCGAAATAAGATATAGCTTTCAACATAATGCCATACCATAGGCAAGTTTGAATCAGATAGCGGAAGCGAATTTGAAAACATCTCACAGCGGAACGAAACACTTTAGTAGTCTTCAAGCAACGACGATCGAGGTGAGCAGCACCGAGCCCACCGGTACTACTCTCCTCCAAGCACTTGTCCAGATGTCGCCGGTACCTGTTCTCAAAAGGTGGGGGCAAACCCTGAGTACTAATTACTCAGTAGGGCTTAATGGATTGGCTTACGGCTGACGCAAAGCTTGCTTACTAGCATGTGGATCCTTAGCCATTGATTTTAAACAGTGGTATATCAACATAGAGTATCAAAATTCATCTTTTGCATATAACTCCATGATAATAACTTGCAGAAATGTAAGCAATACAATACAAACATGTAGTATTTGAAAACATGAGTAACAGATATAATGTATTCCAGTAGTTACTACGTTGCACGTGTGCATTATCAGCATTCCCACACCTGGTGGCCATCAGCGATTCGAATCGATTTTTAATTCCCGGGAATAACTATCATGCCAGAGGTATATGATTACTAGCCATCGCGTTCCCACATATAGTCCACATCTCCACTTGTTCCATCTCAAGTTCGATTCCAACCCACCATTCCCTAGGTTTAGCCCCCATGGAGCGATACCACGGCATCCCGGGTCAGCCCTCCCATGAGTCAAGCGCCCCTAGGCCCTATGGTAGGACCAAGTCTCTATTCTTCGGATGGTTCAAGTAAGACTTTCACCGGTCCCATGTCCCGGTTAAGCACTCTAGCAATGTTATGCCGATCAGCAGGCGAACAGCGAACGGGCCTTACACGACTCGGGCGGAGTCCATTGCAGCACATCATAAACGGTAAATAACTCAAAAAATCTCCGCCCGGTCTCCATTTAAAACACAAGCATAAATAACATGTTCACTTTAATAATTTGATATTTTGAAATCACATATACGACGAGTGACTCCATTTCACTCGTGTCTACTCGCACCTAGCATTTCTAGGCATTCTCGTCCTACGAACTCTATTATAGGTGCTAGGGCCAGGGTGGCCAGGAGATCTAATGCAATTGTTCTCAATCAACTCCTAATGCGGATGCGTAATGAAACAATCAATTATCACATTAGCTGGGAGAAATCATGGTCCCTGCCTACCTTTGCTTATTCTTATCAAAAACAACAAACTAAACTATGTAATCAGCGACCCCAGGCAACCCCTTGAAACAGGGACAGATGTAATCAGCGACCCACCGTCTTCACGTTGATGGACAACCAACTCCTGCTTAGAGATTACCGTAGTTAGCAATCCTATGTGCATGAAATGAGTAATGCATTGCAATGCAAGAATGCAAAACAATATGAAAAGATGCAATACATGCAAAACAGCCATCTTCAGAATGCATTAAAATGAGCATTGGCTTGTTTAACAGAAGGTTCACCAAGTGGGATGGTTTGATTTTTATTGCAATGACTGGTTCCAGTTATCATATAATAGCTGTACAGGTTCAAATGATTATGCATACCAAATGTGAATTTTTAACAAGGGATACAATGCGTTTAGCTCAAATAGATAGTTCATTATTAAAGCATGCAAGGATTTATCAGAGTTGAAGGACTTTGGCTAGTGATTACATCTGTAATCGGATCAGTTGGGTACAGGGTCATATGTTGTTAGGAATAAGCAAGGAGTCTAATTCTAAACCAAGAAGAATAGCATCTAGTCCTGGGCTAACACCCCTGGTTACTCTAGTCTGATAGGAACTCTGGTACAGATTATATTCTAGCAAGGGTAGTAGATAATTTAAAACGATGCTCTAGTTAAACAAGGATGCACTAAAGAATGTGACAGAGGGCAAAAGCAATGTTACTTGTGATAACATATGAATATCTTTAAGCTTTTGAACACCACAGAAACAAATTAAATTGGAGATATCAACCTAAGATTTCTAGTCCAGGTTGAGTGATTGAAACCAAGCATGGCAGTAACGTAATCATGGTCCTTGAAGCAATGCAAACATGCTGAAATAACTACTCAATGATCGGGAGACTTTTATGTCACAGAAATGCAAGATTTACACTGCTAACTACTATGTTTCAGTAGCAACACACCAAGGACTAAGTATATATTTACACATATGAAACAAAGACCACTAAACAATATTCTTAAATCAAATTCAGTTAAGAGAAAACTCAAGGGCTGAAGAGAGGGACAACCTTAGCTGTTGCTCTTGGAGAACAGAGGGGAGAGGGTTGGTCTGCTGCTACTGCTTGTTGCTGTACTTGTCCACACCAAAGGCAGAAAGAAGAGGCACGAAGGGAGGGCGTCCTGCAGCTGGAGGGAAAGGGCAATGCTGCTGCTACGCCAAGGAGAGGAGCAGGGCTGACTGAGCTTCAATATCAGGAAGATGGATGCAAGGGCGCCGATCTGCTGCTGCACACCACGTCCAGGAAAAGGAGGGTGCAGAGAGGAAATAGAAGAGAATGAACAGGGGGCCGACGACCTTGCTGCTGCTTGGTGGCTTGGAGTCACTGCTGCAGAGATGAGGAAGGGGTACTGCGGCTGCATTCAAAGGGGGAGGGAAGGAACGCTGCTGCAGGATTAGTAGCGATTTGGGGAAGATCAAATCCAACCACCTAGGGGCAACAACGAAGAGGGAAAAATCACCAGGTCTTGCTGCAGCACGGAGGAGGAACTTGGCAAGGCGCTCCAATGGTGGTCCGGCGCTCAGGTGCTTGGGCAGGGAGGCCAGGTGAGGGAGAGCGAGGGCAGAGAGAGGACGAACGTGAGGGGATGGTGAATGAGCTGAGGGAGAGGACGGAGTGCATCTCCACTTGAGGCACCGGGGAAATGGCGACGGGCAGAGTGTCATGGCCGCGTGTCCATGGCGCGGCGGCCACAGGTTGGGGAAGATGGGCGGTGGTGGGGCCCGCAGGGGAAAATGAATTTCGAAATTAGAAAATGCATGTTTGACTACAGAAACAGCTAAGTGAATTTCGTATTTTTGAGCAAGCTAACGGCCGAATCAGGCCAAACACAAAATACAAGAATTGTTCTAAACTTTATCCTCTACAACTTTGTTATAAACTTGTATACCATGTTCTATATACAATTATGGCTCAAATTTGAATTTAAGTAGCTAACCAATGTTTGACCAACTATTCCTTAAATCTTTAAAATTCTGTTAAGCCTATTTATGGGCATTTTCATACAAAGTGAACTATATCAATGTTGCTTAGAATCTAGTGAACTACAACTTTGGTATTTAAGTTATGGCAATATTTTGACTTTTGTTTCACAAAATTTTGAATCTCTATTCAGATCAAATTTGGACAGATTTCTCAGTTTTACAGAAAATGACATAAAACTCTATTCAAACCTTTATGCATGTCATGACACAAAATACCAAAGTTGTTCATTATGAAATTGTCTACAAGTTTGGTATGTATAGTTTTGTCAAATTCACAACAGTATTAAAGTTACAGGGCAAATGCAAATGCAGTTGCAGAAAACCCGGGTTTAACTCGCTTCAAATGACTTAATCCACTCATGCCCCTAATATGAAATGTTCATATAATGATGCAATTAAGCTAATGATGCTAATGTAATACACTTGAGATGCCTGGGGCATCACAAATGGTACTACCCGACGGGTGTTTACCCGTTGCCGTCCCTAATCCTGAGGTGTAGGGTGCCGTAGCTGGCGGCGAATGTCGGCGGTGGCGGAGCAGCCCAGCGTTTGGGTACCTGGACAAACACAATCCAGCGAGACGGCCAGTAGGTACCAAACAGGCGACGAGAGTCTGGGTGAGGCGGCGCGGCCTAGCATGGTGACAATGAGAAGCGTGGGGCGCCAGATTGGACATGGGGGAGCCGAGGTGGCAGAGTGGCCCCGTTCTTCCAGCGTCGGGGGGGGGGAGCCCGAGACGTGCTCCACTTAGGGGCCCAATGCCGGTGGTGGCGGCCGGCGTTGGCGGCGCAGCCCTGATGGCATGGGGGCGACGGGGCGGGGTGGCCCCTTTCTCCCGACGACGAAGGAAGGGGGGCCCGGGTCAAGCTCCACTCATGGGCCCAGAGTCTGCGACGACGACCGACGGCGGCGGTGCAGCCCTGATGGCATGGAGGCGACGAGGGCCGGCGTCGCGAGCTTGGGGTGCGTAGCCGACGCTTGCCGCACGTAACAGCGAGCCCGGGTTGACCATGGTGGCAGCCGCCGCGTCGTGATGGAGGGCACCCGCCGTCGCACTAAACCAGGAGATCCAACGCAGGGGGCGTAAATCCGACACCGGAGAGGCCGGTTCCGGCGTTGGCGGCGGTCGGAGGACCTTCCGAGGGAGGATGGAGACAAGCGCCGTCCTCGCGCGGACGCCATCACGGGGCGCTGTGCGGGCCTCTTAGCGGCTTTCTCCGGCGGCGGCAAGGTGAGGAGGAGGGGGGATGCAGGCGGGCGGCGGCTAGGGTTGGGAGCCCCTGAGTCGCCTGCGCGAGGGCAACGCGGGGGGGGGGGGACTGTCAAGATGTTATTCTTTTTAACAAACAGGTATTGAAGGCATGTCTTGTCTGTTCTGTCAAGAGAATGGGTCTGGTTGGGCATCTGTTTGTTTGATCGTTGTGTGCCTTCCTGTTTTATGTGGGGAATTGAAAGATCCAATTTCGGTGGGACGTGGGCACACGTTTCAAGAGCATGTTTGGAATGAGGGAATTTTATTCTGTTTTTGCATTTTTCACGTGAAATTGAAGTGTTTCTTGTGATAATTCTCTGTGAAATTCCTGCGTTCCAAGCAGACCCTTAATCTGCTGTGATTTTGGGTTATTAACAAGAAGCACATGTTACAGCATCTCTAGGGTGCATTTGGAAAAGTCGAGACTATCCCCTAGCATTGAGAGGTGTTGGTGCCTGACAAATAGGGTTGCGAGCCTAATTTCGGCCAGCTTTTAAAATGAAAGAATAAATAGAATTATACATAATTAATTTGGAAGGAAAAATGAAGTACACCCTCCGTATTTAAATGTAAGTCTCGAATGATTTTTTTTCAAAACTTTAGTCGTTCATTTTGTTCAAAAAAAATTATGTAAACTTATAAGGAAACAAGTTACGCTTAAACTCTCTACAGTGATAAAACAAATCACAACAAAATAAACAGTAAATTATAATTTTTTTGATAAAACGAGCGATTGAAGTTTGAAAAAAAAATCAATCCGAACTTATATTTAAAAACAGAAAAAGTACATTGATATAGGACCGTAATTAGCTAGACTAATCCAAATAAGATTAGATACCCACTTGCATCCCTACACAAAAGTCACAAACCACAACCGTATTTCACTGCAACTAATCTGCACTCCAAGGCGACTTTGGCAGTGCTGTACCTACCTGTTCTTGATACCAGCAATTCCTGTCAATAAAAAAAAATCCTGGCACGTGGCGGCTTTGATTTTTTTTTTTTCAATTATTGCACTAGCCTCCACACGTGGGCGTTAGGAAAAGAATGAATCCACTGTTGACTTTGATGGAGAGGTGTGTGAGTGGGCAATTGTATGGCCTGGCCACACACTCCTCTGAATGCTGTTGGGCTTGAGCTCTCACCGTGCTTGGTGGTCTGCAGAGTCTGCACAATAAAGCGTGCTCAGCTTCCATCCGCCATCTCCATCTCCAACAGAAATGCGTTTCTGATTGGCCACAAATGCAGGTATTTTTAGCTGGTGGGTCTCAGACTCTCAGCGCATGAGCTGAGCGGTGAAAGGGACACTTCACCAAAGTGTGAGGACTCGGGAGGAATCTTTGGGGTTTCTTGTACGAGGAAGAAGCACAGCTTGAGACGGCGCTGTTGCCTGTGGCCACGGCCATTGGCAATCTCGTTTTGGTGACACAAGTATGAAAAAAAGAAGTAGCACGGTTCAATGCAAATCAGCAGCTCACCGTCGTATTTGGCATTCAGTAGTGCGTACATGAAACGCAAGGGAATTTGTCGGGCTCTAATCCAAACGGGCCCCGAGATAGGAACTCGTCCGGGCCAGCAGCGAATACAAGGCCGATAGGCCTTTTGGGCACGTGGTTAGCGAGGGCCCAGCTGAGTTCTTGATTGACCTGAATGGGCCCAGATCTAATAATTGGAGCCGACGGCGTTTTCAAACAGGGCCCATGATTCCTGCTGTGGGTTGGTGGATCTGCACGAGTCCCGGGCAGCGGGCAGAGCAAGCCTCGGACGGTCGGACCAAGGGCAACGGATCGTATATACCATTATCTATGGTATATATGAAAATGATATTGCAGTTGAATTGCAGATATAATGAATTTTGAATATAGCCGATAAAATGATTTACTGAACTGAACTGGGCCTCACGCCAGGTCAACTCGATCCGGGCGTTGGAGTCCCTTCCGACGCAGAGAAAGGCGGCACCTTTGACGCGCTTGCAAGTTGCAAATTCCCATAGCCGCCCCTGGAAGACTGGAATGGAGTTCAGACATCGTGGCTACGGGGAATGTTCATTGTTCGATATAGGAGTACAGTAGCACGCACATTTCCCTGTCGCCGGATGCTTTGCTAGTTGCTAATCAGTACTGTTTGAGCTCACATTCACACGCAACACCCTTGCTTGGCTCACAGTTTGAAATGGAAGCGGAAACAAACCACATAAACCGAAGCTGTTCCTGGTTTCTGGGGCGGCTAAAATAACGTGGTTCCCGCGTCTGATTAGTTGCCCTGGCAATCTGCGCGGTTCCTCGCGCTTTCCTCTCCTCGACGCGAGTAAGTACAAACACGCTCCGCGCCCTGTGCGACTGACTTGAATGCTAAGACGGTCTACGGTACAAAATAACACTATAACGAAGTGAGAGATGGTTATAATGGTGATAAATAAAAATGAATAGACATTCTGCTGAAAATGATCTGACTCCGTTGCGCCTTGTGTTCTTTCGTGTCTCGGTAACAACCATTCCTTCTCGGAAACAAGCGAGATCTTAACGGCTCCCAGACTTTTTTTCCCTGATGCCTCTTTGAAGAAACTGACGGTGAAAGCTGACATCTTGACCTGTGCACCGTCTCACGGATGCTTCATCGGTTCGGTTCATCTCCTTTGAGAGTTTGAGCAGACGAAAGGAGACTACTGCCAGCTCGATTCACACAGGGATCTTTATCAGCTCCGATCTGATGAGCACCCGTTACTGCTGTGCTGCCCAGTTGGCTTTGCACAACACAACTCCCTTTTAATTAATTTCTTGACTGAAGACATGCAGTCCCCTGATCTCTTTTCAAAGGTTAAAACGTCTCCTAAACATCTTCTATCTACCCTTCTTTGACAGGCTTCTGAAAAAAGCTTCCAAAGCAATGTCTCGATCTGGCAAATTTGCCTAGACGAAACCTTGGGCAAGCAAGTTGCTTACTGACCAGAACTGGCTGCTGGGATCGAGTGCTTCGAGTAACACACTTCTGCAGCAGTGTCTACCTCGCATCTCACATCCTCGCAAGCAAAGCCTCCCTTCACTGTTCACTCGGTTCCGTTGCCGTTCTTAACACCTCACAACTCCCTTTCCCTTTGCGAGAGCGAGACCGGCATGCAGTTGCAGTTCCTTTGTGTCGGATGCCAACAGTTCGCAAAGGCGAACAACGAAACCGAAAGGTGCTCCCGGTTAAAGAGGAGGCGGCCATCATTTGCGCCCTAGCAGCAGCAGTAACTTGCAAGCCACTTCTTGCCCCTTCTTGGCTGCTGCTGCTTGCCGGGTGAAACTGAGGTTGAGGCAGGGAAGGTGTAAAAGGGAGGGTGTGTAACAGTAACGGCAGGGAAGTTACCGGGATGCCGTGCCGGAATGCATGCGGTGGGCATCATCAAAGCGTCCATGGTTTGCTTTAGTAATCAAAGGATTAGATTCGGGGGCGTCGCGGAAACCGAGGCTAATGATATAGTTTAGTTTAAGTAAGTTGGAGGGAGGCTAGAGGGTCGTTTCAGGGCTGTCAGGACTCAGGAGAGGGCATCTCAGCAGCTACGAGGGGAGGTTCAAGTTTCATCGAAATATTATTCAGCAAGGAGTAGTAGCTTTTTTCTTGTTTTGAGAAATTGTTATAGCTACTACGTGAAAAATTGAGGGAATTCAGGGCAGCCTGCTTGTTTACGTTTTTCGGATTCAGAAGGAAACTTATTGCCTTGTGTCTCTCTCAACAGCCAACACAGCCCTAGAAAGAAAATTCCCATGCCACTGAATGGAAACACAGTCCGCAAGCAATCGCTCCAATACTTGCCTCAGAGCAGTAGTAGTACTGTATTAACAGTCAATTAATGATGAGAGGGCAAGGGACACGCACAGTTCTTAATTACAGGCAGGCAGATTAAACAAAGCCAGCTATAGTCGGCACTGTCAGAGTGTCAGTCTGAAGGCCATGAGATTTGGTACCGTCAGATGTCTGATTAGATGGTAAAGAGTCAGAAGCAACAACTAGTCACAGAGCAGTTGGGTACGCCTTTATTTGTTGATTCCAAGGAGGGGTTTTTATGTTATTAGATAAAATGCTTCTATAACTTGCTAACACATCGAAAACCAAGAAAAAACACTCCAACATAACTGAAGAAAAATGCTTTTGGGAAGACACCGCGATGCCAAACCGAGCTAAGCAAACAAAAGCAAAGGTTAAAACTAGAGTAGTAGAGTTAAAAGCCTCCCTTAAGCGGTGGTCTCACCCCAGAGCTCCTTAAGTTCAAGAACACCGTACCCATTTGATCTCTCTACCTCCACACACACACACACACGCCATGGATTCATTTGCATGGACGCAGACCGCTGGGCCAGCCGGCGGCAGCGCCGTCTCTGACGACAGAGGCGGGGGTTTCTTGCCGCCGATGCTCGGCTTCCAGCTCCCACCAGCGGCCGGTCTCGAGCTTTTCATGGACTCGGGCCTCGTCCAGCGGTCTGCGCGCTCCTCCTGCTTCGGCGCCGGAAACGGGGCACCCGCCGCAAGCCCCTCCTCCTATGTGACCGCACCTGAGGAGCCGTCGGGTCATCGGAGCAAGTCCACCACCGCCGGCAACGGCAACGCTAAACCGGAGTTCGGCGGTGGCGTCGAGACCGCGGCGCCCAGAGGAGACTGCTCGGGACCAGAGCCGGACTCCAAGAAGAGGCAGAGATCATCGAACGAGGTAGCTGTATGCTCACTACTGAATACTGACTACGTACTGCTATGCTTCGTTTTGCACCGGTCTCCCAAGTCCCAACATTGTGGCCGCATCGCAGGACGTTCATGGGACGGATCAAGATCAAGGGATGGCGCCGAACGCGTCCGCGGATTCTTCAAACGAGTGCGCCGACGACACAGCGGCGGCGGCCACGGCGGTGTCCGGCAAGAAGAAAGGGAAGGGACCCAAGGCTGCTGCTGACGATTCGTACATTCATGTCAGGGCTCGGAAGGGGCAGGCAACCAACAGGCACAGCCTTGCAGAGAGGGTACGCAGTACGCACAACTTGCCACTAGTATAGTAGTATTGCATATTGGTTTGGTGTTCATGAAACATGTGTAGAAACGAGAATGCAGCAGATCGTTTGAATTAGATTTAGAACTTGGAATTAGTCAAAAATGATGAACAGGAAAATTAAAGGCTGGTTCTGCTTTTCCTTTTTTTTACAGTTGAGAAGGGAGAAGATCAGCGAGAGGATGAAGCTTCTGCAAGACCTTGTTCCTGGCTGCAGTAAAGTGAGCATTCTGACCGGAAGAACTGCTCTAACAAACTTTCTGATATCTGAATTTGGTAACAGTGACACGTATTGTTTTTGTTTGGGGTTCGATTTGGATCGATTTACAGGTCACTGGGAAGGCGGTGATGCTGGATGAGATCATCAACTATGTCCAGTCCCTGCAAAGGCAAGTGGAGGTATGGTTTCGCTTCAATCTTCATACAGAGGCAGAGTGCCCCAAAGTTTACGCTGATCAAATGGTTCCCTGTGCATCTTGCAGTTCTTATCGATGAAGCTGGCAACGGTCAACCCACAGCTCGGCCTCAACATAAAAGGACTTCTGTCGAAAGATGTATGCAATCTACTCACCTGGAAGTTATTCCTTGTTCTGTTTTCATTTCGTTTTTGCAAGAAATGTGCGTCAAAATTACAAAATGCGCTCCCACCACTCTTTGCTGGCATGCACAGCATATTCGCTTCCCCGGTGCCCCTTCATCTGCTCACATCGGATTCTCGTTCTCCCACGAAATGATGCCCAAACTACCGCTATTGTCGCAATCTGGCATGCTCCAGGGAGGCGTTCATGGCGTGGCCGTTTCAAATGGGTTCCGAACAGTCATGGAGGATCAATTAAATGTGAAAGACTCTGTCCGGGAGCATCTCTCTCAGGTTTGTATAGCAGAATACCAGCATTTCTACTATACTAGACGTTTCAGTTATTTGAGAGAGACGGATTATTAAGTTACGGCAGGTGTTTCAGAGTAGAAATTTGCAGCAATTATGCATTCGTAAACATGTTATTTATCAAGAATTCTAACAAAAATTGGCCTCTCGGGCAGATGCCTCTGGCTTTGGACGGACCGTTCCACAACGCAGCGCAAACGGCGTACGGGGCCGTAGGCGGCCCAGAGCATCTGAGCTTGAGGCCTGATCAAGACAGGTTTCATATGTGAAGTTCAGCACAAGCTCCAGCTTCATAGAGGATCAAAGTTTCTTCTGATCAGCTGGCACGTAGAGAGACAGGCACATAACTAGCATGGCCCCCAGAGTTTACTGCATAGTGCAGGAGGGTGAGGGAAGGACAAGCTTGAAAGGCCCCTACCATTGCTTCGTTCAGAGTTGTACATGGAGTGTCGCTTGTGTTCGAAGTTCTAGACACCGGAAGTAGGGATCTGCAGCTATGAATTTGTGATTTTGGAAACCCTGTCTGGGTGGAGTGTGAAGTGCACTGTTGTCCCTGAAGTCTGCACATAAACACCTACCGAAATGGACAGAATTGCTGAGTACTGCATTTTACTGGCGGGTGGCAGCGTATTGTTTGTGTCGTTGTTACATATCAGAGGTAGTAAGTCAGCTAGCAGCAGTAGAAACGTATGTTCAGATTAAACGCTCAGCTTTTTACTCTACTCGTTTTCTTTTTCTTTTTTTCCATCAGATTTGACTTCTCATTCTTATATTCATAGCAATTTCATCGTTCTTTTTATCAGTTTATAATAATTTAGTATGAACATATTCATTTTTTTTCTTTCTTTATGATTTCTATTTCCAGTATTCCTGATTTCACATGCTCTGGTCGTGTAACATTCTGTTATCCATTGACGGTAGCATCCAAATTGACTAGGGCGTTCATTCGCTCTCTCTTTTCAGTGTAGCCATTAATACCTTGGAAGAAACATTTTGGATCATATATACTCCGTAGGTTTCAATAACTTTACCATGCAGAGATGGGCCATTTCAACCACTCGAGTAACAACACCGTAATGGACATGGTCCCATCTTGTTCATCATGCATTTTTTCCATATAATTGCAAAAGGACAAGAAAACAAACTGTAAATCCGACCTCCAAAAGCCAATCTTTCAGTAACAGTTATATAAAGAGGAGGGAAACATAGTACTGAAGATTTTTTTTATAGAGGCACAACACAAATTTGCTATGTAATCTTCGAGCTTTATCGAATTATTGTCTTTGAACTTATAAAATGTTAACCAGCAAGTCTACGCCTACAAAGAATTGCCATGGTAGTAACCGGTATAAAAGTATCTGACTATTTGTAACCAAATAATGTTCTAGCCATGGCTTTAATTTTACCCTGTCACAAATTTTAAGTATTCCCGAGAGAGAGAACTCACTAATCTCTCCATGGGTCACTCTCAGGTCTAACTTCTGAGGGTTCAATCACTTCCGTCACCGTGCCTTCAGATGAGTCTGCCTCTGCGCTGGCCTCACCACTTGATGCTTCAGCCTCATTTGTGTCAGACCTGCCCCATCTCCCACCGAGGGCAATTGCCATCATCTCATAGATCTTGCCACCCAACTCTGCTGGACTCTCAGGCTAGAAATTACAGTAAACAAACATTCCAATATTTCAGTAAATGATTTCCACTATGACCATCAGAATCCAGGACCAAATTACACCGCACTTACAGTATATCCACTTGAGATCAAAGCAGTCTCATACAGGAGCTCGACAGCCCTTTTGGCTTCCGTGCTTTCAGGCTCGTTTCTGCAAGCAGCCTGCCAACGGTAATATTTCAATTCATATTAGTTATCCTGATATAGCTCAAGCACCTTAATTGTTGGTGATTGCTTGATGAGCAAGTCCCCAGGAGTATGAATCTTACGCTCAAATCCTTGATAATTGGGTGGTCGGGGTTGATTTCAAAAATTCTTCTCCCCCTCATGAATTCCAAGCTTGATGTGTCACCAAGTGTTTGTGCCTTCATGAGCCTGTCGATTTTAAGAAACATATATCAAGAAACGGATAAAGACACACCAAAACAATTGTGTACAACTTAACAATAAGTCTACCTTTCCATGTTGGCAGACCAACCGAACTTGCCAGAAACAAGAACACATGGTGATGAACTTAAACGTTTCGATATTTGGACCTTTGCAACCTTGTCACCAAGCTGTTGTTTTACCCAATCACATAGGAGAGTGAACTCCTGCTTTGTTTCGTTAGTCTCCTCGTCTTCGTCACCTGCAAAAGACATTTTTTTTATTTAACGTGACGAAAATAATCACAGTAGATAACCACCCAGAAAAAATTAAGCATCTCCTCACCCAATTCCAAATCCTCTTTGCTGATATCCACAAACTTCTTCTCTTTGTAGGTCTGCAAGTTCTGAATGGCAACCTCGTCTATTGGCTCAATGAGATAGAGAACCTAAAAAAACAAGCAGTATCCTGAGTCAAAGCATGAAAGAAGAAAGAACAGGTCTTTAAAATTGTCACTTGTGTCTATGCCTAGTACATACTTCAATGTCTTTCTGGACCAGCTTTTCCAAGAAAGGAGCAGTCTTTGCACTCTGAAGACTATCTGTAGCAATGTAGTAAATTGCCTTTTGATTCTCAGGCATGTTCTCCACATATTGATCAAGACTTATCGTATCTCCTTCATTTTTAGAAGAGTGGAAACGCAACAATGGAGCAAGGCGCTTGTGATTTCCAGTGTCCTCAATGCAACCAAGCTTGATAAACTTGCCGAAGCTCTCCCAGAACTTCTTGTAATCCTACAATGCAAATTAAAGAACTTTATAATATTAAGTACACAAAATAACTAGGAGCAAATTAATGGTCTGGTTTGCTTGTACCTCCTTATCTTCTTTTTCGGCAATCTCTTCGATCATATCAAATGTCTTCCTGACAAGTCTCTTACGCATAATTCTCACCTGAACAAAAAAACATAAGATTATCTCCAAAAATATCCAAATTAAGAAGAATTTATATGTTTTTTTCTCGAATCAAAAGGGAAACACTGACAGGCACAATAACTTACTATTCGACTTTCTTGAAGAATCTCACGAGAAACATTTAGGGGAAGGTCATTTGAATCCACCACACCTTTCACAAAGCTCAAGTATCTTGGAAACTGCAAGGTACATGCTGAAATCAGTAATTTGTTCATCTCGATTGGTTGATACTAGAAAATAATAACAATATATTGTTTAAGCATTGCACGATAAGTGTACCAGTTCACCATCAAAGTCATCAGAGATGAAGACTCTTTTAACATATAGCCTGATATTTTTGGTCTTGGGATTCATTATCTCCTCATTACTTAGTGGGGCCATTCCTGGAATATAAAGAACACTCCTGAATTCCACCTCACCCTGTTAATAGAAAAGATCAGGTTATAGACAATATGCAATGTACGTGGATTTAAGTGTTTAACATAGTGCCGTTTAAGTATTTACACACCTCTGTTGTGAAGTGAGTGTGGGCAAGAGGGTCCAAGAACTCATTGAATGTCTTCTTGTAGAACTCGTTGTATTCGGTTTTCTCAATTTCCTTAGGATTTCTCATCTGCATGGAGGGAACATGATTCAACTATCTGTTTTGTTCGTTAGCCCGCCCTTATTACCTTCTATTGATGTGTCAATGTGGAAAACTGAGCGATTAGCTATTACAAGTACCAGAAAGGTATTGTTATAAGTATTAAACAAACAGAACATGCTATAGTAACTCCAGACTTACCCATATGGGTTTTGTTTCATTGGCTAGTTCCCAATCCCAATATTTCTCAGTAATAGTCTTCTTCTTTTTCTTTTTCTCACCCTATATGTCAAAGTATGCCAGATAAGTTCCAAAAGAAGCAAGATTATATAACATAAGGAAAACTAGAAGCAGTCCATTCAGAAAAAAATAACCTCTGTTGCCTCTTCACCTTCTTTTGGTTCTTCATACTCTTCAACCTGTCAATCAAGGGGGTTTTACATCGGTTAAAATAAATGAAATGACAATACACATTCATAGCTCCAAAGAACTGGTATGGTCAAGAGAATAAGCAAGAAGCATCATCAAGAACCTCTACCTCAACAGTTCTTGATTTCTCCTGCCATGTGTATATGGGGAAAGGACACAAACTGAGAGTAGTTTTTGACTAAGCCTTGAATCCTTGAAGGGTCCGCAAACTCATGTTTATCATCAGGCTATATAGAAGTAATAATAATGTAAAATTTATATTACAGAAAAAATATCGTGACATATCAGATGAACACAGCAACATAAACATACCCTTAAAAACAGAGTAATCTGAGTTCCACGTGTAAGCATTTTCTCAGGGTCAGTCTCTTCCTTGATGACATAAGAGCTACTGTCAGCCAAAGCTTCCCATACATACTGTTTATCTGATTTTGGGCTCTTAGTGGACACCACAACCTGCAGCGTGTGACGAAAAAAATGTTAACTATAATAACAATATAAGCCCATGCAAAACAAATAAAAGCGTATTCCATGTATTTTTTTTTACAAAGAAACCATACGAGAAATATTTCATACCTTCTCAGCAACAAGAAAAGCTGAGTAAAATCCAACACCAAACTGACCAATTAGACCATTGTCAGCCCCAAGGTCTTTGTTTTCCTGTAAGAGCATCCCATTTTCACATTAAAGGAATAAGACAATGAAACAATCACACGGACACTACCATATGTAGGCCCTATTCTAACCATATCTCATACTCAAATAGATGTATCCAAATTGAAAGAAAGGTTTGGTGCTAGCATGCTGCACCTTGAGGGCCTTCAAAAATTTTGAGGTACCACTCTGGGCAATGGTACCAAGGCAATCCTTGAGCTCATCTTTAGTCATACCAACTCCAGTGTCACTGTAGTAACCAATGAACAACAGAAATAGTGCTGTTAGAGTCTGTTCATTCAGAATACAGCAAGAAGTAAATCTGTTAACAACAGAAACTCACGTGATAGTAATTGTTCCCGCATCAGGGTCAGGTTTAATCCTTATTTCCAGCTCACCTCCATCAGCAAGTAAAGAAGAATCGGTCACGCCAAGAAATCTCAACTTATCCAATGCGTCACTCGCATTACTGGCAGAGCAGCAGGTAAATAGCATTCATGAATAATGGCATCGAATGAATAGCCGTAGAAGCTGAGCATTTCCCACTTCCAGCAAATGCTACTAACCTGACAAGCTCACGGAGAAATACCTCCTTGTGACTGTACAGGCTATGGACGATCAAATCCATTAAGCGGCTCACCTACAAAGTAACAGACATACAGGTTTCAGCAACCAGTGTTCGCACACAGATGACCGCTACGTAATCAAACTCGGTCATACATAATTGAAAACATTTCTGCTAAACTACAGAGTACAGATGACATTAATACCATTAACCCACCAAAAAAATCCAAGCTGTACCGAAACCAATTAAACATTCCATGTGACAATATATGAAATTACAGACATAGACCGTGCCCATGTCTCACCTCCGCCTGGTACTCGAACTTCTCCTCAGCCGCCTCCTCGGTGGGCTTCTCCGCGACGGCCGCATCGCACTTCACCCTGACCAACCTCCCCCTGCTTCTCTCGGCCTCCCACCTGACCGCTCTGGAGCACCTCACCGTACCGTTCACCCGCGGCGCAACCGAGCTCGCAGCGGACGGCGCCCTTCTCCCTGCGCAGGGCAGCAGCGCCGCCACCGACGATGCCCCCAGTGTCCCGCTCAACGCAGGCGCCATGTAAGGTAGGGACCGCGTACGCCCAGACCTACCGCGCCAACGTTCGGGGGGGAGGAGGGGGGGGGGCGAGGGGCCGAGGTAGGATAAGGCCAAAGGGTGTTTTTGCCTAGGGTTTTTGTACACAGCTGTGGGAGTGGGCGGGTTCAAGAGGAACCCGCGTGGGGCGCCGCGGAGGCTTCCAGAAGCGTTCGAACCTGAATGTCCTCAGCCGTACGATGATAAATGGACGGTTGATACAGGGCTGCATTTGGATTCATGCAAATTACACAAGCCAGCTTCGCTTCTCCATCCAAACAGCTTCTGCTTTCTAGAATGAATCCAAAGTTGGCTAGAACAAATTTTGGCCATCTTTGACTATTTTGAATTTGGAGAAATGCCAAATTTAGCCTGGCCAATTTCGGCCTCAAACCAAACAGGCTCAATACACCGACGATACTTAAACTTGTGTCGCTGGTGACACCCCGGTCCCAAAACTATGTTCGGGTCTGATCGGAGCTCCTAACGAGTTCTAACACACTCCACGTGCTGATGTGGCATGCTGGTGGTCGATGGCGGGGCCGACAACGATGTCTCGCGCGCTGCCGCCCCGATGCGTGGCCACCGACGCTGTCCCCGTGCTTGGCTGCCGCGACGCAACGCCGCTGATGACGTCCCGGCTCCCCGCATGCGGCCGCCGACGCCATCTCCACGCATCGCCTCGCCTTGCTGTCGTAAAAGAAAAGAGAGGGAAGAAGGTGTGCCAGCATGCCACGTCAGCACATAAAGTAGGTTTGGGACCCGTTTGGACCTCCAATGACACCTAAACGTAGTTTAGGGACCAGATGACCATTTTGGGAGTTTTGGGACTAGGGTAACACAACGACGCAAGTGTAAGGAACCGGTATTTTACTCTTCTAAAATCCACAAGACTCAATAAGCTAGTCAAAAGTTGAATTCTAGAAAGTAGCTTAGTGAATCCACAAAACGCAGGACATAATAAAAAATCCCGCATTC
This sequence comes from Paspalum vaginatum, assembly GCA_030272315.1. Taxonomy (NCBI): domain Eukaryota; kingdom Viridiplantae; phylum Streptophyta; class Magnoliopsida; order Poales; family Poaceae; genus Paspalum; species Paspalum vaginatum. Next base: position 38,384,809 of record CM059018.1, read on the forward strand.
TAAAAGTCCCCAAGCTTTTAGCTTTTGCAAGCTGAATTCCGCAATCCATAAAGAGGACTAAAGGCTTTTTTAACACTAAGATTGTTTTTTTTGTTTCTATATTTTTTTATAAAATTAAGCTATTTTTAATATTTTTACATAATTCCTATGAAATTATTGTGTTTCATATGTGCCTTAAATTATTTTCGCATAAGTGAAAGCCTGAAAGGGCATTTTCATGGACATTGGATGGCTGAGATTTTTCACCACCTAGAAACAACGATGTGTTTTAGTTAGGTGCCTGTTCTATGGCGAGCCCCTTTAATTTACTTAGTCTACGAATTGCAAGTTCCTTTAATTTAGTTTACGAACTAAAGTAGATTGGAACATGCGCTCTGTCAGTCAGAGTATTCGTACTTCGAAGTCTGATATAAGAACTTTTGGATCGCAAATCTTGTTGCATTAATCATGTTTGAATTTTTTGCTCGTAGCTTACTGAACAGTCTCTGTCCAGATCACAGCGCTGTGGAGCTGTGGTTACAGGCTTCAGCCAATGTAGAGCCGTAGAGGGCAAAGAATGATAAGCTAACATAAAGATCGTGCTATATGACTATATTTCTCTTTACTGTTCGTGAACATCTTATGATTTCCATCACACAGAACATACAAACCAGTCTTTATACCTAAGCAGCCGGGGAAAATACTGATAGCAACCAGAAAGCTACTCAATGACCTGGGCAAGGCTCAGTGCTGTGAGTATGTTCTTTGAAGCAATCGACATTGCACAGACCCATTGCTCTAATCTTCTCTCCAATCCTGCAAAAGATTAATAAGAAATAACAGTCTGAAACAACTCGATCAAATTTTCAATATTACAAAATTATAGGGAAAATAATCAATGGCAATGCTCAATTTTTTTTAATCTAAAAGCATTGATGCAATGTACTTCATTGTATAAAACGAAGCGATTGTAGTTCTGACGACAAGACGCCAAGAGAGAACCAACCTATCAAAGCTTTTCCTTGGCTTTTCTGATTGCTCAAGTTCATCAATTCTGTCAAAACAGTCGATACTTCTCCTTGATTTATCTTTCCTGTCTCTGCTGGATCTCGCAATCTCTCTGTGACCCGTGCTTCGCCTGCGTTTATCTACATGTTCCATGCTCAGCATAGGCTGTTCATGAGTTGTGCTCTTCATCGATGGCTCTAACCTTCGCGAGATCATGCGAGGAGCCTCCAAGATAGCTTCACTGTCAGATTGTGTTTTGTTTTCAGCTGGTGATTTTTCACTCTCAGCTGCAGCATATTTTTCGGCTGGCAACTTCTTTATGGCCGATAGGAACTTCTTCAAATGTCTTATGTACACTGGGAATTTCTCCAAGTTACCATGGTCACCTCCCTCAATCCACAGAGGTTCATACTTCTGCTGGCATAGCTCCCAGAGCCGCTTTCCATGGGAGCAGTCCACGACATCATCATTTGTGCCCTGAAAAAAATGGAAAAAAATGTTGAAGTTTAATGATCTGAAGCTATTAGAAAATCCGTAAAACATAGATATATATGGAAAAAGCTTACATGGATTACCAAAACCGGGCATTTTACATGTCGAATTTTGTCAATATTCTGCGAAGGAAACAAGTGTTAGCATATACAGGATGTGAATGTCTTGATACTTCAGTCAGGGAAGCAAACCTTATATATGTCAAACCAGTACGTTTTCTTCACAGAGTACATGACACGCAAGCCAGAAAGTATTGGGCTGTGCAGAACAACAGCTCTTATATGATCCGAACGAGCAGCTAAATCGAGGGTTGGTCCGCTGCCAACAGACTGACCATACAGAACAATGTCTTCTTCCCTAGTCCCATAAACGTCCACAAGGCACTTGTAGTGCAGCCTCTATGTCAGCATAGGTATTAGCCTCACTTGGCTGAAGATGGATTTTCCGGAAATATTGTGTCAGCACTGTTATTCCTCAAAAGAATTGTTTACTAAAAATGAACTAGCTCAGACAAAAAAACCCCTAAATCAAACTCATTGGAACATGAATGAATTTCATGACCTCTTTCATAACAAGAAATTAGGCCAATAAATAACGTTGTGAGTTGCCCCTCGACTGAAGGTGACACGGTAAGAGCACTAGTTTGAAAAAGGGACGGATAAATTACCTTGCCTGATGACTGTCCATAACCAGAGTAATCATATCTGTGATGAATGATGAAAGGTTTATAAGACAGGCAACTCCAACCATCAAAAATAGTATGACATAGAATTTGTTAAGGCCTCAAGGAGGACTTAGACTTGCAGCATATGGTAATTGTTTACATGGTTCAACAGGAACGAAGAAAGCAGCTAGCATGACCAATGTCTACACGTCAATGAGAATGTTAAATGTCCATATCGTAAAAATATCCACATCAATCATGTTACACTAGTAAAAAATAGCAACAACAAATATGAAGGTCTGTCTGCATCTACACACAGGCAACAGTCGACAGTAAGCCATGAGGGCAAGAGGCTACAATAAGAACTTTGAAGCAGGCTATTGTCGACTGCAAGCCTCCTCGTCCCCGTCTACAATAAGCCATGGGCCTGGAAATGAAATCTAGAATAAATTTCGTAATAATACTCCAACAAAAGAATATTAATAGTTGATGCAGGTTGCACATCAGCTTCTTGGATTTAGATACACAGGGGGCAAGTTAAAATGGTTTTGACTTATTGAGGGTACATAGCTGACAAAGATGGAGCTGCTTGGTTCTCCAGTCAATATGAAACTAGAAAAGCTGAAGTTACAAGCACTTCAGGTCAATTCTTGAGTGCAGTTTGCTGATTTCAGGTCATGCAGGATGGGAAACCAAAACAATAGAGCATCTCATGAACTTTTGGTGCTACTGTGATATGGTATGGCATACCATTTATAGTCACCTTAACATTTTATATTTTAACCATCTTAAAGCAAAAAAATCGTTTGAACTATATTTCTTTCTTTAATCAGTCTAGCCCTAATCTGTCGATGGCTCCTACGCATCACTCTCTTTGTCTCACTTTGCTGGACAAACAAACCCCAGGTCTACACCATCGTTCCCTCCTTTGCTTCACGCTTGTGCATCTATCCCCACCCAACTCCTTGTATGAAAACCCCTCTTGTCCTCTTAAGTGTACTTAATATGTATAGGGTGGACGTGCACCCAGTATTAGGCTGTGTTCGTTTTGGGGGTTGGGAGTGGGATTTTCCCACCCGCAAGGTACGGAATCTTCCAGTGCCATCGATTGCCAGCAGATGGACGGCAGCAAATCAACCAAAGTACTGTTGGGGGGATAGAGGGGGACCTTCCCCCGAAACGAACACAGCCTTAGCAGGGGCATTCCGGCATTGTACTTAATTGTGCTTATTGGAGAGAATAGAAAGATGTATATGTGATTCTGTGTAGCTTTATTCTGGAGTATTTCTACTTTACATTTTGCATCTCATGTTATTAAGGAATAAAACTCCTATCCTTGCAATGTTCAGTCCATGCTGGTGAGTTTCCACCGACATATATAATCAACAGAGCTAAAAAATCGTGTAAGCATTTCCTGGATCAACATAAATACTATACACAATTAACAGAGTAAAAGACTATGTAGGCCCACCTATCACCTAACTGTATGTGCTGTAATGAGCCTTCCGTGTTCTGGGCCATTGTGTGCTTCATTCATGCAACATATCATCATCATTGATGCAACATCCACTTAGCTGTACAATTATGTCTTGGTTTGGTACCTACAAGGCTACAACCCCACCGACCCCAAGATAGATCCTTGGACTAAACGAAGGATTTCATGGAGCAATATCGGAGGGCATATGGAGGGGGGCGTTTTACCGTGGACTTGAGTGTGTCATTGTGTAGCCAAACAGTTAGCTCAAACAGCAAATAAATTTTAAAAATGATGTAGGATACTCGAAGTTAATATACTACTCCTTAAGAAAAAGTATACGAATGAGTCCCGTGAAAGGTCAACATTTTGTGGACATGGGTAAAAGTGGCCCAATAAAAAGTGGAAAAATCCTGCTTCGATGGTGCAGACCTTGTAGACTATCAAGCAATGATATCAAATAAACTTCGGTGCTATGTGCTCTAACTGTTCTCTAATGATTAGTTTTCTACTTTTCTATCTACAGTACCTAGTGGAAATTAAACAATCGCAAAAATCGTAGAGACCTTTGAACATGCATGTGACTTTCAAGAGGGGGAAATGGGCATAGAGCTGTGCTACTTTTGCATAAGCCAAACCAAACAGTTGAACTAATGCAGAGTCAGCTTTGCTAGAGTAGAGAATTATCTTACCCAAAAAAACGCCATTAACATCCTCACCTAAATGGAGATTAAAAGACAAAATTGTCAAAAAAAATTCAAGGTTTAGGATTGACGATAAATTGATAGTGCCTAGTATCAGCAATAAAATTTACATCAGTTTGAACCTAGCATCGGCAACAAGCTAAATTTTAGCCAAATTGTGTGCTCACAGTCTCCCATCAACCGGACGAAAATCTGGCCTCCCTAAAAGAATCAGTAGTATCAAATTGTTATTTATTATTTAGTTTTTTTACCGGTATTTATTATTTAGTTGAGAAGCATACAGAGTGCCTTTTCTGTGTTAAATAGGCAAGGAATTTACAATTCAATCGCACATGATAAATCTCTAACAAATTAAACCCCATTCAGAAATGCAAACGAATGAAAACCATCAATGCAAATCGTAACAGCACCAATTCAGCCCCAACTCAATAAAACAGTACAGAGAACCATATCATCACTATATATACTTCACCAATCAGACATAATAAAACCATTAAAAACACGGAAAAAACATACAGAACAAACAAAAGAAAGAAAAACAATTTCTTTTATGTAACCAATCAAGGCACGCAGATTGTAGAGGATCAAACGTAACCAAACCATGATCGGATCAGATTGTGGCCTCCTAGGAAAATATGTTCCGATCATTTTTGCAAAAGATCATTTGTTCCCAAAACACAAGTAGTAAATCATTTGTTTTCACAAGACGATCCAGTACCAAAATCAGTTGGTATCTCGCTCGCCCAAAGTCCCAACCAAGTCAAACGCATCGACCTTGGAGCAACGAGTCAAATCATACGAGCGCTTTTCCACTTACCCCATGAGGTTGACGTGGAGGCGAGCGCTCAGTTCGACGAAGATCCCGTACATCTTGCCGAGGTCGGCGGCGTTGCCGTGCGAGAAGAGCACGGTGAGGCTGGCCCCAGGGTGCCGCACGTACATGGCGACGATCTCCGAGCCCCGCCGCGTCCGCACCCGCCTCGCCTCCACGCCCACGCTCCACCGCACGCCCGTCATTGCCACCCTCCTCGTCGCAACCTTACACGCATCCTCCGACGCCGCCGCCGCCGCCGCCGCCGCTGCCGCATTCGTCGTCCCATGAGCGGCACGCGGCGGCGGCTCCTCCTCCTCGTCGACCACGCCGTAAGACGGCGGGTCGGGAGGGAAGAACGCCATCTTGGAGGCCACAGAGGAAGTCACCCCGCCCATATCCGAGACCTCCTCAGGCCTCCGGCCGCAGCGGCATCAGCGTCTCCGCCGCCCGGGGAGGGGCTTCAACTGCAAGGTCGGGATCCTTTAGAGGCCTAAGAAAGTTTCCATCGCATGGCTGCTCCACGAAAGCTGTTTGGGATTATAAAGTTCTTGAGGGATTGGAGTCGCTTTCTCCGGGGTTTATCGGGTAGCGCGGCGGGGGTTAGGGAGCGGAGTTGGAGAGTTGCCTTTCGGGACCGCGGGAGGAAGAAGGATGGACTGTCACGTGATCACTACCCTACTTGGTTTACATGCATTTCTTTGAAAGAGGCTTAGGGTCTGTTTTTCTGTCACAATTTGCCACACCGTATATGTGGTAAATTTTGATTACGTTTAAATTTAGGTTAAAATTTGGTAAACCAGTAAATTTCTCATTCTCGCGTGTTATTTGGCCTCCAAATAACACGCAGGAATGAGAAATTTATCGTTTCACCAAATTTAGATCTAAATTCAAATGCAGTCAAAATTTACCGTGGCGTGGCAAACTTAGCCACGAACCAAACAGGCTCTTAATGACCAAAGATTTGGGATATAGCCGAAAAATGACTACGCCAACGCTTGTTGCTAAATATGGAGCATCATATCAGACCATTATTTACTATGAAAATTACGTACTATTGTAAGATTCACTCCATCCGCGTCTCCATTTTTTCAATTCAAATTGATGTGATTCTTAACAATACACATGGATTGCACATTGTCAGAACACAGAAGAAGTCGTAGTACCATATCATGGGAGCGGAAATAGGTTTGTAAGTTGTAACGTGAAGACAACATTGAAAGTATGCCCTGCAGGTACACATTATTGGATCCATAAACTGTTAATACCTTGTACTATTTGTTTTTCAAACAAGAAAGACCTCCCTTCTTTCTTTTTATGGTAGAGTCGTCATTATCATACCCAAAATCAAGTATCCATGGTCCATGCAAAATGCCTTTTCCATAATTTCTGTCCGGGTTCTGCTGCTCATGATCAGATCCAGCGCAAGCTGTGCCGGCGACATGAAATTGGAGTTGGTTGGCATGGGCTCCCTTAACCCAACCCAGCTCACTCGTTCAGTTCCGGTCCATAATTATACATGCAAATATGCCATATTGCCATCATGGCACCATCGCCATGCGATGTACATTGCTAGTACATGGTTTCATCAAAAGATATCACCACCGTATATCATCATTTTACAATATTTACAATATTGTTCACTTTTTTCTAAAAGGAAGTGTCAAGTCCCTTTTAGCTGCAACACCATGACATATTGCTGTAGTGGCCCGCAATAACCCGTGTAGCTTTGCTAAAGATGAGCTCATCAGAGAGCTTACATAGATGTTTTTACTGTACTGTACACTTTAGATAGAGATAAATTTAAAATATAGACGGTGGGATAGCCAGATTGTTGAGCTTAGCCTAATAATGTAGGTGTCGAGATCAAATTATCAAATCCACTGAGATGGGCCATGTCAGTGGATGCAGTGGATGGCATTATTTGGGATGTCCCCAATGGAACACATAGCAAATCGTGGCTGAATTTTTTTAAACAAATTCGCACCAGTATTATTATCCCTTTTTTCTTAGGAGCTACTAGAAAACAAAAGAAAACACGCAATGCTATGGGACTTTCTAGCTCTGCTTTGGATGCAACTGATGAGAGCTCTGCACCTGCACTGCACCCAAGTCGAACGCGAAACCTGCAATATGTAGCATCAAAGGCAGATACCCTCTCACCGGCCACACTTCTCTCTGTCTCGAACGGGTTGTCTATATAAACTGATTATAGTACAAAACGACACTATATCACTGCTATAAACAGAAAAAGGATGTGGTTGGAATAATGAGCCTATTTAGACAATCCGTTAAAATATGTCTAAGCCTTCTTGACTTTGCAGTGTTCACTGGTGATAGATTTCTTTCTTCGATGCGTCCTTTTTTTATAATGTTCGATGCGTCCAGTTGTGCGATGAAAAGATGAGCAAATCAAGCGCGCATGCTCGCCGTCCTCTGTTCTTCTCAGGATGTGGAGCTCTATCGTGTGTTCGCTAGAGAGAGTGCAGAGCCGCATGGTCGGGGTAGACATGCCTGCTGGTTGGGGGCTCAATCAATGCTCCGTTTCTTTTCCTGTTGGGAGGGCCACGTCTGGTGGCGCTGTGCCCTACTGTTTGGTGGCCATGAACTCTGTCTGAAGAACTCGGCGAAGGGGTGTTTGATCCGGATGAACTCTACCCGTCATGTTCGGACGCTGCTACTTAAAGTATTAAATATAATTTAATTAAAAAACTAATTATATAGATGATGACTAAATGGCGAAATAAATTTATTAAGCTTAATTAATGCATAATTAACGACACGTTACTGTGTAATTAGTTTTATAATGAGACTATATTTAATAATTTTAGCTAGCTTCCAAACATCCGATGTGATGGAGACTAAAAATTTAGTCTGGTATCCAAACACCCCTGAAATAGGACCGCGACAGTCGCCAAAGCGCAGCACTTGCACTGCTACACTGGCGTTATCATTCATGAATTTTGGGGAATAGCTGATGCTCCATGAACTTGGGACATGGGATCATGGCTGCTTCAGGGTTCTTCACATGCAGTGGCCGCAGTGGGGTTCAACTGACAGCTTAATAAGTAGTACTCTAACAAGCATTAAGTAACGCTGTCATGACAATAAAAAAGTTAGCGCTGTCATCATAAAAACCATCTTGAACCTTGCATTTGGGGAAGAAATGTTTCCCGGACAGTTGGCCCATACATTATCTGAACCGTATTTAGGGGATTGTGAACTGACCCAAACACTGTTAACTAAGTTGTCACTTGGTACATGGTTCCTCCCATCATAAATAGGTTTTTCCTAAGTCAAATATTTTTCAGCTTTGTGCAAAACACACGATTAATCTGAGCTTTGTTACATGGTTGAAAGATAACCGTGGTACTTCTCCGTACCTTTCCTATTGATTTTTTTTTTTGCTAGTCGTTGATCTAAGAAGGGAAATTTGAAAAGACAAATTTACGGAGACACCTGAGCCACCTATTTGATACTAAACCCACACACCTATTTGATAACTCCAGTACATTTTCTTTGGGACCTCTTACTTTTAAACTATTGGATTTCTCTCGATGAAATGTCTCTTGTTTTTTCCAACCATAATATAATATAAAAATATTCATGTTGTCAATTTATATAAAAAAAGATGTTAGAGGTCAAAATAACAAAAAACACGCATCCTAAACTGTAAGGCACACATGTATTTCGAAAAGCTGAACCTGGTAATCTTTGACACTAATTTCTCTTGTAATATACTCCGTTCGTCCTAAATTATAAAGGTTTCTAGCATTCTTTTTATTTGTCCATATTCATATAGATGTTGGTATAGACATATATTGAACATACGTATATAGAGAAATGAATGAATCTAGTTGGAGTCTAAAACCTCTTGTAATTTAGGGACGGAGGGAGTATCATTTAGTGTTAATATAAATTTGATCATTATAAACATTTCTAAATGAGTCTGGAATGAAACCACATTTGTGGCATGAGGTTTTCAAATTTGTTAGACTAATTGTTAGTCAAAGATTATGAAATTTGACTTCTTTTTAAGACACTGTCCTTGTCATCATAGAAATTGGATGCGCCAGTCTACGAGATCATTGCCCGTTCTCGTTATGTTGCACCAATGCGTACGCCCAACTGAAATTACCCGCATACAATACCGGGTGCTCTTCAATATTTCACAAGAGCCCAATTTTACATTCCATTGCAAGCCTTGTATGATATACTCCTAAGCATTATGAGATGTTCCGAAAAAAGACTCGCAAAAATTTACTTAAGATGGCTTCGCAACAGTTGACAGTTTGACACATGTAGTCAAGATTTGTTATGGTGAGTCTCGCAAAAGATTGCCGCCAGAGTTGGGGTGGTCGTTGGTCCCATTCTCTAGACTATGTGCATTGTAGAGACTAGAGACCGGAAGCATGCTTACCAGAACTTTGTATCACCTTAATATTATGGACTTGGTTAGTTTAGAACTCCATTATCTGACCTTGGTCTCCGCGAAAAGGTGCAGCAGCGTTGTCTGCTACTGTCGCTGCCTGTACAGGCTGCCCTGCTGCCGAACAGTCAACAGTGGATGGCTGTGGGAGCGTTTTGCATTCCAATTCCTGCCATGGGCCATCATTTTGATCAACGGAGCAGACCGGAAGACACCGCCTGTGCCTAGCCTTGCTCCTTATGGCATGCCGTTCGTCGGTCCTGTTTGATATGCGGGCGTTGGGCAGCGGAAGGCGATCGATGGGCGTGGGATCCCATCCTCGTGCAAAATCTTTAGTCCAAATGAAGTCACCAGGGAGCGTAGCGTATCAGATCAGATGACAGATGCCTTGGCGGAGGAGTGGACTCAAAGGGAGGGAGGGAGGGAAGGGATGACGAAGAGGTAGTTCGATTTGGGCACGCCGTGGACTGGCGACGTGGGATCTGCGGATCGAGGTCGCAAGCGAGGAGCCGAGGAGGGGCCGTTCCGTGTTGACGAACGGCGAAAGGGTGGGATAGCGCCGGAAAGAATAGAGATGGGCTGAGGCCGCTCGGGCTGGCCTGGCCCATATGAAGCGCTGAGATGAGAGGGCCGGGCCTCACGTACCGGTCGAGGTGTCAGGTGTGCTCTGATCAAGCGTCCTGCTGGCCTGGCCTGCTGGGGCCTGGTAGGGATCTGTTTGGTTGTTTGTAAACAGTAGCCCGGTCCTCTTCATTTGGCCAGTCTAGCTGTGGCCAGGTCACCATAGGCTATTGTACTCTAATATATTCTGTTTGGTTGCAATCCCTGCTTAGCTCGCACAGGCCTGGCTGCTGTTTGGTTCCTCACCGGCCCCTTCCTGCACTCTCCCTACCTTCCGCTCAGTTGTCCTCATCGCTCCGCACTCCGTCGCAGCGCCCCTCACGCCCTCCCATAGACCCCATTGCCAGTCGCTCCCTCCCCATGCAAAGCTCGCCCCGGCCGCCGGCGCTCGCGTAGCCGCGAAGGATGCGGAGCTCCGCCCACGGACGCAAGGTGCGGACAGGGAGGCAGAGGAGGTGAGCGGCCCGGTGGAGCTGGGCGAGGACGGTACAACGGCCTGGCGGATGGCAGCGTTGCCCAAGGGCCAGGGAGGCGGACATCGACAGGGCGTCGCAGAGGACCTGTCGGCCCAGTGGAGCTAGGCTCGCATGCCCTCTCGCGGCAGCGGCCAACAGGGAGGTTGTGCGGGCCGTAGTTGCCGTCCGTCGCACAGCTCCGCCTCCCCGCGGCCGACGCCGGCGCGGCTCCCGCTCTCCTTCCTCGCGTGGAGCGGCGGCGTGGACGGCGGCGAGTGGTGGAGCGGCGGCATGGAGCGGGAAGTGGGGCGGCGGCGAGGCAAGCGGCGGAGATGGCGACACAGCGTGGAGCGGCGGTGTGGAAGCAAGAGAGGAAGAGGAAGACGAGGCGAGCCACCAGGGGCGCAGCGGAGGCGCAGCGGGCCTTGACAGGGAAGAACGGCCGATTTGGCCAGTTCCCCCGAAGCCACCCTGCGGGCTCCTCCTTGCTCCGCCGGAGCCTGGCTAGGGGCGCGGTCCGATTAGCCAAACACCGGGCCTCGTCGCGGACTGGCCTGATGGCCAGCCCCGAGGCGCGGCAACCAAACAGTCCCGTAATGGGTAGGAGCAGAGCAACCAGCCTCGTCACCTGCAATTTAAGTTTGGGCTATGTTAGCGCCTAGACGTCTGGACGGACGCCGGCGCATCGGACGCGGTTCTCACCGTCCGATGGAACCGTTGACAGCCGTCAGATGTAACGAACATTAAGCCATGTGCTGAAATATTAAAAATGAACCTGGAGAAACATCAATAAATAAGTGATGAAACATTAAAAATACATTATTGCAACATCGGCAGGTATGAAAATTAACTGAATTGAATAAAAATTCGGGTCCGCGAATCTGGTGAGATGATACATGCATGAAACGTGAGAAATAACTACCGAAACATCAATGAATAACTGATGAAACATTGAGAATACACTGTTGCAACATCAGCATGTATAAAAATTAACTGAATTGAATGAAAAATTCGGGTCCGCAAATCCGGTGAGGCGATATGTGCATGAAATATGAGAAAATAACTACCGAAACATTATCAAATAGCTGATGAAACATTGAAAATATACTATTGCAACATCAGTAGGTATGAAAATTAACTGAATCGAATGAAAAATTCAGGTCCGCGAATCTGATGAGGCGATACATGCATGAAATATGCAAAAATAACTACCGAAACATCCACAAATAACCGATGAAACATTGAGAATACACTGTTGTAACATCGACATGTATGAAAATTAATTGAATGGAATGAAAAATTCGGATCCGCGAATCTGGTTTCTGGTGAGACGATATGTGCATGAAACATGAGAAAATAACTACTGAAACATTAACAAATAGCATATCAAACATTGAAAATACACTATTGAAACATCGACAGGTGTGAAAAAAACCTCTCACGTGGGCCCGCGTCCGATTTTTGCATCTAGCGTCAGATGCTCTAGCTGCAGCGTTTCTGTTTAAGTTTTTGCCAACCAAACCCAAATAGTACGGTTCCAAGTGGCGCGGCCCTGCGTTCGTAGGAGGCCGGAGCCGCGTTGTACTGGTTAAATGGTACTATTTAATATTAATAGTATGTTTTGCTTCAAGGTTAGGGGTGCATGGCACCCCTCCTCGCCTCCTTGCCTTTGCCATAACACCACTGAGCTTGTCGTGACAACACCGTCCATGACCACAACACCCCCATCTCCGTTTATAAATAGATGCCACGGGCACTCGCCTCGCCGCACCATCCTGTTTGTCGCTTTAAGTGTGTTTCTCTTCTCCCCTTCCTCCCGCAACATGGCCATGTTGCCACCAAATCAAATGCAACATCGAATGCAATACTAGATTGCGACATCTACCAAATGCGATTTGGTAGACGCATGTTCCTTGGCAAGGAAGGACGCATCCACCAATTTTTTTTTTTAAAATGAGCCTGCAAGAGGCTTGTCCGTTATATTAAAAAGAAAAAAGAGCCCAACAGGGCTAGAGTTCCAAAAAAAAAAACACACAGTGGAAGAAAAACAACACTCCCAAAGCTTAGAATCTAGAAATACATCAGGTCGGCCCAGGTGTTTTGCCCCCTGCCAATCCATAACCGGGTTTACTCCTTGATCTTGGCAGAAGCCGGGATGCAGGTCGCCTCTGTCGGCTTGATAATCCGCAAGTTCCTCTTGCACCAGATCGTCAAGTAACAAGGATGATGAGGCTCCTCAGACCCCTCTTGTCTCTCATTGGTGCCGCAGCTAAACCCGACCACCAAAGGTGCACAGAGGCAGCTTGCTGCGAGGAAGAGTGATGGGTCTCCACATTTGTAGTCCACGTGCTCAACTCGTCAAAGAGACGATGCCCAGACTCCATGACCAGGCCATATACAACACATGAAGAGAGGGTTGCGAGGCCAACCCCTCCTTGCCAATCTATCTGCATAATGACTTCAAAACAGACGTTCGTGCGGAGAGCATTTGGCACGGCAGGACACATGGCACGCCCGCATCTACACAATGGAAAAAAAACTTATCTTAACCTTATCGTCCCACGCGAGTGGTTCGCTTATCCTTTGCTTGCACGGACGCCCCTCGCCATCTGCTTCTCGCCACCGGACTCCACCCAAAATTCACAGCCACCACCACATCCGTTGGTAGCTGACCCGACGATTTCAAGGACTGGCCGCCGCCGTTGCTGAATCTATTGCTGCTGGAGTCCCTGTTCCCGTGCACCACCTCCCCCTTCTCCGCCCATCCGCAGGTGCACGCCGGTAGCGCCTGTAGTACTAGGCGGTGGACAGGAACACCGGCACAACGGCAGAGAGGACCCTTCCACCCGCGAGCCTCGGCGCAGCGAGGCGCAAACTCCTGCGCGGGTCGGTGGTGCTCCGACGTCTCGTCGTGTTGCTGGCGCGCGGCTCCACTTCCTCCTCATTCGCGCTCGGTGGCGCACGGATCTGGCACAACCTCGCCCTCGCCTCCTCCTTTGTACCAGAGGCGCGCTGATCCAGGGTGGCCGCGCCTCGCTGGCTGGCTCCGCCTTGGCTCCGTTGCCACCTCCTTCGACCCACCCTCTCCTCCTTCGCGCCTAGCGGCACGTGGATCTGGGGAGGCCGCTCCTCCTCCGCGATCGGTGGCCCTTCCACGCTCGCTCCGGTGGTGCTCCACGTCTCGCACGGATCTAGGGGTGACAGCGCTGTCCGCCTCCTCTTCCCTGTGTAGGGCCCCGCCTCCCGTAGCGCCGCCTCGTCTTCACACATTCATTAGGCACTTTTACAGGTTGTCGTTAGGCCACTGCCTACCACCATCGTGCATTAAGCAAATCTATTGGGTCCTTTATGCAAAATGGTGATTTCCATTAGGCAAAAATATCATCCTGTATTATTGTCCTAATGATACTTATTGTTTCGCCTAATGGAAGTTTATTATTGCCTAATGATGCCAATATATTTGGCTATTCGTGAATTCTGATCTGTGTATTTTTTTTCTTCGGTCTTTTGCATTCTTTGCGTCTTCAGGAGGTGCACGTGAAACAGTAACAATGGTATATTGTTTTTACCAAAAACAGAAACATATTTTTTTTTCTTTCCCAAAATAGGGTGCGCGTGCAAATGGCCTAACGCACGGCCATGCCGCATCCAAATAATAAACCAGCTGATCTTTGCTTCGGAAGTTTTCTTCTTGCTTCCGATTTCAGAAGTCGCAGCTGATCTTGCACGTTTCAACTGTTTTATGTTCGTGCTCGGAAATTCACAGCCACTGGACCAACGATTGATGATCAGCAGATCTCTCCCGTCGGCCGGGCACGGGCTGGAGACCTATAGCCACCTCGGAGTCACGTCATTTCTTCGTCACGCACTAACATTGCAACGATCGAGCATTCCTTTTTTTTTTCGGTTCTTGCATTCTGGCCTCACAAAAACAGCTCTCTTCTCTCGGTTGAAATCAACGAAACGGGCAGCCATTGGTGCCTTGGTGGTACTGCCATTGACATGAAGAAACCTCTGTAGTATTTCTTCATGCCAGGCGGGTCCGCGATGGGGTTTTCAGTTTTCTTCTAGCTTCAGAAGTTGCAGCTAATCCTGCACTTCTCTCATGGCTGCATGCGATTCTGTGGCCACAAAAACACAGTGTTCCAAGACGAAATCATCGGGCTATTTTGGTTAATTTGATCTGCTTGCTAGTGAATCTGCATGCGAGAGGCATTAGACGAGGTTGGTGAGCATGCGCACGAACTCGTCCAGGTCCCTGCGCGAGCTCCCGCCCTCCGCCACCGCGGCCGCAGCCTTGCGTCCGAGCTCGGCCGCGCGCTCCCTCACGGGGTCCCCCTCCTTCCCGACGGCCGCGGCGATGGCGCTCGCCAAGCGCACGGCGTCGGGCACGGCGTCGGCGCCCTCGGCGACGGGCACGGCGACCCCGGCCTCGGCGAGCAGGCGGGCGTCGGTGAACTGGTCGGCGCCCATGGGCCAGGTGAGCATGGCGACGCCCGCGGCGGCGGCCTCGAGCACCGAGTTCCAGCCGCAGTGCGTGAGGAACCAGCCCACGGCGCGGTGGCGCAGCACCTCCACCTGCGGCGCCCAGCCGCGGATGACCAGCCCCCGCGACGCCGTGGCCGCCTCGAACCCGTCCGGGACGGCGGTGCCGGTGCGCGCCGCCCACACGAACGCGGCCGAGCTCCGCGCGAGCGCCTCCGCCACGGCCGCCGCCTGGGCGGGCGACAGCGCGTGCTGCGTCCCGAAGCTGACGTACAAGACCGAGCCGTCCGGGAACGCGTCCAGCCACGCGGCCAGCCTGGCGGCGCCCACCGCGTGTTTCCCGCCGCGGTCGGCCGCGGGGGTGGCCGCGGCGTCGCACAGCGGGCCCACCGCGAACACCCGCCGCGACGCCAGGTCCGGGAGCGGGCGGCCCACGTAGGCGGGCTCGATCGCGGCGAAGGAGTTGGCGACGAAGCACGTGCTGCGCAGGTTGCAGAGGAAGAGCCGGCGGATGGCCTCGGACACCTCGTCGCCGGGCACGTGCTGCTGGAACAGCCCCGAGAGGTGGCGCCACGGGGCGGCGGGCGCGCCGGGGATGTCCGGGAACGCGACCGCCTCGCACCGCCCCGGGACGCGACTCCAGAGCGCGTGCGACATGGCGAGGTAGAGCGTGCAGGAGGGCGAGAAGGTGACGTGCGGCACGACGAGGTCCGCGGCGAGCGGCTGCGTCCAGCCCGTGAAGAGGTCGGAGACGACGGCCGTGACGCGGCGCCCCCCGGCGGCCTGCGCGTCGCACCAGGCGCGCAGCGGCGCGCCCAGCGCCGCGAGCGAGGCCATGAAGGACCGGAACAGGTGCGGCGGGAGGTCCTTGGTGTTCTCGCCGGTCCCGGGGGGAAGCAGCGGCGAGGAGGACGGGAAGGGCAGCGCGGCCACGGCCACGGACGGGCACGCGGCGAGCAGCGGCGCCAGGAGCGGCGCGTTGCCCGACGTGACGGCCACCGTGACCGCCAGCCCGCGCGCGGCCAGCAGCGCCGCGAGGTCGAGCAGCGGCAGCATGTGGCCCTGCGCCGGGTACGGCACGAGGAGCACGTGCGGGCGCCGCTCGCAGTCGCTCGCGCGCTCGTGGGGTGGCGGAGCCTGGCGCGTCCATGGCTGGCCGCGGGAACAACACAAGTACACAAGGGCGCCTCTACAGGACCGAGGCAACGCCTTCAGTTGCAGACTATCGTTTGGAAATGACTCTGCTGTATATGCACGGGGCGCAAGCCTTCCAAAAAGAATATTGGCACACGCAGATCACGGCATCGACTCGTCGTCATTTGAAAATACAAAATACAGTAGAAATGAAGGTTTTGCGCCGTGGAGTCAACTCGTCCTGATCCGCCGGGTTCTACCTCCATTTTCTTTTGACTGGAAGGTGCAAAGGCGTTCGGTCGATTGGCCAAAAAAAGCAACCCTGGAGGACCTGCAACGTGGGCAAGTGCATCGGGGCACTTTGTTGTAAATATTGGTCGTCAAAAACGTAGATTTTTTTATGAAAATAAAAAACGTAGTTGGTGTGGTGAGTGGCGACGAAGACCCTGTTGCCGGTCACCGTTGCCCGACCTCGGCCTCCTGCGCGGCCTTCCAGAAACCGAGCAAGGAAAGCGACTGCCGCTAGTCACCACGCCCGCGCGTGTGGCACGTGGAGGAGGACACTGGATTACTGGAATTGTTAGACCCGTTCTAGCAGCATGCCCACCGCACCACGCCACCACCCTGCCTACGGTGTGTAGACACGGTGCCCATTTTGTACTGTACTAATGGTAGCTTATAGCCTGTTTTGTTTCTATTTCTCTTAATTCGATTACCTGGAAATCCATTTTCTGTAGATTTGCTATGGCCAAAATCAAAACGTTTGGCAATTTTGATTATGGTCTAACCGAATTACACCTCATTTTTGAACTGAACGCTTGCAAAAAGCAATGGAATACATATTGACTTGCATAGGTACACAATGTTATGGCCATTAGTTAAATCAACGTCGTTAGACAAAATCACATCTAGTTGTTAATGCATACATTGCCACACCATCATTCTAGCGGCAATTGCATCATGCAAAGCACCCATGTCACTATCATCTCCTACAATATTACCATCTTGCACCATATCTTGGCTTTCACCACTGCCAGCGTCGTAGGTATTCGACTCAAAATCTACATTCACTTACGGCATTGTTCCTAATGAAATTGTGAAGAGCCATGCAAGCAATTATTATTATTTATTGTTTGCTCACTAGATGGCTAGGCAGGTGTAAGAGAATGCACCACCTCATCTTTAGCACTCCAAATGACCGCCCAATCACATTTCGAAGGGATGAATGCGCATGATTGAACACTTCTTTCAATTCTTGTGGTTGATGACCATGCTGCCATTCAGAAATGTGATGTCTTTGTCCCTTGTATGGTGTAAGAAATCTTTTTCCATTAGGATATTTAGAGTCCGCGGGATAATACTTTTCTACATTGTGAAAGATGAAAGGTTCAATTCAAAGCAATGTAATAAATGAGAAAAGAATTTGTAATGGACTGATGGTAAGCATTACAATTAGGAGGATGATGAAATTGATCCTTGTATGTTAGCAAAGCGTCCAATAGCATATGGGTGTCATGCCCCGTCCAAACCATCTGGTGACCACAAATGTGAACCTCATATCAAAATCACAAACTACTATGACATTTTGTGAAGGATAACCACATCGACCAATGTATTTAGGTTGTTCAGCTACTTGTACGGTAGTATACGTATGCTATCTATTGCACCAGTGCCATTTCTAAAATGAGGCCAAAACCTTGCCTCCCGTGGCCTCGAAGAGGCGGAACAAGTGTCCCCGGGAGCAGCGGCGGCGAGGAGGACGGGAAGGGCAGCGCGGCCATTATGGCCACGGCCTCGGACGGGCACGTGGCAAGCAGCGGCGCGTTGCCCGACAGTGACGAGGACCGTGACCACCAGCTCGCGCGCGGCCAGCAGCGCCGCGAGGTCGAGGCGTCGAGCAGCGGCAGCACGTGGCCCTGCGCCGGGTACGGCAGGAGGAGCGCGTGAGGGCGCCGCTCGCCATCGCTCGCGCGCTCGTGGGGTGGCGGAGCCGGCGCGTCCAGGGCCAGCCGTGGGAACCGGAAACAGCACAGCTACGTTTAATTCAGATCTAAACTTTTACATTAGATATTTAATGCTTAGTTACAAATATTAAATATAGTTTAATTAAAAAAACTAATTACACATAAGAGGACTAAACGGCTGAGACGAATTTTTTAAGCCTAATCAATTCATAATTAATGAATGTTTACTGTAGCATCATATTTGCTAATCATAGATTAATTAGTCTTAATAAATTCGTCTCGCCGTTTAGTACTCGTCTGTCTAATTAGTTTTATAATTAGACTATATTTATTATTTTTATCTAGCGTCGAAACATCCGATAGTGACGAGCCTAGAATCAAACACCCCCTCACTGCACAAGCTGGGAAATCGACCGAGGCAACGCCTTCGTCAGCTGCAGATCGGATCAGATCCTCGCTTGGAAATTATATGCACGCAGCGCAATCCTTTCAAAAAGAACATTTGCAAATGGGGTAAAAAAAAACAGGAATGGAGGTACGGTGACGACAGGTTCTCTGTTGCTCAAATGACTGAAGGTTCTGCGGGGTTGGGTCCCGTCGGCTTGTACGTGTCTCCATTTTCTTTTGACCGGAAGGTGCAAGTGCGAAGGCGTTCGGTCCATTGGACAAAATACACCAACCCTCGGCGCGCGCGACCTTCTGGAAACCGAGCAAGGAAATCGCGGTTGGCCAGTGGATGTTGGCACGCTGCCGGTGACGATGCTGCCACCTTTCACCTTTGGTTATAGCTCTTCATATCTCACGTACTAATAACTTCCATTAATTAAAAGACCCTTTTTTAGAAATCATTGAGTGTGAATACGTTGGATTTGGAAACTCACAAAGAGCAGATATCATAGTAGAAGTACTACATTCCAAAACCTAAAATTTTCCTTTAGAAGTACATTAAAAGATCCTAGAATGGCAAGCTAGCTGCATGAGTGAATTTCAATTATTCTAATCCACAGAGTGGCCAATCAGTGTAACCACAGGCATCCTCCATCACCGGTGAATGTGACCGACTGTTGAATGTGCGACTCTGAATTTTTAGTTATTGGTTGCATACCGTGTTTCACAAAAAGAAAAAAATGTATTGGTCGCATAAGGTGTTCTATGTCTGCAGTTGGCTGTTAATTGTGTGGAAAAAGTACGCCACGGGTCCTTTAACTCGTGACGGAGTCCAGGTTTAGTCTTCGAAGTCGAAAACTAGGAATGGCGGGTCCTCGAACTTACGAAACCGGATACAGGAGGTCCTCGGGCCAAACTAAAGGTGGTTTTCGCTGATGTGGACGCACATCTATCCACATCATCAGTCCACGTGTACATGAACCCACCCGTCAGTCTCTCTTTTATCTTTTCTATCCCTGTCCCCTCGGCCCTCGCCTCCCGCCCCTACCCCCAACGGCGCCGCCGCCTCGCGCAAGTAGCCGGTCCCCATCCTCGACTACCACTCGCCCCCCACCTCACCGCCGCTCCCGACGTCCGACTGCCTCAAGCACAGTGGGGTTGACCGGGCGGCGCTCGCCCGCACCGCCTCAGCCCCCCGCACGCAGGACCTTTCCCGTCGGCGGCTGCCCGAGCCGAAGCGTTGCTGCACATGCATCGCTGTGCTCGACAAGCGGGCGGGTGCCGGAGGCGGAGCTTGATGCGGCGGTGTGCGGGCTGGGGTAGGCGGCAGCGGGAGGCGGTCGCCCGTGCGGCCGCGGCGTCTGCGTGGGGCGCACGACGGGAGGCGGAGCTTGATGCGGCGGCGTGCGGGCTGGGGTAGGCGGCAGCGGGAGGTGGTCGCTTGTGCGGCCGCGGCGTCTGCGTGGGGCGCACGACGGGAGGCGGAGGCGGTTGCCCGTGCGGCCGCGGCGTCTGCATCGCGCGCACGACGGGAGGCGGATGCGGCGCTGGAGACAGCGTTCCCGGCGAGCGAGAGCACACGGAGCTCGGTGGCCTTGAGCAGGGCGGCGGAGAGGTTGCCGTTGAGGCCGTTCCCGGAGAGGTCGAGGTGGCGCAGGTGCTCGAGGCGGAGAGGTTGCCATTGAGGCCAGTTCCCGGAGAGGTTGCCGTTGTCCTGGAAGAACCGCTTCCGGTTGCGGTGCTCGGACACCAAGGCGCAGAGCAGCCTCCGCCACCATCTCGCGTGCCTCGGGGGACTTGGCGGCCCCGAGGGCGCTCACCAGCTCAGGCATAAACCCTGCGTCCCCTATCACCTTCCTGATCTCCTCCGACACCTGGCACAGGCTGTACACCGTCTTGAGTGCGCAGTGCTGCAACGTGCCGTCGCCGCTGAGGAGAAGGGAGAGGACTGCAGTCCAAGAACCCGGCGGCGAGGAGGCGGGTGGTGAGAGGCAGAGCGCGTCCACAGCGTGGAGAGCCACCTCGTGCGCCTTGGAGGACCGCGCCGGGGAGGATGGGTTGAGCGCGCGGACCAGTGACTCGACGTCGCCTTCCTGGATCACGGCTTTTTGGGCGACGCCGTCCCCAGAGACGGTGGCGGCGAAGAGCTCCATCGCCTGGACGCGCGGCCGCAATGGCCCGAGAAGGCGTGCGCGTAGGCGGACGCGCCCGCGGTGAGGAGGATGTGCGCGGCCTGCGACGGCACTTGCAGCGCTTGCAGCGCCGCAGGGCGCAGGCTGGCCAGCGGGCGGATGCCGGATGGAATTATCTGCTCGCCAAAGTGGGGGTAGAAGAAGGGAATGAGAGGCTGACAGGTGGGCCCCACTATTTAGGTGCCGCGTAGGATCGCCATGTGGGACAAAACCATGGTTGGTTTCAGCCAAGGATGAAATGTGTCCGGTTTCGCAAGTTGAAGGACCCACTGTTTCTGGTTTTCGAGTTAAAGGATGAAATCCGAATTCGGTTATAAGTTGAAGGACCCGTGACGAACTTTTTCCTAATTGTGTGCAGGGTTGTATTTCAATATTTATTGGGCTATTAAACGGGCCACATAATTTTCTACATGGTTGTTTCTGGTAAAAACTGATTGGGCCTGTGTGGGTTTTCAGAATGGGCATGGCGTAATCATTTGATGACGATATAACACAATGGGCTGAAAACAATGTAAAAATTGCTATATCTTAGATGGGCCATGCACAAATCAAACTGGGCTTAGTCCACAAAAGACTTCGTACAAAATGCGCAATTCCTATCTACCTTCAGCAAGAAATATAGCGCAGGCAACTAGAATTCTAGTGTTTGAGATTCGTGTATGAATTATCGTCCTTCGGATTCTACTGCCCCGCCCGTTGTAACGCTCCGGCCCATGGGCCGGCGCATCGGAGAAAGCAGCGGAACACCCGTCACCGTTTTGCTGAGCGCACGATTAACCTTATCGCGGCGACTGGATACGGTAGTTTTGTCGCAGGAAAGATCCAACTCGTGGCCGCCGCCCCTGTGTTACCATTATTCGTTGCATGTGCTGTTCCAAACGAGACGGCTTTTGGTTTTCGTTTGTTTTGTCCACTTGCTCCCACGGATGAGCAATGCTACTGCACAGAAGTGGGCAGCCACTCTTTGTTCATCTACTATTTTCAACATTTTGATAACACTGATTCAACATTTTATACAGTAATGTTGAACTAGCCCTTATAAAATATTGAACTCGGTCAGATGAAATATTAAATCAAGAATTTATAAGTGTTGAATACATGAAATATATTTTAATATTCGATATCAAATGTTGAGTACGATTCAAAATATTTTTAATCTAACATTTCAGATTGTTTAGTGCATTATGGGCTTGTTGGGTGTTCTTTGATTTGTTGGTCCAAACTGGGTCTGTTGAGCTTTATAGCTATTTACTTTAACCAACTTCCACAAGTTAGATAGGAAGTCCCTACAAAATGGGCCTTGATAAATCTCGCATCTCTGTCGTTGATGAGTGATTAAAGCTGTACAGTAAGCCTAATTACTTATCTATATGCATCACTAATGGAATAATACAACATCATTCATTAAAAAACATGAGGGAAACATATTCATTCATTAAAAAACATGAGGGAAACATATACTGAGAACATATTTTAAATGTTTTTTGAGATGAGGGCTATATTTCTATAAATTGTTTTTTTTAAAAGTATAAAAACGAAAAAAAAAACGCCTCACTCTCACTGGCATCATCACGGTATGGAATTCATGGGCTGATGGTGGAGGTGTCGCCGTAGTCCGAGAGCAGATGTACGTGCACCTGATCGTCTCTAATACAGTAGACTACCCTCAATCATGCAGCATGTATTGTGAACCTAGCTAGAACACTTTTTTTTGACGCAACAGGAGGGGATTTCTCCCCTACTCAAGGAAAATTTTATTAAAACGAGAGAATATTCTCTCATAATTGATTGACGGGCTTCATTTTTTGAGGACCGAGCCTAGCTCGGGTGGCAAGCCATGCCGTCGTGCAGGCTGCCCATCTAGGTTCGATTCCCACCGTGGACGAATTTCGGGTACTTTTCTTTTTCTCAATTGATTGGTGGGTTTTCCTAGCTACTCTTCGCTCTGTGCAACAATAAGTTGAACACATGCTTGAAAAATCTGTTGACAGCTCTGAATATCTGCTCTGTGCAACAATAAGTTGAACACATGCTTGAAAAATCTGTTGACAGCTCTGAACATCTGGGTTGATGTTTCTAAAAATCTTGCTGTTCCTTGTTGTCTAGAGGCCCAAGACATGATAATTATGATCTCAATGAAGAAAGGAAGGGAGAGCTGCTGCTTGAGGTTAACACTAATGGAATATACAACATCATTTATTAAAAAATGCAGGAAAAATATACTGAGAACATATTTGTAATTTTTGGGATGAGGGCTATATTTCATTATTTTTGAAAAAGGTATAAAACGAAAAAAACGCCTCACTGGCATCATCACTGCATGGATTTCATGGGCTGATGCTGGAGGTGTCGCCGTAGCCGAGAGCATATGTACGTGTACCAGATCGTCTCTAATACAGTAGACTACTCTCAATCATGCAGCATGTATTGTGAACCTAGCTAGAACACTTTCACCGAAACTTAAAAAATAATTTCCTTTTGGAACAATGTTGTCACATAAATGGATTTTTTTCTTACCAACTTAAAAAAAATTCTAGTGGGGCTAAAACACATTTTTTTTTGTAAAATATCCTTTTTGAGTTTGGTACAATTTCATCATGAACGTGAACAATTTCCTTAAAAGCATGCCATTATTCCAATAAATAAAAAAACATTCCTGCTTCATCATTACAAATAAGAAATAAGATGGTGCAATTAGAGTTTAAATTTAAGAACCATATGTTCGGAAACCATTTATATATTATTTTTTAGCTTCATATATAGTATAATTTTTATAGAGACATCATTGGCGATCTTACCTTTAATCTCTCCGTCCACTTTGCTTGCTTCATGGGAAACATGAAAAATAATTAATATCTATCACAACGAAAAAGTAAATTATAAAAATATAGTTAATGATGAATCTAATGGTCATTTTATATCAAAAGTATTATTATTCTTTTTTTATAAATTCGGTCAAATTTAGAATAATTTGACTTAGGACAAATCCATAAAACGCTATATTACAGGATGGAAGGAGTATTCGCATAACCAATACTACATCAAAGTGGAGTATATGCATGCGTTCGCAAAATTTGAAGAGAAGGGGAGACACACGACCTTCATCTGATCGAGCCTGCAGGCTAAAGCTAATCCATAGCTTGTCGGCGAATTGTGAAGAGCAAGTCATGCATGCAGCATCTGGCACTGTCTCCGATCGATAAAGACGGATCGGTTCAACAAGTCAGAGCGAGGCCGAGGCTTGGCGCGTACGGTGGTTCGGTGCATGGTCTCTAGGCTAGTTATCTCAAGTCTCAATTATATTGCTAGCTCGTAAAGTGATGCCACTGGCACGAGAGGCCATAAGTGGCGCCAGCTTCCAGTTAGGTGAGCAGGCAAATTGAGCTCCATATCGTCCTCCAGCTTCACCGGGACACCTGTGTTCTGCATGCGCACACAGCCTAAACTAACTCATACTCCGTATTATTATAATTAGTAATGCTAATATCATAGCATGCATGCTTATCTGATGAGCACATATGAAATAATGGTGACTAGTGAAGAATACCCCCTATCTCAAAATATAGCACTTTTTTGTTCGTACTAATATGTCAGATATCTCTTAAATTTGATTTAAGTTTATATAAAAAATACTCGTATCTATGATACTATATATAAGTACACTATAATTATAAAGATACATTTCATGATTAATCCGTGGTTGGAATTTTTTTATCCTATATATAAACTTTTCCCCATATTATTACAGACCAAAACTAAGATGGTTTTGAGTCAAGATAAGCATAGAATAGCTATATTTTGGGATACATAGAGTGTACATATAACAGCCTCAAGCCTTGTTAATATAATCATTTGATGCACAATACCTTTTTCTTCAATAATACAAGACGATCACGCCGTGTATGCATGTTCGTTCATACCGGCATTTTTTAGGCTTGGTTGATTCTGAATCTTCTGCGCCCTTATCATGGTGGCGGGCGACAGAAGTGTTGGAGCTGCCTATCTCCGATTGCAACTTGGGCTTTATGCATGCCGACGATGTGCCGTCCCAATGCAAGCTTGGCTTCCACTTCTGCTATCTGGCGGAAAGGCATCTTCGATCTTTGCACTACTCCAAGTTTATAAAATGAAAGATGGCACTTCCTTGTCCTCTTGGACGAGAGGTCACTACTAAACCCTACTGACTCCGCAACTAAACCTGGATATGGTGCATGATCAGCTCGCACCTCAATCCTGACGATTTCACAAGTTTATACATATTGAAATCCTTTGCTTCAACATTTAGTAGTTTTGAACTTAACAAAAGCTCCAATTTGGAACTCCAACAAAGCCCGGGCCATTAAATGTAACTACATATAGTTGTAGTTGTACTACACTATACTAACAATCTTAGACCATCTCTAGTGGAATGTGCAAAACAATGTTTTGTCATTCAGAGTAGAGTTTGAAATATAAGTATTGCGATAGATATGCTATTGGAAGTGGCCTTAAACAATAGTATCTTCCACGCCTGTTCAAATCCAGTATATCAATGTCAACTTTCAAGCAGCCGACAGTGAGGAACGGATGTGCCCTGCTGTGGTTCTTGCAGTATAGCCGAGTAGCCTATATGGAACAAGGTGGATAGTCCTTTTCTCTCAGTCATTTCTTTCACTTCTTTGCATCATTATTGCATAATGTGCACCCCTTCACTCTTGTAGTTATTTTCCCCTCAAAAAACGTACTAATCTTTGCATGCATGCGTGATGCGTTAAGTCTGATAATTGTGGGTGCCTCTTTCTACTTGACCCTGTACCAGAAGCATTAATTATCGAGCAGCTGCACGCTGTCGTTACTCGTTACCTGACAATGCATCGTCGTCGTATCCAACCCGCGCTGAAAAGCTAAACCGCAAGCCGGATTTGACAGGAAAATCCGGAACAAACCTGAAGGGATGATGTGTATAAATGCAGATGAGCTTAGCTTGAACCACTACTGGCATTTCTTTCTGAAGAAAACGCCAACGCTGAATGTTATTCAGTTTGGTGAAAGGTCCTGGTGACAGAGATGAAATTGGCCATGTACGTCAAGGAAGAGCCTAGAATCCCTTTTTAGCAAACAGAACCTCATGTCCGAAACGGCAGTGCATGCCATGGTCATGTGTTAAGTTTCAACTACCCAATGTAGCCACGTATACAGAGCCTCAAACATATACAGGTTGATTACTGCAGGCAATCGGAAATGTGTACCTCATTAGTGAGCACATTAATGATGAGAGATGATGATGTCTTCAAGAGCCGGTTGTAATGAGCTAGGTCTCTAGCTCATCATAGATGCGCCTAGATTGATGAGAGTTGTCCCTCATATGTTGCTCTTTATATCAGAGATGCGTCGAGACATCAGAGACATGTTTTGCTCAGGCCAATATCCAATTGCACATTGACGTAGTGTAAATACTTATGCACCGTGATCAAGGTTGGTCAGTTATCAAAAGGAATGCCTTGCGATAATCTTAGACTTGGATCATCGTCGTCGTCGTCGTCATGCATTCTTCTCTTCATGAAGCAGAATTCCTCATCAGAATTGACAGCTCGATCGAGCTCGGTTCATCTCACTGAGCAAAGAGTCCATACACCTATTTAGCAAAAAAACTCTTCAATTCTGTTTTGCAAGAGAGAAGAACATCGAGATTGCAAAAATATATTTTTTTGGTGAGGGAATGGAATGCAGCCAAGAATGATAGTATGCCGTATCAGTGTTCCGAAACAGTAATGCAGGACGCAATGATTGGTCAGAGAATGCGCAATCATGCATGCGTGCGTGCACGATGGATTGCCTTGTCTCAAACATGCATTGTGGCAGCTGAAAAGCTTGTGCGATACTACTGAATCGGAAGTTCGAAACGATCAAACTCTCAGTGAATGGGACGCGCGCGCGCGCATGGCGCTGAGACAAGGCACACGATACAACGACGTACGCCAAACGCATGCAGAATATCTTTTTGCAGTCGTCTGCTACTTGCCCTGAACGCGCGCATACGCCATCTCGCGCTCACCTGTCGACGTTCAGCTTGGCTGGACAGTTGTGTAGGACAAGTCATGCTCATGCATGCATGCATGATTGCATGCGCCGCGCGCAGAAGACTCGCTCTTATTGTTCATCTAGTCAGATCAGGCTATCGGGCCATCTCCGGCGGCGGTTGTTTTAAATAGACAGAATAAAATTTGAAATTTGAGTAATGAGATGCATGGCCTCAAGGCAGGCTTACTGCGTACATATATATGGTGGATTGGTGCGGTTCGGTGTATTGTCTCTAGCTCGCCTCTCAGCTCAAGTCTCACAATTCTTGTAAAGCAATGGCACTAACGAGCTATAGTATGATGAGTGCATCCTGCATGCAGTGCAGTGCGATTAGGTGAGCCATGAGCTAGCTGGTAAAGTTGAGCTGCTCGGCAGCTTCGCCAGGACACTGTGACAATCCATATGCATGTACCACCGTACCATGCATATATGCATGTACCACCGTACCATGCATATATGCATGTTTGACCAAATGTACAAAGTCACAATACTACCACCGTACCATGCATATATGCATGTTTGAGCACATGTATATTAAGTATAGGAAATGAGCCTAGGCTCAACTAATTAGGTGGGAGGACCGGAGGAGTGCCCATTCACCTAATCATATCCAAATTCGAGTCGTCTTTTAGCTTGATTTTTTTGCCTATTTTTTCTTATTGAAAAAACGCCTAATTTCTTCTAAGTTAGTTCTCATATACTCCCTCCGTCCTAATTCATAGGCCGTTTGATTTTTTTGGCACCAAGTTTTACCGGCTCCTCTTATTCAAAATATTTGCGAAAATGTAAACATTCAATTCATAGTTAAAGTATATTATATGCTAAACTAAATCATGATGAAAATAAATAGTAATTGTGAAATTTTTTGAATAACATGAGTCAGGTCAAATTTTATGTAAAAAAATCAAACGACCTAGAAATAGGGACGAATAGCAGTACATTAATTTTTTTCTTATTGCATTTTCAGGCTTTGCCACGGAGACTCTTCGCTCTAGTCTTATCATGGTAGTGGGAGACAGGTGTGAGTTGCAGTTGCGTGCCTCCCAGGGCAACCTGGACTTTCGCATGCATGCCGATGCCGTCCCAAGCTTGGCTTCTCCACTTCTTCTCTGCTAGCTATTTGCTGGAAAGGCCTCTTCGATCTGCCGGAGACACATTTTGTCACATTTCAGCATCTTTCGGCACTACGTTTTTAGCAACAAAGATGAAACTTCCCTGTCCGGCCTCTTATTGGACGAGAGGTCACCGCTAAACCCTAGGACTCCGCAACTAAAATAGATGCGGATAATATCAGCTCGCAGCGCTCTTAGCTGTGATTGTGACGATGCAAATTAGCATTGAACAATATATATGTTCCAAATATACATGTATTAGTCCATCAACCCGTGCGTTTTTAGGATTTATATATAAAAGTAATAGTAGCAGTTGTTGATATTTTTTATTTTTTGTTTATAACAACATATTTTTGTTGTTTAGAGAGTTTATATATTATTTTATTTTATTTGTAATAGAGGTGATTATTATAATTCAACTTTCATGATGGCATGGTTGGTTTAATTCATCTTTTATATATAATGGCAAGGTGAATACTTTATATCCAAATTTAGGGAGTTATTTAATTCATATTTCATAATGGCATGGACACATTGTGGGTAATTTAGTAAATCTATGTGTTATTTTAATTCATCATTTATAATGGTATGCTGGGTAATTTATTTGTAAATAATTCATATTTTACAATGGCATGGTGGACAATTTGCATTAAAATCTAGGAGTTACTTTAATGGTATTTCATAATGGCATGGTGGTTAATTTTTTAGAAAATATAATAAATCCAATGGCTAGTATTATTGATACTACTCGATGAAAGGCAAGATATTTCTGATTATTTTGAGAATTTTTAAGGATTTATCTTAGCCATTTTTGAACACGAGCTATAGCTAAGAGCCATTTTCTCTCCCATCATTAAAACGAACTAAAGCCGGTGAAGCCATTTTTTATGATTTTATAGAGAGATGTGCTTTAGTATAGTAGGAGCCACAGCCTACCACGAGCCTTGCCGGACACAAATGGAGACTAAAGGCTGTCTCCATGGTGCCTCAAAATGAGGATTTTTAGCACTGTTTTGTACTAGTAAATGACACGATGTACAGAGTGTAGTTTGAAATAAGAAAGGAGGATGATGATCCCCTTTGGAGATAGCCTAAGCATATACTTCTCTCAGTTCCAAATTGTAAGGTGTTTTAGGCCTGTATTAGATTCATTCGTTACTCCATTTATATGTGTTTAACACGTGTCTAGATTCATTATCATTCATATGAAGTGCACGGTTAGAGTTTTAGGAGGTATATGTATTAAAAATTGATAGATAATTTTAATAGAAAGTAGCAATTGATTATATATATATGTGTGTGTGTGTTTGTTATTTAAATTTTTATAGCAACATGTGTTCATAGTTTAGAGTTCAGTGTTATTTCATTTTATCTTTAGTAATATTTAGGGATGAAAGCGGGACGGATATTATCGGCCGGATAATCCGTCCCGAGAGGTTCAGAGACTAAATGGGACGTCTGATATCTGAATCCGAACAATTAATATCCGATCCGTATCTGTATCCGAAGACTAAAAATTAGATATTAGTATGCATACGAGGCATATATCAATATCCGGCGTATTTTGGCACTACCCGTTTCCGAACCGAATCCGAAAAACAAATAATTATATCCGTCTGTATCTGTGTATATCTGTCCGTATCCGATCCGGTTTCATGCCTAGTAATATTAGATGTGATTATTTAAATTCATCTTTCATAATGACATGTTCGGTAATCTATATGCGAATTTAGGTGTTATTTTAATTAATATTTTATAGAGACATGATGGGTAATTTATATGCAATTTTAGGGGGTTATTTAATTCATATTTCATAATGGCGTGGTGGGCAATTTATGTGCAAATTTAAGAGATCATTTTAATTCCTTTATAATGACATGCTGGGTAATTTATATAAAAATTTGGGAGTTATTTTAATTCATCTTTCATAATGGTATGGTGGGTAATTTTTTAGAAAAAATATAGTATACCTAATAGATATTATTATTAGAACTGCCTGATGGACTGCGAGATGTTTCTGAATTTTATGTGAATTTCTAAGATTTATCTTTTTTTCTAGTGCGTCTGTTGAGAATTAACATTGAGGCTCCAAAGAGTGTAAATTATCAATAGATAAAAGGAGGTTAGAACCTAATTTGGGATTTTTAATGACAATATCATTGTCTTAATACATGAGGTACCCGTGAATATATGACCTAATACATGAAGTACCCGTGAATATATGACACTCACATTTTTATATTGATATTTGATTATATTGATATATAGTAGGAGTCATAGCCAGGACTGCCAAACGCAGTCTAAGCATACTGAGTTACTGCCTCTGTTTTTCATGAATGATACCATTGTTTTTTTATTGAGATTTGAATGTTTATTATCTTATTAAAACCTATTTATGTTTTTATTACGGTACTTTAAATGTGACTTATATTTTTATATACAACATATCAGAATAAGACAACTAGTCAACCTTCATATAAAATCGCATTGTATTATTCGTTAAAAAATATAATACTATATATTAGCTGTGTTGGTTCCAACCAAAGTATCCGTGTTGATCTCCAAAGAACCGACAATGACGAGCCTACGCGCTGATCCATGTATATTATTATTCTTTGTTTTGGTAGTGTACATGTGGAACAAGTTGGGGAGTCCTTTTCTCTCTTGTTATTTCCTCCACTACTTTGCTGGCACTAGATTATCCTTCTGCGGTTCTGCCAATTGCTTCGTCAGGAAAGAATTCTTGGCATGCGTGGATTTCTACGGACTTGACATTAATATTATTACAGTACGAAATAATGTGTTATAGTGTACTATTGTACGCTAATAACGTTTTTGAAGCCCAACGTGCATGCGCGTCGCTTTCTACTTGACCTAGAGCCATTAATTCTCGGTTGCATGGAGTAATCTGATGGAAACATCATGCACTGCTCGAGAACCTACGATTGATGGCAGCCGGCTCTAATATTTCATTTTTATTAAAAGATGTGCCATCTTAATATTACTAATAGAAAACTTATTTTATAGTCTCCACGTTAATTCTCACTAAACACACTAAGAAAAAAAATCACAGAAATTCTCAAAAAAATCAGAAATATCCGATCATACATCATATAACTCTAATAATAGTAGCTATTAGATCTATTATATTTTTAAAAAATTATCCATCATGCCATTACGAAAGATTAAATAAAATAACTGCTTAAATTTATATAAAAATTACCCATCATGCCATTATGAAAGATAAAAATAAAATAATTCACTAAATTTGCATAAAAATTACCCAACATGCCATTATAAAATATAAATTAAATAACCCCATAAATTTGCATATAAATTACTCACCATGGCATTATAAAAGATGAATTAAAATCAGTCCAAATCTGCATATAAATTACCCAATATGCTATCATGAAAGTTAAGTTAAAATAATTTCCAAATTTGCACGTAAATCACCCGCAATGCCGTTATAAAAGAAGAATTAAAATAATCACCTCTAATATTGCTTAGAATTAAATATATATATTCTAATAAAACTCTAACCCTTTTGAGAGCACGGGTTGATGGACTAATATCAGCAAAAAATGATGATATGGTGGTCTATTATGAGGAGAGAGATAAAATGAGTTTCTTAGGGATACAACGGAGGCACATTGTTTTTAAGACTACAAAACTCATGGATACTTCAATTGACAGCATAAGAATTTCATTTCATCTAATTATATCTAATCACATACAGTACATCGCAATTAAATATTATGGCATATGAAATCATGAAATCCAACTATGCAATGAAAGACTAGATTTCATTTCTAAATGACATGTCACTTTGGATACTACAAATTGAAACTTATCATCTAGAATGGTGTAATAAACCTTCGTTATGCCAAACGGTTTACTTTCCGTCTCGCCGAAAATACGCAGCTACAGACACTAACTTGATCAGGAAGTCTCCGATACATATTACTAGTTCTGTCAATGTCTAACGCACGTTCCTGGTATGGGTTGTAGGCTAACTTGGGTACCTCGTGGGTGCACATGTTTGTAGTGTGTTTTTTACTATAGCTTGTACTTCGTACTGAGGATTACAAAAATACCTCTTCCTGCACGGGCTAATATTATTAGTGAGCACAAATGTTAGAACTTTTATATAAACTTAATATTCGTAACTAACCAATGTTGATATTTTTCACTCTCTCATTTATTTTTTCATACTCGAACAGAATACTCATATAAATATTTTTTATCTTTATCTATCTATGATGTATTGCAGTTGATATTATATTAGTACTACCTTTGGTCATTAATATATAACGTTTTTAGTGTAACACCAAAAATCATATATTAATGGCAGTAGGAAGTACAATATTAGTGACAAAAGAGATTAATTTTAAAAAATATATAAACATATTTCGTATTATTAGTCTTCTATAATTGTATATGTTGGTAATTTAGATTTAGATTTGAGGGCTAACTTGGGTACCTTGTGGGTGCACATGTTTTGTAGAAAAATGGAAATTTGTCGTCGTCAAACGTGGGCTTTGCCCGAATGCCATTCAGCACTTGGGTTTCGCTAAAATGCCATTATGAAACCACACACGCTAAAATACCATTTGCTCACTTTACCACCATTTTCTGCCAAAATTGCCCTCGTTGCGCTCCCTCCGCCGCCACCGCTGCACAGGGGAGGCCTAGCCGCGACGTGCCACCACTTCGGAAGCCACCTGCACGTAGCCTCCTCCCCTCCGACGGCAACTACCTAGAGCGGCTCCACCGCCGCGCGCGCCGCCGATAGGCCGCCTGCATCGCCGGCCGCCTCCACCCAAGGGCGGCCACGCCATGCCTCTGCCCACGCAGGGCCGCGCCGGCGGCATCCGCCACGCCTCCGCCTGCATTGTCAGCCGCCTCCACCAACACGGGGACGCGCCGTCCGTCTCGGCCTATGCGGGGCCTGTCAGCGCCACTGTGGACCCATACCCCCGAGGCGTGCCCTAAGCGCCTCCTCACTTCTGACGGAGCGTGCACGCAGGAGGAGCCCGCCACGTGCCCCGCATACTGGCACACGGACGTGACCGTGCCTTGCTCGCGCACGTTGTGGGCACCCGTTCACGTCTTTTCCGCAGGGCAACAGCACAGTGCAGGGCCACGTTGGATAAGACAGATCTCACAAGTTGGTGCCAAGGCCATACCGAAGAAGACCAGTTATTGGAACCACCACTGTAATGGTACGGAACTATCAAACATTGTACTAGGATCCTCTGTTAGCTATAAAAGTGAGAGGTAGTGCTCCAGAGGAAGGGATCGAACCCTAGAACACTCATACGCCACACAGCCATCCTCTCTGGGCTCGGAAAGGCTTGACTTGTAATACTTGTTCCGCCACAGAGAAAAAAACTCTCTCAGAGGACGTAGGGTATTACACCACCTAGGTGGCCCGAATCTCTCTAAATTCCTCTTGCTTGGCAGGCTACATCGCGCACGGCAGTAGCATCCAAGTTTCTACGCAATTCCATCTCTGCGTGGTACCAGTACGGTATCCCGACGTCGGCAACGTCGACAGGGCCGCGCCACCGGCCTCCGCCATGCCTCCACCCGCGGGGCCCCGCTGCCGGCCTCTGCCTTGGACGCGGCCCGTGGCGCTGCTGCACCCAAGCGTCGGCATCTAGGCGCGGGTGCCGGGCGGGGAGGGTGAGCATCAGCGTCCAGGCGCGGTGCGCGGGCGGGAGCGTGGAGGCCGGTCACCGGTCGGCGTAGTTGCGGTGGCCGGGTTTGCAGAGTGGCGTCGTCGCCGTGCGTGGAGTGAGCCGGCGGGAGGAGAAAGTCAAGGACAAGAGAGTCATTTTGGTGTCCAATTTGGCATTTTAGCTTGTGGGTATGATTTCATAATGGCATTATAGCAAAACTAAAGTGCGGGATGTTGATCGGGCGAAGCCCATATTTGATGATGGCAAAAATTCGTATTTCTCGTTTGTGATGTGTTTTTATATCTTGTACTTGAAGTATTGAGAATTAAAAACACCTCCTCCTGCACGGGCTAATAATATTAGCGAGCACAAACGTTGGAACTTTTATATAAACTTAATATTCATAACTAACCAACGTTGATATTCTTTGCTATCTCTCTTTTTTTTTCATACTCTAACAGAATATTCATATAAATATAGTTTTTTATCTTTATCTATCTATGATGTATTGCAGTTGATATGGTGATTGCTTTGAGCTAGTTATTCTAATATATTGGTACTACCTCCTATATTACGTTTTTACATCATGTATTAATGGAAGTAGGAAGTACATTATTAGATGAAAAAGAGATTAATTTTAAAAAAATATAAACATATTTCGTATTATTATTTTTCTGTAATTGTATATGTTGGTAATTTATATTTAGATTTGAGCAGGTAATTTCCTTACTCTTAATAATAACAAATGCCCATAATTTATATGCACGTTTAAATAGTTATTTATATTATATGTCAAATGTGGTTATTTAGATTCAAATTTAGGGAATAAAATTGAATTATCATTCGTAATACTACTTTACTTAGCTTTTTACTATATGTTGTATATCATTAGTGGCAAAGTTTGATAATTTATAAATATAAAATATGACATTTCATATTTATTAAGTTTTCTGTAATACTAGACTTAGGTTATTTAGATGTAGATTTGAGGGGATATTTTCTTCATTTTTAAACAATGCCTATGATGGGTAATTTCCAAACCTAAGTTTTTACATAGATTAGCCATTATGATGGCGAATATAGGTAGTTTGGATTTAATGTTGGTCATTACTTTAAATCATCTTTGATAATGGCATATTGAGTAATTTATATAAATCATATTTATAGTGGCACGCGAGGTAGTCTATACTCAAATTTATGGTTATCATCTTTTATAATGGTATTATTATTATTGTCAGGATAGATAACCGATACTAGAATGATGGAGAAAACCTACTGAGACACTGTATATGCGATTCTAATCCTACTAGGGCTCTTTCTTTGTATCAAACTAAAAAACTTGGTACGTGACATGGTTTGGAGGGGCACCTAAGTTGCACATCGACACATTGAGAACCATCGTCTACAAGTCAACCGGATCAGGATCTGGAGAGACTTCCAATGCACCCGAGCACAAGAAAATACATGTTACCCTTATCTTGTGTTAAATTATCATTATTATTAGATGCTACTAGATGGTTGACCAAATGTTTCACATTTTTTTGAGATTGTCTAAAAAAGTCTTTTCTGAATAGTCATCGTCACACTCACTAAGGAACTAAGTAGTACACTCACCAAGGAACCAACACTTAGGTGAATTGATTTGTTTGGTAGCCTTAAATTTTCACAAATTGAGTAGAGGCTCAATTCACCACTTCCTCTTAAACAACTTGATTTTTCCAGATGGGCTGAAGAGAAGAAGAATCCACTGGATAGTCCGACATTGCGCAAGCTGAACTCATTGCAAATTTAGGGACCAGTAGGCAAGATGATCCGACAATTGGAGAAAAACACATGTAGGAGGATTACCTAAACAATCACGCAAAGGATGCGCAAGACTGAAGGAACGATGGCCGATGAGTTGTTTTTGGAAGTAATGTAGGAGTCCTCCAAACCCACCAGTGGGTCGCATATATTGAGTGATTGGTTAGGGAGTTTTAGAGAAGTCATTAATAGTACTAGAAGGGGCCACTGCTATTTGGTCACTTTAGTTAAGCAAGAGTTAATATGTTTTTGAAAAGGAAAAAATGTTGTGCACCTGAATTGTACATTGGCTTCAAGTGGACAAAACTATAGAAGACTGAGTCAAGAGATATTGTATCGCTTGTTTCCTCTAAACCCTTTTCTCCTTAATTGATAGGCAGAGCTCCTGCCATTTTTGTTCAAAAAAAAAGAGATATTGTTGTCGCATTATTTAAACATTTGATGCTGGTGTTCAGAGTCTTTTCTCCCGAGACAAATTGGTGATAATATAGCCTAAGACTTTGTTCAGTATGAGGGGAAATGAAGACGGTTACATTTGTCCCTATTCAGACTAGGGAGGGATTTAATCCCCTCAATCTACTTCAATCCCTCTCCAACCGAACAAAGCCTCATTATTAGTTGTCATCAGACTGTGTTTGTCTTTAGTCTTTACTCAAGTTTTTAGGTTGTGCATACTAACTGAACAAATAGGGGCAGAGTTGTATGTGCATATTTTCACTGTGCACCCACAACTCACGTTTATACACCCACAAGACATTTGTTCCTCCTCAAGTTTGCTCTATTTCTGCACCTTTGAACAGAGACCGGGGGAGTTCTCAGTATACAAATCAATGTAAAGCGGAATAACATCCTTCTTTCTCGTTCTCGAGAAAAAAGAACGTTGTTGAGTGTGCTCTGCATACTCGTAGTGGTTGATGTCGTGTCTATCATTGAATGCTGGGTCTGGTGACCTTTGATGAACTGCGTTTTGTGGCTTACTGGCTTGCATGTCCTGTTTACGCAAATAGGGCTTGCGCTGTGATATGTAATTGTGATTCTCTAAACGCTTCTTGGTCCTAGACTCGTTGCAAGGCAGACATGCCGAGGTGAGCCATTAAACACAAAAAAATATGTTAGACTGGCATATAATTAGTCATGCACATTCCATTTCAGACAAAAGGCTACAGATGTAGTGTCTAAGTCGCATGAAAAGGAATGCGAGGCCTACTAGGCTTAAACAGTTAAACCGTCAGCATTTTATTATCAGCAAATTAGCAAGAAGCCATATCAACTGTGTGATGCATAGGTACATATACCAAACCATTGTTTTTTCAATTATTCGCTGAACCACTTCAAGGTCGATTAAAAATTCAGGATTAGCATGCACAGATGACCACTTGATTGAAGTTGACCCCGAGAAATAGAATGTTAATTTAGGTTGATCAGGGTGACCAAGAGCCTGCTTGCTTGGCATGGTTTCTCAATCAGAACCAGCCCTCTCAAGGTTTGAATTCAGGTTATTAGCTTAACAAGTGCAGTAAGGTCATTGCGAAGATTCTTCCTTTCCCAGGAAAAAAAAGCATTCCGTGTTGTGAAAATTCACACGTCGATGAGGATGGCGAATTGGCGATGACTCACAAGCCATGCAAATACACGACACGGAAATGCCGCATTCATTGATTCATACAAGTATAGTATTTGTCTACGGCGATTTGGTAGCCTCATCTCGCAAAGCTCTGATGCATTAGTAGCGTTAGGTGGGCAGGCAAGTGAAGCTCAGCTTCACTAACACTAAACAACTCAGAGCCTGACACGGATTGATCAGCCTTCGCCTTATCAAAAAGCAGGGGAAACGATCGAGACCACATGATGAGCTACGGCATTAATACATGCTGTTAGGGCTGTACTGCAAGTTTAACAACTCGAATTTTCAAGTTCTTGTGCCTACAAATTCAAGCCAACGACTGCACATATCCGTGACCTTTTTTTCTTATGCCATTTGGTTACGCTGTCTGAATTCCGAGTCTGAAGAAATGTATTGGATCCTAACACCATTTGATCTCTTCAGAACTCAGAAGTGATCTTTGCAGCTGCTGCCTACCGGTGCAACTAGGACTTCAAATCTTTTGCTGCCATCTCACAAACTTAGCTTCCAATTGTTTAAAGTTTGATGGAAAGCTTTGGTCCACCTGCTAGGTCATTTGAGAAACGCGGGCACACTGAGCATCTTCAGAGCTTGGCTATATATGAAATATGAACAGAAAGATGGCATTTCCTTGTCTGTTTGGACAAGGGGTCACTTGTAACCCTAGTGACCTCGCAACTAAATGAAAGAAGAGCACTCTTAAAGTAAAAACAGAAGTAAAGAAAATTAGGAGATCTTAGTGTTTGACCAGGCCATCGAGTCGGTGCATAGCTTACCTTCGCTCTTTGACGAATATTTGCTATGTTTTAGTCCTTCAATAAAGTACATATATCAGTTGTTATTTGTTCAATTATTAGGCATTAGAATTTGTGCTCATAGTTTGGTGATAAAAGTGCATGGAACATGCATATATAGTAGCTGCAACTTTAGCACCACCAGGATTTTTTTCGTCTCTGACATTTAATTTTCTAGTTTCAAAGTGTTCATCCATGAATTATGTATATTAGATTTAATCGGTCAATTCTTTATCCCCCCACAGATAACCACACCACTAACTACATATCACATATGAAATGTTGCGCCTTTTTCATTCAGGTGGAAATCTTTCTTTAGGAACACATGACAACTTCCGATAGCATTTTAACAGGAAGAAATTTACAGAACAGTAATTCATTAGTGTCCTAGGGTTCAGGCGTCCCCTTTTAGCCAACATGTAGTTAGCCCAACATGTTGCAACATTTCAAAAAATCATGTACGTAGTACACATAAAGGTAACTGAACTAAACCTGCAAAATTTTAATCTCAAATTCATCTTTGATGTTGAGATTAAAAAGAAAATATTACTCTCAGCACACGATGAACAGCGGCAGATTGATTGCTTTTTGTGTTTTGTTTCTTGACATCTAGGACAAATTTGAAACTGATTGTTGCAGATATAATTAATTTTATATGTACCACATGCAAGATTTTCTAGAGAATTTTTTTGAAACATCACATGATAAAGTGACTAATTGGGACGCCCACACCCTAGATATAAAATCCGTACTATTTACAAAATGGGCCTTTAATGTAAATTCAAGGAACAATATCAATTTCCGGCCCTGCAATACAGTTTTGCCCGGGGAGAAGCAGCAGAGCAACCATACCTGCTACTCGTCAGTATACCTAATGTGTACCACTATCCCTGTTCAAAGAAAAGCAGGATAAAGTTAGCCATGCAATCAAAGCGTCCTACCTAATGTGTACACCTATCCCAGCTCAAAAATAACAGATAGTACCTTTACATCTTCTTTTGTGGTACATTTCGATCAACAAAGTACCGACGCCGACAGGTTTGTTGCACTGTTGAAAAACATTGAAAATAAATGGAGAGGCTACGGTGACAGAGATCAGAGAGATGAAATTGGCCACATATTTCATCCAGAACAACATAAATGAGCTACTGTGAGTCAGGTTTAAGCTATACTGTTTAGCCCAAAAGCGTTTGAAGTTAATTAACCTATGAAAGTTATGAAACTGGGCACCAGTGACAGAGAAGTGAGGGATGAA
Source organism: Paspalum vaginatum (assembly GCA_030272315.1). NCBI lineage: Eukaryota > Viridiplantae > Streptophyta > Magnoliopsida > Poales > Poaceae > Paspalum > Paspalum vaginatum. Next base: position 38,423,940 of record CM059018.1, read on the forward strand.
ACTAGCCAAGCATGCAGTGAGGACAAGCCTTGTTCTGTTGGACTATACTCATCATCTATGCTTTAGCTGGTTGATAAAATTAAGCAATCTTTCTGGAAACTGCCAAAAAGTAGAGTGGTCATATGATGAAGATAACTTGGATAAAACTGGCCACAAAACTGGGGCGATGAAAATTTGAAGTTCAAGGAAACAAATGTGTGCTGCAGTGAATTTCAAACTGTCAGCATTTTTCTAGGATTAAACTATCAAAGAGCTGACCGGTGGAAGTTGGCGGTTTTCGTTAGGTCAATGGAACCAACCTAATTCCTAAAAGCCGATCAGTGACAAAGAAAACCGGGATGAAATTAGCCATATAATCTGGAACTGCAAACGTACCATGTTGTCTATGTTTAAACCACCAGCAGTTTTTAGTGGCTGAAATAACAAGTTACCGGCTGTTGCGAAAGGTTTGCAGTTAGCTCATGATCTCTCAGCCAGGTATTACCACCGGAAAAGGCGATACTGAAAAAGAAAAGCAGAATGAAGGTAGCCACATATGATCTTTGAATCGTCTAGATGTTTTGCCAGGTCTGAGAGAAGAAATGAACACCTCAATGTAGATAGCTATTTTTCAAAGTTTTCAATGCAATAGCCAGTTGTGAGCTACTTATAGCATGGTACGGCGAGGTTAACATGTCATGGCCTGTGGGGAAAAAAACAACTGTTGTGACAAGAGAGGCTGCAAGAACATTGTCCATGTACGGATGTGCCCCCTAAAAAACGAACATATGCGTTTCTGAATCAAGCACAACAGCAAAATGAAATTAACCAGTGTAAGCGTTTATTATTGAACCTGATCAATCGGAAAAATGTACCAGGCATGAATACGAGTATGAACCTACATTAAACTGGTTGCTTTTCTGACGACGGAAATACCCAGTTATATCCCTTAGAGAGTTTGACGATTTGCCGAAAGGGTAATTGCAAACAGTGGCAGGAACAAATGAGCCATGGAAATTCAGGAACCAGGAAGAAATGAGCTGCGGAAACACAGGAACCAGGAAAAAAACTGGAAGCACCAGCAATTTCCACTCACTAAGCTATCAAAACCATCACATGCATATTTCCAATAAGATGAAGTGGAAGCTTTCAAGCAGCTACCTTGAAGCCCATGTGCTACCAAACAAGCCCTGGACGCAACACCTTAACCTGCAACTCCTTATAATAGACCCACGACCGCACATACCAAACCTCACAGCTCATTTCAAAACCCTCTGCATTCACAGTTTGCCTCCAAAAACACTAGCAGATAGCACGATGCTCACCACAGCACACAGCCGGCAGCACCACCATGCCTTCGAGAAGAGCCCTAGCAACCACATGAAGAGCATCGACCGGAAGCTGCAGCAGGCGGCCATGAACCACGCCAGCAAGTACATGCAGAGGATCTACCCGCTGGGCATCAAGAGGAGCAGCTCCAACCTCACATTGTCGTCGCTCTCGCTGTCGCAGAACTCCAACGACTCCTCGATCAGCAGCTCCAACTCCAGCTGGGAGCCCAAGGTGCCGCTGCTCTATGGCGGCACCTTCAGCCCCTGGGGCGATGTGCTGGTGTCTCTGGAGATGAGGAAAGAGGACGACAAGGTTAGTGACCATGATGTCGAAGGGGGTGAGGACTTGGATTGTAGCGAACCAGGAAGCATACATAGGTGCAGCTGGATCACCAAGAACAGTGGTAAGAAATGCTTACCTGCTATGCTTACAGTACTCAATACAGTACCTTTTTTTTTTTTTTGCTAGCCTCTTCATGTATTTGTTTCACATGCATCAGCATGATGTTTCAGGCTTTCAGCTGGATGGACAGTTCCCAATCCAAAACTAGCCTTTCGTCCTGTTAAACAGAAGTGGGCTTTAACCATGCACTTTCACTTTTGCGAACGTCAGTCTCTTTAGTTTGTACTTTGTACAGGACAAACACATATGTGGATTCAGATAACTGAATGAATGACGCAAAGAAACAGTAGCTAAAAAGTAAAGTTTAACCAACTAATAACTACAAAAAGATTGCTGGTCATTGGTCAGCAATTGATCTGAACAAAAAAAGGAAGTTTGGATAGACAATGGGACAGCCTTGTTATTCAAGAAGTGTCGAAGTAGACATCGCTGACTAGTGCTAGCAGCTAATCTCGTCTGATTTGACTAAATTTGAGTGGCCACGCTAGCTCTGGTGGGGCATGGAGAATAATTCTCAGTTGACAAAGTCATCAGAAAGGGACTTCCCTCCAGTTCGGTGTAGTTTGTTGAGCAAAATAGACTAACAAGGCGTCATAAAAAATGATGCATTCAAAAAAAAGGATACAAAAATACCTGACAGTGAAATTATAATGTGTTGTGCAGACGAGGCATACGTTCAGTTCCACGACGACTGCTGGGGCGTCCCTGTGTATAGCGACAAGTATTTACCACACCACATTTTTCTCCTTGGATTATTTACTTGTTACTCACAGTCACCATTACCGCGCTTCCAAACCTCAACGCTTCATCATGGCCATGTCTCTGTGGTGATTCGCAGCCGCCTCTTCGAGCTTCTGGCGTTGTCAGGGATGCTCATAGACCACAACTGGACGGAGATACTCAAGAGGAGAGACATGTACAGGTGATTCTCTGAACATTTCTGCGCTCGCTACTGATCTCTAATTCTCTATGCAGAATTGCGGATTGTCTCTTTAATCAGGCCGATCGATTTCATCTGTGATCAACGTAATGTCCATGACCGATCTCGATCCAGGGAGGCGTTCGCCGACTTCGACCCCAGCGCGGTGGCGAGGATGGACGAGGACGACGTCGCCGAGATAAGCGGCAACAAGGAGCTCAAGCTGGCGGAGTGCAGGGTCCGGTGCATCGTCGAGAACGCCAAGTGCATTCAGAAGGCGAGCCCATGGACACTCCCATGAACTGTTCGAGTTCAACTCACATCCATTGTTAACCTCGCTCGCTCATAAAAAGATCACCTCGATTAATTAAGTTCACAGATGATGAATCACTGAGAAGAAATTAACATCACCAAATCTTTAGTTTCTCACTGAACTTTCTAGAAATAAAAAAATTTACTGGCTTCTAAAATGGAAGCAAATTAAAGACAGCAGAATCATGAATTATCCACGTTTTAGGATGGGAATAAATCTGGGTGATGGAATTGGTGCGTGCTGCATGACGAGAGACAAAATGCGTGGTGCAGGTGGCCAAGGAATTCGGATCGTTCAGCGGGTACATGTGGGGGCACGTGAACCACCGGCCGGTGGTGGGCAAGTACAGGCACCACAAGTACATCCCGTTCCGGACGCCCAAGTCGGAGGCGGTGAGCAAGGACCTCGTCCGCCGGGGCTTCCGCCTCGTCGGCCCCGTCATCGTCTACTCCTTCATGCAGGCCGCCGGCATGGCCATCGACCACCTCGTCGACTGCTTCCGCTTCCCGGAGTGCGTCCGCCTGGCCGAGCGCTCCTGGGGCATCACCAACGTCGCCGCGTAGCCGGCTGGCCGGGGGGCAGCCCATCGATATCGACGGCTTGCTTGCTTGCTCCATCGGCGCTCTATTTTTTTTTTTTTTACACTTTTTTGGGTGTTGTTTTTGTCTTTTTGTTTGGATCCGGTAACGCTTGGGTTGTGTGTCAAAATGTAGAGTATGTTAAGTTATGATGTAATAATGTTAATTATTTTCTCTTCTCTTTGCAAATGAGAAGTAGTAGTGCCTGAAATGGTAGGACGGCAACTGGCTTGTGTAACAATATAAGTTTTAAGATTTAAATTTAGGCTCTTCAATACAACGATGCATTAACTATTACAGATTTCTGATGACAAAGCAATTACATTAAGAAATATTTCATGACACATAGAGGACCTCAAAATTGATGTAAGATCAGGTGGTACGAACCTCACGCCGTTTGACCATTAAAAACTTGATAAAACAATAGCCATGTGAATGTATCATGTAACAATGATGACAAACTGTAGGTAGTCAGTATAAACTAAGTAACAAAATAGGGAAAGACCTTTCAGAAAAAAAAAAGGAGAATAGAAAACCAGATAGACATCACGATGGATTGATACCACATTAACAAATTTGGTTCAACATAGACAAAGAGAATAAGGGTGCAAAAAGAGCAAAATACAAAAGCAGAGTGATAAAAAAAACTACTGTACATACAAAAACTGAGGGTATTCTGAAGACACTGCATGCAAAAAGATAGGCATTTTTGAACACAATTGAAGAAAATCGTTTTGCCTTTCAAAGAAATAAGATGGAATATGCTTTTGAAGCTATAGGAGGAAACACTATGGATCAAGGTTGCGAGATATCAGGGTACAAATGAAACAAATGTAGTTCTTCTCATGTGAGATCGTTTAGTGAAAAGAACACGAGCACCGATGTATTTCATTGATATTCAAAGAAAGTATATTGACATTATTATGCACACAATATAATCTAAATGATTTATCATGGTAACATGTCCACAATATTTACATTGGCAATAACCAATAACTGATAATGTCATCACACTCCCTGATAATAACACATATCATGCCCAATATCACCTAAAATACATATAGAAATAATTACAACCCACCCTAATTTAAATCTATGCACGGACGCCACAGTATTACGCTGTTAACACAGATCTGATATGGCCTTATTCTCATAGTAAATACCACCAGTTAAGTGCTAGGTGACTGATAGCTGCTACCATGGCATAGCACATCAGCTGATGCGTACCCTAGGTTTGGCCTATGTTGCCTTTGAAGTATACCTCTATTATTCTCAAAACTAGGCAAGAGGTACCTAGCCTCTGTGTCAGCCATAAGCCACGGGATGTAGTTTTCTTCAGTGTCTTGGAACATGCTTGGGAGAAGCTCTTGAAACTTTTCAAGGAATGCACTCCATTCATTAGCACTCATATCTGATAGTTTCACAAAACTTGAGCTAGGAGGCAGCATCTCGATAGAGCTCCAACCTGCAGATTGATACTCACTACGGTAACCACTATAGTATTCTATTTTAGCACTTACCCTGTTCTTTAAAACACCAGTTGCGAAACTTGTTATTTCCACTATTAAAGCAAAGCCCTTTTAGAGAAGCCGACAATTTTGAGGTGGAATGGAATACATTTAGAACCTAAAGTGGTGCAAGCATCAACATCATCCAGGCTAGCCTCTATTTTGTCTTCTTCCTCATTTTCCTCATTGCCCTCAGCCAACTTTGAAAGTGGGTTCCTGCAATTCCCCGCAATAGACCCATATTTGTTAAAAAAAGATGCTTCACATGTAGCTAAGTCATCTCCTGATTCAAGATCAAATTGGCCGAAGTCTGCGTCACCATCATCATCTTCATCTTCTTCTTCGTCAGCTTCTGGCAAAAGCAATTCTCTTTCCTTAACCCAGTTCCTTGCTTCCATACATAGAACCTCAAGCACACTTGGCTCCTCTTCTTTCCCCGTGAATTGCCTACTCATCATGTCCCCTATCTCTGACAAGCAGACTGCCATAAGCAGCAGCTTCTTTGAGAAATGTTGTTGACAGGATGAGCACCCTAAGACTCGCCTCATGAATCATGGGCAACTCCATGCGAAGCATTTCTGCATCCTTTATAGGGTCTAGATTTCTTATGTACTCAAGTTCTTCCTCTGAAAAAGGAATAGATGCCTGGGGCCAGTGAATCCACTCAAAATAAGGATCTTCTAGACTTTCTGGAAGGCACATGCCATGATCAATAGGAATGAGTTCTGTCTGCACTTCAAATCGGTCGGATCCATTATCAAGCTTCCTGACTAGAAGATTACCACTATGCCTATCCGTATTGAAGATTCTGATATCAAGTATTCCAATCCTATGAACAGAAGAGACTGGAAAGCTCGATGTTCCATGGTCACTAGCATCATAGTCATGTGGAATGAACAGCTGCAATGAAGCAATCTTGCTATGAGCCTGTGATCTGTTATTATTATTGGTCTTATTTTTGCAGTTAACATCTTCATTCACATGAAACACATTGTGGGTAACCTTCACTAACATAGTAAGAGGAACATTTGCAAAATTCTTGTGATCAAGGAGGTATGCGGCGACCTCTCGAAACCCTGTCTCACCAACTCGTACAGATCTTTTGAGGCCTGGCTGCCCAAGAGTCCTCCCGACAAAACCTTTAGGATTGTTTGGAGCAAAAGGCTCTTCATCAGTTGGTTTAACAATTGCAACATGTTGGCCCCAGACATCCCTAAAATAGTAGGCACCTCCCATCCCACCGGTAACAGCTATTGGGTCAACACCATTTGCAATTCCCTGGATGATGTCCTTAACCAAATCCTTCATTGCAGCAGATGGGCTTGAGCATCCTAGGATTTCAATAACTTTACTTCGATCACGTTGTTGACCTTGTTTTCCTTTTGGTGAGAGGCAAGGTGTGGAACAGCTTCTATGCATGTGATTTCTAGTGAGAAGCAATGGCTGAGTCATTTCGAACATAGCTGAGATCATTATTTAGAACTTGATCACCAAATGTCAGTGAGCTCTCCTCAGGTGGATACATTAAGGGCTACTTGCAACTTCTTTTTTACGGTGTGTGCATTTTCTCCCGGCTCTAATTCAATGCCCATGACAGACCCATTCTCAGTTTGAACAAAAACACGCTTCCAGCTATAGGATCTCCCCTCAAATTTGTTCTTTGAGGAGTACTCACTACTCAAGCTATGATCCAGAACTACAGCAAGCCATCTATCTTAGACAGGAATATTAGTTGTGTGAGGCATATATTGCAGTGAAGAAACTATTAGTGATATCTACCTCCTCTTTTGTACCCTCAAGAACATTGGTTCAGCTAGCAACAAGAGGGATAGCAAACCAAAATTTTGAACTTATGGCAGACAGGATAAATTTCCAATTAATGATGGATTAGCAAGCCCCAAGTACACATTGAACTGTTGTGACATCTAATACTGAGTGCTACCCATTACACAACTAACTGCCATAGGTCCTGCAAACAATGTGTAAATAGTAAAAGCTCAGTTAATTACATAGTTCAATGTTAGTTAACCAATTAGATGCCTACAAAAATGAGTAAGAAAAAGATAGGACCAAGCAATTTATGAAGTAAGATCTCAAACGAAGTTGGGCCACTAATTTTAGAAGGGATAAAATAATTAATAAAAAACAACATCTTTATCTATTCCTAACCGCACCCGCAAAGCGAATGGACTCCACTGCTTTCCTCACTTATAGATCATAATAAATTGTTGTCATAAATTGTAACCCTGACATCATCAGCTCCACCTCAAAATCAAATCAAATTGAATGAACTAACTAGAACAACCAACTACATTATGCCATATTATGCCAGTAGAATCAGATGATAAGTACGTAAAAATGTGGCAACTAAACTATATTACGGTATATCATCAATCCATCATATACAATATTTTTAGTCACATTAAAAACATCATGTTATAGAAATCACATAGGGCTGGTCATACTATGCCCAGTTTATGTCATATTAAAACAACATGTCACTTGCTCATCTAACAAAAAACTATATCCCAACATCTTTCTTGATATGGCTCCTTAATCTGTTTCTTTTGGTATACAAGTTCCTCACATACAATTTTACACAAAATTATCACATATTTCTTTGTGTGTCCGAAGAAAACGTCATGTATGCATGTTAAGACTCATATATCTAAATCCATCACATCACAACTAACTAAGAGATCCAATTGCAAGATATTTTGTTTGTATTTTCTATTTTCATATTAAAAATACATGAATATATATTTGTCCTATTACCTCATAGGAAGTCATGCGTGATAAAAAAAACCATCTAGACTAACGACTCATAGTCACTTCAGAATACCATAGCAATTGCCGAAATTAACAAGGTGCCCATATGCTCAATCAAGGTCACAACACATAGCAATAAAACTTAGCACATAAATGGTGGAGTTTTATAAGGTCACTATTGTTACAGCTCTACCAGTCAACCAATTTAGAAGAAAAATAACCAAGTGTCAATGGATGTGCTCGATCAAGCCCATATCACAGAATAGTTAACGGAAGATAGGTAAATTCTATTCTATTCATACAGATGGTTTAGCTACATAATTTAAAATTAAGTATTATTTTGTTTTCTTACTTCAAACACGAAGATATTATTGAATATATTCTGGTCCCATAAACTGAGGAGAGACAAAATAGGTACTTATAGGTATACCATTGGGTCTAAACTCTAAATCCATTTGTTCAACTCACACGCAAACGATAATAAGTAAGTTATAGGTATACTGAAATACAGCTTGTTGTCAAAGAGTTAAATGGCTTCAGCTTGCATCGGAATTTTTTTTACACAGATAACAATGCCCAGCAACAATCTTGTTCATTCCATCATAAACGTTGCGAAAAAAATTTAAGACCCAAAAAATTACAGCTTGCTCCGCACTTCTCACAAATACTCTCTCCATTACTTTTTATTTGATATTTTTATTTAAAATTAAACTATCTAACGATAAATATTCAAAAACAGATATAGCATAACCTAAGCAACGCGTCAAGGAGATATAACGTCACGGCTGCATTCGCACTATCCATCTAGCTAGTCTCAATGCGCCCATCCATCAATTCCAAACTTCCAAATTGAAGCAGCAGGAGCATTCAAGCCAAGATCGAGGATCGGAACTCACCGCTCAGGCGGGGCCGCGCAGGGGTGGTGGCGATGAGCTAGGGAGGAGCAACAACTTGTGCCGGCAGGGAAGGAGACACACACGAACGGAGGGTCGGCCGAGCTAGGCCTCACCGCCGACGGCTGAGAGATTGGCCGGCGGCGTAGTCCCCAGTTATAGGCTTAACTCGCCGGCCACCCCAGAACGGTGGTTATAGGGGGGCCGAGGTGACCATATCCGGCGTCCTCTTATAGCACTCGCTGACCTCTCTCGGAGCAGCTGCAGGTTTGCAGCTGGCGACGCGATCCTTTTAGCCATGGCTGAGAATAGGCTCCGTGCTCCGGGCATTTTTGGAGCTATCCTAGCTGGAAGATCTTTTCTTTAGCAAAACACTCGTCGTAGGCAATGTAATCTTATCCAGGGATGCAGCTATTTTTAGCGCATTATTGAGCAGCCGGCGGACAACAACCGTCCTCTCCTTAATTAACCTGGCTTTGGCTGCATTTTTTTTTACACCGAAAGGTCCACGAGCACGATACACTGACGAACCGGCCGAGCAACCATATACATGCGCCGCCCACGATCAACATCGCAATATACTGTATATATGCAAGTATGCAACCATGCGCCTTGTCAAGTTCCTGACATTACTACTTATTATCAGCAACTGCATCAAGCAGAAGGCCACCGTGATAACTTTCTTTGTGCTGCTTCCGTCTTTTGGATGCACAAGTAGTGTATCAACGATGAACCGTATAAACAAGCCTAACAAATGTTACCATATGCACAGTTAGATCGATCCCTTACATTAGGGCGCTGAAATTTAGCCAACAAAAAATAAAAATTAGGCCCTAAAACGGCCTGACTGAATTTATATTAATAGAACCAAATAAAATTATGAGCCAAGTTTTTTTTAATCAAAAACATCGGGGGCGAAGCCCCACCTGTCATATTAATTCAGCAGCATCCAAGGCAGATGCATCGAAAGAGTTGTAGTTTGATATGCTCGCACCATACATCTATCCCCATGCGTGCACCGATGGGGAAGCGACGACGCCAAGTATTTAGATCATCCGCTAATCTAGAGAGGGTTACGCGCACACCTGGAGGGATTCGCCTCCGAAAATATGCCTGTTTCTAGTGTCCCAAAGGCGCCATAGAAGAGCGACCAAGAAATCAGGCCATGTCTTGCAGCACCGGTTGGATGGGGGTGTCACTCCCCAGAGATCCTTAAGGCTCAGATAGCTCATCCACGTGGACTCCAATCTGTGACCACACAGAGCTGATGCACGGACACTCAACGAATGCATGCACCCAGTCTTCCCTAGGGCGCCCCACACCGGCTGCAAGAGGCATCAGGTTGGACGTTCTTGTGGTGCAGGTTCTCTCGAGTGCTTAGCCGATTTCTGAAGAATAACCACGCAAACACTTTAACTTTATTGGGAATATTCAGCTTCCAAATCTTCATTCCGTTGTCATCGGGGACGGCCTGTGGTGACAAAACTGCATACGCAGTCTCTAGAACTGAATGGGCGCCCCGTAGTCCTCATCCTTCTATCATCCGGTAAGTCAGAGAGCTCAACCTGGCTGAGAAGCTGCAACAACAAAGAGTGCTCTGCTGCCGCAGTGCTGGTTAGGTGAAGGGCGTAACCGCAAATCAAAGTTATGCTGGAAAACGTACTACACAGAAAGGTTAGGCGCGCAAGTATGAGAAAAAGGGGCAGGGAAGTTATCCGCCAAAGGAACTGGCTCAAGCCAGACATCAAACCAAAAGGAAGTGCATTCGCCATTGCCTAGAATTACATAGGTGCAAGTTCTATAGCGGTCAAGTTCCTCGTTAATGATATGCCAGAGAAAGGAAGGAGGGGAGGATGAAGTGAGATCACCCCTAGAGATAGCAGAACGCAGAACCCAGTCTTTCCATGGAGTTGAACAGTCGCTCAAGATTTTATGTACGAACTTCAAAAGGAGGCAATGGTTCTGAGTCTCCAGATCTTTCAGCCCTAAACCACCCTGATTCTTAGTTTTGCAAACATGTTCCCAAGCAACCAGACATTTTGAGCCATGGCACGCTTCCTCGCCTATCCAAAGGAAGGCTCGTCTACGCTTATCAATAGCTTTTATCATGGTCTTGGGGGCGAGAGAAGGGCAGACATGTAGTGAAGGGGGAGGGAGCTCAGCACACTTGTGGCTAGCACCAGTCTGCCTGCACGATTCAGCAGGGATCACCTTCCAACCGGCAAGGTATCTATCACAAGAAGCAATTAAAGGGGAGAAATCGGAGACCGACACTTTGTGGGGAGTTAGAGGGAGCCCCAAGTACGGTTGCGGGAAGAAGGAAACCGTAGTGTCAAGGAAAGAAGCAAAGCTGTGAGCATGCTCATCTTCCAAGGAAATGGGCAAGAAGGTAGTTTTGCTGTAGTTTATGGTCAGCCCAGTAGCTAGAGCGAAATCATCGAGAACATTTTTAACAGACTCCATGGCCGACTCCGACACCCGAAGAAAGATGAGAGTGCCGTCCACATATTGAAGGATGGGGCAAGGTTCATCGGGAATGAGGGGATGAGCAAGGTGGCACCGGACGCCACGGTGGCAAAGAAGCTGACGAAAAACATCTGCAACAATGATGAATAAGTAAGGTGAAATTGGGTCCCCTTGACGTAATCCACTTTGCAATTAATACCCCATTTAGAAGGACGGCGGACTTGCCAGTACCAAGGATGTCTAACATCCAGTTGCACCAAAGCTCTGAGAAGCCCCGGCGCCTTAGAATCAAGATTAAACTGTCCCAACACACCGAATCAAAAGCTTTGTGAAAATCAATTTTCAGCAAGACCGTCGGAGCCTTTCTAGCATAACAGCAGTGGACCAAATCCATCGCATAAGCGAAGTTCTCGGCGATGCACCTTTTCTTGACAAACCTGGTTTGGTCTCCTCCAACCAGGAGAGGGATGAATTTTTGTAGCCTAAAAGTGAGAGCCTTGGTGATGGCTTTAATAGGGCAGTTCTGCAAGCAAATTGGCCTAAAAGCATCAGGAGTGCGAGCCGTCTCCTTTTTGGGAAGCAGAATAATGTAGGAATGGTTGATCCTTTCAAGATCAGCTTGGCAGGAGTGGAAGGATTCAAACAGATCAAGCACAGCTGGCCCGGTGCAGTTCCAAGTGCAATGGTAGAAGCTCGGCCCAAAGCCGTCCGGCCCAGGACTTGAATTACGGTCCATGTGTTTGAAAACTGAACAAATCTCTTCCCGCGTGAAAGACTCCTCTAAAGCACTTAGGCCGGGCACCACAGATGGATAAAGATCAGCAAGGCAAAAATTCCAAGAAGTTTGTTTCGGAGTGCCAAGGAGAGCAGAGTAAAAATCCAAAAGAACCTGTTCTTTTTTGCGAGTGAGCAGTTAAAATCTCGCCTCCAGTGCTCTAGAGTCTGAATTTTGTTGTGGCGCAGGCGATTGGAGGCACAAGCATGGAAGAACCGGCTGTTTTCATCTCCTTCTAGAGCCACTTTCACTTTGCTCCGTTGTCTCCAATAAAGAAGTTTTTCCTCTACCAGTGCGTGAGAGGACAGAAGCCATCACACATCGAAGTGCAAGCTCACAATGTAAAAGAGCACGGTGCTCCTCCACAAGGTCCAAAAACTGAATAACCAGCTTGTAGTCAGTTTCTCTCTGAGCGAAGGAACCTGTGGCTCGAACACCATTTCTTCGCACGGGCCCTTGTTCGTTTAAGCCTCAGGGCCAACGACGCTGTAGAGTCGGCAAGAGGATCTTGCAAATCCCAGGCAGAAGTCACCATGTCCTAGAAACCTGCCTTAGTTTTCTAGGAATTTTCAAAGTGAAAGATCCTACTTTTGGGGACCGAGGTGCAGATGAAACCTTCAGAGCCACATGATCTGAGGTGGATCTAGTGAGAGAGGAGAGAGTAGTGTTTGGCAAAGTTTGGTCCCAAGCCAAATTAAAGAACGCACGGTCAAGCCGTTCCAAAGTTGGGGTGTCACGTCGATTAGACCAGGTAAATTGCTGATCAAGAAGGGGGAGCTCAAGAAGGCAAAGATCATGGATATCCTCGTTGAACACCTCAGCCTCATAAGTACGGAAGTTACCATTGTTTTTCTCGTGAGCAGTATCTTATCATATTAAAATCCCCACATAAAATCCATGGAATGTCGGACACGGGGGCTAAATCTCGCAACGATCTGGGAAACTCTAGGCGCAAAGGTGGGGTTGCTGGAGCATAGACATTGGTGACAACCAGAGAGAGAGCAGAGGAAGTGTATTGTAGGTGAACAGAGAGAGTGTGCGTGGTAGAAGACACCTGCAAGCAGGAGAAGAATTTGGAGGACCAAGCAGTGAGAATGCCGCCCAAAGCGCCCACTGCATTAACAGAGCGATGAGCGTCAAGCGAACGCGGGAGGAAGGAGTTGATTTTTGTAGAGTCAAGATCTGTAAGCTTAGTCTCTCGCAGGAGAACGAGGTGAGGGGATGAGGAGAGAAGCTTCAGAGAGCACGTCGTCGCACTTGCCCTTATCACCCAACCCACGAACATTCCAAAACCACAGGTTATAAGTCACTCCCATAGCAACAAGCGCACACACATTTATTAAGCAAGCCCCAGATTACAAGACGCTAGGCTAACATGCAGTGAGCCACACCTAGCATCTAGGCCTAGACAAAAGCAACATAAGACGGAGCCTAAACAGCCCCCACCGAGGGAGGTAGGCAAGCAAGTGAACCCGACGACAAGATCCACATCCAACGCCGTGATCACCAGGACACAAGTTAACACCACCAACAGCGGCGTAACTAAGACACTGAAGCAAGCTCTGAACCCAAACACCTTGGGTTCTACTAGACCAACGAGCTACAAGCACAAGCGCAAGCACAAACGCAGAAGGCTGCAGACCCGGCACCACAGCTCCAGAAGCGCCACGACTTCATCCACAACCGGACGGCCCAGCAGCCACACCACGCACACAAGCAACCTCCTCCTCCGTAGCACCGCAAGCGGCAGCGACCTCGCCCAAGTCGTCCTCATCACCTAAGCAGAACGAGGTGTCAGAGAAAAGCTTAGCATTAGCAACAGCAGCTCGAAGACACCTAGACGCACCTAGAGAAGTCGACACGCGCGGCCTGGACCCGAGACGCCTTGTCCGTGGGGTCCTCGTACCTCTCCTGCTCCTTGGCGCGGAGGCGCGAGCTCCGCCTCTTCTTGGCAGAGTCCACCACCCGCTTCTTGCGGCGCCTCCTCTTGCGAATAGCGCTCTCGTGCTCCTCGTCCCATTATGAGCCAAGTTGGATTGTAAAAAGATTATTAGAGATGTGACAATTACATTGCTAGTTGTAGTCTTATTATCTTCATCACAACTCTTCAATTTCAATCGACTGAAACTTGGCTTCCCTCACTTAAATTTAAAATAATACGCAAAAGGCATACTAAAATTAGAAAACACTGCGTGCTGAGTGCAACTATGCAGGACAAGTATTCATATCATGGCGTATAGTCATAATGAATCGAGTATGGGTGACACTAAAACATTATTTCGAAGCATAAAATATGTGCTGACAATATTATGTAAGTTATTACTTTATTCAAAATCTTGATCGGGACATTTTACGTTGCTTGGAATTAATAGTAGCCATTCATTATCTATGATCTGATGGCTAAAAACATAAGGAACCTATTGAAAGGAGCTCAAGTGGTGGATCGGAACCTGAAATTGGCGGGCCCGCTACCTCCAATTGGTGAACGCTGAAGGCTCTAACAAATGTTTCAAGTCATCTATATAGGAGGAACCGAAGGTTCCTTCCAAGCACCATATAGATAAGTTTTTTTGCATTTTAACTGAAACCTTATAACATACTTACTTTTTTATAGTTACGTTTCTTTTATACAAGATATAAATATATAATATTATGCACGTAATTCTCAGAACATCATCAGTAGGCTGGGAATTTAAGGTCAGATAATGAAAAGTGCCAACTGTGCATCCATATTTGAAGGCATATGTATCCCCTGGAGGCTGACCTTGATCAGGGGACAGCTTATCTTGAACACACATAGGCATATAAAACTGGTTTGCAATTCTCCATGAGTACACAAGGAAGAATATATAGAGCAGATATTTTATGAGAGAACGATTGCCCCGAATAGGAGAAATTAATTGGAGATGACAATGTCATCATATACACCAACATATACATACAAAGTCAGACAACCAAGAGAATCGATGAATTCTGGTGCTTCACCTCTTCCTTTACTTTCCTTTCGCTAAGACTTTTTTGGAACAGGCTCAATGTTCCTGTCCCAGATAACTTACTAGCTCCTGCAGAAACCTTGAGGGAAATAAAAAATCAGCTCTCGGTTCCTTTTTATATGGAGATCTCCTGGCCTTCAGCAGCTTGCATTTGGATGGCAAGAAATGGCTTCATCTTCAACGGCATCAACCTCTTCTGAATCATGTTTTAGTTCTTTTTTTATTAAAAAAACGGTTTGCTATGGTTATCCATCGTGAAATGCAAATACTTCCTCTTCATTGTATCATGGCTACATAATTTGTTGTAACACATTTATTTATTTATAATATAACCAGTAAGGGTGATGTTCCTCCTGTTTTATCAAAAAAAAAAAAGAGGGGGGGGGGGGGGGGGGGGGGAATGAATCCTGCATAGGCTCAACTAAGCAGCGCTCAGGTGCCCAATAAGCTCCACACCATATGTGCAATTATTAGCTGATTGTCATCCACTGCCTATTTCCTTTATCTGAATCTGTGGTCCATTATATTCTAAATACTATGACAATATGTCAGCTTATTAACTGAAATCTAATCTGGATAGGGAAGATCTGCTTAGTTGCATAGCTGAAGATAACATATAATTTCTTGGCCGGTTCATAATTATATATTACAAAAGACTAGATTTGACGCGGTCAATAGTGACTGGTAGAAATTACATGTAGTGTTCCTCAGCTCTGAACATACAAATTAAAGTAAACTGAACAATGGCGGCACAGCTGTTAAGTGTTAACACTAATTATTATACCACAACACATTTATATTATCACATCAGTCAAACACATATATGCACGGATATGTTACAGAGTTACATTTAGTACTAACCACTTTTTAAATCTAAAACATTTAGTACTACTACACCAGAGAGTTCAGATTAGTAAGCAAGCCGCCAATTCAGATGGATCAGAAAACCTCCTTGCTGAATCAGGGCGCCTAGAAAAGATACAGTAACCAAAGCTACCAACATTGTACACATGCACATATATTAGACACACACACACACACATATATATATATCAAAGCTAGCAGGTGGACTGGTAGAGTGCTAGCCCTAGTACCCAAGCTTCAAATCCAGCGTCGCGTTCAAGCTGCCACCTTGATCGTTCTTCCATGGCATTGGCGTCCCCGGCGGCGGCAGGTTGAGGTCCAGCGCGGTGGCTGGCGCCTCCGACGTTGCCGACGCACTGCGGCTGCTAGGCGTTGCAACCACCATCTCCTCTGCCCATGCCCTCTGATCCCAGTGGCACCGCTTGTGCCCGTCCCAGAGCCTGTCCGGTGGCGAACCCCCGAGCGCAGACGCTACACTTGTGGTCGTCGCACCTGGGCGGCGCCTGCTGGGAGGTCGGCGAAGAAGTCGACGTGCTGCACCTCTCCCTGGCGCCAGACGAGGCAAGAACGCTCTTCTTGCCCTTGCCCCCGCCGGGGCGCGTGCCGCCGGCCAGCATGAGCAGGCTCATGGCGATCTCGCGCTCCTGCACGGTGAACTGGTCCGCGGCCGGCGCGGCGAGCGGAGCGCCCGCGGCCTGGTGGCGGAAGTGCGGCGGCGGCGTGATCCCGCGCCACTGGCGCTCCGGATGGCACCGCATGTGGCCGAACAGCGCCTTCCACGACAGGAACCGCTTGCCGCACTCGGTGCACGGCGGCGTGTCCCCCGTGGGCGAGGACCGCACCCTGGCGAGAGCGGAGGAGGAGGCGACGCCGTCCGTCCGCGGCCTCCGCGCCTGCAGCGGCCTCGGGGAGACCGCGCAGCCGAACGGCGGAGGAGGCGTCAGGGCGAGCGCCAGCGTGAGCGTCGTGTCGTGGCGCAGCGGCAGCAGGGGCAGCGGCAGCGGCGGCGGCGGAGGAGGAGGAGGAGGAGGCGGGCGAGAGGGAGACGAGGCTGGTCGTACCGGAGTGGCCATGGCGAACCAGCGATTGATCGGGGAGGTTGGGCGAGGAGGGAAGCAAGTGGAAGTTGCCAAGGTGGTGGGAGCATGGCGGCCGATTTGTCGCGCTCATGTCGCGGCGGTTTGCTTCGTGTTGAGATGCCTGCGGGCTGTGGCTGCTTCATCTTCGTGCGGCCAACTGGGCCAAGGCCCAAGGTGAATGAAAATGGGTTGCCTAATACTCCGATAAATAGAGATTCACTATTCGTCATGGACTATTGACGACACGCACGCCGGGGAAGAAGATGGGAGAAGGGAGGTCACCGGGGAAGAAAAGAGGGTAGCCGGCAGGAAGAAGGTTACTTGTCCTCCGCCGCCGCCATCTCGTTGTTGCGCCATCATCGTCGTCGCCAGGTGGGGATTGGGGGTGGGGGCCGGCGAGGTCTTCTCCACCTCTAGCCTTCGAGGGGAGGGCTGGGCACAACGGTTGGCCCGGCGGCGGTGGCGTGCGGTGGGCGGCGGAGAGACCGGTGGCTGAGGACGGCGATGGATGGCGGTCGGAGAGGGCCAGCGGCAGGACGAGGTGCGGTGGGCAGTGGCGGAGGGCACATGACGGGGCGGTGGGAGCCATCGGTCGAGGGCGGTGGCAGCAGCCACGGCCAGCGTGCGGGAGACCGCGGCGCCGGAGGCAGGGCGAGTGGCAACACGAGGGGCGGGCGGCGGCGGTGGGCTTTGGGTGGACAAGCTGCTCAAGCGAGGGAGGAAGAAGAGGGGAGAAGGGAGTGGATAAACCATTGGATGCATTTTAAATGGACAATAACTGCTATAGAGCGAGGTGGCACGAGCCACCGGCGGTGGCATCAACCGCAGCCAGCGTGCGAGAGGTCGCGACGCAAGAGGCGGGCAGTGGCAGCGGGATTCGTGGATAAGGTGGGTGTTGAGCCGTTGGATGTATATCCCATAGATAATAACTACTGTAACAATATTACATTACTATTACCTCATACCGTTAATGATGTTTTCTATATTAATAACAAGATGGAGTATATAACGTTTGTGCGATTTCATTACTCCCATTATCGCCATGGAACCACTAAAACGTCACATTATAGGAGCCACTGACATCCACCGTCAATGTTGAGTTTCTCAACTTCTGGCATCGCAGGCGTTCTGGTCAGCACCGCCATAGTATTGTTGCATGGCGCCAAAGCTGTTCCGGCCATCAGGTGTCGCTTTTGAATTTTTGATGTAGCGTCATCGTAATTGTTGTCATATCCAAAATCATCGTCAACAACAACGACCAAGTATTTCCCGAGCAAAAGACTAGAGTTGAAACCCAGCCAGAACCACCAACGGGAGGAAAAAAATGGGAGAACTAGAGGTAAAACCTAAATCAAAATTTCAACACATAGATAGCCTCTTTCCACACACTTCTATTCAAACACAACTCTTGCGAGACATCCCAAACTTTTAGGTCCTTTTGATTGCCTCATCCTACGCTAGCCTTGATCGGCCTCTGCCTCTCTTTACATTATTGTCTCGTCTTACGATACCTCTATGCACCGGTGTATCTAATAGTCTCTTTTGGATATGTCCGAACCATCTCAGCCATTGTTGGATAAGTTTTTCCTAAGTGAAGCTACTCCTAACCGATCTTGTATGTCATCATTCCTCACTCGGTCCAACTTTGTATGCCCACAGATCCAACGCAACATACGCATCTCTGCAACACTTAACCGTTGAATATGTCGGCAAAATATTTTTAAGGATGTTAATTGCCGATACCAGCTCAAAGTACATGCCATGCTTCAAGGCAGCATTTTAGCATATGAACAAGCAGCACAACATCAAATACTGAATATAGACACGGTAACAAGACTATAACATGCAAAGCAATGATTCCTCCGTATAACACAGTGACAACTGACAAGCCCTCCAGTGTCCAGTGTTTCTGAATAAGCAGACAAACAAGCGCCCAAGACTGCACACAATATCAATTCAAATATCTCATGACCATATAATTTGTTCTTCAGAAGGATACAATAGATAGCACCAGCACCAGCCCCAGCACGCAAATCAGCTACTATAACAACATACCATATGACCAAAACTGCAACCATATATGGTGAGAGCAAACCCCATTTAATTCAATACCTTTCTGCTAGCCTAGCAGATACAGCCCTTAGCTTAGAATACACTTTGCCGGCAGGAGAACCCAAGATGAGACTGCAAAGTGAATCCCTGGCGACCTTGATGTTGACAAAGGATCCAAGTATATGGATCTTTGTATCAGCAATAACGATTCGGGTCCTGGTAGAGTTCTCGATGGCGAATTTGGTCTTGCCTCCTTTCCCTGATAGGCGCCCAATTGCACGTGACAGATGCTCCCCTCGGAGGGTCTTCACGTCCTTGATCTCAAAGGAATCCACGTACAGGTCATCAAGACGAAGCAGAGCGACAGCATCGGCAATGTCAAACCCAAGCATAAAGGCATGCACAAAGTCCGCGCATTTCTGAAGGTTGCTTACATCTGGTGTGTCCTGCCTTGTTTTCAGCTCCACCCTCCTTGCCTGGAATAAAGGGAACATTTCAATGACAGTAATGGGATAAGAAACGGCTTAATCAGCATTGAAGAATTAAACAACAGGCTTACAGCATATCAAAGGTACAAGCAAATAATTTAGTTCTCAGCTAACAGCCTAAAATGACAACAAGGACAGATCAATTGAGTCCTAAGCAACCATAAAAACAGAAACAACTATGTTCCTGTGATTTGTAGTTGCTAAGGCAACATATTAAGTAAAAATATCAAGCAAAGTAAGTAGTTAACTAGTAATTTTGCTGACGCTGTAATTCTGAACTTAAATTAGGTGAGAGATCGAATTGTTTGATTGTGTATCACTTGCTTAGCAGCTAGTGATGCCAAATTATAGTATACGACGCATAAGCAGATGTTCACAAAGCTTGCAGGCTTCCAGGTTTCAACAAATATTCATAGAACTATATTCAATGGATTAAACCATAGAATAATTCTTTTCGATTGAGGAAACGGGGCTTACTATCTGAGGCTGTACTATGATTTGAGCCTGAACTAATGTGATTAAGCGCTGTAAACTGTGTGAATGACGTGGCCCTGTTATTCTAAACAAAAAATCTGCCTATCCAGAAGAGAGAACTCCCACACCATATATGGCAATAAAGCGTGGAGCGCAGACGATAAGAAATTATGGTTGGGCAATCCTCCTTACCTTGAGGTTCATGCGGATGTCGATCTTCATGTGCTCGTAGACGGGCGTGTAGATGTCCATCCAGCACCGCTTGAGCGGCGCGAACCGGTGCTGCGGCACGGGCACCTTCCGGAACTGGGGCCTCCCGCCGCTCATCTCGCTCGGCATCAGAGCATCGAACCGCGGCTTCTCCACGGAGCCCGGCCCCGCCGTGCGGTCCACAGCCATCTCCGCGGAGGATCCCGCCGCCGTGGTCGTTTCGACCTCCATCCTTGTGCTGTGGTGGCGGCGGCGGCGGGAAGCGGTCAGGCAGCCGAGCGAGGCCGAGCGGCTAGGGTTTTCGCGAGGGGAGGAGGCGGCTGGGAGTGGCCGAGTTATATTTTAGGCGGGCCTTCCGGGCCTCACCGGGTACCATCTTTTCCATTTTCCTGGGCCTGTTGTTGTTAGCCGGCACGAGTCAGCCCACGAGGATATATTAATTTTACGTTGCATAAGGCTATGCGAACTTTCCTGACCACGCTGTCCGCCTGGCCCATGACCCAAATGTCCTGATCGCCAATGCACCAGGGTAAAGCTGTACTAAAATGGAAACCGCACTGCACTCGTATTCCACCATGGCCACCATCTCTTTGCATGCTCCTCGAGTTGTGGCACAGGTTCGATCGACAGCTCTCTGGACCTGCTGATCGACATCTTTCCTTGATCCCATGCCGAAAGCATGAACAGAACGAGAACGCGTGGACTGCTCCTGTGCCTTGCAGGACTCCGCGAATGCGGAGTCACTGATCTGGTAATCGCGGCCGCGGGCTCCAAACCCCGGCAGCCGCAGTGCTGCCTCAAAAATCGATCATGGATCCCCATGAGACCATGACCGTGCCGGCGAGTGCAGCGCAGGATCCCAATTCCCAAGGATCTCTGTCGGGCAGGGCACCGTACCCGCGGGGCCGGCCGAAACACCGCCACCGCATCTACAGCACCACAGGCGGATACGAACAACGACCACGGTCTCGGGGACAGCACCAGCGGACACGGCGGCAGAGACCCAGCGGCGAGCTCGTCACGGCGGGTCAGGAACAGTCGCGCGGCCGTCGGCACTCGGCAGCGCCGTGGCCATGGCCAGGGGCTTTGCCCTTGCCCATGCCGCGCAGCGGCGGCGTCAGAGCCCCCCCACGAGAGGAGAGGCTCTGCCAGCCCCGGGACGCGGGGCAGACAGGTCGCCGCCGGGCTCAGGCGAGCGGCCACCACCTGCCTGCCGCTGCACGCCCGCGCGGAAGGGGGCCCCCGCGCGCGGCCAAGGCGGAGGGCGAAGCGGAAGGGAGGCGCTTCTGGTGGGCTGCGTGGTGGGTGGGGTGGCCCGCTAGAAACTGCACGTGCTCCGGCCTCCGGGCCGCCCCCGCCAACGGTTGGGCCCGGCCTTCCAACCCCTTCTTTTTCCACACGGCTCCTGCATAAAAACAAAGAACGGGGCGGGCAGCGTTGGGAGAGGAGGGACCGTGCGGGGTCCCGAGGCCACGCGCGCCGGGGGGCGGGCGGACGGACGGACGGCGCCGTCCCACCCACCAGACGGCGTCCATCGCGTCGCCGCGCGGCTCTCCTCTCTCGTAGCAGTCGTATTCGATCATATATCCAGCAGCCCCGCAGCCTCACGCGCTCGGCGACAAGCGGGAGCGACCGACCGACCGGACGAGGCGGATCCCACCGCACGCGGCGGCACAGTGCGGGGGCGCCACCCGCCACGGCTCGCGAGGAGGCCAGGCTCAGGCCGTGGCTCGGCTCAGATGGTGGGGTGCGGGGCCGGGGCCGGGGCCTTTGCCCCTGCCTGACCCTGATTGATGGATGGGTGGAAAAGGAGGGAGGAGCCAGCGTGGGCTGCTGCTGGCCCGGCCGCACGTGAGCGCTCGCGTGGCCTCGACAGCGACGCCGCGGGGCCACACCGACGTGCCGGCCTCCACTCGCTGATTGATCCCGAACGGACGTTGCTTCCGGCCATTTCCTGGCTGCTCGTTCGTGCCTCTGTTCATCTGGAAGCTCACATGTACTACGTAGCCCGGGAGCGTACGCATCGTTGTACAGAGACCGTGCGGCCGCCGGTGCCAGGCACAGGCAGCCAGAGGACCGGTCCGAAACGACGCCGCCACGCGACCGCAGGTCCGACGAGCCAAAACGACACGGCGCAACAAACCAGCAGGTGGCGACCGGCGCCGAGAGAGCAGAGCACACGCGCCCGCACCCGGCACCCCCTCTCTCACACGGGCCACACAGGCGCCCCCCGGGGGCAAAAAGAAAGGAGCCCGCGTGGGCTGGCGGGGCCCGCGGGAGGCCACCGCGTGTGGGTTGGCCACGTGATGCGCCGGGGGGCCCACCCGCCTGGACGGCGACGGCGACGACGTGCTCGCCCTGATCACGTGATCCCGGCGGGGCCGCGCGGCGCCAACCGCCGCCAGCCCCCGCCCCCACCGCGCGCGCTCCCCCACCCCGCGCGTCCCTCGCCACGCTTAATTAAGCCGGCGGCCCACATGGAGCGCAGCCGCGGATTATTAGCGGGGGGCACCACCATCACGGCCGGTTTAAGTTAATTCCAAATCCTGGCGCCCAAGCAACTGCAGGCCTGGGGTAGGCTAGGCGGGGTACCTGCGGATTGGATTAGTTTACGGATCCCTAAGCTGATTCTTTTAAACGAGGGTTGGTGGTGAACACAGAGGGAGTGACCCAAAGCAGAGGGGAATGTCGTCTGCACAAGTGGGGTGCTGGTGGTGAAGCCCAGTTCTTAATCCGGCACGCTTAAACTGCTCGGCCTTTTCATCCATCCATCATCCCCAGGAATCTTCCTCTCTGTCAGACTGTCATTGTGTCGGCTAGCTAGCTTAGCTCGCTCGCCCACTTTGCTAATCCAGATTAGAGCGGGGATTAATTAGTGCTCCGCGAAAGAGGACGAGGCTAGCCATCAGCCACGCGTAGCGATCCCGTCCGGCCGGCCGGGGGAGTGCTGCTCTTGAGCTGCTCTTTTGTGCTCCCGCACGCAGCTGGCATGTCTGGCTTTGTCCGGAGCGCGCACGAGACCGACGACGTCGCCCGCGTGGCGTGATCGGGCGAGTATTCGGGTGCTCCCCTAGCTCTCCCGTCCCCTTTACATCGCGCAAGGGGGATGAACAGGTAGGTAGGTGGTGCGGGGGGTCATGTGACTCTATGATTATCATTAGCGTCGCTAATTATTAACTTCATCCCCCCCCCCCTCTCTCTCTCCCTCCAAAATAAAGAAAACAACACATCCCTTGCTTTGAAATTATGCTTGCTCTCCTATGGATTGGACTTAATAGAGCACCAGTACCACAAAGGAACATAGGACCAGACTCAAATTCTACATACATGGAGGGTAAAATCTACATTCGACCCGTATTTCTGCTGTCATATCTCGCTTAATTATTGGTGCCTCCATTCGAAGGCTAAAATCGCCCTACGCACGCAAGTTGCTTACTGTAACCTTTTACACCCGCGGCGCGCAACCGCGCATGCAGCTTCTGCTAGGCCTAGGTGCGGTGCGTCGTCACGCGCGGACAAAAGCCGAGACGTGATGTATAAAGTAGTAATGCGCTCTAATAACCGGCATTGTTAACGCCTGTAATGATTGATTTGGTAAAGAAAAATAGGGACGAACATGGGGGGATGCCGCGAGCATGATGGAGGGAGGGGATAATATGGATCCAAAGCGGCGAAGGCGCGAAGCCTGCCTTCCTCTGCCTGCATGCAAGAGAATAAACAAACGCGTCGGCACACACACAAAAAAAAGAAAATGGTTAGCGTAACATGGCCGGCGAAGCGAACAAGGCTACAGGCTGGTTTTTGTTTGGGGGCCACTCCCTCCTCCTTGCACACAGATGCGTGGATTACTTGTAAAGTTTATTACTACTAGATCTCTGCAGGAAATGATTGGCTCCGCCAGGGACTTTCTCTGACACGGGGATCCTGCTGTCAGAGGGGTTGTTAATTAAAATCCCCGAGTGGAAGGCTGGCGACTGTCTATTTATGGCGGTTGCTCCATGATCCTAGGACTAGCAATATACGTGCTGGAGACGTACTTTGCGCATGCAGTGTAAAAGTGTGCGTGCAACGTACAGCGGCGCAGAAACACAGATCTACTACCAAGGTGCAGGTAGCAGTACCTCCTCTGACGCAGATCTATCCCGACCATGACCTTTCGTCACCGCGTTGATTTAGGAGTGTACATGGAGTGAGCTGGGGCAGAAATAACAAGAGTACTAATTGCATCGGTTAGTTTTTCGCGGGAAAAAACAGCAAGCTGGGAGCAATGATTGGCGTACAGGAAAACCACCGGCGGTGCCGGTTGCGACGGAAACATGGGGCCGCGGCACTTTGTTTACGCTTTCTAGCTATAGCTGAGGCCTCAGGGGAACGCCCTACGTCCCAGGCAGCTAGCACTAGTCCCGTGCGTCTGCCAAGCTATCCTTTGCCCTAAACAATGCACCGCCATCGACCAGGCACGTCGCGGTCGAGTCCGGCCGGCCGGCGGGTGGTGCGTACCGCGTATGCGGCGCATGTGCGTATCTCGCCCGGCCTCGCTCGCTTTCTTCGCCCCCAACCACCGCGGCGTATGGCTGTCCCTCGCCTTGTCGGCCACGAGTCGGAGAGAGGGCGACGAGGAAAGCGCCCCGCCAGGCATCTCCCGAGTCCCGGCCCGTCCTGCCTGCCCTGGCAAAAAAATTAATTAATTAATTGATTGATCGATTGCTTGGCGTTACGTACGGACTGCTTATCACGGAGAAGGATCGAACTGCTAGTGTACTAGTAGATCTGGTAGCGTGGTGTGTTGAGCTGGCCCGGCACGTGCATCGAACCGATCGGCGCACCGTCGTGACGGGACCCAAGCGTAGCGTCAAGCCCCGCGGCACGGCGCGGCGGCCGTGCCCGGCCGACCGCGCGGGGGGGACCCGACGCGGCGCCAGGCGCGAGGACGCACGCCACGGCCACGCGCGCCCCTGGACCCTCTGCCGACCGAGCCCACTGCCCACTGCCCAAGCCGGCCGCGGGCGGTCTAGCTGGCGACGCTGCGCCGGCACGTGCCAGCGCCACACGTGGGCCGCCGCCCCCACCGCCTGTCTGCAAAGGCTGCGGCGCGGGCAGGGAGGGCCGAGGGCACGGGCCGGCCGGCCGGCGGCCGCGCACCCACGCGACGCGACGCGACTCCTCGCAGCTGTGGCCACCAGGGGCAGTGGCTGGCAGGCCCTGCGCGCGTGCGGCATGTGGCGTCGCGCTCGCGGCGGGGGGCCATGCCGTCTCTGCGCGCCCGCACGGGGCCTTGTCGGGCGGGTGGACGAACGTCTCGTCTCCTGGCCTAGTCGTACCCGGCGGCACATGCGAGGTTCGGTACGCTGCACGCGTACACTATACTGTAGTGCTCTCCGTACATGGATAGGGTAGGATGCGTAGGTGGCGAACAGGTTAGTTACTAGCACAGGTACAGTGGTGCAAGAACGTCGTCGTGGTCGTCCCGTTCCCGGCCCCGTGGGTGAATCGCGTACTTACATCGACGTAGTACGTGTTCCTCGTACAAAAACAGAACGTTAATCTAAAACCCCCCCTAATTTGACTCGGCACAGGCACCCGTTTACTTTCGCTTCTCTGCTGTTCTGCGCAAACAGAGGAACGCTACTCCCATCGCAATTGGCGCACGGGCTCGGCACGTCCTACCAGCAGAGCTTCGGAGGGAGCTCTCGGATTCCGCACGGCATCTGCGGAGAGAGTCAAGCCAGCAAATGCGCCTATGCACGATGCATGTTTGTTCCGTGCCGATTGGCTTTGTTTTCTTCGCTTTTGAAAAACATCGCCGTGGTCGCTGTCAGATTTGGTCCAATCAACCGGTGCGGAAACGCACTGCTGCATGCGCGTGTAGGTTTAAAATCCGAGCGCCTCCAAAACTTCACGTTTTAAACAGGACCTCGCGACCAGTGGACAGTGGGGAGTTAGTATTAGTTTTCTGGAAAGGAGTAGACTTCTGTGGCAAAACACTACACCTATCGCGATAGTATAAACCCCACCACACGCTGCGGGACCTGTCAAACGTCATCCGTGCTACTCCTAGACCTTCGTTTGCAAATACCCGGCGTTGCAGATTGAATTACTATAAATTTTGACTAAAAATAACTTGCAAAGTACTGCTATTATTCATTAATTTGCATGCACGAGAACACCTTTCATTTCATGTAGAGACCAGTGCGTGGATATCTTGGACTTGGAGCACGAGAGTCGGTACAACGTATACTCCACGGCGCGAAGAAGCTGTAATAGATGGAAACGAACCTTTAGCTTTCGAAATGAGATTTGATGCAATCGCACGATTATGGCCTTGATCCTGATAAATTGTGCGCTAAAAGGTGTGTATACGGTAGTAGTACACTCCTAAGGGCAATTTGCTGGCATTAGTTTTTCTCGAGTTGAGCCTATCAAAAGGTTGATAGATTGACTAGATAGAATGTAATCTGGGTTCCTCAATGGACAGCAACACAAAGGACTATTGCATCGATGGTAGTAGGACTACGGGAGTTCTTTTTAGTTGACCCGCTCTTCACCTCGACCTCGTGGCCCACTGACCCTTCTGGCGGACACTGCAAGCGAAAACCATGCATGCAGTCATGCGGAGGTCCCGGTGTTCTGCCCGGCTAGGCAACTCCCGCGCGCCGTCACGTGGCAGTGCTCTCCTGGGCGGGAGCACACGTTTCCCCACCAGTCGGCGAGACGGCGACGCAAGACCATTTTTTTAGTTTTTACCCTGGTTTGATTTGGCTCCTGCATGGCCGTGATGGAATGGAACGCCCGGTCGGTGTTCTGATGGTGGCAGCAGCGCCATGCTGCTCACTGCTCAGCACAGCAAGCAAGCAAGCTTTGTGTTCGTCTCGTCTTCTTTCTTCCCCACAGGCCACAGCGAAAGGCCGCGCGGACGCCAACACGGTGTTTTTGTGTGTGTATCATGTGTGTGTCGCGCGCTCGCGGCAGGCCAGCAGGCCAACGTCGCGGAGGGTCGCTGTTAGACAAAGTGGGAAAAGCAGCGGCCCTGCGGAATCAGGCGGGGGCACCTGACCCGTCCTCCTCCGACCCCCATCTCCATCCACGGATGCCCGCAATCTTCGCCCTCATGTGCCGCGCCGCTTCTCCCCCCAACCGTCACGTGACGTGAGTACGTGACCCTGTGCTGCGCTGAGTACCGTGCTAGCTCTTGTCTCGCAGGATTGCTTCGAGCGGCCCTCTTCCCAGCACGTACGCAGCTCTATCTACCGGGCATGGCCGGCTTGGAGCCATGGACGGAGCTCCCGCTTGGACCAGGACCTCTCATGGCGCGGCCGTGCAGCTAGGCGGTAGTAGGCTCGCGTCGCCCCGCATCGGCGTCGCGTGTCGGCTTCGGCGCTGCAGCACGGACAAAGCCCAGTGTCAGTGTCTAATCTAACAATCGCTTCGCAACAATCACGCCCCCGCTAGCAAACGCGTCTGACTCCGGCGATTATTTTAATAATCGCTCAACAGTAAGTAAAAATAGCCTCCCCCAGTTAAAAAAAGAACGGAGCAAGAGTTACTGTTCCGCACGTCAACGCCGCGGTCAACCCACGTCCGGCCACGTGCTGGATCGCCACCAGCCTCGGCCGGCAGTTACCCGTACCCTGCCTCTCACACCCGCTCCGCTAACGGAACGGCCGCCGTCGCGGCAACGCCGTCGGTCGTCACGGAGCGCGAAAGCGCGCTCCGGCTCCGCCCCCGCTCCCGCCGTATATGTATAAAGCATCCCGGCGCAGGAGGAGAGGAGGAGACGCCAGCCACATCCCGCAGCACAGGCCACCACAGAGACGACAAGGGGAGACCTGCCGGGGCCGGAGGAGAAGAGCCTTTGGTTGGATTGGAGCTCGACGCGCGGAGATCTCTCCTCCGTCTCCCGCGGGCTCGAGCCGCGACACGGCCGGGGCGGATCGCGGCGCGCGCAGGCCAGGGCGAGCGGAGCGGTGTGTAATGCGCGGCTATGGGGCTGCAAGGTACGCGCGCGCGTGATCCCTCCCCGCCGCGCCATTGCTTCGGCTCCGTGGCGTTCGATCCGCTCACCGCCGGGGGGCTCGCGAATGCAGGGGATAAGGCGACGCACGACTTCCTCTCGCTCTACAGCGCCGCCAAGGACGTCTCCGCCGCGCTGCCGCTGCTCCAGGAATCCAAGCCGCCGCCGCCGCCTACCGCGCATCAAGGTGCGTGCGATTCACGTACTGATTCGTTTCAGCATCTCTCTCTCTCTCTCTCTCTCTCTTCGCCGCTAAAGTGGCGACGGATCGGAATTCAGACGTTTGCGCGCCGGATCCTCACGAGATTTTGCCGAATTCGGTAATATAATTCGGCTAGCAGCCTAGCACAGCAAGCAAGGCTGGGGGCCGGCGTTAACAGTCGACGATGCCGATTTGCTGCAGTACGCATGTTTGTACGAAATTGACCTCGGAAATTACATTTTTAAACTTTTATTACTTACGGTGCGTTGCGCGGCCGTCGTGGTTAAAGAAAAAGCAGAAAACGACAGATTAACGGAACAAAGAAACGATCACGTGTAGCTCGCTGAGAAAATGGGGAGTCGTCCTAGTGGTGGTGGTGGTGGCCTGGTGGGGGTGGATGCGAAGAGCCGTGCACGACCTTTTCTGCGCGCGCGGCTGGCGATTCGTCTACTATATATTCCATTTTTTTTTTCCAAATTCTCGCAGTTTTCGTGATCAAGAACATATCAGATCTCTATGAGAGCGTTTTCTATTTCCTGGTGATTTTGTGTTGTCGAGCTGGAACGTTCAGCTGTAGTGTTTACTCGCTCTGCGGTTTACTACGAATTACGAACAGTGGTAGCTGGTGGTCTGTTGCTGTTTATATCGCGATGCTAGCTGTCGCTGCGGCTTTGTTCTAGTGTGGTAGATTTTTAAGTTTTCAACGGTGCGTGCAGCGCAGGTTTCTTCCTCAAGACGCACGACTTCCTGCAGCCGCTGGAGCGGCCATCATCGCAGTCGCCGCCGCCGGCGCCGGCGCCGCAGCAACCCGCCGCGGAGAAGCCGCTCCGCCAGCACGCGCTGCCCGGGGGCAACGGCACGTTCGCCATCAGCCGCGCCGCGACCGGCCAGCCCGCCGGCGCGGCGGCCGTCAAGCAGGAGCAGCCGCCGTTCGCGCTCTGGGGCCAGCCGGACCCTCGAGGTACGCTGCCTTTGCCTTGCGTAGTTGCGTTCGTTGGCTTGGTGTGGTGGAATGGTCGGGTGCTTGGGTGACGGGTGACGACTTGACGCCGACGCGTAGCTCGCCGCGCACGCGGTACGCCGGTGGCGGTGCGTGCCGATCGATCTGCCGCGGAGTGGTCGCGTGGAGCGCCGGTAGGTGGAGCCTTTCTAGGGTGGGCGAGGCTAGCTCCTACTCCTAGCTCGTAGGTCTGGTCGGCGCGGGAGGGGTGCGTGGGCCCTTGGGCCTGGTGCGGGTGGGTCTATTATTATGGGCCGGGACGGTCTGTGGGCCGCATGGATCGGGAACGTGAACAGTGGGACACTGCAGACTAGGATAAACTCTACCTCGTCCTCCTGACCTACCACCACCGCGCTCGTCCACCTGGCTGATTTTTTTTTATGAAACCCACCTCGCTGAAATTTTACTTTTCATCCCACGCGTTTGCCTTTTTCGCTTTGTGTAAAAAATATATATACAATGTTCCAACCATAAATTTATCATTTTTGTAATTGTATGTTAAACCCGGATGAGGCCGTGCTTGGATCACCCAAACTAGTTTGTAGGTCTAACTAAAAAATAGCTAGC
The DNA here is from genome assembly GCA_030272315.1 of Paspalum vaginatum. Lineage (NCBI taxonomy): Eukaryota > Viridiplantae > Streptophyta > Magnoliopsida > Poales > Poaceae > Paspalum > Paspalum vaginatum. Next base: position 38,453,814 of record CM059018.1, read on the forward strand.
TAAAAACAACTTAACATTTTTTTATATTCTAGCTAATACATGATTGGATTCTTAATAGGTAGCCCATTAGCTAGGTTCTCTCCTTCTCTGTTTTGGGTGAGGTAAAATTAGCTACCAATTGGTTGAGTTGTTTGATATTCTATAGCTAATTCTTAGCGGTTAATGTTTTGTTTGGTGTATCAAACAGGGCTGACACTCCTTACCTCATTAGGCTTAGAAAAGCTGATCATGATGTTCGCCATTTTTTTAACTGAACATGTGCACTTTGCAAAAGCTCAGATAATTCGTGAGACAAAAGCCGGAGAAAGAGATGATAAAAGAGTACAGTAGCTAAGGCGTGTGCTTTTCGCTCTGTCTGTTTGTCGAATTGGCAGGTCACCCGTGGTCGCTTCCCTTCGCCGCGCGCTGTGTCGCAGTCGCCTCCGCCAGGCCGCAGCCACAGCAGCCGCCTCCGCAGCAGCAGCAGCAGAGGCCCCCAGAGAGGAAGGCGGGCGGCGGCTTCATGGACGCCGGGTCCAGATCCAGCGGCGGCGCGGGATTCGACGACGACGACGGCCTCGCCGCCCGCCGCGAGGTCTCCTCCTCGTTCCAAGGTAGCACACCTCAATTATGCTAAATCTGGCTCTTGTTCGTGTTGCTGGAGCCGTTTGGGCGGTGAAACGAGGCGATTTTGATTTGTGACGGGGGTTTGGTGCTCTTTTTCCCCCCGTGGGTTGCAGAGCTATCGGTCAGGGTAGAGGCTAAGGGCGGGAGCTGCAGCGGCAGCGCCGGCACGGACCAGCTGCCCAACACGCCGCGCTCCAAGCACTCCGCCACGGAGCAGCGCAGGCGCAGCAAGATCAATGACAGGTGGGTTGATCTAGCTCCAGCAGTTCGTTCGGAAATGGTTGGCGGCACTAGCGCATGATTCGCCTGCTCGCGTGTCCTTGATCTCTCATATGTCACCAAACACACTTTTGCTATTTTGCAGCCTGACGTTGTAGCGTCAAGCTTTTCCTGAGAGCAATTCTCATAAATGACTCGGATTTTTTACTCTAAAAAAACAAATGAATTGGATTCAACTCGATGTGCACACGTAGTCTCTAATCTGACACATGTGGATAGAAGAATGCGCCAGCAACCTTTAAAAGCTACTGTTTTTGGTTTGGCTGGGAAATAGTCCAATAGGGTATGTCTGGGATGCAGTGATGGCTTGTGTTTGTACAACTAGGAGTTATCAAATACTTAAATAGTGTAGTACGATGTGGTTAGAGGTCTGTTTCTCAGTTGAGAGCTGAGGACTGAGGTGTGAATATTTTATGGGGGTCCTGGTTCAAGTTGAGAAATCATGTGCTAATCCTAAAGAATGCAAGAACGAGCGAAGTTTTAGGTCCATATGTGTTGTGCTGTGAAATTTATTGTTATGCCACTAAGAAATAACCACTGTTCGGGACGCCAAACATGCACTCGGCGTAATCTTTCTACCCCCAATTTTTTACAGATTTCAGATACTCAGAGAAATTTTGCCGCAAAATGATCAAAAGCGAGACAAAGCGTCATTTCTCTTAGAGGTAAGACATTGCCGCACTCTACTCCTTTTTAGACGAAGACATCACAACAAATGCGCGGTATAATCTATCCCCATTTTATATTTTACTAATCTATCAACAACTGCTTTTAAAGCAGGTTATTGAATACATACGGTTTCTGCAAGAGAGAGTACAAAAGTACGAGGTTTCAAACCCAGAGTGGAACCAAGAAAATGCAAAGATCATGCCATGGTCTAACATGTACTTCCGATCTTCCTGGAAAAATTCACAGGTAACTGTTAAAACGACTTTCTCTTCATCTTCTGCACGATGAGGCTTCTGAGGCTTAGATTCTAGCTTTATCCTTGCGCTGCAGAACAAGGAGGAAATAAATGGAGATGTGGCATCCGATCCATTGCAACTTACAAAAACTGGCTCCTCCCCACAGTTTCCTTTAGCAGCAAAGCCTGAGGAGCATAACAATGCAGGTGCTTTTGAAACTGCCTCTGGTGCACCGGAACTGGTAGAACCAAAGAGTTGTGTGCCTTACAAACAGGCTGAACCTCCCGCTAATGTTGCAAGTATGCTTTTCTTGATCCAGTTACTGTTTTATAATATGCAATAGGTTTGTAGTTCTTCATTGGGACCATTAATTATTTCTGTAGTTCATGAAAGATATTTATTCATGTGTAGAAAATGTTGCCTCCCAGCAACCAACGCAATTGACAAATTCATCACCTTCAGAAGACTCTGCAGTGCAGAATGGAATGTTAAGCAACCCTGAATTGGCCATAGATGAGGGAACAATCAGCTTGTCAAGCCAATACTCCCAAGGGTATGTACTAACAATGGACACTGACAAAATATATATTTTTTCCAAAACAATTATCACCCTCTGCTCTACGATGTTGTTTCTTGCATTCTGTATAATTTATTAACCAAACATTTTGGTATTATTTTCCTCCACTTATAACAGGCTGCTTACTACATTGAATCTTGCCCTGCAAAGCTCGGGTATAGATTTGTCAGAAGCTAGCATCTCAGTGCAGATCAACCTTGGCAAGAGAGCAAACAAGAGACCTAATCCTGGTTCAAACTCCGCTCCCAAGGTAGGGTCAAACTTAGGATGCTCCATTCATATTATCGATCCTCCATTTCCTTTAGGGCTTGTTCGGTTAGGGGAAAATCCAAGAGGATTGGGTAGTGTTGAGGGGGATTGAATCCTTTATAAGTCAAAATACCACCTAATAGCTTCCAATTCCTTCCAATCCCCTTGGATTATACGGCAACCGAACAAGGCCGTGACATAATCTCACATACATAGTACATGTTGGTTTAATAACCCTATGCATTACAGGATCTCATCAATCAAACCTCTCGCGATCAAGATATTGGGCACAAGCTAAGGGCAGGGGATGGAGGTAGAGAACATTCACAGGCAACTAAGCGGCACAAATCAGAGAGATAGCAGCTGCTGGTTCCTCGGTGCAAGAAGCCCGGGAAAATTTGATCATTTTTTGGCGCTCCCTCCAATTCCGATAGAGGGGGAGCCATGCTGCAGCTTGTATATTATTGCTCACCTTGACGGCCAGACCAACGAGACTGCCGCTGTATTCTTTCATTCGATCGCGTTGCCGCTCTAGTTTTAGGCTGCTGCTCCCGTAAAGCTTCCATGGCAGATTGTGAAGCTGCTTTTGTCCATAGGCTTCCATTCACATGAGAAGTCCAGTTCCTCCCCCCTCCCTGACCGACCTCTCGTCCCTCTTGTCGTGTAACATATCTATCATGTTGATGCTTAAAATTCCGTCGTCATTGCGCAGCCGCTGCAAAGCGAATCATCACTGTGTTGTGCCTCTCTCTCTCTCTCTCTCTCTCTCTCTGCTCCCTCCTATGGCTTGACAATGGAATGGCACTGCGCCCTGCAGGCTGCAGTGCACTCAATTTTTTTCTCGCCGCTCCATTGTATGCGATGCACCACACACAGCTATGAATTGAATTCTGTTGCACGCGAGTGGCGTCCGCCGTGTGCCGCACTAGCGCGAAACCAGCAGTTCCGCCAGCGTGCTTTGCAGGGCTGGCCGCAGCTAGCCCCCGCCTTTTTTCCCCCGATGGAATTGATGCCTGCCTGGTGGCGAGACGCGAGAGTGGAGTCCACGGATTCAACCTCACGCGGGGGACGGAAAATCCCGCACCTGCATCATGACGCCCGAGGATCTCGCCGGTGCAAAAGTACGGCACGAAAGCAGGCGCCAAAGCATTGACTGGCCAGGGCGGGGCGCGCGTGTTCGTGCGTGTGCGCGAGGAGCCAACGGGCCACGGCTGGCTGCCCCCCGGGTCCTCCACGGCTCTGCACTGCACCTCTGCGGCCGCGGCGGCAGGCACCGAGTGCGCGCCCACTCCTCCTACGATCCTATACCCGCGGGGCCCCGCCGTCGCCGTCGCGCCCGCGGTGACAGCTGACAGGTGCCTAGCCCCCTCCCCCCGATCTGATCCCCCGCGCCCGAGCACGACGTCAGCCCATGAGGGCGCCTGCCCATCCATCCATGGACTGGACCGGCTCCAACCGAGGCGTCGTGATCTGATCCGCGAGGTGACGACTGACGAGACGAGCCCCGCGGGCGACGACGCGATGGGGGCCGCGCGACCCGAGCAGCCCCCCCGCACCGCGACGTGGCCCCAATGGAACAGAACAGAAGAGAAGAGGAGAGGAGAGAGGGCCGGTAGCTCTTGGACCGGAGTGGTTGCGCGCGTCGGGCACCCCCCATGCCGAGTGTCCCGCGGAGGGCGTCGCGCCACGTCGCCGCTCCCCGGCGCGCGCCAGTGGAGAAAAACAATGGCGACTGGCGAGCGAGGCCGCACGGCTGGCGGGCGGGGGAACGAATGATGGGGGGCGATCAGGGAGGGCCGGAGCGGATCAGGACGAGGCGGCGCCTCGGAAGTCGGATCTAATCATCGATCGCGCCGTGTAGACGCGAGAAGAACCGCGCGCCTCGCATTGAATGGAGCAGCAGGTCAACAGAATCTCGGCCCCGGGTTCCATTCCATGGCGAGTCCGGCCCCTGATGGCGACGACGAACCACGCGAGGGTCCGGCGAGCGAGAAGGGCATCGTCGTCGACGTGGGGAAAAGGAAGGGCGGTTCCGACGAGGGCGCGCGGGTGCAGCCGCGCGAAGCGGGTGGAGAGGGAATCCGGCGCCACCGAACCGGCCGGCCGGGGTCGTCGTCGGCGGATCCCTCGCGCCCTCCTCCGCAGATCGTGCGTCGGCGGCCCGCACCGCGCACAGCCCACGCGGCGATCGGCGAGCCCAGCCAAACAGTACCCTGTACAATGCGCGCTGCGGCGTGATGGCTGGCTGATTGGCACGGCAGACGGCACGGAGCGGACAGCCGCTGGCGGGCATTCGCATGTGCGCGTGGCGGCGCCGTGGACGCGACGCGACGCGGAGGTGCCGGGATCGCGATGCCGATGCGACGCCGACCCGAAATCCCGTTCCATTCCGTCCCCCGCGCCCACGACGCGAGCCCCACGGGGCGGCGGGAGCGCGGCCCGGCAGAGGTCGCCGCGCGTGGGCCGGCCGCCTGGATTCCGATTCCATGCCGGGGCCCCACGCGACCCCGCGCCGCGACCGAGACCACCTTCCATTCCACGGCATGTGCCGGTGCGCCCACGCGGGCTGGCTCCCCGAGCCCACCGTGCCGGGACCGGACGAGCGCGCAACAGACGGCCTGCGGTGCGGGGGCCACTGTTCGGCGGGGAACTTCGTCGCATGTTTCAGACATGATCTGACTCTGACGTGCGCCTTGGGTCAGGTGGGGGACTGGGAAGAACCGCATAGGCTGGAGCCAGCGGCTATCCGCCCTCCTCCGACACAATGCGGCATGTTTATACAGAGAGAATGGTAGGTGAAACCACGATGGGTTGGAAGATTTGCCGTAATAATGCGACGTTTAATTTTGGAGTTTTCGTACGGGCACTCTTGGATTCCGTCGGGCGTTGCGCGCGCCTATGCTTGGCCTGCGTTCGTGCCGCCCTCACGCCTCCGCTAGCCACAGCTCACGCGCCGCCGCCGCTCCTCTGCCTGGCCGCTCGCGCGCCGACGCTGCTCCTCCGCTCGGCGCCTCTCGCGCGCCTCCGCCTAGCCTGCGCCCGCGCTGCTCCCGCAAGGCCCACAGACGCCGTCGCCCTGCCTCCGCTTCTCACCGCGGCGCCTGACGTCGCGTACTACGCAGACGTGGTGGCGGTGGACACGGCCGCGCTGCCCGATGTCACTGCGAGGAGGAGGAGGCGGTAGGGTTTCGCCTTGGGCACTTCTTCATGAGCTGCGCCGGCGCCATCGAGGCAGGCGATCCATGCGGCCGTGTGCGCACACCTCGCCGACGCGCACGCCGCACTTGCCGCCGTCTTGCCCGCCTCCGGCATCGGCCGCGTCGCCGTGCCCTTCACCGCGGCACTGTCCCAGAGGTTGTTCCCTCCCGCCACGCCCTCGCCTCCGCTCGCGCTAGTCGTCCCGCTGACGAGGACTGCGCCTTCCTCTACTTCCGCTGGATGCTGCAGCTCGCGTAGGGGCGACGACGCCTACCAGGACCCCTCGTCCCCTCCTCCAGCGCGTGGAGGCGCGTGCGCAGCGCCGGGCGGAGATGCGTACTTTGCCCGCACACCCAAGAGAGGGAGCCGTGGGGATAACGGAGGGGAGTGTGGGCCCAAGCTGTCAATGACACAAATTTAGCATATAGTTGACGGAAGTGGCAACTAAGAAAGTAAAAAAAATAAAGAATTTAAAAAAAAATAGTGACAATAAAACAATGAGCTAAAATTCCGGCGACAACAATAAAATTGACTCGTGTTTCTGCCCAGGGCAGACGTGGCGATGGCTGAGGACCGACGAGGCCTTGCCATTGATCAGCCACGGCAGGTGGTACAGTTGTGAGTTGTAGTACTACCAGGTACTAGACCACTACAGATACAGAGCACCAGACTACCGAGCACTCTACGTACAGAATACAGATAGACAGAGAGGCTTCCAGGCTTCCGGTTCCTGGAGCAGGTGGCCGGGGCCCACATCGCAGGAAGCAGGCAGGGGTAGGCCGGGGAGGGTGCGCTCGGCCCCACATCTAGCCTAGCGCCCCGCGGAACCTAGCTGCCCGGCCAATTGGCTAGCGCCTAGCGGGACGTGGCACGCCCCGGACCACCCGAGCGAGCGCCGGCGGTGGCCGACACGGCGCGCCCACGGGCCACGAGAACGACCGCCCCCCACGGTCACCGACACCCGGGCCAAGGGGGCGGCGGCCGCGGCGGACGGCGCGCCGACACGTCACGAGGCGGGCGGGCGAAAGCGGCGGGGCGGCTGGCCTCGCCGTCGCTACGGTCCACGCGCGCGTACGGCACGGCGGGCCGCGTCCGCGGGTCCGTCCGTCGCGGTACAGGAAACCGGTCGACCATCCCCCGCGCGGCCACGCGCCCGCCTGTACGGGCCAATCGCCCGGTCGCGGCCCGCTGACGCGTGGGCCCACAGCGGTCGCGTCAAGCTCGGAGCGCGCCGCCCCCCAACGTCACGCTGGTGGGTGGGCCAGCGTCGTGGAGCCCTGTAGCGCGCGGGGTGGGGATGGGACGACATCGTCATAAGAGAGGACGCAAGCGAAGCCCGGCGCCAACCGCCCGCTCCCTCTCCTTGCGTTCGTGCGCTCTCTCAACTCCACTCCCACCCTCCCTCCCTCTCTCTCAACACCGGGCGCGTGCGAAGGCAAGGCAGGCAGGCACGGCGCCGTCGCGCATGCAGGAGGCGGCGGCCGAGCCGGGGCGCCGGCCGGCGCAGCAGCAGTTCGTGGGCGTGGACCTCCGCCGGCCCAAGGGGTACGCGGCGCCGGTGGCGACCAAGGTGGCGGCGGCGGCGGGCGAGGGGGACCCGTGCCCGCGGTGCGAGTCGCGGGACACCAAGTTCTGCTACTACAACAACTACAACACGTCCCAGCCGCGCCACTTCTGCAAGGGCTGCCGCCGCTACTGGACCAAGGGCGGCACGCTGCGCAACGTCCCCGTCGGCGGCGGCACGCGCAAGAAGTCGGCGTCCCCGGCGTCGGCGTCCTCGCCGCCGTCGTCCTACGACGCGGCCGCCGCCAGGCCCGACAAGCCCAAGAAGCCCTCCAAGAAGAAGCGCCGCGTCGTGGGCCCGGAGCCCCTCGCCCCCGCGCCCGCAGCCAAGACGACGGCCGAGACGGCGACGGCGGCGGCGGCGGCGACCGACGCCGCGAGCGAGATCACCACGGAGCTCGTGGTCCCCGCGGCGGCGGCGGGGGCGGCAGAGGAGGACTCGCTGGCCCACCTGTTCCAGCCGGACGACGCCGCGCTCGGGCTCGGCCTGTCCGACTTCCCGGCCGTGAAGGGGTTGGTGGACGTGGCGCCGGACTCGTTCGAGTGGCCGGCGTCGTTCGACCTGGGCTCGTGCTGGGGCGGCGCCGGCGGCGGGTTCGCCGACCCGGACCCCGCCTGCCTGTTCCTCAACCTGCCGTGAGGCCGTGGTCGGGCCTGGGTTTGCGCCGGGCCTCCTAGCTCATCCGTGGTTCTCTCTCTTCTTGCAGTCTAATTAGCGGTACATGATGATGATGACATGCTCTGGGGTGGTATACTTATGATACTACGATCGTGACGACGACGAAGCGACGACCTTGATTTTTAGCTTTGGAGGTCAACTAGTGGCCGGCCGCTGGTTTACTTACTCGTCAGATGGCTAACTCAACAGGCTTTGGGGTGTTTCATCTGTCTATAAACTGAGCTATTGCTTTGCTTTCCTTTGTTTGGGCCTCTCTTCTTGCTCGCATGCTTCGTTTTGATGATGATTATTATGGTTACGACGACGACGATGATGAAAGGCTTTTGTATGTATTGATGGCCTGAGCATGGAGGCAGCGCACTCATGTCAGTCTGTTTTCTTCTTCCTGTGCTCTCGACTTCATGTCGTGGTTCTCTTCGATCAATCAGCCGGCGCCGGCGCGAGCAAGATCGCGGTGCTCACCTGCGAGTTTGGAGTCGATCTTGGGTTGCCCGGTTGGAGATGGAACAAGTCTGCCACTGCGTCGAGACGATTCCCCGCCGGGTCGTCCCGTCGCCGGCTTTGCAGCCGTCGAAGTCGAAGCAACGGCGTGGAGATTCCTAGCACGCACGATAGCAGGGCATCGATGCCCATTCCTCGAGCAGCCAGGCGATTCGCCCGCTGCGAGCCGCGATTCCGAGCGCGCGGCTGGAACCGCCCCGTGCACCGGGCGGCGCGGCAGCGCATCCGATTCCCGCGTCGTCCTCCCGTCATCACTCCGCGCGCGCGCGCATCATCCCTCGCCCCCGTCCGTCCGCCCGCCCGTGGTGGCGGCCGGGGCCGGTGCGCTCGCGGCCCCGCCGGGGAATAATTGCGTGCAGAGCAGCGGCAGGTTGGCAACTTGGCGCCGACGCCCGGGCCCGGGCGGCTCAACCACTTGATCATGGCGAGTACGCACACACACCCAAGTGGCGCCGGCCGGGCCGGTCAGCGTGCGGCGGCCGTGGCGCGCCCCGGGCGCTTCGGTTGGACGTCGCGGTCCGCGGCTCAGACGAGGACTGGGGTGGGGGGTGTGCGCCGATGCGCGACGCATCGACCGGCGAGCCCGATGGAGCGCGGGCCGGGGGCAGCCAACGCGCCCGCCCGTGAGCGCGTGACCCTGCGCCACGGGTGCGCCGTTGGTCTGGCCGCGCCGCGGCGCGTCGCCGTCGGTCGGCGTGGATCCTGGCGGGTGTCGCGCGCGCTGTCGGCAGCGCCACCCTCCCCCCGGTCCGTTCGACGGGCTTGGGGGCACGGTGGTGGGTGTACCGTGTACGTGACGTCGGGGGTGGGGATGGCGCGAGTTGTTTACGCGCGTCGTGCCGGCGGGAGTGGTTCCGGGGACGATGGCGACGCGGGGCGACGACGGGTTGCGTTGCCGGCAGGCGTGGATCCACCGCCCATGCGGGCCCGTCGTCCGGCTACAAGAATAGACCTGGTACGTACGACGACTACGGTGCAGAGCTGTCGGGCGCGCGGTTAGTTAGGCGGCGAGTCATCGTGGCGTCGCTCCGGAGTGTTAGAGCGTGAGAGCGAAACGATTGAGAGTAAAACTCTCTTGATCTGTTCCATTGATGGTACTGCATATTTATATACGGTGAAAGAATATGAAGATATCCGTTCGAGGATTACACACAGAGGGAAGTTACAAGAAGAGAGATGGAGATCGTGGCCATGGAGCGGTTGCTACAGTAGACGCCGGTTGGAGAAGATGTGCAGTAACTCCCATGATTGTAGTTCTTCATCTCTAGATGTATGGATGAGATCATCTTCTTTATATTGTAACACTCTCCCTTGATCGAATCTTTCGTATAAATCGTCATTGCATATTTTGTCTATGAACCCTTTATGTCGAAAATATCATCCTCTAAAAACCCAGTAGAAAAAATAGATGATATGGCATATGCATATGTCGATATTGCCTCGTTAAAAATTTTACATGAGAAAACCTCAATGAGAAAAAACTCATATAAAGAAAAGAGTACGATATGATATTAACAAGGTTATATATCAGAGAGAAACTCCCCTTGATTCCTGCAAATCTCTAAGTCGTCTCGTACCAATTCCTTCCACACATTTTGAAAATGTAGAATATGGAAGAGACTTGGTGAATAAGTCAGCAAGATTATCACAAGACTTAGTTTGCAGGTTGTTTATTTCCCCATTCTTTTGCAATTCATGGGGATAAAACAATTTTGGACCAATATGCTTAGTGATGTTGCTCTTGATATAACATGTCTCCATCTGAACAACACATACCGCATTATCTTCATAGATAATTGTTGGGGATTCAATAGAATTCATACCACATAATTGTAGTATATGGTTTATCATTATACGAAGTCAAACGCATTCACGAGAAACTTCATATAATGCAATTATTTCAGAATGATCGGTGGATGTAGCTATCAAAGTTTGTTTGGAAGATTTTTAAGAGATAGTTGTACCACCTTACAAGTATACAGAGCCTGTTTGTGATCTGGCATTATGAGGATCAGATAAAAAGGCAGCATTAGTATATCCAATCAGAGAGGGATCTTGATTTTTTCCATAGAATAAACCAAGATCCCTTGTGCCATTGAGATATCTAAGGATATTTCTAACTCCAGCCCAATGGCGCTTGGTGGGAGCCGCGTTGTATCTTGCAAGTAGATTCGCTGCAAATGCAATGTCCGGCCGGGTACTATTTGCAAGATACATAAGCGCACCAATAGCACTTAAATATGGGTATTCTTGTCCCAAAATCTCTTCTCCATCATCCCTAGGCCGGAAAGGATCTTTCTCCATGTCAAGAGATCTAACCACCATAGGGGTTTTGAAAGGATATGATTTATCCATATTGAATTTCTCCAATATTTTCTGGATATAAGCAGCTTGGTATACAAAAATTCCTGAAGGTAAATGCTCAAGTTGCAAACCCAAGCAAAATTTGCTTTTATCCAAATCCTTCATTTCAAACTCTATCTTTGACGTGCTTCATTAATATCTGTTTCATTTCCAATGAAGTTGAGATCATCGACGTACACTGAAATGATACAAAATCCTATGGAGGATTTCTTGATGAAGACACACGGGCAGTCATCATTCTTAGTGTATCTCTTTAATGAAAGGAACTCACTTAAGCGATTGTACAACATTCGCCCTGATTGCTTTAAGCCATATAATGACTTTTGCAATTTTACACAATACATGTTACGATTTGCCGTAGGATTCGGTACGTTTATTCCATCAGGAACTTTCATATATATTTCAGAATCCAGTGAACCGTATAGGTATGCAGTCACTACGTCCATCAACTGCAAAGATAGATGCTTTTGGGCTGCCAATGAAATTAAATATCGGAAAATTATGCCACTCATCACTGGAGAATAAGTCTCATTATAATCAACACCGGGCTTTTGCGTGAAGCCTTGAGCTACTAGCCTTGCTTTATATCTCACCACTTCGTTGAGTTCATTCTGTTTCCGGACAAAAACCCATTTGTATCCTACAGAGAAGACGCCACGTGGTGTGGTCATTACTTCTGAGAATACTTCTCTTTTATAAAGCGAGGCGATCTCTGTTTCAATTGCTTCTTTCCATTGATTCCAGTTCGAGCGCTTTTTACATTCAGACATAGTTCTAGGATCTGGATCATTCAGGATGTCAGCAATCTCTTCAGAGAAATATGCGTCAACAATTGTAGCTTTCCGGTCAAAAGACTTTCCAGTTTCAATGTAATTTGTGGCAAATTCATTCACCCTTAAAGGATTATCATTATTTCCCAAATCAATAATCCTCGAGCTTTTCGATGTCCCAAGTTCAGCATTGCGCGCAGCCGAAGAGGGTTGATGTGCATTCATCGTCTTTTTCTGCTTCGAAGGACCACGCATAGGCTTGGATGCCTTGCTTCTCCCCCTTTTATTGCTAATTGGGGGTTGAGTGGTTTTAATTGGTACCTCCACTTGAGCAGGAGCATTCCTAGTTGGTTGAAAAGACTTTATTACACCATTGTAATCAGTGAATGCATCGGGCAGATTGTTTGCAATGTTTTGCAAACCAATGATCTTCTGAACTTGAAGTTCAGTTTCTTGAGTACGGGGATCAGAGGAGGAGATACTTTTGGCATCCCAATCTGTTTCACGGCGTTCTTTTTGGTACTTGAAATCTCCCCCTAATGCTGGGAAATGCTCCTCATTAAATATGCAATCAGCGAACCGGGCCGCAAATAGATCCCCGGTGAGGGGTTCTAAATACTTAATGATTGACGGAGATTGATATCCCACATAGATCCCTAATTTTCTGTGAGGGCCCATAGCAGTTCGCTGGGGTGGTGAGATCGGTATGTACACAGCACATTCGAACTTACGCAAATGGGAAATACTTGGTAGATTCCCTCGTACTAGATGCATGGGAGAAGATTCATGATATGCAGTTGGTCGTAGTTGGATTAAGTCAGCAGCGTGTAAGACTGTATGACCCCAACACGATGTAGGCAAAGAACAATTCATCAGTAATGGACATGCAATAAGCTCGATCCTTTTGATCAATGATTCAGCCAAACCATTTTGGGTATGGACATATGGAACAGAATGTTGTATTTGAATTCCTAAGGCCATGTAATAATCATTGAAAGCATGGGAGGAAAATTCAGCAGCATTGTCCATTTGGATTGTTTGAATCCGATGTTCAGGGTAATGTGCCTTAAGCTTAATAATTTGAGACATTATTTTCGCAAAGGCATGGTTTCGTGTGGACAATAAGCACACATGTGACCATCTAGTAGATGCGTCAATCAAAACCAAGAAATACCTGAACGGTCCAGAAGAATGCTCAATCGGACCACAAATATCACCTTGAATTCTTTCAAGGAATCTTAGTGGTTCTGCTCTGATTTTAAAAGGTGATTGTCTTAAAATTAATTTCCCTGTAGCACAAGCAGTGCATACTTAATCCGAAGATTTGGGAAATTTTGCATCAGTCAAATCATGACCAATTGAATTGTTGGTAATTTTTCTCATCATCCCGATGCCGGGGTGCCCAAGTTGATCATGCCATGTTTGGAATGAATCGATGTTCTAAAAAATTACCTTGTATGTAACATGTTTGATGGGCTTAATGTATGTATAGTACAACCCAGAGTCAAGAGTCGGAATTTTCTCGCATATTTGCTTGCCATATCCTATAAGTCAGGTCAAAAGAAGAAATTCTTCTTTGTTTTGTTCATATGTTTCTACATGAAGACCATTCTTACGGATATCTCTATAACTCAACATAGTACGAGTTGAATCAGATACAGCAAAGCATCCTCGATCACAATCTGCGTACCCATTGGGAGAACCAGAACCAACTATTAATGCATTGCGGTCACGATGGTTAAAACATTTCCTTCCCTTTTTGTAAGAGTTTGGAAATATTTTATCTCTGTGAGTATAGAGTTTGTAGTACAGCTGTCCACAAGGCATAACTCCTCCTACGAAGGATTGACTTCATTAGACATCTATAGTAAAAATAAGAATTTATCATATTCTTAATTTAATACATATAGATATACATACATTTAGTACTGAATATATAACACCATAGAAGTGCAATATTACAATACATATGAGTTTGTGCTATCAAATGCACAACTCTTAAATAATGAGTCTTAAACACTTAACCTATACAACACATAATATAATATTGTCTGATATCAATAACGAATCTTGAAGATCTAAGATAAATCTCCAAACATGTCATTTGAGTTGTACTCAATGAGCATGTTATCCGTTGGAGGAAGATCCACAGCCTGAGAAGAGGTCTTATTGTTCGGCGATTCCTTTGGAACCGAAGACGAACCACCAGTCTTCTCAGTTGCTTGGTTAAAGTGAGCTTCATACTTGTTCTTCCTTTGCTTTGCATCTCTAATGGATTTTAAGTAAAGATCAACCAAGTGTTTTGGGGTACGACAGGTGGCAGCAAAATGCGTGTTGCACCCACATTTGTGACAAAGTCTTCCATTGTCACGTCTAGGTAGAGCATTTTTGCGTGTCCTCTTGTTAGCCTTGTGTCTGCAGTCCTTTATGAAATTGCGATTCTTACGACGACCACCGGAGGAATTATGTGGATTTCCCGGAGGAGGTCCACCATGCTTCCTTTTATTCTGAGCATTATTCTGAACATTATGAACCGGTGTGTCGCTCTTTGCGGTATTGGTTGCACAATACCCGATCCGCGGGATGCATAGTTGATAAAGCTTTATGTATCTTTTCTGCATCCGTTGGTTCTTTTTCGTAAAATTTCAACCTTGTACAGATGTTATGAACTACATGATTGTATTCATCAATAGATTTGAAATCTTGCATGCGCAGATGATTCCAATCATGCTCTGCTTTGCTTCAGGAAGTACGAGTTCCTTCTGCTGTTCATAACGCTCTTTAAGGGAGACCCACAGGGTACTAGGATTTTCCTCCAACATATACTCTTTTTTTAGATCTGTATGGATGGAATATCTTAACAACATTAAACATGTGTACCTCGTCTGTTCAGTTATGACGGGGCCATTTTCCACTGGTTCACTGATAGTACTTAAAATCCCACGAGATGCAAAATCAATTTTGATATCAGATGCCTATGTAGGATAATTGCTTCCATCCAGGAGGAGTTCTTCGTACTCCTTTTGCATTTTCTACATGTCAAAACCATCGATTTTATCAATTTACCATTCTGGTAAATTTTTAAAACCTTGAATGGTAGTGTTGTAATAGTAAGTGAAGAAAATTTTAAACATATCCTTTTATTTTATTTTAGATACTTGAAGGTGTTCCATCCTTAAAAAATTACATGTTCACACAATTATGTGCAACATATAATTTAAGGTAATCTCCATTTAATGGAGTAGACCAAGTATCCAAAGCATTTATTTTGAGATAAACACATATAGGAAATCATCATGTCAATCATGATGTAGACCTCTAAGTGACAGGCAATAAATTGTTGTTTAAAAGGCATGGTCTCTAGACAGAAATATTCATTAAACTAAATAAAAATGCAGCCGATGCCTTAGTCTCTGTCACCTTATGTTTATTCTCAATATAATGTAAGGAATGTTTAAAATTTTACATTGAAAACCCTTATTGGCAATTAAATATTACTTTAATTGTGAGAGTTTAATCATAAAACCCTGTGACAAATAAAATGAACTTAATCGTGAGAGTTTTGGTGTAAACCCTTTTGACAATTAAGCTTATTTCTATTTGTTAGAGTTTTAGGTATATTTTGTTTAAAACATACCATCATATGCAAATATACACAGACACATATATACATTCACATATGATAAAAGAGATTACACCAGGGGTCTAAATATTAAAGACACATGCTGATAGTTTGCAGAATGCAAAATCAGAGAAAATATGGACTGAAATGCAAACCGCAGATAATACTAAAATATATGGAAATAGTAAAAGGTTGAATAGGTAATGGGCTCTATACAGCCCAAAACCCATGGAGGCCTACTGGGCCCAGGATGGGGGCGAGGGCTCCAATCGCGGGGGGGGGGGGGGGGAGGAGGGCATGGGCCGGTGCGGCACCGACGGCCGACCTAGCGGGTATAAAAAGCGGCCGGTTAGGGTTATGGAACCCTAACTGCCGCCTCCCACGCCCGATCCGCCACCTCCCACGCCCAATCCGCCGCCTCATGCCATCGCCGTCGACCGCCGCCAGGAGAGAGCACGGGGTCGGATCTAGCGGATCCGCAGCCCCGACGTACTCTTCCCCCTTCCCTGCCCTCGCATCGGCGCCGCTTAGGGACAGGCCTCCCCCTCATCGGAGGAGGAAGCGCTGCCGATAGAGTCGCCGTTGGGGAGGCGGAGTCCTGGGCGGCGAGCCGCCGCCTCACCGGCGTGGCGGCGCGCCTGGGCCAGGGCGTGGGGGGCGGGGAAGAGAGCGTCGTTCGATGATGGCGGTGCGGGAGCAGAGGCGTCGCCGGTGCCGTTGTTGCAGTATGGCGGCGCACCTGTCCGTGCCGCCCTGGTGGGGGGCACGTCGGTCCTCCATCACGGCGGGGCTGCGTCCGCCGGGGTCGGTGTCGGACGCCGCCCTGGCCGGGACCGCACGGGATGAGCCTGCCTCGTCGGGGGGGCGGAGCCATCCATGGTCCGGGCAGTACCCCGGCTGGTACGTGGCCTGGGCGGGGTACGCCGTCGGTGCGGTCGCGGGCACCGGGGCGGGGGCTGGCCGGTTGAGGACAACGGGGCGGGGAGCGACCCACCCCCGGCGTCAGCGACGGCGAGGAATCTCGAGGCCAAGAAGGCGGTACGGCCTCAAGATGGTCTGCAGGCAGGATGCGGACCAGAGCGCGGCGAATCCTCGCGCGAAGTCGGTCGATGTTGAGGATGCCGGCATGGTTGGCGCGATGGAGTTCATTGATGACCGCAGCGAGGATCACCGTGACCATGGTATGTAAATTAGGAAGCGGCATCTTACCACTTTCTTCGTTCTTCCTCTTCTGTGTTCTTCGTTTGAGAGCAATGCGTGACTAATAACGTGTTAGAGTGTGAGTGAAATGATTGAGAGTAAAACGACCTTGTTCTGTTCCATTGATGGTGCTGTATATTTATACATGGTGAAAGGACACGAAGATGTCCGTTCGGGGATTACACACAGAGGGAAGTTACAAGAAGAGAGATGGAGATCGTGGCCATGGGCGGTTGCTACAGTAGACTGCGGTAGGAGAAGATGTATAGTAACTTCCGTGATTGTAGCCCTTTATCTCTAGATGTATGGATGAAATCATCTTTTTACGTTGTAACACGGAGAAGACCATGTCGTCCACTCGTCGTCATTCCTGGCTGCCTGGTGGCGGCGAACTCCGACGACCCCCGGCGGCCGGCGGCCACGCCCCCACGTCGGCGTCGCGTGCGCTGAGCTTGGCGCGGCGGGAGTTCGCGTGAAATAATGAGTCGCTGCGGGTGCATGGATTGTGCCGTTGTGGGTGGTCGGTCGGCGATCCCTGTCACGTCCGCACAGGTAGGCGGGTGATGCGGCTGTCGGTGGACTTGCGCATCCACGACGATCCATGTCAGAGCTACGTAGGGGATGCTGATGGACAGGAGCTAGCGGACGAGCGGCGCGTGATGTGGTTCTATACTTCTATTCTGAGCAGTGGAGATATCTTGTGGAAGGAGAATGATGATGAGTCGCAGGGACGGTGAAATGGTAGTACTTTCAGACGGGTACCAGTGGAGCAGATTTTCTACATGCAAAAATCAAATGTCAGCAAGCACGAAAAATAACTGCTGTTCATTCGGTGCAAAAAATGCTTAGACAGTTCTGCTCGTTTCAAAACAAAAAAAAAAAGTGGGGCAATTCCAGCTCACATTGAATCATAACTAGTATTAGGCCCACGGGCCCCAGCCACAGGCCCACAGCGGCAGTGCCTTATCTTATGCAACCAAAGCAACTTCGTCAAAACAATACATTAGGCTTCGTCAGCCTATAACTTGACGATTCACATTGATATGGCAACTAAATTGTTCACCGTGTGTTTTTTTTAAATAACTATGTATTTTATGTGTTGTTAAAGCCTATAATAGATGGTCCAGTAAAAGGTGCATAATCCTACAAAAACAACCAGAGAAAACTTTGGAGGCAAAACAGCTGGCCAGCAAGAATTCAACCAAATTAAAATTATTAGTTCGCCATATGGCACTCACCACAGCATGCAGATACTAAGAAATGTTCCAAGTTCCCAACTAGGCAGTTTATTGAGATCTTACAAGCACCAAACAAATGCATAGCCGGTGCTGCGGTCTACGGGGTTGCAAAGGATACACTGAAATGGTGGCATCGGTAAAATGTTGCTCTAGCAGGATAGGGAATCAGATCTACTCATTGTTGGTAACAAATTGACTTGCCTACTGATATGCTTATATCTCATATGACCTAAAACTTTTTTTCTATATTAAAAGGTTCATGATTAAATATATGTAGTCTCACTTGTTGGGTGCCTGCAGAAGACAGTGAGGATTATATGAGTATCTCATGGCGTACAAAACATGAAATTATTCAAGTCGAGCAAACTATGGCGTTATCACCTCTAAGGCATCGTTGTATTGCTTTATTCAACATGATTGATAAGACGCCAAGAAGAAAATTGATGAGCAAAAGGATTGATAGTACATATATATGTGAACTGTATGTTGGTCATACACAAAAATAATAGAAAAAGGCTAGTTAAATGTTGGTAGATATCCATTCAGCAATGGAAAAAAATGGTTCAGCACAATGCAAATAGGAGTCAGAATCATTCAGAAATGTTGTATGGAAAATAGTAGACAAAAATAAAGTGAGATCAGTAAGCCAGTAAATCACCTTTGGAACATATGGGGTAAAAATAGCCCTGACATCTTCGAACACCTCAGGTATTGGTTTTGCTGCATCAATCTAAGTGCCAAAGTGAAAATTCGGAATTCCAAAAGGAGGAACAATTAATTGAAGTGTGAATAATATACTGATGGTCAGCTGTCTCTATAAGCTCTGTATTTCCATTTTGATTAACGGAAATGGAGGTATCCTCATCTCAAAAAATATAATGTGTGGTCTTGACCCAATCAGATTTTTCTTGCTAAACATCATCCTTGTAATCTCATAGATTTATGTTGGCATGCATCTTGTTCCTATGACCCTAAATGTGTTTCTAGAGTATGACAAGACCACATTTTGCATCACTAGAATGCTATAGGAGTGACCTTTGCACGATCGGAGTGCATCAATACCTTTTTAACCTTGTCCTTTGAGTTATAGTACTCGATTGTAGGCAAACTTGATTCAATAAAAACTTCAAACCGCTTCCTGATAGTTTTAATGTTATCTTCAGGTATTCCCTGAGAAGAGAGTAAGAAACGTCAGAAACAGGAACTTTGTGACCAAAAAAAATGCACAAGTGAATAATGATAAAGGAAACCTGATTGCGCCCCAGAATACGCCTTTCCATCTCTTCCTCAGTGCAGTCAAAGAATAGCACAAATGCAGGCGAAATTTTTGTCTTCAGCAACAATAAACAATTAATATTCTAGCAAATTCATTTAAATGTACATAAAAGAGTGAAAAACTAATCTCTTGAATTACCATGAGAACTGGTTATTAAAGAATGAGGTGCCTTGAAATGGGCATTAAAACAACGTTCTCGAATGCAGCACGATTCTCTTCGATCCTTGGAAATCCATCGATCAGAAATTTGTCATTTTCACTTTTTATCATGGCCTCCTGCAACAGCTTTACAGTTACTTCTGATGGAACTGATCTTTCCCTCCATCATATCATGGCCTCCTGCAACAGCTTTACAGTTACTTCTGATGGAACGATCTTTCCCTCCATCATGTCTGCGAACAGCTTTATCATGGTTCTTCAAGCATTATGGTACCATGAACATAGAAGCATAAGTCAATCAGGACTAGACCCTTTTTAAATGGAAAAGATGCTCAGAAGGTAAACAGAAATAAAATGAAGTTAGCTGTCTTATAGAGGGAAAATGAAGATAACCATTTTCAGATCCAGATCTGGTCTTTTCACACAAAAGATCTCCAGCACTGAGATGGGTGAATCCAAAGTCTTTCACAATGTTAGTGCACAGTGTGCTTTTTCCACTTCCAGGACCACGTATGTGTCGATTCGTGGTCAGATACAAAATGAAATCATATTTAAAGAACTCGTTCTATATGCAATACGCAAATATATGAATATAGAGCAGATACCTAGAACGAATACAACACCTGCACGTAGAGCAGGTCTCTAAGATGAGCCATAACACAGTCAAAAAAGATGAGCCATAACTTATGAACAGCATAATTTCTCTGAGGCAAGGACATTTCCTTAGCCAACATGAAGGAAATATAAGCCGCATGTCAACAGCTAGAAGCCTAGAACATAGAAATATACTGGTGACATGGAAGAGGGTTTGGATTTCTCAGGTTATGAATCAGACACATAAACGAAGCATAGTCTAATAAAGTAGCCATATTTGAAAGGGCAACAACTGTCGAGGTAAGAGGAAATCAGAAAGTCAGTCCAGTTCTTGAACTAAAGGTGCTTAACATTTTCAATGAACCTAGGCATTTGCAATAGTATGCTTTAAGTAATGCAAGGTACCTCCTCAGGCACAACTACTGGAGCATCAAAAGCTCTGCCCATAGCACAAAGTTAATCTGCAGTTCAATTATGATATGTAAATATTTTGCAAGTAGAATAGATCTCCAAATTTGCATATGCCAAATGTTAACAAAAACATACCAATATTGAAAGGCAAAGCAGTCTCTTTTTTGAGTTTATAAGTTTATTTACTGAAATTAGACAATGTTATACCCATAGCACAGATCAGATATTGGTTTGCTATAGAGCACAATAATGAGAAGAGGATATTCCAAAGCATTCCATTTATATAAATCAAGACTGTTAAGGGGCCATGGCTATTAAAAACTCACGATGAGGAAATAATACACTTTTTGGCTTATTCTGGAATCTGACACATTAACGAAGAGAGCATATCTACGGTTGTACCTGTACTTATAAACAGAACAACCACAAGCATACCCGTAATTTAGGTCGGACTTCAATTTGCGCTACTACTACAATTTGAGAAAGTCCCGCCACTAATCACAAGATCACAAGCTAGAAAACATGACCCGCCTTTCTAAAACTAGAAAATAAATCCCATTGTCTCATTAATAAACAACCACCCCCGGATCCATTTCCAACCGGCACAACACCATGATCACTCATCTTCAGATCCGCGCGGTATCCTCACCTAAACTTCGAAACCCCGTTCCAACAAGGAGATCCACTACAGTAACAGAACAGGATCTGGGAGCCTAGGAGATCATTTATCGGCCGAACCTAATCGGAGCGAACCGAATCGAACTGGAGCGCGCGAAGCAATCAGCAAGCCATGGATCATGGATGGATGCTGGGTGTACGGATGCTCACCATCGGGCGATCGTCTGGAGGGGACGGCGAGAGGTGATGGGAGTGCGCGGGAGATAGCGGCTTTTACTAGCCGTCCAAAAAATTAGAGGGAGTATATACGACATGTTTGTCGGGTAATCACTAATCAGTGTCGTGGTTTTGATATCCCTCCCTCCATCTCAAATTGTCCTCTCAAATTATAAGACCCAAGATATCTTATAATTTAAAATAGAGGGAGAATTTATTTAGTGAAAGATGAAATGAGAGTTTATGAGATAACTCCCACCGTTCAATTTCTAAAAGCAATTTTCAATCCCTCTCCCAATTAGTTACCAAACACACCATTTGACCTAGTACGTTTTTTCTTTCTTCTCTCTAGGCCTTCTAGTTTTCACCCATCATATTTTCACTTCGGTTATTTTGGATCCCCTTGTTTCCCAATCCCCACCCAAGGCCATTTTATCCTCTTCTTTTCCACTGTGCTTTTCTTTTGTTTTTCCATTCTCTTATTTTTTTCCCCTTAAAAATCCTTATGTTTTCTCCAACGCTATGAAAATTAGTCTTACGGACCTAAAATTTTTATTTCGGATGGTAAAATGTTCTTATTATGAAGCTACTTTATTCGTAAAAGTAGGATATTTTTCTTATGAGAGTAGGATATTGTAGTGTGAATCTGAATTGTTTTTATTTTTCTATAAGAGGTAGAACATGCGTATGGAATACTTTTTGCTGATAAAGGTAGGGTATTTCTTGTAGATATGGAAAATATATTCATTTTAACTTAGAATACTTTTCATAGATCTAGAATATTGTCAGGTGAAAAGAGATGAGCCTAAAAAGTAAAAAACCAATTGAGCCAGAAAAAAATAGATCAAAACAGTCCAAATGAACGTTGAAAGAGGGGGATAGAGGGGGACACCGGTCCAGCGTCGTCCCTCTAACACTCCCAGAGGCAATACTAACCGTCATCGTCGTTATAAAAGAAAAACGGCAACGTCATGTAGCGTTACAATTCTGCACGAGGGAAGACGTTGTCTGATATTCTGATGAGTTCTTTTGCGTTGAAAAATGAAGTAGCGTTAAAGCTCAACAGCAAAGGTAAAAGGCATGAAAATGAGTAAGAGCATTGAGCACGTCAACAAAAGATCCAAAAAAAAAAAAAACTCAACTTAGGGGGAAGAAACAGAGAGACAGGATTTAACGAAAGAAACACCAAATAGATCATATAGTACATACATACATGCAACATCGATCCATAGAATGAGATTAACTAGGCCGCAGCATCAACTATCACAGGCACCGCAGAATGGGACTGAGTGCTAAAACCATTAGTCTGCAACCAACAGAAGAACAAGCAAAACAATGGTCATAATACAAGCCGGTTTGATTACACGAATAGCGTTGTCTCACATGCTAAATATTCCAACGACGCAACTCAATGCTGCGACCATTACACCTCAGTAAGCTCTTATGTCTTTGTTTTAGATAATTTGAAGAGACAGCAACTATCATCCAGGGAGGGCGATCCTTGTGCAGCCCAAAGCAGATTCCAACAGCATATATCTGCACATGAAAAGGAAGCCATGAGCGACCGCAAAAGAATACAGAAAAAATGGACAAGTAAAACTGGAGGATTAGTGTAGCAGTAAGCAGTTTTTTAACTTCATAGTTAAAGACAAAATGCACAACTAAGATGCAAGTATGTCAGTAAGCAGTTTGGCAAGAGCATTCTTAATGCATAAGAAGCAATTCACAGCGGAGACCATTTCAAGGGAAATAAATCACAGAAAGCATAATGCCACATCACACCAGTATCAAACAAACAGGTAAACATAAAAATTTTGAAGCCTGCATATAATCTAAGGGGCTAAGCTCCTTGATTCTGTTCTTGCAGAAACATCAAACACCAGCAGTTTATGGAACTAGAATCATTCAGCAATTGGCACTAAGGGACTCCAACATATATAATGAGATGCATCAGAAACAGGGAGATAAACCAGAATTCATGCCTATTGCGTAGTCAGCTAAACTTTCCACACAGCATTGAAACAGATTGTACATAGCCCTTCATATACATATGAAAATAAGGTGTTTGGCTGTTTGCATGCATTGACACATCAACAATATGGCATGCATGATAGGGAAATACTAGTGTTCATTCACAGAATGCAAGAACAAAAGTTGGCTACAAACTAAACCTAACTGGTCAGATGGTTTAAACTCCAACCCAAGGAATTAGTTTTACCAAAATAAAAAGACAAGGAATAAATTTGATGCCTAAATTGGTAAACAAAATTTCAGGAGCAAAGAGAGAAAAACCATGCATCATGCATATTATAACACTCTAGATGACTACTTCCAGTGGCCTAATTAAGCAGTTAATTTCAATAATGGATTGAATTGAATTTATTCAGAATAGAAAAGGCTAGAGCCAATTAATATATGAATCTCCGGGTGGAGCTAATTTTGTGCAGTAGTTCCTGACACCCTGAAATAAAATGACAAAGATTGATTGAGGCATTGAGCAAAAGGAAGTTCAGTGTTGTATTGCCATGCAAAGTAACTTAATCAAAATTCTATATTAAGTTTCCATCCACCATCCTATATCTTAATAGCATAGGACACATAATAACTAATCATTCATCATTTGCTTCTGCACGCCAATCATTATGAATCAATTTGGGACAATTAACTTGAATGATAGTATGCCTAGTCTAACATATACTTCAGTCCATGCATTTATGTGTGTAAATAAAGAAACATGCCTGGTAAGCCAGTGAGTCTAGTATTAAGAGGTCCGTGCTCCTATAAAACCTAGTTGATAATCTTATTGTGGAAGACAAAGTTGATTGAGCAAAAGGAAGTTCAGTGTTGTATTGCCATGCAAAGTAACTTAATCAACATTCTACATTAAGTTTCCATCCACCATACTATATCTTAATAGCATAGGACATATATAACTAATCATTCATCATATGCTTCTGCATGCCAATCATTATGAATCAATTTGGGACAGTTAATTTGAATGATAGTATGCCTAGTCTAACAGATACTTCAGTCGCATGCATTTTGTGTGTAAATAAAGCAACATGCCTGATAAGCCAGTGGGTCTAGTATTAAGAGGTCCATGCTCCTATAAAAACAAGTTGATAATCTTATTGTGGAAGCAAAGATCTATTTCATTGTCCAGCAGGGCTTTGAACAAAATTGTTAGTTCACCAGTAGCACCAACACCATAGGATGTTGATACAACGAAATGTTCCCAGGTCCGAAATAATGGAATGTTCCAGACTCCAAACAAAAGCACACCCAGTGCAATTTACATGGGATTGCAATGTACAAACAAAACAGCCTTTACAATTTACCCCTCCTGTTTACATCTTGGCAGCTAACCTAACTACAGACAGGTGAACTGAGAAAATGACATAAGTTACATAATTTGCTTACATAAAAAGTTAGAAGAAAAACAGTACATAAATTATGTTACATGGCAACGCTGATATGCCAAAATAGTGAGAATACTATCTAACAGTTACATTCTTATGTTTTAGACAAGGGCAATATGTTACAATTCTTGGCTAAAACAATTCCATCTAGCTACTGAAAGTATCAAATAAACCTATGGATTTATACATACAATGTTACATGAAGGTCAGTACAAAAAAAACTGTTACATGACCATATCAATATGCCACAGCACTACCTTACAGTACAATTCAAAAAGAGTTACAATTGAAAACAGCAAGAGATTAGATCAAGCATAACTTACATCAAATTTACTGATACAACAGATCGCCGGAGATATATGCAGTTAGAACCACCACAGCAACAAGCGGTAAGAGTTACTAGTTGTTACTGAAGCATGCCCGTGTGCAAATAAGATGCTTCCCTGGATCATTGTTGGCTCTACATTAGTAGCTCAACCAGCTATGATTACTGTGGCGTCATCCGCCTACGCTTAGAGTGATCAGCCTCCCTTGACCTGCTGCGTATCCCAGATGACCTCCCCCTGTCCCAGTCCTCATTGCGTTCGGAATCACGGTCTCTGTGCCTGTGATAATCACCATAGCGGTCTCTGTCATCCCGGTGCCTCTCCCTGTCCCTCTCTCTTTCTCTGTCCCTCTCTCTGTCTCGGTCTCGGTCTCTCTCCCTATCACGGTCTCTTTCCCTATCTCTGTCATAGTCACGATTCCTCTCTCGGTCCATGTCCCGCTCATCCCGGTGCCTCCTCTCTGGCCAGTCCTGTGATGGGGGCACATCCTTCTCCCTCTCACGCCTCCTCTCTGGTGCACCAGACCACTCCCTCTCTGCTGGCCTCTCTTTCCCATGGCTTCCCCCTTCTCCATACTGCTGATCGGATGCTGCATCATCCCCATAACTTGATTGTTCCTCCCCACCCCAGGTTCCCATGTTTGGATCAGGCCACATTCCACCAGACCCCATCCCACCCCGACCAAAGAAAGCCGGGTTAACATGTGGAGCAACAGGTGGGAATGGCTGCATCAGCCCAGGGAATGGCATACCCCCTGGTCCACCAGGAAAACCACCAAATCCACCACCCATCCTTCCCATAGCGCCATAACCAGTAGGATCAAAACCCTGCCCTAGCATTCCACCCGGTGGCATCATTGGCGGTGGCGGAGCAACCATCCCTGCATTCCCCATGATTCCACGGCCGCCGCCAGCTGGGCCCATCCTGTTCCTCATATTACCAACAGGGCCTCTATTCCCCATACCTCCACCACCTCTTCCCCAATTCCCACCGCCTCCACCTGCTCCACCACCGGCACCAGGTCCAGCAGCTCCTCGGCCACCACCATAATTACCGCCCACCTGTGGCCCTGCAGCACCACCGCCACCTCTACCGCCCTTCGGTTGCATATTCGATGCCTGTGCAGCCATGGCCTGCTGATTCTTCACCTGCGCCTCACCCATGCGACGAACGGTGTTCGGCGTGGCGAATGCCACAACACAAGGACGGCCATTGAACATGTGACCGTTCATGCCCTCCTTGCAGGCAGCAGCCGCACCAGGGTCATAGAAATCGACCTGGCAGTAGCCCTTGGACTTGCCGCTGGCCTTCTCGTCGAAGAATCTCACCTCCTTCACCGGCCCATATTTGCTGAGCTCGGACTCCAGATCCGCGTCCGTCGTCCACCAGTGGAGCTCACCCACGAACAGCGTCGTGCCGCCAGGTCCGTCTGGCCCGCCAGCGGGGCCACCGTTCCCGACCACGATGGGGCCGCCGCCAAAGTTTCCTCCAGGGCGGTTGATCCCATCGTTTTGCTGAATCTGGTGGTGCTGAGGCGGCGGCGGCGCGGGTGCGGCAGGCGGCTGAGGTGGCGGTGGTAGGTTGGGCTGGGAGGGAGGTATGCCGGGCGCGGGGACCGCCACCCCCGGGATGCGTACCTGCTGTTGCGGCGGTGGAACCTGCGGCGGCGGCGGCGGCGGGAGGGTGTGGGCCGGCGGATGCTGCTGGGGCTGCTGCTGGGGTGGTGGAGGGAGCTGCTGGGGCGGGTGCTGGTGCTGGTGCTGCTGCGGCGGCGGGGCCTGCTGGGTGGTCGGAGGCGGAGGGGGCGGCGGCGGCTGGTGGGAGGCGTGGAGGAAGCCATCCCCCACGTTGACGTCGTTGTAGAGGTCGTCGAAGTCGTCGTCGTCGCCGTAGTACTGGTCGACGTCCTGGACGGCGGAGATGGCCTCGCTGCGGTGGAACGCCGGGTCGCCGTCGGGGTCCATGGCGGCGGCCGGGGGGCTCTAGGGTTAGGGTTTTCGGGATCTGGATGCGCGGAGTCGGGCGGGACCGCGGGATAGGGAGCTGGTGTTGAAGTTGACACGCTTGGCGCGGGCGCCTTGCGTGGGGCCCGGGTGTCCGTAACCCGGAGGAGGAGGTGTCCGTGGACGGCAGGAGTCTAGCACGTGCGCTTGACCCGGAATTCGGTGGGCTTGCCGTAACGTGTCGTGGGCTTAGGACAAGGTAAAGCCCAGTGCAAGGGGTGTTTCGATCCCACGGAGATTGTGCAATCCAGCAAGCGTGATTTTGATCCATACGGCCTACATTGCAGCAGCTTCTAATCTTTAGTTTTTAAAATCTTATAAAAGCTGGACACTCCTAGCTTTCAAAACTGGAAGGTGAATTGTAAAATAACCTGGTTTCCAGACGATGCTGTGGAATTTTAAAGGAATTTCAATTTAGCAGCGACACCGGCAATTGGATACTAATTGTCCCTTTATTTATTTAATATTAGGCAACATTTAATTTATATCCAATCCATCAAAATTAGGCAATTATCAGAGATAGTTGTTCGAGAACCGGTAGCCGCCACAATAGTGATATGGTCCATCCTGACAAGACTTTTCACCCTAGGGTGATACGGCAAGGCAGCCAAAAGGGCTGGTCAGCCATGGTTGGTAGTAGCCTAGTAGAGCAAGAAGGGCATTATGGAT
Source organism: Paspalum vaginatum (assembly GCA_030272315.1). Classification (NCBI taxonomy): domain Eukaryota; kingdom Viridiplantae; phylum Streptophyta; class Magnoliopsida; order Poales; family Poaceae; genus Paspalum; species Paspalum vaginatum. The sequence goes on from CM059018.1 coordinate 38,481,256, forward strand.
ATGGTAACCGCTTGGTGGGCATGAAGGAGGGGTGGCTATGGACTTGGCAGCGAGGAAGCAGGAACTACTAGTACTAGAGACGGATGATGGCGGCGAGGAACTGCTGGAGACGAACAAAGGAGGGACGTCAAGCGCATTGGTAGTTTGTTTGCCATAGAAGTACTGGTGAGAAAAAAAGAGTTAGTCTGTCTAAAGTGAACAAACACATTGATTGTCAGATCTAATCCAACTATTACAAAAAACATCGAGTATACATCCTCATAAAACACTCGAACGGTGTATAGAACCTCTCCCTCGATAATTAGAACCGTGTAAATAACTCCCTACTATATCCTAAGGTGCCTTTGTACTGTGGGCACTCCCTGAAATCTAGGTGTAATATTCATTTTAGTGGCCTAATTCATTTCTACTTATAAAATAATGCTCTAAATTTATGGCAAAATTTTCCAAGTATGCACTAGAAAAATATTCTAGCTTTGCAAAAAGAGTGTTCAAACTCCAATTAAAACTAGGGGAGGTAAAGACGACCTTTTCCCTTCCAATTTCAAACGTGAACATCTACACTAAAAAAATGTAAGCTTCTACATTCTATGACTATTCATACAAACTTGAAAAAAAAAACTTTCCTCGACCAATGTAGACGTCATGCAAACTCATGACATAGACAATCTGTGATTAACTAATTATGTACCTTTCCAGATTACAATTCACTTTAGATTTGGTCTCAGCCAAGTTTCATTAACCTTGATCAAGTTTATAACAAAGGTACCAATACGTGTCATATCAAATTTGTTCCAATGAAGTGTCGAGGATTCAAAAAAAGTAGCCGAGCCAATACTCCCTCCATTCTTTTCTATTTGATGCGGTTGACTTTTTTCAAAACTTCACTCATTCATCTTATTCAAAAAATTATACAAACATATAAAAAGGCAAGTCATACTCAAACTACCCCTAATGATAAAACAAGTAACAACAAAATAAATGATAAGTAATGAATTTTTTTGAATAAGACGAATTATCAAAGTTCTAGAAAAAAAAGTCAATCAGCGTCATGTAAAAAAGAACGGAGGGAGTATATTTTATATAGTGGATTTAATGGAACGAACTCCTCTACCTTCCTTTTCTTTTCCCTTCTTTTCGTCTTTCTTCATAGTTGTGTTGTACTATTCCGTTCTTTTTTATTTGTTGCTTCTTAGGTAAAAGTGAACTAACCATCCACAAATATTCGAGAACGGAGGTAGCATTTACTAAGCTTGGGTACGGTGTCACCTCGCTTCGCTTCGTTCTTTACTTTGCCACGCCTTGCTTTTCCAGCGAATTGCCGTGACTTGCTTTACCACCTTGACAACCCACCATGTGGATAATAATCTAGACTGAGAAATCCCACTTGTTGTGATTCTGAGTTCTCATAATGTTTGGCTCATAAAACATTTATAAAAAATAGTGGTGTCTGCGATAACGTACATGTACATAACGTCGTGAGGAAGAAAAAAAAAACACAAATATGCCAATCGAGCATTTTGCAAACTGATTTTGAGTCCTCTACTCAATAAAGATGCTTTTATTTTCGTCTAATGATTTTTTCATTGTCAGACAGTCACTACAGGAATCAACTTAATTTTCGGCGGCAAGAAACCGCAGAAAAATAAGTCATTTACCGCCCAAAATAGTTATTTTCGACGGTAAAAGGCATATTTTCATTGGTTTTTGGTCGTCGAATGCCGCCGAAAAAGGTTATTAACTTTGGGTGGCTTCAGTAGGCTGCCGAAATTTAGGTTGGCCACCGAAAGTTTTCTAGTTTCTTGAATTCTTATATTGAGTATAGCAACATGTCCACATTTACCAGCACAACCTCTCAGAGATGTTCATAAGCATACTGTGTGTATACACACACACGTGTCAATGTGTGTTACCATCATTTGAAAACAAAAGGAACAAACAGAGTCAGAAGACCACGGCACCACTCGGCCGGCCACATTCCATGAGCATAAGCGTCAAACCGTGGTCAGAATCTAGTCAAAGCTCACAGCCAACATGGCCACAAACAGCCGCGGGATCTGAAACGGGCCAGATCCAACGGTTGCAAACAAACAGACCAAAAATACCCGCGCTTTTCCCTGCGGGCCTCCGCATGGCGCGCGCCAGTGCGCCACCGCCACCATCGCAGGCGGAGCGGAGGAGCCCATGCAGCGCGACGAGACGCGCCAGTGACCAGAGAGACCCCCAAAGATAGCCACCGACTCCACCGTGTTCCTCTCGCCGGCACGCTCCCCTCCGTCGTCGCCTATATAGCTCCGCGGCGACGCTTCACGCCGTGGCACCAGACGGGAACCGAGCAAGAAGACCGCACCGCACGTACGCGCCACCATGGCTCGCGCACTCGTCCTCGCCGTCGTCTTCCTCGTCGCCTCCGCCGCCGTGGCCTTCGCCTCGGAAACGGCAGCCTCCTCGCCGAAGCACTCGGCGTCGCCGTCGAAGGCGCCCACCACGGCACCCGAGAAGTCCGAGAAGGCCCCCACCGCGTCGCCCGACCATGCCGCGGCAACGCCCAAGGCGACCCCGGCCGCCAAGGCCCCGGCGTCAAAGTCAGAGGCATCGCCTTCCGAGGCGCCCACCTCAGAGTCCGGCGCCGCCGCGTCCCCTAGCGAGAGTGGCGCGTCGGAGAAGGCCCCCACCGGTGCCCCCACGCATTCCTCGTCCAGCCCTTCCGGGTCCCCGTCGGAAGAAGCCGCATCGCCCGACAGCAGCGCGGCCGCCGCAGAAGAGCCCTCCTCCAGCGAGGCCGGCGGAGCCGCCTCCGAGGAACCGTCGACGGCGGAGGCCGCCGGCCCGTCCGCCGACAGCCCGCCCGAGCCGACCACTGCTTCCGACGCGCCAGCGGAGTCTCCTGGCCCAGCGGCTGATCACAGCGGCAGCACGGGCATGGGCACCGGTGTCGCTGCCGCCGTGTTGGCAGCAGCCGCAGCCTCCGCGGTGCTTTCTTTCTAGAAGACGGCGGCGGCGGCTTTGATGCTATATGCACTTCTTGCATGATGGAGGAGCAACGAGCAATTCTTTGGGAATCTGTACGCGTGATTATGACTCTTGGGGAGTCGACGGTTAATTAGGCGTTTCTAAATTTCTCCTCAGAATATCTAGGCCTTAATTTCTCTGGGATTGGTTACATGTTTTCCATGTTTCTGTTGGTTTGTTCGATTGTAATTTTAACGACGATGGATGAATGAATTATGCATAGTTGTTTTCTTTGTTTTCACAGTAACTTTTTTTCCAGTTTTCTGGTCCGAATGAACATCATGACAAATTGGCAATGCCCCATGCAAGACTAATGGGGTGTTTGGGGAGAAGGAGTAGACCAGGTCCATCATCTTCTCATTCCTTAAAATTTTATTTGTTTCGTAGAATAGAATGAGTTGATGCATTATCACCCCATTTTTTACTAGTTAATATCTAGTCCAGTACTACGATGAAGAATGGGGTCATCTCACTAAAATTTATGAAAGTACTCCATAATCCATCACCTCATTTAGAATGATTTGATTCCTGAAACCAAACACCCTCTAAAGAAAGTTAAAAAAAATCCCTGATGACCAGCAGGTTGTGAAATTTCGGCCCAACGGGCCTTCTCCGGTAATTTCTGTTTTTTATGATATTCGCTCAAAATTACAAATTTTATTCAAAATTCATCAAAGGTTCAAGAAATCTAGCCAAGATTTTTACTGATTTTTGTGAAATTCAATCATATCGTCGGGGTCTGTTTTTTTTCTAAAAATGAAAGTACGAACACTGATGAACACTAGTGAACGCGGAGCAATGGTGGAATCGTACGAAAACGACAACACATAACCCACTTTTGTTCTTTTGTCATGGAACATTCTCGAATTTGACAGTGTCTGCGAATTTTCTTTTGTATGTGGAGTTGAGGCTTGTTTGGGTATTACAGCTTTGAGAAACCGTTGTATTATAAGATTGTAGTTTTAGAACTAAGTTATACGCAAACCACTGTTTAGAAAAAATGTAAACATTTTAATTTTAGCAATGCTATGATTTTTAAAATGACAATTCTTGTTCGATCCCAACATCTCATCACTTTCTAAGTTCTAAAACAATTTAGTATCGACGTGCAGTTTAGAGACTGAATGTCGATGACATGAATATATGTTACTACCGTAAAATGAAGTAGGTAGGTAAAGAAACCGTTTGGCTCCCCGAATTGGGCCTGGATTTCAGATTCAGCAGCTCCAACCGTTCCCTTTGGTGCTCCGTGACCAGCACCTCGAACTCAACCTCGTGGCGACGGGAGCGACCTGAACAGAGAGGCAGCTTTGTCAGTGGTTTACCCTGTGGTGTGCTGTGGCGCGCCTGGGCTTGGATCGACCTGCGCTGCACTGCAACTGCAAGCACGAAGATTTGTGGGCAGCCGGCCGTCGTCTCGTCGCCACGCAATTAACAAGGGTGGGATGGGTACGAGTACGAGCGCCACCATTGAAGGCGTTCAGCGAGTTGCAGTGCCGCCGTGCCGGGGACCCATGTCGTGGCTCCTTGTCATCGCAGTTCTCTCCTATGGAGTATATTGCAGTGAACAGAACTGAGCAGGTTGCAGTTGAAGTCTTGGTAGGTTGACACCCTGAACTGACAGCTAGAGCAACACATATCTACATGTAGATGCAGTATGTAAAACATGATGACTTGTTGTATGAAAACAAAGGGGGATAATTCAGTGAAGATAGCAGGACTCATGGGGCAAACTCAGGCCACGATTGAAGGAAATGCATCGAACGTCCACGTCCACGTCCCCACCATGGGATCCGGAGTGGTAAAATGAACAAAAGGACACAAGAAGAGGACAAGGAGCTGGCCCCCAAATTTTGAGGGTAATAAGGACAAGAAATGCGTGAGCCATGCATGATTAATAAACAAAGACGGAGCAACCACCAAATCACACGCATGTGTGGGTGACTGGGTGGCAATCCTTGGTGTTATCACTGAACCCCATGGGCAAATCCATCAGAAAGCCAGCTCACCTCACACAGTCACAACACACACTCACGCAGTCACGCCACTCTCGCTCTCTCATCACTAGACTGCTGGTCTGCTGGAGTGTCGGCTGCTGCCACTCACTCCACTCCCACACGACGCTCCCCAGTCCCCACTCCGCAGGACGGCATGCGCCGCTTCCCCCTCCGCCTCGCCGCTGCCGGGGCGCTTGCCGTCCTCCTCCTCCTCCCCCTGGCCTCGGCTGCCACCGCCGGCGTCAAGGCGAAGGCGCCAGCGGCCCCTCCCGCGCCGCCCAACATCACGGCGCTGATGTCCAAGGGCGGGTGCAAGGCGTTCGCGTCGCTGGTGGCCAAGTCCCCCGACGCGCTGTCGGCGTTCCAGTCGGCCGTGCCGGGCGGCGTGACGGCGTTCTGCCCCACCGACGACGCCGTGCGGTCGTTCATGCCGAGCTACAGGAACCTGACGGCGGACGGCAAGGCGTCGCTGCTGCTGTTCCACGCGGTGCCCGTGTACTACACGCTGCGCGGGCTGAAGTCCAGCAACGGGCCCATGAACACGCTCGCCACCGACGGCGGCGGCGCCGCCGGCAACTACAACTTCACGGTGCAGAACGTGGGCGACCAGGTCAGCATCAGCACGCCGGCCTCCGACGCCGCCGCGCGGGTCAGGTCCACCGTCTACGACAGGGACCCCGTCGCCATCTACGCCGTCGACGCCGTGCTGGAGCCCGTCGAGCTCTTCGACGCCGTCGAGGCGCCGGCGCCCGCGCCGGCGCCCGCCCCCGCGGCCGACGCGCCCAAGCCGGCCAAGCGGGCGCAGCGCCAGCGCCGCCACGTCGCCGACGCCCCCGGCCCGGCCGCCGACGACGCCGCGACGGCCGACCAGAGGAAGGACTCTTCCAAGAAGAACGCGGCGCCCGGCGCCCCGTGCCCGCGGTGGCTCGCCGCCGTGGTCGTGGCCGCCGTCGCCTTGGTGTAGAGGGCGAATCTTGCTTTCTCGAGGTGGATCCGCCCGCCGGCCGGAGAAGGAGGGGGGGGGGGGGGGTGCGTCATGCGTGCGTGAGTGTCAGTGGGCGGTGGGCGTCGGTGCGTGAGGGTGTGCCGTGCGATTTGGTGCTTCCCTTCGGATGGAAACGCCATGTCCATGCCTTTTTGTTCTTCTTCTTATATTGCTCCATTGATGTTGTTAGCATGAAAGACGTGTGGTTGGTGTGCCTTAAGTATCCTCGATCCGAACCAGAGGAGTAGTAAAATCCCAAACGCGGCTGTACATTTGTGTGTTTCGAGCATTCATACATGATTTTGTTTGTAAGAAAAATACAGTAGTACATGCTTTCGTTATGTTGATGCCCACCTAAACTTGGGCGCAATTTAATGGCGTTGTTGAGCAGAACCTCATGTAGGCAGCTTGACGACGACGAGCAGCCGCGTGAATGAACGCAGGGCCGTTTGTGATGTGCACTCATGTAGTCATGTCTATCTATCGACTATCGCTACTCGGATCCACGGACGGACGGACGTACTCCTGCCGTCCTGCCGGCCGGTGTCGGTGGCCTTTTCTCCATCTTCAAGCATGAAGCGTCTTCAGTGCTCGTACCAATACCACTACCAGCGCAGATCTACCAGCTGCAAGAGTCCGTGGCACAGTGGGCGGTGAGCAGTAGCAGCTGGCGCGTGGTAGAATGTACCCGGCGTTTATCGAGTGTTCGAGTTTAGGCTGTATTTTCGTGGTTTTCAAGACAATACTATGGTATTTGAAAATATCATAATATTTAGATAAAGTTGTTTGAAAACTCTAAGTATTTAAAACAATCGTAACAAAGTTTTTTATCAAGTGAGCAAGAGACTAATAAAATCATAGTATGGCTATAGAACCAAACATGTTTTTAGAATACTATGATCTTAGTAGGGAGAAAAAATACTATGGTTATGTCATGACCAATATAAAACTATAATATTATAAAATCATAGTATTGAAAACTTTACTTCTAAACAGACCCTCAAATAACCGGAGGACGGAAACGCATGGCAGGACCGCCACACGGTCCCGACGCTCGTCTGCACCAATGCGCGCTGTACTCTACTCTCGGATTTAACCGTCGTTGATGCATTGGCGAGTAGATTACAGTCACGTGCTGGCTATCTTCAATTGTGTGTTTAGATCTGAGGGCTAAAAATTTAGCTCACGTCGTATCGAATGTTTAAATGCTAATTAAAAATATGGTTTAATTAGAAAACTAATTATACAGACGAGGAGTAAACGACGGGACGAATTTATCAAGCCTTATTAATCCATGATTAACGAATGGTTACTCTAGCATCACATTTGCTAATCATAGATTAATTATGCTGGATAAATTTGTCTCATCGTTTACTCCTTATCTGTGTAATTAGTTTTATAATTAAATTATGAGTCAGTTTGGTTCCATCAGACACCTAGCCTTGCCTTGCTTGGCACAAGTAACGAGACTTTACTTTGCCAGGCAAACCAAATCGGCTCTCCATTGGGAGAAAGGCAAACTTGTCCGCACAAACCCTGAGGTGGTTTGGTGGAAAAACCAAACAAACATCTGCAATATGTATCTTACTAGGCTGCTAGGCAAAAATAGGACCGAGAAAAAAACCAAACTGATTCTATATTTATTTTTTTTAATTAGCATCTAAACGTACGTTCGATATAATGGAGATTAAATTTTAAGGTAAGGATCCCCGAAGACGTCAATTTACCCCTGCCTACGGACCCGAGAACCAGGGGACACGGACACGGCCGACGGCCCCGACCAAACGCGCGCTCCTGCCCGGCAGGCCCGCCGGACACGAGCCGCGTGCCGGTGGCTCAGCAAACGGCAAAAGCCACCGCCGGGTCCCTCGCGGCACCCACACGCGTCCAGCCGGGCCGCGCCTGCCGCGAGGTGCGAGGGCCCGCCACACGGCAGCATCCACCGCGCGCGACCAGACGCCGCGCTCCAAGAATAGCCGCGGGGTCTCGTACATAAACCCCGCCACCGCGCCTGGCCACACCATCGCAGCCGCAGCACCAGCACGGGAAGGCAAAAGTAACGTACGCGAGCACCGCGCCACCGCCTCCGTCCCCTCGCCAGCCACGCCGGCAATGGCCCGCGCCATGGTCCTCGTCGCGCTCCTCCTGGTCGCCGTCGCGGTGGCGCCGTTCGCGAGCGCGGCGCGCGACGTCGCCGACGCCGAAGGCAGGTCCATGTCGGAGGCCGAGGCGCCGGCGCCGGCGTCCGACGCGCCCGCGCCGGGGCCCGACGCCTCCTCCTCCCCGGACTCCTCGGAAGCGCCGTCGGGGAGCAGCAGCAGCTCTTCCGACGCGTAACCGGCCGGCGCCGCCCGGAGATGCACGAGCGAATTCCTGGCATGGTCATCATCAGGACGTATGCATGGCAGACTGGATCAGTTTTTCCTTTTTAATCCCGTTGGAATAATGTGCACCCGAGTACCCGATGATCCTACGTTTGGGTGCACTGACAAATTGGGTTCTTCTTTTCCTTTTCATCATTTCGTTCGATGTATATTGCCATATTGGTCGCTCATTGCGCCATAACATAATTTTACTCTTTGAATTTAAGGGAACAATGAATGGCACTATACTGTATTTGTATCCGCATCGAAACCCGAATTGAAACAATCGATGGCATATGCTATGGTAAAATAATATCTTTGTGTTTTGTCTGAAAACGGAAAGGAAAATTCATTTCCCTGTGTGTTCTTCTACACTGACATGTTAATGTTAATGCCACATTTCTATGTGCGTTTCTACATTTCCCTAATCAGGATAAAATTGAATGGTCAATTGTCATTTTTCAAATAGTTGGGCCAAAAAAACATAGCACATTTTTATCTTCATGAAAATTAAAATTCCCATAAATAAACACAATAACATAAGGCATAATATGGATATACTCCGCTTAAGAGCATATCCAAAAATTTTCAAATTCGGCACCTATAGTTGAATAGCAGTAAAATCACTATCTAATAGTCGTCCTAATTGGACTTGTATATCTTAACGTCGTCCTGAGATCCCATTTGGAATGCGAGATTTTGTTCTATTTTCTACATTTTATATGAAACTGATCTATTTCCTGTGAAATTACAGTGCTACATTCCAAAGTGGCCTTAAATCTTTTCCGCCCCCTCTCAAACATGAAGCAATTGGTCACCCCCTATATATTTTTTGAGAATGATTCGTTGTTCGACTATTAGTAAATATTGCAATTTTCTACACCTTTTAAGATTAACTCTGTGCTCTTCAATTACCGAGATACTCCTCAATTCTAAATTAGGACTGCTAGTCTTCGGACGTCTGGACAGACGTTGGATGGTGCATAAACTGTTCACTCAATCTCGTGCAGACATTAAATTCGAAGAGTAAAATCCCCACATAAACATAAATGACATGTTGCCATGAGCATCATTCATTCTCCACTCCGGATTGAAAATATTGTTGCCTCTAAGGACGCATGACTAGTCGCTTCAAGTTAGTACGTTAAAAGAGAAAGAAGCAAATACCATTCGATACCATTCCAACAATGTAAGCATCAAATGGAGTGGCGAAGCTAGCTCAAAAACAAAACATACAACATCACAAAAATTTTAAAAATCGGTCATGTAACATCAAGAGGTAAACGAAGCATTTCGAAATAAATCATAAAAGATAAAAATAGATGTAACATAAAAAACTAATTACAAAAACATAAAAAAATCTCAAAAATCATGCTACATTATAGAATGCTATGTGTCTGCAACATCCCTATTTACATATTGCAACATATGAAATCACCAATTGCAACGTCCAAAACTACAATCACTTGTTGCAATGTGTGAAACCACATACTGCAATATCCCAAATACCACAGTTAAAATATCAAAAAAAAAAAACTAAGTACGACGTGTCTCCCCAAATCTAGTGAGCCCACTGGCCACAACATAAGTTCTCTCACCATAGTCACCTTTTGCAATGTAAGAAACAACTGACTGAAACATCCAAAAACCACAGTTGAAACATTAGAAAGACGTAAATCGCACATATCTCCCCAAATCAGCTGGTGAGCTAGTTAAGCAATAGCGGCGGATATCCCGACCTACAATGACATTGAAAACTTCTTGTGCATGGTTCACAAATAAAGCTTACGCCGCACAGGTCTTGGTACTCCATGCCGCAACTGCTCGTGGAGCTCACCTCCTAGTTGTTCCGTCCACCTACGAAGGCATAGAGAACTGCTAGCTCCATCCGCACATGAAAGCATGGAGGAGCTTACCCCCTGCACAAAACTATGGCAGTGCTTGCCCTTGCCGTGGAAGTGGAGCTAACCTCTTATGGTTGCAAGTCTCCCATCCACGGGGTGGAGCTGGCGGCGGAGGTGAGGAACACGAGCAAAGGGAACTAGAGATGAGACAGAGGGGTGTCTGAGAAAAAAATGGAGTCTGGACCCACGAGTTAGGAGCATTGAATGATAGAGCTGGTTGATCTCTAGCTGTCTCCGAGGGATCACGTGGTGGGACCTGCTTTCGATATTTTTGACCGGTCTTTGAATGTCTAGGTATTAGCATTTTATAGGTTGATTGACTTTTTATATTAAATCCAACCAATCGCTTTATTTTAATAAAATATAAAAATATGACAGAATATATTATATACAATAAACTAAATCACATTGAAAATGATTACCCCTTTTTTCAACCTGTAAGGGTTCAAGGCATTGGATATATTAGTGTAGTGTTTTATGTACGTGCTTTGTATATGTATGTAAGCAACATTCATTAAGAATATTGACGTAGAAAATAAGATCAAAACGACTTATTGTCATTATTTTAAATATACTTTAAGATCAAGAAATATTTTTCACAATTAATCTACTAATATATTATTTACAATGAATCGTTTATAGAATTGTAGAGTTAGGATACTACGAAAATTCAGATAGTGTGTACTAATAATTTTGTAGAATCTAGAATAGCAACCTTCCACTACTACTGCGGTTTCTCTTCCTTGGTACCGCAGCACTGCTAAGCTGCTACATCTGGCAGAAGTCCCTCCATCCGTGACCGCTCCCGAGTCGTGCGGATGTGGTGCACGACCACAGACGAGGCACCGGTACACACCACACGCGTGGCGCGAGGCGACGCCAGTTGCCCGTCCCTAAAAATAGCCACGGGCCTCGTACATAAACCCACCCCGCCCCCGCCCCACCAGTCACCGCAACACGGAGAGCAAAGCAGCCATCTGCCTGAGCCAGCACCTGAACGCAACAGCACCGCCAACCCAAGCCAGCGACGACAATGGCCCGCGCCATGTTCCTCGTCGTGCTCCTCCTGGCCGCCGTCGCGGTGGCGCCGTTCGCGAGCGCGGCGCGCGACGTCGCGGACGCCGAGGGCAGGTCCATGTCGGAGGAGGCCGACGCGCCGGCGCCCGCGTCCGACGCGCCCGCTCCGGGGCCCGACGCCGCCTCGTCCCCGGCCTCCGAGTCGCCGTCCAGCAGCTCCTCCGATTAACCGAGCAGCGCGTACGTCATCGTCGCCGGTGGTCAGAGATCTACGACAGCGGGCTCTCTCGGCGTGGTCCGGCGAAACACGATTTCCCTTTTCTTGATTCTCTGCAATAATGTGCCCCTGATGATACGTCGGTGAGGCGAATGTGCCCGCCTAATTGTATTCTTTTTCCCTTTTTGGTTCATGGTTCACACAAACCCTTTCGTGGTTAACTACACCATTTTTCAGTTCTTCATTGAATTCGTATGTGGCTATCTACGTTGGAGTTCGTCTTGTCGGGATGTGTTGGACTGATGATGAAATGTTACGAGATCATCTGAGACCCGGAGTTCTCCAGGTCGGCAAAGCCTCCTGGCTCCTGCGTCCTGCATGCGCTGCGCAGACTGGACTGCAGTTGTGGAGCCAGGGTTTAGAAATGTGAACAGCCAAACAAGTTAAAGTGCCACTTGAAAAAGTTTGTTGGCAGTGCATCGATCCTCTTGGGATCGTGTTGTATTTATAGCAGAGTATTACAACGGTTTACAACGGATTGAGATCCGGTTAAGCAGGAACGAGCCTCCGACGCTCCTGCGAGTATGCGGTCACGCCACGGCTCTTGGACACGGTCTCCACGGCACGGCTCTGCTATCTTTACGTATGACTAGCTCTATCCGTTACAGAGTAATCGTTGCATATTCTAACAGTCCCCCTCAATCACAACAGAGGGTACCTATGTTGAGATGATTGCAATTTCTAACGAATGGAGCTATTGAGAGTGGCTTTGTCATTACGTCTGCTAGCTGATCATTAGACGATATGAATCACACCTCCATGGCCTTTCGTGCAACTTGTTCACGGACGAAGTGAAAATCGACCTCAATGTGTTTTGTTCTTGCATGAAACACTGGATTGGTCGTTAAGTAGGTGGCTCCAATATTATCACACCATAGGCGAGGAGCTTTAGATATGAACACACCGAATTCTTTCAGCAATGACGGAATCCATATCAATTCTGTTGTCAAATTTGTGATAGCTTTGTACTCGGCTTCTGTGCTCGACCGGGACACTGTATTTTGCTTTCTTGAGCTCCATGAAATAAGATTTGGGCCCAAGAATACTGCAAATCCACTGGTTGATCGCCTGTCATCTGGACATCCTGCCCAGTCTGCATTAGAGAACCCTGAGAGCATTGTTGAGCTGCATTTCTGAATTTTCAGCCCATGATCAATTGTTCCTTTAACAAACCGAAGTATCCTCTTGACTGCTGTCCAATGAGCATCTGTGGGACTTTGAATATATTGGCATACTCGGTTCACACCAAATGATAAATCAGGTTGAGTCAGAGTCAAATATTGCAGACCTCCAACTATACTACGATACCTGAACTGTTCTTCTTCATTCAATATGGTACCCTGATGTTTGATCAGCTTTTCTGTGGTTGTCATAGGTGTTGAGATTGGCTTGCATTTTTCCATCCTTGCTTTCTTGATTAAATCAAGTGCATATCTCCTTTGAGACAACAACATTGCACCCTTCTCTTGTTTGACTTCAATGCCAAGGAAATACTCCAGAGGTCCAAGATCTTTTACTGCAAAATCATCCATCAGTTTCTGGATCAACGTCTCTGTTGCTGAGCTAGATGAACTGACTATTATTATGTCATCCACGTACACTAACATATACATGGTTACACCACCTTGCTTGAACACAAGAAGAGAAGCATCTGCTACTGAAGATCTGAACCCCAATTCATGCAGCTTTCTGGTCAACCTTGAATGCCAAGCTCTTGGAGCTTGTTTTAAACCATAGAGTGCCTTCTTCAGTCTGCAAATATAGTTGGAGGGTTTATGTGGATCACAATATCCTTGGTGGCTGCTTCATGTATACTTCTTCCTCAAGTACACCATGTAGAAAAGCATTCTGAATATCTATTTGTCTCATACTCCAACCTCGAGAGACTGCCAATGACAGGATGATTCTAATTGTAGTTGGTTTAACAACTGGACAAAAGGTATCAATGTAGTCAATTCCATACCTCTGCTTGTATCATTTGGCCACTAATCTTGCCTTGAACCTATCAACCGAACCATCTGCTTTTCTTTTAACTTTAAAAACCCATCTGCTATCAATGAGGTTAATTCCTTTCCTTGGTGGTACAAGCTCCCAGGTGTGATTTTTAATTAGAGCTGAATACTCCACATCCATCGCATGCTTCCATTTTGGGCTGCTCATGGCTTGATCAAGATCATGAGGTTCTGACTCTGCTGTTGTCGGATTTCTATCAGACAAGGAACACGCAAAGCCTCGAGCATTCTGTGAGTACCTTGCTGTTCCATCGGTGAACTGCTTGGCCTGAACTATGTTATCTTTGAGTCTTGTTCTCATGGAGTGTTGTACAGGTGGTGCTGGTTCAGGGCCTTGTGGACTTGACTGTTCTGCTTCTGACTAGTTCTGTGCATCTGAATGTTCCCCTACAGGAGTCAAGCTAGCACTAGGAGAATCATTGTTAGCATTACGAGCAGAATGACCACTTCCACTGTTGTCAACATCTAAAGCTGGTTCAAAAGGAATTGGAGCATGGTGAATTTGGAGTTTCATTGGATGGAGGAGTGACAAGTGCAGATTCTGTATACTGAATATTCTTGGCTAGCATAGGCAGAATGGTTGGATGGTGTGAGGTTTATGGATCCTGTGATTTCTGAAGAGATTGTTCAGCAAAAGGAAATACCAATTCGTCAAACACTATATCCCTTGATATATAGATCCTACCATTGGTATGATCAAAACACTTGTACCCCTTATGTGATACACTGTAACCAAGGAAGGTGCATTGCTTGGTCCTAAAACTGAGCTTCTTGTCATTATATGGGCGCAAGTTAGGCCAGCAGGCACAACCAAAAATACGCAATTTAGTGTAATCTGGATTAGTGCCAAAAAGCTTATGTAGGGGAGTGTCACTGTGAATAGTGCGACTTGGCATCCTATTGATAAGATAACTAGCTATGTTGAAAGCTTCATCCCAAAATCGAAGGGGCAGTTGTGCTTGGGCTAGAAGAGCCATGCCTGTTTCTACAATGTGTCTGTGTTTTCTCTCAGCCAACCCATTCTGTTGATGAGTGTGTGGGCAGGAGACACGATGGTCTATCCCAGAGGCCTGAAAGTAGTGATGCAAGCGTTGATACTCTCCCCTCCAATCAGACTGTACTGCTCAGATTTTTGTGTTTAGCATGTGCTCTGCATGCTTTTGGAATTGCAGGAAGATAGGCTCAACATCGGATTTGCATTTCAAAAAATACACCCACACATATCTACTAAAATCATCAATGAAAGAAACATAATCTTTTGAATTATTCACTGATGGGAGAGCTGGTCCCCAAACATCAGTATGAACAAGCTGTAAAGGAGCAGTAGTGACATGTGTGGATGCGCTGAAAGGAAGCTGATGGGATTTCCCTAGTTGACAAGCATTACAGATCAAGGAAGGAGAAATCTCAGTGTTTACAGCTATATTATTATCTTACAAAATTCTAAGAACAACAGGAACTGCTGGATGCCCAAGTCTTCGATGCCATTGTTCAGGAGAGATCTTGGCTGTCAGGAATGCTTGGCTTTTATTTGGCAAGGTGTAGAGACCATTTCTACATTTGCCTTTGAGAAGAAGATGCTTCGTTGTTCGATCCTTGACAAAGAAAGAATCAGGATGAAATTCAACAATGGCATCATTATCCGTGGCTAGTTTCTTAACAGAAATCAAATGTTTGTTGATCTTGGATGCATAAAGAATGTGATTAAGATGTAGAGATCTAGTTAAACCAGCAATTGATGAATGACCAACGTGGGATATGGACAAACCTGCTCCGTTTGCTACTTGAACCTGATCTCCTCCTGTGTAGCGCTCCTTAGTGGTGAGGCGCTCGAGATCACTGGTAATGTGGTCTGTTGCACCAGTATCCACATACCAGTTCGAGTCGATGGCGTACCCATGGGTTGCCGCCGCCGCCTGCTTGACGTTGTCCTCGGCCTGGTAGGCTTGATCAAAGCGATGCCAGCATTGGAGGGCGTCATGGCCGGTCTTGCCCCAGATTTGACAAGGCGGGCCGTTGTTGTTGTTCTTCATGGGTGAGCGTCCAGAGCGCCCACCTTGTCTGCGCCCTGCCATAGCCACGACCTCGCCCTCTGTTGTTCCGTCCTGAACTGCCGCCTCCGCGTCCGGCGACGCGGTTGGCGTTGTTGACCGAAGATTGTGCCATCGCGTTGTAGTGTTCGTGCCTCGTTTCGAAGCTGAGCAGGTGTGCGTAGACGTCGCTGATGGTGTACGAGTCGATGTGCGTCGTGATGCTGGTGACGAGGGAGTCGTAGTCGGAGGGAAGACCTCCCAGCAGGTAGGAGATGAACCCCTCGTCCTCGAGGGGTTTGCCGATGGATGCCAACGTGTCGGTGAGGCGCTTGACCTTCCTAAAGTAGTCACCTGCGGTGAGGTCGCCCTTCTGGATTGTCGCGAGCTGCATGCGAATTTGCATGATGCGCGCGCGGGAGCTTGATGCAAACATCTTCTCGAGCGTTCTCCAGGTCTGATGTGCCGACGTGGAGTTGACGACGGTGGAGAGAATTTCCTCGGTGAGGGAGGAGTTGATGACGCTGAGCACCATCTGGTCCTGGTGGTACCAGCCTGTAAACTCTGGGTTGACGATGATGCTCCGATTGCCGGTGTCGTCCGATGGTGGCGTGGCGATGGTTTGGCTTGGTGCTGGCAGCGATCCATCGATGTGGCCGCTGAGCCCTTGACTTCGGAGGTACGGGAGGACCTGCGCAGTCCACAGTAGGTAGGTAGTTTTCTTGATTGAGTTTCACACTCACCATGTGGCTGAATGCTGGTGTGGGCATGGTGTCGAAACCGGCGTTGGTGATGGAGGAGCTCGCAGACATGGTTGACTATCAGAGTGATGGATCTAGGCTCTGGAACGGATCTCAACCTCCGATGCTCCTGCAAGTACGCGGTTACGCCACGGCTCTTGGACGCGGTCTCCACAGCACGGCTCTGCTATCTCTACGTATGACTAGCTCTATCCGTTACAGAGTAATCGTTGCATATTCTAACACCACTGTGTCACATGGGCTTTAGAAGCTCCGAACCAGTTGGTTTCAAATTTAATTGTTTTGGTTGTAGATCGAAATCCCGCAGCGAAAATGCTGGAAAATTTGGACCCTTCAATGCAAAACCGAAGCCACATTAATACATTATGCCCGTTGACAACGGGGTTTGTTTTCTCGACCGGATTTCGCACGAATTTCGACGAAATCCGTTTCCGTTTCGATTTGAAAACGAAATCTCGATCGGAATCACCGAAAAACCGGCCGAAAAGTCCGGATTTCGGTCCGGTTTCTCATTTCCGGTGGTCACCGGGAAATCACATCTCTTCGGGATGGTTAACACTGGTTGACAGTCGTAGATCGACTTATGCACGGGCTCATATCTTTGAAACTCCACCCAAGTTCGAGTCCTTTGTAACTTAATTTGAGTGCTTATTTCTTCTTAATGAAAAACAAGGGTCGTCGATGGCCACCCAAAAGCACACGAGGCCCCCAAATTAGTTAAGCTTAAGTCGGGCATACTCTTTTGACAATAATATTTGATATATCAATAAACATTGTACTCCCTTTTTTCCAATTTACAAGTCATTTGTCACACTGAGTTTAACTTGTCCGTCTTATTAAAAAAAATATAGTTATTATTTTATTTTTATTATGACTTAGTTTAGGATATAATATTCTTTAACTATGAATTAATTTTTTTCTATATTTTTGTAAATATTTTGAATAAGACAAGTTGGTCAAACTTAGTATTAAAAATCAAATGACGTATAAATTAGGATGGAGAGAATATATAATAACATATATTCAAGTTATATTAGACGCATGATATTTTAAAATACTAGACACACTACATAATTCGCCCTGGGGTCCCAATTTTTGGAGACGGACATGTGAAAAACCATCTAGTTCCTCCTAAGTTGGTCACATTTTTTTTAAACAGAAATGGCTTTTTTACTGAAATCAAACTTTGAACGATAGATATTGAACGTGGAGTGAAATCACAGCTATGCTTTTAGACATCTCGCTGGCCGTTTTAAATAAAAAAGACATCCTGGTTTCAACTTTCATACAAAGGCATATGCAATTAGGCCTGGGAATGGATCCTGCAAATGCAGAGTACAATTCGTTCGAGGAACTAGACTTAGCGCTTCGAAGGACTGCCTATTTGGAGAGCACGGCGGCCAAGTGGCCCACAACGTTTTACAGGAGTTTTGCCCGAATTACAGAGGATGGAAGAGAGGGATTTGCTCAATTAGCCATTTCTAGCCTATTACGCCATTCATCAACCACCCATCGTCGGAGAGTTGAGGCGATGACTCCACAGAGCTGCATTGCTCTTGATTCTCGCGGCAAATTCACGCGTATTCATGAGAAATTTCTTTCTTGGCGCAAAAAAAAGTTGCGATTTCTTTTTTGGTCTAAATTTTTTTTCGTTCCTTCCATGGTCTAAAAATTTTGTTTCATGCCTTCCTTGACATTTCCGTCCATTCCATCACATTTTCCATCCAAGAGCAGTGTGAAATGGACATTTTTGCCCCTAGTCCCACCGGTCACCCCTTCTCCTTCCCTCTCACACTCCTTTTCCTTCCAACTGCCGGCGACAGTGGAGCACGGGCGTGAGATACCGAGGAGGCAGGCCGCATCGCCGCCCCCTCCCCACGGCGGAGCCCCTCCCTAGGTCACCGCCGCGCCCGTCCCTAGGCGGCGGCACCCCTTCCCCACGGTGCGGCCTGTATCGCAGCCACCGCCTGGCCGCGCTCGCGCCGCCGCGGCCGTCGCGCCTGCACTCACGCCGCCGTGGCCGCGACTGTCTAGCGCAGCTCACGTCGCCGTGGCAGGCCGTGGGCGAGGCCGCCGCAGGCGCGCCAGCCGCGTGCGTGGCCTGCAGGCGAGCAAGCCTTGGGCGAGCGCGGGGTCCCCGCCCGCCATGTCCCCGGCCACACCTCCTCCGGCCCGGCCGGGGCGCTGGCACCTACCGCAGAGCCCTCTCAGCCGCGGCCAGAGCATGCGGCCCCGCGCCGCCGAATCCCATCGCCGCGGCTCCTCCCTGCGCGGACGTGTTGCGGCCGGAGCGCGCGGCCCCTTGCCATCCAAGTTGCCCGAGCCCCCTCTTCTCCAAGCGCGTCCCCGCTTGGCGGTCGGCGGGTGGTAGCGCGGCCGTCCCAGCAAGGCGAAGGGAGGCGTGGCGCATCCCCGCGGGGCGGTCGGCGGCTGGCGGCGCGGCGCGTCCCGGCGAGGTTGGCTGCTAGCGGCGCGGAGCGTCCCGGCGAGGCGGCGGGAGGTGTGTCGCGTCCCGGCGAGGTGACCGACGGTGTGGCACGGCCCTAAGAGCCGGCCGGTGGCTTGGCCCCACGGCTTGGCGGCGAAGGTGAAGGACGGCCGGTGGAGGGAAGGAGATGCGCTTGGAGAAAGAGAGGGGAAATAGGTGCTTATGACAGGTGGGACCAAGGGCAAAATCGTCTTTTCCCTCTAGCCTTGGATGGAAAAAATAATAGAATGGATAGAAATGTCAAGGAAGGAACCGGACAAAATTTTCAAGTCACATAAGGAACCAAAAGTTTTTTTAGACAAAAAAGGAAACCAGCAAAATTTTCCGTCTAAAACGACGGTTCCTTCTCTAGTTCTCTTCTACGTTTCCCAACAGCACAGCGGGACGAAGACGCTGAAATGTAGCTCAGGGAAACACGCAGGACGTCGCAAGTGATCCAGCTGCACCGTGCCTGTATCCAGGACTTCAATCCCTATCACCCCTAGAAAACCTGACGAAGGCACCGTGAAACAACACGTGCGCCGTGGTTTCTGGTCGTTCCTTACAGCAGGCGCACACGTCGTCTTCCACAACGTTCCTGGTAAACAGGTTAGCCTTGCATTGTATTCGCCCACGATCAACTAACCAACCAAAAGTACTGCGTACATGGCCCGCAGCAGCTTGGCCATGCGCGTCTTGCTCGGCCGGCAAGGAGTTGCTTCCCACCGGCATGATCACCACGCGCCCTCCGCTGCTCCGCAGCCACTTCTCTAGGATCCAGGTCGCTCCTGATCAATAGCTGCGACAACGTCCAAACATGGTGGTGGCTTCCAGGCTCTGCGTGATGAGCAGCAGGTCTGACTGCGTCTCCGTCTCCAGTGCCAGAAGCAGGACGTCGTCCACCCAAGGGTCCTTCACAGCGCTTCTTTTAAGGTTTATAGAAATTTATAGTATGTCTTAATCCATAAAAAAGCATATTCCATCACAACATAAGTGGTCAAAATAAACATGATAGCAGGGCTAACATATTCACTAAATATTTCATAGTTCATACAAACTATATTTACTAGTCTGATATGAAACAAAAAGTGAACAAAAGTTGATCAACGGTATACCCAGAGGCAGGGCTAGTGCTGAGGGCAATAGATGCGCCACCTGTCATTGGTTGTCATGATGACTCGTTTGATGTAGGTGATCAAATTCGACTGTCAGGAAGGTGTTTGTAATGCCGTCCCGCGAACAGTGAGAAGGTTATCAAGTTGCAGCGGAAGCAGTTGCGTCGGTGTGTCATTTGCTCACCAAAAACCTGATTAGCTGCCTATTCCGAGGAGGATCACTCTTGACGTTGACGGCTTCAGAGGCCTACTTTCCCCAGGCTAGGTACGAGAACAAGAGAGACATGAATGAGGAAGACGCTTAGTAGTTGTGTGTCGCGAATGGAGAAATGAGAAACCAATGACCTTGTATATACCCAGACATGATGAACCAAAGGACATCGGAAACTGATCTTTCAACTTGATTATTGCAAATGACGTTAGTTACCACTAAATTAATACATCAGTTACCACTGAACCAATGCATCAGTTACCACCACCAGGCATCAACGCTTCCAACATGTGATCTTCAACTTTAGACAGAACTCTTTCTGAAAAGGCATCTTGATGTCGGCTAGAGGGAGATGAATAGGCGTAACTGAAAAATTTACACCACTTAAAACAAACAGTCAGCCCTCACACCAAATAGTGCGGTGGGTCCTACCGGACAGTCCGATGTAACCAGATAGTCCGGTGATCCACACCGGATAGTTCGGTATCACACAGGAGACCAAAATCTCACAAGTGTAAATATGCGAGTAAATACTTATCGAGCTATATGGAGCAGTGTAATGTGTTTATATGTTGATGGTGAGCTCAACAATACATTATCTCTACACTCACAAAGAAAACTTGCACACAAATACTAAAGATAGCGGACGCAATAATATAATACAAGTAAATAAAACGATTACAAGCACAAAGCTTGGATCTCCCAGCAGGGGCACATCACACACGGCAAAGGATTTTATTTCTGAGGTTCGGGCACACCCGCAAGTGTCCGTACGTCCCCGTTGAGGCGCCCACCAAGAGCTTGACTCTTTTTCAACTCACGGCCTCCTCTTCACAACCACCAAGGCTATGAAAGTGCTCACTGCAAATGCTCCGAAGAGCGGGGGTAATCACCTACAAGAGAAGCGGCACCCGCAAGAGGAAACCTCCAAGAGTAACAAAAACGCTTCCAAAAAATGCTTGCTAACTGTGCTCAGAAGTTATGTGCTTATAATGTAGTTCACACAATCTCACAGATTTAGCTCAGTCTCACAAAAAGAGTGTTGGAGAGTGTTTATGAGAGCATCTGGATGAATATGGATGTGGAGGGAAGCAGCAACCCCAACCAGAAGTGAGTGGTGGTATAAATACCCACCCCCACACAACTAGCCATTGGCCTATGTCAGACCATCACCGGACAATACGGTGAGCCCTACCAGATAGTCCGGTAGAGGCTGACTAGCCGTTGGAGTTCAAACCCCCTCTACCGGACAGTCCGGTAGAGCTCACCGGACAGTCTGGTGAGATGTTCCCTGACTAGAAGGCTAAGGCACTGAGCCTAGGTCACTAGATGAGCAATGCATATGTATTGTCCCCATTAGAAATACACCTAACTAGAGATAAAACACAAAAAAAGAATCAGAGAGCTCTCACACAAAGGACAAAGCAATTTCCACAAGGGATATGCTACACTCTATGCCATATGCACTACACGAGATGCAATGGCTCGGTACTCTCTGAAACCAGCTATGAGCATATATTGACTAGTGACTTCCGAGCTTCGCTTCCCTCTTGATAGTACGGCATACCTATACTCAAGATAAATGTAAATCTAGATGAAATCCACTTGAGTCTTGACTTGAAAAATAATGTCGTCTTGAAATATATTAATAGGTGGAAGGATAGCCAAGTTAGGCTTCTTCCTTTGCGAGCAATCCTCTTTGAGCTAAATAGTCGGACTTCAATTTAAAAAGTCTCTTCAATAGATAGATGGAGCACATTTGCTCATTATCCATTCAATTCACTTGATCTTGATTATACTTGGCTTTGATATGCAATAGTGTATATTCATGATCCGTCACTCGTTATACGAGAGATCCAATTTAAGTAGTGACGTCCAAACGGAAGAGATAGAATCCAAGTCACTTTTCTCGGTATGAAAGCCGAGTGCCTCAGAGTGCATCAATAAAGGAACACTAGTGAAGTCCTGCACTTAGGCAATGTCATGGTGTCCACACATGAATAATCCATGACTAGAAATACTGCTTGTGTCAGTAGATATACAATAGACATTCAATAACCATCAATGTGTGAAAGATATACAGTGGGAACCACATTACTCAACATATGAGTGATTCATACTCATTCATAGATATATACATTTCAGTTCATTTTATTATATTTGACACTAAATAATACACTTGTAAAAACCTGTTAAAACATCTCACAAAGAGATTAGACCTTTAATCACGTTGTCACTCAACACCAAAACCACTGAGGAGCCTTGTTGCACTTACACTTTCCTTTCCTTACAAAAGTTTATTTGTTCTCTACTATAGATAGAATTTTTTTTCTTCTTCTTACATAACTTCTCTTTGTTTTTTCAGAAATTTTCTCCCTTCTCACGTTGTGGTGTGTAGTATTCTGACTCTCTCAGCACACAATATGTCCAATTAAATTTCCACAGGGAGCAAAACTCCAAGCAATAAATAAACATGCCTTAAATTTAATTAATTGAGCCAAGCCCACATAATCTAACAATCCCCACCAAATTCAAGGCGTTTTAATATATTGCTCTCAGTTTACACACTACTGTTTCATATACCAATGTTTCGACGAAAAATGTTAAGTTAAACATCGATCTAGAGCAACAACTATACTTATACACAACTGAATAATGGAGTGGACGGGGGAAGCCACATCCTATGAATCCTCGCCAGATAATACGAGAATCCTGATGTTGCCGTGTTGGTTCCTTGAGAAGTCGTGCGATGCCTATTGCTATGGTCGGTAAATTGGATAATACATAGACATTGGATTTTGAGGGATTGGATTTTCTTTCCATTATAAGTTGGATTAGATATGATGTGGATTTATATACTTAGATTTTCCTTAGATTTGCTTTGTTTGGAAATGGATTTCAATCCGCTGCCAGGTCCATATGCAATATATGTGACACGGTTGAGCAGTCATCCCACCTATAAGGCTTGTTACGATTAAGATAACCCGTCATCATATCTTTTCATGTTTTCTTCCCATAACTGTTCTTCCTAAAGAGTTGCAAACTTGCATGCATATATAACTCTTGCTGCTTTACGCAAAAAAAAACTACTTATAGGCATAAGTTTTTCACTGAATCATGACGACAAATTACTATCTAATAACAAGGAAAGAAAGGAAGAAAGAAAGAAAGAAAGAAAGAAGGGAACGAAGAAAGGAAGGAAGGAATAAGTGAGGTGGGGAGATTAGAAAAATGTTCGGATGAATGATCATTATATAATAGATTTTTTAGTTTAAGCGCCAAAATGCAAACGTTTCATAATTTTGCAAAGGTTACAGATTTGGGGTGTCTGAAATAATGCATAAATACTCATGGTCTTGACATTATTCATCATACTGTTTCCATGTATTTACTTTGAATTTCGATGCTACCAATTACATGTTCTGAGACTTTTTCTTTTTATTGGATCTTCTATGCCACAAACCCACAACATGTATTTGCATGAACGTATGAGGTTACAATCAAGTAATCAACCAACCAAACTCCTTAAACGACAATGCTCCCTAACACAGTGCATGAGAGTGAAGTGTGGAACCACCAAAAATAACCCCAACCAACGGTTGATAGCCATTGGCGAGCATGGCCACAAATAATACTCGTGTTGCTACATGCCACCATTTTCGTGGTCTTGCCGCATGAATTGTATACACCCTTCAAACCACCGGTCAGCCACCACCTTCTCCTCCTCTAAAAACACAAACCACCTATTTGGCTATCTCTCATACTATACGGTGATCCACTGGCAGAGAAAACATTGCAACAAACAATGGCACACAACCTCGCCATCACGTTGCTTGCTCTAGCCTATGTTGTCATGGTGGCCACACCATTCACTTATGCGGTCCGAATCGCCATTGTCTAGCACTCCAGCCAAAGCACCCGTTAGTGCGCCAGTTGAGGCCCCAGAAGCAGCAGTTGAGGGGCCCACTGAAGGACCTGGAGCAGCCATGACATGGCCGGATGGGAAGCCTGAGATGGTTGACTTTGTCATCAAGAACCCCTACATCGGCGCTCCACCTTCTTCTGGTGACAATCTCGCCATTGATCCGACTCCAGAAGGAAGCAATGATGGCCTCCCCATTGACCCAACTCCAGAAGGCAGCATGGGCTAAGAAGCAATTCTTTGGTTGACCTAATGTTAATGGTTAGTGCAAGGATCTAAAGTACTATATCTACATGTCTATGTATTATATATTTTACTTCACCTGTCTAGAACGTGCAAAAGGACAACTGCAAATTATATCGAGTACCTCAAATTGTTCAATTTTATATCGAGTGGTGTGGTAGGGGGGTACGTAGCACAAGCTGACTATCAGCGTTGGTGCATATAACACATCTTAACACACTCTCAAGTGCACACTGTACCTATAACACTCTAGTGAATTACTTACTTCAGATCTGAAATTGTCATTTTAGAAGGATAGAAGTCAATCTTCTAAAACTTTGACTATATATAACTTTTATATCATTTAGTCTTAAATTTTGAAAGTCGTATGTAACTATTTGTCATTATTCGTTGTGCGAGTGCGAGTGGAACACAATAGGGCTCTCATGGATCAATGCAATGCACTTGGTGGTTTAAAAATCAAATGCACCTTAGGCATGCATGGCTATTTGTGAGTTGTGACCAGGGTTCAACTTTCCGGTCTACTGTTCCAAAAACCGTTTTGTTGTCCAAAATTTGACATTGAATTTAGAACCAGAACAAACCAAACACCAGACCAAAAAATCCATCCCGGAAAGGAACGAAAACATTTTTTCCCCGGTTTTCCGGCCTTTCCGAGCAGAAAAGGCAACCCTAGTTGTGACACCTTATCATACTTCGCAACTTTTACCTCTGAATTCAACACTGCCTTTATAGAAATATTTCGGGGACAATGACCAGATGCAAAATCCTTGGCTCATTGCTAGAGTTTGTCATGCCGTGCAGCCATAATCATAGCCATTCCGCAAATTTGGTGAGCAAAACAAGCGCCAAAACATTTAGCAAGAACAATTATGCATGCTTTTTACCTCGCTATGTGGCTATGTGAACTTTGTACATGTTTCATTGTGTACCAATATCTATCGTTCTGATTTTGTATTTTACCTGATTCTGAACCTTGGTGAAAAATTATGTTAGCATACAGTATGAACTACTATCCGTCTCCATTTTTACATATACTTAGACACCATTTGAAACATATGAATTTTACATTAATCGAATATGTATTTTACAGAAAAGACACATGGTCCAAAAAGTATACTACGTTGAAAAATAAACTCCTTAGACATGAGCTTCAAAGCTTCACAACCCAAGAAATAATCTCATTTATATCCAAAAAAGGCACCTAGGCTTATCTCCAGGAATCCGTTTTATAATAGCTGTTGATATTTTTTACCAAGGACGGTAGTTATACTTTCAATTTTAGATGACGTTTAGTTCACCTGAACTAATTTTTAGCATTGACTAAAAAATAACTAACTAACAATTAATTTGCTAAAAAAATAGCTATGCATGTTTAGATTGGTTATTACGGACCAATTAGCCGCATTTAGCTAGGTTTCATCATCTATTAACTAATTTTTATTTCTAGTTAATGCGTGGGCTAAAAATCTTCCACTAATTAGTTAGGTTGTTTAGACACTCCATAGCTTACTTTTAAAGTTATCTCCACAAATTTATTTTACAATAAAGTGTTGATATTTATACTTTCAAACAAATTTTAGGTTTGGTTTGGTTTACCTGAACTAATTTTTAGCTTTAGCTAAAAAAAATGCTAGGCAAGTTTAGAGAGTTCATTTCCAAGCAATTAGCTGTGCTTCCTAAGCTAATACTCCATCCATTCACAAATGTATGATATTGTTGTCTTTTTTTAAGGAACTTCGATTATTCTCTTGTTAAAATTTTTTAATAAGTCATTATCTATTCTATCGACATTTGATTTATCACTAAATAAAATTTGAGTATGATTCATATTTTCACATGTTTGAACTAATTTTTTGATTTAAGACAAATGATTGAAGTTTTTTGAAAAATGAACCATGCCGTACATTTGTGAATGGAGTTAGTAATACCTCCATTTGTTTTTTTATAATGTCCACAAACTCAACTTTGTGCTGGCCAACGTCGGGAAAAAAATGATCGGAGAGAGTAACTTTTTTTTAAGGTAAAGTCTTTACCCGCACGATTTTGTTCTTCTGCACCGACTGGAGGATGGTTCAAAATTTTTCATGTGGGTTCCCGAACTGACAGCCGGGCCCGAAATCAATAGGCGGCAAAACAAAAAGCAGACGAAAAGTCGAACTCCCGCCGGGCGAAAACCTCTCGGTTCACCGACGTCTGGGCCCCACACCCACCGCCACGTCACCGATCCGCGCGGCTCGGAAATGCCCTCCTCCCCCCTTTCCTTCCCGCGCCATGTCACCGATCCGCACCAGTCTCTCATCTCGTCCGTCCTCCGGAACGGTCGGCATCCAACCGAGCCCATCGAACCCATCCACGTCACCGATCCGCGGCAACGCACCTCCACCAATCGCGGCCCACCTCCCAACCGCTATAAATGCGCACCCCCAGCGGCGTTCTCTCCCACCAAATCACAACTCACCAAAAGCCGCATTCCCTCGTCTCCCCCGAGCTCGTCGAGAAGCCAGCCCGCCCGATCCGTCCCGATGGCGCCCAAGGCCGAGAAGAAGCCCGCGGCGAAGAAGCCGGCGGAGGAGGAGCCCGCGACGGAGAAGGCGGAGAAGGCGCCGGCGGGGAAGAAGCCCAAGGCGGAGAAGCGGCTGCCCGCGGGGAAGTCGGCCGGCAAGGAGGGCGGCGAGGGCAAGCGCGGGCGCAAGAAGGCGAAGAAGAGCGTGGAGACGTACAAGATCTACATCTTCAAGGTGCTGAAGCAGGTGCACCCCGACATCGGCATCTCCTCCAAGGCCATGTCCATCATGAACTCCTTCATCAACGACATCTTCGAGAAGCTCGCGGCGGAGGCGGCGAAGCTCGCGCGGTACAACAAGAAGCCCACCATCACGTCCCGCGAGATCCAGACCTCCGTCCGCCTCGTCCTCCCCGGCGAGCTCGCCAAGCACGCCGTCTCCGAGGGCACCAAGGCCGTCACCAAGTTCACCAGCTCTTAGGCGATGCCTCTGATCTGAGCGACATCTCGTGGTGATTTCGGCCATCTCCTGTAGTAGTAGAATGGTTGTTGCAGTGGCGGTAGTTTGCCCTGCTTTCCTCTAGCTTGTTGGGCGACCCATGTAAGAAATTTGTGCGCGTGCTTTCTAATTCCGTTCTTGTCTTCCTGACTTGTATCTGAAATGAGGTGTTGCATTGCGGTTCCGTTGTTGTCTACCTGACTAGTATTGTCCATGGTTGCAAATTCTGATGGCAAATTTATCTGAAATGTGGTGTTCGATTGCAGCTCCATTCTTGTGTCATGGTATTCAGTTTGTGCTGATGCGTTAGCAGCGCGACGCTGTATTTTGTTTTGAATCGCTATTCTGTAACTGTAGTTCGTATCTGTTGTTCGTTCCTGGACGTAGTCTTTTATTGTTCCACGCATCTTTGGTTTCTAAAAAAGCGAATTTGGAGACAGGAGCTGGAAATTTTGCTCAGGAAATTCTTATCGCTAGAAATGTTTGAGCGGGAGATTTTGCGAAAGCGCGGGAAGCTGAAATTTTGGGCGCAAACCCGAAGGTTTTTTGTGGTCTGCAGACCGTTCGTTTCGTCCCACGATTTCGGGAAAAACGCGAGAGGGCGAGTGGGAGCCGGGAGCCGGTGCGTTTTGCTCGGAAACTTGAGCCCAACTGAACCGAGCTTCGATCTGATATATAGAATTATGCTAACTTTGGTCGCTGAACTCATTGCTGGTTCGGGTAATTTGGGCCGAGTATTGATGAATGTGAAGTATGAATGTTCAAACAGTGAAACAGTGATGTCAAAATTATCGATTATTATGAAATATATATTATTACAACTAATCTCATGAGTGCAGGGAAGTTGATACTGGAGATAAAAAAAATCTTGCCGATTGAATTAGAATATTTTTTAAAATAATATGTGCGTGGAAAATCAAATCACGTTTGAAATTCAGTTTCTGCCGAGGATTCAGATTCTATAAACCTATGAGCAACCAGATGACCCCCTTAAATTAAAATCTTTCGGATCCCAAATGGCTAATAAAATGTTTTTCTTCATAAGACAAGTGTTAGAAATTCAGCATACAAAAATCTGTTCTAGCTTAAAAACTCATCTCAAAACTTTGACAAAATTTGCCACGATTTAAGCCACAAAGTAGTGCTGTATTCTAACTTAACGAAAAAAATCTAACCTTATTATTTATTACTCCCTCTAGCCACACTAAAAAAATTATATATTAAACAACCGAATGAAGTATTATACAAGAGCATGAAAACAAGCCGCTTAAACAAATTCATACGGGCAGATAATTCGCCGTTGCGCTACAAGTACAACTGTACAAACCCACACCCACACAAAAAAAAAAAAAACCCGGTTCACCGCTCCCTGGCTCTGCCTCGGCACCGCTTCCACTTTCAAAATTCGAACTCGGTTCCCAAATCCCAACTCGCAAAGCCCACTCGGCACCTTGCCCCGCGCGGCGCCGCTCACCGGACGATCATTCGCTGACCAAATCAACCTGCCGGCCACACGCAGGCCTTCGAGAACCGCGGCGAGGCGGAGCGCAGATGCGGCAGCAGGTGGAGGCCTACTCCCAGTACCTCGCCTGGGTTCTCATCGACGCCGGCCACCTGCCTCTGCCGTGGCTCCTCCCGCACCTTGGCGCTGTCGCGACCCTCAAGCACCGGGCGCAGGCGGGGGCGCAGATGCGGCAGCAGGTGGTCTCCTTTTCCCGCTCCAGAGCTCGCGCCCTAACTCGCCGCCTGGCCGCCGCCCCCCGCCATGGCTTCTCCTGTCCCCTGCGGAAGTGGCGACCCAAGGTAGGTACCTCGATTTCTCCCCCGTTCTCTGCGTTCTAGTTTGCTGGGGTTTGTTTTATTTCAACATAGGTTTGTCGGGTCTAGTAATGGAATTCTGGGTTTGCCCCGTTATGGAAAAAGGTTCGCCAGGTCAATTATTTGATGATCTTGCCCCCATGATTTGATAATATAATATATTGAAAATCCCTGTAAAACAATCTGGACAAACTCTTATAAGCGCCTTGGGGCCATAAATTATGCTGTTTAAGTAATGTGTTGTAGCAATGGCTAACTTATGGCTCAGCTTGTTATAGTGTTATAGACCAAGCTACGATTCATCTTTCTGTTTGTTGAAAATGTGAAACTATTTGAAAGAGGATCCGAATTGTGCGTGTTGAAATGAAATGACAACGTCAATATATATTTTCTGTTTCCATTTGGAGCTGCTGAAATGTGGCTTTCCATCAATGCTGTGATGCAGCAATGAGCCGTTGACGTATTTAGTGGAATAGTGGGTAGTGGGCTAGTGGCCACTGAAACTATTTTGTTTATTGATGTAATTAGATTGCAGAGGACTGAGGTGGTGTGTATTTTACACCCAGTACTGATGGTGGGTATGGTAGCTTGCTAGGCCAAGCTAAGGTTCATGTCCTCGTTTGGTGACAATCATGCGAAATAGCGTGCTGAAGTTTGAGTTTCTATTTTCTATTAAAGTTATATGACATGAGATGATGTATCAGTTGCTGCTGAGATATTGCTATTTCCTTTTCTTTCACAATAGTCTGCTTATTTCCATGTGCCGACAACAAGAAAATCAGCAAAAAGCAAATCCTGCAATGAATTAAGACAGACTGTTTCGCTGCACTTAGCTTGTACTCCTACTAGTTTTTAAACAATCAGTTGAATGAATAGTTCTGGCGTACAAATTTTGTCCAAAAATAAAAATTATTTTGAGTTACGATGGGGGGTTCGATCAAAAATATAGCTAGCTCTGCCTTTGTCTTATCTCATTTTAATCGGGTGGCATGCATATTTGTTTTTTTAATTTGCTCGGTGCAATTAATTTTGGCAGACACCCATATCCACTAGGGACACTTGCTTTTATTAAGACATGGTAAATGATGGGCAAATTAGACCTTTAATCTTTCTTCTTAATTTGTCTGAAAAGGTTTGACTACCTAT
This sequence comes from Paspalum vaginatum, assembly GCA_030272315.1. NCBI lineage: Eukaryota > Viridiplantae > Streptophyta > Magnoliopsida > Poales > Poaceae > Paspalum > Paspalum vaginatum. The sequence goes on from CM059018.1 coordinate 38,511,541, forward strand.
ATTCTTCGACGGAGTATGCCATTATCTAAGAAAAAAAAGATAAAATGTATGTATTGACAGAAGAGTCACGGGAACGTGATATGGTGCCACGTCCCAGAAACGCCGTCCCCATATGGAGAATATGGGAACAATTTCATCCCCACAATGTTAAAACCTATGTTTAGTAGTATACCGTGTTCCTCAATCCACGTTCCTTAACCCCATCGATCCGGGAACATGGTGACTAAGAGCAGAACATATCATGATATGATTTTGTTGTTTCCAGTTTGGAATGCGTTATCATTTTCTTCCCAATTTTTGTGAATTTGTTTATACATGGTTCTAGAGAACACAAGAATGTGAACTTCAGGATTTTCTTTTGCAGCTACACAGCCTCTTGAAGACCCAAGGTCTATTGCTACCCCACCGCCTAAAATTGATTCATCACACTCAGTGAAACCTGATATTCTGGAAGGACCTAATACTTTAGCTGGAACAGATCCTGCCAGTACTGGTAGTACTACAAGTGCCGTTGTATCTTCAGAGATTAGTCATAATGATTCCAGTACTGCCAGTGCTAAAGATGCCTTTGTACCTCCTTTGTACAGTTGTGGATGCCAACATGGCATCTACTGCTCTGTTCACATTAGTTGAGAGTTTCCGAAGAGAGTCTTTATTAGATTCAATTACATGCCAGCCAAAACAATCTTACGATGCTCATGCAAAATTTTCAGATAAGGACAAATCTTTGACGCCAAATATCTCAAGCGATGTTTTATCTAAAAGAGCAGGTGCCCTGCACACTACAGAACGGAATATCACAACAAATGAGAACTTCTAAACAGTGACTGATAGACAAAACAGCTCTCCAGGACCTTCTTGTCAACACTCATGTAGTTCAATATCTGGCAAAAAGATTTCTTCACTCAAGTCACATGTTCAAATAACTACTAGTCACCTGGACAAATTGAGTGCAAGTGGAGTTCAGGTAAATTGGAATTCATCTTATGAAAATGTAGCGATGCATGAACAATCAGTTGATGAGCCATATGGTTCTAGCATGAACATCTCATTATCATCCTTGGATAATCCAGATGACAATGATGAGCAGATAAAAACTAGAGATCGCGGAAGGAGCTACCTTCTCTTTGCTGCTTAAGCAAATTGGGATCACGTGAATGCATTTCACCCAATTCTGAGGGAAGGGGCAATGCAAGCAGCCAGACAAGTCCGTTAATAGATGAAGTTCAACCAGCTGCGGATTATTCACCTGAAAGAAGCACGTCTAACTTACCAGATGCTATCCTTTGTAATTCTCCAATCTTGCAAGCTTCGGTTAATGCCATCAGTTTGAATACTAAAGAATCCTGTTCTTTAGCAAAAAATCTTGATACAGAATTTGCTTATTTGGCTAGCTGCTCTAGTTCTCAAGCTTATGGTGACAGATACTGCATAAGACAGGTACAACATCAGGCATTAGCAAAGGCATACTGTATTTTCTGATTCAGAATTACCATATATGTAATATGTTCCTATTTGGTGACTACTTATCACTTGGCTACATTTTAAGCAAACTTATTCACATTTTCTACTAGTGCATTTGGAAGTTATCATATAACCTTCCCCTAAAAAAAGATACCATAAAACCTTGACTATGTTATCAACTATTAAATGCCACCTAAATCTTTCACCAAGTTTGCTTGGTTTTGATATGTTATAACACCTTATGGTACTGCCATACTGGTTATGATAGCAAGAAATTTGGGAGTTTTGGCAAGTATAGTTTGGATTTTGATCGTGCTTTTAGGATGTCTGAGGACCAAGAGGATAATGATGTTCCTTTGAACCTTTCAGTTCAGAAACGTCATTTAGCAAAAGTAAAAGGAGCAGAAGCAAAACTAATCTTCAGAAAGGATGCAACAGCGTAGTATCTAATATGTCATCAGTTATACCACTTGCCAAACAAAAGCAACAACCCCCCAAAATCACGTGGTAAGTCTATTATGTTTACAACTATTTTTAATTCGAACTTTAAAATACAATTGTTCTAATCTAGTCTTGCAAGACACTACGATCATAATACATATGCTCGATATTGTACAAAGTACTACACTTGTCTTACATGACAGAGTGCCATGTAAACTGCACATTTGTGTACTATTGCAGTTGCCAGTCGCCTAATTGCTACTTAGACCTGCATTTGCAGCATTGCAACCCTTGGTCACTCTGTGAGTGCACTCATATATACTGGTGGCTCCACAGAGCTACCACTGCCACGAGGTTCTAGCAGAGTTGTAACCTCACCCCACCTCAACCCCTGTGCTGCATCTTCGGTGACATCTGATGTTGAACCTAAATGTTCTTTTTTGCTTTTCTTGGAAGCCCTTTGTACTAATAAAAAACGCCATCTTTTTTTGCAGGTGACTGATGAAAAACTAAACCTGGCGGTTGTCTCTAGACACATCTTTCGCATAGGGACCACCGGAGAGTAGCCTTCATATGCCACGATCACCTAGCAATATCGTATACATCTGAATCGGATGGGTTGCCCCTGCTCATTTCGCACAGGGCCATTTTGTGCACAGGCGGCATGGCAATTGCAATCACACCTTCATTACGGGCTCGAGCTCCAGCGTGGACGCTGGCTGCGCATTGAGGGGCTCCATGTGCTGCGGCTCATGGCCCCAACACCTGGCCTTAAGTTGGCGTGTCCACCGAAGCTAACTAAACCATCTCATTGGCCCCTCCTTGGCAGAGAGAAAAAAAAACCCAGCCCATTTTCTGTTGGTGATAACACAATTAAAAGTTTGAATGCTCAGCCAAGTTTCTGAGTGCTCAAGCATGCGTGTTGCATAAACCCTATGCTCCGTACTACCTTTTGAGCGATTCCTACCAGGCGCGTTGCATCTTGCATGACTCGCCTTGTTGCAGATGCGTGAACCACGTGGAGAGGCGATGCAGTGAAAGGATTGCAGAACCGTGCAGGTTGGCGCAAGGGAATGCCACTGTTGTGTGCGTTCTTGCCCTTGCCTGTATTATCGCCCTCGTGTCGCTGCCCGTTTGGAAACCGCAGAATCCCTGTCGAGCCTTTGCGAATTGAGAGATTCCCGCACAGGTCGCCGCACTGTTCGCGATAGACCTCACCGATTCGGGGAGGATTCCCGTCGTCTTGGCGAGTCCCGAGCCACGCAAAACTAAGCGAGCTTTGCAAGGTCGACTATAGCAGACTGTCCATTTTACTCATCATATTCAAATTTATTTTGTTTATTATTGATATTCAAATTTTACTCTGTTTATTATTGGCGTTTCATTGTCCATATTTAAATTTCAATTTATAGCGCAACTTACCTATTTTGTATTATGGATATGCATATAGTTACTCTAGCAACAGTTCAAGTACGCTGAACATGAGTTTTGGACAGCGAGGGGCGCTTGATGATAAAGACCAAGCACCGTGCTGCTCTGCTCGCCGGAGAGGCAGCATGTCAGGTGCAGAGCCAGAGATCCTGCCATGTTGGCCCCCATGGATATGGCTGCTGCCAAACCTGTCTACACTACACGCAGTGTCCGTATTCGGGGAGAGCAGGGCCCTGCTCCATCATCTCCATGTTTGTATGCCTCTGACTGACATCCAGGGATGTGTTTGGCGAGCAAGCGCCGCAGGTGGATCGAGAGGCTGAGAAGAACCCCAGAATAGGAGTGGTGAGTCGGATCTGATCCAGTTATCGCGCTGCAAGAACAAAGGTAACCGTGCATCCTATCGTTTAATTTAAACTCCAATTTTCAATAATGCTGCTATAGTGTTTATTTTTATACCGCGCAAATGAACCCGACCGTGTCACCTGCACGGATACGCCTCTGCTCGGCGAAAGCGGCTCGGTGTGGAGCCAGTCCATCGTTGAAGCCATCGCTAGTGGTTAGCAGCCTTTACAAACACTTGGCTCAAATAATAGACGGGGAAAAACAATCAAAAGCTAAGGATGGGCACGAACTCCGATGCATAGACGGTGCTTTGCGCCTCGAGGTTAGCGGTAAATTAACATTAGCGAGGGGCCTAATGGCTAACCTAGGGAGCGCGAGCGAAGGCTGCATGACTTACTGCATCGGGGCCCATGGAGCGGGGAAGGGGACAGCGAGTGATGAAAGGCTGTGGAGGCTGTTTCCTGCCGCCGTTTCTTTTGGGAGCCGGAGCCTGCGGGACGTTCCGAATCTGCCCTCCGCACAAATGGCATGCACGTCACCCCCAGTTTTGCAGCGAGGTCAGACCGTAGAACGTGCCTACGGACGTGTATATAGTACGTACAAAATAGCTAGTGTAGCAGCGCCATAGGTAGAGCACAGGTCAGCATCATCTTGTCACCTTTAGAGTCTTTTCATAGACTGTTTGGACCTCCATTCTAAAAATCAAAGTAATTTTTTATTTCCGTGGATCACCTTCAACAGTTTGTCTTACCCAAAAAGAATTTGTAAAAATTATTTGTTATTATTTCATTCAAAACCATAAAAAATAAATATCACTTGTATTTTTTAAAAATTTGTATTTATTTTTTGAATAAGACGGACAATCCAAGATTATACATGAAAATAATAAATGGCTTTCTATTTTAATGCTGAGGAAGTAGATAATAGAAATTAGATAGTAGATAATACTATCCAGTAAAATTTGGATCATAAAATCTTAGCATGTTTGGACACATCTCTTTTTATTTTTTTATTATCTCTTTTTGCATGGGTCGGGGTGGATTGCGAGAATATAGAACTTGGAGTTGCTAAGTGAATCTAACCAATTATATGTGTATCTTGACTCCAAAATATATAGCAATATAAATCAACTCTTAATCTCGCTTAGCAAAGTACTAAGGCATATTGAATCTCAGATTTTTATGATTTAACCATCATTTATAAGTCTTCAGTTGATTTAAAGAGACTAGTTTATAGGTTCCCCCAAACTATCCATCGCTAATCCCGTAAGAAAGGCTGTAAACTATCTTCTTAGCGATTTGCAGATGGCTCCTCCAAAAAACATGCGGGGCTTACAAATACCATAGTATATTTTTACCACGAGGTGTTTGGTAGTCTTTCAAAATACTAGGTTTTGAAACCATGACTTTGCGGATACTATGGTGTTTTTAAAATAAAAATGTCATATCAAATATTCAAGAAATACTATGGTTGTAATGAAATCACAAAAAACCGTGGTATTATAGGCCAATAGTAAGTGCACTTGCGTGTACATCAAATTTTAAGCTTTCTTACGACATTACTTCCTCCGCCCCTAGAATAGGTGATGTTTTAATTTTGTCCTAAGTCAAATCTACTTAACTTTGGCCAAACCTATAAAATTACTTGTGGCACCAAATAAGTATCATTGGTTTTATCGTGAAATATATTTTCATAATTTATTGTAATAAATATTAATAGTTTATTTATAAACTTTGTCAAATTTGAGAGTTTGACTTAGGACAAACCTAAAATGCACTTATTTTGGGATAGAGGGTACAAGCTAAATGACTAGAGTATTTTATGGAGTTTTTGCATGAACAATATGTTTGGCCCCCCTCTTGTATTTTGATCATGCTACGCCACGGTCTAAAATTATGATTTTGAAAAACAACCCTTGTGAAGCTCGGACCGGCACTCACTTTTGCTTCACTGTCAGCGTAGATGGTTTAGTGATGCAAGTTGCAACTATTTTGATGGTGACCCTAAAATGTCGATAAAATAGATCAGGATGATTTTTTGTAATTAATGGAGGATCTAGTCATATAAACAGACGGACCTAAACTTTGAGCACAAGCACAGCACAGCACAGCATAAACCACGTATGATTTGGTATCCTGTCCGGAGATACTCTTATCTAGATGCATTTTAAGCACGGTAGAAAACCTGCCAAGGATTAGAACACTCGTATCGCGGTCGCTGCTAGTAGCAACCAAAGGAGGATCGGTACCTCGGTAACTATAATTAAGTAAACAATAATCAACTCGGGGCTGCAGGTGGGTCAAAACCTGGGCGGCGTGCCTCGGTCGAAGGCACTTTTGTTTGTTGAACATGTGAGTGCCGTGGTGCTGTGTGAGCCTGCGAGTGGGTCACTTGTTTTGTCTGCAGGCAGAGCCCAAGAAGGCCCAGCGGGCCAGGCTTGGTCCACCCAGCAGCAGCACCCTCCCCTTCCCCTTCCCCTTCCCCTTCCCACAGTCCCCCAACTTTGACCCGTCTTTGCACAACCTTGTTTGCTCGCGCGCAGCCCCAGACTGGCGCGGCAACAGGGGGGAGCATGCTGCCCCCACTTTAATCTTCCTTTCGCCATCTCCAACACTTCCCAATACTATATGATCAGAGAACATGGAGGGAGGAGTGAGTGAGGCCCTAATCCACAGTCCGTTGCGCATCAGCGCAGCCTAAACAGTACATCCCCTCTACTCTTTCCCCCCTCTTCATCACTGTCACAGCCGGCCGGCCGGCAGCCGACATGGCCGCCGCCTAGCAGAGGTATGATTGGGGCCGGGGCCGTCCCTCTCCTTTCCCCTTCCTCAGACGTTGGTTTTTCTTCTCTTGGTATGTTGATGCAGCAATGCCTCCCGTCCCCGCACTTTCTTGATCTGGTTTCTTCGCTTTTCGTGGCGCAATTAATGCCCGCCTCTTGAGTCTGCGCCTCCTCCATGTTCAGCGCCCGCCTAGCACTAGCAGTAGCACTAGCGGATGTTGATGTGCTGTCCCTACTGGTGCTCACACATAGCCTAGCCTAGCCTAGCTCATGTGATTCACCGCAGCTGTCACTTCTTTCTTTCCAAGGCGGGAGAAGCGGACGGAGGGAGGGAGGAGCTCGTGATTCTGTAGCTGGCAGTTCCTCTCTTGTTCCGTCATGGGGTCGCGGTCGCGGCCACATTTGTCCCCCCTCTCTCTTTCCCTCCCAAAAACGCTGGCGATTCTCTGTGCGCTGATTTGTGGGGGAGAAGCCCCCCTTTTTCGCAGTTTCGGTGGTTCTTCATTGATGCCGTGCAACGCTCCCACTGGATGTTGGATCTGTGCAGCGGTGGCTTCGGGCTCTCGTCAGGTGCTTGCCGTGCATCTCCCTGCCTGCAAATCTTGTGTGCTCGCGGTAGGCTTGGTACTTATTGCTGTATCGCCCCTCGCGTCCGTCGTCCCGAGGGGGGCGGCTCGGGCGGCGCCGCCGCTCCCAGCGAACCTCGCCGCCACCGGGAGCGAGCCTGGCCGCGACCGGGTTCTTCCTCTTCCTCAGCGCCTCCCTCTCCCCCCAAACTCTCTTCTTTTTCTTCTTCCTCCCGTTGGTACGACGGCTCCCGCCGGCACGGCAGCAGCCGTCCTCGAGCCCACGGAGCTCGGATCCGTCTCCGGCCGGCCCAGATCTGGTGGCCGAGGGGCCAATGGTGCATTCCCCCTTGCGGGACCGCCTCATCCGGGTTCTGCGCAGTCAGTTCTCGCTCAGCAATCAGTATGTCGGTCAGGAGCCTTGGTTCGGTTGTGTCCTTGGTGGCGGCCTTGCCCAGCTCTTCCGCGGCGGCGTCGCCTCCTCCTTGGAGGTGTCCCCTCCGCACCTCGCCCCCAATCCTACCATGCAGTGAAAGCCCCGCACCGGTTGCTGCATTCCTTAATCCTCAGTGCCTGGAGTCTTTTTTTCTCTGCAGATCATTTGGTGCCTGGCGCCAGCGCTCGGCCTCTGCAGATCATTTTAGCTTTCCCAGTTCGCATCCAGTAGTATGGTTGCTAGTTCGCAGACGGTTTCTAGTGTTTTGATAATGCGTTTCTGTCTGCTGTTGAATTCCTGAATAGCCGTTATCAACGTCACTTGCTAATGCGTTGATCTTTGTTCTTCGTTGTTAAATCTGTAGGTGCCAAGGATCTTGATTAAGCACTGAGTAGCCCTGCAAGATTTTGGGTACAGTCTATGTGACCAGCATGTCTGTGGAGGCTGAGAAGCACAACGTGCCTGGGCACCAGGCCAAAGCAGTGGATGATCACACAGCGGATCCCATGACTGCAAAGGAGGACAAGAAAGCTATGGCTGAAGCAATGGAGGTTACCGCTAAGGAGATCATGGAAGAGCAGAAGCCCTCCCATCGGCGCCAAGAGTCTTCTGCATCAATGTTGGACAAGGGTCCTTCCAGCGTGTGCTCAGATGAGCTACTAACCCCACAAGTGGATTCTGGGGAGCTGAAGGATATCCAGGGCTTGGATTGCAATCATAGTCAGGAGAAGAACACATCACAGAAGAGCAGCATAAGAGAGAGCTTTGCTTCTGCCAAAGCCAGCGATGGGAGCTTTGCTTCTGCCAAAGCCAGCGATGGGACAGTCAGCCTGAGGAAGACCAGTGGCAGTGCTAAGAACAGCGATCGGGCTGATTTTCCAGAGAGTGGAAAGAGCAGCATATGCCGCCCAAGTGCCAGCAGCAACATTAGTGGCGAGAGCTCGTGCAGCAGCATGAGCAGCAGCACGACTAAGCCTCACAAGGGGAGTGATGCTAGGTGGGAAGCCATCCGGGTGATCAGATCAAGGGATGGCATTCTTGGTTTGAGCCATTTTAGGCTGCTTAAGAAGCTGGGTTGTGGCGATATTGGCAGTGTGTACCTATCTGAACTGAATGGTACAAAGAGTTACTTTGCGATGAAGGTCATGGACAAAGGGTCTTTGGCGAGCCGGAAGAAGCTTCTTCGAGCACAAACAGAGCGGGAGATACTGCAATCTCTGGACCATCCGTTTCTTCCAACACTTTATACCCACTTTGAGACAGATAAGTTCTCATGTTTGGTCATGGAGTTCTGTCCAGGAGGGGACCTGCACACTCTTCGACAAAGGCAGCCTGGAAAACATTTTTCAGAGCAAGCAGCCAAGTATGTTCCAACTCTTAAAATTTACATTACTCTTCACAGTATTGCAATACTAAATTTCTTTTGAAGTTTACTAGCCCTGTAGTGATTATTTTCCTTTGCTGCAGCCACTTTCTCCTCCTCTGTTAGTTATGTCCAGTTTAGTAACTTGTATCATGTTTTATTATTCTTGCAGTTATCTGCATGGACCTTGTTTTGAGCTTGTATAGCATATTTGTACTGCTGTATAGATCCCACCACCCCAGATCAGATTAGAAATGCTAATAGTCATTCCTTCAAGGTTCTATGTAGCAGAAGTTCTCCTCGCACTGGAATACCTGCATATGCTTGGGATTATATACCGTGATCTGAAGCCAGAGAATGTCCTTGTTCGGGAGGATGGGCACATCATGCTCTCTGATTTTGACCTCTCCCTTCGTTGTGATGTAAGCCCTACTGTTGTCAAGTCTGCCAACCCTGGACCAGATGCACTTCAGAGGAACAACCAAGCATACTGTGTTCAGCCTGCTTGCATCAAGCCATCCTGCATCCAGCCAGCGTGTGTTGCTCCAACCACTTGTTTTGGCCCCCGTTTTTTCTCCTCCAAGTCCAAGTCCAAGAAGGAGAAGAAGCCGAAGCCGAAGCCTGAGATTGTCAACCAAGTTAGCCCACTTCCTGAGCTCATCGCAGAGCCCACTGATGCTCGCTCTATGTCATTTGTTGGCACCCATGAGTACTTGGCGCCAGAAATAATCAAGGGAGAAGGCCATGGCAGTGCTGTGGACTGGTGGACCTTTGGTATATTCCTGTATGAACTCCTATTTGGTAAGACCCCTTTCAAGGGGTCGGGAAACCGGGCTACACTCTTCAACGTCGTTGGTCAGCCCCTGCGGTTCCCAGAGTCCCCAATTGTGAGTTTCTCAGCAAGGGACTTGATAAGAGGATTGCTGGTCAAGGACCCCCAGCATCGTCTTGGCTACAAACGAGGGACTACCGAGATTAAGCAGCACCCGTTTTTTGAGGGTGTGAACTGGGCGCTGATACGGTGCGCGAGCCCTCCAGATATACCAAAGCCTGTCGAACTGGATCGCCCACCAAAGCCAGCCGCTGCCAGCGACAAGGCTGCTCCAGCTGCCAATCCAAAGGGCGCAGATAACTTTCTGGAGTTTGAATTCTTCTAGAGCTGCCTCCCATTCGGTTTTTGAACGTGAGATGGTGGCATGCAAGCTGGTGTAGTGAAAGGAGGCGGACCAGTTCAGAGGCGTAGAAGCGTATAGTGTGATGGCTGGTCATGTTCTGCTGTAAGCTGTAGCTGTAGCTCTTGTTCCTTTTTTCTTTTTATATATTCAACTGCTAAAGATCCGATTTGTACCGGGTCAGTGTTGCAATTTTTAGAAAAATCTCGCGGTGCTCAAAGGACACAGGGAAATACTTCACCCTGGCATTGTAAATCCTGTTTGATTTGTCAATTAAATTGCAACTGATTTTTCTTTTCTGAAAAATGTCTGGTACCACATAACCCGCTTGTTTTTTTGTTTTTGGTAATGGTTCTTGTGATCTTTTATACGGCTTCTGTGGTTAGTTTGTTGGGTGGGATGGGAGCTACGAGCAACCAGCAATCTGAATTCAACTACTTGCTCTCTTCTTGTAGCCCTTTTATGCGCGAATAACTAAATTGCAGGAGCGGTGGCTGACAGGCAGGTCAGACTTTTTTTTTAGAATAACAGGCAGGTCAGATGGAGCACACACGATGTGAATGAGAAAAAACCGATCTAATGATGAACAGACGCAGCCTAGGCTGTTCTTTAGGCCCAGCCCAAACACAACAAAACACCCGACGGGCAGCCCACGAGGGTCACCGTTGGGCTCGGAAGAAGGAGATTGGCAGCCCGTGAAACCTTCCACGAACCGAGCACCGCGACGGCGAGGGATGCCCGAGGCACCGCTGGCTGACCGGGCATCGCTGCTGCGGTGCAGAGGCGGCTGCGTGCGGGCAGTTATTTTGAGGTGCAAGTGCAATGCAAGAGGGGCCACGGAATCTGCAGTGAAACGCGGGCACTTCTCAACAACTCTCAAGTGCATGTGCATTTTTGTTTGGTTTCACTGGTTTGGCTCTTGCTACAGTAGAAAAAAAAGAGGGGGGGGGGGGGGGGGGATAAGGTTTTTTTTGTTGAGGTTAGCAGCACGCCAGCGCCAGGTTGCGGCGACTATCACATGCACATACGACCTGCCACGGTCGATACTCGAAAGCTCATTTGGATGTCCTAGTTTTATAAAACGAAGGTAAAAAAAAAATGCGATTTTATAAGCCAAAAAGATACTCTCAAACAAAGAAGATTTGCAGCAGGCGCATTGCAAAGAAATCGGAGGACCTTCATAAGCTCGGTAGAAGAATAGGCCCATGGAGTCTCGCACAACCCCATCGGATATGGGTGCGAGGAAAGCACGTCAACAACACAGCTAGTGATGAGTCCGACGACTTATAATCCATCTCCGAGCGAGATTATAGACGAAACAATCGTTGGTTGAGTTCTCTTTCTTCCATGTGTAGGATATATGGTGACATGGATAGACGAATAGCTACTTAGTCAGCTTTGTTGGACACGTCCTTTACACACCAGAACGAAAGAGCTGCCGACAAACGTGTACCGTTGTGTTTAGCGGAAAAATTAAACGACGTAATCTACGTTATAGCAACACTGCATATAGAAATATGTTTGAATTAGTTATGCACTTTAGTCTGACATGAAATGAGTCCCATTGGTCTCTGACCACGCATTTTTCGGAGCCAAGTGGACTGAAACCTCACAGCCGCAGTTCGTAGAAATAAGCACCGGCAAGTGGCAAGCCAAAGAGCCAACGAGTCACATGCTGACATGCATGCCGAGCAAAAGGGGGCACCGCTTTCTTTATACCATTTTTCAGCAGAGCATCCATTCAACTATTTATATTTTAAATTTTTTTCTATCTACGGTCCACCCACGATGAGCGCAAAACGATGTTTTGGACGTTCGTGGTGAAAGCAGCCTTAGCGAAACCAGAAATATATATAGCCATTTCGCCATGCGCCGTGTTCGCCTGTTTCCATCGGTTTGGTTGCTGAAGCATGAAAAGGAAGTTATTTGTTGAACTTTCAAGGACGAAGGTGTGCCATTGCAGGTAGTCCGGCCGACATGCTAGCAATTGAGAATCTGTGAGTGCCGTAGTACCAGTGTACTGACTGCACACAGCTGACAGCTGCTGTGTTCTTCAAGACTGCTACACAAGTCATGTGACTTGCCACTTGCCACCTCAAAACAACCTTTTCGCGCTTTGGATCCGGTGCACTGCCGGGGTGGGGGCCTTGGCCTTGCTGGTGGTACGCGGCTGAAACTGAAAGAAATGGAATTTACAGATAATCGTGTTACAGTAACATTTGCAGTAAAGAAACACACACTTTCAACAATTCTTCAAAACGAGCCGAGCATATATCGTCAGCGAGTTCACATGGGACCACCGTACCAGCTAGCTACAAAGCTCGTGGCTTTTTCTCAAGGCACGCGCGTGCTATGACTACCATGTAACTCTGCGAGTGTGTGTGGAGGTCGGCTTCACCGTGGACTTTGTGTGTGTATGAATATAGGATATACATACTGATGAAGTCATGGTCTTCTTTGAATTTTTTGATGTCGTTTCCAATGGCTTGCAACGTATGACATGATGTAGGAAAACTAAAAAGAGAATATAGCTAATGACGTACAAATATACCGTCTATTTCACACACTCCAAGAAGATAAGAGGTTACAACATGTGTTCACTTAGTTTCGATGACATAATATTATTTCCCCCTCTCAATTTCGCATCAGCTATGCAGCATTGTAGCCGGTAGTATGGCCGGTGGCTTCCTAGTTCACCGAATACCCATGATTCCCATAAATACAGTGTATATATATTTTTTATAAAGATAAATTTTATGTATTATATGAATTTCTTTAATCTTAATTGTATTTTTAATAGCCAATGTTGGCCCACCTCTGCTTAGACCATCCCTTGTGCAAAGTGGATGTCTATCCATTCGTTCACTGTTTCAACTACTTTTCTTTAGCGCTATAGTGTTATTTGTGCTATAGACATTTATTTTACACGTCTCTAACGCTGTAATGTTATTTGTGCTGTACACATTCACTTTACATGTCCCGTTAGGGATGATCTTATCTCCTTAGCCGTTGCTAGCACCACTAGCAGCTGCCTATCCTATACTACCAGTTCGAACGCGTGCCTGTTGTGCCTGCGACCCATAAGCCATAGCAGCATGTGGTGCTACAGCCCTGACTGTGCAATGTCCATCCATGTATAATCCAAAGGACTGACACTGGAGTCTGGACCACCCACTTCTTTCGGCGTGATGTAGACTGCTCCAACGTCCAACGACTTTGTGAATTGTGATCTTGCGTGCACATACATGTCCCTTGCTCGCTCGCCAACGACAGCTAGTCAGCCACCGAATTAGTACAAATTAAAAGGTACGGGATATATAAATATAATCCTGCTACCATATCCTTGCAGCTCAGCAGCCTCACACACGAGTCTCTCGCGTCAGTATGCTGTATATGAATCTGTGGCGGAAGTTCCGTCTCTGCACCTACGTTTTGCCTACATTTTTGTGCAAATTTCTTCCAAATATACGTATATAAATCCGTTGCAGACAAGCCAGCGCCGGCTGTTTTCCTACCGGGCATCGCATCAGGGAGCTGGAGCGGCAGTGCATCAGTCAGTGTCGTCGTCATGGAATCCTGTCTGCTTAATTAGATCGTCGATCGATGAGCTTAAGAATCAGACATGCGAGAGATCCAAGAATCGCAGTGTGTTGATGATGACGCTCAAGCTATAGCTAATTATAGTAACTTATTAACAGGAGGCAGCGATGGATCCGCCAGCACCCAGCAGCAGTGAGCACGCGCCGACGACGACAGCGTCCAAAATCTCCAGTGCGCCGGTCGCTTTCTCTGTGCCCCGGCCGGCACCAGCGCTGTGTGCCGGGAAGATTTTTAATTTTTTCAACAATTGCATGCATGATAGTATGATACTGTAGTACTAGGCTGTTTGCTGCATGTGCGCCACATTGATAACAAACATCTTGGTTCCTTGAATCCAAATTATAAATCTAATGACAGACGCTTGTCCAGGTACGTATCTTTTGAACAAGGAATTTTAGGACGGAGGGAGTATATACTGTCAATCTACGATGCAGGTCACGAGTGAATTTAAGGGGAGTCTTTTGTGAGTGCAGTATTGGTATTGGTAGTTATCGTCTGAACAACGTGCGCCAGCATTTGGGCGATTTTTAACCCAGTGCCGGTCGTTCTCTCTGGGCCGGGCTCCAGCAGATGCACGCGCGCCGTGCATGTCGTGCGATGATTCTTGGATCTTGATAAGGTTTGCCTCCTGTTAATGGGGTGCAGTTTCAGTGGCAATTTGAATGCTAGCTCCAGAGATAGAGTATATGTTTTCCCGGTACGCATTGATTAATTGATACTAGTCTGAATGCATGAACCTAGAATCCTAGCGAGAGGATATTGTGAGCGTCCTTTTCATCACAGAAAACAAATCAATAGCGCTTTTATTCTTTTTCAAAAAAGGGGACAATACCCGGGATAATTCCATAAATATTTTTGAAATTGAGTTCGTCATGGTTATTTGTTGTGCAAAAAATCTTATCTCCCTCCCTCTTATGTAATATGGCTACGTAACTGCTTGCTGTAATACTCTTACACTCTCACTATTTAATACTCCCTTGATACTACTTTAATATATGAAGTTTCGGACCAACCGAATGTACTAGAACTAAGTCATCTGCAAACTGCATGCAGCTTCTATCTCAAGGGAAACTAATCGCTCCCTTCGGTAACAATGTAGATCCTACTACATCCAGCTTGTTGTGTACTCGAGGGTCTCCGTTTGGAATGTTTTTTCTCTATTTCTGCATTTTTCTATGAAATTAAACAGTTTTGTGTGCAATTCCAAATGCGATTCCTGTGAAATTACTGTGTTGCAAACAAACTCTAACATCCCTCACTAGTTGAATCATAAGCATGTCATTTAGGTTGCAAGATGTTGTGGAGATCGTGGTGGAGGGTAATGCTGGCTCAAAGCATCAACACGAGCGCACGCGTATGCAAAAAAAAATCAGCTTATTGAGTGAGTCGAATGGCTCAACTAGACGCGGGTTTATTTGTTCGAGGGAATTTCTTGGAGGTTTATTGACAGATGTTAATTCTTTGGTCAAAGCACACTCAAGTGATCATGTATATCCCTGGATGCCGTCAAAGGTTGGTGTCGCCTTTGCAATAAAATAAATAAATTGTCAGGTGTTTGTCTCCATGATATATGTCTATGGTTGTAGCTAATTTATTGGTGTTAAAGTACTTGATTTGCGCCCCCTTTATGAAGCTAAATCTATCAAGATATGCAAAGTGCACGTACTACTGCCGTAGTGGAAGGAAATTTCGATAAGATTGACACCTCATATAAATATATCGCTCCTGGTTTAAGATTAGACACTTCCATTCAATGAAACGTATGTAGCAGATTTGGCATTCCACATAGGTACTGTTGCTTTGCCAGAGACAGCCATTCATTCAGCGCTAAATTTATTGCTTTTCGTTCTAATTGTTTGTGAAGTGCTATGGCTCCATCATCTGTCTCTCGTGAGGCTATCCCTAATGGGATGTGCAAAAAATTGTCTATAAACTGTAGCGCTACTGTAGATAGAGAAAAGAATAGTTGGTCAATTAGAATAGTAGAAAAATAGTGGATAGTCATTCATTTTAGACATCCCATTGGAATGGTCTGATGTCCTTTGATGTCCTTGACTAGGAGTAGTAGAAGCGCATGCTCCATTGCAGAGCGTTGCCTTTTTTTTTTACGAAACTAGAGGGGTTGCCCCCTACAGCAAAACAGAACTTTATTAAACAAAACAAGAAAGTTGTACAAGACCGAGCGGAGAAAGAAAAGAGAAAGAGGGGAAAGGAAGAGCTAGCCTATGCCAGCAGGGACTAGCAAAACTTTGAAATTGTCTAGCCAGAGACTAAGAAGGGGGTTAGAGAGGCCTTTGCCCTCAGCTTGGTAAAATAGAGAGAATCCACGAAAGTGAACAGGCAGGCATTCTGAACGGATGTGTTTCCTCTGAAGATGAAGCCATTTCTGGTCAGCCAAATACTCCAGGCCATGGTGACAATTATCTCCATAAAGAAAGGAACATTGAGGTTGGTTTTGAAGGCCTCAAGCGCCTCAAACATACTGCAGTTGATGGGAGCTGACAGGCCTAATACATTCCAGCAGTTACGAGCAAAAGAGCAGTGCAGGAACAAATGAGCTGAGCTTTCGATCACCCCTAGATCACATAAAACACAGTCAAAGGAAGATAAAACCATTCTGCGTCTCTGCAGCATCTCTCTTGTTGGTAAGCAGTCATTGAGGATTAACCAGAAGAACACTATGTTTTGGTTGACAGAAAGATTTCCAAAGCCAATCGAAACTGTCATGCACTTGCCTTTGGTTGGAGAGCAGATGATAAACTTTCTTCGTGGAAAAGTTTGGGGAGCCCCAAGAGCAAGTCCATTCATCCTAATTTTCTCCAAGCACCAGGAGCTCCAACTTGTTACTCAATTATTGAAACTGATCATGGGCGTGCACAGACATGGGAGTATGGAAGAGTGAGAGCGTTGCCTATCCAAAACAGTATCTGAACTATTCACCACCTTTCACGTGTTTCGTCTCTAAAAACTTCACCTAATCATTTTTCGGACTCTAAGAAACTGCCGGCGTAGTCTCTATGATTGATTAAACAAAGCGCCAGCTGCTAGCTGTTCCTGTATCTTACCTTACAGTTGCCCCAGTGGCCTTTTGTCACTTGTCAGTACCGGCGAACTTCATGGCGTCATAAATAGTCGAGCTGTTCCTTCACAGCTTTGAACTGCGTATGCAACAAGATGCAGCAGTGCAAGGGGGACCATATGTGGAGCTGTACACAAGAACAAGCTCAGTTTGGTGTGAGTGTGAGTGAACATATCCCTTTCCATTTGAGAGCATCACACGCATTTACTTGCAAACATAAGAGAGGATGAAGACGACCCTTAACCTATTTGTCTGTCGCTTGGCAGGAGCTACTAGCTACCAACTCGGCCCCTAATTGGTCCCTC
Source organism: Paspalum vaginatum (assembly GCA_030272315.1). Lineage (NCBI taxonomy): Eukaryota > Viridiplantae > Streptophyta > Magnoliopsida > Poales > Poaceae > Paspalum > Paspalum vaginatum. The sequence goes on from CM059018.1 coordinate 38,528,525, forward strand.
CATCCTTGTTCTCCCATCCATCCATCCATCCACAGAAGGCTTGGCTTGCTTATAAGGACCCAAATCTTAGGTGAAAGGTTGGCAAGGGAGTCTGTCTCAGAATGGAGCCTCAGCAAGTCGAGCTCAGCCACTTGGACGGCCGGGATGCCATGCCGAGGCCAGGCACCAATGGTGGACGAACTGGTGAGCTTTTCTTGCCTAGTTCGATCTTTACAAAGCGAGGTTAAATCTGACGGATTCCTCGTCTAGATACTCCTATACTAGCAGCCAAGAAAATATGTTCCTTTGCTCAAGGAAACTGAAGAAGCGAAGATTTAACCTGGTGGTGTTGAGATTCTGCAGAGGAAGAAGAAGAAGTAGACGACTGCCCAATCGAGGAGGTCCGGCTGACGGTGCCGATCACCGACGACCCAGCATTGCCGGCGCTGACGTTCAGGACGTGGTTCCTGGGGCTCATCTCGTGCGCGCTGCTGGCCTTCTCCAACCAGTTCTTCGGGTACCGGCAGAACCCGCTCTACATCTCCTCCCTCTCGGTGCAGATCGTGGTGCTGCCACTCGGCAAGCTCATGGCCGCCTGCCTCCCCACCAAGGCCGTCAGGGTCAAGGGCACCGAATGGTCCTTCTCGCTCAACCCCGGGCCCTTCAACCTCAAGGAGCACGTCCTCATCACCATCTTTGCCAACACCGGCTCCAACTCCGTCTACGCCGTCGGCATCATCACCATCGTCAAGGCCTTCTACCACCGGGAGATCCACCCGCTCGCCGCCATGTTGCTCACCCAGACCACTCAGGTATAGTACTTTTATCCAAGCCATGGCGATGTTCAGTTCATCTTTCATCTGACACACCACTGTCTTGATGAGTTGATAAACAACACTGTAAATGTTTGGTTTTCAGTTGATGGGGTATGGCTGGGCTGGCCTCTTCAGAAAGTTTCTTGTGGACTCCCCCTACATGTGGTGGCCTGCAAACTTGGTGCAGGTTTCCCTCTTCAGGTGGCGCCAGCAGGCTTTAATTTAATTTCACACAACATCATCCAATATTCCAATCCATATATCTGTTCCTCCAACCACCTGTTAATCTGTTCTTGAATCTTCAGAGCTCTGCACGAGAAGGAGAAGAGGCCCAAGGGAGGGACGACGCGGCTGCAGTTCTTCCTCACGGTGCTCATCACGAGCTTCGCCTACTACATTGTGCCCAACTACCTGTTCCCGACCATCTCCACCATCTCGCTGGTGTGCCTGGTCTGGAAGAGCTCGGTGACGGCGCAGCAGATCGGGTCGGGCGTGTACGGCCTCGGCGTGGGGTCCTTCGGCCTGGACTGGGCCACCGTCGCCGGCTTCCTCGGCACGCCGCTGTCCACGCCGGCGTTCGCCATCATGAACATCATGGCCGGCTTCTTCCTCATCGTCTACGTGATCGTGCCGGCCGCCTACTGGACGGACGCGTACGGCGCCAGGCGCTTCCCCATCATCTCCTCCCACGTGTTCATGGCCAACGGCAGCCGGTACGACGTGAACAGGGTGCTGGACCCGGCCACCTTCCAGTTCAGCCAGGCCGGGTACGACGGCGCCGGCCAGATACACCTGAGCATCTTCTTCGCCTTCACCTACGGCCTCAGCTTCGCCACGCTCGCGGCCACGCTGTCCCACGTCGCCCTCTACCACGGCCGGTCGATATGGGAGCAGACCCGGGCGACGGTGCGCGCTCACGCCGGCGACGTGCACACCAGGCTGATGAAGAAGAACTACGCCGCCGTGCCGCAGTGGTGGTTCCAGGTGATGCTGGCGCTCGTGCTCGGCCTTTCCGTGTTCACCTGCGAGGGCTTCGGCCGGCAGCTGCAGCTCCCTTACTGGGGCGTGCTCCTGGCCGCCGGCCTGGCCTTCTTCTTCACGCTGCCCATCGGCATCATCACCGCGACCACCAACCAGGTAATTTAATTGCATCTGATTTAATCGCCTCGCTCGGATGATCGAATCTTGATGAACGAATGATGGGCAGCAACCCGGTCTGAACGTTGTGACCGAGCTCATCATCGGGTACCTGTACCCGGGGAGGCCGCTCGCCAACGTGGCGTTCAAGACGTACGGCTACATCAGCATGTCCCAGGCGATCATGTTCCTGCAGGACTTCAAGCTGGGCCACTACATGAAGATCCCGCCACGCTCCATGTTCGTCGTCCAGCTGGTGGGGACGGTGCTGGCGTCCTCGGTCTACTTCGGCACCTCGTGGTGGCTGCTGGAGACCGTGCCCAACATCTGCGACCCGGAGAGGCTGCCGGAGGGGAGCCCCTGGACGTGCCCCGGCGACGACGTCTTCTTCAACGCCTCCATCATCTGGGGCGTCGTCGGCCCGCTGCGCATGTTCGGCCGCCTCGGCCTCTACGCCAAGATGAACTACTTCTTCCTCGCCGGCGCGCTGGCGCCGGTGCCGTTCTGGGCGCTGTCACGGGCGTTCCCGGGAAGCGCGTGGGCGCCGTGGCTCCGCCTCGTCAACATGCCCGTGCTGCTGGGCGCCACCGGCATGATGCCGCCCGCGCGCTCCGTCAACTACCTCATGTGGGGCGCCGTCGGGCTCGCCTTCAACCACGTCGTGTACCGCCGGTACAAGGCCTGGTGGGCGCGCCACAACTACGTGCTCTCCGCAGGCCTCGACGCCGGCGTCGCCTTCATGGGCATCGTCTCCTACGCCGTGCTGCAGTCCAGGGGCGTCGATGGCGTCGACTGGTGGGGACTGGAGGTCGACGACCACTGCGCGCTGGCGAGGTGCCCAACGGCGCCGGGAGTTCATGCCCCCGGCTGCCCTGTTCACTAGGCACTTACTGAACAGACAGGATGGTTTATGGTGTAGCCGTGGTATTCTAGTACAGCTATAATCTCAGTCAGGAAAGATTATTAGAAGGAAAAGACACACACCAAACAGTGCGTCTGTGCGTGCAAAGGCAGGCTCAGATGTCCCGTTTGCTAATATACAGTATGTCGTCCTACCCGATCGAGAAGCAATTGTATAAACAATCTTATTAAGAAAAGCTAGTTTCTTCAGTTAAGTACTACTGCCATTTCTCATGCTGCCGTTTCAGTTAAGTCCTCTACGAAACATCATGTGCGGAGTATTAAGCAACTGTTGATTTTTTTCTATAACTTTAGTTTTATTCAAAAATTTGTTTAAACGTGTAAAAAATATAAATCGTATTTAAACTATTTTGTGACAAATCAAATGACAACGAATAACTTATTAAAGTTTTAGAATAAAGCGGACAATTAAAGTTTTTTTTTAAAAGTCAGCAGCGTCACACGTTTCATTTGTGAATAGAGGGAGTATGAGGTCAAACCTTGATTTAACGGCTTCTACTTAAACATCACAAATTTGATAAGAGAGCTTCTACTCAAACATCACAAATTTGATAAAAGAGCTCAGTTATACGAAACCACATGCATTAAGCGTGAATCAATAGGCTAGATGAACTTGTTAGGCTATCTCCATCAAGCATCCTCATCCCCACTCATCCCCATTCCTCGCTCCATTCTGTATGTATCATCTACGGTGCAGAACAGTACAAAATAACAATAACAAAATACTCATTTTGAGTACTGCCATTGGAGATAGGCTTATAGAAGCTCATCACATTCGAGCGTTCAAATATGCACGATCCCCAACACGAGCACCAGGCACAGCAGAACAAATCGATTAGATTTTCACTGACAACATGGGTTTGGGTTCACTAGTCAGTAGTAGGTGAAACAACCGATGGATGGTACTCCATCGTATAGGCTACGCGTATATATCAGTTTCTTATAGCAGTTGGTATATACTAGCATCAATTACTTTTCTACTGATCGCAGATGAAGCTAAAAACAAGGGCACTGATAACATCACAGACCATGCGCTTCATGGATGAATCAAAGAGTGGATCAATTTGACAGGTACTAGCCCTCCTACCATTCTACAAAGCAGCTAATCTGATCGAAGAGGCATGCTTAACGAGTACACTTAAACTATGACAATACAAGAATTCTATATTATGCCAAACATAATCGACAACAAAACATCTAGTCTGATTCACTACATGATATGGGATAAAAGTTAAAGCTCAGGTGAACTAGAAAACATGTACATGACATTAAGCTGGGCTCCAAGCTTCAGGTAGCTGGATAGTTCTAGAAATGCTGGGTACTGGATACCCTCTAATGACAGGCAGCAAACATACAGAGAAGATTAAGATAGGCAATCCTTCAGGCTTCAAGGGCTCTTCTTATCATCAGTATGGGTGATATCGCCCAAATCCACCAGCAAAGCTGCCCCTATTCTTGTCAGGTGTGCTAGCAGGTCCATAACCACCTAGCGCAGGATCATATGCCCCGCCGTAGGTGGCACCACCAAAGCCAGAACTACTGGGGCCACCAAAGCTCTCATCAGCAGCACCACCAAACCCAGAGTTACCAGGGGCACCAAAGCTCTCATCTGCACCGCCGCGTCTATAGCCACTTAAGTCCCCACCAGCATAAGATCCACCGAAACCTCCTCCATACAACCCAAAGCGACTGGGATAACCAAATGAAGACATGGCTCCGTAGCCCCCTAATCCTGCATAATAACGACCATATGCACCACCAAATTCACCTACCCCGCCATAGTTGCCAAGTCTACCCCCAAAACCTGTGTCGCTCCTATAAGGACCATATCCACCGCTCCTGTAATTTCCATAAGCACTGGCCATTCCACCGTAGTTGTCAGCAGAAGGGTGGTCCCTAGAGCCACTATCATATGCTGACCTAGCATTTCTACCATGCGATGGTGGTGGATTTGAGGATTTCTTTGGTTCTGCTTTCTTGATCTCCACCTACAAACAAAACAAATGACCTAAGCCCAGTCAAAAAACCTATGGGGCCTTTCTATCAATTAAGCACTATCTCCATGAAATTAGCACAGTTGATGACTTGAGTAGAAGAATGCATTTTCTTTTTGCTGACATTACTTTACATATTTCATTACACCTTACGTACACAGTGGAGGGGATAACCGTTTCTGACATTTCTGTAATAAACTGCAGACTCACCTTAGAACCAGCAAGATCAATCATGTTTCCATTTGCTAACAAATCATCTACAACTTGCTCAGAAGCAAAAACTATAAATCCAAATCCTCGAGAACGTTTGGTTTCATGATCAAACATAATTTGGTGGTCTACCACAGTCCCATATCTTGCAAAGAAATTCTTGAAATCATCTGATCAAGGAAATAAATGGGAAGAATCATCAAGCAAAATATAATGTAAAACAACGCTGACTCAATATGTCATACTGATATTACCTTCTGTTAGTGTTGAGGGAAGCCCACCAACAAATATCTTTTTAGTCTTAAAATCCTTGGAGCTAGATTGCATTGAACCTTTTGGTATGGTTCTCTTAATCTCAACCTGGTGACAAAAGGCAGTATTGCTAAGTAACTGTAAGCTGTGAACACATGGGGATTGCAAAGGTAAATGGTTGATGTATGGTCCAAAAATGAAAGTTCAAATGAAAAATTGAATGTGAAAATGCATCAGAAACACCATTAGTAGTTTGGAAATCCAGCACTAGAAGACGAGACATTGACATGCCAATTGCTTGAACTACCAAAGACATCGAGAGATAAACATAGAGTCACCGCAATAACACTCATGTTTGTTTAAAATGCATTTACATAGATAAGCAAGAAATAGTAGTGGCAGTTTGAACTTTGAAGTGATAAGGGCTAATAATCATGTCATGTAAATTTATAAGCATGTTTGTTCAAAATTGCACTTTGAAGCAGGTGGTGTGAATTGGTATTTTAACAAAGTATCAATAACATAAAACAATTGATGTCACATCCAGATTTTGTAATTATCAAAAAATGAACATTAATGGATACAAAGTGCAGGTATTGGCAGTACAACAGAAAAACTTAAACAGAGTATTAACAAAAAAAGAGTAATTCAACTCCTAAGGGGTGATACTGGCTTACTGAGAAACAAAACTTACTTGCTTTCCATTGATGACGTGAGTGTCCTCTATCACTTTATCAACAACAGCAGGGTTAGAGTATGTAATGAAGCCAAATCCCCGAGGCTGAGATGTGTGCCTATCTTTCATTATTACTGAATCAACTATTTCTCCATACTGGCCAAAATGCCTCACAAATGTAGCTGTAACAGGAAATACCAGCCCAAATCAGTAGAAACAAAACAGAGATAACATATGAATGAATCTACTAATCCTGCAACTCACTAGTGTTCACAAATCAGATTGATGAATAAATGAAAACTGAAAGTAAAAAATACAAATAATTTATGCATTCCCAGTGCTGCATCATGCCCTACTCTGTAAACTATTCCCCATGGTTCAGCCGTAACTCTCTAGCCTCATTAAGTAAAACTGGCACCTCAGAATTGCAACATTGATTAGCAAAATGATTTATAAAGCTTAGATAAATACTTCTCTTGCTACAAATTAACAGATGTTTCTGTTGGATTACCGATTCATAGTTCAGCGTTACTCATTACATTTATTGGTGATGGAGCACAATACAGACACACAAGATCTTCATCAAGCATAAACGCATATATGACTAAGGACCTGTTTGTTTGCTCTATAGATTATATGATCCAGCTAAAATGAGGTTAAGTGGACAACAAACAACTCAACTTAGAAGTATAACTTATTTAATCTATATACACCTCATATTATCATAATAATCTACAAGCTACTATATGGAAGCTTATTTCAGCTTATTTCTAACCAATCTATCACAATTCACAACACCCATGGGATTTGGAGATATTTACACTACAGCTTATTATAAGCTAGATCCACCACAAATAAGCTAGATTATATAATCTAACAAAGAAACAAACAGGACCTAACAGTGTCGGTAGCAACATAATCCGATTATAGCCATAGTAGTGCAGAAGCATAAAAATCCGTGTTGTCTAGGTGCATTGCACACTATTCCAATTGGTCACAAGTCACGACACAGTTTAGAATCCATACTAGACCAAGAAAAAAAGACGTTGCTGTAAATGTTCACGCAATTCACAAATAAGTCGAGGCACAATACCACTGCCGCCGCAGAGGTGCAGTGAAAAAAACACACATCCAGAAAACCAATTGAATAACATAGCATGCCGTCACCGCCACCCCCAACAAAAAACAAAATTTGCACAAGTCAAATTGCGAGCGCATCATACAATCCGCACGGATCACTACAAGCATCGCACGCCAAAAGCACATAGAGAAGAAACCCATCAACCTACCGTCCGAGGTGTCCCGCGGCAGCCCCCCGACGAAAATCTTCCTGCGAAGGCGAACCAAAACACAACCAATCAGACCGGTAAATCCACATCGGCCGTAAATTAGCGAGGAGAGGGATGGGGGGGCTGGGAACTCGTACCCCGGGTTGCCGCCGCCGCCGCCTCCGCCGCCGTCGCCGTGGCGCCCCCTGGCTCTCGCCTCCGCCTTCCCCATGGCCGCGCTTAGGGTTGCGTACGAAGTTCGCCCTCGAGCAGGTTTCACTCGCAGACCGCGTGCGCTCGCGGGCTCGATCGATGTGTTGTGTCGTCGATGGGCGCGTGCCCCGTGCTCGCTTCGGGTTTTGTGGCCTGGCCCAATTGAGACCTTATTGTGTCCCTTCTAGCCCAAATGGGAATGAAGGGTGTCGCGGGCCGTTACACAGTTTTGGTCCAACACAGGTTGAGCCAAGAAAACGATCAACATATGCTATCTCTGTTCTGCTGTTATTTGTTTTGTCGTTAGAGGTTGTTGGAGAATGAATTATATTTGTAAAACATTTTATAATCTTTTAAATAAGAAAAATAATTAAATTTATCAAGAAATCAATAACAATGAGTTTTTGGTAAGATTGGGGGACTACTTTTCTTGCCTCATCCTGTCATCCATTTGTGACGACGACGACGACGACTATATAAATCATGGACTTCCAAGTGCCAGCACTACATACATGAGTCCAGCATCAATCCGTCCATTCTCAGTTTCACTAGTGCCATCTATCCCGTCATTCTAGGGGCGAAGCCACTAGAGTCAATATATGCTTTATTATCAACTTAGAGTGGTGATTCGCATGTCGCGAAGAAGAACTTGTAAAGGAGTTTGAAAAAAAAAATCATCAGGGTCAGCAGACACCGACCAATACACGTAGCTTCACCGCCGGCCATATTCTCACGTTGAACGAGAGGATTGCTCTCGGTACGTTAACGATTTAGTTATGTGACAAATCTAAGTATAAATCCCATCAATTTGCTGGTAAAAGGTGCCATTGTTAAATAAACCCGAACAACACAAATTTAGTTTGCTGCAAACTATTGTTACCTACACATGCCCACAGGGGGGGCTACGTACAAAGTTGTGGGTGTGGTGCGGCCCCATTCAGGAAATTTTTGAAAATCAGTAGTAAAGTCCAAAATTTCATCATGTTTATCATACATACACTACGGAGGATCACACTCCCTTCATTTTTGTCTAGCTCCGTCCCTGCATGCCCAATCATTGTGTGACTTCTCTTAGATGTCTAATCATTGTGCACTATCCCTTAATCACAATGGACAGTTGTGGGTCAAACACATGGATCCACTAATCAAAGCTCGGCTCTCTCGGCAAACATAATTAGGATGCACACTAATCACACCTCCTTGCCCTGCAGAGGAAGCTACCTCGAAGGAGTTGAAACCTCATTTGCAACATAAACTAACACTCAACTGGAAGTGAGACGTGACAGTTGAGTAAACAATTCTATCTGAGGTAGTTATATATACATGTCAAATGAGGGCGAACGTAGAAAAAAGGAGACATCGGTTTATAAATGCGTTTGCACGAAAATTGAAAAAAAAAACAGCATTTCCCTCTCAACGCAAATGTCCCTTTTGATGGAATTTTAGGTATGCTTGGACATCTACTTAAAAAATAGCTAGTTTAGATCCAGACATGTCCAACTAATAAATCAGCCAATAGGTGTATCATGCATAAGCGGCCCATTAGTTGCTATTAGCTACAACTAGTACTAGCTAAATTTTAACAACAGTATTTTTTAGCTAATATTAGCTGTCCAAACTGCACATTAACAAGCTCCTTTTAGCCCCTTTACAAAGTCCTTTTAATGCTGCTTGTTATTAGTGGGCTCAACAATGTTGATTTCTGAGGAAAAAAAGTACTCCTTCCATCTCTAGATATAAAGATTTAAGAGTTAGTTCTAATAGTATTAGTATCTACCACACTAAAAAACCAAGCTACGAAAATATATTGTATAATATATCTAAAAATGCTCATGTAATATCGTAATAGTATTGGTTTTCTGTAACTCTATCAAACTCAAGATAATTTTTTTAGAATATACTCATAAATCTTTATTTTTTGTGATGGAGGAATAAATACATTTTTCCACATTTTGCTCTTAGTACTAGCTAGAGCGACAACACACGGACAAATAACAAATACCTAGTAAAGCGGATCGCACATATAGCCATGCACAGTAAAGCAGATGCACTATAAATAAGTATAGATTTAAATATGGATGAGATGGAAAGTGATGGTGCCAAAAGTTAGTCTACCACACAGTGAGCCAAACTCTGTACCTTTTGACAGCTGACACCAAACAAAACAAATCCTCTAAATATTACTAGAAATTACATCAAATAGAACACAAGTAAAAAAAACCTTGTTAACACTTCTAGAAAAAAATATTAAGACATACTAAATGCTAATGTTTTAGGCTAAGGTTATTAGTGTGTAATTATCTATGTCGCAAACTATATATATCTACCTAGAATTCACAATTCCGTTTTACTACAACCGCTTTGATAAAAAAAACTTGACTTTCATTCTTTTGAATTTGAAACCAGAATTTATTCATTTTCGGACCGGAATGCACATCAAAAACGGAATTCCGTCGGAAAGGTGACCTTAGCTTTATAACCGAAGTTTTGGCACTTGTAGGCATGAGAGAGAAAACAGAACTTAACCAAAACTGGGCCGATAGCCACCAGTTCGTTGCAGAAAACCTGACGGATTCCTACACTTCGGGCTCTCAGCAGTTTCTCAAACGCAAATATAGGCGAGGCGACGGCGAGACTAGGAGACAAGACTCAGTCGGAAAAGAGAGGAGGGGCCAACACGAGGCGCCGAATCGAATCAGGGAAAGCGAAGGCCCCCGCTAGCCCAATCGCGTACGCATCACGAGCGGCCGAGCGCGACGCCTCCCTGCTCGGCTGGTCTACCTGCGGCTGCGGCTGCGGCCGCGGCCCTGCGCTCGCTCGCCGCTTCGTTTTTGTGTCGTTGACGAAATCTCGCGTCCATGTGGGAAGTTTTGACTTGATCCAACCAAGAACGCGCATTTGAGCCGTAAAATAATAGCACTACCAATTTCCAAGTCCGGTCGCGGCTTACTTTCTCCCGTGTTTGGGTTTCCTTTTGCTGCCATTCGCGTGCGCCCCTGCGTACCCATTCTTGCTTCCGTCGTCTTTGCTGCGTGTAAATCTGATCTGCTTGTGTCTCTACATCACCGGGGCTTCTTTACTTCAAGCTGCGTTGGCAATGTCCAGCGAAGAAGCGAGTATTTGACCTGACTTGGTGAGAGTTGTTGCTGCTGCTGCTGCTTTGGTGCGGATTGGAGAGCGGTTGATATCTCGGTCGATTTCTTGGGGTAGCTACTGTTCTTCTGGATTTCTGATGCGGAGTTTCGATTAGGATCGAAAAGGAGTGAGCTTTGGATCGATTTATGCGCTTCTCGTAGTGATTCCTGTTCTTCTCAAATTGGGGGTTTCTGCCAAGGGGAGTTGAGTTGAGCAGCAGAGATGAGGTTGACTGTTCGTGTGATCGAGGCCCGCAACCTGCGGGCCATGGATTCAAACGGCTTCAGCGATCCGTACGTGAAGCTGCAGCTCGGGAAGCAGCGATTCAAGACCAAGGTGATCAAGATGAACCTGAACCCAACTTGGGATCAGGAGTTCAGCTTCCTTGTCGGAGATGTCAGAGACGTGCTCAAGTTTGATGTATATGACGAGGACATCCTCCGGATGGATGACTTCCTGGGGCAGGTGAGGGTGCCATTAGAGGATGTGCTGGCTGCTGATGACTTGTCGCTTGGAACCCGGTGGTACCAGCTTCTTCCCAAGGGCAAAACCGACAAGGCCGTCGATTGCGGTAATTGATGGGCATTCATCTTTTTTTTTTTTTTGCTCCTTTTTGTTCATTACATGTGCAGTCATGCATCTTTCTTGTTCATGTGAATCAGTGTTTGACTTTCTAAATCCACATCATGTTGCTGGTGGTCTAGTACAAATGTACAATTTACTGTGAAGTAAGATCTAGCACATGAATTTAGCTGATGTTGTTTTTCTAGAAAGGTGATCATCTATTTTTTTTTCATTTATCTTCACCTTGCAGGGGAGATTTGTGTCTCAATATCTTTAGAATCAGCTGGAGCCACGCGTTCATGGTCTGATGATCTTGCGGCCAAATTAACTGATGTACAGAGAGACTATTCATTGTCAAGCCAAAGCACAGCTCCACCTATTGCATTATCTTATCGAGAAAATGAAACTTGTAGAGAAGACAACGAGTATTCTGATAGATCTGAAATCCCTGCAGAGGATAATTGTAGTGAAATTACTGGCAGAAATCAAGCTGCTGTGGAGGACAGGCCAAATGGGAATTCTAATGCAGCTCTGAATGGAACTGAAACTTCTAGTTCTAAAACCGATAAGTCTGATAAGACGTCATTTGTTGATCGTGTCTGCCAAATATTTGCAAGAAAAAATGGCGATGCGGTGCCAACATCCTCTGGAAGCTCTGAGATTTCAGAAGAAGTTCAAGAGGAAGCAAGAGGGGATGAGCTTCCGGTAAGCCAAAATGATAATCTGTGCCAAGAGACTCCGTTCAGTGAACTACTCAAATCTCTTGAGTCACGGCATGAAGGAGTTGAGATGCCAGTAAACCTACAAGGAATTCTTGTTAATCAGTCATATCTTGCCTCACCTAATGATCTGAATGACCTTCTCTTCTCACCAGATTCAAATTTTAAACAAACAGCAGTTGAGCTCCAAGGTTGTACTGATTTCAAAACTGAACCCTGGAGGCTTGACCGTGATGGGGAGTCCTTGAAGAGAGTAGTGACATACACAACGGCACCATCAAAATTGGTTAAAGCTGTTCGAGCAACAGAGGAGCAGTCATATTTGAAGGCTGACGGAAAAGAGTATGCAGTCTTATTGAGTGTGAGCACCCCTGATGTTCCTTGTGGTACTTATTTTCGGACAGAAATTCTTTTCCGTATCATGCCAGGTCCTGAACTTGATTCTCAGCAACAGACATCACATTTGGTAATTTCTTGGCGTATGAATTTTCTTCAGAGTACTATGATTAAAGGTATGATAGAAAATGGAGCAAGGCAAGGCTTGGAGCAAAATTATGCACAGTTTTCAGATTTACTATCACAAAAGATCAAGCCTATTGATGTAGAAGGCTCTGGATCTGACGAGGAACATGTCTTAGCCTCTTTGCAAGCGGGCCATGAATCTGATTGGAAGATAGCATTTCTGTACTTCTGCAACTTTGGTGTCTTATCCTCTCTTTTTGTGTCTCTTTACACAATTCTGCATGTTTTACGAGTGAACTCAAGTGCTGTTCAAGGCCTTGAGTTCCCAGGATTAGATCTGCCAGATTCCCTCAGTGAAATTATAATGGGTGGGCTGTTGTTTCTTCAAGCACAGCACATACTTAAGAAAATCAAAAGCTTTGCTCAAGCAAGAGGACAAAAAGGTAAATCCCCCCCTCCCCCCCCCCCCCCACACACACACATATCATCATCTTCGGTGCCATTTCATGCCATCTGTAGCACGAAAAGTCAGAATAAGGTTTTGAAAATGGTCTTTTTAAATGCAAGATTGCCATTATTACAACAATGAACGAGTTTTAGCTAGAGTGGGAGAAGGTCAGGTTTTAGCTTGAAATTAGTGGAAACAAAACAATGATACTCTATTTATCTGTCGCCAGCTTGTTCTTAAAAATGGAGCTCTTATATCTGGCTATGTAAGAAATCCCAGAACTTCAGTTTTTTTCTCAAGAAAAGAACTAGTGCAATAGCTTTACCTTCTTGGAAAGGTGACTACAATAGTATGGCTTGCATTTCTTGGCATATGCTTTTGGATTTTTATACATGAATGTGATATACATCTGCTATGTTCATACTTTTTCTCATGTAGGTGGTGATCATGGCTTGAAAGCACAAGGCGATGGATGGTTGTTAACTGTTGCTTTAATCGAGGGAATCAAATTGGCTCCAGTCGATGCTACTGGTTTCTCTGATCCTTATGTGGTATTTACTTGCAATGGCAAAACAAGAACAAGTTCAATCAAGTTCCAAACACTGGAACCTCAGTGGAATGGTATGCGGTTTCCAGAACTGTTTCTGGATTAAACCCTTCATCTTCGACCGTCGCTATTTGCAAATTTGGACTGACTATTTTTAGTAGCATAGAAGCATTATAGGTTTTGTTGTATGTCATGCGACTGGCAACTAAACCTATTTCACCAAATCTTGCAGAAATCTTTGAATTTGATGCAATGGATGATCCACCATCTGTGATGAGTGTACATGTATATGATTTTGATGGACCATTCGATGAAGTTACATCACTTGGTCATGCAGAAATTAACTTTGTAAAATCAAACTTGTCAGAGTTAGCTGACATATGGATTCCTCTTAAAGGTAATTTGGCTCAGCCACGGCAGTCCAAATTACATCTGAGGATTTTCTTGAACAACTCAAAGGGGACTGGCATGGTCACTGAATATCTGAGCAAAATGGAGAAAGAGGTTGGTAAGAAGGTAAGAACTTCCATTCCTCTATTCTAGGAAGTATACCGCTACTGCATGACTCCAGATCTGATTTGTGATTTGGGTAACTGTTGCCAGATGACATTGAGGTCTCCTCGGACCAATACTGCATTCCAGGAGCTCTTCTCTCTGCCAGCTGAAGAATTTCTCATTAGCACTTTTACCTGCTACTTGAAGAGGAAATTGCCTACACAGGTATCATTTGATTGTTGCTTGCATAAATTCTTGGATATACTACATTAGTTTTTCTACATTTACATGTTGATACTCTCATCTTTAGTAAACCAATGTGCATATGTTCGCATACTCATTTATCAGTTTGAGTATGTTCATATACTCGTTTTAAGATACCATAAAGAGAACTATAAGAAAGTTTTGTTGAAGAGTTCCAAATTTTAATATATTGTGATAATACCTTTGTACTACTATATAGCAATAAGTATCTCCACATAGGCACATATTCTATGTATACTTGCATACTCAACGCACATACTATCCTAGATTATCTAGTATGATCACATATTCCGTATATATACCCTAGGCAAGATATGGTGTAAATCTTAAGACACAAAGATGATAGTAGCTAATAGCTATGCGTGGGAGTAGAATGGTTTTTTTGAACTATGAGAGATGGAGTAGCTGATTTAGATACATTTATATTGAAAAATCGAGCAAATTTCAGGAACATTTTCTTGTAGTTACATAATTTGTGATTTCAAAATATAAGAAAGCAACAAAAGAAGAAAACCAGCAGTGTCATGTCACTCTTTTTCAATTTGGAAACACATGCTCATATTTTTCCTTCCATGCTATGCGAGTTAGATGTTTATATATATTGTATTGGTTTTGTATGATTTATTGGATCAACTAATTGTGTTCATGTGTCCTCAAGTGGTTCTGAATACCTCACTACCTGTCCAGTCAACTGACAAAGGTTCTTCTACTTTAAATTTCAGGGTCAGCTTTTCTTGTCTCCTAGAACAATTGGATTTTATTCAAGCATGTTTGGGAGGAAAACAAAATTTTACTTTCTATGGGAGGATATTGAAGACATACAGGGAATACCTCAATCAATATCATCATGGAGTCCATCAGTTGTGATAACTCTTCACAGAGGTAGAGGCATGGACGCAAAGCATGGTGCAAAGAGCATGGACAATGGAAATCTTAAGTTCTGCCTACAGTCTTTTGCATCATTTAGTGTGGCCAATAGGTAAGGTCCAGTTTTTTTGACCATATGCAATATATTTCATATAGCTCTTATAAATAAAACTTCGTAAATAACCTTTCTGCCTGTTTAAAGAAAACTCTAAAAAAATGCCTATTTAATGCATCAAGAAATCTGGTCGACATTCGAGCACTGATCCACAGTGCCCTGATTACTGAAATGGTTTAATGGTTCTTACCAGAATAAATATCGTTTGTGCTGTACAGGACTATAACGGCATTATGGAAAGCAAGATCTTTGAGCACGGACCTTAAAGTACAGCTTGCTGAAGAACAGTCTCAAACTTGCAGCCTTCAGAGTGAGGACAGTGGGATTTTTGTTGGTACTGAGGATGCCAAGAGCCTTCAGATGACGGAAGTTTTCTCCTCAACCATTTTCGGCCAATGTAAGTGCAGTTGATTTCTACAGACCATGGCAAATCTAAATATACACCTGCATCTGTGCAAGCTCATTAACTACTTATACGGCTGTCCATCACAAGAGGATAAAATTGACATTCATGTGTCTCATGCCAGATGGCCTCACTTATGGAGGTGTTTGAAGGAGGTTCTTTGGAAATGAAAGTAATGGAGAAAGTTGGATGCCAGAAATACTCAGCTACACAGTGGGAATCAGATAAACCTAATGAGTATCAACGGCAAATTCATTACAAGTTTAGCAAGAAGCTGTCTCCCGTTGGGGGACAAGTGACAGGAACCCAGCAGAAATCCCCTATGCCCAATAAGAAAGGATGGATTATTGAAGAGGTGATGGAGCTCCAAGGAGTCCTTCTTGGCGACTTCTTTACGGTCTGTATAAAAACTTGAATCTTCTGCTCTGGCATTCTGGTTCGAATTTGCATGCTCCTGTTACTGTGCTTCAAAAGTTCTCCCTTTCTTCTGCATTGGATTATGGCAGATTGCATGTTTCCATATATCACCTAGGAAGTGTAGTTGACCATGCTATCGCAAAACAGAACATGAGCTTGAACCGAGAGTAGTGGAATGTAAATGGCATAGCACCTTGAGGAAATCATGTCTAGAGCATCTTTCTTTCTTGTGGGGGAAACTGGCACCAAGCTTCATTTCCACTTTATGTTCTTTATGTTAAACTGTGCTATGGTAACCGAAGCACAGCATCATTATACTAGTTTGTGAGAGTATGTTTTAAAAAAAAAAACAAAAAGTCGAAGTCTGCTAGGTAGAGTATTATTTTCAGCTTCTAGGTTTTAAATATGAACTTTATCTTGGGTTCCTCAGAGATAAGCAAATATGAAAAGAGAAAAAGGAATTGCTTAGTTGCTTAGGAGTACATGGTTGTCATCTGGTCAATGGCATGATATTCTGTGATTCTGTGCTGTAGCATCATCAAAGGGTAGCTGTGGAGACAAAATTCCGTAGATGGTCCTTTCTAATCATGTGGAAGAAAGATCAAGCTTGCCAGTCTGATTTTGTTCAGATAAGCAGAATAAACGCAGTCTATTTGACCTGTCCTCCTCTCTTGTCTTTGCAGCTTCATATAAAGTACCAAATCGAGGACCTTGCTCCTAAGCAAAGGGCAAGTAGCGTCCAAGTCTCTCTGGGCATCGAATGGTCAAAGCACACGAGGCATCAGAAGCGAATCGAGAAAAACGTTCTGTCCAGCTCATCCGCTCGCCTAAAGGAGATGTTCAACCTCACGTCAAGGGAGCTCTCGCGTGCCAGATAGGACGACCCTGATCTCTCACCATCCCTGTGCATAGCACTGACCAGTGACTGAACACTCCCTAACACCGCCTGGCGCCCGTGTACATACGCGCTTGGCCGAAGATAGACACAGACAGTGACCGATTCTTCAGATTCATGTGTTAGAAGAATAGAGTGGACCACTGTGGTCGAATTTTTGTGAACTCAGGGTGCACCATCCTCCAGGAGCCTTCTTGCATCCTGATCCAATGTGGCTGGAGTCTGCAGCGACTGATAGTCAAGGCATGGACCGTGTTGGGTTCTTACACGATACAATAGCTTAGACAATAGCTGTACGTGCTACTCGCAAAGCTTTCTCAGTTTCTCCGTTGTATTGCCTCATATGGCTCTCATTCTTTGGTCACATGAACTGTACAAATCCGAGACAAAGCCGTGAAATTTACAGCCTTTGCAGAGGCAGGGAGCTGCTCTATCTGTGGTCCATTATTCTGTTAATGTCTGGTCAGTACGGTGGCACACGATACAGACGATCTGAAATGGGATAATATCCAGCCGAACGAGACGTGACAGGTGACACCGAACATAACCGCCGTGCCGAAAGGGTACCGGTCTGCCTGCTGCCATTGATCTGCCGCTGGCCTCCAATAAACCGGCGCTGCGGCAACGGCCGGTTTCGCCGGGCGTGGGCTGGCCGTGGCGCCGGAGCCCGGAGATAAATAAATAAGGAAAAAAGTTCGGACTGATCTTTCAACTTCTAACGTAGTTCAGCTTTTGTCGTTGAACTCGAAAACCAAGAATAACGAGTCCTTCAACTTGTAAAACCGTGCACAGTAGGTCCTTGGGCGAAACCGACGATGGTTTTGTCCCATGTGGCGATCCTATGTGGCACCTGTGGGGTAGGACCCACCTGTTAGCCTCACATCCCCTTCTTCTACCCCCACTCTGCTGCCGCCACCTCTTTCTTCTCCATTACTCCGACGCCGCGTGCCCGGCAAGGCCCGAGTTTGACCGCCCCTCATTGTTCCTCGCCTTCTTCCCCACCCCTGGCGTCGCCGCTGCCACCGCGCCTGCTGCACCTGGTCCGCTACCGCACGGCTCGCCGCCGAGGCCTACACCTCTCTCCTCGGCGCCGCCTCCTGCACGGACGCCGAGACGACGCTGCTCCTCCCGCATGCGTGCAGTGATGGCAACAACAGCTCCCACATGCCCCCTCCCTCCGCCGCCGCCCATGGACCCGAGCGACGGGGGATGGGGCTAGGCGGGCGTGGGGGGCGGGAGTTCAGCCGGGTGGAGGGCAAGGCCGGCGGCGACCTCCACTCCCTCCACCACCGCATGTCGCGCCACCGCTTCTCGCTCGCCTCTGCGACCTCAATCCGGAGAACATGCTCATACAGCGGCGATGGCCACATCATGCTCACTGACTTCGACCTGTCACTCGAGTCCACGGCATTGCCGGCGCTTGAGGACGCGAGGAGCGCAGGCGACAGGCAAGGACAAGGATGCTTTGGCGCCGGCGCCGACATGCCTCCCGATCCCCGAGCTTTAGCTCCTTCGGGTAACGACTGGTGGAAGCGCAGCGCCACGGACTGCGGTTCGTGGCGGAGCCCATGTCAATTCGAGGGAGGGAGGCGAGGGGTTGCCGGTGCGTGGGTGGAGGCGCGGATGGAGGCGGCGAGGTTGGAGAACACGCGGCGGCGGCGACGCGCACGCTGTGGGAGGCAAACGCGGGCACGCAGCGCCGAAGGAAGGGAGAAGGAAGAGGGAGCGGTGCGGGGTAGAAGAAGGGGATATGAGGCTGACGGGTGGGTCCTACCCCACAGGTGCCACGTAAGATCGCCACATGGGACAAAACCACCTTCGGTTTCGCTCGAGGGCCTACTGTGCTCGGTTTTATAAGTTGAAGGGCTCGCTATTCCTGGTTTTCAAGTTCAAGGACGAAAGCTAGACTTCGTTATAAGTTGAAGGACCCGTGACGAATTTTTTCCAATAAACAAACACCGGCGATGCGGACGCCGCGCTGGTAGGGCCCGGTAGGCGAGCGAGCAGAGCCGCAAACTAGACGAGAACTATTGTAAACTTTATACATGCCATAAACTAGACGAGCAGAGCTGCAAGAGAAAAAAGTACAGTAAATAGCAATAAAATCTATTGCAGACTTTATAAATTTGCCATATCGTCTAGTGCTATCACTAAAACTAATTCATATAATCAATGGACTGTAAGATTGACCATTGAAATATCATCCGCTCTCTGAGCTAATTCGTATAACAAATGGTCTGTAGAGTTGGCTATTAAGATATCATCTTCTCACTTCCTCTCTTTTATATTTGAGGGCAAGTGTTGGATAGTGCCCTCGCCTACGCCTAGGCGAAGCATGTGCATCCAGCCCAAGGTGTTCGAAATCGAACACCAGGAAGTGATACCCAGAGCAGCTAGCTTTCCCACGTGCAAACTAAATCAACCTTTACTTTATTTATCTTAGAGCGTGTAAGCAGCCATGCACTTGCATGAGAGCCTACTCTCTCCTTTTTCACTTGTATCTCTCATATCTATTAGACAAAACTACTATATAAACAGATCACAAGTCATTTATTATACTTGCTCCAAAAGCTATAGATATCCACCTGCCAGCCACTAGCGACGCCTCTCCCTCCCTCTCCTAAAATATCAACAGTCACTTTCCCGCAAGAACATTTGCCCCATTTCAACACCATTTCGTTCCCACAAAACTTGATAATATACAAATAGTAGAATTTGCAAATATAAAATACACTCCACCTTACTTCCTCCTATGACACCTTTTTTTTCTTTTCCTACTGAGTTAGCCCTTGTTTGGATCAAAGATAGGTAATTAATTTTATAGGCTTTTGATATTGCAAACTGAAAAAACCTGCACGAATTATAGTTAGCAAATTGCAGTTTGGACAAGTTGTATATTCTCGTAAAGATAATAAAAAGGTAGAGTATTTGGAGTGTAGGAAAAGCAAAATGAATTCATCTTTTGTGCAATCATTTTTTCTCCGACTTCTTTCTTTATTTTTTGCTTCTTCTCTTCTCTTCGCTTTCGAAAAGCCTGTACACAGTACTGCAAGTGCTACACCTCCATCGGAGCACTCTGCAAATATTTACAAGTACACCGGTACAACATCAAACACAAGTGATGAAAACTAAACAAGAAAAATGGTGTGGGAGAGGGACATATGGAAAAGAAAAGACGAAAAAGGAAAAATGCGCTACTCATGGGAGAGCGGAACACCATAGCTCAAGGAGCCTCCAATTCCTATGCGCACATGGCGGGGCCACGCCGATCTAGACTTGGTGGCCAGAGATCTCTTTAAAACCCGATGAGATGGGGCACCGGGCCCGCCACAACCGCTAAGACCGGGAGGTCGACAGCCGCGGGGAGGAGGTAGAGGCGGCAAAGTGGGCAGGTGGCATGGTTGTAGTCTAGCCAGGTCTCAAGGCAAGCGCTGTGGAAAAGGTGCCCACAAGGGAGCCAGTTCACCATGACTCCGGCTCGAATCGGGCTAAGCACACACGACAATCCGTTGAGGCGCTGGTGCCGGCACAGCGGTGACCAAACTGCGATGGACGGAACTTGGTCCGAAACCTATCAGAGAGGATCGGCCTCATGGGCGTGATGCTCACCACAGGCCATTCCTCCACGTCGTCCCGCATAGCCAGACCCAAGAACACCAACACCGTCTGCGCCAGGTTCACTAGGAACGCGATCGACACCGCCATGCTGTACAACACGAACACTAGTAGGCTGTCCCTGGGTGTCGGCATGCTCGAGATGCCCATCTTCACCGGCCGATCTGACGACCTCCCTCGCTGGATTACCAAGAACAGAGGATTTGGGAGGATATTCTATGGAGATGGGTGCAATGCGGGAGATTGGAACGGGAGCGGTGGGTTTCACTGGAATGAGGTTTGGCGAGCTATTTATAGATGTCTCCTTAGGTGGGTGATGGTAAGATGTTGCTGCGTCACAATTACTGTGGTAAACTTTTCCAAGCCACGCCTAACTCGGTCTGTAGTTTTCGACTGCAGATAACGATAGTGACTATGTTTGACGTGTAAAACTATCAGTACGTTTTTTCATTAGGAAGATACAGATCTATCTACTAAAAACGATAGATACAACGATGTGTAAAGTTTTATCGATTATATTGCTATAGTCTGATTCTTGTTGTCTTTTCTGGATTAGCAGTAGCGGACAATTGGA
This sequence comes from Paspalum vaginatum, assembly GCA_030272315.1. Taxonomy (NCBI): domain Eukaryota; kingdom Viridiplantae; phylum Streptophyta; class Magnoliopsida; order Poales; family Poaceae; genus Paspalum; species Paspalum vaginatum. Next base: position 38,549,510 of record CM059018.1, read on the forward strand.
TTGGTAATAGATCGAGCGGGGCTCTAGGTAGCTAGGACGGGCGCGGACACGTCCCCGTCGCCGCCAACGCGCGCCACATCCATCGCCCACCGCTGGCTGCCCGTGCCCCGTGGCATACTGGTATCTCTCGTCTCCGCCGCTCCGCGTGTGGCCGGGCGCTTGATCCTCTGCGCGGACGCTCGGCATGGCGGCGAGGCGTGCTGGTGCTGCTCTGTGTTACGGAACTGTAGAGAATCCCGTTGCATGCGTTGCCTTGAGCGGTTGTAGGTGAGGCAGGGTCACATGTGCCGCCACAGAAGCTTCGGCCATCGTCCGTCGATCGACGAAAGGGCCATCGACGTACGGCGGCGTGGCCGCGTGGGTGCGCGTGACGCCGACGGGTAGCCGATAGGGCTGGTGCCTTGCCTGCCTGTGCCTGCTGCCTGGTGGTGCGCTGGCGGCCTCCTGGCTCGTGCCGACGACGGCGAGCACGCACGCACGCCTCCCTCCGACAGATCGAGCCCACAGCGAGGTGAGCCCGGCGGCGGCCTCGTGAGTCGTGAGCCTTGGGGGCGTGGGCTCACGTGGCCGGATGATTGGGAGCCGGGAGGCCCCTGTGCGATCCCGTCCCGCGCGCGCCAGGCCCCCGCCGCTTGGCGTGCTACGTCTACGTGTGAGGCTGAGGCACGAGTGGGGCGACGGTGGAGCTGCCTCTGAACTCTGTGGCTCTGCGCCGAGGCTAATGTTATCATGATTTATAAACTTTGAATTATAAACGGTGAAATAAGTAGACTGAAGATAATATTTGACACGACAGGTCCACATTTGCCGCGCTTCGCAGCCTTCTTCATGTTTGGTCAGATGGATTGGATTGGATGATGGATGCGAAATTCTCTACCACCGACTGCCTAAAATTTTAGCCATAGTCAATTTATAATTTACGGTTCACTTGTACTAGAGCTACAACGATGTTTTGGTGTACGTGTTTTTGTAGGATTTAGCGTAACTAAATATTCAGGTGTGTGAAGAGAATTTTCACTCGATTTATTTAATCTAGGTGTGAAACTCATCTTAAATACCTAGATTTTTTGTTCTCAGTAAAGTTGCATGTGTGTACACAAAATTCAGGTGTGGGAGGGGTAATTTTCACCTAGATGCCGAGTAGACACCACCAATTTATACCGCTCCCAACAAATAAAGAGTCTATGCAAACAATCATCAACCGTTCCAAAATCCTTTATATTCTGGTTGGTGACACAAACAATGTCCTCGGATTATTGATAAACTACTCGTCCTGTCCATATGCCTACTACAGCAGTGTTCGGTGGCTTAGTCACATGCGCTAAGTAGTTGCTCAGTGAATAGCTAGATGGTATGTTATGCCGACGCAATTGTAAGTATGGTCATTGTCGTCATTGTCCATCGATACTTATGTTCATTATTTACAATAAAAAAGTTGACACCATGGATCATAAAAAGTGTGTATTGAATACCTCCTAACTAGGAACTATATATAGCATTAGTTTGGTGGTTGTTGAGCTATATGTCATCAGCTATATTTGTCATTGAGCAGTTGCTTAGTGACAGCTAAGTGTCATCTCATATTTATACCATATATATTGTTTTCATAGTTCATACCAAAAACAGATGTCATTAATGACCACAAAAGCATCCTAGAAATATTTATGTACTAGTTCATAACAAAAACAGATGTCATTGATTGATGACCACAACAGATGTCTTCTACTTTTACCTTCTCCTTGTTTGGGTATCTCCCATGACACTCTCCGACAACACCTCCTCAAGAAGCTTCTCGAGCACTTTGATGATGTTGCCAATGTAGAGGATATATATGTACTCATAGTGCCTCATGGGCTGGGCAAGTCGGATCCCTGACTAGTGGCCCATGGTAGACATAGGGGGACTAAGGTACATGATGGTGTGAGGCCCAAAGAAACAAGATTTCTGGTTAGAATCTTTTTGGAATCATATTGATTTGTACATATATCTGAGTAGGGTTAGAGTTCAAGTTCATCTTGTAACCTAAGGAGCGAGGGGCATCGGCTCCCTTCAAGAGATCGACATCTACAACCATCTAGATATATGTAATACCAATCAATCACCCTATACAAGATATGTGGCGTTTTCCTCATATGGCACGTGTCGTTCGGTGCAAGGAGTGGGCATATATTTTTAAAATTTTGGAAGAAAATTTATAAAAGAATTTACAAAAATATGAAAATAATGTTTTAGGTTGGGTTCAATTCTGTTTCGGCCCACTTGCGCTTATGGGCCTGAGCAGCCATTGCAGCTGCGAAGCATACCAAACACGATACCGGCGCACGTTCGTGATCGGGATCGAATTCGAGCTCTTTTGCTACATCCGTAGACGCGTGCTGTCGCCGATCGAAGGATCTGGTAAGCTGTGTGCTGGTTTTGAGATGGCCGACGACAGTTCCGCCCTCCCACCGATGCGGCGCTGTACAAACTGCGCAGCAGCTCAAGTGATCTATTGGTCCATGCTCCTTTTTTATAATTTTGCTTCCGGCCAAAAAAGCAAAGAGTTCCACTGCTGTCCACGGTCGCGCCTAGTAGGACGAATGTGCGGCCCGTTCCGACTTAACATAAAATTTTGCCATATGCCGACCGCCGAGCCATCTAAAACGTCGCCTTCTCACTCATCTCGCACGAGCACAACGGACGACAGAAGACGTGGACCATCCGTTGTTGACATGGTGACGCGTAGGGCCCGTCCTCACGCTGTTTCTGTTTCTGCTCTGCTCAGCCTGAGCCTGAGCCTGACAATCTGACGGCCTTCGGACATTCTGCGACGCCAACTTTTCCTGCATCGCGTCACTCTGAATCCTCTGGAAACCGTGCTGGTTCCGAGGTGCAGGGCCGGCCGTGGCGTTCATCGCCCCAAGGAGACGTACGCTGCAGGCCTCTGCCAGCCGACCCGCGCATGCATGCAGATATGCAGTGCAAGCGTGCCCCAGGCCGTCGAGGCGCTACGTACCGCAGGCAAGGCCAACTGGCCAAGGCAGGCATGCATGCGTGGCCTGCTGTTCAGTGATAGTCCTGGGCTTGTGGATTTCTGATGATGGACGCTCTCAGCATGCAGCGGTCGTCGTGGCCCTTTTATTTTTGGATCATCACTTTTCTGAAGATAGTAGCAAAGAGGATTCGATTAAAGTTGTGTTTGGCTTTACAGGTTGCGGTTCTAATTAAGCTTCCCTAGCAGAATGACACGTCAGCATACTAAAAAAAAAAGAAGCCTTGCACAGATGTTGGCTGGAATGCATGTACATTCAGGAACTCAACACGCCTGCAGAAATGCGTATATACAAATACATCTGCAGGCCCAACTATATATATTGCTCCATAATTGTCGCTGATAGATGGCGAAGTCAAAACTTTGATTATCTAGCTCTAAAGGAAACATCCAAGGCTGATAGCGCAATCATATATAGAGTTGGTAATCGAATCGGCCGAAGCTGTCTTTTCCTCTGATTGGTTCAGCCGTGTAAGCGTGCGCGTTCAGTCAAAGCACCATGACGTTCCATGCTTTTGTTAATGCTTCAGACAGCTTTTGCACTGCAAATTTCGAACTGCCTTTTTTCTTTCTTTGGTATCCATGTTCTGTTTATCTAACTAATCGCTGCAAATCTCGAATATCTTTTAAAAGAACAAGCCACTTGTATGGTTTGGTTATTTTCTCTAATCCCCCCTGCTGAGGTCTTTTTGTGCAAACTACTCAAAGCGATAGAATTGCCGTGCATAATACCACCCAACTGCAAACTACTTAATCATCCTTGGTGCCCCCACATAATAACCCACTCCTGATACAGAGATAGATTAGTGCCCATAGGCATATAAAAGATGAAGACAGTGATGTGGGCGTTAAGCGAACAGAATCCTGAAAACCAGGGATCAAAAAATCGTTGCCAACCACCAGGTCTTGCGCCTAGGGGACACTGAAGATAGTGACCCGGTGGCACACTGGCACTGCACGCCTCAACACATCACACCATGACACCACTGTAATCTATATGCATTTCCATGGCCTCTTCCGATCATCGTAGTACTGTTTGAGCAGGAGCAGGTCTTGGAAACACACTTGAAAAGGGCAGGCAGGCATACAAAATTGACGCGACCCGCCCTGTGCTCCAAAGCGCATGACAAACCACTCTTTTCTTGGGAGTTTTTTAGGGAAAGAAAAGGAACATGGAGTAGTGCAGCCTGAACTACCATGGTGGCAGTCCACATGACCACATCCTGCTGATAAACGCGTGCTGATCTGCACGGACTTTTAATTCTGGGTCGTGTTCAGAGATCAATGTCTTTTCGATGAGGGATCGGAGGATCAGTTTGGATAATGGATGCATATGTGTGTACTGCAGCATTTGCATTATGAGATTGCTCATGCAAAATCATGAATTATGATGGGTAGCTCCTAATCCGCTTTGCGGCTAATCAGTGGCGTTACCACGTGGAGAATAAAAGGGAGTCGCAAGAATTAGTTGAGATGTGGTTTGATCCTTAAACTTTGGCTTTCACTCATATCCCATGGCCCAGCCAGATCCCTTGCTTTGTCGTGCGGTGGAGTGCGTGAATGTATGTGGAGCTCCGAAATCTCCAAAAGCACCACGTCACAGTTCAAACAATATTCTATTTAGGATTTTTTTCAAACATTATATACATTATTAACTCTTCCTAGATGTTCCATGAAATGTTCAGCATTTTAGTTTAATGTGTTCTTGACGCCCTGGCAAAAATTTGAAGGTTGGGAACCACGGCTAGGTATCATCAGATCAGATAAAACATAGACTGAGGCAGACAGAACACCACTGCCTCAGCAATTTAGGGCTGTAGTTGCCAGGCCAGAAACCTTGGATGGCTGTCTCTACTCTCTAGTGGCCCTTTAGGCATAGCACTTTGGAAACAAGCAGTGACTGCATGAGACCTTTACCTTTCTGCAGAGGCTGTAGCATTTTGGTAGTAGTCGAATGTCCCATCTTTAGAGAAGTCACTAGGGGCAAATCCGTAAATGCTATAGTCACTAGTACTAAATTTATCTTTTGACATTAGAGATGTTAGCTAGCTAGTACAGTTTTGATCAGTCAGCTCTATCATTTTAGGCATATTAGTTGCTTCGCAAACAAGAGATTCATGTCCATCAGCTGCAGTAGTTTAGTCTTCAGTATGTACTGAAATTTAGAGGTGCCATAGCGTTGCTACGTACAACTGTAATTGAAATGCCTTTGGTAAATATCAAGTGATCTACCTTCTGAAAGCATCGGTGTTGGCAAAGAACGAGTTGGAAGAAGCGTCTAATAACAGGGTAATTAAATGTTAATCCTTCTTGCATCATTGTTTAACCTTCTGCCCCTTCTCTGCAGCAGAATGTTCTGACTGACAGAGGTCACAGGTAAATGTAACAACAACAATCAGAACCCGCTTTTGATCACTGTGCCTGCAGAAATTCATCAACTGGATCTATCTATCCAAGTACATAACTGCTTGGGCCATGTTCTGTGAAAATTTTAAATTTCATCAAGATCAGATCAGATCTTGGATGCATGTAGGGCTGGCAAATGCTCTGGTGTCAGAGAACTAACGGAAGAATGAGATGTAAAAGAACATGCATCACAGCTAGAACAATGTACAAGTTTCATCTTATTTAAACCTGCGATAAGTCCTCGCTTACAACTTAACCATGTGTGCTCCAGCATGTTGTGATCAAAACACACACCGGGTCACAGCACCTTGATGGGATCTAAACCCCAAGCACTCTTTGTATTCCCATGATGCTTCCATCCCTATTACTTAAACCTTGTGAGTCATGTGTTACACCTAACATGTCCCCTGACCTGTTTGCCGTCGCTCATGTGATTGCATTTTTAACCTAAAGTGTTCTATTCTCCACTCTCTACTTGTGATCTGTTTGTTGGATGCATGACGTTGACTAAGTGCGTATTACTACTAATAACACAAAGCTAACTCGAGATAATTTCATTGAACTGGTATTCAAGATTGGGTGAGTCTGTTAGAAAATGTTAATTTGATTTAGTTGTTGGACATATATATCAATTTATCTTAGCAAAAATCTTAACACAGTATAGAACTCGCTCTCATGGACCCTTCTACTCAAAGACATGGACGTGTTCTTGCTAAAAGTTTCAGTTTTTCACTAGTACCTAATCTCTGTTACTTTCCAGCAGGTCGCCACCCTTTTGCATGGTTAAGTTGCAAATATTTTATCTGTCTAGGTATTACACTAACCTATACTCCTTTACTGCATGTGCCCCCCTAAGATTCCTATCTTATTCCACCTCACTTGCCCATTTTCTTAAACCCGAACACTCCTCTGCTGCATATGATTGAGTTCACAGACAGTAATAAGAGTTTGCCGGTCCTCGTATTCTATTGCGCTCCTTTCGGTTTCTTCGGAAAGCTAGGCATGTGACGTGAACGTGCTCTTTGAACTTTGGAAAATAGTACCACACGGAAGGCGAAGAAACAGTAAACTGAGCGTAGTATGTAAAGTAAAAAGAAATTGTTTATCGGTTTACAGATAGTTTATGTACCACCCTTCCCTGCAGTTTTTTAGCTCTCATCCATGTGAATGACTACTAGGGAGAAGCTTAGTGCTGTGTGCCTAGTGGCTACACTGTTACACTTACACCTCCCAAAAGTTTAATCCTCTGTCCATGTGCAAGAGCACAATTTCTTGTCGGGTGTTTACATCAATACTTAGTAGTAGAATGATATAGCAGAAACTCTTAAAAGTTTGCAGTGTAAGATGTCAAATGAAAATATTTTAACGCAGATAGAAGCATGGCCTCCCTCAAGGCAGTGTATGTGTAAGTTTTGTGCAGATCTGAGGCGTGCAGGGAAAGATGGATGCAGGTTAGATCTGTCTAAGATACATTGATTTTCTATAGGAAATGTTAGCCAGATCATCTGTCTCAGAGAGGTTGGATTACCAAGATCACAGGGCATGTTCACCTGCAGCACTTCTGCATGGTTTTTCTCTCACTGGAATTGACACTTCTGTATCTTCCATCGTCAGAAGTAAAACCTTTCTTTTCTCGGTTCATCTAGGAAGTAAAACGACAGTAAGTTCAAGGAAAAACTAATAATTTCTTATTTCTCCAAGAAGAATCTTGAAAGTAAACATGCATTACGGAGTAGATTTGACTAAGCTTAAGGTATGATGATCCAATTTTATTACTATTACTGATTGGATATGAGATGCGCTAGAAAAGAAAACACATCTGGAAAAAATCTTATAAAATGAGTATAGACTTTTTAATTAAAACAAGTTAGTAGTCATTTTAATTATCCCCCAAAATAGAAACCACCTTTGAAATGAGTGAACAATTTGTTCGGTTCGGTTGACTTAGCTTAAGGATGTATTATGTCTGTTTTTATAGCGTAGTGTCTAAAAATAGGCAGCCATAGTAATATGAAGGAGAAATTTTTTTATCCAAAATAAAATTACATTTTTCTCACAGAAGCGCCTAAGCAGCTCTGAATCAGTGTAGATGCACAACCATGGAATTTTTTTTTTTGTAATACTCTAAAAAAACCATCGGAAACATTTCGAAGGTTACACCAGACGAGAACATGCCAAATACTGTAAACAAACACCAACAGCAGCCGCTGTTAATCTGACCACCCTGCTCCAGTGCAGTACAAAAGAACAAGCTTTGACAGGCGCTAGAACTCCGTACTTAACAAAAGGATAAAGTTTCAGATTACCGAGGGAATTACGATTAGCATTTCCCGGAACCCGAGGAGGAAGAGATGTTCCTCGCTCACCTTCTCTCAGCGCGCAGCGGAGCGCAGGCAATTAACAATTCATGATCACCAGATGGCGCTAATGAGCACGCCAACTAGGGATAAACATAATCCAAATGATGGCATCAACTGGGCTCCCCATCCCATCTTCCTTCCATCTTCTTCCTCCCCCACACACACTGCAATTTGAAAATTGCTGATATTCTTTTCTGATCTGAAACTTCAGGCACCAAATTGCGACATCAATTGTAGGTAGAAGAGACCATCTGTACAATTTTTGCCCCTAGAATTGGTTTAGGCACAGTTTGGAATGCGAGATTTTTTTCCTATTCCTATTTTTTTTTTAAACTGAACTATTTCACGTGAAATTCACGTACAATTCCTACGTTGGACCGGAACCCCTGATCTGCAAGTACGTATACGTTAGCAGTCGAGCAGAGATCATCACAAAGACGAACAGACGGTATGTGCAGTATAGGAGCTACGGCTCGAGAGATTATACATAGATAGCACGAGCAACTGTACCTAATGACATCTGTTGTTTATCGAAAAGAATATCCCGCAAAAGGTGAGCTATTGCTCATTTGGATCCAGATCTCCAAAGTCTCTTCTCTGTGCTAGTGCTATAAACAAATCCTGGGGTCTCCCCCTCCACGATCCCAAGGCAACGAGGAGGGTGCCACCACTCGGGCACTCCAGGTCCAGAGGGTCCTCAGCACCCACCCGCGCGCGGCCTCGCCACTCTCTCCACCAATGCCGCCACGCTTGCGCGCCGCCATCGCAGCGAGGCTTCTTGCGCTCGTGGTGTGCCTCTCCCCGGCGCTGCTCGCGCCGTGCCGCGGCGTCAACGAGCAAGGCCAGTCGCTGCTGCGATGGAAGGGCTCCATGAACGCGACGCGCGGCGCGCTGGACTCGTGGAGGGCCGCGGACGCCACCCCGTGCCGGTGGCTCGGCGTCGGGTGCGACGCGCGCGGCGACGTCGTGTCGCTCAGCATCAGGTCCGTGGACCTCGGCGGCGCCCTGCCGGCGGACCTGCGCCCGCTGGCGCCGTCGCTCAGGACGCTCGTGCTCTCCGGTACCAACCTCACCGGCGCGATCCCCAGGGGGACTCGGCGACCTGGCCGAGCTCACCACGCTTGACCTCAGCAAGAACCAGCTCTCCGGCGCGATCCCGCCCGAGCTGTGCCGGCTCGGCAAGCTCCAGTCGCTGGCGCTCAACACCAACTCGCTGCGGGGCGCCATCCCCGACGCCATTGGCAACCTCACCGGCCTCACGTACCTCACGCTCTACGACAACGAGCTGAGCGGCGCGATCCCGGCCAGCATCGGCAACCTGAAGAAGCTGCAGGTGCTGCGCGCCGGCGGGAACCAGGCGCTGAAGGGCCCGCTGCCGCCGGAGATCGGTGGGTGCACCGACCTCACCATGCTCGGCCTCGCAGAGACCGGCCTCTCGGGGAGCCTCCCGGAGACGATCGGCCAGCTCAAGAAGATACAGACGATCGCCATCTACACCGCAATGCTCACCGGCTCCATCCCGGAGAGCATCGGCAACTGCACCGAGCTCACCAGCCTCTACCTGTACCAGAACTCCCTCTCCGGCCCGATCCCTCCGCAGCTCGGCCAGCTGCGCAAGCTGCAGACGGCGCTCCTGTGGCAGAACCAGCTCGTCGGCACCATCCCGCCGGAGATCGCCAACTGCAAGGACCTCGTGCTCATCGACCTGTCGCTCAACTCGCTCACCGGCCCCATCCCGAGCAGCTTCGGCACGCTGCCGAACCTGCAGCAGCTGCAGCTCAGCACGAACAAGCTCACCGGCGTCATCCCGCCGGAGCTCTCCAACTGCACCTCGCTGACCGACATCGAGGTGGACAACAACGAGCTGTCCGGGGAGATCGGCATCGACTTCCCGCGGCTGCGCAACCTGACCCTGTTCTACGCGTGGCAGAACCGGCTCACCGGCCCCGTGCCGGCGAGCCTGGCCCGGTGCGAGGGCCTGCAGTCGTTGGACCTCTCGTACAACAACCTCACGGGCCCCGTCCCGAGGGAGCTGTTCGCGCTGCAGAACCTGACCAAGCTGCTGCTCCTGGACAACGACCTCTCCGGGTCCGTACCGCCGGAGATCGGCAACTGCACCAATCTCTACCGGCTCCGGCTCAACGACAACCGGCTCTCGGGGACGATCCCTGCCGAGATCGGCAGGTTGAAGAACCTCAATTTCCTCGACCTGGGCAGCAACCGCCTCGTCGGCCCGTTGCCGGCGGCGTTGTCCGGCTGCGACAACCTAGAATTCATGGACCTGCACTCCAACGCGCTGTCCGGCTCGTTGCCGGACGAGCTGCCACGCAGCCTCCAGTTCGTCGACATCTCCGACAACAAGCTCACTGGCCTGCTGGGCCCCGGCATCGGTTTGCTGCCGGAGCTGACGAAGCTCAACCTCGGGAAGAACCGGATCTCCGGCGGCATACCTCCGGAGCTCGGTTCCTGCGAGAAGCTTCAGCTGCTGGACCTCGGCGACAACGCGCTCTCCGGTGGCATCCCGCCGGAGCTCGGGAGGCTTCCTTCGCTGGAAATCTCGCTCAACCTGAGCTGCAACCGCCTCTCCGGGGAGATTCCGTCGCAGTTCGGCGAGCTCGACAAGCTCGGCAGCCTCGACATAGCGTACAATCAGCTCTCCGGCGGCCTCGCGCCCCTCGCAAGGCTCGAGAACCTCGTCATGCTCAACATCTCCTACAACGCGTTCTCCGGCGAGCTACCGGACACGCCCTTCTTCCGGAAGCTCCCGCTCAGCGACATCGCGGGCAACCACCTGCTTGTCGTGGGCGCCGGCGCCGACGAGGCGTCCCGGCACGCGGCCCTCTCGGCGCTGAAGCTGGCCATGACGATCCTGGCCGTGGTGAGCGCCCTCCTCCTCCTGACGGCCACCTACGTGCTCGCGCGCTCGCGCCGCCGCAACGGCGCCATCCACGGCGCCGACGAGACGTGGGAGGTGACCCTGTACCAGAAGCTGGACTTCTCGGTGGACGAGGTGGTGCGCGCGCTGACGTCGGCGAACGTGATCGGCACGGGGAGCTCGGGAGTGGTGTACCGCGTGGGGCTCCCCAACGGCGACTCGCTCGCCGTGAAGAAGATGTGGTCGTCCGACGAGGCCGGCGCGTTCCGCAACGAGATCTCGGCGCTGGGCTCCATCCGGCACCGCAACATCGTGCGGCTGCTGGGGTGGGGCGCCAACCGCAGCACCAAGCTGCTCTTCTACACCTACCTCCCCAACGGCAGCCTCAGCGGGTTCCTCCACCGCGGCGGCGTCAAGGGCGCCGCCGACTGGGGCGCGCGCTACGACATCGCGCTCGGCGTCGCGCACGCCGTGGCCTACCTCCACCACGACTGCCTGCCGGCCATCCTGCATGGCGACATCAAGGCCATGAACGTCCTCCTCGGCCCCAGGAACGAGCCGTACCTGGCCGACTTCGGCCTCGCCCGCGTCCTCTCCGGCGCCGTCGCGTCCGGGTCCGCAAAGATCGACTCCTCCAAGGCGCCACGCATCGCCGGCTCGTATGGCTACATCGCGCCAGGTGAAATTTTTTTCTGACATTTTTTTTCAAATAAAAAAACTACTCTACATTTTCCCCTGGCATTTATCTTATTTTTCTCCTCGATGATCGATCGGTAAAACAGAGTACGCGTCCATGCAACGGATCACGGAGAAGAGCGACGTGTACAGCTTCGGCGTGGTGGTGCTGGAGATCTTGACGGGGAGGCACCCGCTGGACCCGACGCTGCCGGGCGGCACGCACCTGGTGCAGTGGGTGCGGGAGCACGTGCACGCGAAGCGGGGCACGGCGGAGCTGCTGGACCCGCGGCTGCGGGGGAAGCCGGAGGCGCAGGTGCAGGAGATGCTGCAGGTGTTCTCGGTGGCCATGCTCTGCATCGCCCACCGCGCGGACGACCGGCCGGCCATGAAGGACGTCGTGGCGCTGCTCAAGGAGGTTAGGCGGCCCGCCGAGAGCGCCGAGGAGGGGAAGGAACAGCCGGCGTGCAACTCCGCCGCAGCTGCTACGGCGCCAGTGGCCGTGCAGGCTGCAGCGGTCGCCGGCCCGGAGCCCGCTGCCCAAGGGCGGCTCGTCGAGCTGCTCGTTCGCCATGTCAGACTACTCTAGCTGATGTGACGAATCATGCCCGCTGAAAAGTGCTGGTAGATGCTAGAGTACTGCTCCTACCAATTAGCAGGCACCGGAACAGTGGGATTTTGGAGATGTAATAAGTGTGATTAGTGCATCAGTAAGTAGTTAAATTGTTGATTAATTCAGGTTATAACTTGTAATTCTGTACTCAGATGTATTTGTACTTGTAAATTAATTAATCAATTAATGGATCGATTTTAGACGAAAAAGAATGAAACGTATCCTTCTGTGTACCATCCTTTTACACACGCATTTAAATTATTTGCTTCATTTTAGTAGCACATTTCTCACCAATAACATCTTGAATCATTGTCTATACATATCGGTGATGGATCTCGTATATGCTATTTTAACATTCATGTATGTATCTGTCATAAAATAAAAAACCATACTCTGTTCGTCTCTAAAATAATGAAATCCTACGATATTTAGGCATAACATTAGTAATGAAAAATGAAGGAAGTGCCCATGTATTTCGTTATGCATATGTACCTTGGAAGTGGAAAAGGAACAGAGCATGCACCTTGAAAAAGGGAAAACATGAAATAAAATATGACTGCACCTTGATAAAATTAGTCGGCAACCTACAGTTGCACTAGTTGTGGGACAAAAATTAAATGAGAAATATGAAAAAAAAAGTATGTCTAAAAAAAGCAAAAGCAAAAGCAACTTAATGCTGCTTCAATGGTGGGCTAAACTATGCAGTATCAAAGGCTAGGGCCCAGGTTGCAACAGTTTGGGCTTATTGAAGGGATTGTGGCCCAAGTCACTCCTTCAACGGCCCAAACCTACCCTTTGTCGAAGCAACCCTACGGCCTACGCTGAATCGAGCACCCGCCGCCGCGCCTTTCTCCTCCCCCACGTCACGCTTCTCTCCGGCGCACCGTCCGCCGCCGCAGCCGTCTCTCCAGCCTCAGTGCCGCTCCTCATCCTAGTTGGGCTAGCGCCAGCGCACCTCCGTACGTCGGTGAAGCTTGATTACCCTCTGCCCACAGCGCGCTTCACCTCATTCTCCCCCGCCGGGCGTCAGGTTGCCCCCGCGAAGTCGCCGGTGGCCGGGAGTTTGCTGGAGCCCACGGAGAGAACGCGGGGAGATGGAGGTCCATAGAGTATTCATAGGCGCCGGTTGCAACCGCGTGGTGAACAACGTCTCGTGGGGAGCCTGCGGCCTCATCGCCTTCGGCACCCAGAACGCCGTCGCCCTCTTTTCTCCCCTGGTCTGCTGCTTCACTCCTTTTTATCTTTTTTTTTTTACTTCCTGCAGTTTTAAGTACGTGATAAGTATATCTCATTTATTCATCTAATTCGTCAAACTTGTGTTCGTGCGTGCAGAGAGGTGACATCGTGACAACCCTTCCAGGGCACAAAGCCCCGGTGAACTGCACGCTATGGCTTCCCACGAAGAAGGATGCACTCCAAGGTGCATCATTATTTTATATTCTTTTACATAAATTGGTTTCCTTGGCTTGATGTCTAGGAATTTAACCGACAAATTTCACATATGTAGCACTAGAGTACTAGACTGTCTGATCCTGAATGCTGATTTCTTTTCCCCTTTTGCAAGCGCTAACACTGATTTTTGTTGACTGGTTTTCCTTTATGGTTCGCAGTTCATGGCAGGGAGACACATTATCTACTCTCAGGGAGTGCTGATGGCACTATCATGGCTTGGAAGATTGGTTCTGGCAAAGGAGAGGTGAGTTTATTTCGTTTATGCCTTATTTAAATTGTATGCTGTGTTCTGCAACTTATAACAGCAGTGTTTACTGTGCTGTTGTACTTGAATTGGTTAGATCTTGCAGTGTCCTTGGTTGGAAATATTTTCTTGATAACTTGAAAATTGTCTCATTGTTTCTGATGATGCCTAATTGTTTGATTTGTTGTTTATGCCATCTTTGCAGTGGTCTCATGTGTTGCAGCTCCCAGGGATGCATAAGAAAGGGATCACTTGTATTGCTGGAAGGATGGTGTCTGATACTATTGCAATTTTTGCTTCTACTTCCTCAGATGGTGTTGTGGTTATTTGGGAAATGGCAATTGAGGCCACCCCTGACGGTAAGATCATTTACTCGTGGATCGTGAATATGAGTGTTAAGAGATTAATCTTAAAAACTGTGCTGCTTTAATTATTTAAACTCTAATTTTTATCTTATTATGATCTTGACGATTTTGACTTGTGGGGGAAATGTGCACTGCTTTTGTGCTTAAGGTATTTGCTTTCTTTTCTGCAGGCAATTGCAAAGTGTCTTGTCTGCATTCTCTGTCCATTGGTTCAAAACCAATGGTTTCACTTTCATTAGCAGTACTGCCAGGAACAGGGAAGCCATCTAATTTTGGCAATGGGCGGTTTAGATCACAAGATCCACATCTATTGTGGGGATACGACAGGCAAGGTTTGTAACTAACCCTTTTTTTTGTTCATTCATCTAGTTTTGCTGTCCTAACTACTTACTTTTCTGTTCGCAGTTCGTTAAAGCCTGTGAACTTAAAGGCCATTCTGATTGGATCAGAAGTTTAGACTTCTCTTTGCCTGTGACGACGGGTGGTGAAAAGCACAACCTTTTCCTTGTTAGTTCGTCTCAGGACAGAACCATTCGGATATGGAAAATGACTTCAGACACGGTTTCTTCTGGCTCCACGGCACATTTGAGGAAGGGAAATATTGAGATGACCTCCTATATTGAAGGGCCTCTATTTGTGGCCGGTAATACAAGTTACCAAGTGTCATTGGAGTCTCTTCTTGTTGGGCATGAGGATTGGGTATATTCTGTAGAGTGGCAGCCGCCTACACTATCAACTGGGGATGAAGCTCATCAGCCAATGAGCATATTATCTGCATCCATGGACAAGATGATGATGATATGGAGGCCAGAGAAAAATACTGGCCTTTGGATTAATTCCGTGACTGTTGGTGAATTAAGTCACTCAGCACTTGGATTTTATGGCGGGCATTGGCAGCCTGATGGCAAATCCATTCTTGCACATGGCTACGGTGGATCCTTTCATATGTGGAAAGATGTTGGATTAGATTCTGAAAATTGGAAGCCTCAGATAGTCCCGTCTGGTCATTTTGCACCAGTGTCTGACTTAACATGGGCAAGATCTGGCCAATATTTGCTCTCAGTTAGCCATGACCAGGCAAGTTCCTCTAATGAATATCAGTTTTGATCCATACTTCTAGAACATGCATATTGGAAGTACTTGCTAATGCTCTTTCACATGAATGCTAAATATGCAGACAACACGCATATTTGCTCCTTGGAGAAATCAAGTTAACCCTGGAGACATGATTTATTGGCGTGAAATTGCCCGTCCGCAAATTCATGGCCATGATATCAACTGTGTGGCTTTCATTCAGGGTAGTGGGAACCACCGCTTTGTTAGCGGTGCTGATGAAAAGGTCTCTCGAGTCTTTGAAGCCCCCTTATCATTTTTGAAGACCCTACAACAAGCCACTTTGTTGAAACCTGACGTCTCTGAGGATTTTGACAACGTGCAAGTCCTTGGAGCAAATATGTCTGCTCTTGGGCTTTCACAGAAACCAATATATACACATGGTTAGTATTCCTCACACCATCCATGGCTATGTATAGTTGAGCAATGATGCCTCATTTAGCTTGACATGAAAACTGTGCTTGTATATTGATGATACTTTTGTATGGTGATTTAACAGGAGCCAAGGAATCCCCCATCAGTAATTCTAATGATGGCCCAGATTCTATGGAGACAATTCCTGATGCAGTGCCTACTGTATTTACTGAGCCTCCTGTAGAGGACCAACTTGCATGGAATACTCTATGGCCTGAATCACACAAACTATATGGTCATGGAAATGAGCTCTTCTCGATGTGCTGTGATTATGAAGGGAAGCTTGTTGCGTCATCATGCAAGGTATTGGTGCTGCGTGTTTTCTTGTGCAGCTGTGCTAACTGTAAATTCATTGATATTTGATAGAACAGAACAATAACAGTGCCAAAACTCAGCTAAGATGAAACCCAACATGATCTACTAGCAAAAAGTTAACGCCTTGTATAAACATGTAAACAGGCATTGATAATAAATACTCCCTCCTCCCTTTTAATATATGGGAGGAGGTAGTATGTTACTATAAGTCCATGGAATTCCTGGATCCATTTGAGAAAATGTTTGTCCATCCAGACAACGGTGACACCACCAGATCATCTTACAATAAATATCTGATCTTGATGAGTTCATGTTGCAATACTGCATTTGTTGTACTTTGTTAACATTTGACAGTGGCATACTGATTTTTAGTTGATGCAGAATCTGCTTAGTTGTTTATGGTTTGATTTTACTGTATGCATTGGAAAATCTGATGGAACTTCTTCTCATCAGGCTCAATCAGCACCAGTTGCTGAGATCTGGCTCTGGGAGGTTGGAACATGGAAAGCTGTTGGCCGCTTGCAATCCCACAATCTAACAGTGACACAGATGGAGTTCTCTCGTGATAATGCATTTCTTCTAAGTGTCTCAAGGGATCGTCATTTGTCTGTCTTTTCAATCAGGAAAACCGGTAAGCCGTTTTTCTTAGGATCGTGTATTTTTATTGAAGTTATTGCTTTGCATTTGTCTTTCCAGTCATGCAGTTTTCTTATGCTGTTTGGTTTGTACTGCAATTGCTGATATCATATCACTTATTCACTTGTGTAATTCTAGAGGAAGGAGCAGACCACCATCTGGTTGCAAAGCATGAAGCTCACAAAAGAATTATATGGGCATGCTCATGGAACCCCTTTGGCTATGAATTTGCAACTGGATCAAGGGACAAGAGTGTCAAGATATGGTGTGTTCAAGACGCATCTTCTGTCAAGCTACTTGCAACATTGCCTCAGTTCCGAGACAGTGTTACCGCATTGGCATGGATGGGCCTTGACCGTGCTTCTAATGCTGGTATCCTCGCGGTTGGCATGGATAATGGATTGATTGAGCTCTGGAATGTCTCAGGTGGAAGAGCTGCTGCAGGCAGTACTCCCGAGTCGTCTCCGCTCAGTGTGGCATGCATGCTACGATTTGACCCCCTGTTGTGCCACGTGTCGACTGTTCACCGTTTACGGTGGCGGGAACCTGACGCATCCGATGAGAAATCGGCGCTTGAGCTCGCTTCCTGTGGATCTGATCACACTGTAAGAGTGTTTGAGGTCAGCGGCAGGATATAGGCTTATATATGTCTAGTAGATTTCGTAGATGCCTGGCAGTTGTTGTTTTCTTCAATATCTGCCACGATGTGTTGTAAAACTAGTCCTGATATGAGATAATAGTGTTATCATGAAGCCCGTGCTGTCCATACGTAGCACCCGTTTAGTGGTAAAAGATGCAGTGTTGCCCCCTCTCGTTTGAATGAAGTTATGAGTTATGGTTATAGATGGTTATGTATGGCTGAATCACCTATATGCAGGCTTTGAGCCTTTTTGTTTCGTCTCAATCTGCGATAAAAAAAATCGATAACAAAAAACCACTATATTGTTGACTAGTGACAAGCAACGAGTTCCATGCTGTACATCACACTTCATCGAACTCTGTTCAGATTGCTTACAATCTCAGCTACTGTGAATGCAGCTAGCCCTCCAGGACCCAGCAGCAACTGAGCGACAGAGATGAAGAACCAGCTTTGGAATTCACATGAACCATAGGTATGTTTTGCTGTGCACTGCCCAATTTCATCAGTATACAAAAAATAGCTAAGATTTCATGTAAAACTAAATAAAACTAGGGGAATTTTCCAAAGCCATTCATTTTGCTGTGCATCTCCTTGCAACAAGAACTCCACTAGGAGGGGAGGTGAGCTCCAGCTCACAGACGGTGTACATCCAGTACGTGTAGTGACCAAGCGAGAACCGGGCCTCCACTTTGAAGGCGGTTTTGATAGTGTACTGGACCCTGTTGCTCCTCACCTGGTTCACCATCTTTACGGCCACCTCCGGCGGCAGCAGGACCCGGCTGGACACCATGTGCATGTTGACGACCTGGAACCGGCCTCGGCGCAGCGCGAACGGCGGCAGCGCCTGCGCGGCCATGGGCCTGTCCTGGAAGAAGAGCTCGACGGTCGCGGACCGGAACACCACGTCGATCTTCTGGTTTGGGTTGGAGATGTTGGCCACGAGCGTCATGTCGTCGTTGAAGTAGGGCGCCGGCGAGTCCACGTAGATGCTGTTGAGGATGGCGTTGGCGGCGTCGAAGGACGGCGCCCTGGGCCTCAGCGACAGGAAGATGATCAGGGTGACGACGCCCGCGACGATGAGGAGGATGCTGAAGGCGAAGCAGATTATGGCCGCGCACCACATCGCCGGCGAGGTCCGGTGGCGCGGTTTCAGGATGATCTTCGACGACCGAGCCGGCGGCGGCGGTGTTTGCTGCAGCGCCTGCGGCTGCTGGCTTGTCGTCTTTGATGGATCCACCGGCGACGGCTGCGGCGACAGCACCGGTGGCGGCGGCTCTGGCAGCGCCGGTGGCAGCTGCTTCATGTTGACTAGCCTGGTTATGATGGTTCTTGGTGATTGCAGGTGGTAAGGAGTTCCCATCTCCGCAGCGCCACCGCTTCCGCCACCACCGATCGGAGTCCAAGAAGGCGAGAGCAGGAGTGCAGAGGCGGCCTAATGGGGACGAAGGGGAAAGCAAGCTAGACTAGAGGGCAAGAAGAGCCAACATCAACGAGAGCAAGGGAATGGAGTGATGGAGTTAAAAGGAGGAGGCTGGGCCGGGCGGGGCGGGGCTAATGGTGGCGCCACCCAAAATAAAGAGGGAGGAAAAGAGGGGCTTTTGAAAACTGGGCGTGGGGCCAGTGCCTTGTGCTCCGCCATTGAAAAAACGAGAGCCGCTTCGAGCAAACGGCAAAGGTGTGGAGTGGGGGCGAGGGCTGCCGGCAATTGATTGGGGTCTGCGTGCTTTACCTAAGCAAAAGCATATTTCTTGAGCTGGACAAAGGTAAAGCTTGGGTTATTCTTGGCATTATTACCAGATAATCCGATGCCTTATGTTTCGTTTTTTCTGGCTTGGCTTGTTCAGGCAGCAACTTGGATTGTGCTCTCCCCACTGAACCAGTGATTATTCACTCTGCAGGAACACCTACTCAATGCTTTCCTCATGCGCTTCTTTACACCGGCCAGCCAAGGTGAGGTGAAGCAATATAATTGCACGTGTCACAATCACTTAAGCTCATGCAACCTTCCTGCTAATGAAGTCTTAAACTTTTCTTGTGAAAAAGGAAAGTTTAGCACTGAGAAGCAGTGAAAACATAAGGAGGACGAGCTGGCGAGGTGAGATGAGAAGCATGCTCTTGGACAAACACCACACAGCATGGAGAAGGAAACCGGGACAGGTTGCTTAGCCTCGGGAAAAAAAAGGCGCTCCGTTCCGAAATAAAGGCGGCCAGGGCATGGGGTTAATTCATGGCTAAGGAACCGGTGTCTGTGGACAGAAAGAAAACCGGGTGGGTCTTTGATACGAGATCTCCAGCCGGAAGGAACATTCCCGATGAGTCCGTGGCTTTGGCCTAGTGCCCCTGCTGCCTGCTTTGTCAGCGACGTCTCGAAAGCTGACGCCGCACTGCGCGGCTTTACACGAGGATCTTCCCATGATGTTTGGATTGAGAAATGGACTAGTCGATGATCTCCTCGTTCTTCAAATTTTCATTTGGTTTGTGAAATGGAATGAGTTGGTCGATCACATCCTTACTCTACTAGTTAATTAATAAGTAGTACTAGGACGAAGAACGTGGTCATCCTAGCAAAATTCATACAACCACCGCATGGTACATCACGTCATTTAGAACCATGATGCCTTCCCTCTCGAGGAGAGAGCAGAGCACCGTGCCACCATGCCATGTCGTCTTCAGGATCCGTGAGTTGGCGGGGGGAGATTACAATTACAAGAAGCGTCACCTGGTGATCCTGCAGACGATTTGTTGGATCTGGTATACGCGTACGCTTTTATGAGCATGGTTTTTGTTCTAGAGGTTACCATATATACAGGTTCGTGCGCGCGTCAAGCGTCACCTCGTTTTGCTTTTGTGAGCACAGGTGCTCCACTGGCTAGGTAAGGGAGAGATTGATTATTCGCTGATCCTGTGTGTGATTCTGAGATGTACTTACTACTACTGTCAGTATGGTACGTTGGCAGTAGAACTCGTCAGGTCAGGTTGTCAGGCGCGACCTTCCCGGGCGCGAAGGTACCGTCGTTGGGCACGTAGGATCAGCTCTCACCGCCGCCGACGTCTCCGCCTGCAGCCTGCTCCTATGCGCGAGACTGCAGTAGTCCTTCTTGCTGAGGCTGCCGCGGCGGCGCTTGTCCCTGTGGTGCTGCCGGCTGCTGGTGTTCTCCCGGCCCGCCCGATCGATGCGAGCGATGGGCAGCTTCACGCGCCCCACGGCGGGCGTACATACGGCCGAGGGGTTGGGCTGGATCGGAGCTTGGATGGAATGGAAGGCATATATACTGTAGGATTGATCGACCACACCAGAATGGCTGCTGGAGCAATGGCGGCGCGCGACGAGATCCATGGCGCCAGCCGCTCGATCGGCACAGCCGGTCCCTGGTCACGTCTCACGTGGGTGGGGGGATCGCATGCAGCGGGCGGGCGCGGGCGGGAGCGCTCGTCGGAGCGGGAATGGCGCGGGGCGAGGCAGCCTGGCAAGGCGTGAGCTGGCCCTGGCTGCCGCTCTTCTTCCCCGGCGCTACCACCACGTACGCCGCCCTCCTATAAAAAGACGACGCGCGCCTCCCCCTCCCTCATCAGCTCCTCGCCCAGAATAGATCCAGCACCCGGCGCCTCCCGGGTTCAGGTACGCGCCGTCGCATCCTTTTGTTCTTTTTGATATGGTTTCGCGGCGGGCGGGTGGGTGGCGGTGCAGCTCCGGCGAGGCGTAGGTGGTGCAGCAGCGGCGCTGCTAGCGTCCGGCCGGTCTGCCGGAGCCCGGAAGGTACGTGAGCGATCGGGCCGTGGGCGCGGATCGTCAACCAGGACGGCCGGCCACAGGGCCCTCAGGGCAGGGAGGGCACCACGACACCAACGAACACGACCTCCCCCCGCACGGCAGTCCCATCCATGAAACGCGCGCCGCCGGCCGGCCGGCAGTCCTACCCATGAGGAGGAGGAACACGACCTCCACGCACTGTTGCATCATGCACGCACCACCCACCGTGCATTGGGATCGGTCGCGCGCACGCAGCCTCGCAGAGCCGCAGCAGACAAGAGCAGCGGCCCCGGTCCCGGCCGGCTGCAGTGCAGACAAGATCTGTCGTCTGATCTGTGAGCCAGTGCAGGAATCGTCCGCTACCTACGTACAGCCTGCCTACGTTTGGCCGCCGGCGCCGGCAGGCAGAACAAACGAACAGTTAGGCACGGCACGCTGTGTCCTGGCCGGCTGCCGCTGCCGCCGTTGGCAGCTCGAGGCCCACGAGAATATCCCTCCGGCCGGCCACCGTACCCTACCCTCACACAGCTGCTGCGTACGTACGTACGTGCAGCCAGCCAGTCTGCCAGTCAGCCGGCGCTCTCCCAACCCAACGACATGCATCACATCATGCAGCATCGCTGGTATGGCCTGTGACTCTGTGCTGTGGCCACCCCGCCGCCCTCTAGCGACCAAGAATTTTACGCGAGACGCCAACATAGAGAGCCCCTATCGTCCACTCCTCGCCAGGGTGTTGTGTGCGCACGTCGTCGTCCTCCTCTCGCTGTCGCCGTCGCCGCGGCCGCCGCGTTGCGTAGTACCATGGCGAAGCCCTAGCTGACGGATGGACACCGCATGCATTGGCGATTGCCTTGGTGTACGTCGTCGTCTCTCATGGTATGTCCTGAGCTGCACTGACTCGTGCACCTCCTTGCAGCACCATTGCATTATATCCTCTCTTCTTCAGTTCTTCTACTGTTTAGCTACGTACACCTCGTCCTTCAGTCGGCACCTCTATCTCTCGCTCGTCCTGCAGATTGGTCGACCTGCTACGTCGAGAGCTGGAGATCGAACAGCAGCAGGGATGAGCTTTCGTGCTCTGCTGCCTGACTTGCCTGGCTCCCTGAATGCCATCCGAGAAGCACCGCCAGCGGCTGGCGTGCCCTCCCGGTTGGCATTGAGGGAGTCATGCAGGCTCCTCACCGGGCATGGCATTCATTCCTCCATATGCATGGAGAGGAGAAAGGAGACACCAATAGGGGAGGGCGCAACAAGCTCGATCCGGTACGCACGCGTGTACATTCCTCAATCGATTCTGCCTTGATTATCACGCAATAAGATATGTTGCGTGCTACATCGCATGCATCACACATCATTATTGCCATAAATAGTCTCATCGTGTTATATATATGAACTCACTCATGACGCATTACACAGCAGGAAATCGACAGTACGTCGCATGGAATGCGCCGCCATTTTGCTTCCTATACAGAAAAAAAAAGCGGCATTTTAATTTGCTGGAAACATGTACAATGCTACCCACACCACATGCACCTCAAAAGTCGTATCTGGCATGAATACATGAATAAAACAATAACAGATTTAAAAAACGATGAATCATTTGATGTGAACCATTTCTTTTGTTAACCAACTGTATGCATAACTAGACACAAGCATTAAGTTTGAGTATCCTCAATACTAGAGAACCCTGTATTTACATTGTTACTGATGATAGCAAAGTCGCAGACTCTCCTACTAGTATTTAATCATATCACACATTTTTCCTTCACCAACTTGTGATTGCATATGAGCGCTCTCAAGGCTTCTCATCAATAGAGCTTCAGCCTCACGGAGATCGCCTTTTGGCACAACGGGCACACCTTCAGATCCTTCGCGCAGTCAGAACAGGTCTGCGTATCACAGAACATCATGTCATGGGCTACCAATTCATAGCTGATGAAAGATCACCAATTTAGAGGAAATTTCAGCAAGAGTTTTCAGCCGCGTTCCAGTACCTGGTGACCCCACCCGAAGGCAAGATCCTTTGCTTGGCTCCAGCAGACTGGACAGGTCTGCAGGAAAGGAGCTCAGCATGGGGTTAAAGAGCAAAACATATCCATATTGATGTTTTATTGTCTCTGATCTTAAGACACCGGCACGTACCTGTGGATCACCTATATCACTGTCCTGTCGAGGCGCTGATGGGGTGTGAGACGTTGATCCATAGCTAGTATACTGGGTCTGTTTCCCTGATGAACATGCAGAGTAGTGCTGCCTATCGCTCACAGGGGGAGGCAGCACCGGTCGACTTGGAAACCCTCTTCGTTTGCTGCCAAGGAACCACATGTAAAGCAATATTGAGATGACTTGCTACAAGTAATAAAGAACAGGGGATCCAAATTTCCTGAAATGAGTATGGTTTTGACTGGACAGGGGAAATACCCAAGAAGCTGGAGGCTCATTGCTGCCTTGAACTGTTCTGGGATCTCCATCAGTGCTGAAAGAGCAAACTCTGCCTCTTTTTTGCTGGTCAGGATAGGTCTTGACATGATCTGTGTGAAGTTCACAAACTGCATTGCACCCCCACTAGTTAGTATTTCTCAAATTTGATACACAGCACCATAGTTCCAGAGAATGGGAACACAGTTTACCTGAAAATTATCGAATGCACGTGAGGGTATGTTGTCGTCAAATTCCATCATCATGTCCCATGGTCCATCACCAACCCCAACAAGAACAATTGAAAGAGGGTACTCGCTGCAAAATGCCAAAATTAATGCATTCAGTGTTAGAGTCGTAAAAGCTCATGATGGCCAAACAGTAGCTAATGTCAAGTCAATTTAAGCCTTGATCACAGAAATATTTGGCATATGGCTACCTAGCCTTCACAATGGCATCAATAGTTTCCTTTTCCTGTGGGCTCAAATTCCCACTGCCCGTTTCAACGCTTCGTGTAACCTGGAAAACAAGAAAACCGCAGTTACATGCTGTATATTATATAACATCATAGCGAGTTCATCAGACCAGGAATTATGAGTTGAAACAGAACTGGAGCACTAGAGTTCACGAACAAACCTGACCATCTGCTATTATAAGCAGGACATGATACTGGCCACCACTACTATCAACGATTCCAATAGCAGTCTCAATGATTGGGGCAAATGAAGTTGGACCTGTTAAGCATTATCGTCACATATCAGCCAAATGAACCTTTGTATGTTCAGATTTGAATCATACTGTATAACACAAGAGATGATGCACCAACCAGCCAAATTAAGTTGTGGAACAAGTTCCCTGTACCGAGCAAGTGCTTGCTCGAAGCCATCACAAGGTTGGTTATCATGATAGAAGCTAAATACTGACTGATCATGAGTGGTTGCTGCAATATAGAATTAAAATATTAGAAACCTGCAGTTTTGATGTGAAAAAGACCAAGCCGAGGCATGCTAAGAAGTAAGAACTTACTGTCGCCAAATCCAAAGCATGGTATCAAGTTATCCTCATCAAATCGTGCAAGGGTTCTCCCTATGATGGATATGGCCTGCTCATATGGGTTTGGAGTGCTTCCCATGGCGTGCAAGCTCCGGTTGTTGAAGGACACTCTGCCTGATCACAAACGGCAACCATTTTCTAAGTTCTTTTGCAAGAAAGAAAACAAGAAAAAAAATTAACACAACTCTTGCAACGATTCACATAGTTAAGACTGACGACATGCTGACCAGGCGCAATCATACCTGTCCACTCATTGCTTTTTGTGAAATCAATCCCAACAATCAGATTTGAGGACTCCAGACCAGCATGCGCAAGGGCATTGGTAACCTGATTGAAGAGGGCACCAAGATGTTACTATAAAAAGATTCAGTATAACTAGATGGAATCTTCATTCAGATTTAACAAAACAAATATTATTGTTATGCAAAACCACAAGATAAAGCATTCATCGTTTGTAAGAGATGCAACATCGATCATAAACTCATTTGTAACAATGCAACATCATTCATAAACTATATCCCAAAAATACAACTAGGTGCGTGCACGACCTTCCTGATCACAGTATTTCCTTCCATTGACAATAACAGTAAACATTGTCCCGTGTCCATGATAACTTAGATCACAAGATTTATTAAATGGTCAAGGCACTTGCAAACCTTGTTGGAACAGTTACGAACCATCAAATAATAAACCGTACAGCTATTAATCTCTTATTAATCCGACGCCAATAAAAACCCACCGATACCTGGTAGGCCAAGATCAAAACCCCATTGTTGTTTGTTGTTTCCAACGAAATCGAACCCGCTCGGCAGCAATGCACACGTGAGAAATCAATCAGCAGCACGCATCAAAGGGGAACCGATGGACTTCACCTGCTCGAGGGTGTGGTAATCGTCGCCGATGTTGGCGTACCGGTTCTTGCCCCCATTGCTCGCGGCACTGCTCTTGTGGCCGTGGTTGTGGTTTTGATTGCGGTTGTGATCGTGCAGCTGCCTGCCCCCGGACGGGTTGTCCTTGGAGCACCACGACCCCATGGCCTCTGCTCGATCGGTTCTTCTCCCCCTCTCGATTCCCTGAAGAACTGAGCAGATACAATACAATAGAACCCCCAAGAAAATCAGCAGTGCGTCGAGTTCGCGCAAGAAGGAAACCATCGATCTTTGGAGGAGAACAAGGACAAGCGAGCAAGGAATTCCATGAGTAAAGAACCTACCAGGGCCCTGCAAGGACGCCGCGCCGAGGCCTGGAGAAGTGGGGAGCGGAAGAGAACCCCCTCGCGACTCGCAACAAGGAACAAGATGAGAACTTGAGAAGTGGAGCGGGAGAGGACGACGAGGAGGCGACCAACAAACCGCCTAAATAGAGCCCTCCCTCCTATCCTATACTAGTAGTAATAAGCAAGGCTTAAACCCCAGAAATATACAGGCGTCAGGCGTGCGAATCCTGGAGGTTTAGGCTGTCTCCAGCGCTTCTTCGTCCTCTTATCCCCTATCATTAGTCTAATTATCTTTTTTTTTTAACAGTATAGTATTTAATTTTATAGAACCAATACGGAGAATCACCGGAGATACGGAGATATAGCCTTATCTCGCTGCCCCCACTGCGAATCCGGCGGGCGCGGCGGCGGAAGCGGAACGAAATCGGCCGCGCCGAGCCGAGAGGAGGCTGTTTCCTGGCCCCCTCTTGGGCCGCGGGGAAGCTGCGCGCCTGGGCCGTAGCCCGTAGCCCCCCGAATTGTGCTTATCTGGTACTTTCTAGTGCTTTGCTGGTACGAGGGTGGGTGGCGTGCTGTGAATTTGCCTTGCATGTTCTGATGTCTATATACAGAAAGGATAAGGTTTGTTGAGATGGTGAGGAGGCTTCCGTTCCAACCGCAACACCGCTATGAATGGAAGGGCACTTGGAATAGGAAAGTGCACTTTTCTTTCAACTTTGCATCGGTCTCTTGATGGAGTGAACACACTGGTCTTGTCAACGAGGTCTTCTTTGGAGCCACGCTATTTTTATAGTTTCAATGTATTACCATGGTATACGAGGACGTCATGGTATTTTAGGTTAAATGGTTTTCATTTACATTTCAGCGCAACCTATATTTGAAATCATTTGTTTTGTTGGTACCGTGGTATTTTCGAAGTTTAGGAAACTCTTCTAGACCAAAGTTTTCCCCTAGCTAGCGTGTACGAACTGAAGCCTTGTTGGCTATTCCGGCTATGAAAACTATGGCACCAAACATGTACCGGCATACCTTGATTTTACAAAAATATGGTATGCTCATGGCAAATATAGATAATAGTAGCATGTGGTTTTAAACCACCGTGTCTCCAAACATATAGCCAAGCATGTGAAGAGCTTCCTACTAGCTAGCCCTCTAGGGGTGCATGCATGTAGGTGTAAAATGACGTGCGCATTTGCATGCTATACATGAAAGGGACAAGACTTGTTAAAATGGTGAAGCCCCGAATTCAACCGCATGATGTGTACTTGTTGCTAGTTTGGAGAGTTAATTTTTAGGTGCGAAATAACTCCACCATTGCACACAAGTTGTGTCTTGCCATGCGACTTACAATATTCCTCCCCAAGTCCACAGATTAAGAGATGTTTTTTTTTGGAAAAGGAAGATATATTAACTTTCAAGAGTCATTAACACTTGAAAGGAAACAATACATCCGGTTTCTGTTCTGAGAACACACAGCCACAAGCTTAGAAAAATACGTCTTTCTAGTAGCACTCAATCCTAAGACTAGACCGCCACCCATGCACCCGGGAGAAGATATCCGTAGCCACCCGGGCCAACAGACGCGAAGCCTTCGTAACGAGATCCTGTAAAACCGTTCTCTGAAGGATAGCCCAAGAACGCACCCAATGGACTGCTGCAAAAATAACCTGCAAGGGAGAACAATAGTTTTTCTTTTCAAACACTAAATCATTTTTACCAAGCCACAAAGACCAACACAAGGCTGCCGCTCCAAGAAGGACGATATGCTGCCAGCTGCTAGGTAGACCTTGCAGCCATGAACCAAACATATGGGAACCATTATTCGGTTTGGTAAGGTTAGAAGCATAATGAAAGAAAGACCAAACTGTTCTAGCGAATCGACACTTGAAGAAGAGGTGATCTATTGTCTCAACATTATGACAAAAAACACAAGATTTATTTCCTTGCCAATTGCGTTTAACTAAATTATTTTTCGTGAGTAACACGCCTTTGCGTAGATACCAAAGAAAGATTTTAACTTTTAGAGGTGCCCTAAGCTTCCAAATTTTTTTATTTATATTAGGAACTTCCACCCGAATAAGGGCTTGGTATAGCGATTTCACCGAGAACATCCCATTTTGGGTAAGGTTCCAGTGAAAATAGTCGGGTTCTTGTGAAAGGTTAATATTAGCGATACGGGGGAGTAGATGGTTCCATGCAACCAACTTGGGGCCTACTGGATCCCTTCGCCAAGATAAATTGGGTGGGGATGAGCTTAGGACTTCTGCAATCGTAGTGCTCTTAGGTCTTGCTATGTTATAAAGGCAAGGGTGCTGAGATCGAAGAGGTGTTGGACCTAGCCAAATGTCCTCCCAGAAGCGTACCTGTGATCCATCCCTAATCTTGAAGGAGCCAAACCGAAGAAATTCCCGCTTAGCCTTTAAAAGTCCAGACCTAAGAGATGTGTATACATGTTTGTAGAAAGGATCATGTCTGTTGAGATGGTGAGCAAGTTTCTGTTGAGGATTATATCCTAGGGAAGCGCGTGCGGCTCCTTTCCAACCTTTCTACATTTGATCTTTGCAACGGCCCCATCCAAATTTCCAATCACGAGCATTATATCCCAATGAAGCACAAGGGAAACCTTCACAGAGTTTTCAGAGACGCGTCCACGTTCGCCTTAGGGGTGCCGTGGGATAATGATAATCTCACTCTCAAAATGAGATACAGATCAAAATGGGTACAGATTATTGCGTTGGGGTTTGTGCATAGGACATTATCCTAATATCCGGCGGAACCTTGATAACGGTGGAGAGTAGAGAACTCTGAGGAAAAGACAAATTCGTCCCTGAAAAGCAAGCCTTTTGCCGGCCCTGGTGGCTTCTCTTCTGGCGCCGGCGCGCTCGAACAAGACGGCTCAGGTCGGCGACGCACTAGCGGAGAGGGACGAGGCAGAGGCAAAGCTTCTAGGATGGACCGAGGAGTGGTGTGCCGAGCTCTGGGCGGAGGC
The DNA here is from genome assembly GCA_030272315.1 of Paspalum vaginatum. Classification (NCBI taxonomy): domain Eukaryota; kingdom Viridiplantae; phylum Streptophyta; class Magnoliopsida; order Poales; family Poaceae; genus Paspalum; species Paspalum vaginatum. The sequence goes on from CM059018.1 coordinate 38,578,076, forward strand.
GCACCACCAGGAGCAGAACAGGGCGGCGCCACGCCGGGCTTCGCGCAGAGGCGCACCGATCGAGGGCAGACCAGGGAGGCAAGACGCCGAGCTTCGGGCAGAGGTGCACCGGGCGGTAGCGCGCCGACCTTCGGGCGAAGGCGCACCGAGCGGCAGCGCGCCAGCCTTCAAGCGGAGGACCATCGGGGCGTGGCGGCGCGTCGGGCAGGGGCGGACCAAGTGGCAGCACGCCGGGTTTCGGGGAGGCAGACCAGGCATGGAAGCGCACCTGACGTCAATTGGAGGCAGCCTAGGACGAGGCGCGGCGGCGCATTGGGCGGATTAGAAACGGCGCGTGATGGCCTCCAAGAGAGACAATAGATAGAAGAAAGGGATAGGAGGAAGGAGGAACTAGCTGGATATTACAAGAGTTTCCAAACGGATCGGATATTTAAGAACCATTATCCATATTTTATCGCAAAACTCATTATTTATGTGTTCCAAACGGAGTCTTATCGCATGTTTTTAAAAAAGGTTAGGATTTGCTGAGACAGGCCAGACGCGCGTAGGCCTGACGTTCTGATCTCATCAGTAGCCCTGGCGAGACAGGCCACAAAGGCGTCCGCGTTCCCGGCCGTTGAGGATTTTTTTTCAGGCAGCAGCAGCACACCGATGCTGAAACAATCACAGCCACCACCAGCATGTTGTGATTCGATCATTTCCCATGCGGCTTAATAACTCTGATCAGAGGTGGATGATTAGCTGATCATCTTGCCATCACAGTCGCGCTTGCATCGCCGGTCAGCAACCAGCTGCTGCCCTGACAGCGCATCGCGAGCTCGCAAACCACGGTCACGCGCGCCACACACATGTCAGCGCCGCAGCCGTTGCCTCGCCGCCACGACGACCGAGGACGACGGGCGGGGTTGTCCTGGGCTCCTGGCACCTGCATGCAGAGACAACGACTGCTCTGTGCTCTCTGCATGCAGCGTTGCTGCAGCCTGCAGGGGAGGGAAGGACCATGGATTCAGTGTAGTTGTAGCCTGGGATCAGTGGCCTCGTGGTGATCATCAGGCCTGCAAATATACTTACAAAGCTCCATTCTCTGAAAAAAAAGGGCCAAGCCAACGCACTTTTCGGTTTTGAACAGTGGCATAGACACTCGTACGCCTGCTGCAGAACCTGGGAGCAGGATCACCAGCAAGCGCCATGCTCTGAACTTCTTCTGAACCCTGAAGCCTGAACAACGTTGGACAGATGAGAAACGAGGAGCAGAGACAAGGACTTTTGCTTCACCAAGCTCAACCGATCCAGCAGCTATTAATCATCGCAAGTGATGTAGACCTACCGAGAAACAATGTGCAGAAAATCTGAAACGGTAGGCGCAGGCAGGCCCAATTATGATCCATCGCCGCTGTCATTTTCCCGAGCGTATGAGTTGTAGGCTGCAGGGCCTGCCCATCTGTCCCTCGTTATCTGCCACATGAGCTCCCGGCTCTCTTGGAGAACGCCCGTCACTAGATTGTTATCGCCAAAATAATACTGGTACTGGTCGTACGTGTTACTTGGGCCAGCTCCTCTTGCTTGGTTACCAGAATACAAACACTGTTCCAGCTTTCCAGGTGATGTAACATATGGACGGTTTTTTTTTTATGTACCTGTCGAGCACCTGAATCCGATCGGGTGAGCAGTACAGATGCTGGACACTCCAGGCCGTCGGATCTCGGGAACGACCGGCTCGGATCGGCTGCAGTGCATTGTGTGCCCCTACAGTGGATGCAGGGTGAAAGGACAGGGCAGACCGGGAGGGACTAGGAAGGAGGTTGGCCCACCGGCCGGTCACTGCCGTGACAAGTTAGGTTGGGCGGCAACGTCTGGCCAGCTTCCGTGCGTCCACTGCAGCCAACTTGGCCATTCTTTTTGGTTCCGTCTTACTCGTACGCACCACCACAGCGATGGAAATCGACAGGTAAGTTCAGCGGCCACTCGCATTGCTCGGGGGCAGTCAGCCTCAGCCGCTTGGTTTTCTGCAGTCCTAGGTACCGGGGATTCTCTGAATCAGCCGGATTCAGGAATCAGTCAGTCGTAGAGTTAAGCATTTGCCACGGATACTTCTTCTTCGTCGTCTTCTTTTTTGGCTGCGGACTGGTATTAAATTGGTGTTAACACATAAGAAGCGTGAGGGATTAGGCTATGTAGTGATTGATGCAGTGTTTGGAGTGTGGGAAGCAAACGAAAGGTACTTGTGGTTTGTATTGCTTTTATTTGTGGGGAAAACAATGGATGAGTGGAGATTCCTTTGGGGGATCGCCTAGCGCCCTAGCCTAGGAGTTCACTGTACTGGGCGCATGCTCTTGCTCTGCCATGGCCCATGGAGTGTTGCTCCTTCTCTCTCTCTCAAACAAGGTTGCACAATTTTTATTAAGAAGATGGAATAAGCACACAACGTGCATCATCCTAGTGACATGGGAGGGCCACTATTGTTTTTTGTCAATATTTTCTTCATTATAAGGGTTTCTCTCTGAAACGTAGAAATGTCACGTGAAACAGTTTAAAAACAGGTAGAAAACACATGATTCGGGAATTTATGCCCTTCTTTACTAGTACCCGGTGATAGTAGCCTAGCTACAAGATTTTATTGTGCACGAACCAAGGTTGCTACGTTCTAAGCCACTACCTCATTCCATTAACATATGACTTTTTTGGGGGGTTAAGTCACCTGCAGGCTAGCAATGCAATCAGCCACGTTAACCTCCGCCGTCTACTGTCTTTGAAGGATCCGGCAACCGAAGGGCAGAGAGAATTTTCCTTCCAACCGCGGGGCCCAGCCCAGCCGGTTGCTTGTCATCTTGGGCCGCCTGGTGGGTGGTTCGGAGAGAGAGAATCCAGGGGGCAACAGGGCGCGGGCCCACGAGGAATCCCGCGGATACTTTCCGTGTCCACCTGGGATCTCCAACAAAGCGCAGACTGTCTGTACCAAATCAAACCTGTTTGTTCATCCTCTGGAACCGAAATTCTAAAAATCTCACTGAAAAAAAAAGGAATATATATAGCACTACGTGTCATCTGTGTCACGGTCATGTGACGGTGGCTTGTTAACCCCCCTGCTGTGCGGCCGGATTCTCTGCAGCTGCAGCCGCTGCGGGCGATGCTGATGCTGGATTAACCGCTTGCTTAGCGTGCATGCAATCCAAGGCATGAGTGCGGTGCGCGCGCGGGATTTTCCTCGTTGGAGAGAAAAAAAATTGTTGGATTTTGCGGCGCGGGCAGGAGAGATCCTTTGCCTCCGGACACACTATATCCGCGCGCATCTCACAGACAATAATTGTGCCACCGATTCTTTTCCCCTCGATTTGTTTATATAATAACCCCACTTGCTGCATGGGCCTCGGCGAGGTGGGGAAGCAAAGCGGAGGCGACAAATTTGCGCAGTCGGATGCAAGCAGATACCTAACGGTGTTTTTCAAGTTACTCCATTATTTACGGTGGTTAATTTTTTCATTCAAATTAATTTATTTTGTCATTTGTTTGGATCGACCCGGTGACCCGAAATACATGAGCCTTTGCATCCCTAGCAGCGTTTGTGTGTGTGAGAGCAAGTCAAAAGAGAACGGATCTTTCAGTTAAAAAAAAAAAAGATGAGGAGACCATTCGGTTTGAAAATGAACGAATCCTGTGCAAAGATACTACTACTCCGTCCACCTAGATACATGCATATGCATACGGCTGCAGGATCATGTGTGCTGCTCCGGCCGTTCGTGATCCACTAACCGCACCTCGGGCGCCAGTAATTGGCCGTCATTTTCTGCTCCTTCCGAGAGCAAGAGCATGCATCTAGACGGTGCCAAAGTCACTGGATCCATGAAGAAACGATCATTGGGAGATGGTGGCAACTAGAGTCCCTGCAAAGAGAAGAGTAAAGGGACGGAGTGGTGGTGGTGCCTGAAGTGGAGTGGAAGGGAGGGACGGGCGCGAGCGAGCGAGCGAGCGAATGACGGGCGATTTATCAAATCCACTCGCCCGTCCGTCTTCCACTCGCGTTGAACAGGGCCCCGGAGCTGAGCTCGGTCGCGTACGCCGTCGAAGCCATCAGCCCATCGCGTTGCGTGGCGAATTAATTCTCCGCCCACTCCCTCCAGGCCTCCACCACCACCACCATATAGCCGCCACCGCCACACCAGTACACCACCCTCCCAGTCCGTGGCACCTGGGCAAGCAACCGGTCGTCTCGGCCAGTCCTACTGGTCCTCCGTGTCCGTGCCCAATCACAGCCAGCTCGTGTTCTTGGAGCTCTTGTGCCGGGGGTCCCGGGCTGGGAGGTCGAGGTCTTGGCGATTTGGCGGGCCTGTGTTGCGCTCGTGCTTGTTTGTACATGAGGAGGGGCTGTGCCGGGGGAGGGAGGCAACCTGGGGAAGGGGGCCGGCGAGGCGCTGGGGCTGCTGGGCTGCGTCAATGAGGTCGTGGCGGCGGTGGCGGCAGCGACGTGGGGGGCCATGACCGACGGCGCCCGCGTGGAGGCCGCGCCCAGGCTCGCGCAATGGCGCGTCGACGCGCTCCCCTGCTACACCTACCGCAAGTCGCTCCCCTTCCGCGTCGGCCTCTGGAACTGGTCCGTCCCTCCCTCCCTCCCTCGCCTCTCTGCACCCTGCTCTGTTGTTTGCATGGTGGTTGCCATGTCGGGCTGGGTGCCAAAGCTTGCACCTTTGTTTGTGATTCGTCCCCTGCTTGTCCAAAAAGGAAAAAAAAAACTATGCGATTCTGATTATTTGTGCATGGGAGTTGGGTTTCTGAGTCCTGGATGGATGTTGGTTTTATCAGCTTGAAGGTTCCTGGAGGAAGTTTTCCTGGTTTATAAGTTCAGGTGTTGCTCTGTTATGTTATCACAGAGGGAGTGGCGAACTAGCAAGTACTTGGATTCTTCAAGTTTTTTTTGTTCATTTCATACAGTAGTTCTGACTGAAGTGAGCCATTTGATAGCGTGGTGAGCTTGAAATTTCAATTGCGTGCCTGAACTTCCATCAGAATATGTTTTGTTGTCTCATCCCGGAAAAACATCAGAATTTTAGGAGCATAGCTCACGTCTGAATTTGGTTTCTCTTGCCTACCTGGATCATTAGTTGTGGCTGTATCCGCTTAAATTTAAATTTATACTTCTAATCGGAACTATATTTTAGCTTCCTTTTAGTTATAGCAGGATAACTTTCCTCACCAACCTATACGTAGTCAGGATTTTTCTTAACCACATTTCGTGCTTGGACACAGGTGAAGACTTTACTTTGAAACAAAGATATTTCAGACAGTCTCACTTTCTTGACCCTCCCCATGTTTCCTTTTTCTTTTTTTTTTTCTTTTTGAAGGAGACATACTCTGCTTTTAAGAAAGCGGTAAAAGTTTGAAACATCATCTGGAGAAACCAGAGTTCCAGGAAGCACAATTAAAACTTTTACTATGAGAAACGAAAACCATTGATCATGCTGTGTGCTTCCTTAATTTTCTTTGGACCCCACCTTGACACGATTAAAAATTACCAAGAATTCTTTATAGCATTGGTACGAGAGAAAACTGACGCCATGCTTTCATGAGCTAACTTAAGGTTCGGGTTGCTGCAATGTGAAGGTACCTATCTGTGGAGAGAAACAACAAGCAAACTTGCGTTAAGCTCTTTGCAGAGAATTCAAATTCCACCAAGAACGGCCCCTCAGCCCCAATAGCTTCCTTCGTCACCAAACTTCTCATCTCTCCTCCACCTAATCAACAGACCATAGTTCACCCAGGTAAGTTTCTTCTACGAATTCGTTCAAGAAAAAAAAGTTGCTTCTACTTAATTGTTTTGAACATTTCAAGATGGCTCTTAACTGCTGCCTTCTTGTAATTGTTTTGAACATTTTTGGAACGATAATTCGTGTTGAACATTACTTTGACATGTACAGAAAATGGAGATAATGTTTGAATTTCTCATTGTATAAATTAGTCATCATGAAAATGATAAGAAACACGTGCAGTTTATTTGATTTGGCTACAAGAACATATGCAGGACTTGAGTAGCACAGACCAAGCCAAACAAAATTTATAGCATTGAACATATAAATGATCAGTGATGTTTGAAATTGGCAGAGTTGTTGTGATTTCCAGTTGAGTTATTCATGCTAATAAGATAGTGCAGAAAGCATCTGGAAGTTACTGATGACGCCAAATGTCAGTTATTTCTACTATGTAACAGGTGATCTGCATATATGCAGGAATTTTCGACAAACAGCTGAAGCACGACGGTTTTGTGTGGGCGATCGATAGCACCGTTACAGGGAGATTTGTGATCGAGATAGAGTTTATTGACCTGAAGGTCGCTGATCCATCAGTAAGTAGAGTATCCCTGTCGTCTTCTGCTTCTTTTGTCAATGGTCAGTACAACAACAATTTGTGAGTGGCGAGGTACGTGGAGTGCTGCCCTTTACTCACCAGAAATTAGGTCTAGAGACTTCTGAATCTACTTTCTTGCGTTGAAATAAACAACCACCTGGTCTGTTGTTGTCATTGGTTGAAATTACGTGCAATGTCGATATGACATTTGGATATGCTGTTTCATCATGAAATAATGCATGTTTCAAAGTCAGAGGTTACATTCAGCATACAGGAACTAAAGAAACATAGACCTGCTGCCACCTGTTCCTCAAGTCCGACCTAATGCCAGGATAACCTTTCTTTGCAACACAAAATTTACAAGTAGTGTATTAACATCGTCGACTGGCAACACCCCGACACTTTGGGAGAGCATAGCCAGATTTTTTATCTTTTAATCAGCAAATCTCAATATAACAATACCCTACAAGAATTTTAAAAAAAAAATCAGTATCCACCTAATCAACAGTGTGCTTGTAACCATTTGTCTCTGACGGTGTTCATGAACTGCCGCATTACAGGGCGGCGAGCCGGCCTCAATTTGGGCCTCCCACCAGATCAAGCAGTCTTCAGACCACACCGCGCTGTCGTCACTGGCCCGGATGATGCACGAGGACATCCTCACCGACATCACGATCAACGCTGCCGAAGGCAGCGTGCGGGCCCACCGCGCCGTCCTGGCGACGCGCTCGCCGGTGTTCCGGAGCATGTTCTCGCACGACCTCAGGGAGAAGGAGCTCGCCACGGTGGACATCTCCGACATGTCCCTGGACGCGTGCCGGGCCTTCCTTAACTACATCTACGGCGACCTGCGCAGCGAGGAGTTCCTCGCCAACCGGCTGGCGCTCCTCCGCGCCGCCGACAAGTACGACATCGCGGACCTCAGGGAGGCCTGCCACGAGAGCCTGCTGGAGGACATCGACACCGGAAACGTGCTGGAGCGGCTCCAGACGGCGCACCTGTACCGGCTGCCGAGGCTCAAGGGCGGCTGCCTGAGGTTCCTGGTGGACTTCAGGAAGGTGTACGAGATGCACGACGACTTCAACGTGTTCCTGCAGACGGCGGAGAGGGACCTCGTGGCCGAGGTGTTCCATGGCGTTCTTGCGGCGTGGAGCGGGCGGTAAGCGCGCTGTGGCATTGCAGGTTTGTACATCTGGGTCCGTTGGTTGGTTCAGAAGCATTGTTTGGAGGATTCTTGCTGGAAAAAAAAAAGCCATGTAAATATTTGCAGACAGTACATACGTGCCCATAGGTGTCCTGTTCACCTGAAAAATTAATGTGTATGCCTTGATTGGATTCTGTTCGTATCATGTGGAATCTAATTCGTGTAACCCGCTGCTGGATCTGTAATACATCAGCTGATATGCTGCTCATTGGGAAGGTCACCTGAAATATCATTGACAAGTTCTAGATCATAACAATAATGTTTTTCATCTACTAAAATGTCGCGTATTACACAAATGGCCTATTAGCTCAGCTGGTTAGAGCGTCGTGCTAATAACGCGAAGGTCGCAGGTTCGAGACCTGCATGGGCCAGAATTTTAATATTTTTTCCCTTTTTCACATGCTGAATTTGAATATGAATATTTTTCCCTTTTTTCATACATACTGAATTTGAATGTCTTTTCCTTTTTGCATACATAATGCTCTCTGTGGTTAACCTGCATGGGGTAGAATATATTCGAAGAAGAATGTTACACTTCAACTTCCACATCGAACTATCTGTTAGTCTAGGCATTCCTTTTTCTGATCTTTTTCAGACTGTATATGGCAAGCTCATATCGGAGAAATCTCCGTGTGAACCAATGGATGGTGAAGCAAGTGTAGCATCATCAACTTCCAACTCCATCATCCTATCCAATCCGCCAGCAATCCCTGTTGGATAAAAAGGAGAGTAATCTGCTGCTCATGGCAAAAGGCAATTCAGACTCCATGATTCTGTTGCATTCGGTCCTTGACTCCTTGTGTAGATAACTGGATAACTGAACCTACATGCCAGGCATTAGAATTCAGAGGGCTCTCTCACATGAAAAAGTGCACCATGCTTGCTAATACGCAGTGCGCCTAATGGTGAGACAAACACACCCAAAAAATATACTACTTTTCACCATAGCAGCCTGAAAACCACATGGCTTGGTGGTCCCAACCCATAGTTCTATTTCTATGGCGTCTCACATTCAGAGAATCCCCTGCTTCATTTCGCACAAGTAGAAACACTCCTCAGATTGAATTCAGTTCTCCTTCGTCCGTGCTGCAGCGTTGCAACGAGATGGATGAAGAGACAGCAGGTGGAAGGGTTCACTCGAGGTCGATGAAGAAGGCAGGGGTTGAAGAAGATAAAGCGTCCCGGCCTCTGGGAGGTGCCATGCGGTCAGCTGGGTGCCTGGGCCTCCTGTGCTCCAGTCTTCAGGTAGAGCTTGGGAGATGTACATGTTGCTCAAATTTGATTTAGCATTGGTCACTGTAAGACCAAGGTCATCAGAAAGTGCATCCGTACTGTACATAGTGCGCAATCATTGATTTTCCACTCTGTGTACAGTGCGCAAACAGTGTTTTCCATCTTTTTTCACTTCCTGATGACCTTGGTCTAAGAGGAACACATATGCTAAAAGTGATACAACCATGCAACCCAGTAAATAAAGGCAAAATTGATCTGTGAAATATTGCATCTGCTACAATAATCTTGGAATATTGATGCTTGTGTGGATGTTCAGTTTATCTGATATATAAATTATAACTAATAAAATCGATGCATAAAAGTCAAGTGGCCTATTAGCTCAGCTGGTTAGAGCGTCGTGCTAATAACGCGAAGGTCGCAGGTTCGAGACCTGCATGGGCCATTTTATTTTTTTCTTTTTTTTTAGTGCAGCAGGACACTTGCAGGCTCCGGAAGATCCAATATTCAACACCTGAAAGGAATCTATCCAATAGTTCGTAATGGTCAGCTAATAAAGATTCCTTTAGAGTTTGACAACGAATTTTAGTTCTCTGAAACCTTTTTTCTTTCTTTCTTTTTTATTACGTTATTATTTCCCCTTTTTTTAACAATTATATAGTCAGTGTGGGTCTTTCCTCCTTTTTTTCTGATATGAAAACTTATTGAATTTCAAGTGCATACATTAAGGTAATACAAAGTTTTAATTAACACTTCCAACCTATGCAGGTGGGATGCATATATAGTCTTAAAGAAAAAAAGAAAAGATAGAAGCCCCTAAACACTTCTGTCAAAAACAATGAATTCTACGACTCCCATGAAAAAAAAAAAGAGAAAGCCCAAAACATTAGCGACAACGACAACGATTTATGTACAGCCATAAACGACTAACATGTATCAGCTGCCTCAAACGGAACCGATGACTAACATATAGCACCCACCCCTAATAAGGCCATAACAGAACCATTTTTTTTTTGTTGTTTCTTGATGCTTCAGAGCCAAGTCCCCAAACATTTGACACTTTAAGGCGAGTCTTGATGCGGCTTGTATTATAGACCACACGATATGAGCAAAATGATATTTTTTATAAAACAAATGTTTAACTTTTCCATCTTGATGACAAAAGCAACAACGTTTGCTACCTTACCGATTCTGTTTTGATAAGCTAAAACCACTCTCCTCCGAAAAGTACAAAAAAAATGTTGATATTTAGATGGATCTTTAACTTCGACAGTCTTCCTCCTGTTCACATAAAAAGGGAAAAATTCAACCTAGAAGTAAACGTGTTTTAATTGCATTTTTGTAAGTGCACGTATATTTATTTCATGAACTAGTTTAGGGGTCTTAGTGTGGCTACAAGTAAAAGTGTAAAACAACCTTCTTTCCCCCGATTACAAGGGCTCATGTATAGCCTCAGTATGACGTCATAGTTAAACTCCTTGGATCGGCTCAACAGTGCAACTTTCTGATCAACCGCATTGCCAACCGATCCTCGCGAAACTTCACCGGCCGGCATCATGGAGACACCTTCAGCCCAGCATGGCAGCCATGGAACTCGGCGATCCACGTGCTGTGATTTGCCCGCGTAATAACAACAATCGTTCATGCAGCAAGCAACGGGTGATGGCCTGTTATTGTGCTATCCGCAGGTGCAGAAGCACTAGAGCATACGCATAGGCCTTTTGGGGGCAATGGCGTGGACCATGGAGCCGTTGCAGGCATCACTCGCCATGCTACTAGTTGCTATAGTTATTATCAATCGTTCAGATTTCAGAGACATCCGCTTGCACTGATGATGATGATGCAGGCAGAGCTTATACCAAATCTCTTCAGGAACAAACGTCTGAAGCCTGAAGAAGTGACCAGAATCATCATTCGCTTGCTATCCGGCGAGAGGTGGGTAAGACTGCAAGACCTGTATTCCCCATGACGACCCCAATGCATCACTGCCAAATTGAGCTCAGTGCTTATCAATGCAAGAGGAAGCAGCAATGCCTCGTTTGGTACCGCTTATGTTGACCCAAAGGCCGTTAATAAAGTTTTGATTAGGCTTTGGTTGGGGTGCGCCAGGCCCTGCCAATAGTGCAACGGCTGGGCGACGCTTGAGAACCCATGGCAAGCCACTGTAGCTCTCCCCCACAAAAAATAAATTTAATATCAAAGTGAACACATGGTTCACATATCAGATATTAAACTGATAAGAACAGATACTACACTTGATCTTAGCCAAAAGGCCGAGAAAGGTATGATTTGGTATGGTGCCCTAGGTCCCATTATATAGTGAGTCCAAGCATCGTTACTGTTTGGCAGAGCAAGGTGGGAGTAAACGGCTGAACACGAGCTGTGCGTGGCCGCGTCAATAGAGCAATCCACCATATGTGATGGGCCACGGCCCATATAGGGGGTGCCGCCTTCTTCTTGCTTATTTTGGCTCACGAGTACGACAGCACGTGCACGTCGAATCCTAACAAAGCGGATGCTGCTTGTGTGTTTTTCAGTGATCTTTCCTTCGCTCAGTAGCAGCACCAATTATTCGAATACTTTTAAATTTACTACTATACTATACAATACGAATAAATAAAATATTGAGAAATAAAAAAGAGGAGCATGGTCTGTACCGAACTTCCCTAGTATACTTTACTATACCGTAGGAACAAGAACAACAGAAACCTGGCGCTGAAACGTTAAAGGCTTGGATTTTGTTTCAACCATGCGGATACCTAACTCTTGTAGACTTGTACTACTATTTGATACATCTGCTGCTCATGGCAAAACTCATCTGCATTATGCCTTGCTTTGTGTGGATCTATGGTAACTACTAAACTGGTGAATGATGTTGAGAAGTAGAAATTTGCTTCGGGCAGCCTGAAACTGAAGTTGTCCAATTCGTCTGTTAAGCTAAAAGATGGGCAAAATAATAGTGAATACGTTGCAGCAATGGAGCATGGAACTGTTATGTTAATGTTGACAGTTACACACCGTTAATGTAGCTACAAGACAAATGTATATCTATAAAATCTTCTTTTGAAGATGAAGAAATTACAGAGGCCTATTAGCTCAGTTGGTTAGAGCGTCGTGCTAATAACGCGAAGGTCACAGGTTCGAGACCTGTATAGGCCACTATTTTTGCTGTTTGTGTTTTCAATTTAAAAATGTTTTTTCACAATGTTTTTTTCTTGTTTTTATTTTAAAATTTACCCACATTTTTTCACACCATTGTGTCCATTCCATTAGACCGTTGGACTAAAACATTAACAAAATGAATGTGAAATCCTTATTATCTGTTGCAGTAATCTAGATACAATGTCACATTGACACACACACTACACATGTACATTTATAGAAAGAAATGATTAGGGCAGTGGCACAAGGGTGAATGTAGAGCTAAGCATCGATGCCCTGCAGTGAACATTGTGAACAACCAATACATGCGAAGTTTGAAGAACAAAACAGCCTATTACCTCAGTTGGTTTGAGTGCCATGCTAATAGAATGCGAAGGTCGTAGGTTTGAGGCCTGGATGGGCCATAATTATTTATATCCTTATTTCCCATATTGTTTTAGTAATACCATTCTTTGCATGGGCTCTGTTTTTTTTTTTTTTACTGTCATGGGCTGTGTTTTTTAGTACTCCGTAAATGTTTTCCTGATTTGTCTTCGTACCGTTCTTTCACATGCTCTGTTTTTTTATATTCCCCTTTTTGTTTAGTATACATGTGTTCCTGACTTGTTTTCATACCATTCTTTGCATGGCCTTTGTTTTTTAGTAAATGGTTTCTTGGTTCATTTCCAAACCATTCTTCGCACGGTGCACACGCTTTTTCCCCCCCTTGTTTCTGTTGGTCGTCGTAGGTGAGCGCGGATGTGTTTTCAATTTCACAGGCTCGCGGCACTGATTTATATCACAAATTTCGATGGGAAGCAAAGCAGCCCCTCTTGAGCCGTTGCCTGTTGGCAGAGTTTAACTTGTGGTCTAACAACTAACAAATAACAACACGCATTGCCGTCTACCGGAGCTCAAAATAGGAACAACGGAGCATTGGGCATCGCAGCTCGCAGGCATGGAATGGAACTACTCGAATACTCAACAAGGGTTAGGTGCTGAATGCTGATGTACGCTATCCGCAGGAGCACGGCGCTGAGCGCCGATTACCGCCGCCACAGCACCGCCTGCATTGCCGGTGGCCGATTTGCCGGAGATATGAATCCATGTTGGACGAGGAAAGAGAGAAGGAATCTGGCCGACGACGGAAGCTAGCGGGGCCTTTTGCCCTTTTCCGCGCAACGGCACATGGGCTCGAGTGGACGCCGTAGGCATAGCATGTCCAAGTGTGCGGACGCGGCGTCGTTCGCCTTCCCGGACCACACACACACACCTGCGGCACGGCACCTCCAGGTCTAGGCCGTCGACAAAATTAGGCATCGAATTCCATGTCTTTTCCGACCTATACATCGATCGCTGTTGAAGCAGCGGTACTGACGATGACAAAGCAAGGAGCCCTACTTCGTTTGTGTAACGTAGCTGCGTTGGTTACCTCCCACACCTCTGCCTAAATTGTCTTTCATGTGGAACGATGCCATATATCGCACTGTGTCTTGCAGCCACGGTGAACCTACCTTAACGGAAACAAAATTATACCTTCACAATCAAAATAATACAATTTAAAATAATTATATAATGTTACGTCTTTACAAAAAATTCTACTTTTACAAAAAAAAAAAGTTCTACCTACACGATCTAAACATTCCACATCCATATGGCAATATTATGGTAATGGTCATAGCATTAAAAAAATAAAATATATATTTCAAAGAAGAAAGTATATAAAAATAATAAGGAGCAGAACATAAGTAGTCAACCACGTAAAAGAAAGGAAAAACACAGTGGAGAAATAGGAGATGTGCTAGTCTAAAATAAGAGTGTGTGTGGGTGGACGGGATGGCTGCCGCCAGGGGGCTAGGGCCACCTTGGGCTGACGTGGCGGGATGCCGCGAGAGTCAGCATCGTCCGACTCGGATTGTGCGTGGCGTGATGATTGGGGACGGGACGGGGCAGAGACGGGCGGCGCTTCCCTTGTCCAGCTCGATACGTGCCTTCCTGTGGCTCATGGACTCCGCGGCTATTGGCTACCCGAGAGCTGGTACTTAGTCGTGCTATTTCTGGGCTATCCAAAACACGACACATTAGCACGATACGAAGTACGGCACGACAAGATAAAGTTTGGACCGTACCGGCATGACAATTCCTAGTTCTAGCTATCCGTAGTTTGTCTTCTCTTCCCAATAGTGGTTCAGATTTATTTCTGTAATTGTGCCCATGATTAGATTGCCGTTGGCCGAATGCCAGTGAGAGGTGGCGCAAAGGACACACGTGAATCAAGCAGGAGGTTGGCTTGGCAGAGGTTCCTCTTGACTATGTGCATTATTGGGGAAAAAATCTTGAGGCATTCGTCTTAGACTATGTGCAACCGAGCGTGTAAAAAGACTGTCTGTATACTGTAGCGACACTGTACATAGAGAAAAAGATAGTTGGAATAATATTTAGGCAATCTGAATGAGCAAGCCGCTGCACATGGTCTTATACATTTATTAAGATCGTTTTTTTAATCTTCTATGGCTACAAATTTACATGCATGGGTTAAGAGGTACTCCATGCTTCTAGTAATGGTAGGAAGAGGTTGACCTTTAGCTAATCTGGATCCGCCACTAAAAATCGGTATGGTACTGTTTCACCCACTTTAAGTTTTGGTTTATATGATTTACATGTCCGAAGAACATATTAGTGGTTTTATTTGAAGATATGCAATATGACACACTTGTGGATGTGGAAGCTTGGTTTACGTGTGCATCATCTTCTTTCTCCCCTACCTCACCAAATGAATGCTCAACCAAACAGAACCAAAGGTTTCTAGCGGAGCTTCAACACCGGCTCTTCCGACAATTCAGCATGACTGCATATTAAATGAGGAGATAAGGCACAACTCCTCACGTGAAGGGCACAAGGAGCCTGGCCCGGTTGATGAGCCAATAAAATGTGGATTCTCCCGGTTCCGTTCCATCATCTTTCCAAACCGCCATAAATTACCACTCCACTTTGCCATTGAGATGGCTTTTCCCAAACGTTTCGACGTTTCGCTAAATGACTTCGGCTTTCACTAGAGAGAAGACGCGTTGGGCTGTGTCCTTCTCTGTAACATGCAAGAATAGGGATGGAACATTGTTCGCTGTACCGATCGGCTGCGAAGATATTCAAGCATGTAGCGTGTTAGGCTAGCTGTTCCAAACACGGGACTGCTTATCAAGAATTCGGTTACCTCCACAGGGGGTTTGAGTTGCCCCAAGCATTCCATAAAAAAGTGCGCACGTCATGCTCCATTTACACCTCTAATTACAGCGTATACTACTGTATATGTGGTTTATTTACTCCGTTGCAATTTAGGAGTACTGCTTGTAGCCGTAGTAGCACTTCACAAGATATTTATTAATTCAAGAGGAACCGAGGGTGGCAAGTGCAAAAATCCTCCCCCGCTCCGAGCGCTATATAAGCAGGGAGAGGGAGCGTAGCCGAGATGCGCAAGCGGCGACGGACGGACCACGAAGAGCTCGTCGGCGCCGTCGCGAGATAACCCGTGCCTCCACTCCACAGATTCCAATCTGCACGCCGTGGGTACGTTTGAGCCTGCCTGCAAGGCCGTGGATTTGAAGGTCCGGGCGGGGAGGAGAAGATGACGGTGGGCGCCGGGATCGCGGTCCAGGACGGGAGCCTGGTGGCGCTGGGGGCCAAGATCCTGAGGGAGGTGCGCGGCAATGTGCTCGTGACGCCGGCCGCCGGGACCGGCCTCACCAACGGCGCGTTCCTCGGCGTCCGCTCGGCACCCGCCGGCAGCCGCAGCGTCTTCCCCGTCGGGAAGCTCCGGTACGTAAGCGCGCGGCTGCTCAGCTCTGTTCGTGTTCTGTTTGTGGAATGTGGGCGCCTTGCCTCCATGTTTTTTTCCTGTCAATTTCTCGCGCACGAATCCTGACACAATCTTTTGCGAGCGTGCGCCTTTCTACGCACTTGCTTATCATTAAAGGTGTTTAGTACTAGTTTTTCTAGATGACTGGTAAATAGTACTAGTAGCTGCTGGGATGCCAAGCTTCAGATGTGCAGTAAATCCGACATGCTCCTATCACTATCAGCGGTAAAACTGTTAAATTTCAGCCGTCTTGCTGTTATAAATTAAGAAAATACTGTATTGTTCTGGCTGGAAGGATTCATACCCCAAGCGGGAAGAAAACAAACAATCAACCACTTGTGTTCTGTACTTTTGTTATAAAAAAAGCATACCACCCCTGGCTGGCTGGCCAAATCAGATTCAATTTCTAACACAACAATAACAAAGGGAACTGTAAACATCATCAGTGGTAAAGAATTCTGAAGTCACGGTACGCTGTTCTGTCGCAGAGAGCAGCGGTTCATGTGCACGTTCCGGTTCAAGATGTGGTGGATGACGCAGAGGATGGGCTCGTCAGGCCATGAAATCCCCTTTGAGACACAGTTCTTGATCGTCGAGGGCACCGATGGATCGCAGCTCACCTGCAATGGCACCGAGCAACCTGTGGTGTACACCGTCTTCCTTCCCATATTGGAGGGCTCATTCCGTGCCGTCCTTCAGGGGAACGCTGATGACGAGCTGGAGATTTGCTTGGAGAGTGGTAACTGACAAAACTATATAAGCATTTCTTCTTTGATTCGGTACAGCTGTGTGATGGGGTATGACAGTACTGTGCCATACATGCAGGCGATCCAGACGTGGAATCCTTCGAAGGCACTCATCTGGTATTTGTTGGCGCCGGTTCGGATCCGTTCGAGGTCATCTCGAACTCTGTAAAGTGAGTCAATGGCTTCTCTTCTTAATTAACATGTCACGTGATCTTTGATTGCGGCTAAACTTTGTAAACTCGCCCGTCTTGGATCTTCTTAATTAATTTAATATGCAGATCTCCTGTCAGTTTGTTTGTATAAGTCAATGGCTTCTCTTACACATAGTACTTATTTTAGTCAATTATTTGGCTTGTTGTGTTTACCTTTTTAGCTTCCCTATATATTCAATGTGCCGACTACAATTTTTTCCTCACGCAAATGACATATCAATCAACTTGCTGCAGAGCTGTTGAGAGGCACTTGCAGACATTCTCTCATAGGGAAAAGAAAAAGGTAGGGAGAAGTTTCTTGGAGAAACGGTATATGCATTTTGGCTGCTTTCTGTTGGAGAGCTCTGAAGTTCCAACTTGCTGCAGATTCCAGACATGCTAAACTGGTTTGGCTGGTGCACATGGGATGCATTTTACACCAATGTTACTGCTGAAGGAGTGAAAGAAGGATTAAATAGGTATATATAGATCGCACTCATTTCCACAATATCTATACCTACCAAATTATGAGTATACTTAAACACCAGCATTTTTTTTCAGTTTTGGAAAGGGTGGAGTTTCTCCTAGATTTGCCATAATTGATGATGGATGGCAATCGGTTGCTATGGATCCTGTGGGAATCGCTTGCATATCTGATAACTCAGCCAAGTAATAAGCAGTCTAAAAACATTACACTTTCTGGGTCATGCTTCATTTCTGCACAAAATCTATCGAGTCATTTCAGATTCTGAACTTTCCCTATTCTGTCTATTAGCTTTGCAAACAGGTTGACTCACATTAAGGAGAACCACAAGTTTCAGAAAAATGGCAGGGAGGGTCATAGGGAAGATGATCCAGCAAAAGGCCTCGCACATATCGTCAATGAAATTAAAGGGAAACATGAGCTGAAGTATGACATCATTAGATTAGCAGTTGCCTTATTCATTTAAAACTGACAAAAATCTGAAAGTTCATCTCTCTGACATACGGTGTCAAACAACTCAGGTATGTATATGTGTGGCACGCCATTACTGGATACTGGGGTGGAGTCAGGCCAGGTGCTGTCGGAATGGAGCACTATGAATCGAAGATGCAGCAACCTGTGTCATCACCGGGAGTTCAGAAAAACGAGCCAATGCGATGCTTTGACCAGCATAACGACTAACGGGCTGGGCCTTGTGAACCCTGAGAAAGTATTCAGTTTCTACAATGAGCTCCATTCGTATCTTGCATCGGCTGGGATCAATGGAGTCAAGGTAGACGTGCAGAACATCCTTGAAACCCTTGGTGCTGGCCATGGGGGTAGGGTGCTGCTGGCCAGAAAATATCAACAGGCACTAGAAGCTTCCATCGCCAGGAACTTCCCTGACAATGGCATCATATCATGCATGAGCCACAACACAGATAACTTATACAGGTAAATAGCTCATGCTGAAATATCTTGAAAGCATTATTTGGTACCTCAAATTGTGGTTATTCACAGGCTCTTGCTCTTGTCACAGTTCAAAAAGGAGCGCAGTGATTAGAGCTTCTGACGATTTCTGGCCGAGAGACCCTGCCTCCCATACCATACATATTGCATCTGTCGCGTATAACACTGTCTTTCTTGGAGAATTCATGCAGCCAGATTGGGACATGTTCCATGTGAGCATCCCTGTTTTTTTTTCCTGCTCTCTTGCTGCTATGAGCTCTTCCACATGCACTGACTGCTAACATGCCTGTTCTTCCAGAGCGTTCATCCAATGGCTGAGTACCACGCTGCAGCCCGGGCGGTCGGTGGTTGCGCCATATATGTAAGGTAAATAAAAAAGTTTGGAAACATAGAGTTACTTACATTGAGTTGTGTTAAATTATACACACCGTACTAACTTACGCGTTTAATTTTGCAGTGACAAGCCTGGAAACCATGACTTCAATTTGCTGAAGAAGCTTGTGCTTCCTGACGGATCGATCCTGCGAGCTAAACTCCCTGGGAGACCAACTAGAGATTGCTTGTTCTCTGATCCTGCAAGGGACGGGCAAGAGGTTAGCAGTGGACTGCTATCTATTCTTGTTCACTAATTAATCTGCTGATACCACTCTGAAACGTAACTGTTCTGATTTCTGAAACCATTTGATGCTTTCAGCATTCTCAAGATATGGAACCTGAACGAACACTCCGGCGTGATTGGCGCCTTCAACTGCCAAGGCGCTGGCTGGTGCCGTGTGGGGAAGAAGAACCTCATCCACGATGAGCAGCCCGGAACCGTCACCGGCGTCATCAGGGCACGGGACGTGAGCTGCCTCGCAAAGGCTGCTGATCCCAGCTGGAACGGCGACGTGATCGTGTATTCGCACATAGGAGGTAATAAATCATCGTTGCTCCTGAACTGTTCATCTTTGCTAGCAGTATGCTGTTACTGTCTTCCAGATCAGTGACAAACTGACAAGCAACCTCGATCGTGCCCATTTTTCAGGGGAGGTGGTCTACCTGCCCAAGGACGCCGCCTTGCCCGTGACACTGAGGTCACGCGAGTACGAGGTGTTCACCGTGGTGCCTCTGAAACACCTGCCGAACGGCGCCTCCTTTGCGCCGATCGGCCTGACCGGCATGTTCAACTCCGGCGGCGCGGTGAGGGAGGTGAGGTTCAGCGAGGACGACGGCCACGTCGAGCTCAAAGTGCGTGGCTCGGGCGCCGTGGGAGCTTACTCCTCGGCGAAGCCGAAGAGTGTGGCTGTCGATTCGAAGGCGGTTGGCTTCTCCTACGATGACGCCTGTGGTCTGCTCACCTTTGAGCTTGGCCTCCCCGAGCAAGAACTATACTCGTGGACCGTTTCGGTAGAGTACTAGGAAGTCTAGGACCGACAAGTCGACGAGGTTTATGAATGTGTCAGGTCTCAACGAAGAAGGATGGGATAGGTGTTGTGCTCTCTACTGTAGTACTGTTATCAGTTAGGTATATTCTGTATGCCGCCAAGCCAGCTGGACGGACCCGATTGGGAGCAGCTGCATTACAAACTTTGGATACATGAGAATCATTACATTCATTCAAAGAGACTATATAGTACATTAAAGTTTTGATGATAGCATTTCTTTTTCTAGAAAACTAAGGTTGAGCACAACGATAAAGACTAAATGAAGGACCAAATTGCAAGTGGCAGCCACGGTCAGCGCCACATCAGCAATCTCGCCACATGGCGCTGACATGACTGCTACTTGCAATTTGGTCCTTCAATTAGTCTTTATTACTGTACTCAGCCTAAAGTTTTGATTTCAGATAAACGTGCCTAGCATATAACTGTTAACGTCCGGAACAAATATGACAAGTTTGGTAGGACTCACCGGGGCGTCCCATCCAACCCCTGTTCATTTACTATTCCAACTACCCACCTTTCTGTCTATAGTGCTGCACAGTGTATGGGGTCTCCTTTTAGATCCTCTGGTGAACACAGCCTAAACCGTCGTAGCACGAAAATAACACTGTAGATAATAAAGTTTAAATATAGACAGCAAGATAGAGAGAACGTAATTGGTTTCGGCGCTAGGCCCTATTACAGCACACTGAGAAGTTAAGAGATACCAGTAACGAGGGCATGCAAAGTTTTTAGGATCCATGTCTATAATTTGTTTTCGTTTACATAGTTGTTTTCTTATTTCAAATTGGATCATAATTTTTTTAGACATTGAGTAGCATTTTACGTTTGATTTGTTCCATTATCTTAAAAAAAAAAACACCGCTAAACAGAGCGCCTCTCTCGGTGATACGAGTACGAGCTCCCAGTACCTCAGATCATACCCACGGGTTTAGCACAAAACCGTCTGGCAGGCAGCGCCGTCCTAGCCAAGTAGCCATGCTGCCGTGGCCCCCTAAACCCCCACGCACACAAACATTTCTAAAACCCGACGGGCAGCCTGTGCTTCTACTTCCCCCGCAAGCCGCCGCGCCAGTCACCGGAGCCCGCCGGCCGCGATGGGTAGCAGGGTTGCCGCGGCGCTGCTCCGGCGGGGCCGGGACCAGGCGTCCGCCCTGTTGATGCCTCGCCTGCCGAGGAGCGCCCCCGCTCCGGCCCAGCCTAGGGTTGGATCCACTTCGTCCTACGGCGGCGGCGGGGGAGGTTGCCTCCTCCCTCCGAGGCCGGGGCTGGGGCTGGGGACGACGGGGGGCTTCTCTTCAGCTTCCCGATTCGCCTCCTTCCACGCCTTCCGCTCCCTCGCTCCCAAGGTGAGCAGGCCTCTCTGCTTCCTCACACCTCTCTCCTTGCTTCGTCGTTGATGCCTCGTCATTTTCGAGGAATTGCAGCCCTCTCCGTGAGTGGATCATTTCCGAAGGGAATGGATGGGGGACCGTCACTCCTGAGGTTATTTGTTCGGTTCCTAGTAGGACAAACCTATGCTTTCGACTAACAGACGTCCATTGTGGGTTTGGGGCGTGAGAGTTTTATCTGATCGATAGAGTGAATTAAGACATAACGAAGCTTGGCCATATCACGTTAAAGTGAAAATGTTGCCTCGGTTGCTGCAATTACAAAAAAAAAAGATTGATGATCTTTGTATGCGGTGCGATTATGTTTCATATATGAAATTCACACTTGATCTGTACATCCCCGTTCTTCAATTTTTACTAAAAAAATGGTATGCATTGCAGTATAGCGTTCATTACAGATGATTCAAATGTTTGTTCCATTTTAGACCTTGTTTGGCCAATGCACAAGGAAAATGTCAACGACTGCGGCGACACTGAATTCAGCTGCGGCCAGTGGAGCAGCAAATTCAGGGTTGAAGTTACTAGTTACGAAAGGGCCTCAAGCACAGAAGGCAGTTGGGATATGGCTCTTTGGGTGTGCTAGCTGGGTGTTCTGCTTGGTCATACTCGGAGGGATTACTCGCCTCACACGTTCTGGGTTGTCAATGACTGACTGGAAGTTCACAGGGGAAATACCTCCAATGTCGGACGATGCATGGCAGGTTGAGTTTCAGAAATACAAGCAGTCGCCTGAGTACAAGAGGTAAATACGCATTGCTGCTATCTCTTTATATATTGCCTTACTATTGTCTTCTTTGTATACAAGCTGTAATGGTCTGTTTCATGATGCACAGTGGCTTGATTTCTTGCATGTTTGATATTATGATCTTCTGATGATTCTAGCATTTCAACGAACACTGTTCTCACGACTTTGGTGATACTGAAATTGTACTGCACTTTGCCTCAGTCCTCAATAACTTCCACTGTTGGTTGAGTTGAAAAATCTGCGAATAACACTACATAATGCATAATAAAGTTGATGCTTCATTAGAAATGGATGAAAAGGCGCATCCTCACTAGCAGACGTTTCTCAAGTCAAGGCTTGTTTAACTGTCACAACCTATGAACATTTTGGCTGCCCATGTTTCTGTCCACTTCACCTGAGAATTCCTTTTCTGAGGTGATAGTGTATTGCCGACAATAAGACCTAGAGAGCCAAAGAAAATGGATCCTTACCGAATTATATTATCAAATCAAATGGCAGTCTAACCTGTTCAAAGCTGCCAAAATTTAGTGCACCTGAGCCCCCCTTGTGCATCAAACCAGAAATCCCCATAGTTTTCAATGTTTAACCTCTTACAGTTTTACACATATTATCAAATTATAGAAAGCATAGAACATCATCGTCATCGACAACAAACATCCTACAACATCAAAGATTGAAAGGGGGGAAATGATGGACTAATGCTTTGTTGTAAATGGTATCAGTTTGGTAGCAATGTAGAATATGTAATTCACATGGAGTCTCAGCAATCTTTATTTATTTTATTTTAAAGAAATATAAGTATCCCCAGATGGATTCCTTTCATTTGTCCTTGTATATCCCCTTTCTTGAGAGATAGTGAGATACTGCTTTGCATGCCATATTTCTGCTAATGCAATAGCAGCAATCTAACATATCTAGGGTGAACAAAGGAATGAGCCTCGAAGATTTCAAATTTATATACTGGATGGAGTATGCACACAGAATGTGGGGTAGAGCTTTGGGCTTCATATTTGCGGGTCCTTTTGCATACTTTATTGCAAAAGGGTATGTTACCCGCCAACTTGGGCTCAGACTGTCGGCGCTTTTCGCACTTGGTGGTGCACAAGGCCTGATTGGCTGGTGGATGGTGAAAAGTGGTCTTGAGGTATTTATACAATGTCTTACATATTTGACTACTTCGAGGCTTAGTTTCACTAATTTTTTCACTACAGGAACCAACATCTGAGTATGTTCAACCAAGGGTTAGCCCTTATAGGCTAGCAACTCATCTGACATCAGCGTTTGTTATATATTGTGGTATACTGTGGACTGCTTTGTCAGGTAGTGATGCCAGATCCTCCAACCGGATCAATTAGTTGGGTAAATGGTGCAGCAAAAATTAGAAAGCTGGCAATTCCTATCAGTGCTGTGGTAGGCATTACTGCCATATCTGGAGCATTTGTTGCAGGCAATGATGCAGTACGTCTTACATTCTCTGTGTGTGTGTTGTTTTTGTTTCTATCTTCAAACTATGCATAACTTTCCTTTCATTCGCCTAAGTATTTATGGATTGCTATGACCAGGGGCATGCATACAATTCATTCCCAAAGATGGGTGATACTTGGATTCCTGAAGACGTATTTAGTATGGAGCCTTTCATACGCAATTTTTTTGAGAATACATCTACTGTACAGGTAACATTGTCCCGTAACGTTACAGATCTGTTTATGCTTTCATAAAAAAAATGAGTTCAGGTCCAAAAGATTACATTGTCTTGAATACTTTATTCCTGTGGATTTGCAGACTCACTTTCTTCGTATCTTAATATTTATATATGAGTGGCTCATTTTGGCTAGAACAATAAATAGATTTTGCACTACCAATTGACTCCATTATGCAAGAACTGTCCTATAAGTATTGACCAGTTGACTCCATTATGCAAGAACTGTCCTATAAGTATTGGTTTCTTGTGGTCATATCAACAATGCTTGCAATGGAGAATATTCTTTTGTTAATGCATTTGTGATCTGATCACCAGAAATTTTGGAGTGCATGACCACAAGAATTATGTTAATTAAAAGTCATTCATTCAGCCTGGTAAATAATTAAGCTTTCCCCATTCCTGTAGCTCAATCACCGAATTCTTGCAACAACCACGTTATTATCTGTGTGTGGATTATGGCTGGCTGCAAGAAAAATAGACATGCATCCCGCAATCAAGTCTCTGATCGGGAGCACGCTTGGAATGGCTGCTCTACAGGTAATAAATCCAGCTCATTGGGTTTATCTGGTGTTTTGTATTTTGATAGTTCCTTCACATAACTCATGTAAATGCTATTTTTTGTGCATAATCCCTATATGCTAAAAGGAGTAATTGATTTACGCAAAAGAGTACATTTTTGTGGCGCATGAAAGAGTATAAACAACACATAATGAACTATTCATCAAAGGACGACTTTTTGTTTGTGTGGCGAGTCACAGTTTATTTTCCTTGCCCCAGGGATTGAATGAGTCACCTAGACTCTTATTTTCTTTCTTAATATAATGATACACAGTTTCCTGCATTGCCGAGATAAAAGAGGACTCCTTTTGATTAAGTACAGTACTTAGCAATGTTACATATTCTATTTCAGGTGACGCTGGGCATATCTACACTCTTGATGTACGTTCCTGCCTCTTTGGGCTCAGCACACCAGGCTGGAGCATTGACTCTGTTGTCACTGATGATCCTTCTCACTCACACTCTAAGAAGACCGTCACCAGCTCTTCTTAAATCACTTGCAACTGCTGTGAAATCAGCCTAATATTTTGCCTTGTTCTTTTTTCATCCTACAGTTATCAATTGATTATCTTTCCCCATACTAACATGCACTGGTGCCCTTGTTTCTTTGCACCATCTACTTACGCATTTTGCTGGAAAAGCACGCAACTCATGAATAAAGGGTCCTCGATGTTTTATAGTGCCAATGGGCCTATTTAATTGCAATATTGCATTTTTTTGGTGCATTAGAGCTGTGCACTGGTGTCCATGGAGTATAATATAAAGAGTTTGTACTGAGAATAAATTTTTCACAAGCCTCTTCTATTCGTATGGAATGTACCAGATCGATGCTGATCTGTCCAAATAATAGTAATCGACTCTGTACATCAGTATGGTACTCGTGTACGTTTGGATGGAGTTCAGTTCACTATGGTGATGGCACTGGCATGGATGTATTAACCACCTTCGTCCCATACCATGACGCTAATTCAACTCACCATATGGAGGCAGGATTTATTTCAAATCTTCAAATGGGTTGCATTCCAAGCTCCCAGCCCTTGCACGAAGTTCTTAGAGAGTGCTGTTCCTGGATCATCTCTAGAAGCCAGTGCATCCTCCACATTTATATCCGCATGACCATGCTCTTCTTTGCGTATTCATATCCATAGCCTGCTGTAAGGCCATCCTGTAATAGGATTCTCCAAATGGGTTTTCATCGTAGATAGAGAGAAGATTAATTGGAATAGTGATAGAGAGTGGGATTTGAGGAGTACAATTGTAGATGGCTTAATACAATACTTCTCGTCCCATTTTTTCAAATTCCATTCCACCCTGTACGTCACAGTCAGCTACAGTGTACAAACTAGTGTCAATCCAGTGCCGCTGTGGTGTTTTGAGGAACCGTTTTGAGAACTCCCATTGGAAGTCAGGTCTAACCATCGGTCATAGCTATACAAAATACAGATGCATGGCCGTATACATTAATTGCTAGGAGTCTACAAGGATGAAACTCCATCATTCTGCTCACTCTACGGGCAAAACTCTGCTTTGCAACATCTCTTTTTAGCGGTCAATTTAAACGGAGAAGAATATTTAAATGTGGATCAGTTGATGATGGAACCTCGTCTGAACGAGTTTCGTTCAGCCAACTTAGAAGCAAAGGTTTGGATAAAGGTAAATTGATACAAAGCGCCTTTTTTTCCATATTTAACTTGCAGAAGTACTAGGAATGGTTTGTAGTGGCTCAATTCTTTAAAACACGAGCATAAATATATTCCTTTATATCTTTGAACATTAGCTGTTTTAGACTCTTTTCTATAAGCAGCTATGGGCAACCAAACAAAGATTTGAAAGTCTGCAACTTGAACGTTGCTTCCTCCACCAAATGGTCCCGCGTTGAGGCGCTGGTAAACCCTCATAGGTCATGGTCTCTGCAACTTGGTAACTTCACTGCTTCCAAATGTGTATGATAGGTGGAGTTTTATACACACATGATCATTTCATTACAAGTGGATCAATATGTACAAGAAAACTATCAAATCAATGTATTCAGTGTGTTACAACCAAATTCAGTACAAGTGGATCAACTGAACAGACGTGAAGCAGACGGTTACTAACTAGTAACTGGCATCTGAATTAGCTCCTTGGGTATTCTGGCTAACTCTTGTCGAATGGAATAAGTCAATTTCATTATGCCCATGAATTGTTGTTAGAATCTAATTTTATGTTGGTTCTAAAATAGAACCGTTTTTTGTGTTGGTTCTAAAAGCTTAGAGCTAGCAATATTTTCGACTATAGAGAATACCTTTTTTTTACCGAAATATAGAGAATATCTTTTTGAATTACGAGCTTATCGGCTGGTTGATTGATGTACCGGTGAAACAAAATACGAAAAGACCATGCTTCTGAGTTAACCTGATACGGTATACTACTTGGCAAAGTTTTCACTGGCTTCACCTGTGCTGAAGACATGTATGCCAATGGAATTATTTTCCCCTAGACCAGCAGCAGAGTTGCTCGTCACTTTGTTACGTGGAATCAAAGGGCGAACGATGAAAACACGCAAACAAACAAAGGTCTAACACAAACTAGAAAGAAGACAAATAATGCACTCTTTTTTATACGTTACCCTTTTCAGTTATATATAGGCGAAGCTTAGATGTTTCGTAGAATACAATAAAACCAGATTATAGGAAAGGAAAACTAAAGTGATGAGACACATCCTAGTCCTAAATTCCTGATGACCTAAACAATTCGGGGATAGCTACTTCTGTGGTACGGTACTACCATATCTGTTTTCTTTATATTCGATGTTAAATAGTACAAAAATACTAGTACCAGTACTTGACATTTTAAACGTAAAAGATTGGAGGGAGTTCAGCATTCTGTGGCCTATATAAAGAAGGAACCTGAGGTGTCCCGTCTTAGCTGTGAGTAACTCGGCTCCTGAGCTCTCTCATCCTCCTCTTCCCACTGTCTTGCACAGCTAGCTACCATTTAGAAATCACCGTACGTTCTGCAGCTTGTAAACTCCATGGCCATTTCATCGAAAACCGCTGCAGCTGTGTTCATGCTGCTGCTCATCAGCACCACCTGCTTCGTGCAGCTCCCTGTGCCGGCTCACGCTAGGAAGCTGGAAGCGAGGGCGCCTGCCATCGCCAGCCCGCGCCGCTACCCATGCACCGGAGGAAGGAGTGTTCTACAGGTGCCTGCAGCTAAGGAGACACAGTCGACCAGTCCAGGCCATAGCCCCAGCACTGGCCATGGCAGTGGTCCTCCGAGCTTCTGATGAAACGATCCATGATCTGCTCCTGCTCGCTGCATCATCATCTCATCCGATCCTTATGATTATGTTTGCCGCAAGTTTGTTTGTACTTGAGCTTTCCGTGTGTGTTAGTTTTCATTTTGTTGAAACATGACGAAACGAATAGGGCATCTAGTAGCCATGTACACGTACGTTGTTTGTACCGCACGTTGTAAAACCCTTGTTCTCTTCTACGTACTAATAAAATCCACAGATGTCATGCAGCATTTTCACAAAGAAATAAGGTTTGCCAGCAGTAAAACCTGTGCATCCATGCGACCAGCATGCATCGTCTTTAGTTTGCCTCTCTTGTGAACGAAAGACAACGTTATCTAAGGTGCTGTCCTGATACGATCTATAAGATAACGAGTTTTCATACCATTTTTCACTCAATGAAAAAACATATGTACTCCATATATTGGGCCCACCACAAAATTTGAGAAGATTACAAATTGTCAAAAAACAATAAAAGAAAAATGCCTCTACTCTTTCTCACCCAAGTACTTTCCTTGTCTCTTGACAATTAATGAAATAGAAAATGACGTCAATCAAGCAGCCATTAATTTCTTCTCTCTCTTTCCTTTTCCTCTTCTTTGATTGCGCGGCTGGCTAGCTCTGTCATTTCCCTCAATGACTTTCACTCTTCACCCCATCAGCATAGGCCTTTCAAGTATGTAGATTGAGACAAGGTCACAGCGTGCGTGTTGCACGTACGTCTACAATAGTACAATAAAACGATATAGATGGAGAAGGAACTATGTCTTTTCTAATACAAAATAATCAATCACCTAAATTAGTATAAGGTATACGACTTAAATTTAGGTGAACTGATGGGTGTAAAACTACATCCACAAGGCCACAACTAACTTTATTAGCTAGCAGGTCCATAATCTATGCAATATCCTTGCAGTTGCATGTCATTCCTTTCACTACTTATTGAAGCCTTCATGTTTTTTTAAAGTCATGAAATCAATAGTTTTTTATTCAGGAAATACTCAACACATCATGGAATCAATTCATGGTATCGCGGTATTGGAATGTACTAGTCCATTAACCTGTGCTCCTTGCACGGGTTAGGGTTTTAGGAGATATAGATTTAATCCTTAGTAATATTATATGTGAGGTGATTGTTTTAATTCATCTTTTGTAATGGAATTGTGAGTAATTTATATACAAATTTAGAAATTATTTTAATTTATCTTTCAAGATGGCATATTGGGTCATTTATATGCAGATTTTGGGTTTACTTTAATTCATCTTTTTATAATGGCATCGTGAGTAATTTGTGTGCAAATTTAGGGGTAATTTAATTCATATTTTATAATGGCATGGCAGATAATTTTTATGCAAATTTAAGGGGCTATTTCATTCGTATTCATAATTGCATGGTGGGTAATTTTTATATAAATTTAGGTGGTTATATATTTCATCTTTCATAATGTCATGGTGGGTAATTTTAATATAAATTTAGCGGGTTATTTTATCTCATCTTTCATAATTGCATGTTGGGTAAATGTTTAGAAAATACAATAGATCTAAAGACAATTATTGTTAGAGATATGGACAGCTGGATATTTCTGATATTTGTAAAATTTTCTAAGATTTATCATTTTTTTCTAGCGCGTCTTGTGAGAATTAACATGGAGGCTCCAAAAGAAGCTTCCAATTAGTAATAGTTAGATTTGTTTCAATTTCGATGTCTTCTTATCTTGTGTTGTTTCTTCTTGTTTTTTAGTGGCTTATAGTTGCTTCCTCTTGTAAATCTACATTTTGACACTGGATTATGTAGCATGGATGAAAAGAGGTTGTTATTGCTTAGCATTTGTAGGAAAAATTGTTTTGCCACTTTGAAATTTTGTTTAGCATTAAATTGCTTAGTATCTTTTCATGTAACCTGAAATTTTCACAACTGGTAAGTTAGAAGTTAACAATAGGAAGTAGAACCAAGAAAACATAGGCTCAAATTCTATGCAGTGCAATTGTCAGCTAGTACACATTTTTGTATACTCCCACTAATAAACCTTTGTATTCCTACTATTTTTTACTGTCTTGTATTTCTACTCTTGTTTATACTATTCTCTCTCTATACATAAGGTGTGCATCTTTCTTCTAACATTTATAACTGGACATGCATGCGAAGAGAAAGTGGAAGAATGATTATAGAGCAGAGTGCTTGATTCTATAACCTCTAGCAGTCGAAGAAGCAAAGTGCAATGACTAGATAAGTCTTTAGCTGGATGCACCTTTAAAGATTGAGAGCTAAACTCTTTTGTTGCTGATGACCTGTAATGGTAGAGTTGAACTCTTGATTGCTGCTCATGCAATGGTGTTCATGTTTGGAAGTTAAACTCTGTGTCATTATGTGTAATCTTTTTTAGTCATGTTGCATCTCTCATCTGTTCGAAATTGCTTTCACGACAATAGCCTAACGCTGCATTGAGTCAAACCGTACTACCCAATGGGCCAGTGATGCCACTGCACAGCCAAACGCTAAATTCGACCTCTAAAATTGGACTTGAGGCCACAGGGCCAGGTCTAGGTCGACCCATTCCCATCATAATCATCATGTTCATCAACTCACCACCCCACCATCGCTATCATGTGCATGTCAACACTCAAAAAACCTTTTTGCCTCCGCCCTCTTCGCTCCTTCGGTGATTTTGTTGCTATGGTGACCTTTGGTGGCGAGAAAAAAAAAATCGCGAGACGGTCAGATGAGCGAAATAGTGGGCACCGACTATTAGGCTCTGGGGCTTCGAAGGAAGCCCTAATAAAAAAATTTGAAAAGGCACAAGAGGAATGAGTCAATAATTACCCGAAGGTATCTTTTCCTAGCCCTAGGGCATTTTTTTTTATAGAGAACGGTGGTAGTTTACATTTCTTTTCTAGAAAAGCTTAAACTACACGTGCAGGCCTTATTCGTTAGCAACACAATTCACCCCAAATTAATTTCTGATCAAATCTAAGAATCAAAGCAACTAAATGTTCCTCCAATAGTACCACACTGTATCCATCCATGCATGCATATTAACAAAAACATCATACGCAGGCTCGTATAAACTTTGTGATTGCATCAAAATTCTATGGCGGTTTGTTCTGATCTAGTTTATTTAGGCCACAGGCCGTGCAAAACGCACGCACCTCAGCCTCGGCCTCGGCCTCTCATCCAGCCCAGTCCATCGCGCGTGTATATATAGACACACCCACACAGCCCTTTTGTCACACAGCTCATACATACACCAACCACCGCCTCCTCCCCTTCCCCTCCAACGACACCCGAGGCGACGACGTCCGCCTCCGCTCAACCATGTCCTTGCTCCGATCAGGTGGGTAATAATCGAATGCATATGTGCTCTTTGTTGTGTGATGTTCGCGTTGCGTTCTTGGCGTTCTTGCATGCATTCGAGGAACGGAAAAAGGTTTGGCCATGGACGTGGTTCTTGGAGCTGAAATGTTCCTTGCATGTGTCGTCAGCGCCGTGCATGGATCGGCGAGAGGGCAGGAAGCGCCCGCGGGAGGTGGTGGAGGATGCGGCGGCGGCGGCGTCCGGGAGGAGGCAGGTGGAGGTGGCCTTTGAGGATGCGGCGGCTGAGGCTCCCGCAATGGCGGACGGCAGGGAGCGCCCCGCGGGGGTGTTCGATCTCCCGTGGCAGAAGTGCCGCGGCGGGCTCGGCGTGGCGAGCGGCGGCGGCGGAGGGTGGGAGCACCAGGACGTGTTCTTCCGCTCGCTCGTGGACGGCCGCATGGCGGTGATCGGGGTGCCCGGCCACCGCTTCTCCTCGCCGCCCAGCAAGCGGACGCTGTTCGACGACGTGGACGCGTGGCTCGCCGCGGCCGACGACGGCGAGGTGGACCCGCTCTGGCGCTCCGTGCTCGAGGGGCACAGGCCCGCCGCATGACGCCAACGTGGCGGGTCGCCAGGTGCCCCACCTGGCAGACGCATAAGTGTCCGCCGCGTCAGCATTCCCGCTGTGCGCTGGCATGCGTGGCGACAGAGATAGTGTCATAGGAAGGAAAAGAAAGGGATTTGAAATTTTGAACGAGAAGCATCGTTTTTGTTGTTTTCGAATTTCAAATCTTAGATTTCTAGGGTTGGGTCTCGTCTTAACAATGTCCGGGACTAATTTAGTTATTACAGTCCATGCAGATAACAAGGGAGAAAAGAGTTTAGCATGTTTGGGACAAATTAAGTTTACAGTCCAGATATAACGAGGAAAAAAGAATTTTAGCATGTTATAACAAGCAAGAAACAAAAAATGAATTTCGGAAACGGAAGAGGCAGTTAGTTTCACCGAAATGGATAAGGTTAGTGCCAGGCTGCCAACCCATATATGGCTAGTTCACCTAGTCCATCACAAGATCACACCTACTAATTTAATAGTGATACAGTCCGTGGATATGATCCAGTGAAGCCTTCCTCAAAATCTAACAGCTGTAACACTTTAACTTTTCTTTGGAATACTCTTCCTACATCCTCGATCAAATCTCTCGTATTTTAGGACGAAGGGAGTACTTAAAAGAATCTAATAGCAGCTTATCACGCACACTGATTTAAAAAATGATAAAACTGAATATATATAGTGAAACATATATTTGGAAGGAAACGGCTCATCGAAGAGATTAATGTATTTGAAAGAAATGTCTTATCACACTAGCAACGATCGCCTCATGCATCTTCCTCTATTATTTCCAAGGCAACTCCACTATCAGGCTTGCAGTCCAAAGTACTCCCCCACTAGCGTAATAAGTCTTATTAGTCTAATTATTCTTCTGATTTTTTTAGATAAACCAACATATAATGTTCGTATCATGTACTACAATGATCCCACGTGAATACTTTTGTACACGCATACAGTAAACACACAACAAGGTTACACACCTCTTGTCGGGGAGTCCTAAAATGTTTCCTTGCTTCCAAAGAGGAAGGCAGATCAGGACTCAGTAACACAGGGGTTTGGTTGGGGGGCGATTGATTTAGGGTTTGGTTTTATTTTGGGCTGTGGTGAGACGAGGCGGGTTCTAAATTCTAAGGATTCTAGCTCCTTTTCTATTCGTCTATATTCATATGAACGTTGATGAATTTAGACATATATTGAACACACATACATAGAGAAATGAACAAATCTAGTTAAGATTTAGAACTCCTTACAAATTAGGACGAAGGTCGAGGGAGTATGTATTTACACCAACGACACGATCGAGAGGGGTAGTGCGATTGGGTGAGAGTGTGAGACAAAGTAACACCCATACATTTGGATGACCCGCCCCCTCCATGGAAGCAGACATTGTGCTTTGAGAGGAAGTTGTAGCAAAGTGTGTCGAGACATGGGAGTTTTGGGCCAAAAAATAGATTTTTTGAGTTTGCTATATCATATTTGGGTGAAAAAAAAAACTCCCTCACACAAATTTTTTTTTCATTCTTTCACCTTCTTGTTCCTAAACAACATTCAGAGAAGGAAAGAAAAAGTCAATTTGGGTGGGGGAAAACTCTCCACACACCTGAATTTCCATTTTACAGTCAATTTATATTGTTGTACAATTAAATAGTACTTGAGTTTAAATGATTCTTTGGTGTAAATTTAGTCAGAATACATGCGACTAAAATTTCTGGTATGGATCTCCACTGAAGTACCTACACTTGTAAAGTATCCTAGGGTTTTTTTTTTTCACAATGAACCTACATGTGCGTTCTCGGAATTCAGATATCGAGGAGAAAATTTCACAACAGGAAGATCGATTCCCTGGAATTGCACTCGCCCGCCCCGGCCCTCCTGACACGTGGAAGGTTTCCTCCCCTGTCCCCACCAGACCTGAGCACGAAACGCTTTCGGCGGCGGAGTACGACGGCCATGGCGGCGCGGCGGTGGCGCTGGCGGAGGTGGAAAGTGCCGGCCCCGGGACGTGGTGCTGTCCCTGCTCCTCGCCTCGGTGCTCGCGCCCCTCGCGCTCTACATCGGCGCGCCCATCTCCCCCTTCTCCGGCCCCATCCGTACGGTTCACTGATCCGTCTCACCTCCCTCGTTTTGCGATGCGATGCCCCCCTGTGCGTGTCCTCGACGATAATGCTTGCGATCTCGGTGCCTGCAGTGACTCGGAGGCGCGCATTCGGCCGTGATCCGTCCAATCCGGTACGCCCGCGTTTACCACCCCCTACCTGTTTCACAATCAGGCTTACGAGCTGGACCTTAACGTGTTTCTTTTCGCAGATCGCCCGGAGTGAGAGGCGCAAGGGGCTAAATGCGCTGGCACAGGTGAACTTTCACTCTGCTTAGAGGTGCTTCCATTCGCAGTTGTATTAGATTGAGATTTGAAGCTGCATTATTGGCGAACCATTGTGATAGGACACATCTGGTGTGGTGAAAGAGCCCGTACGGACAGTTGCATCTGCCGTAGGCACTCAATCGGATGGAGTAACTCGGCAAAATGTCGATGGGAGAAGTGTTTCAGATAGATCAAGGGAATCAATGGTCAGCAAGGGTAACATACTGTGGAATGGAGAAGAGATTAAGGAGGCGGAGTCACAGGATAGAGAGCATGCCGGTGATGTTCTGATTACCGGCAAAGAGGGAGTTGCTCGGTTGGGAAAAGCGATTACAAGGGGTGGTGCTTTTGAAGTGAGGCAGCACAAAGCTGCTGCAATGCGAGGCAATCCTAATACTTCATTGAAACAGGTAAAGGAGAGTGACCTATAGATAGAATGAGGAATTCCAAAGAATAAAATCTATAATAATTAAGTTTCTGAACTATGAGAAAACAGGTAAAGGAGAGTGATCTATAGATAGAATGAAGAATTCCAAAGAATAAAATCTGTTTCTGAATTTTGGGAGTTCATAAAGTTTGATGAAATATAGATATGTTAAGTTTTGGCCTTTTCCATTTTATGACGAGCAAATAATCTAGGACAACAACTCGTAAACCGCCTTTGCTTGTTGCTACACTGTAGTCATAGTGGAATATGCTGAATTCCATCATGATTGTTTATACTCAGAAGTCAAAATACTAATTGTTGACAAATTGTGTGTTGGTGCCTTCCCTGCTGACAACTAATATTCATTCTCGCATCTGTTTTCCCACTGGTGAGGTGATGTTTTACCTTTTCCAGTTTCTCTTGGGGATGCAAGATATTTGAGAATTTTAGTAGCATGTCTCTTTCTTAGAAGCCTTATATATTTTGCTTTAGGTGCACAATTTTATGATGTCTTTAGGCTGTAGTTTGCACAGTCCTTAAATGCTAGTCCCCCCTTTATTCTTTCAAGGTTAAGTAGTCATTTAGTTGTTAGTGGTTTAATTTTCCAGGAAAACACTGCTGATAGATCATCTGAGCAATTTACAGGCGCTACCTCAGAAGGGTCTGATGCAAAAGCATTTAGAGGTAATGTTAATCATCATACAGGGTCACCAGATGCAACAATACGTGTCATCAAGGATCAGTTAAGAAGAGCAAAAACATATATTGGGCTCCTACCTTCTAGAGGCCAACATGCCTTTGTTAGAGATCTCCGAAGGAAGATGATGGATATCCAACAAGCACTTGGTGATGCAACCAGCGATAGGTGGTTACCAAAGAAGTATGTTCTCTTTTATTGTACTGCAAGGTTAACCCTGATGTTGTTATGCCGACCATGATGATAGGCAGGGAGCACGCATCTCTCACCTGCTTACTTCAATTTTGTTGCTTATACAGTGTCTATGGAAAAATTAGAGCAATGGAGTTGACACTAACAAAGATCAAACAAGTACACGAGAAATGTGCGGCTGTTATTGATAAACTGCTAGCAACCCTTCATTCAACTGAAGACCAAGTTCAAGCTCACAAGCAAAAGGCTAATTATGTAACACAAATAGCAGCTAAGTCTCTACCAAAAAGGCTCTATTGTCTTGCACTGCGTCTTACAAATGAGTACTATTCATCTGGATCCAACGAAAAGCATTTTCCATATTCAAAAAAGTTTGAAGACGCAAAGCTGCAACACTGTGCATTATTCTCAGACAATGTACTGGCAGCTGCTGTGGTTGTGAACTCAACTCTTGTAAATGCTAAGGTACAGTATTTGACACGTGGGAGAGCAGTAGCTTACATTAAAAAGTTGAGCTGATGCAAATCAACATATGTTGCAGTAAATACTAAAATAAGGTTCAGTGTCACTTCGCTTGTACCGACTACTGACACTTTAACTAAAATCCATTGCAGGATCCAGCAAGCCTCGTTTTCCATATTGTAACTGATAAACACAATTATGCTGCAATGAGAATGTGGTTCTTGGCAAATTACATGGGAAAGACTGTTATTCAGGTCCAGAACATTGAAGAGTTTACATGGCTAAATTCGAGCTATAGTCCAGTCCTGAAGCAACTGGAGTCCCATTTCATGATCAACTACTACTTCAAGACCCATCAGGATAAGCTGAGCAAAACCCCAAAGTTCCAGAATCCCAAGTACCTGTCCATTCTCAACCATCTGAGGTTTTATCTTCCTGAGATCTTCCCTAAGCTTAGCAAGGTGTTATTTCTTGATGATGATATTGTAGTCCAGCAGGACCTAAGTAATATTTGGTCAATAGATCTGAAAGGAAAAGTTAACGGCGCTGTCCATACCTGTGGAGCGACTTTCCATAGGTTTGATAGATATCTCAACTTCTCGAATCCTCTAATTGCTAAGAAGTTTGATCGCCGTGCCTGTGGCTGGGCATATGGCATGAACATTTTCGATTTGTTTGAGTGGAGGAAGCAGAATATTACTGATGTCTACCACTACTGGCAGAATCTGGTGAGTATTCGTGAGCTTATCAGTTACCGATAATGTTTGAGGGAAACATTGAACTGTTGCCACAAGTGCTTTCAAAGGATCATAATGGCAATGGCTTCTGGCTTGAATTATTTTGCTATTTAATTCTTATTTTAAAGCATTAAATGCATTAAGACTATTGTTATACACGCATGGATAACCAGGAATTTGATTTTGGAATTCCGTAATGTTGTGTTAATTTCTTGTCTTACCATAGTTCACTAAGGGCATGAAATATCATTTGTACAGAACGCAAACAGGCAATTATGGAAGTTAGGAACACTTCCTGCTGGTCTTGTCACGTTCTGGAACCACACATTCCCTCTTGATCACTCATGGCATCTCTTGGGTCTAGGGTACAAGCTGAATGTCAACCAAAGGGATATCGAGCGTGCGGCAGTCATACACTACAACGGGAATCGAAAACCTTGGCTTGAGATTGGATTGCCAAGATACCGCAAATTCTGGTCCAAGTATGTCAATTTCGATCATGCTTTTCTACGTGAATGCAATATACATCCGTGAGCTGCTTCTGCTGACCTTTGGTTATTTTTCCATCGATGTATGTGTGATAGGGGGCGCCTATTTTTTGTTAGTCAACCTCCCTGCTATAAACCATAGTGCAGGCAAGTCATAGTAGGCCTTAGAATAAGAATGCAATGGAGTTGTTTTGTGCCCATTTTGATCAAATCTTACTGAGACTGCATTAATTTACTTGTCAGTGTATTATAGACGAGTAGCGAAAGTAGCTCTGTTTTGTCAGTTCCGTTTCTATTTTGAAAGCAATGGAGGACGTGCTGAGACGTCGGCCAGGACTTTCTTTTGGACATCGACCTTGATCTGAATAGTTTGTGACATCGTCTTGCCTGTGCTGTACATCTAATTCCACCGTGGCCGTTCTACTCCGCTCTCTTCCACAGCCACACACACAGCTACAGTTTTTTTTCCTCCCGATTCCTTCCTGAGATGATGCGAACGATGGATCCGGTCCGGCCTACACTGCAAACAAACATTGTAGATCCGGCCCACATTGCAAACAAGCATTATTATGATCTATGACAACACATCAAAATGAGAACAAACCATATTATAAGAGGACCCCCTAGTGCAGGGTGGCAAGTACTGGTCGTTGGCATCCTGCGGTCCTGCCCACTAGAGTTCATTCACGCTGTTGTGTCATCCAAGGCGTGTGGCATGTGTGCGTGAAGTGTGTGTTAGATACTTCGGCCAAAGTCCCTCGGTGGATTAGGCATTCTTGATCTTGAGGTGGTTGTGGCTGTATTGGACAGACAATCAACGACCTTGGAATGGAACAATTCTACCTTGTGACAAAACTGATGCCGCTCTTTTTAGGGCTTCCACTGAGGTCACGGTTGGGAATGGGCAGTCCACTAGTTTTTGGCACGATTCTTGGCTCTCGGGTAGGGCTCCGATGGACATTGCTCCAAATTTATATCCATTGGGCTGGAGGAAGAACATAAAAGTCAGTGAGGAACTAGTCAACCTGAATTGGACTAGAGGCTCATGGAGGATGGATTCCACGCAGCAATCGGAGGAATTCATTACCTTGTGGGATCTTCTTGAAAATATTGAACAGTCTGACCAGTCCGATTGCATTCGGTGAAAATGGACAGCGGATGGATTTTATACATCGAAATCTGCTTATCTCATACAGTTTCAAGTTCAGTTTGCTCCTTCAAGGCCGAAACAATCTGGAAGGCTCATGCTGAAGGGAAGCATAAATTTTTTACATGGCTGTTGGTGCAGGCTAAAATCCTCACGACAGACAAGTTAAGTCTAAGGCAATGTCCATGTAATTCAATGTGTCCACTGTGTGATTTGGAGGAGGAAACTATTCTGCATCTTTGTTTCAAATGCCCTTTGCGCTTGAGGTCTGGGAGGCAGTAAGGGTTTGGTCCAATGATATGATTTTGCCTGCTTTCCCCTAATATGTCAAGTATTGAAGCCTGGTGGGCGATGTCTACTCAGAATAGACCACA
The DNA here is from genome assembly GCA_030272315.1 of Paspalum vaginatum. Taxonomy (NCBI): domain Eukaryota; kingdom Viridiplantae; phylum Streptophyta; class Magnoliopsida; order Poales; family Poaceae; genus Paspalum; species Paspalum vaginatum. Next base: position 38,616,094 of record CM059018.1, read on the forward strand.
GAGCAAGCAAAAGACAATATCTGAGATCTTGATGTGTACAGCTTGGAATATCTGGAAAGAGAGAAATAGACGCGTGTTTGTTGGCAAGCAAGTTTCTCCATCGGTGGTCTTCTCCTTGGCTAAAGATGAGATGGCTTTACAGAGTGTCCGCGTGTGGTCAGCCATGTTTAGCTTAGTTTCCCTTCCCAGTGGTCGTGTCACGGAGTTTAAGCTTGTAATTATGTAATCAACTATGTATGAACTGCTTGCTTCCTCCTTCCTACTGAATTTTCAAAAAAAAAAAAAAACTACAACTTGTACAAAGTGTTGAGGATTAAGAAAAGAACCTATTACACTGATACATGGGACTCTAAAAATCTACTCAATAACTTCATCTAGCTCTCAACATAAAGCTGAAAATAATCTAATGAAGTACTCTTGGTTTTGCATCATGATACCTGAAACAACGAATAAACGTTTTAATTTAACCTCACTACCTTGATGTATTATTTACTTGATTTTTTCTATGATAATTTGCATCTACTTTTTTCTTAACAACAAAATATATCATCATCAGCATATAATATAATAGCAAAGCAATAGCTAAACCACGTACTCGTAGTTCAATGGGGGCCTCCCCAACTCACATACTCCCTCCTCCATGTTTGAATATAAGCCACGGTTTTTTTTCACAACTTCCATTGTTCATCTTATTCAAAAATTTGTATAAATATATAAAAAAGAAGTCATTCTTAAACTCTAGATAAATAAATAACAACAAAATAAATAATATCTTATAAAATTTTTTAAATAAGATGAATGATAAAAATTTTAGAAAAAAAATGCAAATACGAATACAGAGGGAGTAGCATTCTACAATCATCATCTTTTGGATTAGTGGATTTGCTTGTGTAGAGTAGTGGCGTGTGGCCTCAACACTACAAGAATGACACGTTGAAAAGTTTTCCACTAGAGTGTGCACCGTGAGCGGTGGGCCTAAAGCCATCTCCAGCAGGAACGCTCAAATGCATATTCAAAACATTATTCTAGGACTGTATATAGAGTAGAAGTTTGAAAATTTGAAGAATAAGATAAGTATGCTGCTAGAGATGGTTTGATCAGGAGTGATTTTTTTATATCACCATATATGGGGTCATACTGTCTTAATGCTTTAGGCTCCATCCACCACATACATTTCAAACTCTACTCTATTTACAATACATCGGTATACACATCCATATGCATGTTCTTGTAACATCAGCGTTATATTTACCTACTACTTTCTACATGACTACACTTTTACTTGCCATTGTAAATTTGTAATCCATCCTTACACCTTCTGTTAACATGGAAAATGGGCATATGCTTGTCTGAGTTACAAGAGGACGAGAAGATGAAAATTGGACTGAGCTTGTCGCTATCCGTCGTAGTCACGATCCTCCGAGCCAAGTTATGTAAAAAAGAAAACGAAATGCACGGTCTTCCACCCCACCAATGGACTTCGTGTGCATACTTTTGCCTCTCAACCCCTTCACGAATTGTGTTGTTAAGTCAGCAGTCGTGGTTGTTTGTTATGCACAGAATCTTCGTCTCTGCAGTAAACAAGTATATGGTAGTTAGACCAAGGATGAGCGATACTCCAATCCAAGCTAGAAGATGAAAAGCAAAGGGAACTTAGTCGATCTTACGTGAAGGTTTGACCGAATCACTTCTTCTAGTGACTCCGCAATTTCCAGTTGCTTCATCACCGTAGCTTGCAGCACCTGACCAATACAAGGGCATTTTTCTTTTAAACTTTTCTCCAATTGAGATTGGTATCAAGTATCAAGGATGCATCCTTGTTTCAAGAAAAAAAAACGTTGGTCTTCTTCCTCTTCCTTTTCTTTTATTCAAAATAGAGAGATCTTTGTTGCCTTTTCTCCGAACAATAAAAATTCAACTTATCTTCAGAAATATTATCGCTCTTGCATTCAAAATGTTTGAATGCATGCATTTCAGCCTGTACTACCAATCTATTACCATTTAACAAGCTTTTTAAAAAAAAATGGCAGGAGCTCTGCCTTTCATTGAAGAGGGAAAGAAGGTACAGAGAAATAAACACGCTCCAGGAGCACACTTCCTGCTGGGAGAGAACAACAGGAGACTAGAAACAACAGGGAACTAAACACCAGGCCAAGCTGCTAATGAATAGCTACTTGGCCATTATAAATCTAAACTAGAGCTACTTCCAGTCACATTTGACGAGGGATGTGTGCACCTAGATGCAATGCTCTACATGCCATTATAAATGGAGATGGAGACAAACTCGCAAACTCAACGAAGACTTACCTTCTTTGTTCGCACTAGGTCAGACTCAATGCATTTTATCCTATCCCATGACTCCAAGAGGGACCGTTCTTTCTCTGATGGAATCTCTGGTGGCTTGCTGCCAAGCTCGTCGACTTTCCCTTCCAGCCTCTGAAGGCGCTCTATGACAGGACTGATGTGATCCACATTGAATGTCTCTACTGCTGGATGATCATCTGAAATTGGTTCAGGTTCAGCTGGAGGTACTGGGTTGTTGACCCTTAGTCTCCTGCTGACCATATGCTATGTGGAAGAAGGCAAAGACTTTGACAATCAAAGCCAATAGCAATCTGACAAAATGATATAATTTTCCTTCATCTGAAACATCCCTGGGTACTACTGTACCTCTCCTGGTACTCAAGGGACCTAAAGAGAGCAAAGATATGTGAATAAGGGATAGTGGATGAACTCAAATGAACAAATAAAACAGCTTGTCCTATAGTTAGGCATAGGGGTAAAAACTTGAGCACGTTATCCTAGGTAAACAAGAACATCACAATTTTTATAGATCTTGACCCAACACTAGCTGACTGCTGAGGTCTCTTTATACTTAGACAATATAGAAGCATCGCATGCACAGTAAATGACTAAAGGTAGCATGTTAATGTGCTCATACTCATGACCTCACTATTTGTATTGTATCCATCCAGGATGAGGATATTCCTTTCAGAACTAGGAAAGTGAAGGAAGATTTCCGGGGAAAGAATAAACCACAGCTTTGCGATATTACAAAAAAATTACGTTTCATAAAACAACCAGTGAGTGCATACCAGGCATGCGTGGTGCTACACTGGTATACCGTTGTCGAGCTTGAGCTCTAACTTCTGAAGCATTGCTTTTATCGGACATTGATCCTCGGCCGTAATCAACCGTTTTGTCCACTACGACAAAGTGATCGTCACAACTGTAGTATGCTGCTGAGTCTCGTGCTCTCATCTGCATCATGTAAAACATAAGAAATGCACACAAGATGAACATTTATGTTATGAAAAGGTTGCATGACAGTGTCAGGATTTAAAATACCACCTCTTCACGAACTGGAGCCAATCGACTGCACCCCACTGTGCTTCTCTCCACCATGGTTCTCATCATCGGGGAACCTAGATCATCAACATCAGATCCTGACTCAACTGTTGACGTGTCACTGTTTCTACCCTGTCATTAAAGAAGAAAAGGAAACATAACTGTCATTAGTTTATGGAATCAATATGATTGATGTAATAAAAGGGTTAAATAATGCTAACATGATAACAAGTGGTTGGAGTGTAGAATTTTACCTTCAAAAGATGTAGCCTAGCGAACTGAACTCCTCCTTTGCTCAATCTCAGATAAACGTCTGGTATGTCTTGAAAATTTTGCTTCCTTGTTGTGTGCGAGCTACAAGCAACCACCCAAGTACCACAATTGTCAGATGGTGCTTGAAAAATACAATGTACCCCAGTCCCCAGCGACTAAAAACCACCTCCTTTGCAAAGATCTTCATTGAACTAGATGGAGAATATTCAATCTAATGGTGTGTTCAGTTCAGAATCCAACATGATTGCACAAAATCAGAATATAAAGAGAAATGTTCTGAAAGCTTACATTCCATCAATATTTTTAGTTTTTGGGGAAATATTATCCATCTAAATTCTAACGGATCTGTTTGTTCAGCATACAAGATGTATGGAAGATAGTAACATATATGTTTTCCATATCAAAATTAATTAAATCATAATTCATTATGAAAAATAATAGTTCAACCTCGATAAGAACCATAAATATATATTGGTATATCAATATAATATAAATCAGTGTAAGTTACCTTCATAATGTTTGGATCATTCCATGGACCTTTGTTAGACCTGAGACATCCTCCCTCAGCAGAACAAGTGCATGTTCCCCCAAAAAAATCAGGAAGTTGACTACAAACAGCAAGCAAAAACATGTTCAGTGAAAGCTATATATCGATAGTATGGATATAATCATTATGACGAAGAAATCATGCTCATAGTGTTATAGATAGAAAGCATACCTTGCATCTATTACTTCGAGAAGTTTGTTCTGAAATTTCGTTCCCAAAACCTACAATTAAGGCTCCATTATTAAAATATATGCCACTTATTTGGACAAAAGGAGGAAATAAAGTAGTTCCAGAGATTGTTTATGCTCACATGTATCTTTGAGGCAGTTTTAGGGTCAAGAAAGCCTTTCACTGAGTTCCATAATAGCTTGAAACCACTACCAGCATTCACAACAAACATCTGATGCAGTGTCTGAGCATACAAATAAAGTGTTATCAAATCTAGCACCAAAGCACTGCTCAAGAGAAGCACAAAAGTAGCCATACCTCAGGATAATAGTCACTGTCAATCTTCTGCATTCTACTTAGCATATCTCTTGCTGTTTTGCTGAAGTTCTTGAGACCCTGCCACATGATTCATGAACAACAGCAGGAATATGGTCTTTAATCAAACTATTTATGGTTGCTAACCAACAATATGTTACTTCAAATATCAACATAAAGTGAAATTATGAGAAGAAGAATCATACCACACCATCAACATCTAGTATAGTGGTTGTAGAATCAATATGCCTTTTCGCTGCAATAGAGCATGCAGGAAACCTGTCCTTGAAGGCTCTCTCAAACTCTTGCACGTGATACTTCATGTAGCGGTCAACCGTGGTGATGTGCATCAGTTTGTTTGGTTCCACTTTCCCTAATCTCTCTATGTACACTGGCCTTCCCTGCCTGTCAACTCCATGGTAGCCCTGAGGATAATAACATAGTACCTCATCTAGCTCTTCAAAATTGAAGTCCTGCAGGATTCAGAAAATAGAGTTACAACTGTACACATAGAGGCATACTAAGATTTACCACTTGAAGCTTAAGCATGCCTATTTTAAGATGGCATAAATGACATATTTTTACACTAAGACTAAGGAACCTATGAACCAATAGCAAACTCCAGTGAGAATTATATGGTCATAATTTACTGCATCAACTAACCCCAAAGCATTAGCCTCACCTCTAGTATTGTATCGGCTCCAAAATCTTTTCTCCACTGGAGCATCTCAGACCACATGTGGATCGCCTTCTCAGTGTCAAATTTCCTAGCCTTCAGAAACCTGCAAATATTTATCAAGAATGTGGAAATGCAATTATCAGAGGCTAATACTGCAAACAAAATGGTTCAAAAGCTATCCATGTTCAGGTAGCTTTTAAAATACACAGTTTCCATAGGGCAACAACCTCAGCAACAAGTGATAGTCATTATGCTTGTCAGGCAGCAAGTTCCTGTTCAGAAGCTCTTGCTGGAACGTAAAGACAGCGCGCTCGTCTTGTTCATCCCTGACGTCTTCAATTGTAAATGACGAGGTCCGATGCTCCACCTTTCTTTTCCCCCTCTTCTTGAGTGAATGTGTGAGCTTGTTTGATGCATTCAGCGCCTTCTTCTTTAGTGACCCGATGGATAGCCGTCTTCTCTCGTCCTCTGAGTTCTCCACATCTGACCTCCGTTCTTTCCTGTCGTCAAGCATCAATAGCCCTTCCATGCTTGCTGATTGATGACGCACTTCAGAAAGAACAAGAGAATGAAAGATTAGTCATATGGATGAAAGATAGCTGCTATATTGTTACTACGACAAATGAAATAGTATGCATATGTACCTGACATTTTGTAGGAAGAACAGGACTTAAGCCTACACGTTTATGTAAAGAGATCAACGACGAAGACGGATAAAGGCTATATTCTCGTATCCATTCGCACAGATAGACCTGGAATGAAGTAGACATTGAGCAAAGAATCATGAGAATATGCCAAACAGACTTGAAACTGTAAAACAAGCATCCATTTTCCTGGCAAGAGGATGACCTCTTTTGGCCTTGGACAAAACTAACGTTAGATCTTGGTCTCTATAGGCGAAGATGGGAAGAACTTCAAAGGCACTGCATTTGGTTTGCAGTAACCAGCGCGTTACAGACAAGAGGAATCCCCCCCCCCCCCTCCCCCCCAATTAAAATAAAGAAAAAACGATCTGCATTGTATCCCGTGGTTTGGTAACCATGAGCTGAGTAAATGCAGATTAAAGATGCATAAAAATACGTGCTCAGTAAAAGGGCAGACAACTCCTGTACTGTACTCAGTCTCTTTCCCGGGATGCAGAAAAAGGAGGGTCAAAAAAGTAATTTTGACGTGCTGTCAGTGGGTGAGCATGCAAATATAAGAAAAAAACTAAAATATGGAACAAAGGAGGATTTGTAATTTCCTAAAATCAGCATAATGGTCTCAAAACGTGCCATGTGAACAATCAGGTCGTGCCAGTGGTGCTTAATTTCTAAGACACAGCAATCAGACAGCACGCGTGAAAACACACTTGTTCTTGCAGACTTGCACTGCCGAGGCCAACTTGCCAAGAAGGAAGCAGCATCTGTGGTGCTGGTGCCTGGCCTGCCAGGTTGCAATTGCAGGAAAAGGAGCGTGGTCAGTCAACAAGCAGCCTTTTGACCAGCCCAGACGAGATTAAACCACGTTAATGTTGGTTATACTAGTAACTGACGAGCAACACACGTTTGCGTGACCTTGAAGGCTGGACCCAAATCCCTAGCCGCTTGCTGAAGCTAAAAGAGAGCTAGAAATACGGAGTTACGGACAGGATTTCAACGAAGATGACTTCCATTGCTGCTGGTAGAGGGTACAGGGTACATGTCAACCACTCGTTTTCAGGACATGTTGGTACTATAGCACTTCCAAAATCGATTTCTTGCTCTACCGAAAGGTCTCTCTCTCTCTCTCTCTCTCTCTCTCTCTCTCTCTCTCTCTCTCGGTGGGCAAAAGGGAATCTCCCTGCTACCGAATTTCTGACGCCGCTTTTTAAAAAAATCAAGAAACATGCGGAATTTGCAGAGGGGAGCTAACTAATTCCTTACTCTGCAACTGGTTGTGAGGAAAGCGGGGATTCCGTGAAGAAACCAGAAATTCCTTGCTCTGCAACTGCCCTTATGTTGACCGTGAAAAAAAAACCCAGAAATTGGCTGTGGCTTGAGATGCGAAATGAAGCCTGATAAAACTATAAACAGGCTCCAGCAGGCGAGTCTCCGGACCGGATCGTGTCGTTGCGTCAAATCTGGTATGGTTGGAACGTATCCGGCCAGTCCCGGGATTGAGAAACTATCAAATTCTAAATTCCAATTCCAACGCGCTTGATTTCACCACAGACAGCAGCTGCGGGCGGGTGGGCTGCTGCATCATCCACACCCGCAACCACAAGGGAGGCAAGTCAACCCATAAACAGAGCGCCGGTCGGCAAGGAAAGCGGAAACGCAGAGCACCGCTGGGTGGAGGCCAAATTCCTATCCCAGTTCTTGATCAAAGAAAAAGACGAAGAAGAAACTGAAGGAGTTAAAGGCACGGCAAGGAAAACCAAAAGGACGACCCGGGGAAACGACAGGGCAGGAGGGTCAGGAAGCTCACCTCCTCCGGTGCGGGTTCAGGATCGAGTTCCGATTCCTGGGGCCGGGGCGCAGGTCCCGGCAACGGCGACCGCGCTCAGATCCTCCCCGCCTCCGGCCAAAAACCCAGAGAGAGGGGGGCGGCGCGAGCGATACGATCACGCGACGAGGGGGAGAGCCGGCCTAGGCTATACCTAATATCCTCGAGACGACGCTGGTGGGCGAAGGCACGGGAGGGAGGGAAGGTGGGCGAAGGGGACAGGGTGTCCACTTGTCTATTATTCCTCGGCGCCGGCTGTAATCGTTGCCCCGTCGCGCTGCCTGCGCCCGCTAATTATTGGCGTGGGGTGGGGAGGAGGAGGGGAAGGCAGGGAGGTCGCTGCGGCGGGCGGCAGCAGAACTTGGCGCCGCTGTCGAGCCCGGCCGTGTGATTACGCGCATGTCCGGAGGGGCCTTGTGCAAAAAAAAAAACTCGACTCCTGCAGCACTGCCTGCCGGCCTGTAAAGGTAAAGGCAAAAGGTGGCGCCAAATTCGGGTTGCTGCAGAAATCCGCAGCAAACACCCACCCTCTTCGCGCGCTTTGTCGGAGGGCTACTCGCTAGCATAGCATGCGAGAGAAGAGAGAGACTGCTGAGACAGAGGTGGGCTGGCGGGAGGGCAGCGGCGGTCCGGGAGGCTGGTGGAGACGCTCAGCATTCTCTAACTTTTCGAAGCGGAACCCGTAAATTTTGGATAATTATGAATCGTCCGATCTGAGGTGAACGCAGCGGAAAACAATATGAAGCACGAGCGACGGCTACTCCGGCGATGGTCCGGATCCTGCCCCGCCGTGTCCTCCTCCGCCTCCATGGGCCCTTCCGTCGTGGCCAACGCCGGCAACTGCGAGGTGAAGCACAAGAACTCGGACGAGGGAGAGGACCTTGAGCTGGACCCTCAAGTAGAAGCAGGCAAGTCATGGAGGATTGGCCTCGGACGGATTTTTATTTGATGCTGCAACCTACGAATTGAGATGTGATTTGGGATGAATTGAGATGTGATTTGAGATGTTGTATGAGATTATATGATTTCATGGACGAATTTTAGTGTTGCAAAATTAATTTCTGATGTTGCAAGGAATTTGAATTCCTTCTTTGCTTGTGAAATATATCTAATTTTTTGGATATGTTGCATTAGATGATATGAGATGTTTCGTCGGATACATTTTAGTGTTGCAAAGTTGATTTTCTGTGTTATTTTTCGGTGTCGAGGATATGAATTTCCAATATTATGTGAATCATGTCGTTGTTTTTTCATGTCGTGTAAAACATAAATCGATGTTGTGGTTGATTTTTTTCCCTTGAATTGGATTGATGCAGTGATTTTTTTTTCTAAATATTGATGTTGCAAAAGTTGATTTTCAATATTGCATATACTATTTTTCGACATTAAAGTTACATGTTTCCGATGTTTCGCGGATCATCGGATAGCCAGCGCCCGGATCAGATGTTCGGGCAGCGCTGATATTTATTTGGATTGATATGCATAGTTTACACATGGGAGACCACGGCCGTAGTTCATAGCAACTAAAGCCCTTCTATGTGTCCCAAAAGAGTTGCATAGTTAGAGGGTTCTTTACACACTGAGGAAAATCTAGCAGATCAATTATATGGTTATTTATAGTATGAAAATGGCGCTGTAACTATAGTGTAGACAAAGCAAAGTTTGAATATAAACAATAAGATAGACGATTAGCTACAGTCATCCTAATCACCTATAGAAAAACCAGTGACCACGAGACCATGGTTGCAGTCTTCAAAACAAAAGCAAATTACAATAGGTGCTTCAGGGGTATGAGCACAAAAGGTAGGATTGATACATTCAGACCGAAGAAGAATATACACACTCGAGTAGGAGCGCAACATTGTTGCGGCCGACCTACTCTTGTTCTAGCAACGCAATATTATGCAACCTGTGCCTATGCCCTATAGTGCATGGTTATCATTGGGGCCTTGGGGGAAGTCACTATATAGCAGCTAGTGTTATTTTCGATGTGTAATTTCAAGATTTTAATCCTTCATGGACAGTGACCGGAACAGAAAGATTGATGTTTTGGGTGGGTGATATGATTTGGACTCGATCCGTATGTGTCATGCAAAATGTAGCATTGTGGTGAATATATATTACTTAGAGAGGGAAAGCAAGGGTTAAGGAACCTCAGTAGGTATATATAGACATGATAAAATTTGCCACACATGAGGTGATGTAGATGCGTGCACTTGTTTTTTGTGCTACGAAGTAATGGAATCGCTTGTAGTGATTTTATAGTAGGTGAAAACCATTTCTATATATACACAGATAAGGCAACGAAAATGGATATCACAGACTACCTTAGAAGGTCAAGCATGAGCATCCACTGTATTCTGAACTACTGAAGATTCAGCGTGTTCAGTTGATCCATATGATGTAACTGAACCAATGGGGCTATGTTGGAAGGAATAAAACTGCCCATGTAGTTTTACAAAAGGGGCATAGGCTGGCTAGGCTGTGCACGTCACTTTGGATTAGTTCTAATTTGATACGGAAACTTAATTGAAATGCTTAAATGAACCTGTGCAACAAGTGATGGTCAATCCACAAGTTTGCACTGATAAAGAGCATATATTCGAGTCAACCTTTGAAGATGGCCTAAAGCATCGGAATAAGATGGGATATTTCTACACACCATAATAGTAGGATACCTGACCACTGCACAAGCACAAGGGCCTGCTAGATTCTGTCAGTATCAATCAGATAGGAATTCATGTCTCTTGATATGTGACCTTGATAGGGATGAAAACGGTCAGAAATGATCGGAAGCAGACTAAATAGTCTTCAGTTTCATAATTTTTTCTCGAAAACGGGAGCGAAAACGATATTGCCGGAGACTGAGTACTGGCGCCGGTAACTTCAAGAACAAAACTATCTGATCAGGGAATAGCTCGATATCGATCGAGAATCGATAATTTATAATTTAAAAAATAATTAGTGAATACCATATATAGGTTTAATAAATTAAGTTTGTAAGATAAATATAATTGCTCCATTTTAACTCAACGTCATGCTAATTTACAAATATTGCACAAACTAAAAAAATAACCACATATTACATACCAAATCTAATAGTACAAGACTCAAGATAAATAAACCATTCAAATTCACAAATATAATTATTGATTCACCATTCCAATATGTTCACATTAGATAGCAAAGTAAACAAAATCTAGGCTAAAGGGAAACAATAGAAGTGCGTACGATGGATGATGATTGATGGTCTGTATATAGACGATTAGACTAAACTGCTAAAAATGGTATAATATTAATGGTAATTACCGCAAAAATACGGTAAAACTCAGAAACGATCGGAAAGAGGAAAAATCGTTTTCATTTTTGTTTCTGTATTTTTTACCGTCATCGTTTCCGTTTTTTCGTTACCGTTATCGTTTCCGTTTCACCTAAAATCGTGGTAAAACCTCGAAAATGAGTCCCGATAAACCGAATTTTCGGTTACGGCTTTCATCCCTAGACCTTGAGATGGGATAAAATTTTAATTTTTTTTCTCTTTAGTTCCACGTCAGTTAGGTAATTGTTTGTAATCATTGCGGACTCCAAAAATTCATAGAATGACCTGCTAGGCCATCCTGATTTACAGTACGGGATGGATATGCACGGGAAAATAGAACTGTCGGCCAATACGGCTTCTGGGAGTTCGTAGAATTCGTGCATATTCCGTTCCGAACTCCAGATCAATCCGTATTCGCCGGATCGCGTCCTTGGCCCTCAAGTTTCCTACTGCATGCATGCATGGCCACGGCATGTCCATCGGCATCTACATCTCGGTCACGCAGAGCCGCCTTCGTACACACCTGAGGGGTGAGACACGGGCCGTGGAGACCAAGATCCGCGTGTGATCGGAATTGCATCTCCAACACCACCCAACAATGGCGACGGCGACGCCCATCGACGGCCTCCCCACGGACGTCTTCGTGGAGATCCTGCTGCGGCTCCCGGCGATCAACCGGTGGCGGCTCCGCCTCGTCTGCCGGTACTGGCACTATGTCATCCTCCAGCGAACGCCGCCGGTGCCGGAGCCCATGGCGCTCGCGATCGTCGTGAACCAAAATGGGCAATGGCCCAAGAAAATACGTGCGTCCGCGCACGCCATCGACGGGTGTGGAGAAGCCGGCTCGTCCCCGCGAAGGCACTGTACGACGACGGGGGCCGCACCAAGCACATCGACGGGTCCAGGCCGGGGATGGTCGGCACGTGCAACGGGCTCCTGTGCCTATGCGACGACATGCAGCCCGGCGGCGCCATCGCCCTGCTCAATCCGGCCACCGGCGCGAGGCTGGTCGTGCCGCCGCTGCCGGGCTCCGCGCAGTGGGTGCGGTGCTGGGGGATGGGGATCAGGGACTGGCACGAGGCGTACAGCTTCACGTGCCACCCGGAGACGGGGCGGTACACGATCGTCCACGTCCCGTGCTACTCCGACCGGAGCGGCGGGTTCAGCGAGCTGCAGGTGTTCACGCTCGGGGAGCCGTCGTGGCGCGACGTCCCCGTCCCCGGCGCCACCTGCCGCATCAGCGCCGGCCTCGTCAGCATCGACGGCGTGACGCACTGGGTCACCATGGACACCGAGCGCGTCGTGGCGTTCGACCTCGGGGAGGAGCGCGTCACGTCCATGAGGGAGCTGCCGGTGACGGGGTCCGAGCGCGGGGACAACTACACCTGGCGCCTGACGGAGGTGCACGGGAGGCTGGGCGTTGTCTCCTCCCCCAGCCCCCGATGGAGGACGCTGGCGACGACGCCGGAGAAGATCGACGTCTGGGTTCTTGAAGCGGGAAGGGATCGCCGGCAGGGGTGGAGCCGCCGGTACAGTGTCCAGATGGGGGTGCGGCAGGTGCTGGCGTGGCCGCACTTCGTGCACGGTGACTACATCCTCACCAAGGAGACATACAGCAACTCGGTGTTCGGGCACAGGATGCCCGTTGCGAAGTGCGGCGAGGTGCGATCCATGCGTATCACCGACCGGGGGCGGTTCGTGTCTGGCATGAGTTGCTACTCCATGCTCGGGGTGTTCGCATACGTCAAGACCGACGAGCCCTTGAGTGCTTACAAGTCAAAACGCAGGGCTTCAAAACTACTGAAGTTGCGGCGTCTTTGAAACTTCCCATCGATCGGTGGTCTGTATGGAAAAAGAGTACCAGCAACAATTTAGAGGGCTACACATACTGGAGATGTGAATATCTTCTAAACTCGAACTTTTATAGGAGTCTTAATTTATCTCTAAATCCCTTGTATTTTTGGTACAAATTTCAAACACTTGCGTCCCTTATATCGTCGGGTAGAGAGAATATATACAAATTAATTTCAAACGTATTGTTCTTAGGATTGATCGGAGATTTAAAAATTGTGAAAGCTTGGCTTCTGCTTGTTACGACTTGGGGCTGATTTAAAAAACTCATGAAAAATTGTCACCTGTTTGCAACACCTCAGGATGAAACTCGAGTCTCAAATTACAATAAAATATTAAAATTATAAAGTAGTGAGCAATAGCATGCATTACATAGATTCTAGAGATGTGATCACCATGTTACACATTTTTCTCAGGTTGTTCATCATGAAATGTGCTGCGAGAAAATATATATAGAACACAAATAAATAGACCATTCCCTGTTTTTAAACTTAAATCATTGATGAGTCTGTTTTTTTTCATTATGTAAGTTGTACAAATTATATGGCCATGAAATTTTATACATTAACTCTAACACTTAGAACTAGTCTACCATAATATTTGCACGATTTTTTCGGAGCGAGTTAAGATCCTCTAAATACAACAGATCTAGGGATCAAATTTTTACCATACGACAAACATGTCATTATGATCATACTGCAGAAATTTTGTGATTTATGGAACTATGTTCTGTCATATAGAATTACTAGCTAGTTGATTAAACACGAATGGTTTTTATTATTTTCAGTCGTATGGTGATTCCAGGGCCACAAATTTTATGAGAGACAAATAGTAGTAATATATATTGCATATCAAACTTGTTGTCAAAGCTTCAGCTCTAGAGGAGCACAATAGTAGCTCACTCAAAATTGCTCACTCTACATGCCTGGAAAACAAATGCACTATTTAGACCACTAAACAGATAGCAACGAGCATGCTGAATTTTTCAAGCATATTATTCACAATACATAGCTAATCTAGTTTTTCCAACATTTTTTGAACAATACACCAAGCCATGCATTTCAAGTTAGATCAAGTTCTTAAAATATAACGCATTTATTACGACCTTAAAACAGTAAGCATCTAGCATGAGAATTTTAGACATGCACATACTGACCATATCACTGATAACATGGTTGGGTTATTTTTAGACCAATTTAAAGGTGCTTTCATTTGTATCATGTTAAAGTGGGCTAATTCACAAAGAGCAACATTCTTGTGATAAAACAGTGGGCAATGACCACGATACTTTTTCATACGAACACACTAGCCAAAATATACACATTGGTTATTTTTCATGATTTTTTGGATTAACAAACTAAGCACCACAAATGAATTAAAACATGATTAAACAAGGTTTTCGGCATTTGCTTGGGCAAAACAGCCATTCAATATCTCCGTGGGCCCGTGTAATAAAAAAAGAATAACAGGCGCTGTCACTTCCATTCCACACATACGCATAGGAGGAAGACAGCTGATCGCCCGGTAACAGGAACTAACTGCGTACGTCACGGACATGCATGGCAAAAATAGAACATTTATTTGGTCCACGTCTTCTGATCGGATTCCGTCCAAACCCCGTTCCGATCAATACGCCTCCGCCATGGAGTTGGAGAGAATCAATCGGTCCTTCATGGTGTTGTTGCCCAAGAAACCTGCTGCGATGGAGCTGACGGACTTCAGGCCCATCTGCCTCCAAAACTGCAGCGTCGAGATCGTTTCCAAGGTCCTGACGATGAGGTTGCAGAAGGTGATTGGGGGGCTCATCCACCTTGATCAAACCGGGTTCTTGCAAGGCCGCTCCATTGCAGAAAATTTTGTCTACGCCATGGAGCTTGTACAATGCTGCCACAAACGCAGGCTGCCCGCGCTCATCCTCAAGCTGGATTTCGCGAAAGCTTTTGATACAGTGCACTGGCTGGCCCTCCTTGACATCCTTGCTGCTCGGGGCTTCAGCGAAAAATGGCGAGACTGTATGCATCTGCTGCTGTCTACCTCTAAAACTGCTGTGTTGATCAATGGATGCCCGGGTCCGTGGTTTGAATGCAGAAAATGGCTGCGGCAGGGGGACCCCATCTCCCCGTACCTGTTCCTGCTGGTCGCCGACGTTCTCCAGAGGTTAATCATCGGCGATGAGCAGCTGCGCCATCCTGCGTCGCCTGATCGTCCGGCTACGGTCTTTGCAGTACACGGACGACACCCTCATCGTGATGGAACGCTTCATGCCAGCGTTGAATGGCTGGTTTCCTTGCTCCACACTTTCAGTCAAGCCACGGGTCTGAAGATCAATTGCTCAAAAAGCGTGCTGGTGCCCGTTCACATGCCGGATGCAGAAGCAGCAAAATGTGTTGAGACCCTGGGGTGCAGGCGCGAGGGTTTCCCCCAAACCTATGTTGGCCTCCCACTTTCAAGTACCAAGCTGAGATTGGAAGCCTTGTCGCCATTCCACATGCACTGATGCACATACTCCGTACAGCCATACTAATCGGACGACAGCTAATCGCCCCCATACGGCCATACCGCCCGCACGGTGACAGGAATCAATTCCGTACGTTACTGACTTGCGCGGGAAAATAGAACTTTTGGTCAGCGTCGTCCGAATGTTACTGGGATTCCGTCCACGTCCCGTTCCGATCAATCCGTCCGTCTCTGCCTGATCGCCTCCTTGATTGGCCCTCAAGTTTCCTCTATGGCCCCTGGATCTATACCTCGGTCACGCAAACCCTTCGTGTCTTGTAACTGACACGTACGGGGAGACCAAGATCGGAGAGGGAGAAGAGGCGAGATTGCATAGCCAACAATGGCGACGCCGACGCCCATCGGCGGCGAAGAAACAGCTGAAGGCTGGAACCTCCCCACGGACGTCTTCGTGGAGATCCTGCTGCTGCTCCCAGCGATCGTCCGCTGGCGTCTCCGCCTCGTCTGCCGGCACTGGCGCGACGTCATCCGCGAGCGAACGCCGGCGACGGACAACCCAGTACCGCTCGCGTTCGTCGTGAACTACTCCGACCACACGCCCAAGAGACTCTGGGCGTCCGCGCACGCCATCGACGACCTAGCTGAAGGGCGCTGCCGGGAGGCGTGGCGGAGCAAGCTCCTGCCCCCGACGACGCGCTACAGCGAGTGGCACCGCCGCTACGTGCACGAAGACGCGTCCAACCCGGTGATGGTCGGCACGTGCAACGGTCTCGTGTGCCTCTGCAACGACGCCAGGCCCGGCGGCGCCATCGCCCTGCTGAACCCGGCCACCGGCGAGACGCTGGTGGTGCCCGGGCACGGCGCAGTACAAGGTCGTCCACGTCCCGTGCTACTTGGACCGGAGCGGCGGGTTCAGCGAGCTGCAGGTGTTCACGCTGGGGCAGCCGTCGTGGCGCGACGTCCCCCGTCCCCGGCCCCGGCGGCGCGAGCTGCCGCCTCGAGGCCGGCATCGTCAGCATCCACGGCGTGACGCACTGGATCACCAAGGACACTGAGCGGGTCGCGTCGTTCGACGTCAAGGCGGAGCGCGTCGCGTCCACGACGGCGCTGCCGGTGCGGTCCGACACTGGCTACACCTGGCGCCTGACGGAGGTGCGCGGGAGGCTGGGCTTCGTCTCCATACCCGCCAGCCGCCGCCGCTGGAGGCCGGTGAAGTTGCCGCAGATCATCGACGTCTGGGTTCTAGGGGCGGGGAGGGATCAGCAGCAGGGGTGGAGCCACCGGTACAGCGCGGAGATGTGGGTGCGGGAGCGGCAGCTCGCGTGGCCGCAGTTCGAGCACGGTGGCTACGTCCTGACGACCACGGAGACGTGGGACACGAGCAGGGACAAGTACGTGTACGCGCACAGGATGCGTCACGTCGCGGGGAGTTCGCAGAGCGGCGAGGAGGTGAGGACCGTGCGTATCACCGAGCAGCAGGGGCAGCAGCTCGTGAACGACTTGACTTGCAGCTCCATCCGCGGGGTGTTCGCCTACGCCAAGACCGAGGAGCCCTTGAGTGCTTACAAGTTAAAAAAAGCTTCGTAACTGAAGTCGCGTCAGTCTTTGAAACTTCACATCGGGTATGATGATCCTTTTGCATTGTGGCTTTGCTAAAGAATCAATCATTTGCAGTAGTAGTATAGTATGCAAAAGTAGTGCCAGCAATAGTTTAAATGGCGGATATATAAACATTTTATTATAATCTTTCGTGTTTCTAGGTCGACAGGACAGCTTTGCATGCCTTATTTATCAGATTTATTTACTCCTCAACCCTCTTTAGACGACTAATATAAGAGCCCTTCGATTAACAAAATGGCATTGCTAGATACCACTCAACAAAGCCAATAATGTACAGAATAAGGAGCGACACTTGCATTTGGGTGCCATGATCTAACAACTCGTCTCTCATCTTGGCAAAATCTTGAGCGGCAATGTTATACCCTCTTGATCTCACTATGAACGTTTACCTTGATACCAGAGGATGTACTGTACTGATTACTGAAGGCCCGAAGCAAAAGATTATAACCTGCTGTCTGTGCTGCCTAATTCGCCCGTTACTGATGAGGAACAGATATTTGTTTCCCAGCTGAGATCCGTGTGCAGAGTTGGATCTTATACGGATTGCTATTGTTTCAACTGATTGATTCTCTCTTTGTATCTGAATGTTGTGAGGATGTGAGCCCGTCCAATCGTTCAATCTCATCCAGCCTAGGGCCAATGCCTAGAACAGCAGAAGCTCCAAACTGATGCCCACGAGAAAAACGGCAAAATACACTGAAAAGTTTCATGGTAGAGATAGGGTCCAAAACTCCAAACTAGGCTATCCGTTCTCCGGTTCTTCGACATTATCAGCAGTTTTGTGCTGCACTTTATCATATGGGAAGTAAGATCGGCAGTTGTATCTTCATACTTATCTACAGTTTTTTTTCAATGTTGAAAGCTCATCAGCCACTGCAACGTTGATGTTCCGAGCTTATTGGCGTGCCTAAATCTTTGCCTAAATACTGTAGGTAATTTTATTCTTTACACTAAATTTTACCAACTCGTCTTCTTCAGAAAATTTTAAAAAAACATAGAAAAAATTGAAGGTCATAGTTAAAGTATATTATAGGCTAAACTAAATCACAATAAAAATAAATAATAATTATGAATTTTTGGATAAAGATCGGTGAGTCACATTCGGTGTTAAAAAATCAAATGGCCTTTAAAGTATAAAAACACGTGGTTTTTGTGGTATACTATCGTTAGAATATTGACCAGTCACTAAACTACACCTATGAACAATGCTACTTGGTAGAAACAAATTCTATTGGGGCCTTGGTCCTCTTAAATGGATACAAATGCACGTGTCCTTAAATTCAACTAGGACAATGGTTCTTAATTTAAAATAAATCATAAGGGCACGACTCCTTAATCACGTTATGACATGTGTCATTAATTCTATTATTAGGACATATAAGTCCTTAACTTCAAATCAATCCAACATATTGTTGTAAATAGTCCGTTGTAATAATTTTAGCACTAATAATCATAATTAAGACATTTATTTATTTATTTAATCCGAATAACCAGAATACGTCGCATGAATGATGTGATAAACATTTTAATTATTGTCGATTCATTGAGCTATTGGATATTGAATGAATATGAATGCTAATTATAGCCATGAGGAATGGACTATGCATATATATATTTGAGTACTTTGTATTCTTAATTCTTTTTAGTTTTATGTTTCTATGCATAAAATTGAAAATTTTCATTTTTTTTACAAGACCACTAAATGAAATAGCTTCTGCTATATTTGATTATAGCCTTTTTATAGTTTTTCGAGGAGTTCGTCACTAAATATCATAGGCGGCTATTTAAAACATTGATCCAATAATGAGTCATTGATTTTTATATTAAATTAGATGTGCATGTAGTACATGAGTTTTAAATTCAATTAGGACAAATATACATCGTGTCAAATATAGTCCAAGATTTTTATCATGTTTAGCGACGATTTAGCATGGGCGGATCTAGTATGAATGTCCCCTGTTCTTCGGAATACCCTACTTATTTGCCGAAAAATCAACTACTAGTAGTATATCATAGATTTATATATGTATGCATCTTTAGAGTTGAGCCGTAAACAGGAATCAATTCTAACTTCCACATGATAAAAAAAAAAGTAAAAGGTCTCGTGAAGAAAATAATCCTATTTGACCGCTATACATTGCTAGCATAAAAAAATAGAATAATTCGGGTAATGGCCAAGCCGCTTTATTTCTCAGCACAAACACACCTAGCAGCATCCATCCCATTTCCCATTGGTAGCATCTTACATCCACATAAAACACCACTCTGGCCCTCATCCTCATATGTTTATCTTACATCCGCAACTAGTGTATAAATATGTATAAATATTATTGAGTAAAATGCACGTCGGGTTCCTGAACTTATCCCCCATTCCCATCGAGGTCTGTGATTTTCCAAAATGCACATATAGGTCCCTGAACTTATTCCACATTTTTATCCAGATCCATGATCTTCTAAAAATGCACATCTAGATCCATCAACTAATTCCACTGCTACGCCGCCATCCAAACGGTGGCATGTGGGTTTATTTTGCCTACGTGGACGTGCCACCGTGGCAAGGGCTAGCTATCAGCTGCTCCACGTGCCACCACCGGGCCACGTGTCCACGCCTGCTCGCCCCTCCCCCGTCTCATAGGTGTGGCCATCTGTCCCACCTCCTCCACTGCCCATCCCCCTCCTTTAGCGTGCGCATCGCAACGACTTCAGCCCGCTCCACCGTTTCCCTAAGCTCTAGGCCTCTAAATTGCCCTCTTACAAGCGTATCCGCCGTATCCACCATTATCTCCGCATGCTCGTGTGTGCGGGCATGGGCGCACTAGTGCGGTAGCGGTGTTCCGAGCAAATGGGACCGACGACGGCGGCCACACGGGCGAGCCGGGGAGATGCGTGCAAGGCCGACGGCGAGCGCGGATGCTCCCGACGGAGGCGGCGGCACGTGGGCATGCGGGGCCAGTTGCGGCACGACGAGCAGGCATGGGCACGTAGCGGTGGCCACACCGGAGAGGGCGAGCGGGCGCACACGGGCACATGGGACTATCGGCGGTGCGTGGAGCACCCGGCAGCTAGCTGGCCCAGGTAGTATGTCCACGTAGATGAGATAAGCCCAACTGGCACCGTTTGGATGACGGCATAGCAGTAGGATTAGTTAATGGATCTGGATATGTATTTTGGAAGATTATGGATTGAGAATACATGATAAGTTCAAAGACATGTATGTGCATTTTGAAAGATCATGGACCTAGATAAAAATGTGGGATAAGTTCAGAGATTCGACGAGCATTTTACTCAATATTATTTTATTAAAAAATATTATTTATAATTATTGCGAATTAGTTTTATCATATAATTATCTTTTAAGTGTGATTTAACTTTTTATATATAACAACATTTTTAATGAGATAAATGTAAGTGAAAAAAAAAGCAATCCAACGTAAAATTTCAAATGGGAAGAATAGGATGTAGGAGGTGGCTAAACCAAACGTCTCCTCTATCACTGTTCTGTAACGCTACTCTTCTGCACTGTAGACAGAAAGAAAGATAATTAAAACAATGATAGGGGATGCCTTTAGACTCTTTCCACCAATCCTCCTCAAATCATATTCTCTCTTACTATTCTAACTAATTCTCTCTCTGCTTACGTTACAGCATTTATATTAAACAGCATTTTGAGAAACCATTTGGACCACCCATCGGGGATATAGCCTTAGTTCAGCCTGAGCTTGGGCCGAATGGCTCGGCGCCACGCTGTGGTAGACGAGCCCGCTATTTGCGTGGATCGGTTTATACGTGTACTATATTTGCGCGACACGCAAGCCCGCTACGCCTACGCTGCGCCGTTCGTGAAAGGCAAGTCGTTAATTAAACCCGAATTTAATTAACTAACCTCCGACAGCGACACTGCCCCCAGCCGCCGTCTATCTCCGGGTTCCTTCCCCCAATCCCGTCACTCGCTCGCCCTCACTCCCCCCAATCCCCCACCCCGCTCCGAAACCCTTGCAATGGAGCCCAAATCCACGGCCCCTGCCCCACCCCCGGTCCTGGGCGCGCCCGTCGCGTACCCTCCGCCGCCCGCCGCCGCGTACGCCGCGGGCCCCTACGCGCACGCGCCGGCGGCCGCGCTCTACCCTCCTCCTCCGCCGCCGCCCCCTCCGCCCTCCGCCTCCGCCGCCGCGCAGCAGGGCTCCGCGGCCCAGCAGCAGCAGCTGCTGCAGATGCAGATCTTCTGGATGGAGCAGCAGCGCGAGATCGACGCCACCGTGGACTTCAAGAACCATAACCTGCCGCTGGCCCGCATCAAGAAGATCATGAAGGCGGACGAGGACGTGCGCATGATCGCTGCCGAGGCGCCCGTCGTCTTCGCCCGCGCCTGCGAGATGTTCATCCTCGAGCTCACGCACCGCGGCTGGGCCCACGCCGAGGAGAACAAGCGCCGCACGCTGCAGAAGTCCGACATCGCCGCCGCCGTCGCGCGCAACGACGTCTTCGACTTCCTCGTCGACATCGTGCCGCGGGACGAGGCCAAGGACGCCGAGGCCGCCGCCGCCGCCGCCGGGGGCATGGGACCCGGGATCCCGCACCCCGTCGCCGGCATGCCGGCAACCGACTCCATGGGCTACTACTACGTCCAGCCGCAGTAGCCCAACTTCTCCGTTCCTTTTTTTTTTCTTTTACCGATAGCTTCCTTCGATCGAGCCTTGCGAGTTTTAGTACTCCAGTCAATTGTTGAGAGCTGTTTCCCCTTTTTTTTCCCTCTTCTCTTGATGCCGCCTAAATAACCCCAAAGATGGCGCGATGATCATCTGATGTGCCCCCTCTTGAAAACGAAGTTATTTGATTTCAGATTTGGTTTGAGAGAGGGAGGCTGCGTGATGGTGATGGTGATGGTTCATGCGTAACACATACTCCTGCCATAATTAAGAATCGTACGCGTGCTACACCATCTTGTCCAGCTCCTACTGCCGTGAAATGTTTTCTTACCATCTTGTCCTGACTCCTGAACGAAGCTGTTTTATTATGACGTGCTGTTCTTTAGATGTTTTTCCAGATTTCGTATGAACTTGGCCAGTTTCCGTACATTTTGAGCAATTGGATGAAATGTTTATGAGGAAATGACTAGCCGCCATGATAATTATTTGGAAAACCATTCCTTGGCTAGACAGTCTGTAAAAGGTAAAAACATTTTCATACCGAATTCTCCAATCTCTGAGTAAAAATGATACCCACCCCCCTAGGATGAACTAGATCGTTCTTTTTATTAAGATAAGATGAAAACAGGCACCGAAAAATTCTAGTTGAGGAGAGCTTAAACCTGTGTGATTAGTGGCTCGCTGCAATCACACGCGTTTGTTTTAGTTGCTGCTTTATGGACCAATCATGACTAGCACTACGATTCCACCGTTCCCGTGGTACCACTCACTTTCAGAGCCGAAAATCTATTTGTTGACGTGTACATTCAGCTGTCGTAACAATCATCGGGGCATTAGAATTGCAATTCCCTAAAACTCAATTATAGGATACAAAATTCAGTTATCTGGGTGTTGCTGTTACGATGCTGCTGGAATGCTCCGCGGCACGCACCACTACTGGAGAGGATGAGAAAACACCGTAGTTTCGAGGCACCGGTTCATGTCTGTCATCAATTGAGTGTTCATAGAAAGATGACACCTGCACTGGACACCATAGTCGATTTTGCTTTATGGTTCAAGGTGTGAGAAACCTGAACAAGGGAGCACTTTTCCAAGGAAATGTAATTTAACTACATATGTGAATGGCAGCTGAACATCTAAAAAAATTAAAGAAGATTTAGATCCATCTGCTGTAAAAATTATACAAGAATGCGACATTCTACCATTTCAGGGCAGGGGAGACAAAATCTACGATGTTGATCCTGCCGTGGCCTCGTAGCGTTCTCCAACTCTCTCTTAACACGGGAGCACAAGCAGTGATCTGGCCACGATGCAGCGACGAACACTGGCAATTGCTTTCTCGCATCAGCTCAAGAAGGTGGCGACCCCTGCAAGCGATCAAGCAGAACCTCGTCACAAAAAACATTTCGATAACGTACGATCCAATTCCATTTTTTTTTCTACTACAGTACCCAATTGCAGAGATCACAGCACGCCACGTAAAGATTTGACGCCCCCACTGTTATTGTGTGATTTCTTGTTCGTCATATGTGTTATGGAAACTTGACCCCCCAAATGTGGGAATTGAGCGGATTCAGAACTCACCCGAACCCAACAGTTAGCCTCCGGCCTAGGCGCAGAGGATGAACTTGCCGGAGGGCAAGGCGGCGGCGGCGACGGCGAGCAGGCAGGCGGAGACGACGTTCTGTTTGCACCACCGGAGCGGCGCCCACGCGCCCCCGCCCTCGACGCTGGCGCACTTGGCCCTGGTGACCCCGTACTGCGGCTCCCTGGACAGGTCGAACGCGGCGCCCTTCATGCGCAGCTCCTGCACGGCCCGCGCGAGCGCGCGCGCGTCGCCGCGCTCCCTGCGCAGCCGCGCCGCGGCGCGCCAGTAGGCGCACACCCGGAGCTGCACGGCGGCGGCGAGCGCGAGGGACGCGGCCAGGGACAGCGACGACGGCGCCCACCACCTCCTGCACGCGGCGGCGGCGGAGGCGGCCACGGACGCGGCGAAGAGGAGCGCGAGCGAGAGGCCGTGGAAGGCGAGGAAGGCCGCGCAGAGGTAGAAGGCGTCCCGGCGCGCCGCGTCCATGCGCGCCTCCAGCGCGCACGCGCGGCGGGCCAGGCGGCCCTCCTCCCGCTGCCACAGCTTCAGCAGGAGCAGGTGCCCCGCGCTCGCCGCGATCTCCCCGAGCGGGTGGCCCGCGTCCGCCGCCTTGTCGAGATACGCCTCTCCGCCGCAAGATTCGCCCCCGTCGACGGCGACCGGGATCTCCACGACGTGGGCCTCGTTCTTGGCTGGCTCCGCCATGGATGGCAAGGCCGTCCCCTGTTTTCTTGTCTACGAACGAACGACCTTCCTTTGATTTGTGGGGGATCGGAAGTGGGGAGGAAACAGGGAAAGGGACGATCTCTCGGGGAAAGATCTGAGTTGATGTGAGATTGGAGTCGGGAAGGGGAAGGTGGGGGTGGAAGCACGGTGATCTGCCGGCGCGGCTTAAGCGTTGCGCTGCGTCCAACGGTCGGGTGGCAACGGTCTGATCTTGCGCGGGCCTATTAGGTGTTTTCGTCGACCACAAGGCCTTTATGGCCCATAACCCTTGATGCTGAATGCCGAATCCGCAAATGGGCCGCAAGGTATACGGCACGGAAGCCACCATGGCCGGCTAACTTCAGGCCCAACTAAAGCTTTTGTTCGGCTAACAATGCCGTCTAGGGTGCAATATTCCATTGCCATGAGAGTGTGACGTCCGGGAGATCAAGAGCGCGTCGCCAGTATCCGATGCGCTCGGCGTGTGCAGATAGCCCCGGCCCGGCGACGACACGATGCGACGGGCACGGCGGACGTCACGCCAAATATTCCCCGGCGGGCCTCAACCGCGTCGGCATTCGCCGGCAGCATCGGGCATATCTCAGCTCGAAGCTGTTCCGTTACCTGTCGACTTCACCTCCGGCCGGTTCCATGGCATACACCGCTGGCTTCACGAGCGCTAATCCATGGCGCGTAGCCATGCATTGTGCGTCGTCAGTGCAAGCAAATCCATTTCGATCGAGCTCGACGACGGCACCGTACCTATAAGTACCGGCCGGCCGGGGTCGCCTTCTTCCCACACGAACGCACGGGAGACGCGGCTTGATTCTCCCGCGCTCGCTATAGGCTTCTTCCAGCTCCATCATCATCCATGGCGGCACGCTTCTCTGCCGTGCTCCTCGCCGCCGCCCTGCTCGTGGTAATGATCCAAGCACCCCCACTACAGGTCACCATGCACGCACGCGTTTTCAAATGTTCTGTGGTGCACGTACGGTGGCAAGAACGCACTGACGGATTTCTCTGCGCCTCCCCGGCCCCTGCCCTCCGGTTAAGGCTGGACGGCTGGCCCATGCAGCGCCGTCGACGGCCGAGGTGTTCTGGCGCGCAGTCCTGCCGGGCTCCGACGTGCCCGACGCCGTCCTCAGGTTACTGCGCCCCGGTCGGTTCGCCTCTCGCTCCCTTAGCTTGCAGATCTTGTCTACGCTTTGATCAAGCACGAATGCATTATTGCACGTGCGCGTGAACGGGTCATGGTCTCACAGATGGTGGTGGTGCGCAGACAATAACCACTTCGTCAGCAGAGCCACGGCCGAGGACGCGGGGCGACCCAACGCTCCCTTCAACTACCAGAACTACAAGCGCCCGTCCGCGACGCCGGCCGGTGGCCCCAGCGGCGTCGGAGCGCGAGGTGAACGCGCAGGTGAGCTCATGTATCCGTTCCGTTACAAGTACGGCGGAGCGGCGAACCGCCCGGTTGCCGCCGCCGCCGCCGGGGGGTCTGCGCCGTTCGGCTACGACTACAAGGCGCCGAGCAAGGGCGTCGCGATCGGCTAGCGTGGCCAGAGACGACGACACGCCCTTCAGCTACGACTACAAGGCGCCGAGCAACGGCGTCGCGATCGGCGGCGGCGCCCGAGACGACGACACGCCCTTCGGCTACGACTACAAGGCTCCCAGCGAGCACCGCCACGTGGGCGGCGGGGCTGCCAGGACAACGACGACGACGGTGTTCTTCCACGAGGGGGCGGTGCGCGTCGGCGAGCGCCTGCTGTTCCACTTCCCCGCCGCGGGGGCCGCCGCGCTCGGGCTCCTGCCGCGCCGCATCGCGGACTCCATCCCGTTCGCGACGGCGGCGCTGCCGGGCGTCCTCGCCCTCTTCGGCGTCTCCCCGGGCTCCGCCAAGGCCGCAGGCATGGCGGAGACGCTGCGCACCTGCGAGCTGCCGCCGCTCGCCGGAGAGGCCAAGTTCTGCGCCACGTCGCTGGAGGCCCTGGTCGAGCGCGCCATGGCGGCGCTGGGCACCCGCGACGTCCGGGCGGTGACCTCCACGCTGCCCCGCGCCGGCGCGCCGCTGCAAACGTACACTGTCCGCGCCGTGCGACCGGTCGACGGCGCGAGCTTCGTGGCGTGCCACGACGAGGTCTACCCGTACACCGTGTACCGGTGCCACGGCACCGGCCCGGCCAGGGCGTACATGGTGGAGATGGAGGGCGCCCGCGGTGGCGCGGTGACCGTGGCCACCGTCTGTCACACCGACACGTCCCGGTGGAACCCGGAGCACGTCTCCTTCAAGCTCCTCGGCACCAAGCCCGGCGGCCCGCCGGTGTGCCACCTCATGCCGTACGGACACATCATCTGGGCCAAGAACGTGAAGGTCTCGCCGGCATGAGGAGCAGCAGTGGAGCACCGTTATGTAGTATCTATTTTATGTGTTCTCACTTGTTAGGCTATCTATCTGATCTGCTCTTGTGGCTTTGCAAGGCCACGTCACTTGGTCAGCGTCTGCAATAATTGAACTGCTTGTTCTACATGAACAGTTGAACACCTGGTACCACCTCAGTGCCCCGGTTGCTTTAATATTTGACCCATAACCTCGTGTCTTATTGAAATATTTTTCATAAATATAAAGAAATACTCCTACAAATTATTTTTTTAAGTGCCATTAATAATAAGAAAAAAAAGTCCATTTTACAACCTCGAACTGGTTAAGAAATCCAATTTTCAACCTCATGCTACGAAACCGTGTAACATATATCCTTGAACTGATAAAAAACCCAATTTACAACCCTGAGCATAGTTGAAGGTGGTTTCGCTAGCGTGGCATTCGGGAACCACGTGTGGGACCTACTTGTCATACACTAAAAATGAAGGCAGTATTACTTTGTTGTTAGATCACGAGCACCCTTGGCATTTGTTGAATGGAGCTAGAAGATTTCATTTGCAACGAAGGTAGAATGTTTTCCTTGCTAAGGTAGACCATTGTACTTTGAAGCGGGGATATCTTCGTGTGCAGGTAAAGCATTTTCCCTATGAAGTTAGAATATATTTATAAAGTGAAAGAAGGTAGAATACGTTTTGGTACATAAAAAGTATTTTTAAAAATCTAGATAGTTATTTTAAGTAGAATGGTGATACTGACATGAATTGGGCACAAAACAAATTGAACCAAAAGCGGTCCTGGACCTATAAAAAAAGTGGTCCTGGATAGATATTATATATGAGGTGCTCGAGAATATCTGCAGCATTAGTGACATGTGCTAGAAAATTATCACTCCTTACCGATCGGGCTCCGTGATGCCATCTATAAATATCGGCCCGCCGGGGTCGCCTTGTTCCCACACAAGCGCGGGCGCGCGGCTTGAATCTCCCTCCCTCTCTCGGCTGCTTCCAGCTCGGTCATCCATGGCAGTGGCACGCTTCTCTGCCGTCCTCGCCGTTGCTCTGCTCTTGGTAATGATCCAAGCACCCACTGGTCAATGCAAGCACGGCCGAAAGAACGTCTTGACGGATTCTTCTTCGCCTCAGGCTATACGGCTGGCCCATGCAGCGCCATCGACGGCAGCGGTGTTTCGGCGCGCGGTCCAGCCGGGCTCCGCCATGCCGGACGCCATCCTCAGGCTCCTGCGCCCTGGTCGGTTCGCTGCTCTCCTCCCCCCTTTTGCTGATCTTAATTTGTAAGCTTTGATCCAGCACGAATGCACGCGTGAATCCTGTGTATGGTCATGATCTCATGTGTCGATTTGCAGAGAACCACATCGTAAACGAAGCCAAACCGGGCGAGAACACGGGGACACCGAACTCTTTGTTTTACTACAACAACTACATGCGCTCGTCTGCAACGCCGGCTGGTGACCACAGCGCCGTCGGCGCGCGAGATTCCGGCGACCTCGACAGAAACAAAGGCTCGAGCAAACGCTTCACGGCTGAAAGCGCAGGTGAGCTCACGAGTCCCTTCTATTACGCCCACTATCACATCTGAGCGAGGAACCGCCCGGTTGCCGCCGCCGCCGGAGACGCTGCGCCGCACGGCTACGACTACAAGGCGCCGGGGAAAGGCGACGCGGGCAGCGGCGCCAAAGACGAATTGCCGCTCTTCTGGTACCATAAAGCGCCCAGGCCCAGCGAGCACCTGCACGCAGGTGGCCACGCGGCGGCGGCGGCGACGACGGTGTTCTTCCACGAGGAGGCGGTGCGCGTCGGCGAGCGCCTGCTGTTCTACTTCCCCGCCGCCGCGCCCGCCGCGCTCGGGCTCCTGCCGCGCCACGTCGCGGACTCCATCCCCTTCGCGACGGCGGCGCTGCCTGAAGTCCTCGCGCTCCTCGGTGTCTCCCCGAGCGCCGCCAAGGCCGCGGGCATGGCGGAGACGTTGCGCACCTGCGAGCTGCCGCCGCTCGACGGGGAGCCCATGTTCTGCGCCACGTCGATGGAGGCACTGGTCGAGCAAGCCAAGGAGGCACTGGGAAACAACGATGTCCGTGCCGTGACCTCCACGCTGCCCCGCGCCGGCGCGCCGCTGCAGCGCTACACCGTCCGCGCCGTGCGACGCGTGGACGGCGTGAGCTTCGTGGCGTGCCACGACGAGGTCTACCCGTACACCGTGTACCGGTGCCACGGCACCGGCCCGGCCAGGGCGTACATGGTGGAGATGGAAGGGCGCCCGAGGTGGCGCGGTGACCGTGGCCACCGTCTGCCACACCGACACGTCCCTGTGGAACCCGGACCACGTCTCCTTCAAGCTCCTCGGCACCAAGCCCGGCGGGACGCCGGTCTGCCACCTCATGCCGTACGGGCACATCATCTGGGCCAAGAACGTGAAGACCTAGCCGGCAAAAGGAGTGCCATTATATTACCACTGAAACAGCGATGGTTGCAGAACGTACGTGCCGTCGCTGATGCCCCCTGCTCAATGCTCGTACCGGCACCCAAAATAAACATAATGCCTCCCATTTTCTATATATATTTCAAATTTCACTCGGTATACCGCATAGAGTGTTTTGCACCATGTTGTGACCTCAAACACAATTGAAATTGGATTTTTGCAGTCATATGTGCCGTTGTTGATGCTCTGTACTTGTAGTGGCACCCTAAATAAATATTCTATGTTCTCTAAAAAAATGTATTATATATACAAATATTCTCCAACAATATTCATATAACATCTTCTATGTACTTATCTCTTGATCTTTTATTATTTTAAAGTGCACTCTTGTCACTCTATCTCCCTCACCCTTTCCCTCTCGACTCTTGGACGTCTTGCTCCTCAGACCGCTCCCATGCCCTCCTCGGCTCCCCTCCTATGCTGATCTCTCTTTCACGCCAATCTGCCACCTGCCACCGATTTTTCTAGAAAAAATAACAATATTTGCATCTGGCTTCTGCAACAGGTATCCTCCTGCGTACTGCCTTTATCCAATGCTCATAGGGCCACCTCCTTGTGACGAGGATGGTCTAGGTTGTGTTTGGTTTGTCTCTGCAACTTGTTTTGCCCTAACATCTTTGGCCAATATTTTGCTGGCCGCCGGAGTTTGGCATGCCAAATTTTGGTTGGCTAGGAGAGACTAAAGATGGATCAAATTCAAACTCCACTCTATGTACAGTGTAGATTCCTCATTTGATCTGTCATTTAGTTTTTCTGCTAGACACAGGCTTGTCTCTTGTTTTTTTTTTTCACAACAGTTGGCGTCTAACTTGTGGTGGACAATTCGCTCGCCAAATTTTGGTGCTACCACAAGCCCAGTGCAGCCTTGCGGTAGAGTCCGGATGCACTCTCAGTAAGCGTTTCTAACTAAATCGTGTCGCCGATGCTTAAATTTTTTCATTATCCCGGTCGATGGTCTCAACGGTGGCGGCAAACATGGCAACTGCGACGGAAAGGATGAAAGAGATTAATTAGGTTGACAAAAAAAATTTGGCATATGGTCCTCACATATTACCTTCATGTCAGCTTGCCATTTGGCAAATCCACATCGTCACGACACACATGTTAAGGGTCATTTGGAACATAAGGTTGTCCGTCCGTCTATATAACTATCTAGTACAAAAACAAGTAGAGTTTGAAATAGACAACAGAATAGACATTCTGCTATAGATGGTCTAACTGAGACCACAAACAAGGTTTAGAGCATAATTGTGCAGGTTTTGGGAGTTTGGAGAATGAAACGATAGCGCGAGTAAAAGTAGTGATGCACTTTACAACTATGTATCCTGGGTATTTTATATGCCTATCTTTCTATTTTTTTTCCCCGAGAACGTGCGAAGCACATATTGTATTAAGAGAAAAATCTTCCTGTGTCTTCTCCGACAAGGTAAAAAACAAATGTTTGTCCTTTATAAAAAAAAACTAAAAAAGACTTGGGATGATCGATCATGAGGCAGAATCGTAGCTTGGTAGATACGGTTTCAAAGACCAACTTCACCAGCACATGGAAGTCAGTGTGCATCGCGGTCGTAGGGTGTGTTGGTAGTTGAACCTTGAGGTGGATGAACGGATGCGCGTGCTGGTGACATCGACAGATAGCATGCCTGGTGATATTGGTCTTGCCTGCGGCTGCATGAAAGCACGTCAGACATCAACATGCAGAGGCGCTGCTACCCCATGGCGTGGTGGGATAGCTGCCCCAGCTAGTCACGTTGAGACCCCCCTGCCCCTTCTTCCTCTTTGCCTAGCCAAATTAAAATTCACGCTTGAATTCCCAAATTTCCGTTGACCAGCCAAACTTCGCTCCATTTCTGCTCAAATTGCAATGTGGCGGCACCGGCAGCGGGCATGTGCAACAGCTGGAACCCAGTGGCATGCCCCGTGAGCGCGTGTAGCAGGAACCTGGCTAGTGCCCAACTGCGCAGCTCATTCTTGCACGGAGCAGTCAAGCAGGAGCAACATTGGTGATTGGTTGCCACCGAGCAAAGGCACGGTCTGTTTGTAGGATAGTCAGAAAAAGATCTGGCCTGCTTTCTGAGCCAGGTTGTCCATAGACAGGTTAGAACAAGGCAAAAGGGTCTGTTTCTTTCAAGATGGCCAGACTAAGTGCACAACGGAGAAGTCTGCTTGGTTGCCACGGCTAAGTTGTTGGTTCCAACGCAGTCCACCCTCCATCTCTGCTCTCCTCTTCTACCCTGCCGCCCCAACCCCCTCCTCCATCCCCGCCTGTCCTCGTGCAGCCACTCCCTCCTCCGTCGGCGACCCACGCCCTTGTCGGATAGGGAATGCTAGAGCGAGGAGATGATAGAGGACGATGATAGGGACAGCGGGAGGCTGGACATGGTGGGCTTCGCGACCTACTTGGGCGCAGTCGAGCACGGCCGACACGAAGTGCCGTAGCGCTTCGCCAAGGGAATGGAAGTCGGTGGCGTGCGCGAAGCGAGGTGGCAAGGATGAGCACGGCGACCGGGCGGTGGAGGAGGGCCCACGCGGCGGCTAGGAAGGAGGAGGAGGGGCAAGGAGGAGGAGGAGGTTGCGAGGCTCGGCCGGGCAGCGAAGGGCCCTCGTTGCGGCCGGCAAGGAGGAGGATCGAGGCAGAGAGGCTCAGCCGGGCGGCGGAGGGCCCGCGCGGCGGCCGGCAATGGAGGAGGAGGTGGCGAGGCTTGGCGGGCGGCGGCGGAGGGCCGCGTAGGCGTCAGCAATGAAGGAAGAGGCGAGCGAGCATGGCGGCCGCACGCGGAGACCGAGCAGGCAAGGGGGCGGGCGGAGCCAGCGCTATGCTACGCGTAGCCAGGCTAGGGAAGAACGGTGAAAAATCCCATTCTCCCCGATCCAGGCCACTAGGCCAAGAGATTCTATTTGCACAAACTGGGCCAGGCTCCAATGGCTGGCCAAAGAACCAAACACATGCACCTTGGTCCATCCTACCCTGGTTGTAGTGTTAGCCACCCTATTAAACAGACCTGAAGTCTATGTTCACTAGGTTTCTCTATTTCATTTTCAATTTCAAACTTCATAGTATTTGACAGAGTGTTTAGCAAGCATGTTTATCGGTACTGCTGACCTTATCCTAAGACAAGGCGTTCAGGTGTCGAGCTCTCCATCTCTCACCTCTAGTTTGACAAGGAGACCGATGGCCGGAGATGGTCACATATTTCTCAAGCACCTCGGCTCACTATAGTGTGAATGTGAATATGAATTTAGTTGCAAAATGTGAATAAGGTATATATACCATGTTTTTAATTTTTTTAATTTATTTGTTCGCTAGTTGTCCCACATATATTTTCTTTGTGGCTGTCACAAAGCTGAGGAAAAATTGAAATTTGGATATGGGCCGCAGCATCAATCGCTGGCAGATCCCTAGCGCGCAGCGTGAAGCAGCCGACTTGCGCGTTTCCATCGACTACAGGCTGCGTACAGTCCGACTTGCGCGTTTCCATCGTCTACAGGCTCCTTTCCGAGGTCCGGCCGGGCGTCCGGCCGCCGTGCGCCTGTGTTCAAGGAGCAGCGGCGAGAAGCACCTCCGCTCTCCGGCAATTATCCGCCGATCGGTAAGTGATCAAAGAACCTTATACTAGCCACGCCCCCGCAGGCAGCGCGCGGTGGCGGGCGGTGGGTGCTGCGTCGCCGTGTTGCAATGAGGACGTCCGTGTACCTCGCCGGCAGGGTCGGGGTCAGGAACCGTCGGTTGCGCGGTCCGTTTCCGATCACACGTCCCCGCTGCGAATCCTGCGATTGTGATGAGACCAGCCTGTGAGAATCCTTTGCTCCCGTTGAGTGGAGCTCGTTGGTCGTTGCTGCCCAGCATCGCATATCCTGTTTGGCAGAGTTTATTTGTTGTTTATAATTAAAATAAGTTGAAATAGCAACTAAACGGAGAGTTTTTTTTTTTTCAGATTTTTCTGGCCGCGTTTATTTTCACGGTACTCATTTGTATAAAAAAACAGAAATAATACTAAACCCATTTATTTTAACTGTACTTTTCGTTTATTTGTACAGCTGTAGGAAAAAAACGCGGTGGCTTGGGATAGGAACTGGGCACCTGGTTCCTGGTCGCTTCCACCGACACAGAATCGCCCATGTCAATGCCAAACTTTATGTCCTATTGTTAGCATCGGAATCTCTCAACTTTCTCTTTAGAAAACTTCCAGAAACCCTCAGTTGACGTGTACCTAGACCATATAGATAGCTATTAACAAGGATTTTTTTTTTTTGCGAAGGCTAGAATAATCCTTTGAACGACTAAATTTGAAGAACATCGCTAGGTCTTAGCCAGCAAGTAGAAGTCAAACAGAACCTAAAATGGAGTGATGGACCTCTCTATCTGACATCTGAATCAATAAAGTTGAGACCTGACCAGTGACTACTACTTATATTTGTGCTTTTCTCAATTCACTGTTTAGCGTGGTAACATGATTTCAAGATCGTTTTATTTCATATTTCTAGTTTCCAAACATACTTTTGAATTTAGTTCCATGGAATACATTCGATGTACGTCCAAACAAAAAAAGGTTTGGATCAGATTATACCAATTACATCGCATTTGGTATTTATATTACAATCTAATCACTAGAAATCAAATTCAAATCTTGGGATCCAAACACCCAACATCCATGCCCAGAAAATGTTCCTCCGATTGATTCTGTGCAGCAAATAAGGCAATGCAGCAATAAGTGGTTATCTCACTCTGAAGAAAGAAAGGTAACAGACACTAGAAATTCAATCGTTTTGAAACTGGATCAAGAAGCACGTACATGGCTAATACTAAACAATTTTCACAAACTGTTCAAAACTAGTAACAAGCATGCCACCTCCACTCCATGACAATCTGTGGAAAACACACAGGAGTTAATGTATCATTGCTCCTAAACCCTGATAAAGCTAGGTTGTAATATCTAGACTGAATGGAGCAGTTACAACTGAGAGCAATTGGAACTGGTAAAGGGCACTGCATCTAGTGGGGATACTGCAGTCCAACATGGAGCTGAACACATCTCTAGTTGCCCCAAATCACCTCAACTGGCAAACCACACACACCTCATCTGGCATGGCACACACACTTGTGTATGGGTCTGAAGGACCATGGAGTACATCAATCAATCAATCTTTACGGATGAGAAGAGGTAGTGCACGAAGGCAAATGACGTCAAAAACCCAATGGTTCCAGTTGCTAGCATGATTGCAAATGCCATGAGGAATGAGTAGCCAACATAAAGCATTGCAGAGACCGGCCCGCTCAGGCTTCTGAGGTCAAAGACCAAGTAGTTGATGGAGTAGAGGAACACGTAGAGAGCAACTGAACCAGGGGCAAAGAAAGCCTTCCACCACCACCTCCAGTCCTCCACACAGAGATTCATGTATGTTAGGACAACAGACACCTCGGCACAGACAACAACAAGCAGGACCAGGACAATCAAAAGGAAGCCAAACACATAGTAGAACCTTCCAAGCCATATGCTCGATAGAATGAAGAAGAGCTCAATAAACAAGGTCCCAAATGGCAGTGTTCCGGCACCAAGCACAAGAAGCCACGATGGATACTTCCTTGCAGGGATCTCTCTGGGGATCTGATTGGTACGAACAGGGAATTCTACTTGCTCTGCTCTTGTACCAAGAAAGCCGCCAACAAGTGTTAATGGCACGGAAATGCAGAACCATAGAGCCAGAAGGGTGAAAAATAGTGATATAGGTAAAGCCCCAGTGCTCTCGCTTTTCCACAGCACAAAGTTTAAGACAGTAAGGACCGTAAACATGACACCAGGGAAAAAGCAGGCAGTCAGCCAGGACACTGATCTCCAACCCTCAGATGTGCCCTTAATAGTCCTCCAAAACCGAACACTGACATACCCAGCTGCAATACCAAGGAAAAGATACAGAACAATCATCCCAGTAAGAAGCATTCCTCTGGAGGCTGGAGACATGAACCCAAGTGTGGCAAAAACAATTGTTACGATTGCCATGCCCAAAATCTGAACACCATCACCAAGCATTATGCATAACAGCTTGGAGCAAGTTGGCTCTCTGAATACATCTCCGACTACAAGCTTCCACCCAGATAGCTCCTCATTCATCTGTGCTTGTGCTTCCTTGTCAAGCTCTTCATACCTGGTCAGATCCCTCCTGACAGTTCTGAGGAATATAACAAATACAATTCCAGCCATGAATAAGATCACCATGAGTGAGTTCATTATAGAGAACCAGTGGACCTTAGAGCCAGCCTCCATCTTCAGATAGGCATCCCACCTAGAGGGCCACCTGATGTCACTCTTTACAAACTCGACATCATAAGTGAAGGCAATCCTCTCCTGTTGCCTGATCACTTGAAACTTCTTAAGCTCCATAGGGCAGTCCACAGGATCAATGCTGTCAGTACATGTTAAGCTTTGAGAAATCCTTCAGCATTACGTTTCACACTGCACGGGACAACCTGAAATCCAACAATCTGATACCCAGACATCCCCTTCTTGTCCATATCTGAGATGACACCAGATCCTTCTTCTCCGGTGCCAATGATTTCCACATTGCTGCCCTCGTACTCATGGACCAAGACCTTAAACTTCAAATGGTTGATGATATAATCCTCTGAGCTACCAGCTGGAGAGTAGCCAACAGGGAAGCCAGTCCACTGTACCGTGACACCATTATTCTCGGTAAAACGCATGACGGGTAGATTGTCCAGCATCATGTTGACCTGGTAAAGATCACGGGTACGCTGCTTAAGGAGCTTTGCATCATTCTGATTAAGCCCTTTTGTGGTGCAGAGGAAGAGGGATTCATTAACATTCACACGGAACTGGTACGGCGAGTTGTCAATCTGGTCACCCATCAGAAGCTCGCCCAGATTCTCAGCGCTCTTCTTGATGCCACCCTTGGGACGGCAGTACGGCAGACTGTAGTAGTTGAAAGGCATCTCCGTCTCAATGGATGTGAGGGAGTTCACCTTGGCGGATATCAACTCGCCCTGGGAGTATGTGTGCATGTAGCTGCCAGGCAAGTAGAATGCATTGCCTGGTGAAACGAGGAGTAACAACACAGCCCACAACAACGGAGCCATAAAACAGGAGCCGTGTAACACCCGAGCCATCTGAAGCACGAACTGCCCAACACCTAGAACATGCGGGAGCTGACCTGTAACCAAGCAAGAAATAATGTTATATTGATCAAAGGACTGCATATCCTCCAAACGATCATGACTCCTTAACCACCAATTTCTGGAAAGGACTAAACTAAATTCATAATGCAACTGCATAAACCTAGCGCGTACTTTTGTTGAGCAAGACACCACAAAATCCCCCAACCCACTAAAAGAACTAGGACGTCGCTTTTTTTTTTTTTTTCAGTGCTGGAACCTGACTGGCTGTATAAACCAGAGTGCTGAAACCTATGACAGCGTAAATTAGCGCAGCACTTTGTATGCGCGAGAATATGTGAATCTTGCAGTAGCATATCCATCAGGCATATACGAACATAACATTGCAAAATTTTGAGCAAAAACCTAGCTATGCATGACTTCGGCGCTAAGCGAACAGCACGCCATCACTTAGTCGTAGTAAGCCCAATAGTGTAAAGTCTGCCGCATATTAAGACGCCCCGAAAGCCAATAGGCAAGCAGGTATAATGGCACATGTATGCTGTAAACACACTATAACAAGTTCAGCAGCCGAACGAGGACAAGCTAATTCATGGACAACCAGTCCAATCAGGGATCCGAAGTAAACCTCGCCGGAGTTCCTCAAACAACAACCCCACAAGTTCCACAAGCCACAGGACCGGCCCGCGCAAACCCTGCAGGCCGCAGCAGCAGACAGCAGAACCGTGAACCCCCTCCGCAACAGTCCCCAGCACGCCCCCGCGCCACTTGCGAAGCAGCGCTTCGCAACCTGGCCAGAAGCCCGAGGATCCACCTAAACGAACCCGGAGATCTAGAGCGAGCAGCCCGGCGAGAACCGCGCCGCGAGACTAGAACCGCAGCAACAGCCACAGCTCCTCCACTCCCGAGCCCGAGGGAGGAAGAGACACAGCAGCGGGGGCGTCGAGAGGGTTCGGGAGCGTAGGGCGCGCGAGGGGAGCGAAAGGAAGTACCTGGCTCGCCGGACGCGTGGAGGCGACTGCCGCAAGGGGAAGGGAGTGGCCGAGTGGCGTCGGAGAGGGGGAGAGGGGTTGGGGTTGGGGGGTGGCGCACACAATTCTTCTCGGCTAACAAACATGGGCCTGGGCCGGTTGGTGGATCTGATTCTCGCGTGCTTTCGGCGTGCGCGCGTGAAATCTGAGACGCGCCACGTTTTGCTATCCTGGGGACCGTGGGACGCCGACGCCAGGCAACACCGGAACTCCGGAAGCAGCAGTGTGCCGAATAGCCAGACGCACCTCAAAAAGGAGTAGCCCAACCCTGTCAAAGCGGCTGCGGGCTTAGTGCGAGTGGCTCTGTGGATGTGCCGAACGGCAGCAGGGTCCCAGGGTGACGGAGAGAGATGATGATGATGCGCCAGGCAGGTCACGTGGCACGACGTGATAAACCGCCTTCAGTGGCAGTGCGGTCGATGCACGCGGGCTGTTTCCGGCGTACTGCGATGATTGTTCTGTTTTGTTCACCCAAGGAGGAGGGCCCAAGAAACGACTGGAGCAGGCCTGCTTTTTCTCGGGCCGTTCACCACAAAGGCCCACTTCACACTTTCAGATCAATGCCCACGATCACGAACCATCCCAAGACATCCAAGCAGCCAAGCCCACGATGCGTGCGATTCGTCGCCCGCCCTACGCACACGCCTATGCTACGGCCTACTCTACGTAGTCGGAGTAGCGGATCCTCCGTGAAAGTGACCACGTGAACATCGTCGCCGGCCGTCCCTCCAACTCTGCCCGCATTTCACGTGGTCACCTTCATGGAGCGGCCGAGCCCGAGCGGGCACGCCACCACCGGCGTAACGCGGCACGCCTTCCCGCCGTGACGCGCGTGACGAATTTACGGCCGCCGCGCCGAGGTGCGATCGCGAAGCAAGCGGGCGGGGCCGCGCGCACGTTCCGCGTATGTACTCCCCGGCCCCGGCGCCACCGGTGGAGCCCGGCCGCGGGCGTATTTACTCCCCCCGCCGGGGCCGGGCACGGACGAGTGGCGAGACGCGCGGCACGGGATCCGACGCGCCTGCGCGGGCAGCAGCCATTGATTGGGTTCTTTGCTGCCTTGCCTTCCCTGGGGACGGAGCGGGAGGGCGGCCACGTACGCCCGCCAAGTGCGTGCAGTTGCTGTTGATGGATCATGGGTGGATGATGGTCGTGCCTGCGTGCGTGGCAGCGGCTCTGCGCGTAAATGAATGGCTCTACATTCCCGACCGACGCGACGAGGGAGGCAATTAACCGCGCGGTCGGCCGTGCTCGCTGGCTGCTGCTGCTTCGGAGAATGTATGTATCTATGAATCTATCGTCCCAGCGGTTTTACTCACGTCCTTTAATTTCTTTACCTTTTGCACGGGCCCTGCGGCCTGGCGCTGGCGCCGGGCTTTGAATCCGCGAGCAGAAGGAACGTAGCGCACAGTGGTCAGAGTTAACGCGCTGCGCGGAGCAGTGTGCCAGCATGGGTGGGTGGTGGCACAGTGTGGACTACTGTGGACTGATCCACGGGTGGCGCCGGGCGCGGGCGAGACAAGCGGCGCTACAGGGCGCGCATCGCTCGCAAGTCGCAACGCACCTGCCGCTCTGCAGCAGCATGCTGCTGCTGCTGCTCTGGTTTGGCGCCACGCCCCTGCCCGTCACCATTCATCCACACAGCCGGCCGCGCTGTCGCAGTCGCGTCGCGCCGCGCGAACAGGCACAGGCGCAGGCACGCCGGGCACGGGCCTTGGGCGTCGGCCAAGGGCTTGCAATTCTGGCTGGCCTCGACTGCTCGGCCGGCTGCCGCCCGGCGAGGACGTGACATTCAGGTTCAGCTAGCACAGGGAAGCCGCAGCAGCAGGCCGCGCGCGGGGATGGTGGCTTTGCCGTGCGTCCTCCTCGTGGCCGTCAATGGACGACCGGCGAGCGTCCATCCGTGACACGACCGCCGACGGCCCGGCACCATGCAACGCATCGTTCCTCTCGCTACGAGCTGGGTGACGATGCGGTGTTGCATCCAGTCTGCGGCTCTGCGCGGCGTAGGAACGGCATCCTGTAGTAGTACGTACTACGGAGTAGCTAGCTAGTCTGGAAATTGGTGCACCCTAATTACAATTTACAGACAAGGTGGGCGGCAAAGTGCCAGCATTGGCTAGTGGTGTCCCGTAGTGGCTGGGTGGGCTGGCGGTGGCTGCTCTGCTCCCGGTCCGCCGTGAAAAAAGAATGCCAACGGCTTCGTTTCCACTCTCTGGAAAATGGGCACAGCAGATGCTCTATAGTACACCAGTTACTTTTTTATACAGTACTGTAAGAGTAGCGGAAGAGTTTCTTGAAAAAAATACGACTCCGGCACTCCCTCACTCGTTCAGCGGAAGTATACTCCCGGGTCCCGGCCGGCACTAGCATTGATGGCGAGAGGTTGTGCGGGGGGAGCCGGACCGGCCGTGCAGCCTCACCTCACACGCCGCGCGGCACCATCCCATGCACGCTGGCCTCTCTTGGCATCAATGGCGCCGCGCCGCTGGAGGCGGACGCTGCCAGCCCGCTCCCCGACTCCCACGTCGCGGGAGACGGGGAGAGGAGTCTCACGCCACGCCACGCCACAGTGCTCCTCGCCGCGCTGCGTCTCCCGATCCGTTTCTCCAGGGCCGGTGCTCCCCCACCCTCCGGCTGCACGGCATGCATTGCATCCCCATCCCCACGGGACTGGGGGGCAGCCCCAGCCGAGCCACCGCCCCGGCCGGCCGCTAGCCCATTATTACTGCTCCAGCAACCAGCATCGTTCGTTAGATTTCGTTCCTATTGTTCCCCTCGCACATGCACCGCGCGCCCGGCCACACCCACACGCGTACGTGTAGGGCCGCCAGCCCGTGCATGTCGCATCATGGCACCGAGCTCGTGAGCAGCCGAGATCTCACAGGCACTGGACCAGTTACGAGGCCATCATCGTCGGTCGCCGTAGGCCGGGCGCGCACGCCGCTGGCCCAGCGCCCCGGCCAAACCCTAGAAATTACGAGGTAATCATGGCGCCGGATGCCCGGTGGGGCGCCCGTGGCAGGGGCGGAGGAGCACGCGCGCACGCGCCTTTTTTTTTTTTTTTCTTTCACGCCTGCTAGTGCAATAGTGCTAGGCTGCTGCTGCCCCTGGTAGGGGCAGGGCACTAGGCTCGAATTTACGGCGGGCGGGGAGCCGGGGCGCGGCGGGGCCCCCGGCGCGCTCTTTTCTGGCAGCGGGGGCTGCTGCCGTGCCGGCAAAAGGGCATCACGAGGCGACGACGCCGATGCATCGGGCGGCGCGCCATGTTGCATTGCATGGCCGAGCCGAAGCGGAGGCCGCCGGACAGGACTGGCCGAGACCTGTTGCCCTTGTGGCCTGGTATGTGCACAGCGCGGGAGTCGTCCGTTTGTGCAGCGAGCGAGCTGTCAGCTCTCCTCCTCGCTGCTGTTTTACTCTGTTGTTTAGGCCTGACACTTGCAAAGTGGTAGTAGCACTAGGGCGTAGTAGACCGAATGGTTGCTGCACTGCACGCGTAGCTGGGTAACAGGAACGCGACGCTGCAACTGCAACCAGGAGCGACGAAGCATGCATCACGGAGAGAGAGGGTGTGTGAAGCGCCGTACTGCGCGGCACACTGTTACCCGAGTACACGACACTGAGCCATGACGCAGCGCCGGCCCCCGTACACACTGCGGACGAGAGCCCTGTGTGCAGGAAACAGAATGAGGCATCGCCAGGGCCAGGTCGAGCGCCCTGACCAAAGCATCGAGCACGGCGGCGGCACCCGAATGCGCCATGCCGACACGGCGAGGACGCTGGCGGACCTGCCCCGCCACCAGCGACGCGGCTGGATGGCCGATCGGTCCCGTGCTGCGGCCTGCGGGCAGAGAGGCGGCATCCAGTCCGGCCCGTGCGAAGACAAGCAGACGGCACGCGCGCGAGAGCGAGACGGCGCAGTGGACGGACGCGGTCCCGTGTCAGCCTCCTGTTCGCGTGCGCCATTCCATCTCCTGCGCTACCTTATTTGTACGTACGTACAAGCCATGCCACGTACAGTCCAGATCTGGTCGCCCTGTACGTATTCCTGGGTTACAGTTTACAT
This sequence comes from Paspalum vaginatum, assembly GCA_030272315.1. Taxonomy (NCBI): domain Eukaryota; kingdom Viridiplantae; phylum Streptophyta; class Magnoliopsida; order Poales; family Poaceae; genus Paspalum; species Paspalum vaginatum. Next base: position 38,657,181 of record CM059018.1, read on the forward strand.
TACAGCTGACACGAAAGGAACCTAATCACGAGGCGCGGCGGGGTGCGAGTTTGGACGCTGGTCGTGCGGCCGCTTTGTGGGGGCAGGGCAACCGGCCGGGCCTGGTCCGGGCAACCGCAAGCCACAGTCCACAACCAGGGCGAGAACACAGCAGCGTTCCCTTGGCTCAATGCGCCTGTCTTTTACACGAGACCGTGCCAGCAGAAAAGATGCACCGGCTGGTCTGGGAGCCTGCCCTCGGAGGGTTAAAAAAGCGCAGAGCACTGCGCGGCGGCGGCAGGCGTGTGTCCTCTCTCCTCTGTTCGTCGTCCTTGCTCTGATGGGCATTTGGACCAGGGTTTATGTAATGCCCAGGCGGCCCGAGTCTCGTCAATCATGTCCGTTTAGACCTGTCTTAGGTTTTCTTTGGCGTGCTGCAGGCACAGGCCCGGCACCGTTCAGCTGCGGCTGCCGGCCACCTTCCTTTGGGTGGTCAACGTTCCCTCGTCGAAGTGTAGCTTTTTGTTCAACTTTTTCCCGCGTATGGAAGGCAAGGGGGCATTTTTGTAATATCACAATCACAACCCAGTGCAAGTGCAGATTCTAGGATTCCACAATCCCTTATGGTTTAAAATCTAGCTTCTAAAATCTGTATTGTGCAATCCGGTGGCTTAACATATATGCTCTCCAAAAAAAAAATCCTCCAGAGCTGAGCACAGATCTACAGTACCACCATGGCATGGATATTCTCTCCTCTACCACCCTCCAAGTTGATCGATTGACACAGTATGACGGGCATGCGTGGGGACTAGATAAATCTGAGTATTCGATAATCTGCGAGTGCTCGTTGATCACTGCTGGTAACATATGATGCTCGGTTCGTTGTGCTATTAAAACTGAGCTCGATTTTCCTTTAATTCGTCCTTTCATTCTGTACATCATCTCTAACCTTAAATAACCGTCCAATACAGGGGAAAGCAAGGACAAGCGCCCCTAGAGCAGTAGAGTATCCGTAGGTCTCAGACTCTCAGTCATGCCGGAATTCTGTGTGATCCTGTTATCCAGAAAGGGAGTGGTTCGGCTTTGCAGTTCAGCTAGATACAGATATGATTTGGTAATCATGCGCGTGGCGTGATACGCTTGAGATTTGCGGAAACCGATCCACCCGCCGACACCAACCACCCGCAGTACAGTACCGCCGCACTCCCACCGGCATCATCATTATTGCCGAACCTTCCCACACCGCACACCAGTAAGTACTCCTACGGCCGAGCCGACCGATCGACCACCACCCACCGCATCGTCCACGTGAGAGATGAGACGAGCCCCCGGCAGGGCAGGGGCCGCCGCGTACTGCACCCACGACCTCCCGAATGGACGGTGACGCGAACCGCGCACCCATTTACTCCGGCAAGCCGCCCCCGGTCGAGCTGGAACAAGGTTCCAGTTTCACTGCGTGTGGCCACTGGCGACGGACGGTCCCCCCGGCGCGGGCCGCCCACCGCGCGCGGGGAGAAGACGCCAGGGACGGGCGGCTCCAGCCTCCAGGAACCAGGATGGGAAGCCGAACACGGCGCAACGCGGCAAGTAGCCCACCCTGAGGCCAGAGCGATCCCGATCCGGCCCCGGCAACAGCTCAAAGCCAACGTCTCGTGGACTGAAAAGTAGCAGTGGTAGAAAAGTGCCGGATCCCAGATGGACCGTATACTAGCATATGGTAATGGTCCTCCGGTCCTCCCTGGTGGCGTCTTCTTGCTTGGCTGGGGGCTGGGTTTGACTGCACGGTCTTCGACAGTTTAATTACCATGCGATGACGAGCCCAGGACGATGCTGATGACGCGTCCGGCTGTTGATCGTGATGTCAAGAGCCCCGCTGTGTTTGGCGTTGTTTCTTTCGGTTCTCGGCTTATTATCGCCACGCCCATTATTGGTCTGCACTACGGTACTACCTCCTGCTCCACGGGAACATCGAACGGGCGCGGCGCACGCAGGCCCCAATCCGCCAATCCTACCGAGAGTGCCGAGTCCTGGCGACCGCCGCCGGTGGTGCTCTCTGAGGCTTTTGTTGCGGTGCACCTGCGTGACGGCGCCAGGAATCCCGAGACGGCGTTCCTGTCCGCTGCTGGGACTGGCGTGGGAGACCGTGTTGCTCAGTCCAGGACGCTCCCTCGGCAGCGAGCTACCAGCTGAAACCATGGCCTTGTTTGCCCCGGATGGCCGGATGCGTGCCTGTCCGGCCGGGTCGGGTCATACGGTGGTCTCGTCCTGTCACCGGTCACGCCACCGTCGTCATTGCCGGACGCGACGTGCAACTGTGCAAGTACGCGGGCCGCTAGCCCCGCGGCTGGCGCGCATTGATCGCCTGTCGCATTCGCGTCGCGCCGCGCCGGCCGCGTCTTTGGGCGGTGATCCACGCCGCGGCGCAGGTGCCGCGGTTGGGGGTCGTCATTCCGCGAGGCATCTGCACGCGCGCGCGCGCCAACTTGCCGCCTGGTCGACGCGTCCCGGCTCCTGCAGCTGCACGCATCATGATCGCAGGAGATCCGACGGTGCGAGCTGAGCTCGTGCGAAAAGATCTCGCCGCCGGGACAGGACAGTAGGACACGTACGGGCCGAGGGACGGCGTTCGTTGTACACGTGCCGCTTCGGCACATGGGTTGGGCTGCCGGTTCGGCGGTGTGGCGCAGCAGCCCACGGCGGCCGGCGAGCGGCATGGCAAGGCAACGTGGGGTTGGGCAGGCGAGGGCCGACGAGTAGTCAAGGTCACGCACGTCCGCTGCAGCCGCAGGTAGGGGCGTGCAGTGCAGGGCAGAGGCCAGGTTCCATCGTTCAAACGCTCGTGCTGTCACCACGCGTCCACACTAGCCGGGCACGTATACGTACGACACCATCAAGAGCGTCGTAGGAGGAGTATACATTTTTATGTTTTGTACCATCACCGATCGACCCGCTGGCCGTAGCCGTCGCCGTCGAGACATTTTCTCGCCCCACCTCCACGTACGGCCGAATCTCTGCATGCCATCGGTTATGTAGGACGGGGACGACGAGCGAGGCTGCAAGCAGTACAGCTACAGCCTCACCTCGTGTGGTCACGCTCAATGGCTCAAGGAAGGGAGTCGCCATGGACATGATATACTGGTACGTACAGTACGAGCTATGCTCGCTGCAGCGGCAGTGACTGCCTGCCGGCCTTTTTGCGCCCCCGATGCGGCGGCGGGAGGCCACCACCACTCACGGTTCGTGGAATGTTGTCGCGGATCGGAGCGGTGGGACCGGCTGATGGCCGGTGGGTGCGCCGCGTCCATGCATGCACGGTGGCTGCAGTCTGGCTTCCGCCGAGTACGTACGTACTCGGCTCGCCGCCCGTGCCAGCCAGGCTGCTCCGTGAAGGCGAGAGGGGGAGCACGAGAGAGATGGTGAACGGAGGGAGCGGCTCCGTGAGCACGGTCCACGGAAAGGTTGGGCGGAGGAGCGGAGGCGCGCCACGGAGAGAGAGAGAGAGAGGGGTGCACCAAACTGCGTACGGTCCCGAGGGCGGACCGCAACGCGACAAGTCCCCATCCCATCAGCGCCCCGAAATCTAAATCGCTGTCCAGCGCTCAAAACCTACTACCTACTTACTCGTAATCTAATCCTAACCGACCCTGATCCCAATCCATCCGCCAACCCAGGAAACCTACGTCTAATCCGCGGGCAAGCACGGGTGCCGTTCGCGGGGGGCTGCTGTCTGCAAGCTCGATCCAGAACGCCTCTTCTCTGGTCGCATCATTGCCCAGCACACACGCACGGAGAGCGTCAGAGCGCCGACGCCCGTGCCAATAGCCCAATATGTCAGGCAGCCGAGAGCCAAGGCTGCCAGCACCGGAGCCTTTCGGTGCCGTTGCTGCATGCCTGGCTACTTTGCTAGGCGCAGTGCAGTGCAGTGCTGGGCGCGGCGGCACGCACCCGGGCCGGTCGCCGGTGGTGGCCTGGCGGCCTCGCCGCCCGTCCGCCTCGGAGGCCACCACCACGGCCGCGCCCGCCGAGCCGTCTCGTCGTGCTCCAGCCTCCAGCCAGGCGGCCGCCCGTCCCACTCCCACTCCCACACCGCCACCGCATGCCCAGGAGCCCAGGAGTACCACAGTGCTGGTAGTGCCGGTCCAGCGGGCGCGCAGGGAGACAGAGGAGCGACCCTTTGACGACCGAATAATGCTGTCCCACCCGGGGACCCGGGGCAGTACCGTGCCTTTCCCGATCCGCTGGCTGCACCGTGCGCTTCGTTTCTCCCACGCGTTCCTTCGTCTCGCTGGGTGGGGCGGGGCGCCTCCCCTGGCCTGCTCGGCTGCTCGCGTCGTGTGAGATCGTGTCGCCTCCAGTTTCGGCAACGAGGCAGGGGAAACAAAGCCAAAGGGGACGGAGAACAACAAGGGAAAAGTAAAAACCTTTTTGGTTTCGGGTGGCAAATAAACATGGCCGCGGAGTGCTGCCGCTATGCTGCCTACACCTGCCCTGCTCCATCTTTTTTACGTTTTTTTACGGCTGTGCAGGGGCAAGGAAGAACCCCTTTCGGGGTACATTGTTTCTGAAAGGTTTCTTGCACTGTTGTTGGCGGCCATGGTCGTGGCGCGCGACTGTGCAGGGTGGAAGGCTGGAAGGGAAGGGAGGGAGGCGGGCAGGTGAGGCGGTGCGTCAGCGCTGTCGTGCCGGGCTGGGAGAACGAGAGGCGTCCGTACCTGCTTTGCTCGTCGCTGTTGCGCCACCTAACCGGGGCGATGTATGGCTCGCACGGAGCTCTCACCTTACCGGCCAACTCGACCCACCATCGTCATCCTCTCGCTTCCATTTCTCTTTTCCCTTTTGTTTTCGTGTACGGGTCACGTAGTTTATTCCGTCCAGCGTTAGTACATCTGGTGTGAATAAATACGTACTAATTCCATAAAATGCAGCAGTGCTAACCCTGCTGCTGCTACTCATCATTTTTAAGATAACCCCTTTGTTTTATCCGGTCGGAGCTGGAGGGGGGGAGCCCAGGGTGGCCGGACCACGCATGGCGCGCATGATGTGTCCACCCCGGGCCGGGCCCGTTGAGAGATGGCCGGTGGGTGATTAGCGCTGGCGTCCTGCGCTGACGCACCATAATGATGGAGACTGAGTGGCTGCTTCACGCGTTGCGGCACCGCGCATCAAAGTGGTGACGGCTAGTCTAATGCGGGCCGCCTAAATGGCCATGTGCGAAGCGAAGCGAGCCTAATCTTGTGCCCGCAATTAAAATTTAAAGCTTCCCTAAAAAAAGATTTAAAGCGATCAGCCTTCTCGCTTAAGGAAGAGTTTTGGGTACACTTGTTTATTAATTACACTGAATGAATGAATGAATGTTTTAGTTCCACTTCACGGCACGATGTCTTGAGAATTTTGGACACTAAACAAGTTGACATAATGAACCATGCATCGGTACCTTGACATTTACAATACTCAAAAGTCATTTGGAAACGCAGCCCCTGATGCATCTCTTCAAATGTTACTGCATGCTCCCTCCATCCTATGAAATAAGGCGTGCATGCATTTAGAAAAGTCAAATTTAAAATCTTTGACTAACAATTTAGTCAAAAAACATATATTTTTAGTGTGTGCATGTTATGTATTTGGACTCGTATTAAAAAATACTTTAAGATTATGATATTTTGGTATTTGTTGATGCTATATTAAAAAAACAAATTGCCAAACTTCCTCGTTAAAGACCGTGATAAATACATGCACGCCTTATTTCATATGATGGAAGGAGTAATAACATAAAGTCAACCGTAACAGTGTGATGATCACCAGAGTACTCGGGAATGTCCAAGGAATGTCGTCTCTGTTTGTGTAACCAAGGGAAAACTAGCCATGTCACGATGTCCGACAAGTGTGAGCTTTTATTGTTTGTTTGGATATATATCGCTTACTCATCCTGAATCGGTCTAATTTATGAATAGACTATAATGCCAAAACTTATGTTTAGCTGTAAAGGAAATTCTATTTGGACTCCAATTCCACCCAATACAATGGGGGCGAGCTATGTATTGGGGGTAGATATTACTTATGGTCTAATACTGAGGAATTGGGCTCTCATTCGAACTCTAGCTTCCACATGCAACAGAGTTGCAGAATTCAGAAAACCAGATTCATTTTCCAATTCTGAGATCTAATATCCAAATAGAGTTTTAGACTATTGTGTTCCTCGCTCACAGACCTAAAACTTCATCGCTGGATACATATGTCTATTTGGATCTATCCTGGGAATCAAAGATGTATGATAAAAAATCATCATCGACTTGTCACAACCTTCAACAATAACAACAATATCACATTCCTCGATACCATAGATTCGAAAAGTTCATGACTAGGTATATGATGTGTTGGCTTTGAGGGACGAGTTGGTTATTACACGCTATAAGTATTTTTGGTATTACATGCCTCCCTAAGGTTGTTCCCAGTGCACAATATCTCGACATTCTTTCTAAGATTGCTTTGTCATGCAAACACATGTACTCCATATGATACAACTCACCCAATACATACACTTAAATTTCAAGTTAACATTTGTCCAACAACTGATGCATGTGTTGTGAGGAGAAAACTTGTGAAGATGAAACCACTCATCACAGTGCGTGTATCGTGCAACCTCCACGCCACTGTATACAAGCCGCTGTCTTCACCAAGGTGATATGCCCCTCTCTTCATAAATCTCATGACAAACAACAAAGATCTAATGCAACGCACTATATGAGTATGATATGCACCAGTACTAGCCTACTAGGCAAAGATTTATGACTAATCTACATTGCTGTAAAATGGAAAATATCAAAATGATATTTTGTTTTCAAAACACTCACCATATAACTTTCGTTTTACCCTTTATTGATTGCACCCTAGTATTTTTTTGGTAGATGGGGAAAGAGTTTAGATCTATTTGACCATACTTGGGCTGTCCTTTTTTTCCTTGACAAGATTTGGCTCTACTTTTTGTGTAGATACTAGGAATTTGATGAGGTCATCCTAAATATAGAAACAATATTACTCACTTCTGCAAATTAACATGGTCTACATGCACATGCTAGACTATTTTTCTAATAAAACTATAAAGATTCGAATGCATATAACCGATCTGCTCATAATAATTGAGGATCTATGTGCTCAATGTTTTATACAAAGTACACATAGGAATGTCGTTTCTCCCTAGTTGTTGTTATACTAAAATTCGTGACACTATTCCTATTCGTTCCAAACATTTTAAAGTGGACATTCATCTTATCTTCACTCAAAATGTTTGATACAAAATACAAGGAGATTTTTTTTACCTAGTTTCTGCCAAACTCAGGAGCTAAATCGATCTATCCAAGAAGGTGGTCCAGCCAGCAATCTAAACTAATCAACACGGTCCGTTTAATGAAGGGTATGTTAAAATTTTCTCTTGCTGTCTAAATTGTCTGAGAATTCCTGGAAGAGTATCCCTAGTACTTTTTTTTGGGCGATAGAGCTAAACAAAAGCGACTAAAAACGGAATTAAACCTGACCGGCGGTTACCAGTTGGGCATAAACATTCCACAGCAATTCCAGGAGCCATTCATAAGCCTTAAAATGTACAAGATTTTCGCATGAATCTTGATGGCATTAAACACCGGAATGGGGCTTATCTTGCAGATTCCAAAAGGGCGCGGAGATATGTGAGGAAGAAACCAACCAAACCAGGTCCACCTCATCCACCGGAAAGCGAAGGCGCCACATTTTCAGGCGATAAAAATCATTCCTTTTGGCCCATCATCTCTCTCATCACGAGTAGTATCGTCTTTCCGCAACAAAAGCAACGTACTACTGTACACCATCGGAGTAGTCTCCGTCTACGCGGATCTATACAGAGTTTTGTACCGCGCGTCTCCGGATAAAATACGGTTATATAGGAGCCGAGCCAAGTGCCCACTCCCCTTCCAGTTTCCAGCCCCAGAAGGAGCAAACTGAGAGGAGACAGAGCGGCACAGGAGGACAGAGAGGAGGGAGCAGGGGAGGAGAGAAAGCTCCAATCTCTCGCCTGCCCTGCCCTAGCTGCCAAGATTCTTGATTGATTCGAAAACAAAAATGTGAGTTCATTGCTCTTCCGCGAGAGATTTACCGCCTTTGTTTTCGTCTGGTTTTTGTTTCGTGGATCTGTTTTGACCAACGATCCTACCAGAGGCGTCTCTGGTGGTTTTGCTCTTCGTTCGTTCGTTCGTTTCCGGCACTGTCGACGGATTCGAGCTGTCATGTCAGGCTTTGATCTTTCCTTTTTATTCTCTCGGAGCTCCTGGGTTGGAATAAATGAGCGGCGCTGTCGATACATGCTGTTTCTCTGGGTGGAATTTATGGCGACGCTGCTTTTAGTAGTAACCAATGCAGGTTCCTCTTCAGGTCCTGGAAACTGCAATCTTTTTTTGGCCCCGAGATTTGGTCCTCGGCTCGGCTCGGCTCCGTTTCTTCCTGCTCAGATCTGTGGCGCAGGGTTCGCTCCTACCCGCGCTAGAAAAATGCGGCTTCTTTTTTATATATGGCCGCTGCAGCGAGCTGACCACTCTCAGCGATTCTCCATTTCTCCTGCAGTGGGTGGCGATTAAGGAAGGATTAGGCAACGCAGCGCGACGTCTGAGCCTTGCTTTCCAGGACTCAAAATTTGTCGACGAAGATGTCAGGTAGGGGGAGAAATGATTCCTGTTCTTTCTTAGGGAGAACCGAGTCTTTTTCTTCGGATGTTCTCTCATGATTAACGCGGCGACGTGCCAATCTGTGCCTGCAGTGAGCCACGCGGAGGACATTGAGATATCGCTGTGCGACGGCAACTCGGAGGATGAGCGGCGGCGGCGCAAGATCGGCTCGCTGCGGCGGAAGGCCATCCACGCGCTCAAGAAGCGAGGCAGGCGTCGCGTCGACTTCCGCTTCCCTCCGGCAGCCATCTCTATCGAGGACGTCCGAGACGCCGAGGAGGAGCGCGCCGTGACCTCCTTCCGGGACCGCCTCGCTTCTCACGGGCTCCTCCCCGAGAAGCATGATGACTACCACATGATGCTAAGGTCACGTCGAGGGAAATAAACCATCCTATTCTTTCATTCCCTCCATTTGGATGGGTTTTGCGAAATGCCAGGATCTGAAACAACTGGTGGATGTTTGCTTCAGGTTCTTGAAGGCCAGAAAGTTCGATGCCGAGAAGGCAATGCAGATGTGGGCAGATATGCTGAAATGGAGAAAAGACTTTGGAACCGACACGATTCTGGAGGTGCTGACTCTGAAATCCAAACTGCAAGCAGTAGTTGGAGATAATGTTTGCTGGATAAGTATGGGTTTGGTTCTAGTTCTGATGACAAATCTGCTGTTTTTTCATGTGTTTAGGATTTTGATTTTGACGAACTGGATGAGGTGCTGCGCTACTACCCTCAGGGCTACCATGGTGTCGATCGAGAAGGCCGGCCGGTGTACATTGAGAGACTTGGGAAGGTTGATCCGAACAAGCTCACGCAGATCACCTCGGTGGATCGCTACATCAAGTACCATGTCCAGGAGTTTGAGAGGGCCTTCAGGGAGAGGTTCCCTGCCTGCACATTGGCTGCTAAGAGGCACATTGACTCCACGACAACCATACTGGACGTCCAGGGTGTGGTACGTGAATGGTTCGAATCTGAAACTGTGCTTACAGAACACAGATCTGTTTTGTAGTTCCTTCACTTTGATTGTTCTGTACAGGGCTTTAAGAATTTCTCCAAGACAGCTAGGGAACTAATACACCGGATGCAGAAGATTGACAGTGACTTCTATCCTGAGGTAATTTTACTTTTGAATGGGTATTATGGTAGGATTTTGGCCTGGTGATACAATCAATTTAGATGTGAGTAAATGCAGACACTACACCAAATGTTCGTTGTGAATGCTGGTAGCGGATTCAAGTGGATCTGGAACAGTGTGAAGGGCTTCCTTGACCCAAAAACTTCATCCAAGATTCATGTACGTTCCAGCAATCATTTATTTTTTAATCCGTCTTTAGTGGTCATTTGTTTGTATGACATTTTAAGTTTTTACTGCTTGTGTAGGTTCTCGGTTCTAACTACCAGAGTAGGCTTCTTGAAGTAATAGATCCGTGGTAGGCCTGTACTCGTGTTAGAAGTATTCATATGAACTCATTGTCAGTTATTTCCAAGCTTCAACCCTCGACATTTATGTACTTGTATTTTTCTCAGTGAGCTGCCAGAATTCCTTGGTGGTTCATGCACATGTAGTGACAAGGGTGGCTGTCTTGGATCAAACAAAGGACCGTGGAATGATCCTTATATCTTGAAGGTGCCCTTTTTGCATTGTGTTTACCTGAAAAATATTCCGTCTAGGTGATATCCCTGTTTTTTCATGTACTGATACGCATGTTATGTGTAGCTGATTCACAATTTGGAAGCTGGTTGTGTGAGGGAAATCAAGCCAGTTTCTGAGGAGGAAGAAAGAAGCAGCTCTTCACTTCGGTTGGAACAGATGAAAGTAAGAGCCTCAATTACATTTTCCTTGAGTTGCAGCAAGCAGATTTCTTCTCTGGATTCTTTTTTCCAAACTAATATATTTGCCTCAGTGGCAGGGCATGTTAAGTGATACATCAAATGCTGAATCAGGATCTGATGTTGATGATTTTGGTCCGACATTTGTTCAGAAAGTTTCTGACTATGGCTGCTTGACTCCAGTCCGTGAGGAAGTATGTCTACCCATTGGCCAAATCTGTGTAACCGTCAGATTTTATTTTTCCTATTCTCTTAGCCTTGCAAGCAATATTTGTCGAGCTGTGTCCTTACATTTTATTTGTCTGCCTCAGGTGAAGGGCACAGATTGTGCAGCTTTCTTCAGCTGTGAAGATCAGAGTCACCCGGCTCCTGAATGTTACCGTAGAGTGCGACAAACTACAGAAATGGTGCAGAAATCAATGGCTGATTTCAGGCATTCCTTCACCAACATAACTTCTCATAACTTAGGTATCTTCTTTGCCTGTCATTTTGGTTAGATGATCTTTGAATGGAGAACCCTAGATACAGGGCATTGAACATTGTGTCCTTATTTATAGTTTTCATGTTGCAGATCCGTAACCATGAATATTTTATCTGAATCATCAATTGTTGTTATTATTTGAATACCGTCAGCCATACTTTTCTTGGTACCATTGTGTAAATGATAATGGTATTGTTGGTGCTCAGATGGTTGACATTGACATCAATTTTAACACGTTTATTGCTTGATTTACCAAAAAAACACTTGGGTCCATTCTCCATTGCAGAGTGGAGTAAGTTTTTTTTTCCTGATAAATTTTAACCCTGTACTCTGTGTACTTATAGTTCTAAGGATTCACTTTGTCTGGGTAGTTTATTTTGTTATGAGGTACATTGTATTAGGAAGCTTTGCAAAGAAGCAAACCTGCCTCTTCTTTACTGCCACTGCAGCAGCCATTGTTTTTTTTTTGTTTGAAACTTCTGCAGCCATTGTTAATTGTTTTTCCTTTGGCAGGGAACAATGCTCTTAATGTGGACTGTACAATTGCTCAAAGGGGTTGGGAAAGTGTCATTAAACTACTAGTGACAGCCTTGATCAAGCTATTTTCCTTCATCCGGCTTTTCATCTCCAGTGCTGAGAGGAGACTTGAGAACACCGGTCGTTCTGCTCCACAAGCGGTCCCAGTGGCAGAGAAGCCACAGCCTCGAACTGTCAGTAATGAAGATGTGTGTGCTTGCTTACAGCGACTTGACAATCTAGAGTCATTGTGCAATCATCTTGCCAACAAACCACAACAGATTCCCGAGGATAAGGAACTCATGCTGTTGAACTCATTTGAGCGAATCAAATCCGTGGAGGCTGACCTTGAGAGGACAAAAAGAGTAAGTTGCATGCCGCCATGCAAACGTAGGTTGAGTGCATCTCGAATATCATAGTATAGTGGTCATTCATATGAATACTCGTGTTAATTCACTTTGCTATTTCACCGGCTCAGCTTAGTACTGCATATTTGATGTCAGGTGTTGCATGCGACTGTGGCAAAGCAGAAATCATTGGTGGAGACTCTGGAATCTGTACAGGAGACGTCTAGAGTCAGGGTATTTCCTCTACTGTGTTTTATTGGTTTGAGCTGAATTACTGGCCGGTTTTAGTAATATGCTAAACTGAATCACTACCCTCTTCATCTTGCAGAAGAGGATGTTTTGTTCATAGGTAGGGCACCAGACCCTGAGCATGCCGTCAACATTAACTGTTAAGCTGACGCCGTGTAGCTGCCAGTGCCGACCATTTTTGACCTCGCCGACTTCAGCCTCGTCTGAGAAGACGAAGAAAGCCTCAAAATGAAAGAGAAGATTCCACCCCCTATCGCTTCCTTTCATTCCCCACTTTTGTACCCGCTATTTGTACTCCTGTGCCCCTCCCTTTCTGTTGCTGTCGCCCCGGTGAATGCTGTGCCGTGCCAAGTGCTCAGTTTTTTTTCCTTGGCCAAGTCATGTTACGGCCTCACGTTCCGGGCTGAGAACCGAGACGACGGTGAACCTCTGTCGCACTGCTGCTGAAGTTGTTCTGTACTGACTCCCCCGGCCGTGGCTGGAGCTGGAAGAAACACGTTGGCGAGCTTGTTGTGGACTTGTGTTGATGTCCGTGTAAATGGCATGATTCTGATGATCTGCTAATATGGATCGTGACATGATTGTTGTTGGCATGGTTTTCTGTTTGTTTTGGCTCTTGTGGTCTGCTTCGAGTTAAAAGACGGTAACATGGCTTGGTGCCTAGTGCACTTGTGTGCGTACTCTCTACGAGACTGACTCGTACGGTCGTCACGGCAGGTGCTAGTCGTCCTTGCCGGCAATGGTGAGGGCCTGTCGCCTCCCACCGACGCCGCCGCGGCGCCCACTGACTCGTACGGTCGTCACGGCAGGTGCTAGTCGTCCTTGCCGGCAATGGTGAGGGCCTGTCGCCTCCCACCGACGCCGCCGCGGCGCCCACCTGCAAGTTGCCGCCGGCCGAGGTCGACCTGCGTGCCGTGCCGTTGCCGTCGGCCGGTCCGTCGGTGTGACAGGTGTGATTACGGCCTTGCTGGTAGGCTGCCGCTGCCGGGTAGGGGCTAGTACATCTCAAAAAAAAAAAAAGGGTAGGGGCTAGTAGGGCCTTTGCTGCTGCCCATGAAATAAACCGATGGGGGCGCTTTGGAAAAAGCCCGTGGGTCCCTCGACCTGTACCCGAATACGAGTTTTGTCTTTGAAGTCGAAAACCGGGTATCGTGGGTCCCTGAACTTACGAAACCGGTCACAACACATCCTTCGACGAAACCAACGATGGTTTTGGCTAACGTGGACCGACACCCCGCCACGTCAGCACGCCACGCGTGCCTGGACCCACCCGTCAGCCTTATATCCTCTTCTATACCTCCCTTCTCTGCCTCTCGGTGGTACTCCTTGGAGCAATTGCCGCCTCGCCGCCCGCAGCGCTGTGCGGCCTTCTCTTTCCCGGCGTTGTACAATCTCATCCTACCCCCTGCCCCGAACTCCACTCCAGACTTGTCCTTGCTCCTTGGTAGTGCAGTGTGACGGGACTAGCAGCCAACTCCAGGGCGGCACTGTCCTCGAGCTCGCTGCAACTCCCGTCTCCAAGGACGTAGATGGACGGCCCCGCTGGACAGAGGAGGTGGACGACCTGGTCGACGCCGGTGATGTCAACGACGCCATCGTCCCTCGCAAGTCCGTCGTCTCTAGTCTCTCCACCTCCACCGCTGACCTTCACCTGGCCATGGCTCTTGGGCACCTCGCGGGCTCCTGCACGCCTCCTACGGCAGATGGGCGTGGCCGCCAGTTGGCGTCATGCTGGGTGAGCGTGCGGGCGTACGACGGTCGGAGGGTGAGGGTGCGCGGCGGCCGGTGGGGCAGCGGTGCCTGCGCGGGATGAGCGTGCGATGACGAAGGGGCGCAGGGAGGTGAGGACGCGACGACCAAGCGGGGCGAGCGCGGCGGTTGCGTGGAGGCCGGCGACGGAGGGCGCGACAGGGCGACGAGCTTGGGGCGCGCAGCGGCCGGTCGGTCGTGGCCGACACGCGGCGCCGATGTCAACGGGTTGGGTCGCCGGTGTAGCGCGCGGGTCGGGCGGGATTGGCGACGGTGTGCGACGATGACGGAGGGCACGGGAGGGGTGCCAAGCTAGGGGGCGTGCGTGGGTCTGTCATGGCCAGGGCACGGGGCGGCGTCTGCAGGTCGGGCGACCGGCGATGGCGTCACGCTGGGGCCGGTGTTTCGGCGGCTACGGGGTAGAAGACATAAGGCGGCTGACAGGTGGGTCCGGCTACACGTGGCGGGGTGTTGGTCCACGTCGACCAAAACCATCTTTGGTTTCGTCGAGGGATGTGTTGTGACCGGTTTCGTAAGTTCAGGGACTCGCGGTACCTAGTTTTTGACTTCAAGGATGAAACACGGATTTGGCTGCAAGTTGAGGGACCCGTGATGGATTTTTTCCGGGACGCCTCCGACCACCCCTGTGCGTGTGTGGGCTCGTGAGACCACGGCGGCGTGGGCCGAATCACGGTACGCGGTGCCGCGGGTGGAGGCCCGGGAAGAGCCCATTTATTTGCTATTTCCGGTCCAGGATGGAGCGGCGGGGGCTGGCGGCCTGGATCGGATGCTTGCTGGGCCATTGTCCGGCCCTGTGTGGTGTGATTCTGGCAACTTGGGCTTATTTGTGGAAGCGGCACGTTCCGCCGAAGGAGACTGCGATTTTTCTTTTAAAAAAAAGCAAGCACGGGCACGGATGTGAGTCCGATGGCCGAGCACGCCCTCCTCGCAGCCGCAGCGACCGCGCGATGGCTGTTTTGAATTGTGATCAGAATGATACGTACCGCTTCCTATTCCATTTTCTATTTTAAACTTTATTCTATCTACAGAGCATATGTACAGTGTATTTATATAGTACGGAGTATTTTGCACTCACTTATTTACACATAACGTAACAACAGCCTTATTACTGGAGACGCTGGCCGCCTGACGGTATGGAGCGCGACTCGCCTGCAGGCTGTCCATGTCCCATGCGATCCGTGTGCCCGTGCTGTCCGATGATGCTCGAAGCTAAGGGTAGCGGACTGTCAATTTCGCACAGCTTATACCTTATAGCGTTGTTAAGCTGGTGTTATTAGCTCATCTATCTTATCGTCTATATTTTAAACTATACCAATTAATATGTTTTGTATATTTATATCTACTAACGATGACATCAGTCTTACAATATGCATGTTGCGATGTCTAATCGACCATCTAAAATGCATTTATACGTATTGCTACACCGTAATCAACCAATGTCCTTTTGCTCGTCGCACGTGTCGTTGGAACTTGGAAGGATCGTTCGCCAAAAGCTCAGAACCTAGCATCTGCGCTCCATGATGACGCACGCTGCTCGCTTCCGGACCTAGAACAACAAGATCTTCTCTCCTGTTTGTATGGTGCGACGAGCAAGAACGTTTGGTTCTGATATTATGTTATTATCTGGAGATGTTTTAGATACACCTTAGATAACAGCTTAATCAAACACTCCATAGCTTGCTAGATGTGTGCCTCGCACTCGGCACGTAGTATATGATGTACAGTCACCGATGGTTTCTCGATGCCTCGACCTTCTAAACGATCGGCACATACACGCACAAAACACTGTAGTGACATCTTTCATCAGTTGAGGCCCTGTTTGGATACCTCAAAATTGCACAATCTAGATTCCAACAGCTGGTTGGGCCTCCAAAAATGATCCCATTTTACTTGGAAAAAGTCTATCCGGAGTCCCTCAACTTGTAGCTGAATCCGAGATTCGTCCCTAAACCATAAAACCGGTTATATTAGGTCCCTGAACTATCAAAACCAGACACATGACATCCTTTTAGCAAACCAACCATAG
The DNA here is from genome assembly GCA_030272315.1 of Paspalum vaginatum. NCBI lineage: Eukaryota > Viridiplantae > Streptophyta > Magnoliopsida > Poales > Poaceae > Paspalum > Paspalum vaginatum. The sequence continues at coordinate 38,673,066 of CM059018.1, forward strand.
TTTTATCCTATGTGGCAATTCAACGTGGCAAATGTAAAGTGGGGTCCACATGTCACTTTCACACCTTCTTCGTCAACCTTTCCTCCTCTCTTCCGCTCGCCTCGCTGCCACCGCTCATGGCCCCTGTCCCCCGCAGCTTCTTCCCCGACGCCTGCTCCTCGCTGGCCGCAAGCTCACCTCCCCTATCCACCACTCAGCGGCCACCACTGCGAACGAGTCCCCCAGTCTCCTGTCCACCTAGTTCCTCACGCTGCCACCTGCCGCCGCCGCAGCGGCCATCTCGAGGATCGACACCCGCTGGAACTCCTTGGTGCCCCTATCGAAGCGGTACCTCGTTGGCTCTTCCCCAGAGAGCAGCTCCAGCAAAAGCACCCCGCAGGCGTACACGTCCGCCTCGTGCGACGGCTCGGTCGAGTCGCCCGCCTCGCGGGTGCCGCGAGCTCGGCGGGGCCGAAGTGGGTGAGGCCCGCGTGGAGGCCCGGGTCGGACACGATGATGGCGGAGGGTGAGACGCGGCCGTGGATGGCGCCCGCTTGGTGGTGGACGTACTCGAGCCCCTGGGCGACGTCGATGGCGACCTGTACGCAGGAGACCCAGGTGCGGAGCGTAGTGAAGCTAGGGTTGCGTGGGCTACGGAGGCACACCTCTAGCGTGGCGCCGCCCGGCAGGAGCTCGTAGGCGAGGTAGAGGTGCGCGCCCGCAGGGCACGTGCCCAACAGCCGCGGGAGGCTGGTGTGGTGGTTCCTGCCAATCCTGGCGAGCACAGCGGCATCCATGGCCGCGGCGCCCAGGCGGCGCGGTAGTTGGAACAGGGCCGCGTCGCGGCCGCGGAGCAAGCAGCGCCAGTACACGGTGCCCTTGGCGCGCTTGGCCAGGAAGTTGGTGGTGGCGGCCGCTAGCTCCTGGAACGGGTAGAGGACGGGCAAGTCGAGCAGCGAGGCGCGCGCCGCGGGCCTGCGGCGAGGGATACACGGCTGGAGGAAGCGGAGGAGGTGGATGACGACGAGGTGGCGCTGCAGCGCTGCGCGCTAGCTCTGCTCATGCCTGTGCCCCAATCGGAGTCAGAGGGCCCTCCACCTGAGTAAGACGTGGAGAGGGGCGAGGAGGAGACCCCAGTGGCCGCGCCGCTGCGCCGCTTGGCAGAGGCGGACGAGGAGGTGCGACGGTACGAGGGTCCCGTGAGCGTGGGCCGTGCCGCCAGCGCGTCAGAGTCGGCGCTCCCCCTTGGCTTGCACATCGCCGCACGTGGCGACGGTGACCAGCTGCGGCTGCGAGTCACGAACCGCGCCGGAGCAGAGCATATCCAGTGTTGCTGCTTGCTGGGGATGTGAGCTCGCGGCGAGTCGAGCAGAAGAAATGAGGAGAGGTTGAAGAAGAAGGTGTGAGATTGACATGTGGGCCCCACTTCACATTTGCCACCACATAGGATAGAACCATGGTTGGTTTGCTAAAAGGATTTCATGTGTTCGATTTTGATAGTTCGGGGACCTAATATAACCAGTCTTGTGGCTTAGCGACGAATCTCGGATTCAGCTACAGGTTGAAGAACCGGATGAGCTTCTGGCAACTTCACAAGCCGCTAGAGACCAGCTTTTGAGGGCAATCTGGTAATTTCATACCTCAATCCAGGTCTCCATCATCTTGTGCAAACCTTTGGAGTTTGGAACCAAACATCTGACCTTACCGACTCGTGCAATCTAGCTGCTTTTGCACAATCTTGAGCCATCCCAAACGCGGCCTGAATCACGCAAACGAACGCAGCCATTGTTAGTCCGTCTTTGTATTTTGCCGCTACTAATAATAATCATGTGCCTGGTTTAGCTTATTATAAAAAATGTTTTCGCGTACGGACGGGGATGGAAGGTTTTCAGTTTCGTAAACCTTTCTTTCTCTTTCTCAGCCGAGTTTTAGCAAATCGTCTATCCTTCTCTATGTTCAAACTTCATTATGTGTATATTATAATTACAATATCATTTTCGTATTATAAACGATTTTATAGACGATCTAGTTAGACTTGGCTTCTTTCGAGAAACAAGACCGACTGTCCGAAATCATCTCTCATGCTTAGGTCACGCGATTTGGTTCGTGGCTAAAATTGTATCCCAAATCTGACTGTAGCTAATATAATTTATTTTTTTTTGACTAAATTGGCCATAGTCAATCTTTGGTAGTAAATACGGCCATCAACCAAACACGTGAGGTATAGAAGGTACAACGGTACATGTATGGGCACTGAAAATTTTTTATTGGCGCAACGTGCCTGTCCAAACTCAAAACGCACCACCTCATCTTCACCGGAGGCGGGCCTGTCTCTGCACTGCACCGTGGGATGGAGAAACCAGGCCACGCCATGACTTTTTCTAAGACTGCTCACTAATGATCTTAAAGTGGACGTCCAAAATATTGTTTCGGCACTGTATATATATATAAATAGAGAAAAATTCAAAATATGGACGATTGAATGTGCTCTTTAGTAGTGAGCATGGTCTCAGCGTGGCCATCCATGGTACTCCGTATTATCCTGTGGCACAGGACGACCCCGGGATTATGATGCCGTCGCCGTCGATACTCTTTTTCTAAGCGCCATGCTGCCGACTGCCATCCATCCAGGCTGACAAAAGATTTGAGGTCTCCTCAAGTTATGGTTAATTGCAACGTGTGTTCTCTAGTAATCACACGTGCAGTATGTACGCATGCCTCTCCATCTAGTTTATTTCAACCAACAAACAAACCTATCTGCTAGTGCTAGTTTAGACAGGCAAGAAGTTGCCGCCGTTTGGTTCTTCTGGATTTTCATGTAACCGCGCGATCGGAAGAGGAGTTTTTTTCCCCGTCGCTCGATCAAGCGATCAAGTCGAACCTATGGGTGTTTATCGGCGAGTGTTTGTTTTCCTATATCATGATAATCTAGGGAAAAAAAAAACAAACACACTCTTAGACCACGTCCAGTCTAAAATTTTAGAGCTCTTTTCCCGTAGTATTTTTACGCGAAACAATTTAATTTGCAGGATTCAGGGGAAAAAACCCCTCCATCCAAAAGGGACCTTATATCTATGTCTTCAAGACGCTAGTAAGCACAAAGGAATTTCTTTATAGTTAAAAAAGATTGTATTATTGCTGTTTTCTAGGCTGCACACAACAACAACAGTGGTGTGTAAAAAATTTCATATTGATACTTATTTCTCTTTCTTAAGTTGTTATCCTGTAATTAAAATTGCTGACATGACATTTTTTTTTAATGAGAATGCAACTTGCATTAAGAATGGCATTAATTTCCCTCCCAAACTCGTTTTAGGGGGTGTTCGGGTTGCACGAGATAATAGAAAAATTAGCTACTAGAGTCTCATCGCCACAGATTTTGTGAACATACGCATATCCCATTATCTACTCTATAAAAGAACGAGTTTAACCAAAAATATTTTCTACCCATATAAATCTTACACACCTTAATACTCTCCTTTAGATCTAATTTCTCGTTTTATCTAATGGCTAAGAGAAACCATGGCCCCACAAATATTTCGGCGCCCCGGATTGCCACCAGGGCCCACTATTACTCTTACGCACAATACAAAGATAGGCGTAAGAAGTTCCTGCCGCCGAAGGCTTTTTTTTTCACCCAAAAAAATACCCACCTGTACCCATTAGATAGGAATCAATCAACTTCGAACAATCCTCCTGGGCCAAACGAATGAAAGGTAATTGAATCGTGGCCCAACAACAAAACACAGCAAAATGCTCTGGTATCAAAAACGTTTAGTACCAAATCGCTCATAAAACATAGAAAAAACATACTATTAATAATTTAACGTGCTCATCGAAGCACCAAGGGGAACAACTGCCCACAGGAAGGACGTACAGAGGAGCAAGACCACTGGAGGAGCACCTCGGACCCAATGAGGAGGCGGACAGAGGCAGAGATCCAGCGCGGGACGAGGTGTCTGAGCCGGATCTGGGGAGAGGAAAGGAGAGGGCGACAATGAAAGGAAGGAGACGCCGGGCGGCGGTGGCGAAGGGCCGAGGGGGGGGCGCTCCCCCGCATCGTGGCCTGGCGGCAGCGGCCGTGGAGGGCTAGGCCAGGGGGTGGGCACGGAGTGGGGAGGCCGGCTACGGGCGAGGCGTGCGACGGTCGGGGCTGGGTGGAGTGCGGATGGGGAAGGGGGAGGAGCTGGAGCGGGATTTGGGATGGAAGAGAGAGCGCTGAACGGATAACATGGGCTTTTTATTTGAGTTTTCTAATAGTTTTGGGGACTGTATAGTGCAGATCGACTAACATTCAAAATCATATTGTTTCTAACAGAGTGAGACAAAAGATGAATTTGGAGATAGCTTCACTAACATTCCAATCCGCAGTAGATTTTTTCTAACAGAGTGAGACAAAAGATGAATTTGGAGATAGCTTCACTAACATTCCAATCCAAAGTAGATTTTCTAGCAGAGTGAGGCATCCGTTAGAACAACGAATTTGGTTGGATCGAACTGGATAGACATTGGGTTAGGCGAGGTTAAGCGAACCTAGATACGAACCTTCGTTTGACCAGGGATGATGGCGATGACGCCGGGCTACGCGACAGGCCGTATCGCACGCGTACAATCATACATATGTATGACAACACTGAGCATGGTGCCAATCATATATTGCCTTAGCCCTTAGACGTCTAAGACAAACTCTGTCTTTGTTTGAAAAACAAAATCACAATCACACAATAAAAAAATGTTAAAAAGGTGTACCTCTCTGTTCTAAACTGTAAAATCTAAAGAAATTTTGTTATAGTTGTTTTTCAAATAACCCATGTCGTATTTCACATTTTGCTACACGTGCGTCTTGTACGTGCATGTGTACTTGTCCCACAAAAGAGCTAATAGCGAGAGATTCTGGAGCAAACTGTAGCATCAAAAGACACAATTGCACACTATCCAATGTGCTGTCCAATGTAGGCAGTGTTCCTTTCCGATTGTGCGGAGCGGAAACGCAAGTTCTAGAGAATTCTTTTTCTTGCCAACCTGTCCGATCTTTGAAACGAACGGCTGTCTATGCCTAGGTGAGAGTTCCGCACGGCGTGGAGTGGTTCACGCCACTGGTATGGAACGGAGCCTACTATCTGATGAAACAAAGTGCTGTTAGCCCATGGATCGAAGTATCCAGATCCTGCACTCACATTATCTGTTCGTACCCCATCCGAACACATCTTGGTCATGAAAAACCCGAGCCTTCCAGAAATACCGGGACGACATGTCTCAGCAGACGTAGACTGAATTTGGGGACGGATTTCCATTATCAAATGCAAGCCCAATGGACGAGCAATGAGCACGTGTTGGGTCTGCTTGTAATTTTGACCGTGTTTGAATTGATGTAAAAATTTAGACAAACAATAAGTTTTTTGTTTTAATAGGTTGTTTGAGCCTCAAATAACTCAGCTAAATGAAAATTTTGATTTTTGACCAAATTTTAGTTTAAATTCAAATATAATCAAAGTTGCCAAATAGATTTGTCATCAAACCAAGATCTCAACGATGTAATGTTTACTGCACATGGCCAAGGTGGCCAAACAAGGACAGGAGCAAGGAAAAGAAAGAACTGGAAACATCGTGCGGCTATTCCGGGGGCTTGCCGATCGGCAATCGGCGGCGATCATCATCCATGCATCTGGCGCGAATCCGGGGGCCACCCGCGCAGGCGGATCGCCCGCCCTCGTCTGTTAAATGCAACTTGTCCGCTGCGGTGATCGGATAAGCATCGCGAGGGTCAAACGACCCCGGCGAACCTTGGAGATCCATCTATCAGCAACGAGGTCCCCTGACTGCCCAGCGTCCTACGGCTCGTCGGGCAATCTGATTGCCACACAAAAATATACACGGTTGCAGGGGGGCCCAAGTGCAAAACACCATCTTCTTTTGTGCGGCGCCGTACTTTCGTTTCTGTTCTGCGTTTCATCAGTTCCGCTCCCTCCCGCACGCACGCACACTCCCCGGTTGCTCCGGCAACCCCCTTCACAGAACCAATCAACCAAGCTCGCCAGCGATCCGGGCGCGCTCCTTCCGCCGGGCACAACGGGTCTTCAAGGCGGGCGCGCTCGCACCGGAAGCTCTCCCAGGCTCTCGAGCCGGAATCTGGTCTGGTTTGGCCGCCGCCCCCCAAATCCGCCTTTTTTTTTTTATTTTGGAGGGAAGGGACATGTCGCGGCACGGCGACGAGCTCGCCGGAGTTTATCCGGGGGATGAGGACCGCCGCGCCGTTCAGATGGGCGATTCCGACTACGAGGACGACGACGCGGACCTGTCTGTAAGTGTGCCCGCCCGCTGCTCTGTTCTGGAGAGTTGAGGTTTCGCTCTGAGATGCTCCTGCTTTGGCTTGGTTTACGTACCAGTAATGCCGTGCCCATGCCTTGATTCTGCATGAACTGTTATTGGAAGTCCGTTTCGATGCGCGGAGTTTTACTTCGTTGGGACTCTCCTCCCCCCTTTTTTTTGGTTCAATTTATTGTTAGCCTTAGCATTACTGCCTCCAGATTTCGAGAATACAGACATACGTGCCCGGCAAAGCTATTGACGTTTTCTTTTTCAGTAAATTAAAAGATTTTGGGAGTACAGCTACAGACATTTGTTGCGGTCTAACGCATAGGCGACATTCTGTGCTTGCAGACTAGTAAGGCGACAGAAGATACCACGGCTATAGATGTGAGGAAAGGGAAGGACATGCAGGGGATCCCATGGGACAGGATGACCACCACAAGAGAGAGTTCCAGGCAGGCAAGGCTGCAGCAGTATGCCAACTTTGAGAACGTGCCTAATTCAGGAAGGAACTCGGAGAAGGCACGGCATGCTTGCACATTCAAGTTATCTGGTTGACTAGTTCTTTTCAGATTGCATAATTTTTTTTTTATGTGTGTGGTGATATCGGTGCAGGAATGCATGCCTGCAGAGAAAGGCCACCTCTACTACGAGTTTCAGCACAACACGAGGTCGGTGAAATCAACTATTCTTCATTTCCAGGTGAGCCATGGTTTTGAGCGCTTTAGCATTCCAAATGGTAATTTCTTGCTTATTATTTCATTCTACACGCAAGGATTTTGAGTGCTTTAGCTTTCTCTGATCCTTGTTGAGTTGTTGTTATTTACCAAGCCGAAGTTTGGCAAATCAGTTAAATTATGGTATCCCTGCACAGGCACAAACATTTGCACTGAACTATTTTGAAGAATGAAATCACATTTCTATTTCCTTTTGGGCTCCAGTTGCCCTATTTTTTCTGTGCCAATCCTGTGGGTGGACCTTCTAGCTCTGTACGTATGGTTATTCTGAATGGTCAAATGCCCTCATGGTATTAATTTCCTTCTCAAGTCCTAGAAATCTATTAACCTTGTTCTGTCGTTGTCTTGCAGTTGAGAAACTTAGTATGGGCAACGACAAAGCATGATGCGTATCTTATGTCATACTACTCTGTGCTTCATTGGTCAGCACTGGCTCGTGAGAAGCATGAAGTCATCGATCTTCAAGGACATGTTGCACCAAGTGAGGTATGGAGTTTCGCTTCCAAATATTTATTTCATCCTGTCATTTTTCCTGAGATCGGTAACACGACCTTATGTTCTTTGTGCTTTGACTTCAGAAGCATCAGGGAAATTTCTCAGAGGGATTTTACCGAACTCAAGTTAGCACTTTGGCAGTGAAAAATAACTTGCTTGTTACTGGTGGATTTCATGGAGAAATAATATGCAAGGTAATTCTTTTTTATCCTCATTGTCCTTTCCCAACTCCGTCTTCTAGAAGAGGTTGCAGTCAGGGTCTGGTTCTTATTTGTTTGCCTGGGCAATGCAGTTTTTAGATCATCAAGGCATAAGCTACTGTTGTAAGTCTACACATGATGACAATGGTATCACTAATTCTTTGGAGATATTCGAGAAGCCTAGGTACTTTAATTTCTGCTGGCAAATAATTATTTTGTTTCTGAGGAATTGAAATTGCATGAATCTCGACTGTAGTGATGTTTCTTGCCTGTTTCTTTGCAGTGGTTCTCTGCACTTCCTGGCCTCAAACAATGATTGTGGAGTTAGAGATTTTGACATGGAAAATTTTCAGATATGCAATCACTTCCGTTTTGCTTGGCCTGTGAATGTAAGCCTTCATTTAATTCTTCAACTGTCTATTTTTTATTGTCATTGCTGTTGAATTTTCATTTCCAGATTCAAATCTCTGTTGAATTCGATGCTCATGTTTTGTCAATGAACAAGGATGGAAACACTGTACTGAATCCAGTTTTGCCCCCTGTTTAATTTTCTGCAGCATACATCACTGAGCCCTGATGGTAAACTTGCTGCTATTGTTGGGGACAATGCTGATGGACTTCTGATTGATGCTAATTCCGGGAAAGTAAGTAGAAAACGCTGTGCAGACACTGACTTTTTTGTATATCAAAGGGCGTATCAAATACATAATTCATAGAAACTTATGCTGTTTCTTGCAGACGGTTCACGATCTCCGTGGCCATTTCGATTTCTCATTTGCATCAGCGTGGAACCCAGATGGCCGAACATTCGCTACTGGAAACCAAGACAAGACGTGCAGGGTTTGGGACATCCGAAATCTCTCAAAATCTGTGGTTGTGTTAGGTGGCAACATCGGAGCCATAAGGTCCATCCGCTACACATCCGATGGGAAATTCATGGCGATGGCTGAACCCGCAGATTTCATCCACATTTTCGATGTTGAGAGTGGATACAGCAGGAAACAGGAACTGGATTTCTTTGGTGAGATCGCAGGTATATCATTCAGCCCTGACACTGAAGCTCTCTTTGTTGGTGTGCACGATCGAATGTACAGCAGCCTCCTTCAGTTCAATCGGCGACGGTTCCACTCGTACCTGGATCCAGTACTTTGAATTAGTGCTGTGGAGAGCTGTGATATCGTCATCACTGGCTGTAGAAACTACAAGGGTATATATTTGTAGGTGTCACTCCGAAGAAACTGAAGGGCCGTGCGTTTACTTTTGCTGAACAAGCTGTAGATATTCAGCGAGCGACCTTTTGGGAGCTGCTGCTGCTGTAACGTTGTTTGTACATAAAAGGTTACTTGATCAATAGTTCCAGTGTTCCACACAAGTTCACCAATTCTAGCTGGTTTTGGCATCTGATCCTGCTGGCAATATCTTACAGATTAAGAGTCAAAACCAGCGGCTAACCTTACAGGCTTACAGGTTTAGCGACCGCACGAGGCACCAGGGCATTTGAAATGTGTGCCATTCTTGCAGGCTCCGTAAACTGTGAATTGACAAAATGCATGCGAAGAACCAAGAGGTAGCAGCGTATTGATCATCCTACCGAGATTTTATGAGTAGGCTAGCTCATTTCTTTTGGGGAAAAGGAAGTTATTATTGATCTTAGTGTAATACATTAATTGATACAAAGCACTAAGAGTACTTTCGGTCTCTACACAGCTAAGTATACAAAGCCAAGAAAAAAACAAAAAGTATACAAAGCCAAGAAAAAAAACAAAAAAGATATGACAACAACTATCGTATTGTAGTAAACTACACCACACAATATAGCCATCAAATCGTTCACCATCAAGGTAGCACTTAGATCCCGATAATGCTCTCCGACAACGCCCCGATAAGGCTCTCCGGTAACAACGCCTCTATGAACTGTAAATTGCAGGAGAAGTTTTGCAAACATGTTTACACGAAAGTTTTTTTCGATATACTCTCCTAGTCTCCTATAAGCTCAGGTAGGTACAACCTCAGTAGAGGACGGCGAGAGCCGCATAAGATAGGTTCCTATAGCAATACACAACAGTATAAACTGAACGAAACTAAATAGTGAAACCCTACTGGCCTTAGATTGCAGCTTCAGAACTTCAGAACTGTTGGACAGCTCTTTGCACTGCACCTGTAGCTTCTCTGCCATATCCTCCAACATCATTGCTCTGTTTTCAGTGTGCCGGAGTTTAAGTCCGAGCTGCCTGTAGTCTTCAGATAGAGACTTTTGTGCTTCGCATAGAGCCATTTCATCCTCGAACAGAGTTGATGAGGCATGAAAAGCTCTTTTCAGGATGGTGCACTGAATCTCTGCTTCCATCTTCTCCTTGTACAGTTCATCAAGTTCAGATTGCGACAACAGCAGGTGCAGGTTAGTACTCTCTATTGTCGTTTTCTCTGGTTGCATTCGACTAGGATTTGCTTCGAGTTCATGTATTCTTGAAACTTTCTCCTTGATCGGTGTGGATGCCTCTTTCAACCTGGATTTAAGATGTTTTATCCTTTCGCTTACCTCTTCAATAGGTTCCCTGAGACGAGCTGACCCTCTCCATTGATCATCATGGACATCAAAATCATCACTTGGCGCTTCTCCGATAGCCATGAATTTTTTTATTTCTGCAATATGAATAGGAGAAATCTCTATATTAGAGAGAGTATTATGTAGAGGAGGATAATATATCTCAATCAACGGCAGCTGAAATGTAACCACACTCAAATGAAATGAAAAAGAATATATTCTGTGAAAAATAAGGAAAAAAACCCAGCACAAATCTCTGAATAGTCTGATAATACATGCTTCTAGGAGGCGTCGTCAAAAATTCAATATTCAACTAACAACAAGGAGCAATATCCCCAGCAATCATTTATCCCATGACATTTTTTTCCTTCAGAGAAGGGGTAAGAGCTTCTGCTACTAATTCAATCAGAAGAGAGAATCACAGCAAGTTTCAACCAAGTTGAGTCAGATGATTGCACAGTTTATTTGCCAACAAGATGTCCTAACCAATAAATCGTTCATGCTGAACATAATATAGAGTACTAGAGTCAAATGATTGAAAAATAACAAATTAAGCAATTAGCCTTGTGACATGGATAAGACCACTTGCATGCAACAAATGAATTGATACATCACACAGTTAGTGCGGTATACAGTGCAGCCATTGGTTCAAATATCATGTCAAAAAATGAGCAGTATATAGTTTAGCCAAAGTTAATTTATTTCCAGAAAACTGTACAAAAAACTTTAGGGAGCTAATTAGCAGACAAATCCTGAACTGTTAACTCCGAATCTTACAATTTACAAGTAGCTTTGGAATTTGGATCGACAGTTTACACAAAGTTGAGCTTCAATAACAACGTTTGGGAAATAATCCTAAGGTTCTGAAATAACGATTGGATAATGCACGGAAACAAAAGCAATCTGACCATACCATTCTCAAGCGCTTCCTGTGTTCTCTGAAGCAACATAATCGAATCATTGTAAGCATCCGCGCCTGAATCTGAATGCATCCTCCCATTCTGTCCCTTCCCAACGCTCTCCTGATCAAATGTGTCTTCGACATCATTACCAGAATCAGGACTTATCCGGACCGATCTACCGACCACACTACTGCCATTCCCTTTGCTGTAACCAGTCGATCGAACACCCTCGCTTGGCTGCTCCTCGTCACTGTGGTCACAGTAATCGTAAACACCGTTGAGGCCTGCAGCCGATCGCCGGCCGTTCGAGGCGGCGTTTGAGCTGCGGAGGTCAGACTCGACGCTGGACCGCGAGTTATCGGCCTCGGCAGAAACGGCGGCGCCGTGAACAACCATCGGTCCGTCGGCGCGCGACCGCGCGGCGCTGGGGTGCCTGCCGTGCAGGGGCTGCCTGTCCCGCTCCCGCGGGAAGAGCAAGGCGTGGTCGTGGCGCGGGGGTCCGCGCGGCGCGCTCGCGGCGGAGGACCTGCTGCTCCGGTGCTCGCTGTTGTCCGAGTCGGCGCCGACCGAGAACCCGGCGGACGCGATGAGGAGGCCGAGGCCCGGGTCCAGCGTCGGCGGCGGTGGCGCCGGCCTCGGCGGGACTCCACGGAGGCGGTGGAGCTCTCCGCCTCGATAGCGGCCGCCTCGTGCTTGCCCTTTGGCGCGTCGGCGGCGAGGGGTAGCCGACGCTTGTTGAGCTGCGCCTGCGCGGAGCCCTCATCTCCGCGGCCGCCAGCACTACCACCACCGCCACCACCGGAGGCATCAGCGGCGGCGTAGCCCTCCCTCCGGTGTTCCTGTTCACGCCGGATGCGCCGCCAGCGACGGAGCCCGCGGCCCTTTGTAGTGGCGGTGGCCACCACAGGGGAGCTCTTCGGGACAGCCGCCTCCGCTGCCGGCGCCGGGGACTCGGCGGACGACTCGACGGGGACGTTCGACACGCTGTCCCAAATAAGGCTAAGCACTTCTTTTAAATTGCGGTGGGGGCGGGGGGCGGTGTGCAAGTGTTTAGCGGCAGTAGCAAGGACGGATCTAGAGATTTTGTCCATTAGTTTCGTTTTGAGCTATAATTTTGCCAAACCTTTAGCACTTTGAAACTTGCTGTAATAAAATGATATTACAATGGGCCTGACTAAGGTTATCGGTGTCATGTGGTACTGATACTAACGTGTATACATATCCCTAGATGGTGCTACATGTTGGGCGATCGAGACGGCGACATCCATATTGCCGTCTACACCATGTCTAGAAAAAAAAAACATGACAAGGCCCCTTTTGCATATGCTAAATATTAGCCAGCATTATTACATACATCTAGCTAGCTAATTGGTGCCGATAGAATTGCCCAGCAATTAGCTAATCTATTAACCAGATACCGTTATTTTGTGCAGCTAAATAACAACAATTAGTTGCATAGATCCAAACGAGCCTTAAAACGGGAGGTATGTCCCTGGAGCACCGAGCATACGCTATGCTGACTACGTTCACCCAATCTGTGAGACGGCACGACGGCACGAGGCATGTGCATGTACGTACCCGGAAACACTGCCGTGTGACGTGTGGGTGTGGGTGTGGCTGCGGTCACACGTAGCGACCAGGTGAGTGGTGGACGGACAGGTACGGTGGGGGCTCCCAACATGGACGCGCGTACGTGCCGCTGAGCTGATGAGCGAGTGATCGATTATTCTACGATGCCAGCCTCGCTAGTTCTTCCGGGTTCCGCTTCCGTTATTCTGCCGGTGGTGGATGGGATGGAGCATATGCGTGTGTTCGTCCGGCACTAGGACAAGATGTCAAGATAGCTGGGCTGCACTGCACCGACGGTGGTGGGCGCCGAGAGCCTGCGACCAGCAGAGGACGCCGACCCTCTCAAAAAAAAAAAAAAAAAAACAGAGGACGCCGACATACGGCCTAGGCCCGTCTGGTTGCTGGAGGCTGGAGGCTGGAGGTCCAGTGAATCGCCACGACCGAGCCCACAGCAGGACTACACCCACGCTCCACAGGTCAAGTCTCCACCCAGGGCCCAGGAGCAACCGGCACCGGGCACGCCAGTCCTGCTGCCCCTGCTCGCACAATTGGGCGGCCGTCGGGTACCCTCTTTCCATCTAGATTTTTTTTGGCGCAATTCATTTATGGAAATTCAATAATAAATAAATCTTAGGGTCCAAATGAGCTACTTTTTAAAATTAAATTATAGATCATTTGACTTTGTAACACCTGAATGAGCTGCTCTCTTACTTTTATTCAAAAATACCGTAGTTTTCATTTATTTTCACTATGATTTTGTGTACCATATAATACACTTTAAGTATGACTTGACTTTTTGGATACTTTCGCAAATTTTCTATAAGATGAAAGGGAATCAACGTTGGTGTCAAAAGATCTATAATTTAAAACATAAGGAGTACCGCTTAAAAATCATTCTAGATCCATAAAAACGTATTCCAAATTCAGACGAACTAAGTCCTTACATATCAGAAAAATATTTTATCTTTCACAGGGAGAATGTTCATCCTTCGCATGGATATTTTTCCATACAATGTTTTAGCTTCATAGAAAATGTTCTATCTCTACGAGTAAAACATTCCAGCTTCATACGTAATGTTCCATGTCACCGTCCTAATGACCTTAATAATGAGAAAAATAAGGTAAGGCAAAATAATCAATATACAGATAGATATTCTACACTATAAAAGAGCGAGTTTTCTCAAAATCTTTTTTACCTAAGATGGTTTCACTGTAACCTTCACGTTGGTCCTACCGCGCAATTCGGAAAGAGTTGAAAAGAGTTGGAAAAGGGTGAAAAAGGTAAAGGTAAAATGTTTATGCCGTTTTGTCTATTTTTTTCTCATCTAGATTCTACCCATACCCACCCATAATTTTAGGAATTTTACCACCTGGTCACCAAGCCTTGATTCCTCCATTACGAGAACCAACTCCAAGATTAGCGCTTTCCTTTTTGCGATGATTTTCTCCTGCACGAAATGCCTCCTGCGACGAGCGACGACGCCCGGCACAACGACCACCCACCGCGTGCGACGCTCGTCAGCCCGGCGCCCCGGGCGCCTGCGATGCTAGCGCTGCACGCCGGCGCTAGCGACACCCGGCCGCAGGACGCCTGGCGTCATGGCTGCCGGCCGCCCGAGAAACTCGGTAGCCCAGCGCCCGGCCTCCTGCGACGTCCGCGCTGGACGCCTGCGCCGCTAACGCCCGCCCGTAGGACGCCCGGCAGCCCACAGCCCCGGCCGCCTGCGGCGCTCGCTCGCGACGCACGTTCGGCAGCCTGCTGATCAGCCCGCCATCGACTCCCAGCACGCTTGCGACGCCAGGTACCACGGCGACCACCATATGCTCGACCAGTCGGCGATCCGCGTCCGACGTCTGGGTCTCCGACTCCGGCTGCCTGCAACGACCTGCGCTCCTCCTGAGGCGTCTCCAGGGACCTGCACCATCCGACGCTTGACTCTCCTCCAACCCGGACCCGGCATCCGGCTATCCGACTGCCTACGCCGCCTCGGCTATCTGATGTGGCGTCGCAGCCAGCAGCAGACACGCCCCCGACGTCCGGCTCTCCGGCGGCCTACTACGTCTTTCGACGCCAGGCTCTCCGGTTTGTACGTACTCCCTCGATGAGTTCAATTTATTCCCGTTGTAATTTAATTCTACCAATGTTGTTCAAATGATGAATATGCCTCATCGACCTGTTCCTAGATCACAACATTTAAGCAAACTACTTGGAGATGCCATCAATATAAATAACGATGAATCGGCGAATGTTTGCAAAAAGAGGCACCAACTAAATTCTAATTATGTTTTGTCGGAACTAGGTTGGTGTACACTAACACTTTAAGTGGTTGTGAACCATATTAATTGTATAAAAATATCCATAATTTAGATTGTCTTTTGGAATTATGTAGACAGGATGTTGAGGTGAGCCTTAAAGAGCATTAAAGGAAAAGGGCAAGGGACAATATGCAAATTTAGCAGAGAAAAAGAAAAAAAACTGAGCTAAGAAAAAAGCTACCTACCATCAGAGAAAACGTATGAAAATGGTTCATCGTTAACTAACCAAGAGAGGACTTGTCCCAAGGATTTATTCCGTCCTGGAAGCTCTGAGAACGAGATGGCTTGATCTATGTTGGGCCCGTCGAACAACATGGCTAGTGCAACTGTCATCATTTTTACTCGATCGATTGCAGCAACATGACTGCCTGAGTTTTTTACTTTTATTGACTTTGCTTTTATCGAGTACACTATCTCCAATGAAAATTTGTTTTTATCCAGTACATTGTTTGCTATGAAATTTATTCAGAGTCATGGAATCTTAATTATTGCATTCATGTCAACTCATTTATCCTTCTAAAATGGTTGTTTCCATGCAACCAATATTCTTTTATCTCAGTTCTTGGTTTCGATAAATCAACCACGTAATCATTTGTTGTTGGTGATGAAGCTTTTGCATATATATAAAGAAGAAAATCAAGCTCAACAGGCAGGTCCATCTTAAGCAGAATTATATGATCATCGAGTTTCTCTCTAAAATGTTCATTGATTTACCTTTTTTTAATAGAGATGCATGTTTTTTTTAATATAACATTATACATTTTGTTTCACAATAGCTCTTCAACTTGCCTGGTCAATAGGATGCCTTGTCTCATTGGATATGTTTGTTGTGCTCAGGTATCAAATATGATGATAGGTGTAAGAAAATTTAGAAAGGGTAACTAGACAATGCCTAGGACAAATTCTATGGTTCTACGGTGCCACGGAAACTTGATGTGGTGCTTGGTGTGATAAATGAGTGTTTTACCCCTATGAATGAAAGAACGAAAACCGAAGATTGTTATGCTTGATCGGTTGTTTATAGACCGGGTAACTTTAGGTAAACTCCAATATGATGTACCTAGCATTTTAGCCCAGTTTAACTGACATACGTGTAAGCAAATGCGGTTTTACAATTTTGTTAAAAAAGAATCCAAGCTTCAACAGATTAGTGTTTAAACTTTCAATGGCTAACTACACATGATTTTACAACATGATTCAAGATCGCGACGCATAAATAATTCCTCCAACCTCTTGCTTAAGTTTATTAGGTCTATCTTTGGCCGGATTGATTAGTCTAGGCAATGAATATTAATGCACGATATTATTTATGAAAATATCAACTGTAAATTGGAATCACTAACTTACTTATTTTAGCACTTTCTAACAGCTCTTTTATTCGCCAAACGCCTATCATGATTTGATATGTACACTTTTAGCCAGATATGTACACTTTTAGCCAAGCTGTTAATATTTGATATGTAAAGAACCGTTGGGTAACATTCCGGTTCAAACCTGAATATAAGCATTTTGTTTTTCATGATTTTCTATCCTATCATTGTATGAAGCTATCGTAGTCTCCCCAATATTATGTTTTTTTAGTGTGTTTGAGAATAAAGTGACAGACGAATGTTTTCTAAAGCAAAATGGCAAGAGCTTTACCTTTCGTTTAATTTAGGTAGAAAGAGATAGAAAAGAGATAAATACAATGAGCAGGCCCCCTATTAGAAAAAAAAGTCCACACAAAGACAGTATCTTGGGGTATCAAGCTAACAACATCGCACACCCTGGCTGTAAATTGTCATCTTTGGCTCTCGAAGTCGAATGCTGAAAAATACGACAATTTCGTTCTTTCCAAATGCTCCACCAAGTATAGATGACCAGACCGTTCAAAGCATGATGAGAATCTCTAGGCTGTGAGGCCTCAGCAGCTTCACACCAATTTGATAGGGAGTCAAAGGGCGAAAAACTATTCGGGTACAAATGTGAATGTAGATTGTACTGCCTCATTGTTGTTTAGTCTAAAATCATAGCTTAAATTTTATTAGTTCTGCTCTGTAATGTTTGGGTTTGGTCTGTTTCTTTTTCTGCTGGACACTTGAAATTCAAGTCAAATTGGTTATATGCATACCTATTTATCTGATTCTTTTACTTTTGCATACTCAATATTATTTTTATTTCCTAAAGAGAAAGTGATATCTATCTACCAAGAACCGTCTTTGTCAGTGAAAGTGTGGAACTGAACAGTTAACAACTGATATGGCTGAGCTTTGTTTTGTTCACTTGTGTGAGAGTCTTAGCTGGTGTCACTAGATGATTCAGTTTCAGTTCATACTAATAAGCAAGGCAGATTTGGACATCACCTCCTCCCTGCTCCCTCTCCGGTCCAAGGAGATCAATCACAAGCTTGCTTTAAGGTTCATACTAATAAGAAGGAGATCTTTGCCTTCTGCACCGGTGCCGTGTGCGCTGCTGGAGTTATTGCAGGAATGTTGTTTGAGGTGTGGATAAACAAAAAGACCAAAGGTATGTGGGAGATGAAATCACTTGATCTATTTTCTTAAGGATTACAGTGTCATCGAATCTGGAAAACTTCCATAGTTTTATCGCTTGTGTATTTTACTATTTTTGCACATCCTCTAATCCTTATTAGTTGATTCATTCAGAGGATGGCGGCATTATCTGGGAGATAGATAAAAGAATTGCTCGGCACTTTGATATGATATGGTATGGTAGAACAAGTTTTTCACTCTCATAAATTGCAACCTCTATTTTGAGTTTTGTTGTATCCCTGGTTTTGTTGTGCATACAAGGGATATGATGCATCAAATATAATGAAGTTTAAAAAAGCTATAAAGATATTTTAACATGTGACTTTAAAGCTAGATAATGTATGAAAATTTGAATGTATAATTAGAAAGATCATTAAAAAATTTGTTGTGCATACAAGGGATATGATACAATTTAATGATTTTGTGTCATCAATAATTTTTTTATATTAGATGTTTGAAATCATATTGAGCGTGGAGTTAAAAAATATTTTTCCAAAACAAAAAAATCATGTAAAAGTTTTTCCTGTTCATTTCATATGTGCCACACGTGCTTCTCTACTAGTAAAAACAAAAGGATAAGATAAGAAAAGAACCGGCAAGTACTGTTGTTGCTGCAACTGCTAGTACTGTTGTACCACAAAGTATAAATAGGTTTGCGGCAGCAATAGCTCAGCCGATGAAGCCCATTAATTAGAGGGATCTAGGAGTTTTGGTTGTTTCTGGGCTTGATTCGGCCTTGAGGAACCATTTTTCTAATGGGCCGCTTCTAGCTTCCAGTTTTTTTATTATTTTTGCTAATGGGGTTCATGAGTGGGATTTTACCCTCTTTTATGGGCTTCTTTATTCTTCCTTTTTCTAGCAAGCCTATGTAGAAATTCAACTATTCAAAAAATGTATATTTTTCTTGGTTTTCTGAGATTTTCAACATTATTCAGAAAAAACAAGATATATTCGAAATGGGTTATTATTAGCTGTCAGATGGCTTCATGTTCATAAAGGCTATCTCCCAAATCATTTGGAAATACCCTGAACCATGGCATAAATATGGTTCTTATCATGCGCCTACGATATAACATGAGCAGTTGGGACGATATATAAATGAAGCAAACTATCATGGCCCATTAGTAAAAACAGATAAATTTATGAAGCATTGTTGTTAAAGCAAAAACAAAATTAATTGAATCTCATACAAAAATATTGTTTAAATTCAAATCCTTTGGCTTGTATTCAACTAAAAAAACAATTTTCACTGTTAAGTGGGACAAGTTTCGAAATAGTATAGCTTATCATTCATGTACGGACAATAAATAATCCGAAATAGTATAGCTTATCATTCATGTACGGACAATAAAAATGTTTTTAAGAAAAAAAATTGATATGAAAAACTTATGATAGTGACCTGGTCAGCCGTGGAAACCGATGGTACCTCGTCTGGTCTATTGGCGCTAGGCATGCAAGCGGGGCAGGTTGTGGACAGCCGCAGACCCGCAAAGCATGCCGTGAAACTATTATCGTGGGTTTGCGGTTGTCCGCAAACTCAATAGTGCGATCAACATTGAATTTATTGTCTTTGCAGCAAAAACCGCAAACCCGCGAGACCCGTGTATCTAGATAAATTGTCTAAACCATGATATAACATAAAACATATATTGGTCCGCAGATTACAGCGTAAGATATTTGCACTAAGATAGAGCATCCGTGATGAAAATTAAAAACGTTACTAATGTATCGATTAGGAGTGAATGGATTAATATAGAATATTAGAGTGTCATATTTTTGTTTTTCAGGTCTTGCGGTTCTTTGCGGATTAATAATATTGTCCACGGACGTAGATCAATTTGCAATCACATTACATTAGCCGCGAGCAACATTTTTGCAGAATGATTTTGCGGATTCGCAGGAAAAACCCGACCCACCGGCGATCCTAATTCGCGCCGTGGTTCGGGGACGCATGCGTGCGGCCGACGGCTACAACGACATGCCTCCGTCGCCGCTGGTCGCCTTCGTCTGACTACTGTCTTGTGCGTGTTGAAAGTCGAAACCAGCTAGGAACAGGCAGGGGCTGCGATCGAGTCAGTGCTGTTGCCACATCAGCGGCTAGCCGATCCTTCTCTCGGTCTCGCCCGTATGGATTGACGACGTACTGTAGTAGCCGAGATGCATCCATCCATACGCGTGTTTGGCACAACATGGTAGTGATCCGAAAATTTGTGATAAAGGTGTGTTGGTAAGGTTCTGCTCTCGGATTTTCTAGCTTCGGAAGTTGATTCTTTGATAGGGTAATTTTTTGGAATGAATGAATCTATTTGAATGAAATGGTTGGCTTGTTTGTCTGAAAAATGATTCTGCATGTGTATTTATAACGTGGAGCGGGTTGTGAAGCTAGGAGGAAACATGTTTTTTAGCTCCCACTCTCCAGTACAAATTGGAGAATAGATTCACTTCCGCTTTCGCTGTGCAGCAGATTAGTTTTTTTGCCGTTTGGCTGCGTACAAGTGATTCTCGTCGGAAGCGGAGCTGGAGCTCCGCCAAACGGCCCCAAAAGGTACCCGCAGCTCCGTTCCGATTCCGTTCTGCTCCGTCAAAACAGAGCCATGCAGCAGCACCCTTTCCATGTCCGTGTCACTGGAGTTACGCAGAGCGTCAGTGGCAAGCGATACGTAGATCGGATCTTGAGAGCGTGATGCTTCGTAGCGGGTTCGGCAGTAGCCGTTAATGTTCGGCGACGCGCCCACGTGGGGTTTGGCCCCCTGCTGGGCCTGGGCTGGGCTGCGCGTCGTCGGGTCGGTTGCGTGCCCGCGGCAGTGTGCGCGCACATGCCCCGAGTCCCCGACAGCTTCCGAGCTTCGTATGCAGTATACTCCCTCTATCCAGAAATCGAAATAATCTTAGGTGCCTAAGTTCTGAAAAAATATTCAAAAATCATAGGCGTATAAGGGATGGACTCCTCGTATGCACCATGCACATTCAATGTATCGGCTGGCAGCCATGCATTCCTTTAGCTGAACCGTTGAGAGCATGCAGGCATGCAACGCTTCATCGGCTGGCATGAACCAATGCATGCATGCATAGGTCTCGTGCGATAGACAGCTGCATGCAAGTAGTCTTAGGATTTATGGAAAACGAAGAGATTTTGAAGAGAATTAATGTTTCCTTGGTCTTTGTGAAATGAGTTTAGGCGTCTAAGATTTCTGTACTGGAGGGCAGTACACAGGACGGGATCCCACCCCACGTCTCCGGTCTCGACTCGGCCACGCCGCGGGCAACGCGTGCTATTAAATCGGTGTCCCATTTTTTATTTGAAACTTCATTATATATAGTTTCTTTCACCTTTTTTAACATGCTTACGACAATAGCCTTAATTCGATTATTCTAGTTGGCCTCTCAACCATACTCCTTCAGTCTCATAATAATGTTGCTTTATGACTCAAATATTATCCCATAATAAGTAAGTGTTTTAATAGGATCTGCATGCATGTATTATGCATATAAAAAGGGCACACACGTCATGTCATACGATGGGGTAAACAATCGTATCCGTAACAGTCTTGTTGCAGCTAGCCGGACACGCAGTACATGTACATGGTTGCTGTGTACTCTGCTGACTGACTCTAGGGTCTAGACCACCCACCGACAGCCGACCGGCATTGCCGAGCTAAACTAGAGATAAATCCTCCATCAGGCGGGTGCGTGTCATCGGCCGGCCAATCTGGCCAAAAGCCCAAACCGTGCCTCGAATCCATTGATTTGTCGGGATGGAGTAAAATAGACCTGCGGTTTTTGAACTTGGTTCGTTGTA
This sequence comes from Paspalum vaginatum, assembly GCA_030272315.1. Lineage (NCBI taxonomy): Eukaryota > Viridiplantae > Streptophyta > Magnoliopsida > Poales > Poaceae > Paspalum > Paspalum vaginatum. The sequence continues at coordinate 38,694,448 of CM059018.1, forward strand.
TCACTTAGTTTTCGAACTTTCAAAATCAGAAAAACGGGTGCTCCAACTTGGCGTCACCTTCCACAGCCATCCAAAACCACGTTTGCCCAAACTGGATGCTTACATGGCATGCTACGTGGAGCCAGGTGTGCCACGATGGTGGCCTCGCGAGCCGCGGCGCTGGCGCGGTCCTGTGCGTTGGCCTCGCGTGCGAACTTGTCCGCCTTCACGCCTCGTCGCGCATGGCGCGCTCCAGCACGCGCCGCTCCATGGCGTCCATACCGCCAGTGGAAGCTCTCCTGGTGCTCCGTCAGCGACTGCATCGGGCGCTCGAAGAGGACGCTGACGCTCTCAGCTGCTCCTGCTGCCGCCGCTTGCACGTGCTTGCGCCAGGCCGACACGTCCCCGTGTGAGGGCGGCGGCTACGGGTGCGGGTGCGGGTGAGGCTGCACCACCGCGGCCGCCTCCTCCGCGGCCGACGTCTCGGACGTGTTGAGATGCAGCGTGTCCGCGGCCTACATGCTCGTGAAGCCATTCTTCTTCTTTGCTGCTCTGCTCTGTGCAGGCGGCCGCTCGACATCGACTACTTGCACAACACCACCACTCCACCGGTACCATTGCAGCAAGAGGGCAGGCAAGGAGACGGTGGCCACGCTTGAGTCACCACGGCATCGGCTACGACCAAGTCTGCTCGCCCGCTGCCTGCGCGCAGCTAGCCTGCTGCGTGCGCCGTGTTGCGACGGCACGACCGACGGGGAGGACGATGGCCAAGGGCGTTCGGTGGAGAGGCCGTGCGCGGTCGGAGGACAGGAGGACGCGCAGCGGCTACAGGGCCGACGGGAGGACGCGGAGCGGCCTGCGCGAAAAGGCGCGGTGATGGCGGACACGGGGGCGGCCTGCGGTGACGGCGCATCTGGCGACCGGGGCGGCCTGCGGTGACGCCAGAAATTCAGTTTAGGGGAGACCAATGTCGAGAAGTAACAACAAAAATAGAAAAAAAAATACTATTTTTACGAAGATAACAATCATTGTATCATTCAATTATACGAGTATAGACTAATTAATACAACATATTAGTAGAAAATGCACCTAAAAATCATGATTAGTAGAAAAATTAGACTCAAAATTTAGCATCTGTAGAAAAAATATAGTAGATACTGTATAATTTTGGCGGTCTTAGGGGGTGCTTGGCCCCCTAGACCCCCCTCTCTCCGCCACTGCTGGCGACGATAACGGCTGGGCGGACAGCCGCAACGGCGACGTTCGACGAGGAGGATGCGCGTGCAGCCTACGGCGAGGGCATGATGGCAATGGTGGCCAGGCGGTGAGGGCGATGGTCGACGCGGTGGACGCTGTGGGCAGCCTATGGCGAGGGCACAGGCGGCCTGCGGGAAGGGCCCGACAGGTGGCGATGGGGAGGGCGCAAGCGCCGCCTGCGGCTAGGGCATCGCCGGCGAAGATGGCGGCTTGCTTGGAGGGCGTGCGGGCGAGACTAGTCGGCGATGCAAGGGAGGGCTGGTGGTGTGGCGGGCGGGAGGAGGCGCGGGGCCGGCAAGCGCGGGGACTGGCGGCGCAATGGGGACTAGGGCGGCGTGTGGGAGGGGGCGGGAGGTCGGGGTTGCTTGGGCGATGCCCACCTGGCTCCACGTGGCACGCCATGTGAGCATCCGGTTTGAGCAAACGTGATTATGGATGGTTGTGGAGGGTAAGGCCAAGTTGCAGCACCCGTTTTTTTTTGTTTTAGAAATTTGAGGACCCAAACGATATAGTGATCAAGTTCGCGAACCGCGAGTGTATTTTACTGCTGGTGTGCATCGTTGGAACGTGACGTGGGAATGGAACCACCATAGCGCACACCAACCCAGCGAGGGCTGCAGCGACCAACCGGCGCTTGTCTTTGGGCCATGCTAGCGCTCGGACGTCCGGACGGACGCCGGCGCATCGGACGTGGTTCCCACCGTCCGATGAAACTGTTCACAGCCGTCAGATTTAACAAACATTAAACCATGTGCTGAACCATTGGAAATGAACTGCCGAAACATCAACAAATAACTGATGAAACATTAAAAATACACTATTGCAACATCGGCGGGTATGAAAATTAACCTGAATTGAATGAAAAATTCGGGTCCGCGAATCTGGTGAGATGATACATGCATGAAAAATGAGAAAATAACTACCGAAACATCGACGAATAACTGATGAAACATTGAGAATTCACTGTTGCAACATCGGCATGTATGAAAATTAACTGAATTGAATGAAAAATTCGGGTCCGCTGAATCTGGTGAGGCAATATGTGTATAAAACATGAGAAAATAGCTACCGAAACATCACCGAATAGCTGATGAAACATTGAAAATACACTATTGCAACATCAGTTATGGAAATTAACTGAATTGAATGTAAAATTCGGGTCCGCAAATCCAGTGAGACGATACATATATGAAACATGAGAAAATAACTACCGAAATATCAATGAATAACTGATGAAACATTGAAAATACACTGTCGAAATATCTGCAGGTGTGAAAAAAAAGCTCTCACGTGGACACATGTCCGATTTTTGCCTCTGGCGTCGGACGCTCTGCCTGCAGCGTTCCCGCTTGTCTTTTTGCTCACGGACTCGTGCTAGATGACACTGAAATAAAAGCTAAGATAAATATAGTATAGGTAATTCCACGCGGGAGAGTGGGTAGGTCGTCGTGGCAGTTGGTGGCGGCGGTAGTCGCTCGATCGACCATCGTGCAAAAGCATTTGTACAAACTGCTGCACTAGCTTTACCTGGTCGAGTAATCTGCCGCGGCGCAGAATTTTCAAAAAAGCGGGCAAACGCTCGATCGATCGATCGGACCGGACGCCGTGTTCGGTGCGTAGGTCAGGTATGCTGCACGAGGAAGCGAAGTTTCCTCCCCCCAAAAAGCGAGAAGGCGTTGGGTTGGTTGGTGATGAGCGTGCCTGCCTGAGTGGCCGGCCGAGTGCAGAGGAAGTCATTAGGGAATTTGATCCGCTTTAGACAAAGCTTGCAAAAGATTGGTGGCGGGAGCAATCAAGCAACAGCCAAGAACAATGGAGCTGTGGAGAGGGCAGCTAGCAAGCGGAGCGCGCACACACCAACTCTACTTAAGCCATCACCGGCGGTATATCCATCCCACTTCTTATTATGTTTTAAACTCTAACTCTATGCACTCACATTCGTCGACATATTGTCAAATGTAATGTTTGATAGGCGGGATGCGGTAGAATGGAACCATCCTATCACATTAATTTCAACATTTAGCTTCAGATTTAGGACATGCATGTTCCTGAAAAAATTCTATACACAACTGTTCTACTTGGAATGTGCGACTGATAGTGGGTTTCGAGGTCGAAATCTGAGACGGAACCATTCCATCACTTGGAATCTGAGTCAGAACCATTCCATCCCTAAAATCTGGAACGGAACCATTTCGTTCCACCCCACTCTACAACCAAACGGAGATAACTGGGAACGCGACAGCCCCATCACGCCATCTCTGACATTGGGACCAGTCCATCCATCATGTCTCTGTTTGGTTGGGTTGCAAAGATAAGGAGATCATAGACGTATGACAAGTGGGCTATGTATGTCAGCCTTTCCTACGGATCCTCTTTCCCACTCCACCTGCCTCCCCCCGTCGCTCTGCCTCGCCCCACGCCAGGCTCCACCTCCGCCGGTGTCCACCCCGCACCCGGTCGCTCCTTCGGTGGCGCCACAACACCTCGCGCGAGGAGGAGCGGCCCCGTTGGCCGTGCGCACGGAGGGTGGAGTGTAGGCGGTGGCTGCGTCCCGCGAGGGGAGACGGCACAATCGATGGAGGAGCATCGACAGCCACGGTAGCCGGCACGCTAGGAGAACGCTGAGGCGCTCGGCATCGTCAGACGCTCATCCCCGTCGTCCTTTTTTTGATGGGATGACATGTCCTAGATTTTGAGGAAACATTGGGGTGATCCCGTTCCACATGACTCACATCCAAACAATATGAAAAAAAAATCATTCCGTATCCGGTCCTAGTTCATTTGTGAACTAAACCCACGTAGGAATGCAAGTGGCATGTTTACGGGTTTGACGACAAACTATTTTTCGTGAATTCGATGGGTGTTCAATTATATCACTAAGCCCTCAAGCAATACCGCTTGCATCCCTAGACTCACCCATCCCCCAACTCGTTATATAAATACAGAGGCAGGCCGATCAAAGTGGGCAGCCTGTGCGACTGCAAGCTACTTCACTCACTACTCCTGCCAAAGCAGCTACTCGATTCCTTCATCACCTCGCGCACCACCGACCGAGGCAAAGGTATGGCGGCGGCTGGCGAGACGGTGGCGCAGGCGCACCAGGGCCTGGACAGCAGCAACAAGACGCTGCTCAAGAGCGAGGCGCTGTACCGGTACGTCCTGGAGACGTCGGTGCTGCCGCACGAGCCGGACTGCATGCGGGAGCTGCGGGAGGTGACGGACAAGCACTCGTGGGGGTTCATGCAGTCGTCCCCGGACGAGGCGCAGCTGCTGCGGATGCTCCTCAAGCTAACGGGCGCGCGGCGCACGCTGGAGGTGGGCGTGTTCACGGGCTACTCGCTGCTGGCCACGGCGCTGGCGCTGCCGGAGGACGGCTCCGTGGTGGGCATCGACGTGGACCGCGCGGCGTACGAGATCGGCAAGGCCCTTCATCGAGCGCGCGGGCGTGGCCGGCAAGGTCGACTTCCGCGAGGGCCCCGCGCGGGAGCACCTCGACGCGCTGCTCGCCGACGAGCGCAACGTGGGCGCCTTCGACTTCGCGTTCGTGGACGCCGACAAGCCCAGCTACGCCGGGTACCACGAGCAGCTGCTGCGGCTGGTGCGCGTCGGCGGCACCATCGTCTACGACAACACGCTCTGGGCCGGCACCGTCGCGCTGCCGCCCGACACGCCGCTCTGCGACCTCGACCGCAGGTTCTCCGCTGCCATCAAGGACTTCAACGTCAGGCTCTCCGCCGACACGCGCGTCGAGGTCTGCCAGCTCGCCATCGCCGACGGCGTCACCATCTGCCGCCGCCTCGTCTGATCGAACACGCACGTGCTGATCCATGGAGCATCCAACACCCTCTGGCTCGCTCGCTCGATCCTCCTCTTCCCGTTTCCGCCAGAATTCCAGCGCGCCGGCGGCCGGCGCCTTCGTTCAATAAGATAAGGTTTCCCTCGTAGCTCGTGTCTACGTGCCGAGAGCCGCGGCGGGATCTCTCTCTCTCATAGTCTCATGTACCTGTACTTGTGTCACGCATGGCATGCATGCATACTACGCGATCGGATTGGAGTTACAAGTACATCGCGTTAATTAGTTGCCGAATTGAATCTCCCAGATTGCGATTTGCAGCAGCAGGTGCAGCCCTCACCATCACACCGACGACCAACTTAATAACTAATCCTGGATTGTTGGATCATTAGTTCTGAAGACGGACCACGGACGACAATTATTGACACGCATACAAAGTAACTACAGTAGCACGCAACGCAGCGCCAACGCGATTACGCGACGACGCAGGATCGGAGGACCAGAACGTGCGCCGCCGGCCGGCAATATGGCCCTTGGGTGGCGGTGGGGTTCGTGATGAAGACGATCGCGTATACCACGCTGGGAACCCCAAGGGATGGGTCCTTCTTCCCCGACTCCTTTCCCGGTCAGGCGGTCACACCGCGCAAAACACGTGACAATAAAAGCTGTGTCCCTGGTTCCATGTGGACCGGAAACTCCGTCGACAAGGTAACACGCAATCCACCTGAAACTCCGTACGTGAATCTACATACCAGCAATCTGGAATGGCTATGTTCGTTGCAGCTGTAGCTGCAACTGTTTTTACTGTTCTGGATGAATGATTATAAAAGAAAAATATTGTTCTACGGCTAAAAAAACACTGAAAACAGTTCAAACAGGGGGCAGTAGCTTCGTTTGGCTCAGCGAGTATTGAGGTGTATTGGGGCCCAAACCCCGCCAGCCGTGGAATCCAACCCACGCTGGGTGAGTTTCCCCGCAAGGCCCGAAGCTGCATTTGGCATCGCGAGTTTCATCGTGAATCATGGCCCAGTACCCGTCATCACACGTGGGATAAAAAATCGCCTCCGAGATGTGGATATCGACATATCATCCTCGCGTCTCTCCACTCTCCGCTGGCATCTCGCACGGACGCACGGTCGCACACTTGTTTCCGGTGGCGCCGCCGCCGTCGCTTCTTCGCCTCCACCTCAGACAACGGCACCAGGTCCTCTGTCTCCAGCTCGCTCTTCTTTCTAGGGTTGGAGCACCTTGCCCTACTGGGGTGCCCTCGCGCTCGACGCCATTGACAGGCGTCCTCGCCCAGCCTCTGCGCCATGCCCTCGACGACGTCCTCGTCCCTCGGAAGCGAATGAATGAATCGGTTAGTAGCTGTAGTACACTCTGCGTGTTTTGGAGCGGCATATGGTTCTCCACCAATCAGTCCCATGCCAACTCAAGCGAGATTAGCTAGTCATGGGATTGAATCCGTAGTGCATGGACGTGGGTTGGGTGGCCGGCGTGGATCCACCCCGATCCCGCATGGTCCAGCATACACATGTTTTTGATTACACGAACTGCCAAACGAGGCAGCAGCTGACGTCATGCTGCTATCGATGCCAAGAACGGCAGGAGACGGTACTACGCTAGTCGCTGTAGTCGCACAGACCGGTTAGGACCGAACGTGGACCACGAATCCAGTGCACGTACTGCGACCCGAGCCAAAAGCATGTGGCGCCGGAGGCATGGACGCAGGGCCCGGCGGCCTGGCGGCCTGCCGCCTGCGCCGAGACACCGGATAAATATTTACCAATGGCCTGTGCAGGCGTGGTGACCGATGAGCATGGAATGGCTCCTGCCGGCAGCCGGCAGCCGGCAGGGCATGCAATCCGCCACGTATCTCTCACTTTTCAGTCTGAGGGGTTCATATCTGTACTATCCTCAAACAACGGGACGAGCAAATGCGCCGGCACCTGGGAACCCTCTTTCCACTCACCCAATTTCACTTTCTATCCAGATTATTCCGGACCAATCCATTTATATAGGGTCCAAATTAGTTACTACCACTTAAACAAAAATAAAGCTCTGCATTGGTAACAAGAATCCTAAATTCGGAAGAACTAGTTTCCTTGTGCATCGAAAAAAAAATGTACATTTCAAAAGGAGAATGTCCGTCCTTCACATGAATATTTTCCAGATTCATCATACGATGTTTTAGCTTCGTAAAAAAAGAATGTTCTATACACTGACCAATAAAATAGATTCATACATAATGTTCCATGTTCGCCCTGCTGATGTACATATTATTGAGGAAAAAACAAGGTAATTAGATAAAATAAATAATATAGAAATAGATATTCAACGCAAAAGGATAAGAATAAGAAAAAGGAGGCAAGCGCACGGTACGGATAGGAAAGAAAACACGCAGAAAAGAAGTGGGGAAACATGCCATTGGAGTTATTGAGCAAGCCTACTTCTTATCTAGTTTTATTGGGAGTGATCGATGCCGCTATTATAGCTACAGCTGCAAGTACAGTTGTAGGTTGGCGTTAGCGGCGGCAACTCGGCCGATCAAGCCCATTACATGTACTAATGGGGTCGAGGAGTTTCGGTTGATTCTGGGCTTGATTCGGCCTTAAGGAATCTTTTTTGTAATGGGCCTCCCCCGGCTTACTAGACTTTTTTCTTGCTTAATAAGCTTCATGAGTGGGCATTTTTCCTCTTTTATGGGTTTCATAATTCTTTCCTTTTTTTCTAGCAAGCCGGGAGTGACTACCTATCATCCGGATATCCGGATGATTATGTATTCAATTTTCATCTAGTTTTTTCCTCCCGAGGCTTTGTTCTTTTTCTCAGCGCGTTGCGATGCACCGCGCCACAATCGCTAGACACGGTCCCCGCGCTTCGATGGCAGGAACGGACGGCCCTAGAAGCTTCTCGTGGCCTGCATTGCGTTGCTCCGCGCCGCAGGGTTCCATAGAATAGAGCCAAGTCCATCTCCCTGTTTTCTCCCCACCTCTCCACGGCCAAGCGGTGAAGCACGATCCCGTCGGCCTCCTCTTCCTCACCTCCGACCCAGCTGGCCTCCTCCACTGGCGGCCCGGCTCCTCCCCGAGGCGGCCCGCCACCATCGTCCATAGCAGCTCGACCGGTGGTGCGGCTTCCACCGGCGGCGCTGCCCCGCGTCCCTGCGGTGGCCCGCCTCGTCCCCGCGGCGGCACGCCACCATCGTCAACGTCCTCTCCTAGGGGAGGGGAGAGCTGCGCGGCGGTAGGCGCGCCGGAGAGGGGTGGGAGAGCGGCGTGGCGGGCGGCACGCCGGAGGGGACGGACGTGCTGGAGGGGGAGGGGAGAGCGGCGCGGCAGCGGCGCATCGGACGGTGAGGGGTGTGCCGGCCCAGCCGCCCAAGGGGTGGAGGGCACCGCCGCCGCCGCCGGTAGGCCGGGGACCCGACGAACAGGAGATCCCCCTCGCCCAAGACGACAACAGAGATTCACTGAATGAAAAATGAAATAGAGCAAGGAAAAAATGAAGGAAAATAGGCTAAATAAAAAAGCCCAATCCAAATACACAAATCTTGAAGCAATCACAGCCGCACAAAAGTGAATGAAAAAATAACTGAAAATCATCCGGTAGATAAATAGAAATTCTGATTCAAAATATGTTTTCCTTGCTTTTTCTGTGAGTTTCAACACTATCTAAAAACACGAGACATACTCGAAATGGTTTATATCACGAACAGTTTATACCGCGACTGTTAGCCTAACTGTCGGCAATACATTTGGCGACATTTTTTTGTCTGCACAAGCACCATATGCCGACATTTCTATGTGTTGCCAAAAGTGTACCATGGTGGAGTGAGCTTATCATTCATATATGGACGATAAAAAAATGTTTAAGAAAAAAAACAATATGAAAAAACATATGATAATGACCTAGTCACGCAAATTTGCATATGTCACAGGCTAGTTTGTTACTAGAGGGAGTATTTGGTTTTTGGCAAGCGACTACCAAGATGCGAACGCCACATGGGTCTATACTTAACGCCGCAATAGGGTAGGCATGTCTAATTGGTGCCGCATATGTTTTTAGTGTATTATTCTAAAAAATCAAGTGATTTTTTGTTAAAAAAGGTCTACCTTAATTAGTATACAAGCAACCTATCTCTACACACCGAATCCGAACCCTAAAAACGGGTGGGGAATCAATCCACGTGGCCCATTAACCCGCTGGCCGTCGGATCCGACCACCAGATGATATCATCCGTCCGATTCACATCGATTCGGTCTTTTCCCCATTAAGCCACAATCGGGCGATCTCGAAATGTCACGAACCTGCTCGGCCCATCATCCCATCCGGCTCTCTGCCTCCTGACCACACGACATCCGCCGTCCCCTCCGCCACCTTCTTGAACCCATGCGGCCATGCCCATGCTGCGCTACTAGCTTCCACAGCTCCCACCTCTGCCCCATCCAGACTTCAGAGAGAAGGTGTTCCTCCAGCAACGAGCTCCCCCGTGAGCTAATGTATATGGCCTTCCTCTTGCCGAATGGTGTCGAGCCTCCTCGCACCGGTGGCCGGGCCCTGCCTGCCTCCGCCACACCACCTCGCGTAGACGATCGAGCCCCGGCAGCCCTTGACACGCCTCCTTTTGCCGGCGAATGGGCCCCGGCCTCGCCCCCGACGTGTAGGCGCCCCGATGCTCCGTGGCCGTCTCCACCATGCCACCCCATCGCCGTCTCCGCCGTGCCAGTGCCACGTGTGGTTCCGCACCCGTCCCCGCCGAACAAGTGTCCGTGTGCCTCCTGTGGCAGAACCGCCGGAATTAACATAAGTTTAATACATAAGTATGTCAAGATTTTCTAATCTTGATAAGACTTCCCATCGGATCGAGCTTAAGGGTGACTCTTAAAGGAGTCTACATATTACAATAATTTTACAAAAATAACAATATTTACATAACAACATAAGTTTAGTACAATATTGTTGTTCTTGCAAAGTAGAGTAGAACCTTTAAATACAGCAAAAGGATGGTCTACTCTTGACAAAAGTACTATTAAAAATAAGTTGCATCCTGCCCAAGATGTCAAAATTTACTGAGGAGCCTGAAGAAGAAGAATCATATTCGAAGAGGATATATTCAAAATCTGAAGAAAGTAAAAGAGAAATAATTAAGTAAAATCACTCAGCTAAGTCTTACCCTGACCACATGGCTTGAGCCCAACTTCTAACCTAAGGCTGAATTTGGTTAGGTCAACACACACGCAATAAGCCTAAAAGTAGGTCCTTAGCGTTTAGGGTGTTAACTTCTTTTTAGTTCTTACTTAAGACCTAAGTTAAACCTATTCTATCAACAATCAAGCAAACACTCTGCGAAGATATTTCTTAATAAAACATTGCTCTTCCATAATTACGATGTTAGTGATGATTCGACTCTTACACCTGGTAAGCCCAAGTGATTTAAATCGATTTTATACTCTCGAGAATAATACTCAATCACCCGTCATATGCATGTACAACGACCCTACATATGACAACCTGACATCCTCCTTACCACCTAGTCAGAACCATCCTCACCGAACCCAGGTGTACAATCCACTCACACCCGCCCGTTTTCCTCCTTCCAGTTGGTGTCATATAGTTCCAACTCTTAGGTACAAAGGATGAAAGGTTTATCAGAGCCCGTTAAGGACGACAAGTGAAAGAGGCACGTTGGAAAATCGAAAACATGGTCCAAACATCGGACGGCCTTATGCGACATAGACAGGATCAGGATCTGAATCATGTTCATTCATTAACTTTCCTTATTACCATTCCTTCAAAGCATAATTGATCCCATCCAATATCTCCGATTAAAATCTCAGAAAACTTTCTTGGATTCCTTTCAAAGTAAACGTGACCTAACATTAAGCTTGACTAAGCATCTAATCTAATACGTATAGGATTCATTATGCTTGGATCATGAATTCAATATGCACTAGGGTTTCAATCAATTCCTAACTCTAATGCACATTCATAACTCAAGACTCAAAATGAAAACGGCTAAATACACCGGGGATTGCCTGGATTTAAAGTATTGGGATCAAAAGGGGCTTCAAAAGATTCCTCTTCAGAAACTAAAGAGGGTTCCTGGACTCCGGCTTCAAAGACCTCGGGTGTAAGAGCTTTCGAAGATTCTCCGGTAGGAGGTGAAGGAGTTATCATACCTAAATGCATGATATGCATGGATTTTAAGTATGACATTGATCAACCTGTAAATAACAGAATTATAGAAGTTTCTAAAAAGAAAAGGTGGGACACTGAATTCAAAATTTAGGCCTTCTCTTAAATTTAAATAATTTTCTAAGGTTGAAATAAGGTTCTAGGGTTTTAAAATAATTTTCTAAATTTTTAATATATTTTTCAGTATTTTTAAAAGTTTAAAAGAAATTATCAGAATTAAATAAGTATTTTAAAGTAATAAAATAATTTTATAAAGTTTTAGAATAAATCCTAAAATTTAAAAGCCAAAAATAAATTATTAGGAATAATAAAGTAATTATTTAATTATTTTTATTAAATAATTAAAATAGAATAAAATTTAAAGATTCTAAAACTAATTATAAAATTAAATTAAATTAAATTAAATTTGAATAAAAAATTATAAAAGGAAATAGGATTTAAAGAAAATAGCCCAAAAGCCCAAACTATCTTTTTATAAAAGTTCTATTTGTACCAATTTAAAATTTGGCCTGGCCCTAGTTAGAACCAGGCCGCCCCAATCCTTTTCCATTCTTTTTCGGCCCAAAGTCAGGCCGACGGCCTTCCCGCCCTCTCACTACCGGCCCAGGAGGCTTGGCCCAAGGCACGGCCCAGCTGGCCGGCTTGGCCAGCGCCAGGTACGCTGGGCGCGCGGGCACACCGCGGCGGCGCAGGCGACCAACCGGCGCTCTCCTCTCTTCCCTTCTCCTCTTTTCTCTCTCTTTCCTCTTTTCTCTGCTTGAAGCGGCCATGGCGGATGTGGTCACTAACGGTATGGGTGACGCGGGCTCGATTCGAGCTCGCAGTGGCCTAATCCTCAACAAGGATGGGCTTGGGAGGTAGAGGAGGCAAGGGCGAACGAAGCCCTACCCTTTAATGGCGAGCGGTGTGTAGCGTAGGCGGCGGTCGACGGTCGGCGGTGAGAAGGGCGATGGCGGAGTGAGCAGCGGTGCGAGGGCTGAGGGAAAGTCGAGGGCAAGGATGGCTTGGGGCTCGGGTTGGGGTGACGAGGGAGGTGCCCGGCGAGACCTTAAATAGGGCTCGGGGGCGGCGGAGCAGCGGCGGCAGTGGCGAGCTCATCCCCCTCAGTCCCGAGGAAGAAGACGGGAGGCAGGGGCGATCCTGTGGGCCGGCCCATGTGGCGGCGAGGCGCAGGGCAAGCGTTGGCCCACGGTTTTGGCCGGGCCGTCCACGCGCGGTGTGTGGCGCCTACGGGCCAAGGAACCAGGGGCTGGGCCGCCGTGGCTTGGGCCACCGGCTTGGCCCCTTGTTTCCTCTCTTTTATCTATTTATTTTCTTTATAAATATCCCCTAATTTACACTTTTAACCTTTTAAATAAGAAGTTTTACTCAAAGGTCCAAATACAAAAATGAAAAAGTAGAATTTATATTATCACTTTGCATTTTTACCCTAGGATAAGAATAATTTTTGAAGAGGTTTGAATTCAAATTTGATTTGAAACAATTTAAATTTTTGATAAATTTTAAACAATGCAGATGATGACATGTTTAATGTACTTAAATAGGTATTAAGATACGGAGTATCACACCGCTCCTCCGCCCAGCTCCCCGCACGCCGCCCTCTCCGGCCTCTGCCGCGCGGCGCCCATTCGCTGGTCTCTGTGGGGTGCTGCCCTGGCGCCCGCGTCCCCGCGCGCCGCTCCTCCGGCCTCCGCTGGCCTCTGCGGGGTGCTTTCCTTCCGCCTGCGTCCCCACAGAAAGGGCCACTTATTTGCCGCCAAACGGCTTCTTCAGAGCCCGATGCAGCACCATCGGAAGCAGCTCACCGGCCGCACGGCAGCAGGATTAGGCGGAGGTACATGCGTTCACATCCCCACGATGCTGCGCTCCAACACGTGCTCGGCCCTCTCCCTCTCTCTCAAACTTAAGGCAACAAATTGACAGGCTCCAATTCAAACGATCCGATGGGTGCCCCTGCCAAATCCCGTTTGCTCTGTGATCCCTCTTAGGTATATTCTCCTCTCCATTGGGATTCCAAGATCATGAAAACCTAAGGTTTGCGAAATTGAGCGAAATTTGAGCAAAATGATTGCTGATATCATCATATAAAATAGATTCCATTGTTCCAAACTTTTGAACCAATTTGTATCGCAAAATATGGGGACAAAATACACTCATAGTTGATCATATATCAAATCGAGAAAACATGTGTTATAAATTAGATAGAGAGAGGATTAGATGCTGGCACCAATAACCTCACTGTTTTTAGATGCATTTAATATCAAAACTTAGACTTCAGTTTGATCTCTGCTGTTTTCCTTGGATAAATTATAGGTTTTGGGCATTTTGGCTTCTCAATGGAGCTTGTTGCTTGCTGTAATTTTCCTACATGCCACTAGATAAAAGCTAATGCTTCCTTAAGGGTAAGTTAAGAACATGTTTACAAGTATTGTGCTATTTAAACAAATGTGCCCACATGGCAACATTGGTTTTCTGAAAACTGAAGTTGATAGAAAAGAATGACACTCAGCAATAGATTTTTTCTGCATAGGTCCAGTCCGCTTCTAAATAGTTGTGTATACCCTGCAGTTGAATAACTGAATTCTTTTACTATCAACAAAGTAATACAGGTTTTGCTTTCAACTTGATCATGCCATTAGTCACAAAACCGACTAAATTATAATATTACATGTATTGCTTAATAGAGCAAGTATTTGACAAAACCTGAGTGATATGCACAACCACACTGGTTACCACAAGGTCCCATTAGTCTATTGCTCTATCATTTGCTGATAGAAATTACTTCCATGATATCGCCAATTAAACTGATGTGATCACAGTGCATTTTAAATCTCATAAATGTTCCGAATGTAAATGATGCTATCCCAGTTCTCTGACTGACAAATTAAATAAAGTTAATTATCAAAAAATTTTAATGTCCAGGCGCAATCTACTGATCTTTACGTCCAACTTCATGATACTAACCGGCTTGCGAAGACTTCGTGGAGCATAGCTTGCAAGACAAAACTATGTAATTCCTTACTCTTTTGGCATTGCTCTTTGCAACCTGAAACAAACTTGTAGATGCCTAGTCATTTTTAATTTACATGATAAATCTGCCCTACAACGCTAAATAGTAATATGACAAATTAGTTTGTGAAAACAAATGTCGCTTTCAATACAATGTGCAAGGTGAATCTTGTAGCGCATTACTAGCAATGCAATAATTCATATGAATTCTTTGCCAATGATATGTGCAGCTCTTAGTGTCATCTCATCTTATATGCCTTGACATGGCCATCTACAGAGGGCGCGGCAAAGCCGCGTCACTCTTTCTGGTATAATCTAGAACAGACGAGGTATCGATCTGCGTTTTGTAGTGTCAACCATTAATTCCATGATCGTCTTTGTTTGTTTGGCATCCATACTCGCCTTTCCAAGGTGGCGTCACGAGTTGCGGGCTTGCGGCCTCGGCGCTCCGGCACCGTGCCGTCCTGCCCCTGCCGTGCGTTCGCAGCGCGGCTGGGCCTGGGTGCTCTCCGGTCCCAGTTGCCGGTAGGCAGGGGAGGGTTGGTGCCGTCTGCCGTGGAAACCGATGGCTAGCTCGTCTGGTCTATTGGCGCGGTGGTTCGGGGACGCTGGACGCGTGCGTGCGGCCGACAGCTACAACGACATGCCTTCGTCGCCGCTGGTCGCCCTCTAACTACTGTCTTGTGCGTGTTGAAAGTTGAAACTAGGAACAGGCAGGGGCTGCGACTGCGATCGAGTCAGTGTCGTTGCCATCAGCGGCTAGCTGATCCTTCTTCTCTCGATCGCCCGTATGGATTACCGCAGTACTGTAGTAGTAGACTAGTAGCCGAGATGCGTCCATCCACACGCGCGTTTAATTGGCGCAACATGGTAGTGATCCGAAAATTCGTGATAATAAAGGTACCCGGAGCTCTGTTCCAATTCCGTTCTGCACGTACGTACTCTGTAGCAGGATCCAACACGAAGCGACACGACAGAGACAGATCCTTCCATGTCCGTGTCGGTGTAGGGCCATGGCCTATGGAGTACACTGCAGTGCTAACCAGCGCAGGAGGCGTTTCATGGTTCCAACAAGGAAATCAATTGCTGATGTCGCCCCCAAACTGCAGCATTTAGCGTGCGTGCAGAGCATCAGTGGAGGGCGATAGGATCTTTGGCGCGTGATGCTTCGTCCGCGCCAAACGCGGGCCCGACCCCCCGACCCCGAGACAGCTTCCGAGCTTCGTATACACAGGATCCCACGCCACATCTCCGGTCTCGACTCGGCCACGCGGCATGGCGCGCGAGTCCGCGCGCGACACCTGCTATTAAACGACTATTCCATTTTTTATTTCAAATTTCGTTCATTATAAACGGTTTCGCACTTTTTTACACATGCTTGCCACAATAGCGTTAATTCGGTTATTTTAGTTGGCCTCTCGATAAAACACTCTCCATCTCATAATAAATATTGTTTTACTACTCAAATATTTTGCCACGATAAGCGATGTTTTATAGGAGACCGGTAAAAATACACCTACGTCCCGCACGTAACAATAAAAAAAATTTAATCAATTAATTCTTGCATGGAGCACTCGCATCCCCATGTCATGTGCTTTTGGAACTTAGTTGCTTTTAAGGTTTGTACGGATATTAAGATTGCTATATTTAACAAAAAATTCCACTAAATGAAATTGAACCATGTGAAAATTAGTGAGATTAATGTGAAATAATGCATTGTCTAGATTCTAATATTTTTATATTTAACCAACAATGTCATTAAGGACCCTTTTTCACAAACTTTTGCACAAACTACTACACTCAATCTTAACTGAAAAATGTAGGTTTTCGGTTAAATTTAGTGTTTGGCGGAAATCGATTTCTTCAAACTCACCTATATTAGGGTAAAAAAAAAAAGAAACTCGCGCTATGGAAAAAAATGATGCGGCCCAAAAAGGTGAACCGGGCCCAAATCAGCCCATCGCCGTGATCCCTCTCCCTCCATCTCGTCCATCCCAGCTTAATCGAACGGCTCACGTTTGCTATCCTCATCGGCCGCCTATCAAGCCAGCTCCCAAAACCCTTAAAAAAAGGTCTCAGCCCTCTTCCTTTCCCCACCCATCTGCTACCCATTCTTCCAAATCCTTGTCCTCCATGCCCGGCGGCCGCGCCGGCCCTACCTCACCCACCGTCGGGGCTGGATCCAACCTGTGCACCCGCGACTCCTCCTTCATCCGCCCCACTGGCGCCTGCTCGTGCCGGATCCGGACGTCGTCGCGGCCGCCGTAGGCGCGCGCGACTGTCGCGCCGGCCCATCCGCCGCCCATCCTCCCCTAAATCCTCGTCCACCATGCCCAGGTCCTCCACCCCACCGGCGCCTGCTTGTGCCGGATCCGGGCACCGTCGCTGCTGCCGTAGGCGCGTGCGATTGTGCCGGATCCGGGCACCGTCGCTGCCGCCGTAGGCGCGTGCGACTGTCGCGCTGGTCCATTCGCCTGCGGCGCCTCCTTCTTGTGATGCCCCTGGCATCTCAAGTGCATTATACTGACATCATTAGCTTAATGACATCATTCCAAGGATGTTTATCTTGAGAGCATGCATATGTTAGGTCGTGTGAAGTAATTAAACTCGGTTTGCTGAAAATTGTATTTGCATTTTTCGGTTGTAACTTTAATACTATTGTGAATTTGATAAAACTCTACATACCAAACTCGTAGACAATTTCATGATAAATAACTTTGGTATTTTGTGTCATGACATGCATAAAGGTTTGAACATAGTTTTGGGTCATTTTCTGTGAAATTTTGAAATCTGCCAAACTTAGACCTGATTAGTAAATTCAAAATTTTGTGAAACAAAAGTCAAAATCTTGCCATAACTTACATACCAAAGTTGTAGTTCACTAGATTCTAAGCAACATTGATATAGTTCACTTTGTATGAAAATGCCCATAAATAGGCTTAACAGAATTTTAAAGATTTAAGGAATAGTTGGTCAAACTAGAGCTCCAGTTTTGAATTCATTCAAACTCACAAAATTTGAATAGAACCTAGTACCAAGACTTTTGACAAAGTTGTAGATATTGAAAATTAGAACAACTTTTGTATTTTGAATGTTTTCAAAATCGGCCTATAGGATGTTCAAAAACTGCGAGTTCCAAAGCCTGTACCTGTGGTCAAACCCAGTTTATCAATTTCGGAATTCTTTTCCTCTTTCTTGTCTCGCTGACGGGTGGGCCCGTCCTCCCGACCGGACGACCGCGCGCAGAGCCGGGCTGCCACGCGGCCGCCGGCGTCCGACCGCACGCCGCGTCGCCCTGCCCGCCTGCCCGCTCCCGAAGCCGCCTGAGGCCGCGCCTCTCTCTCCCTCGCTCACTCTTCACTCGCTCGGCCTCGCTCCCTCTTCTTCTACAGAGCGAAGCTCGCCCCACCTCCATTGCCGAGCTTGGAGCTCAAGCTCCAGCCCTCTCCGCTTGCTCCCCGCGCTCTCCAACTCCGCGCCGTGCCGCGCCTGGCCCTACTCCTCCGATTCCCCGAGCCTAGGCCGCCGATTCCACTCCTCCGCGACACAGTTCGCCGCCGAAGTTCCATGCCTCCAAAGCTCCGTCACCAGCCTCCTACAAGCCCTCCCCATCGATTCCGGTCGTGGGGGTGAGTTTCCCGTGTCCCCCTCTCTCTACTCGGCCGTTCCGGTGTCGTTCCGCGCTCCGTAGGCCGGGATTGGCCGCGCGCCATTGCCATGGCTGCCTCCTGCTCGAGGTAGGAGATGAACAGAGGTAGAAGATGGCGTTTTTCCGATTTAGCCCTATACTTTCGTTGATTTATGGTTCCAACCCACGTACTGCTCAATGAGTCACGATATTCTTACGTGCTAGCCCCTGCATCTACGGGTTAATTATGTACAGGTCCCTGGCCGTGAGGATTTTCGAGTTATTGATTTTTCCATGAGCTGAAAACTTTGAAAATCTATAGTAAATCAAAGAAAAACGATAAAAATGCATACTAAGCTTCATTGTGTTCCTAATTACTAGATCTACATAATGAGTATGATGGTTGAGTGGGAAAAGACAATTTTGCCCCTAGATCTTGCATGCATGTTAAAACAAAACAAATGCCAAAAGTGATATAAATGGACTCCAAAAATCATAAAACTTGGTCGGTAGCTTTATAATGTTATTTACGGTTTATGTGATTTTTGGTAACCCTAGAATATGCTGTCAGTTTACCATTTTACCCTCATGGATGTATTTTGTGCATTTTCAAGAGTAGAAATACTTGCTACATAAAAAGTACTCCAAATATTCTCCTGAAATTTGTAGGTGCTCTATGTTGCATATTTAGCCCATTTTTAAAGTTTCAAGTTCTGCATGTAAGTTTTTGGTTGCTATTTTGAAAAAAGACAAATAATTGCATGTTAAAATGAATAATGGGAGAAAGTGACTTTATTGTGCGAAATAAATTCCGAGAAAAATCATGGTAATTAATGGTTAAGTTTAGGTTCCTAAAGTATTGCTATGAAATTAATTGCTACTGTTTTCGAGTTACATGGGGAATCTGTTAAAATGAATATATTGGAAAATAGATGTCGCAGTGTTTCAACTTATTAACATGTGGTGCATTGTTTTTCATAATTCCCTAGCATCGTGAGCATTCGTTGCATCCATTTTGCACTTGATCATGCATATAGGATTGCTAACTACGGTAACCTCTCGAGCAGGGATTTGGTTTCTCCATCAAGATGAAGACGGTGTGTCGCTGATTAAATCTATCCGTGATTCAAGGGGTTGCCTGGGGCAAAGCCCCACAACCCGGCAAACTAACATAGTTTAGTTTGTTGGTTTTGATAAGAATAAGCAAAGGTAGGCATGACCATGATTTCTCCCAGCTAATATGATAATTGATTGTTTCATTACGTATCCGCATTAAGAGTTGATTGAAAACAATTGCATTAGATCTCCTGGCCGCCCTGGCCCTAGCACCTATAATAGAGTTCGTAGGACGAGTATGCCTAGAAATGCTAGGTGCGAGTAGACACGAGTGAAATAGAGTCACTCGTCGTATAGGTGATTTCAAAATTTCAAATTATTAAAGTGAACATGTTATTTATGCTTGTGATTTAAATGGAGACTGGGCGGAGATTTTACGAGTTATTTACCGTTTATGTTGTTCTGCAATGGACTCCGCCCGAGTCATGTAAGGCCCGTTCGCTGTTCGTCTGCTGATCGGCATAACATTGCTAGAGTGCTTAACCGGGACATGGGACCGGTGAAAGTCTTACTTGAACCATTCGAAGAACAGAGACTTGGTCCTACCATGGGGGCCTAGGGGTGCTTGACTCATGGGAGGGCTGACCCAGGATGCCGTGGTATCGTTCCATGGGGGCTAAACCTAGGGAATGGCTGGTTGGAATCGAACTTGAGATGGAACAAGCGGAGATGGGGTCTATACGTGGGAACGCGATGGCCAGTAAGCATATACCCCTGGCATGATAGTTATTTCCGGGAATTAAAATCGATTCGAATCGCTGATGCCCACCAGGTGTGGGAATGCTGATAATGCACACGGGCAACGTAGTAACTACTTGAATACATTATATCTGTTACTCATGTTTTCAAATACTACATGTTTGTATTGTATTGCTTACATTTCTGCATGTTATTATCATGGAGTTATATGCAAAAGATGAATCTTGATACTCTATGTTGATATACCACTGTTTAAAATCAATGGCTAAGGATCCACATGCTAGTAAGCAAGCTTTGCGTCAGCCGTAAGCCAATCCATTAAGCCCTACTGAGTAATTAGTACTCAAGATTTGCCCCCACCTTTTGAGAACAAGTACCGGCGACATCTGGATAACTACGTGGAGGAGGGTAGTACCGGTGGGCTCGGTGCTGCTCGCCTCGATCATCGATGCATGAAGTCTACTAAAGTATTTTGTTTCCGCGGTGAGATGTTTTCGAAATTCTCTTCCGCTATCTGATTCAAACCTGCCTATGGTATGACATTACGTTGAAACCTATATCTTATTTCAAATTGGTTTGTAAAATAAGTTTATATATGCTATATTCAATCTGCCTGAGATGATGTATCTGTTGTGGCTCCATTGTGGGTCAGATGTGTATGATGTCGGTTCCTCTGGGAAATGGTAATATCGGGGGTCAAATGACTCTCGACGGACGACCGGGTTTAATTCGGCCTAATCACACTGCAAGCCATGGGTGGCAGGTGTGCTTAGCTCGGATTAAATCGGAGGTTCCGCCACACTTCTTCGTCCCTGCCGGTGCCGCCTCAGGATGGATCCACGCATTTGCAATGTTTTTTGATGTGTGGATCTGTCATTTAGGCCATCTCCAATGGCACTTCTCAAATCCTACTCCCTATCACTATTTCAATTACCCATCCCTCTGTCTACGGTACAGTATTTATGTTCAAACAGTGCAAAACAATGTTTTGGACAGTCCCATATGGCCTTATCATTGCAATTTGTTTGCTTCTTGATCCACGCGCTGCTATTCTTTGTTTTTGCACGTTCCTATCCGTCCGTTCTTGCTTCTCCTTATCCATGATCTTGACTATACGCAGGATTGTACAAAGCTGAAAAATCGATTTGGTATTATATATTGTACGTTGTATATTTTGATCTAAATATGTGTTGTATGATGGGCCAAATATTTTTTTGATACTAAACTGTGTTTATTGGGCCTTGTATTTGATCTGTGTTCTAGATGACGGTTTTTTATAGGATCGTAGAATTTTTTGGGTGAAAAAAATAGTGAAAAAAGTATCCGGAAGGATTACAAAGTACGGATCTCTACATTTTTTCTTCTCATGCGTACGATCTTGGGCAGTTCCTTCCAACGGCGTCGGATTTTATTAAGACCATCTATACATCTCGAAGTCCTTCTGATTTCAGGATTTGTGGGCCCACATTGATTAAAATTGATTCGTTAGATTGTATTGTATCGGATATAATTTTGGGTAAATGACACTCAGGTGAAAATTATTGTTCTCTGCCGCACATGTATAAATAAAATTATCGTGATATCAAGCATAACTATATGATTTTTAAACATTGCGATTTTGTAGTGTTTTTTCCAAAACAAAGCCTGTGGCGGAACCGCCAATTTAATTCGGACTAAACACACCTGCCTTCTCTGGTTTGCAGGTGCATTTAGACCGAACTAAACCCGGTCTTCCGTCGAGAGTCATTCGGCTCTCGTTATTACCAAATCCCAGAAGAACCGACATCATACACATCCGGCCATCGATGGAGCCACAACAGTTACATCATCATAGGTAGTTGAAATGGAGTATAAATAGATTTACTTTACAAACCGGTTCGAAATAAAATACAAGTTTCAACATAATGCCATACGAAAGGCAAGTTCGAATCAGATAGCGGAAGCGATTTAAAAAACATCTTCGCAGCGAAAACGAAATACTTCAGTAGTCTTCATGCAACGATGATTAAGGCGAGTAGCACCGAGCCCACCGGTACTACTCTCCTCCAAGCACGTGTCCAGATGTCGTCGGTACATTTGCTCAAAAAGTGGAGGCAGACCCTGAGTACTAATTACTCAGTAGGACTTAATGCAATGGCTTATGACTGATGCGAAGCTTGCTTACTAGTAAGTGGGTCATTAGGCATTGATTTTTAAACAGTAGTATACCAACATAGAGTAACAAGTTTCATCCTTCGCATATAACACCATAATAATAACTTGCTGAAAACATAAAGCAATACAATACAAGCAAGTAGTATTATATAACCGATACAACATAGAGTACCATGAGTAATATATGTTTTATATTCAAATAATTACTACGATGAACGACAAAGGTATTGGCATTCCCACACTTGGTGGACATCAGCGATTCGAATCGATTTTAATGGAAATAACTATCATGTCCAGGGGTATATGCTTAGTAGCTATCGCGTTCCCATATATAGTCTCCATCTCCACCTGTCCTGTCCCAAGATTCAAAGCGCCCCCACCTAACCCCGAGCTGTGCCCCCTCAGGAGCGTTACCACAGCGCACTGAGTCAGCCCTTCCTCGAGTACAAGCGCCCCTGAGCCCAACGGCCTCCAGCAAGTGGATGGGCGGCACCTCAAAAACTTCGGACTAGCCCAGGTAAGACTTTCACCAGTCCCATTTCCCGGTTAAGCATTCTAGCAATGTTACTGCCGACCAATAGACGAACAACGAACGGACCTTAAACGGCTCGAGCGGAGCCAAATGTTACAACAACGCACATCTACAAAATAAAATTATTCTCCGCGCCGGTCTCCTTTTAAATCATGAGCATAATATTAATTCCTCAATAGTAAAAGTTCTGTGATTTTTGAAACCACCTATGTGACGAGTGACTGATTGACGAGTGACTCCTTTCACTCGTCTCTGCTCGCACCTAGAAATTCTAGGCAACTCGTCCTATGAACTCTAGGTATAGCTGCTAGAGCCAGGACGGCCTGGGAGTCTAATGCGAGGGTTTTCAATCAACTCCTAATGTGGATGCGTAATCATCGATCAACATAATATTAGCTGGGAAATTCATGGTCCCGCCTACCTTTGCTTATTTTCAACCAAACCAACAAAATAAACTAATGTTAGTTTGCCGGGTTGTGGGGCTTTGCCCCAGGCAACCCCTTAATTACTTGGACAACCCTTCCTTCCAAATACCACTTCAGGGGCCTACAGGTGGTATTTGTGTCTTAGTTGGTCTTCTGGACCATCATTGCTTGAAGTAGTCCCACGCACTTGATTTTTGATCACGTATCTGCATCAAGCGTCACTGTATGAATGCCATGCATGATGCAGAGAATGAGATGCATGAGTATCAAGCCCTCATATATATATTATATATCAATCGTTTTAGGGATATCTAGAAAAGTGATCGATAAACTACTAAAATAAGAATTACTTTTGTGTCTAGGACAAGATTTCGTTAAGCATCGAATTGTTTGACCACTCAACTAGATTTGAGCAGAAGTGTATGTTTCGTTGTGTTATAACATTTCCACTACTGTCGAGTATAGTATAGAAGACAAATCATGAGCCTTAATCTCCTCCTTTTATTTTCTTCACTTCTAAGACTTATCTAATTTGCAATGTTAGACTTCTCATGTAACACAAGCCATAAATTTATGTTGGAGTCACATAAGCGTATACACACTAATATGGCTGTAAGAAGCTTGGTGGGGTTTTTGGAGCCTACTAAACCCTATTTCTCTATTTTATTATGTATAATTGCATAGCCGTTATCATTTTCAAATCATTCAGCAAACAACAACTAATACACATGAAACTTTATTTCTGGTCTGTACTAGACTAAATGAGTACAACATATTTACTAAAGATTTATTTGAGCACAATTCATAAAGCATGTATTTTATTATTCAATAATTATCTAAAAGTGGACCCTAGGGATATATCTGTCATTTTCTAGTAATAACTAGGGCTACCAAAAAGTATATGTGACAATACTTGTCATAAATAGTACTCAGTCCAAGTTTCATAATTTTTGGGGCTTGTTTACTCTACTTTTATCATTTATTCATTTTTAACATGCATGCACAAAATCAGGGGTAAGATGGTCATTTCCCACCTAACCATCATACATATTCTGTAGATCTACTTAAGAGGAGTATAATGCAACAAAGTTTGTATTTTTTCGGATTTTTATTTGATTTACTATGAATTTCCAAAGTTCCAGCCGAATTAATAATCATTTAAATGAAAAACCCCGGATTTAGGGACCTTTTCGTTATTAACTATAAACTGCAGGGGGTAACTTGTGAAATAACCAAGACTCATATCACTGTTCGGTAGACTTAAACGTAAAAACGGAAAAACTGAGGAGCTGGATCTAAAAGCTACCAGCCCCTTCTTCTACCTCTGGACAAGGAGGGGAACGCGGCGCGTGGAAGCGAGAACCTGGAGCCACGGCAGTCCGAGGGCGTGTTCCCGGCGTAGGGCTTACTTTCCCCCAAGACGGCGTCGCGAGAGGAGCCCAAAGCGGGTGGGGAACGCCGGTGGACCGAAGCTAGCCGTGGCACACAGGGACGGCGATGGCGTGGCCCGATCCAGTGGAGGAGTGCGGAAGCAGCGCGGCTAGGGGGCGCATGAGAAGCGTGGTGAGGTGGGGAGTCCGACGGTGGAGTCGAGGAGGCATGGGGATGGCTCTATGGTGGCTCTCCACGGTGATGTCGAGCCGTTCATAGCGGGGTGTGGTCGCGTGCTTGGCCACCGGTGATGGAGGGGCACCTAGGCGATGGAATCTTGGGGAAATGGTGGGCTGGATCGAGGCGCTCGCTTTGCTAGCACTAGATGGAAGCAGGGAGGGCTCGGAGGAGGCCGGTGGCGTGAGCTCTAGCTCCGGCCATCCATGGCGGGTTGAGGGCGCGGGCGCCTCTGTGCGAGCGGGAGGAGGCCAGGAGGGAGGGGGTGGGTAAGCGAGGAAGGGGAGGCCGGGGCTTCGTCTCCCCTTGAAGGTGAGCCAGGCGGCGCTCTCGCGAGCGGCAGGGGCCGGCGACCACGTGGCCGGCGCTCGGCGCCCATGGCGCTGCGCAGCCAGGTCGTGGCTGCCGTGTGCGCACTGGGGAGAGGAGGAAGGAAGGGGCGTGGACGCGGTCCGTGGACCAGCGCAGCTGACGGGTGGGCCCAGCGGAGGGAGGAGAGGTAAAGGTCCAATGGATTGGGTCTGCGGAGCAATGGAGTCGCTGGGCCCCACCGCGCTGACGTCCCCGCGCAGATCCAAGGATCTGACAAGTGGGGCCCTGCTTGTTATAGAGACATCGAGAAAAGGGAATTCAAAAAAATAGAAAATTGATGTTTGACTTGCCATACCCCTTGTCTGAATATCTCATTTTTGAAACACTTAAAGGCCGAATTAGTGAAAACCCAAAATACAAGAAGTGATATAAACTTCATGATATACAACTTTATTTTAATTTGTGACACCATGTTATATTCAAATTTTAGGAGACATTTGAATTCAAATGCTGTGACCCAAGTTTGACCAACAGCACCTTCCAATTTGAAAATTCCATAAGTCCAATTTAGATCCACTTTCACACAAAGATTTATATACCAATGTTGTTCATAATTTCATGATCTATAACTTTCCTATATGAAGTTTTGTATGATAAAGATTTTTGTTTCACAAAAAGTTGAATTTCCCCAGCAGGTCAAACATTGGCAGATTCATTAGTTTAACAAAAATCAACCCAAAACACTATGCAAACCTTTATGCATGTCAACATACAAAATACCAAAGTTGTTCCTCATCAAATTGTCTACAAGTTTGGTATAGAAAGTTTTGGCTAGATCATGTTATACTTTAAATTACAAGCACATTTGTATTCAAAGGTTTGGTAAACTGCAGTTTCAATTTATGTGGAGTATTTCTTGTTTCTAACTTTTGAACTACCAAATGAGGTCCAATTAATTCAAGGTCAGATGCATTTGAAAGTTAATAAGTCTAATTTCATTTCATACAAAGGAAGATTTTAAAGTTGTATAGGGAAATCGAAAATAATTTCAGAATGAAATTTGGGAAAGAGTGTCGACCCTAAACTTAGCAGAACATCCCCCAGTGGAGTGTGTGTTGGTTTGGTTTGAACTTTTGTGCCGTTTAATATCTGATTTTGAAAATAGTCAAAATAACATATTTGAAGGGAACATCTTGAACTAAAACTTTTGTATTTGATGTCTTACATGAAAATGTATAAATGTTTAACTACTCAACCAAACAACTCAAAGTTTTGCATATTCAACTTAAAATTTTTGACTTAGTGGTTTACCGGCCTAGTTGTTGTTCTTCTCTAAGCACGATTAAGTTCAAATCCTTGATTAACATTAATCTAATTGTGTGTCAATGCTTTTGAGATGTCGGGGGCATCACAAAGCCGATTTCATAACTCTCCGTACCAAAATATAGGATGTTCATGTATTTCGAAGAGTCGAGTTTCAAAAATTATTATCTACATACATACATATGTATACATATATACATACAAACTGCAATGATAAAGGACAGATCCACGCATCAAAAAACATTGCAAATGCGTGGATCCATCCTGAGGAGGCGCCGGCGAGGAGGAGAAGGAGGCGCCGCAGGCTGACGGATCAGCGTGACAGTCGCACGCGCCTATGGTGGCTGCGACGGCGCCTAGATCCGACACGAGCGACGCCGGTGGGGTGACGGACCCGGGCATGGAGGACGAGGATTTGGGGGAGGATGGGCGACCGACGGGTGTGATGCCCCTAACATCTCAAAAGCCTTGACACCTAATTAGATTAATGTTAATCATGGTTTTAGATATAATCATGCTTTGAGAAGAACAATAACCAGGTCAATAAACCACTAAGTAAAAATTTTCAAAATGGATATGCAAAATTTTGCGTTGTCTGGTTGAGTTGTTAAAAATTTATACGTTTTCATGCAAGACATAAAATACAAAAGTTTGGTTCAAGATGTTGCCTTCCAATATGCTATTTTGACCATTTTCAAAATCAGATGTTAAGGGATCCAAAAGTTCAAACCAAACTAGGATAGCCTACACTCAGGAAATTTTACTAAGTCTAGGATTGACACTCTTTCCCAAATTTCATTCCGAAAAATTACTTTCGATTTGACTATACAACTTCAAAATCTTCCTTTATATGAAATGAAATTGGGTTCATTACCTTTCAAATGCATCTAACCTTGAATTAATTGGACTTCATTTGATAGTTCAAAAGTTGGAAACAAGAAATACTCTACATGAAGTAAACCTGCTGTTTTACCAAACCTCTGAATATGTATGGACTTGCATTTCAAAATCTGTGGTGAATTGGGTGAAACCTTATATAACAAACCTGAAGACAATTTCATAATGAACAACTTTTGTAATTTGTGTGTTGACACGCATAGAGGTTTACTTAGTGATTTGGGTCTTTTTCAGTCAGCATATGAAATCCGTCCAAACCTGACCTGCTTAGTAAATTCAAATTTCTGAGATATGGAGGCATAATCTTGGAAAGCTTTATATAATGAAGTTTTAGATCATGAAATGCTGAACAACATTGGTATAAGATCCATTGCATGAAAGTGACCCTAAAATAGACTTCTATAATTTCTAAGCTGATGGGTTTAGTTAATCAAAACAGGGACAGCAAGTTAAATTCAAATTTAAACCACATTTTTTCAGAGAACATCATATAAAGGTTTTTGATAAAGTTGTACATCACAAATAATACAACAATTCTTCTAATTGGAGTTTTGCTAAATTTGGCCTCTAAATGGTTCGAAAAGGCGCTTTTCAGAAGAGAAGAAAACCAAAACATGTGTGTTTTTTCATTTTTGTCATTTTCTTTTTCCCCTCCCACTGTGACGGGTGGGCCCCCATGGTCCGGGCAGCTCGTCCATGGCTGAGCTGGTGGATGCCATGCGGCCGCCGGTCACCGGCGCGCTACCCATTCCCTGCCCCGCGCCGCGCCCTCGCCTCGGCTCACCTGGACGCCATCCCGGGCTCTGTTCCCCCTCGCCTCACTCGCCTAGCTCCCTTCCTGCCTCTGCTCTCTCCCTCGCAGAAACTCCAACATCCACCAACCGCCATGGGAGCAAGTTCCTAGAGCTCACGTCCCAGCCTTCTCGCCCCGCCTCCGCTCCCACTGACGAGCGCGTAGTACTCGCCTCGCTCCACTCCACCAATCCTACCCGGTCCCGGCATCTCCTCGCCCTCCTCCGCGCGAAGCCCAGTACTGGACGCCATGGGCATCTGGACCAAGTTCCGTGTCACCGCCGCGGAGACCCACCATCTAGCACCTCCCCGCGCCTCCAACCGCCTGCGCCGGACTCGCCACATCACCCCACAGCTCGCAGGGTCGCCAACGCTTCCATTCCCCGCCTTCCTCACCAGATCGACGTTGCGCCACCACGAGCTCCGTGCACTGTCGCCCGCCAGTTCACCGTGCATTCCCGGGCTGCTCCGACCTCCCAGCACGATGACACCTTGGGGGAAACGATCCCCGTCGCCGGGAAAACGTCCTCGAACCACCACGGCTCCAAGTCCGAGCCTCCACACGCCTCCTACCCCTGTCGCTATGTAGAAGAAGGGCCCTTTTTACATAAATCCCCCTGCGTTTATGGTTTATTATTGCACTATTGGCTGTGTCTTGTGAAAACTGCCATCAACCCCCTAGATCTATTAGATTCTTCGCATTTAACCCGAGCCTTTGCATTTTTGCAGATCTGACCCTTAGGCTACAACAAATTCGATGCACTGCTTATTGTGTCTTGGGATTTTTGCCTGCTACCCCTTGCTAACTAAGATTAATTGCATAAAGGTCCAGATTGCTGGGGAATATGAATTTGGCATATGAATTTGAAATGCTCTATAAATTTGTAGAAAAATCATAAAAATGTGAAACCTGTTTTGTTGGATTGCTTATGAATAGATCTACACAGTGGGTTAGGCCTTTCTATGTGAAATGACTGTTTTGCCCCTGACTTGTGTGCGTGCATTGTTTTAGAAGTTAATTAGCAAAAGTGGGCTAAATGAGCTCAAAAAATTATGAAATTTGGGCAGTGGCTAAGTTTTAGTATATGTGTTCGCATGTGTTTCTGATAACCCTAATACTCACTATTAATTACAGATCTACCCCTAGTCCTATTAACGACTATATTTTATGTATATGGAAATGCATGCAACATAAAGTTTATCCAGGGAACATAATAGAAATGGTATTGTACTCATTTGATCCAGGCTAGCCTAGAAATGAAGTTCCATGTACTTTGCTTGCTGTTTGATATGTGATTTGAAAATGACAGATGCTATGGTCAATTAAAAAAAATAGAAAAGTGCTATTTATTGTGTTGTGAAAATTCCACCAAAATTCATATAGAGTTCTGGCTTAATACCATGTTTTGTAAACCACGTGTACAACTGTACTAAAAATGACAGTAACATGCATTCTTCCTCTTACTTACAAACTAATAAAAGCACAATAACTTGTATTTGTATTTGGTTGCTCTAGGTGTACAACAATACTCTTTGTTGGTTACTTATTGATCACCTTTCTGCCTATTCATGAAATGATTGTTCAAATGTGTGTTTATATTCATGCATTTCATTCTCTGCATCGTGCATGGCATTCACATAGTGACGCTTAATGCAGATACATGATCAAGAAGCAGGTGCGTGGAACTACTCCAAGCAACGGTGTCCAAAAGACCAGGTAAGACCCAAATAGCACCTGGAGGCCCCTGAAGTGGTACTTGGAAGGAGGAATTGTCCAAGTGATGAAGGGGTTGCCTGGGACAGTCCCACAACCCGGCAAACTAACATAGTTTAGTTTGTTGGTTTCGTGAAACATAAGCAACGGCAGGCTGAATTATGAATTTCTCAGCTAATATTATCTTGATTGATGATTACGCATCCGCATTAGCAGTTGATTGAAAACTCTTGTAGTAGAGTCCCTGGCCGCCTTAGTCCTAGCACCTATACCTAGAGTTCGTAGGACAAGTTGCCTAGAATTGCTACGTGCGAGTAGACATGAGTGAAAGGAGTCACTCATCGCGTAGGTGGTTTCAAAAATCTAAGAACTTTTACTATTGAGGAATTAATATTATGCTCCAGATTTAAATGGAGACCGGGCAGAAAATAATTTTATTTTGTACTATGCGTTGTTGTATCATTTGGCTCCGCCCGAGTCGTTTAAGGCCCGTCCGCTGTTCGCCTGCTGATCGGCATAACATTGATAGAATGCTTAATCAGGATATGGGACCGGTAAAATCTTTCTTGGGCTCGTCCGAAGCACAGAGACACATTCCTACCCGCTGGTTAAGAGGAAGGTGGTCTGGGGGAGCTTTATACCCACTGCGGGCAGAACGAGACGTCGGCAGGCTCGCTATAGGGGCACAACCCGGGGGCTAGGTGGGACTGAATCGAACTTAGAACGAGACATGTTAAGATTGGGGCTATACGTGGGAACGCGATGGCCTCCCGAGAGTTAAAAACGATTTGAATCGCTGATGCACACCAGGTTTGGGAATGCTGATAATGCATATGGACAACGCAGTATTTACTTGAATATGTTATATCTATTACACATATTTTCAAATACTACATGTACTACTATGTTGATTATATTTCTGCAGGTTATTATTATTGTTATGGAGTTACATGCAAATGATGAAACTCGTTACTTTATGATATTATACTTCTATTTATAATCAATGGCTAAGGATCCACAGTCTAGTAAGCAAGCTTCGCGTCAGCCGTAAGACATTTCATTAAGTCCTACCGAGTAACTAGTATTCAGTGTTTGCCCCTACCTTTTGAGTGCAGGTACCGATTAAATCGGGACAAGTTCCTGAAAAGAGGTAGTACCGATGGGCTCGGTGCTGCTCGTCTCATTCATCATTGTATGAAGACTACTAATGCATTCTGATTCCGCTACGAGATGTTTTTGAAATCGCATCCGCTGTCTGTTTTGAACTTGTCTTTCTTATGGCACTATGTTGGTATTTATATTTTTATTTCAAACCGGTTTGTAAAATAAGTTTATTTATGCTATATTCAACTGACTGAGATGATGTAACTGTTGTGACTCCCTCATGGGCTAGATGTGTATGATGTCGGTTCCTCTGGAAAAGGGTAATATGGAGAGCCGAATGACTCTCGACGGACGACCGGGTTTAGTTCGGGGAGCCAACTAATTCACGAGCGCTCGCTCGGGTGGGATCGAGTGAGCGATGCTCTCCCCTCGAGCGGAGCGAGCTCACGGCGCCGATGTTTTTTTATTTAATATTTTAATATTTTATTATTTTTTTATTTACTCTAAAGTTTTTTTATGAGAATAATCCTCCTAAAAATAAATTATGTTAGCATAATTTTATTTCATATAGTTATGATAAAATTATATTAGTATAAATTCTGTTAGCATAACTTTATGTCATACGGTTGCGATAAATTATGTTATGTTACCACAATTTATCATAACAGTATGACATAAAATTATGCTAACATAATTTATACTATCATAATTTATCACAACAGATATAAAATTATGCGAACATGATTTATGCTAACATAAAATATCGTGATAAAATTATGCTTATATAAAGTTTCCGTGATAAGTTATGGTTGCATAAAGTTATCCTAATAAGTTATATTTTCATAAAATATCGTGATAAAACTATGCTTACATAAAATTATGGTGATAAATTATGGTTGCGTATATTTATTATGATAAATTTGTTTCCATAAATGTAACCTATAGCATATGGAGAAGATAATATATATATAAATATGAAAGAAGAGAGAAAAAGAAAAAAAAGAAGGAAATAGAAAAAAATACAGTTAATGCAAAAAAAAGCAAATGGAAAAAGAAAAAAAGAAAAAAACTCACCTAGCAGTTCGATGGCAGCGCTGCCATCGTCACTGGCCCCACCTCACCTAATGCGCGGGGGGAGGATCGCTCGCCCGATTTCGGCCCGGGCGAGCGATCGCAAACCGGGAATTGTGTTTAGTTCGGTCTAATTATACTGCGAGCCAAAGGTGGCAGGTGTGCTTAGGTCCTGATTAAATGGGTCGGTTCCGCCACAACAGGCCAGCACGACAGTCGCGCACTCCTACGGCGGCCTGCGGCGACGTCCGGATCCGGCACGAGCAGGTGCCGGTGGGGCGGATGAAGGAGGAGCCGCGGGCGCGGAGGTTGGATCCGGCCTAGACGGTTGCTGAGGTAAGGCCGGCGCGGTCGCCTGAGCATGGAGGACGAGGATTTGGAAGAATGGTGGCGGATGAGTGGGAGAAGGAAGAGGGCTGAGACTTTTTTTTTAGGTTTTGGGAGCTGGCTTGATAGGCGGCGGATGAGGATAGTGAACGTGAGCCGTCCGATTAAGCTAGGATGGACGAGATGGAGGGAGAGGGATCACGGCGATGTGCTGATTTGGGCACGGTTTGCACCTTTTTGGGCCACATCATTTTTTTCCACAGCGCGAGTTTCTTTTTTTTACCCTGATATAGGTGAGTATATAGAAATCGATTTCCGCCAAACACTAAATTTAACCGAAAATCCTACATTTTTCAGTTAAGATTGAGTGTAGTAGTTTGTGCAAAAGTTTGTGAAAAAGGGTCTTAGTGACATTGTTGGTTAAATATAAAAATATTAGAATCTAGACAATGCATTATCTCACATTAATCTCACTAAGTTTCACATGGTTCAATGTCATTTAGTGAATTTTTTTGTTAAATATAGCAATCTTAATATCCGTACAAACCTAAAACAACTAAGTTCCAAAAGCGCATGAGATAGGGATGCAGAGTGTTCCGTGCAAGAATTAATTAATTACAATTTTTTTATCCCGTACATGCATTTTACTAGTGTTTTATAAAATAGCGTCTTGATGATTTGGTGTACCAAATATACTTGCGGTATATGTATCATGCATCAAATCAGATTCGACTTTCAACTTGGTCCTAGTCTCTGGCGAATTCTAGGTCCGCCACCTCTCATATCTTACCCTCTCTAACCTGTTAAAAATCCTAAAACAGTAGACGGAGGGGATAAACAATTGTGTGCGTGTCTTGTCGCAGCTAGCCGGACACGCAGTACATGCGCATGGTTGCTCTGTAGTCTGCTGACTGACTCTA
Source organism: Paspalum vaginatum (assembly GCA_030272315.1). Taxonomy (NCBI): domain Eukaryota; kingdom Viridiplantae; phylum Streptophyta; class Magnoliopsida; order Poales; family Poaceae; genus Paspalum; species Paspalum vaginatum. The sequence goes on from CM059018.1 coordinate 38,727,306, forward strand.
GAGTCTAGACCCACCCACCGACCGGCATTGCCAAGCTAAACTAGGGATAAACCCTCCAACAGGTGTGTGCGCATCATCGGCCGGCCAATCTGGCGAAAAGCAGAGGACGCTGGCGCCCGGACGTCAGGAGCACACCCACACCATCGGACGCACCATCCACCGTCCAATCCGATTCATTTGATCATTTCATGTTAATAACTCTGACTACCCGCCCAGCCGTCCGTACTAGTAGCATGTACCCAGCGCCCTCCCTCCCTCTGTTGCATGCCCTAGCCGCACCAAAGTTGTGCAGTCGAGCGCCACTGCCATGCTGCATGCTGCTGGTCGCCCACGCCTGTACCGTTGCACGCCACATCTAATCTAGTAGTACTGTCATCGGGCTACTAAAAAATAAAGTGGTAACAGAAGATAAAGTATGAAATATTTTTTAACGGCTCAGCTAGCGTCCGGACGTTCTTCAGACCTGGGTCATTGAACAATCTGTGAAACATCGAAAACATCAAACATGTAATTTTGACGTTGAAAAATAATATACACAACACTGAAAATCAATTTTTGCGACATCAACACTTAGATTTAAAGAATCAACATGTCTATCCGATTCAAAAGGAAAAATCTCACTACAACATCGGTACTACTAGCGCCCGGATGTCCGATGGGAGAAGTTTTCATCGGACGCCGGGTGAAACATAAAAAATAAACTGCTGAAACATTAACGAAATACTGATTAAATATTAAAAATTGTACTATTACAACATCGATATTTAGGAAAAAAATCCGGACGTGACACGTCGGCCGGTGCGTGAAACGTGAGAAAATAACTACCGAAACACTAACGAAAAACTGATGAAACATTAAAAATACACAATTCCAACATCGGCACGTGTCAATTAACTGAATTCAATGAAAAATTCAGATCCGCAATTTGGGGAAAATATCTGGACGTGACATGGATGATGCGTGAAACATGAGAAAATAACTACCAAAACATCAATGAAAAACTTATGAAATATTGAAAATACACTATTGCAACATCGGTATGTGTCAATTAACTGAATTGAATGAAAAATTCGGTTCCGCAATTTGGGGGAAAAAATCTGGACCCGACACAGACGGTGCGTGAAACACGAGAAAATAACTACTGAAACATCAACGAACAACTGATAAAATATTGAAAATACACTATTGCAATATCAGCATGTGTGAATTAACTAAATTAAATTAAAAATTCGAATCCACGAATCGGGTGAGAAAATTAAAAAAATTGGACGAAACATTTATAAAGTACTGTTGAAATATCGTACATAACTAATACAACAATTCAGAATAACTATCGCAACTTTTGGTTAGTGGCATCCGATTTTTTTTCCCATCGGACGTCTATGCCATAGCATTACTACTACAACATTGGTTCATATTTCACACAATATGAAAAAACAACGGCAAGATTCGCGGAACACTGAAAATGCAAATCTTAAACATTGAAAAAATAGTGTACGTAACATTCAAATTCAACTATTGCAGCATCTATAAATCGAATAGAAAATCATCGCGTTCATCCTGGATTTAAGAGAAACCGGCAACTATTGCAACATTCGGTGGAATATTAGAAATGAATATTTTCAGCACCGAAAAAATACTAATTTTAACATCGCAAAATCATGGACTTGCATAGTCCGCTTCTGATATTTGCGTCCAGCGTCCATCCACAATCTTCGAAATCCGAGCGACAGCTTTTCCATTGCAACATCAAAATTTACGAGATGAAACATTTAAAATAACTTCGTATAACATCTAAAATATAATTTTTACAACATCTCAAATTATAAGTTGCAACATTGAATAAATAATTTGGACAAAACACGCCTGCTGCAGAGATTAGCGGAGATAGGAGAAAGAGTAGATAACGTTAAGAGAGAAAAAATAATTAATGGAGAATTCGTGAGTGTCAGTGCTCGTGAGATGATGGCGGGCTCCGCGTCCGATTTTTATTGCGCGCATCGGACGTTCTACGGGTAGCGTTTCTGAAAGCCCAAACGGAAACGCTCAGGGCCGCGCGTCCAGCGTCAAAGACGCATATCGGACGCTTGCATGGTTGCAGGTCCGGGCTCGCTGCCTCCACGTGCCTTCTCGGCTTCGCCCAGCACAAAGAATTATCAACGTTGGCGACCACAAGTGACGCTGGACCGCTGGTTGAACAATACTACCTCCAGTAACCAGTATTCGGTCGTCCTCCATCAATGTTAGCAACCACGTGATGCTGGCTGATCCATACCTTTCGGTCTCAGCATTATCTTAGCTCCATGGAAGAAGTGGCGGTAGTATTATGACTCAGCTATTGGTTTAGGATGTTACAATAATATTATTTGAGATGTTGTAGGAATTATTTTTTGATGTTGTGATGGGGTGATTTAGTCGAGATTAATGATTTCTTTTCGATGGTGTAGTGATATATTTTATATACCGCAGCATCGTTATATAGATGTTTCCATGATTTTTTAGTGTTGCATTGCCACAACAAATTGATATTGCAATGATATTTTAGGATGTTGCGTTGAATACATGCATTTTTCAATGTTGCAGTAGTTATAATTAGATATTGTAATAACAAGTTTATTTTGTTGTGCTAACTTTTTTCGGATGTTGCCTTGCAAAACTGCATTTTCAATGTTGCAGCGGTTATAGTTAGATGTTACAATAATAAGTTTATTTTGTTGTGCTATTCTTTTGGTGGTTGTGCTGCAAAAGTGCATTTTTCAATGTTTCAGTAGTTATAACTAGTTTTCATGATAACAAAATGTTTTTGTTATATTAATATTTTTTGGACGTTGACAATTTGTTTCAAGTAGAGACCGAGATGAGTTTTATTAGTTGCAATTAGTAATTTAACACATTTCAATCGTTCTCTATTTGTGCTTATCTTATATAGTAGTGTTTTTTATAAGGCAAGACAAATTCAATTGGATGTTGGAAAATATTATTTAGAGTGTTCAATATGTTTTTTTCTTTAATATTGCATGACATGATTTCAGTCTTCAATTCATTTCTTTATTTTTATTTTTAGGTGGTTAGGGGAGTTTATGTCTTCAATCATTGTAGGGCCAGCCTTTGTAACGAAGTTCCTTTGGTTTCGGGCCTACTAGAGTCTGCACATCCGACGTTCCCATTGGACGATTAGTGAAACATAAAAAATGAACTACTGAAATATCAACGAAATACTGATAAAACATTAAATTTGTACTATTGCAACATCGATGTTTGGGGAAAAAATCTGGACACGACGCGTCGGACGGTGCGTGAAACATGAGAAAAATAACTACCGAAACATCAACGAACAACTGATGAAACGTTAAAAATACACCATTGCAATATCGGCATGTGTCAATTAACTGAATTGAATGAAAAATTCGGGTTCGCGATTTGGAGAAAAAAATCTGAACGCGACACGTCAGACAACGTGTGAAACATGAAAAAATAACTACCGAAACATGAACGAACAACTGATAAAATATTATAAATACACTATTGCCACGTCAACATGTGTGAAGATGTGGACGATAGGGCCCGCATTCGATTTTTGCCTCCGCACTTTTCCCGCTCTGGTTTAGGCGTTGTACTTGCGTCCCGCTTTGGTTTAGGCGTTGTACTTGCGTATAGATGCGTACCGTGTGGAGTGCGGCAAGGAGAGCTGAGCTGATGAAAAAATACTAGTCATAGTCATAGTGTCTGTAGATACGTAAGAAGCACTGTACCGCCCGGCGTCTGAACGGACGTCCGGGCGCTAGTATTGCGGAAGCCGAAACCGTGCCCCGAATGCATCGATTTGTTGGATTTGGATCATTGGAACGTGACGTGGGCATGGAACCACCGCAGCGCACACCAACCCAGCAAGGGCGCAGCGACCAACCGGCGCTTGTCTTTTTGGTTGGATTTGGATCATTGGAACGTGACGTGGGCATGGAACCACCGCAGCGCACACCAACCCAGCAAGCAAGGGCGCAGCGACCAACCGGCGCTTGTCTTTTTGCTCACGTACTCGTGCTAGATGACACTGAATTTATGAGATATTTTACGTTGGTTTAAAAGGAACGCGTCGGTACCGGACGGTACCACTTCATTTTTATTTTTCTAGTTGAATTATTGAATAATTAAAATAAATAAGAAAAAGGATATTGGTACCGGTCCCACCATTTCTAGGTACCGGACCTATCTATTTGGTACCGTTTGGCTACCGGTACCGTGGTACCGCCTTTTTTTTTAAACCATTGAATTTCGTATGATGGACGGCTCTTATTTTTTCCAACCACCGCTCTGCCTTGCTCCGCACCAGGCTCCACCTCCGCCGACGTCCACTCCGCACTCGGTTGCTCCTCCGGTGGGGCCGACTCCAGCTCCCCGGGCCGCAACACCTCGCGCGAGGAGGAGCGGTGCCGTTGGCTTTGTGCACGGAGGGTGGAGTGCAGGCGGTGGCGGCGCCCGCGAGGGGGAGACGGTACAGCCAATGGAGGAGCATCAGTAGCTGCGGTGGCCGGCACGCTAGGAGAAGGAAAGGCACTCGGCAGCATTGGACGCTTATCACCCATCGTCCTTTTTTTTGGGATCACATGGTCCTGGATATTGAGGGAACATTGGGACGACTCTGTTCCACCTGACTCGCATCCAAACAGCATGAAAAAAAAATCCATTCCATATTTAGTCCTATTTCATTCGTGCACTAAACTCATCTAGGGATGCAAGTGGATATGTTTGCGGGTTTGACAACAAACTATTTTTTTAAAATTCCACGAATATTTAATTATGTCGCCAAACCGACGAGATATACCGTTTGCATCCTTAAACTCACCCGTACACCCCCCCTCCCCACTCGTTATATAAATACAGAGGCAGGCCGATCAAAGTGGGCAGCCTGTGGGACTGCAAGCTACTTCACCCACTACTCCTGCCAAAGCAGCTACTCGATTCCTGCACCTCGCGCACCACCGAGGCAAAGGCATGGCGGCGGCGGGCGAGACGGTGGCGCAGGTGCACCAGGGCCTGGACAGCAGCAACAAGACGCTGCTCAAGAGCGAGGCGCTGTACCGGTATGTGTTGGACACGTCGGTGCTCCCCCACGAGCCGGACTGCATGCGGGAGCTGCGGCTGGTGACGGACAAGCACTCGTGGGGGTTCCTGCAGTCGTCCCCGGACGAGGCGCAGCTGCTGCGGATGCTGCTCAAGCTGACGGGCGCGCGGCGCACGCTGGAGCTGGGCGTGTTCACGGGCTACTCGCTGCTGGCCACGGCGCTGGCGCTGCCCGAGGACGGCTCCGTGGTGGGCATCGACGTGGACCGCGCGGCGTACGAGATCGGCCGGCCCTTCATCGAGCGCGCGGGCGTCGCGGGGAAGGTCGACTTCCGCGAGGGCCCCGCGCGGGAGCACCTCGACGCGCTGCTCGCGGACGAGCGCAACGTGGGCACCTTCGACTTCGCGTTCGTCGACGCCGACAAGCCCAACTACGCGCGGTACCACGAGCAGCTGCTGCGGCTGGTGCGCGTTGGCGGCACCATCGTCTACGACAACACGCTCTGGGCCGGCACCGTCGCGCTGCCGCCCGACACCCCGCTCTGCGACCTCGACCGCAGGTTCTCCGCCGCCATCAAGGACTTCAACGTCAGGCTCTCCGCCGACACGCGCGTCGAGGTCTGCCAGCTCGCCATCTCCGACGGCATCACCATCTGCCGCCGCCTCGTCTGATTGAGTGCGTGCGCGTGTGCGGCGTGCGGCGGCTGTGTCGTCTGTCCGTCAGCGGATCATCCGACTCCATCGGAAAATGCAAAACCACGTGCATATGTGTCCACAAGCACAATCGTAGCCGTTCGTTCTCCTTCTGCCGTACGAATTCTAACACATGATTTTCTCATCTATCCATAATTTCTACACCTATCTCTTGTCTGCACTGATCTCGATGCATATTCAACGAGCTACGATAGTGTATGTGTACAGATATACATTTAGAAAATCCACTTTGCGACTCCATCGTACCCCTCCGACTCCTGCTGCTGCTGTAAGTGTACCTGTACTGTGTGTTTTTAGCTGTATGTTCCTGCGTCACTCCCGGCCGCCGGCGCCTTCAATAAGATTTCCATTTCTCGTCTCTGCGTGCTGAGAGCGGCATCACATGTACGTATATCAGTACGACTAACTGTACCTGTTGCCATGCATTCCACGTGATCGATTATTTGTAATGAATACATCGCGTGAGTTGATTGCCAGTCTCCCAGAATGCCATTTTTTATTCAGCAGGTCGCTCCTCACCGTACCCACCTTATAGTTTCTTAATAGTAATAATCTTGTCTTGGATAACTAATTTTGGAGACGGACCTCGGGTTGACACAGTGTCCTGGTCAAATATTACAACGTTGAGGTCTTTCGATGTAGCGAGCACGCACTTCGGGATTGCCTCTGCCGGACGCCGGACTGTCCGGCGGCGTATACCGGACTGTCCGGTAACGGCGGACTGTCCAGCAGCTTGTGTCGGACTGTCCTGTGAGCTCATGGGAGCTCGGTAAACCAAGATCCAATCTTCCAGGAGGGACTCCGTCGGGAAGAAGAGATCGTATGGTTGTTATAGAATCGGCAGGCTTAGAGCCACCTTCATGCACCCTTCCTTCTGGTATTTAGCCAAGAGCTCTGCAAGACCCGGCTTTCTTTTGCCCTCAGCCTTAGAGCCACCTTCATGCACCCTGGAATCACCGGGTAGTCCAGTGACAGGCACCGGATAGACAGTGCTTGTCACCGGATAGTCCGGCCCTCGTAGACCCTTTTGTTTTGGTCTGGCCTTGCCCCCGAGCCTCGATGCCTTCTGCATCGGCTGCACACCATCTTTCGTCAGGGGCTCTAGCTTCTCTGTTCCGATGATTACTCTCTTCCCTTTGGTGGATTCGGCTCGATGAGGTCGAACCAACACCTTTGCATCCCTGCAAGTCAATGATAATCATCGGAAATGGTTGTTGATCAATTTGCATGCCCTTAAAAGTCAAATGCTTATCATCTATTGCTGCTTGAATCTGTCGACGAAAAACAATGCAATCATTCATCGCATGAGAGAATGAATTATACCATTTGCAATCTACTTTCTTTTTTAACACATCAAGTGGCGGAATAGCACGCGTCAACTTAATCTTTCCGGCTTTCAATAACTCATCGAATATTTTATCACACTTAGCCGGATCAAAGCTTAATTTACGCTCCTCATGCCGGATCTTTGAAATTTGCTTGGGAGAATCGTAAGCAGTGGATTTACCTGTAGAAGGCTATACAAATTCAGCAGGCATAAACGTCCACATCTTTATTGTCTGAATTGCTAGCATCGGAACCCATCACATAAACAGGGCGACTAGACTTCTTATCCTTAGCCCGGCTTTCATTAGCCAGTGTCTTCTGCAATACTTGGTTAACATCACTAAAATCACGTCCGTCTAGCTTTTTCTTATGAACAGCAAGTAAACCATCACAAGCTAGATCAGCCAAATCCTTATCATTAAGTGTCAAACTAAAACATCGGTTTCTAGTATCTCTAAACCTTTTAATATATTGAGAGATGGAATCATTTGGTTTTTGCTTAACCGATGCAAGGTGTCACAATCGCAACTCGGTATTGTAGGACCGAGACGTGCGACTAGAGGGGGGTGAATAGGAGCACTTGAAATCACAAAATCACAAACCCCCAAGTGAAAACCGAAACTAAGCACCGTACACTGAATAGATATGTGCCTAGCAGTGCAAGGGTGCCGTCCACTGTGAGGATACACACCAATGCAAGAAAGCTCAAGATCCGAACAAGAAGGACAGCGGAGCAACGGATCGTGTAATAACCGCCACAAGACACTCACCGCACCTAGGTGTGTCTCACTGACTCACAGTAAGCAAAAAGAATGGTCTTAAAGAAAGAATGCGAAAATCCGTAGCAAAATCACAGCGGAAAAACCAAACTGGAAAGAACACAGCAGCTCCCTGGTAGGACCGGACTGTCCGGTGGCCAACACCGGATTGTCCGGTGGGACCGGACTATCCGGTTCCTGTTGCCGGACTGTCCGATGGCACTGCCCAGACAACGCCTTACGCCGGACTGTCCGGTGGGCGCTACCAGACTATCCGGTGGCCTCTGCCGGATGGTCCGGTAGGGTCGCAAAAAATATGATTTCAAATCATAACTTATCAGACCTTATCCAAACTTCACGAATTTTAGCACAGGTTATCTGGACCCTATTTCAAAGTTATTCCCAACAGATCAACTCAAGGTAACCGCGGAATCAGCGGGAATTTCAGATCTTGTGAAATAGCCATTCTTGGGCAAGAAAGGGGAAAACACAAAAGAGGCTTGCTCGTGGCAATCCAGCAGGATTGAGATGAACTAAGTCATGATCTCCACGTCCTAGCAAGTCCAGAACATCAGCAAGGAAAGGGATTCAAGCTTGCCCAACAAAAACACCCAAAAAGGCAAGGATTGAACCCAAAAACCAAAGAGAGAGGGGAAGGAGAAGAACGCCAGTTTGCTGCACGAATTTGCTTCGATTAAGTGCCCAAGATGGGTCTAAAGATTCAGCATACAAGCAAAAATTCGTCCCAAGCAACCACCCTCACCTTCCCTCAAGATTAGGAGGCTAAATCCTACTCTAACCTTCCTAACAATGGAGCTCAAAGCTTAAGGACGAAAATCACCATGTGAAGACTAATCCTAGCAGCCAAGAGTACTTCTAATGACCTGCCTTGGACCTATTTATACCCGAGTGCTATTTAGACAGTTTTTCACTTATGTCCCTATAGCTAGACAAACCCTAAGGATTCAAACGAAAAATTACAGGATATTTCGGGACGGACGACCACGATGAAGTCTTGATCTTTGTAAGTTCCACGCAATCCTCGGATGCTCTCCACGTGGCCAGTAGTCCAATCCGCGATCCGCCCCTGGTTTTGAAGTCAGAAACCGGAAAACTTTAGGAAGTCTCCGCCTGGGCCGGATTTGGCCCATCTTCTCTATCTTGGTGAGTCGCGTGGCCCAACTCACCAAGGCTTGGGTAGCTTGGGTGACGGTTTTGAGCCGAAGCCGCCAAAGCCTCCCTCGCACGCCTTCGCGCCACACATTCGGGTTGGAGCACCGTGGTGGCGCCCGGCATCCCCTGTCCATCGGGGCAGCCTCGCAATCCTTCGGAGGACTTGCTCCTGCCGTCGCCGTGCCGCTCCTCCGTATACCGAACTCCCATGGCCGACAGACGCCGAGTGTGCCTCCAGTCCTTCGGAGGACTTTCCTCTACCTCCAGTCCATCGGAGGGCCTCCTGTCCATCGGAGGTCTTGTGCCCAAGTCCTTCTGGGTCTTGCTACTGTTAACAATCACTCATCACTCCAGAGGCAATGGAGCCGGTCCATTGGCTCTCAATCTCCCCCTTGATGAGTGCATTGTCAACACCTTCAACCTGTAACCTGAAATAGAACAAAGACAAAAAGAAAAAGCGTAAAACCGAAAAGAAGGAAGAAAAAGAAGAAGTTGCTCAAGATGCCCAAAGACCAAGTACTGGCAAAAAAGGGCAAATTGAGACAACAAAAACAAAGTCAAAGATCGACCCCCAAAGACAAGGGAAACCGCTCAACGCAGTCGATCAAACTAAAGCATGACCCCTCAAGAAAGAGGCAAACTGGCTCAACACAGTCATGCTAGTGACAAAACATTGGCTCCTCCAGAAAGAGGCAAAAGGCTCAACGCACCGATGCAAGAGCATGCTAAAAGCTCAAACTCCCCCTCAACTAGATCTCTACAGAGTCCTCCCCCTTGGTCCAAGATCTCTCTCTCCTCAAGGGTCAAGATCTCTCCCCATTGTTGACAATGGACACATCAAGGGTTCATAGAACTCAACTGCCCCTGAAATGGACAACTCCCCCTCAAAATATGCCATGAAATGCAGGAAGTGTACCATGAAGAGCTCAGCAGGGATGAAAAGCTAGTAAATACAAGTTGTAGCATACAGAGCAAGTGAGGGCAAGGAAGCATGCAAACAAGCTCAATTGAATCTATCTTATACAAATCAGGAGCATGTTTTACAGGGTTGTTGAAAAGAAAGCATCACCAACATGAATAGCATCTAGCAAGATAATCATGAACAGCAAGATGCTAGCAAAACATACAAGGTGTGCTACTCTGAACCAAGGCATCTACAACAGGCCATAAGCAGTTTAGAGACTTGCAGATTTCAGATTTAGCAATTTTGAATCTTCAAGCAAATCAGATCATGTGCCAGGGGTTATTCACTTGTCGTTGCCACTTCTTACCAACCAATGCCAAGCCTAGGTTCAGAAAACCATCAGAAGCTTAAGACAAGGTTTTGGTCATACACAGCCTAGTCCAAGTTCAAGCCAAAGTGCAAAGGCAAGCTATCTCAAACTAGATCAGTGTGACAAGTGAACCCTCCTGGATCTTTTCAATTTAGCTCATAGCACACCACTTGTAAGCCACATTCATTTAGATTTTAGATTTGAACAAGGTGCCATAAATGCTTAGGCATCAGTGTAACACAGGCATACGACTAGCATATCCAAGCATGAAAAGATAGCATAGCATTCAACATTCCTACACATGCTAGGTAGCCAAGTCAAGTGGTGATCATGGTTTTTGATTTTGAAGAAACAAAAGTGACTGAGCTCACAAAAGATATTAGACAGATTCAAGGAGCTTAGCCAACCATGATCATGCAAGCAACTATACAATCTAGCACAAGCAAGTACTAACTTGTCATACCAGAAGAGCTCTAGTGCTAGTGGAAGCAAAAATGCATATGTTACAATGCAATGCATGGTATGAGACAAAATGCAAGAAAAAACAAAGAGAAGCAAAGAAGGAAGAAACAAAACAAAAACTAAACTATACCAAAGTTACCCCAACCTAAAAGGGGTAACAAACACCAAGCTCCCCATGCAAGCGAGCAAATATGCTCAGGTCTAAGGGCTTGGTGAAGATATCCGCCAACTGGTTCTCAGTCTCTACATGGATCAGGTCTATATCTCCCTTTTCATAGTGATCTCTCAAGAAGTGAAACCTCACGTCTATGTGTTTGGTTCTGGAGTGCAGGACGGGGTTCTTAGCTATAGAAATAGCAGAAGTAGAGTCTACTAGGAGAGGGATCTTCCTAAAACTGAGACCAAAGTCGCTCAAGGTGGACTTCATCCAAAGCAGCTGGGAGCAGCAACTAGTAGCAGCAATGTATTCAGCTTCTGTGGTGGAAGTAGCTACGCTAGATTGCTTGCGTGAGGACCAAGAGACAAGAGAAGAACCGAGAAACTAGCAGGTGCCGGAAGTAGACTTGCGCTCCAGCCGACAACCCGCAAAGTCAGCATCCGAATACCCTCTAAGAGAGAGCAACGAAGCTGAAGAGAACCAAAGTCCAAGCTCAGGAGTGTATTTCAGGGACCTGAAGATGCGCTTCACGGCTTGACGATGTGATAGCCTTGGTGAGGCCTGAAAACGTGCACAGAGGCAGACCGCGAACTAAATGTCCGGCCTGGTCGCCGTCAGGTATAGAAGTGAGCCGATCATCCCTCGGTACTCTCTTTGGTCCACCACCTCCCCTTCTTCATCAGCATCAAGAGCCGTCTGTGTTGACATAGGAGTCGCCATGGGTTTGAGATCACCCTTGTCAAACTTCCTCATAATGTCCTTCGTGTACTTGGCTTGATGAACGAAGGTTCCTTCTGGGCCTTGCTTGATCTAAAGCCCGAGAAAGAACTGAAGCTCACCCATGAGACTCATCTCGAATTCACTGCTCATCTGTTCAGCAAACTTAGACACCAAAGCGTGAGATGAACCACCAAAGATAATGTCATCAACATATATCTGAACTAGAAGGGTGTCACCGCCACGACTCAATAGAAACAAGGTCTTGTCTACTGAACCCATCACAAAACCAGACTTGAGCAGAAAGGCTTTCAACCTAGCATACCAAGCTCTTGGAGCTTGCTTCAGACCATACAGGGCTTTTCTCAACTTATACACCCGGTCTGGAAACTTGTCACTCTCAAAGCCAGTAGGTTGTCTCACATAAACCTCCTCCTCTATGTAACCGTTTAGAAAGGCTGACTTGACATCCATCTGCTGCAATTTGAAGCCTTTAGAGGCAGCAAAGGCAAGCAAAATCCTAATAGCCTCTAAACGAGCTACATGAGCAAAAGTTTCCTCATAATCTATCCCCTCCTTCTGACAGAAACCCTGGGCTACCAATCTCGCTTTGTTCCTCACAACCATCCCATCCTCACCCTGTTTGTTCTTGAAAACCCATTTGGTTCCTATAGGGTGACAGTTTGGTGGAGGTTCAACTAAATCCCAGACATGGTTTCTCTCAAAGTTCTCCAACTCCTCATGCATGGCGTTCACCCAACTAGGATCAGATAATGCATGTGACACATCCCGGGGTTCGAAAGAAGCAACCGAGAGTTAACCGAAGAGCGTGTGACACGCTGGTAAAGATCTCCAATCATCCTGTCTAGAGGGTGATCCCGCTGGACCTGCCGAGATGGAACAATCTCGGAGGTCACCTCCCCTGCGTCCTCAGCGGGGCCAACCTCTGCTCGAGCTTGTGGTCGGGGGAGTGAGGAGGAAGCTGTAGGCAAGGGTCCTCCTTCATCTTCAAAGCTCGTAGCAGAGGGGGCAGGAGCTGCAGCCGGTGCAGTGGCTCCTGCATCACCAGCATCTACTTCGCCTTCCTCATCTTCAAAGATGGGAGCGCCTTCTTCATCATCACCTGAAAGCTCAAATGTATGGGTTGTGCGAGGCATAGATTCATCAAAGAAAACTTCACAGGTCTCAACCACTTGTCTAGTATCAAGGATCCACACTCTATATGCTCTAGAGCTAGAGGCGTACCCAAGAAAAATTCCATCCAAGCAGCGAGATTCAAATTTGTCCAAATGCCCCCCTTTTTTAGCACAAAGCATTTGCAGCCAAATGCACGCAGGTGCTTGAAGCTAGGCTGCCTACCAAACCATAGCTCGTACGAAGTCTTTCCCAAGAAAGCCTGTAGGAAAATACGGTTGGCAATGTAACAGGCCGTATTCATAGCCTCAACCCAAAAGCGTCGCGGAGTCCTATGCTCATCAAGCATCGTCCGCGCCATCTCTACAAGTGTGCGGTTCTTTCGTTCCACAACACCGTTCTGCGGTGGGGTATAAGGAGATGAGAATTGGTGATCAAGACCAAGGTCACGACAAAAGGTTTCGAAACGAGAGTTACGAAATTCTCCGCCATTGTCGCTGCGGATAGCCCTCATGGCTTTATGGCTCTCATTCCTTAACCTCAAGACTAGATCCTGAACAAAACCAAACGCTTCATCTTTGAATTCCATGAAGAACACCCACGAATAGCGAGAAAAGTCATCCACAACTACAAGCACATACCACTTCCCACTAACCGACTGTACCTGAGCAGGACCAACCGTGTCCATATGTAGCAGCTCACCCGAGTAAGTGGTCATCACCTGATTGACAGGTGTATGAGAAGCGGCAACCATCTTGCCATGACGACAGGGGTGGCATACTAAGTCCTTTTCTGCTTTCAAATTGGGCAATCCTCGGATCAGATCCATCGAGCTCAACCTGACTAGCAGATCAAAACTCAAATGGCCAAGCCTCCTATGCCACTTCCAAATATCAGCAGAAGGACTAGCAACCAAACACCGAGGAGGGCCAGAAACAGATGCAAGGTCAACCTTAAAAACCTGCCCATAGGGCAAAATCCGACAAACAAGGTTTTCCTTAGCATCAAGCACACAAGAGCAACCCTCCTTAAAATGAACCTCAAACCCTTCCTTGAGAAGTTGCGAGACAGAAACCAGATTGAACCCCAAATTTCTCACCAAAGCAACTTCTCTCAGGGAAAGCTTCCTAGAAAGAGCAACAGAACCAACACACAACACTTTACCTTGACCATTATCCCTGAATGTGATGTACTCCTTGGTGCTCACAGGGTTGAGGCTGGAGAACCATCTGCGGTGCCCTGTCATGTGCCTAGAGCAGCCGGAGTCCATGATCCATATGTCCTCCAGGCCTCGATCCTGCGAAATCAAGGAAAGCGAGAGTGAGCAAATGGTCCGGCACTGGGGTTAGAGTAACTGCTAAACCAGTGCCGAGCCATCTGCTCAAAAGTGGGGTAAACACAGTCAAAGTAAGCATCATGTCTACCTGGGTACCCACGACCTCTAAAACGTGAGCTCTCAAACCCTCTACCTCCAAAGCCTCGGTCAGAAGATCCATGGCCGCGCTGAAAATGACTAGGAGCTCGACCAGGAAAGCGTCTCTCTCCACTAGGAACACGGGCCTGAAAGCTGCCTCCTCTCTCACCAGCAAAGTGGTCTCTCATCTCACCGTGACGGGGTGGATCCTGCCTACCACCCTGGTAGAACTGATCCTGGTTCCCCTAGGCTCTCTCCTGCCTCTCAACTCGCTTCCTCCTGAAGCAAAACTCCTCCAAGTGGCCATTCCGCTGGCAAAAGTCACAGTGGTAGACATGCCTCTTGGGAGTGGGTTTAGGCTGAGCCTTGGGCTTAGGTGGAGTAGCCTTGGGTGGAACAGGCTGCTGGACTCTCTCCTTGCTCACTGGAGGCTTGAGGATCTCAGTCACTACTCTGTCCAGCTTAGCCTGTGAGGGCTTGGGTGTCCAGAACTGCTTCTTTGGGGCAGCCTTAAGAGGCTCATGGTAAACCCCATCAACAGTAGGGCTAGGCTGAGGAGAGGCAGTCTTAACTTTAATTGGGGAATTCTTCTTCTCACCCGAAGTACTGCTCTCTCCTAACCCAAGTCCACTCATATCACCTCAGCTCTCTTGGTGCTCTCCAAGATCATCCTAAGTTGGGGCTCTCTAGCATACATCCAACTGAGCACCTCTCTCAACCGGTTGTTCTCATCAACCAAAGTCTGTTTCTCCTCTCTCAGATCCTTCAGAACTAAAGTCTGGTCAGCACAAGTAGGGCAGTCTAGAGAGGGAATAGGGAAAGTAGACTTCTCTAACTTCTTAATAGTGGCATCCCTATCCACCAACATCAACCTCAGAGTGAGACAGTTCTCACAAGTGTCAGGGGATGCTAAAAGCATCTCAAGGTCAGCTCTCAACTGCACAAGCTCATTCTCCAAGGTAGGACAGACCATGCACGCACCCAAAAGCG
This sequence comes from Paspalum vaginatum, assembly GCA_030272315.1. Lineage (NCBI taxonomy): Eukaryota > Viridiplantae > Streptophyta > Magnoliopsida > Poales > Poaceae > Paspalum > Paspalum vaginatum. The sequence goes on from CM059018.1 coordinate 38,742,486, forward strand.
TGGGTCTAGCCCTAAACTCCTCCAACTCCTTGAGTTGTACCTCACACCTCACTTTTAGCTCAGCTATGTCAACAGCTAGGTGGGGGCACATCTCACACTCAGTCACATCACTCAAAATAGGCTCATCCAGTTTAGACTGGAGCTTGCCTAACTCTACCTTCAGCCTATCCATATCCTCTACCTGATGAGCATACTTGCTCTTCTGCTCACAGAGATCTCTCATGAAGATCTCACAGGTAGGACACTCAGTCTCACTAGGCTGGGCTGACACACTCTTCAGCCTCTCTATCTCAGCTAAAGCATCAGCCAACATGGCTTTCTGCTTCAGCAGCTTCTTGGCTGCCTTCTCCAACAACCTATCCTGGGCTTTCAACTCATGACTATTTAACTCCAACATCTCAAGAATTTCAGCTTGCTCAGGAGTTACCTCTTCATCGGAGGAGTCATTGTCGTTGCCCTTGTCGTCCTTGTCCTCAAGCGCCATGGAGCAAAAGGATCTCCGGTGCATCTTGTGCTTGCGCTAGGACTTGGTGGAGACGAAGCAGAGTCCAGCTGGACCGCCTTGGTCCCTCCTCTTGTCCCGCTTGGTGACGATCTCCTCATCGCTTGAGCTTGACGAAGACGAGGAGGAGGAAGATGATCCGCCACACAGACCACCAAGCTCCGCGAAGAAGGCCTTGTCCCGCTTCCGGTTGTCCTTCTGGTAGCTCTTGAAAGCCTTCCGGAAGTTCTTGATCTTGCCGGAGCGGTGCTTGGTGTGGTCGCGCTTGCCGGAGTGGTACTTGTTGGAGTCGCGGGAGTGGCTCTTACCCTTCTTGTAGTAGTCGTTCTGCTTGTTTGGGCATTCGGCAATGAAGTGGCCGACCTCTCCGCACTCGAAGCACTTGGGCCTCTCGCCCCTCTTCTTGCTCACCCGGTTGTCATAGGCGCGCTGAAAGCGGCTAGACACCAGACAAAGCTCATCATCCCCAAGTGACGCCAACTGCTCCTTTGTAACAGACATAAGAGCAGAAAACGAAAAGTTGTGAAGCTGGGGGGTTAGAAATGGCCTCACTGGAGGGAGAAGCCAAGGCCAGGCTCTTGGAGCCAGTACAAGCGAGAGAGTCTCTCAACTTGTAATCCACCTCTGTGGTCTTGAGCTTGCTGTAAAGAGTCTCCACTCCAATTGTGTCATAGGCCTCAGAGTCGATGATCGAGTTAACCTTGATCTCCCATACCTTCCTGTCCAACGCATACAGCAACTTGACAGCTTGCTGATGGTCGGTGTATGGGATCCTCTCAGGGCTGGAGTTAACGCGCAACTTGTTGATGATCGATTGAAAACGACCAAACAAGTCCTCGATTGACTCACCAGGCTTCTGAACGAAATTTTCATATTCGCGCATGTAAGTCTCAACGAGATGCCCCTTGATAGTAGCAGTGCCCTCATGGTGTGCACTCAGCAGGGACCAGATCTGACGAGCAGTCTCAAGATGGCTCACTTTCTCATTATCAACTGGACCAAGTCCTGAGAAGAGAAAGTTAACAGCTTTGGTGTTTGCCTCATGCTGAGCCACAATCGCTGGGGTGGTGCGCTGGGCAACTGGAAGCACCACAAAGTTCGCACTCTGAGTAGCATCCCATATGTCCTGGCCCTGGCTAAGCAAGAAAGCTCTCATCCTACCCTTCCAGTAGGAGTAGCCATCGGAACCAAGGACCGGAATCTTCCCAGAGTGAGTCATAGTCGCTACTGGTTTCTCACCGGTAATGGTATGAAGAAACCTAACCTGCTCTGATACCAATTGTACGACCGAGACGTGCGACTAGAGGGGGGGTGAATAGAAGCACTTGAAATCACAAAATCACAAACCCCCAAGTGAAAACCAAAACTAAGCACCGTACACTGAACAGATACGTGCCTAGCAGTACAAGGGTGCCGTCGGAGGACTGACAGACGCCGAGTGTGCCTCTAGTCCTTCGGAGGACTTTCCTCTACCTCCAGTCCATCGGAGGGCCTCCTGTCCATCGGAGGTCTTGTGCCCAAGTCCTTCTGGGTCTTGCTACTGTTGACAATCACTCATCACTCCAGAGGCAATGGAGCCGGTCCATTGGCTCTCAAGTTTCACTTGTAAAAAAATAATCATGGAATTTCTTCTCTAAATTTTGCCATGTATGAATTGAGTTAGGAGGCAATGAAGTAAACCAATTAAATGCATCACTAAATAAACACATAGGAAATAATCTTATTCTTAAAACACTACTACTAGTAGCCTCACCACATTGGATAATAAACTGGCCTACATGCTCCAATGTGGTCCTATTGTCTGTACCAGTGAACTTAACAAAATCAGAAATCTTAGACCATGTAGGATATAGAATGTACTCATAATTATCAGGGTACGGCTTTTGGTTAGTTCTAACTTTATTTTTAGGTTCTAAGCCGAAAGACTCCCTCATAATTCTCACGAATTAGGCTTTAAAATTGTCTCTTTCTACCTCATTAGCCGAAGGATGCTGCATTGGCTCAAAAAAAGAAATTCTGTTGGTAACTGGCAGCGTGATGATATACGATGTATAGCTCGGCATAGTATGCGAAATATGAGGATCCAAACTAGAACCAAAAGTACCAATAGGTGGAGCATATGCAGCAGTAGGGTGTGGCATTGAAGTACCTACATGAGTAGTCGGAATCCCTCCACTAGCCGAATTTCCAATAATTGTTCGGCTCTGTATATGATGTATCGGTGTAGCAGAAAGAGGAACTCTAGGTACAAGCACATTAGACAAATCAAGAACCAAGCTAGTAGTAGCACCTTGATCGGCAGTAACATTGGAAGTAGATGCATTCAACTTATTGCCGACAGGTAGACTATGCTTAGCATCTATACGTTTGTCAACGATTTCAAAAATATTGCTAGTAATAGTATCAAACCTATTATGTATATTAGCAGCAACGGCACCATCAACAACACTAGCAATTCTTGTATCTAAATTTGAAGAAATAATTGCACTAGATGCTGCATCATGTGTTCCATCATCGAGAGCTGGATAATTATATACCTTGAGCTGAGTGATAGCTGCATGTCGGCCCTTCTTCTCGTAACAAGAAAGAAGTTTTTTAACTCTTCTTCCTCGCGTTGCTTTGTGCGCTTATGATCTTCCTCAGCCTGCAACTTCAACCTCTCTTTGAATTGGCACCGAACATCTTCAGGAATCTCCTCAAATGTGGTCTCGATGAAGTTGTCGGCGGTAACTTCGGATGGTTCCGCAATACCGGCCATTGAAGCCGATTCTTTTGGATTTGTAGCTTCTGTCCCCAGCGGAGTCACCAAAAATATGGTGACACATGTCCTGGCCAAATATTACAAACATTGAAGTCCTTTAATGCAGCGAGTACGCACTTCGAGATTGCCTCTGCTAGACGTCGGACTGTCCGGCGGCGTACACCGGACTGTCCGGTGACGGCGGACTGTCCGGCATCCCACGCTGGACTGTCCGGTGAGCTCCTGGAAGCTCGGTAAACCTAGATCCAATCTCCCGGGAGGGGCCCGTCGGGGAAAAGAGATCGTAGGATTGCTCTAGGATCGGCATACCACCTAGAATATTTCTAAGTCACCGTCGAGACACAGGGAGAACAGCAATAGAGGTTGAAAAAGTAGAGCAAAGAGATAAAATGTAAAAACGATAAAGTAGATTGATTTGGTTCGACTGAGGTGCCTCAATCGGCCGTGGCCCTTTATATTTACATGGAGGGATGGTCTTACCCCTTTTACAAGTCAGAATCCAACCAGATCACGCATAATCCGTGGATTCCGTTCAGACTCGACACTACCGGATAGTCCGGTAACACCACCGGATTGTCCGGTAACGCCGGTGACTCGTGACTACCGGATAGTCCGGTAACACCCATCGGATAGTCCGATAACGCCGGACTGTCCGGCACTCCGTACCGAACAGTCCGGTGCAGGCCTGTGCCCAATTTGGTGCATAGCACCTCGGACACCAACTGACATGCCTGGAATGAAACTAGCGGTATCAGTACGTGGCATGCACGCAACGCAACAATGTAGGACGACTAGATCAGAACGGGGTGTATACGCGGCGGCGGCGTACTCGAGCTAAGTATGCGTGCGGGTGCGGCACCGGCCGGCCGGCAATATGGCCGTTGGCCGTTGGGTGGGGTTCGCCATGGCGATCGCATATCGTGCTCGGCATCCCATGCATGGAACAGAGATGGGTCATGTGGCGGCGAAGGCATGGCGGCCCACACGGCCTCGGCGCCTGCGCCGAGATGAAGCCTCGGCAAAGAGAGCGCGAGCATGGGCGGGTGCGGTGACTGCCGAGCATGTGGTCGCCCCCCGTGGCGTTTGAAGGGGCATCCCTGTCACGCCCCTAAACCGGGCCCACGCGACAGCCGCCACATAATTATGGATTATCAATCTATAACTATGTTAAAGCTAAAATTTACATCAATAAGTCCAGTGGTATACATAATAACTAGCGAAAGCTTTATTTATATCAAACGGTTATATTATACGTAATTATGAATACAATTTATTTATTTATTTTCAACCAAAAATATAATATATTATACAAGTAGTTTCGTCCATAATTCTCTCGGTCTTTATCTTAGTTGGCAATGCTTTCAACATGTATTTCTGATTCTGCGTTAAGTAACACCCAAAACAAGTATGAGTATAAAATACTCAGCAAGAAATAATTGGATAATAATCTTCATAAATAACAACATTTACAATTTATATTATTTTACTTGTTTTTAGACTCTGAAGAGATTAATTAATCATATAGTAAATCAGAGCTTTCCTGTGAATAATCATATTTGATACTTTTAGTTGCACGTGCTACACCATATAGGTGAATAAAATACAGGTTATGTCTTTCAATAACCGTCCGGCATCGTGACTAGATCTTTCACCAATCATCTCCAACTACAAATAGTATTGATTTCCACGACGTTACCACTCTGATGGTAAAATTACCAAACTAGTGACCGACAATATTTAGTCTTGAATAATTAAACAAGGTTGTCGGAGCGGACGTGCTCCTGGTCGGGTGGCGGAATGCACCCGGCCGAGATCCTAAGTACTAAGAGTAGTTAGGGTGAGCGATCGTTGTTAGCTGGTCAATGGTGGCATGATGGTGACAAGAGGGTTTAGAGTGGTTCGGGCCGCCGGAGCGTAATACCCTACGTCCACTGTGGGTGTGTTCTTGTATTCCTCTCTGTAGGGGAAGAGAGTGAAGATTGTGTGCTTGCGCTTGGTCTGAGGAGACCGTGGAGCGTGTGTCCGGTCTAAGAGCCTGTCGAGAGTGTGTGTGTCCAGTCTCTGGAGACCGTGGAGCGTATGCCTCCCCTTTTATAGCCAAGGGGGGCATGTACATGGTGGCCGGGCCCTGACAGGTGGTCCCGGCCCATTTCCTCTATGCTACAGCTCTATCTTGTGCCTAAGGTCCAACGCTCCCATGTTTTGCGCCTGTACCACCGACGCGACCTGGTATGGCCTGGAGATCTGCCATATCGTCCTGTCGTCTGGATACGGCGCCGCGCCGTCCTGCCTTACGCCGTCCTGTCCCATCGGCTGCTAAACCCGCTGAGAGGCTTCAGAGGCCGAGGGGCAGGCGATGCGCACGCGTGACAGGACAGGGCGCTCGTAGTAGCGTTGTAGCGCCGCTGCCTAGTATTAGGCTGAGCGCGGCCGCCGCGCGTGGCGCGGCTCATGATGAGTACAGCGTACTTGTTTACTCAATATAGACCCCAGTGTAGCCGGGGAAATCAACTGTAGTGCCCTGCTATCGCCGTCGCGCCTCGGTAAGGCGCGCCCCTTTGCTTCGCCGCCACCGCCTGCCAGCGGCGATGGGGGCACGCCCGTCTGACACTCGTGGTGTCAGCGGCATCGGGGCGTGCCTGCCTGACAGCGGCGGTGTCAGCGACATCGGGCACGCCCACCTGCCCGCAATAAATGCAGCAGGTGGGCGAGGCGCCCGCCTGAAGGCCCCGCCACGCGCCCTCTGGGCACGTGATAGCGCGAGACCTTCCCGTGCCTTGTGGGCACGTGGCGGCCCCGGACCACCGAGGGCGCTGGCTCCGGACCTCCCCGTGCTCTGTGGGCACGTGGCGGCCCCGGACCACCGAGGGCGCTGGCTCCGGACCTCCCCGTGCCCTGTGGGCACGAGGCGGCCCCGGACCACCGAAGGTACGGGCTCCGGACCTCCGAGAGGTCCGGACCTCACCTTCCCCTGAGGGACTTCTCGCATGGCTGGGGGAGGCTCAGTCCTCGAAGGAGGTCCGGGGCCTCCCCTGTGGGCCGGGTGCGCGACCCAGCTTTTCCAAGGAGTAGGCCGGGCCCATCTGTACGCGGCCTTAGGCCCTCCTTGTACTGCAGTACTTACCCTTCTTAGTGATCTTTGTCTAGTGTAAGTGGGTACCTGGTTAGCTGGGTACCGATAGTGGCCCCTGGGCTCGCCTTTGGTGAGTTTTTCGAACCTGAGGTGAGCCCATCATCGCTTACTACTCAAGCCGTCGGGAGCCATGAGTGGTTACCGGTGTTTAGCCGTTAAGCTCGTAGTTGGGCAGGGCCCACTGTGATGCCCTAGGCATCTCCCGAGCATTTTCAAGTGCATACTTTGTTTAATTATTTCTCATAAGCAACATTTCATCTCATACTAATGTGCATTTGAGTAAACATGGTGAAAATAGCTAAGTGATGCATTCAGTTTCGCAAAAATGATGCTATAAATGTGAGCATAACTTAAATCCTAGGGAGATTTAGGTAGAACTTCTTATACCAAACTTGTAGGTCTTAAGGTGGTAAACAACTTTGTCAATTAGAGCTTGGATGGAAAATGGGCTTAACTTAGCGGTACCAAGGCTAGCTTTTTCAGGCTTCTCAGCCTTTCGCCGTGTGTTTTGTTTAGGCCGACACGCCCGGCCGGCGTTCCTCCCCCCAGCGGCTCTGGCGGCCAGGCGGCCACAGCGGAGAAGTGCGCCCCTGGTGGTCCAACGGCAGAGAATGCCTCACAGGCCCGGGCTACGACTGAGGGGCCTGCACCGGGGGCCGCCCCGTCTGTCCGGCCCCAGGCCCCAGGTGGACCGACGCCGGGGGGCGCCTCGGGGGCCGAGACCGCACCCCGAGTGCCAGCTGAGGGGGCAGCTCCGGACGCGCAGCCCCAGGCACCAGGCACCCCGATGTCGGAAGGCATTGCAGCCCAAGGGCCTGCGCCGGGGGCGGCTCCTGACGCTCGGACCTCAGAGCCTTCGTCGCCCGCCGCCCAGACGACCAGCCCCGGATCTCCGCCCCCTGCGGAGGGGGAACTGGAGGAGGTTCTGGGTAGGCCGCTCCTGCCCCTGCCCTAGCCGGGTGGAGCTCCTCTCCCTCGCGTGCTGCGTCGGGCGCGCCAGGCCCTGGACGACGCCCAGGAGGTGCTCCAGCTGGAGTGGGCCCGACTGCAACAGGAACGCGAGGATCTGGACGGCTGGCGGGCCCGTCTGGGGGAGCAGATCGAAGCCGCCACCGCCCGGCACACCCGGACCCGTGCGGAGCTTTCTACTGCCCGCACCGAGCTCGATGCCGACCGCGCGGCCTTCCATGAGGACCTGCAGAGGCTCATTGGCCAAGAGCGCGCGGTTGGGATCCGCGAGAAGCAGGCCGAGGTGGGCGAGGCACGGCTGAAGCTCGAGCAGGCAAAGCTGGAGTCCTCGTGGAAAGGCGTGGAGCAGCGCCGGCAAGAGCTGGTGGAGGTGTCCGAGCGGCAGGCTGCTGTCAATGCTGAACTCGACAAGATGAAGCTGAGGCTTGTCGAGCGCGAGGCAGCAGTTGCGGCCCGTGAGGACTCCGTTGCTCAGCGGGAGGCGTCGGCCAAGGCTCTCAGGGACTCCGCCGTTCGCCAGGCTGCCACGCTCAAGGTCTGAGAGGACTGGGTGAAGTCCCGAGAGGCAGAGCTGGCGAGCCAGGAGAAGCAGCTGCTGGCTGAGCGGGCCGCCCTGGAGCAGCTGAAGCAGGGTGCTGCCCAACAGGCGGCGGCGGAGGACCGGGAGCAGATGCCCGCCGGCCTTCAACGCATCGCCGACTGGGCCGGGGAGGCGAGTTCGGCTCTGGTACCGCTCGGACTGAGTCCGATCCGGGTGACAGAGCCGCCGTCCACTATTGCGGACGCCTTCCCTGTCCTTGACTCGGCGGTGGAGCGACTCCGGCGCCTGGACTCCACGCTCGGGGAGCGCCTTGAAGCCGAGGGCCGCGAGCTGTGCCGCCTTGTGGTGGAGCACCTCCTGGTCTGCTTCCGGAGCCACGACCCCGCCATTTCCTTGGACCCGGTCATTGCAGGTCCGGTGGAGGAAGCGGAGGCCGCCGCCCGAGATAGCGTGCAGGAGGCGGTGGAGGTCGTTGCCGCCCGGTTCCAGCGGACCCCTGCAGACGAGGACCCGGATGCACCGGGGACAGGAGCCTCCCCAGCGCCGTAGGGCAACAGCTTTTGCTGTTTTGTTTTGCTTTGTTTTTCTTTGTTTTGCTTTGTTTTGCTTTGTTTTATGTAAAACATTAGTAAGTAATATAAGAATGGTAGTTGCGACTTATCTCCATTTACTCCCCGCTGCATGCTGGTGTGTTGTTACCTGACCCCCTGGTAGGTAGGCTCTAAGTTTTGAGGCTGGCTACCACCGAGTCAGAGGCCAGACCTGCATGCAACTCACGGCAAACGTCAGTGTCGCACCTACGGGACCTACTCTGAGTTGACCTTTTCCGCTATTCGAGGCCCGGAGCGTTTGCTGTCCGGGCCAGGGGCCAGGATGTTTGTTCGTGGGATAGCAGGGTGTGTGAGTTAAGGGTACGGAACCAGGCAAAACTGCGACATAGCCCTGGACCATCCTTAGTCCAAAACATCTTAGCTCTGGTCCGGTCCTGCAGTCGTTCGGACCTCTCCTAGCGAAACAAAGGTAACCGCGCTGCCTCGAAGTCCTTGGAGTCGCACCTGGACCTTGCTGCTGAGGTTAGGGGATGTGCCATTAGCGTAGGGGGTGGTCCGGAGCACTAAGTGCGCCGTTCCTGATACTGGGGGGAACTCACGGCGTGGTAGGGAGTGTTCAGTGCTTAGGGTATGAGACCAGGCTAAGCAGCTGACAGCTCCGTGCTACCAAGGCGAGCCCCTTTTCTCTAGACCTGGCAATCAGTATTTCGGACCTCCTTCCCAGCCTCTGTGCTAACCATTTCACACTCAAGCTGCTAAGTCCTGCTGGTTCCAAGGAGATTTTTGGCAATAGTAGGGTTCCACGCAGGGGTTAGGAGAAATTGAAACGGATGGTAGCCGAATAAGCAGTAGGGTAACAGCGTAGACAAGGATTTCAGGGCTAAACTCTTTCTTTAATCAAGCGGTACAGGGTATCATGTGATGTCAGCCAAAGGTCGGGATTACAAGGGCGGACCTTCACCGCTCTGGTCCACATGGTGGTCCTATTTAGCTTATAAAAAGAAAGAGGGTTGCCCTGAATTTCTTGCCTACGGATAAAACTTACGGAGGTGTTCTATATTCCAAGGGTTCGGCAGCGGAACTCCTTCCTCTGTGGCGAGGCGAACGCAACCGGGGCGACTAACTTCTGTCACCTTGAAGGGGCCTTCCCAACTGGGGGAGAGTTTGTTGCGCCCTTCTCGGCTCAAGATGCGCCTCAGGACCAGGTCTCCCGGTTGGAGTACCCTGCCCCGCACGGTTCACTCATGATAGCGTTTGAGCGATTGGCTGTACCGTGTGTTCCGGATTGCAGCCTGCCATCTTTGCTCCTCGACGAGGTCGACGTCGTCGCGCCTAGCCTGTTCCTGCAAAGATTCATCAAAAGCTTGGACCCGTGGGCAGCCCAAGAGTATTTCTGGTGGGAGGCATGCCTCGGCCCCGTATACCAGGAAGAATGGGATTTCCCCGGTTGCTCGTCTGGGTGTGGTCCAGTTCCCTCATAGCACGCAGGGGAGCTCATCAACCCATTTCGCACCGTGCCTTTCCAAGTAGTTGAAGGTGCGGGTTTTGAGCCCCTTGAGGATTTCTGCGTTAGCTCTCTCGACCTGTCCATTGCTCCTAGGATGTGCTACAGAGGCGAAGCATAACTGGATGCCAACGCCGTCGCAGTAGTCCTGGAAGACCCGGCTCCTGAACTGGGTCCCGTTGTCCGTTATGATACGGCTGGGGACGCCGAACCGGCACACAATGGACTTAAGGAAAGCTGTTGCAGTCCCTTGGGTGACGCTTACTACTGGGGTTACCTCAGGCCATTTTTTGAACTTGTCAATGGCGACGTAGAGGTACCGGTACCCACCGACAGCTCTAGGGAAAGGTCCCAGGATGTCCACCCCCCATACCGCGAAGGGCCAAGAGGGTGGAATCATCTGCAGAGACTGAGCCGGTGTGTGTAACTGCTTTGCGTGGAACTGACACGCCTTGCAGGACCTTACTAGCTCAGCTGCATCCTGGAGCGCTGTCGGCCAGTAAAAGCCATGCCGAAAGGCTTTACCGACCAGCGTACGGGACCCTGAATGATTCACGCACTCGCCTCCATGGATCTCCGCGAGTAAATCGCGGCCCTCTTCCCGGGTTATGCATCGCATGAGGATGCCATTGGCGCCACGCCTGTAGAGATCCCCTTCTACTAGCGTGTAGTGTTTAGCCAACCGCACTATGCGCTCAGCAGACACACGTTCTTCGGGAAGGATTTTGTCCTTCAGGTAGTCCCGGATCTCTGAGATCCGTGCATCGGGACTGCCCTGAGCCATTGGATGTGTCCCTGATGACATGCCGGGGTCATCAGTCCACACGATCCTTGGTGGGCTCCAGAGATGGAGGACCACCGGGACTGCTAGCTTCGAGGTGCTAGTTCTGCCCCCTTCGCCCAGTTTGGCTGGCTGGGCAGGTTGGTCTCAGCAGCTGTCTTTTGAAGACAGCCCTCGGGTACCGGGCCCCGAGTCGATGCCCTTGCGGAGAGGTCATCTGCCACTGAGTTGAGGTTCCTGGGAACGTGCTGCAGTTCCAGGACCTCGAAGTCCTTCTCGAGCTCCCTCACTCGCATGAGGTATGCTGCGAGCTGGGGGTTATTGCAGCAGCACTCCCCCCGGACCTGTCTGATCACCAACTAGGAATCCCCCTTAACCAGGAGCTGCTTGATTCCCAGTGACTGAGCGATCATGAGCCCGAAGATCAAGCCTTCGTATTCCGCCATGTTGTTAGTGGCTTTGAATTCGAAGCATACTATGTACTTTACTTGATCCCCGTTTGGGTCCATGAGGGCCACCCCTGCTCCGGACCCTTTTTTGCGGGCGGACCCGTCGAAGAAGAGAGTCCAGTGCGGCTCGGTAAAAAGCCGGACGGTCCTGTCTGGCAGGGAAGGTTCCGCCTCGGCTTGCGGATCTCCATATCCCGAGGTGGTGGGAGTCCACTTTGCGATAAAGTCGGCCAAGACTTGGCTCTTGGTAGCACTTCGGGGCTGGAAGTCGAGTTGGAACTCTGCCAGCTCCGCAGCCCATTTGGCAATATTCCCAGTGGCGTTAGAATTGTGCAGGATTGCTCTTAATGGGTAAGAGGTCACCACGACAACCTTATGCGCCTGGAAATAATGGCGCAACTTTCTGGAAGCAATAAGTAATGCGTAGGCGAATTTGTGAGCTTCCAGGTATCTTGCCTTTGCCCCGTGGAGGACCTCACTGACGTAATATACTGGCTTCTGGGTGGTCCGGACCTTAGTGGTAGGTCCGAGGCCACCTCCCCCTGCCAGGCTGGCCCCTTGGGCGGCTTGGCCTCCAGCTTCTGGTGGCTTACCGCCTTGGCAGGGCAGCGTGCCAACCGGACCTCCGGTATCGGGGCCGGCTGCATCTCCTGTGGTGGGCGGACCACCACCTTCCACTTGGGGGACCCCGGTGTCTCCCTCGTGGGAATGGGCTGGTCGCTCGGCGACCAAGACCATGCTTACTACCTCGGATGTCGCCGCGAGGTAGAGAAATAGGGTCTCACCAGACTCTGGCGCCACTAAAACGAGCAGAGTAGTGAGATGCTGCTTCAACTCCTGGAAGGCTTGTTCAGCCTCTTCGGTCCATATGAATGGTCCAGACTTCCTCAAAACCTTGAAGAAGGGCAGGGCTCTCTCGGCTAGCTTTGAGATAAATCGGCTGAGGGCTGCCAAGGACCCAGTGAGTTTCTGGAGGTCCTTGATGCAGGCCGGCGGCCGCATAGCCTCGATTGCCCTGATCTTGGTTGGGTTTGCCTCAATGCCGCGATGTGACACTAAGAAACCTAACAGCTTACCAGCCGAGACGCCAAAGACGCATTTCTCGGGGTTCAGCTTCGTGCGCGTTGTGCGCAACCTGTCGAAAAACAAGGGCCAGGTCTTCCATCAAGGTCGACCCTACCCTGGTCTTGACGACAATGTCATCGACATAGACCTCTACTATGTTTCTGATCAGGTCATGGAACGTGAAATTCATGGCACGCAGAAACGTAGGTAAAGCATTCCTCAGACCATATGGCATTACTACGTAACAATACAACCCATCTACTGTTACGAAGGCTGTATGCCTCTTATCCTCCTCATCCATCTGGATCTGATGAAACCCAGAGTACGCATCCAAAAAGGACAAAAGTTCACACCCGGAGGTGGAATCTACTATCTGGTCTATGCGTGGGAGGGGATAAGGGTCTGGAGGACATACTTTGTTGAGACTGGTGTAGTCGATACACATCCGAAGCTTCCCGTTTGCCTTGGGGACGACCACCGGGTTGGCCAGCCACTCGGGGTGATGGACCTCCTCGATGAAGCCTGCGTCCAGGAGCTTCCGGACCTCCTGACGGATGAAGTCCTGGCGCTCCACGGACTGCCTCCGTGGCTTCTGCCGCACCGGCTTGGCGTCCGGGCTGATCTTCAGACGGTGCTCAATCACTTCCCTAGGGATCCCAGGCATCTGCGACGGTTCCCAGGCGAACACGTCGACATTTGCCCGGAGGAAAGCAACGAGCGCGTCTCCCTATTTCTCTCCCAGATTCCCTGCGATGCGGGTAGTCTGGGAGGGGTCCACCCCGATATGGACGGTCTTGACCGGTAGGTCCTCTGGGTCGGAAGGGCGTACCTTGGGCACCTTCGGTTCCTTAACAGGAACCTTGGCCCGAGAGGTCGAGGGGTTGTCTCCCGCCGGGTTCGCTGCGTCAGTAGCGAGAGCACGGAGCTTCTCTACCGCGGCGACGGCTGCATGGTGGTCTCCCGGCACGGTCAGAACACCCGCCGGGGACGGCATCTTCACGACCAAGTACCCGTAATGGGCTACGGCCATGAAGCGGTACAGTGCCGATCTGCCAATGATGGCGTTGAATGGCAGGTTGACTTCTGCGACATCGAACTGGACGTTCTCTGTGCGGAATTTCTCCGGGGTCCCGAAGGTGACCGGCAGGTCGATCTTCCCTTTCGGGTAGATCGGCACTGGATCCACACCGGAGAATGGGCGCGTCGGAGCCAGGCGTGACTCCGGAATCTGCAGCTGTTTGAAGGCTGCGTGGCTGATGATGTTGAGGGCGGCTCCGCCGTCGATCAACACGTGGTGGAGCCGTATGTTGGCGACCACTGGCGACGTGATGATTGGCAGTACGCCAGCCCCAGCCATGTTCTCTGGGCAGTCAGCCGGCCCGAAGGAGATGGTGGTGTCTCTCCACTTGTGGTGTGGAGCCACCCCAGGGACGCTCGGCCTGACCGAGAGGACTTCTCGGCGCAGGGCCTTCACGTCCCTCCGGGAAGAGACCGCCCAGCTTCCGCCGTACATAACGTACAGCCTCTTGCGACGTTCATTGATGCTGGATTCGGAGCTGGAGTGGCCTAGAGCGTAGACGCTCTTGAGCTCCCGCTCTAGGGGCTGGTAGCCCATCTCCTTGCCCCCAGCGGTGGGCCCGCCGTCGCTGGTGGCCTTCCCCTTGCCAGGGCGCTGGCGTGGGGGCGAGTCGTCCTTGGCCGGACGCTCTCGGCGCTCACTGAGACGCCGCTGCACGAGCTTTTGTATCTCGCGGCAGTCGGCGGCGTTGTGACCGCTGTTGGGATGAACAGGACATGAGCCGCCACTGTTCCGCGCCTGTTGCCTCGGGCGCTTGCCGCCGGTGTCGCGGCCCCCAGGTGCTGCCGCAGCGACAGGGGCCCCTTCCAGGAACCTCTCAGGGCGTCGGCCCTTCTTCTTTTTCTTGCCGCTCTCTCGGGCGGCACCGGCAGAGGCGCCTGGCTGGGCAGTCCTGTGGGCCACGCACGCCCCTCTGCGGCCCTAGCGCACTTGTCCGCCAGCGCGTACAGGGTGGCGACGTCCTGTACTTGGCGGGTCGCCAGTTTCTCCAGCATCTTCTCATCACGGACGCCTTGCCGGAAGGCTGTGATGATGGACGCGTCGGAGATGTGAGGGATTGTCCCCCGCACCTTGGCGAAACGAGCGATGAACGCTCGGAGGGATTCGCCAGGCTCCTGTCGTACTGCATGGAGGTGGGCCTCCACGCCGTACTGCTGGCACGCACTCGCGAAGTTCGCCTAGAACAGAGTGCAGAGCTCCTCCCAGGACCGGGTTGACCTGGGGGAGAGGTTCATGAGCCAAGTTCGGGCCGGCCCAGACAAGGCGACATGGAAGTACGATGCCATAACGGCGTCGTCTCCGCCAGCCGCTGTGATAGCGGTGACGTACACCTGCAGGAATTCCGACGGGTTGGTATTCCCGTCGTATTTTTTCGGCAGGTGCGGCCGGAACTTCTGCGGCCAGCGCGCGGAGCGGAGACTGTCCGCGAGCGCGGCGCAGCCAACTCCAGCCGATACGACCCCTGGTGGCGTTTGCACGCCAACCGGGGGTTGCACGTAAGCCGGGGGCTTAGGTGCTGCAGCGGCGAACGCCGCGTCAAGGTTCTTGCCCTTGGCGGCGTTTGGCTGCACCCGTGGTTGCTCCACGGTGGTGGGGGTGCCTGCTCACCGGCGGTTGAGCTCACCTCGCAGGTCTTCCGTCTGCGCGCTCCTTACTGAGGGGGAGCGCGCGGATGTTGCCGCATCGTGCTGCCTGCGGCGGTTCGACCTCCCCCCGCTGCTGGGAGGGAGTCGCGATCCAGTCCTAGCTGGGACAGGGGTGACCTCAGCTAGGTGGATCAGGCGATCCACATCGCATCGCCACTGCGCCAGGGCGCTAGGGGAGGCTGTCGGACCCAGGGGGTTACGAAGCAGCTCCCTGGCTGCGGCGAGCGGGCCGCTGGCAGCAGCGGGGTTCACCGTGGCGGCGTTTGCCGCTACAGCGCTCGCAACTGCAGTGTTTGCAGCAGCGGCGCCCCCCGCGGGGCGTCGAGGGACCCGCGGCGTCCGCGTCGCGCCCTCAGAATGGTGGGGGGAGGCCTGCGACCCAGTCGAGGCCACCTCCTCTGATGCGGCTGCCTCCTCATGGAAGTCGCGGATGCGAACCATCATGCGGTGAGGGATGATGCTAACTGATACTACCCCCCTACCTGGCGTGCCAAATGTCGGAGCGGACGTGCTCCTGGTCGGGTGGCGGAATGCACCCGGCCGAGATCCTAAGTACTAAGAGTAGTTAGGGGGAGCGATCGTTGTTAGCTGGTCAATGGTGGCACGATGGTGACAAGAGGGTTTAGAGTGGTTCGGGCCGCCGGAGCGTAATACCCTACGTCCACTGTGGGTGTGTTCTTGTATTCCTGTCTGTAGGGGAAGACAGTGAAGATTGTGTGCTTGCGCTTGGTCTGAGGAGACCGTGGAGCGTGTGTCCGGTCTAAGAGCCTGTCGAGAGTGTGTGTGTCCAGTCTCTGGAGACCGTGGAGCGTATGCCTCCCCTTTTATAGCCAAGGGGGGCATGTACATGGTGGCCGGGCCCCGACAGGTGGTCCCGGCCCATTTCCTCTATGCTACAGCTCTATCTTGTGCCTGATGTCCAACGCTCCCATGTTTTGCGCCTGTACCACCGACGCGACCTGGTATGGCCTGGAGATCCGCCATATCGTCCTGTCGTCTGGATACAGCGCCGCGCCGTCCTGCCTTACGCCGTCCTGTCCCATCGGCTGCTAAACCCACTGAGAGGCTTCCGAGGCCGAGGGGCAGGCGATGCGCACGCGTGACAGGATAGGGCGCTCGTAGTAGCGTTGTAGCGCCGCTGCGTAGTATTAGGCTGAGCGCGGCCGCCGCGCGTGGCGCGGCTCATGATGAGTACAGCGTACTTGTTTACTCAATATAGACCCCAGTGTAGCCGGGGAAATCAACTGTAGTGCCCTGCTATCGCCGTCGCGCCTCGGGAAGGCGCGCCCCTTTGCTTCGCCGCCGCCGCCTGCCAGCGGCGGTGCCAGCGGCGATGGGGGCACGCCCGTCTGACAGCGGCGGCGTCGGCGGGCAACGGGGGCACGCCCGTCTGACACTCGTGGTGTCAGCGGCATCGGGGCGTGCCTGCCTGACAGCGGCGGTGTCAGCGGCATCGGGCACGCCCACCTGCCCGCAATAAATGCAGCAGGTGGGCGAGGCGCCCGCCTGAAGGCCCCGCCACATGCCCTGTGGGCACGTGGTAGCGCGAGACCTTCCCGTGCCCTGTGGGCACGTGGCGGCCCCGGACCACCGAGGGCGCTGGCTCCGGACCTCCCCGTGCTCTGTGGGCACGTGGCGGCCCCGGACCACCGAGGGCGCTGGCTCCGGACCTCCCCGTGCCCTGTGGGCACGAGGCGGCCCCGGACCACCGAAGGTACGGGCTCCGGACCTCCGAGAGGTCCGGACCTCACCTTCCCCTGAGGGACTTCTCGCGTGGCTGGGGGAGGCTCGGTCCTCGAAGGAGGTCCGGGGCCTCCCCTGTGGGCCGGGTGCGCGGCCCAGCTTTTCCAAGGAGTAGGCCGGGCCCATCTGTACGCGGCCTTAGGCCCTCCTTGTACTGCAGTACTTACCCTCCTTAGTGATCTTTGTCTAGTGTAAGCGGGTACCAGGTTAGCTGGGTACCGACAAAGGTATATTTATTTTAAATATATACGAGCATAAAAGCATGTGTAAATAGAGCATAATACAAATAAAAATAAACAAGCAACACAACTTTAAGAACTAAGTACGCAACAGTCTGATAATAAAAATGTAATATGAAAATAGATATACGACTTAAAATAATTAGGGTGTTAACGCAGCTTGCTTCTTATTAAAAAAACCAATATTAGTCGACTAACAATATAATGCCTTGTCCGAAGTGGAAACTTGGCTAAGTCGAGACTAGAAAACCAAAATATCCGCGCTATACTAAAAATATGGCTTTGCTATAGTATACAAGTAGTATACTACTCCCTCTGTCCCACGAAACATGTCGTTCCGCAGATCTGGAACCAAAACAGCAGCAAGTGGAAATGACCATAGTGCCCTCAATTATTGCTCCTGTTGGATGTGAAGGTGCGTACAGACCATACACGTCACAACTCTCGTCATTGCTGCGCTACAGGTCACAAGCATGACTCGCTGACTGTAGTGGCCGGTGTGGTGGGCCCTCTAGCTGTCCCCTTGTTCGGTGCAGAGTGCACACGACTTGCTTCATGGGACAAATTTCAAAAGCTAGACCGACCAGCTTCGTGGTACGAGGAAGTAATTATCTAGATTAGTACTGATAAATATATATGTGGTGTATTTGAAAATATATATAGTGTATGTAAATGTACGTGGAGTGAATGTGAAAGTATGCGAAAGTGACTTGAGTTTGGTATGGCAAGTGAACGTATCATGGCATGCTATTTATAGTGTAAGAAACTTGTGCCCTACGAAAATGATTTTGGATAATAGCTTTTACTTCGGGTAACGGCAAGTAACTTGACCAGGCTATCCATCTGTCGTAGAAAACTAAACCATGAGCTCCCTTGGTTGGTCCCACAGGAAAGTCTCAGAAGACTGGTTGCCGACTTTGGTAAAACATACGACGAACTACCGTGTGTGCTGGCCGCTGAAAAAGAAAGCAGTGAGTGTTGACCAAAACTGTTGGAGCCGCTGGATTTAATTAATGTATAGGATAGATTTTGGTTTGTTTAACTTTGTGCTAGTGGTTCTTCATTTATTTATTAAGAAAAAACACAAAATAAAATATGAATTTTAATTAAACATGGAAGGAGGAACGTGTGTATATATATATACACACACACACACATATATATATATATATATATATATCAGAGAGATTTTATACCAGACGTCCTACCTATCCACCAAGGGGTAGTAGCTACACAAGCAGGGTTGCAGGTACCCCTTGCCTAATACGGATGCATGGTGAACGTCAGCAGACCACGTTGAAATGGTTGAATCATTCTCGCATTCCCCTCTAGGCCGCTGGACAAGGTGGATGGACCGCATCACGTGTTAACGGACGTGCATCCATTCGCAGACCGGGGGACGCCAGGCGCCAGCCAGGCCACACCCCCTAGCCCACCAATGCATGCGTACACCGTACGGGGCGGCGTCATGCCCAAGGTTTACATTTCTGTTTGGAAACCAAATTCCGGACACGTTCGAAAACGGAATTCTGGACCTGTTTTTCGTCGGAATTTGTATTTTCTGAACGGAAGGGCAAATCAAATTAAAAAACGAAATTCTGGTAAATTCCAACCGAAATTCCAGAATTTTCCGCCGGAATTTCGTGTATTTGAACCGGAAAATGCAAAAAACGACTAGAAAATTCTAGTAAATGTATGTATATATAGAAAAATTGAAAATTTTGGCAGAGTTTCCCCTAATTATGTGCATATTGACAGTTTATAAAGCATAACATACACATAACTCATGTCCAAAATCCATAGAAACACATAACTTATGTCCAAAGTCCACGCATGCACATAACTCATGTCCAAAGTCCATTAAAATGAGTCCTACATAGTCCAAACTCCAAAGTCCATTAGAATTATTACAATACAAGCGACAGTGCAAATTACACACGGAATATAATACAAGACAAAGCATAGTCCATACTAAGTCCGGATAGCAAAGGCATACAACAAAGTCACCGTGTTACATGACTTTTCTAAGTTTAAATCACTAAGTTTGCTAACATTCAACTAACCTCATTCATATGAAGTCCTCGTGACAAATAATCTCTGCATTTGAAGATTTATATGAAATGGATGCAATAAGTAGAGAAAGGAAAACATACAAATAAATAGCATTGATACGATGAGTACCTGCATTCTTCATTCCTCATATGTCTCTCCCGGTGGTCCCTCATAGGGATACGGCTTAGCTGGTGGTGGGAATGGAAAGCCGTACATAGTGGTAGGCTCCTGATATTGCAAGTGTGGAGCTCCATGTGGTAGGTAGCTGTGATAATCCAAATATGGACAATGCTGGAAGTGACTGCGGAAGAACCTGTGTTCGCGGTCCCTATTGGTGGCCACAGAAAGCCCCCTTCAGGGGGAGAAGTACTGTACGGGTTCACGGTCCCTGGTGGTGGCCACTGAACACCTGGAGGCAGAGCTAGAGCTATCTTCATCATAAGCAAGGGCAGCCTGTCGACCACGTCCACGTGCGGATCGTGTCTGTCGTTGTGATGAGGGTGCTACATGATCTGTATCTTGTGTGGCATGGGTGAAATCCTACTCCCCAGTGAATAAAATAGTACGACCGTGATGCGAACATAAATCACTCCCGCCGCCTCCACCATCAGTCCCACCACCGTCGTCACTGCTACTGGAATCACCATCACCATCACTATCACCATGACCACCATCATCACCCCCACTAGGTTCAGGAGTGGTATCCTCACTGCCAAGCTCCTCCTCATCATCAGCCCGCGTTCTCTTGCCTTTTCTCTGTTCTGGAGCAATCTTAGTCTTCATTTTTCCTATATGTGTGTCTCCAACTGTTTTTTCGGACCATGCCTCCACATCTTCGTCGTCACCATGAGCACGTTCTATATCGATGAACATCTGGCTGGGCAATGGAGTGTCACTGAATTCTGAGTCTTCATCAAAAGTTGGGTCTGCATTGGACCTTGATTGCTTCATCCAATCTTCAATTGCTTACGCTGTGCCGGTACAAAGAAAGATCAATGAACCCGGTAACTGAATCAAAATCTTAAAGTATGGGTCATCAACCTTCCAGCCCGGAATGCCTACAGCATGGCATGCCTTCGCCCATGCCCGTCCCGAGAAGCTCTCTCGATGACTTTCCCTTCACAGTCCATGGGCCAGTATCTATCCGTTGCTGTCGTGGAGCTGAGCTCAAGCCAAGGTGGTAGTCCCTAACCCTCTCAGGGAGTTGTGACTGACTCCGAGTGAACATCGGAGGCTAGGGGTAAACCACTGCTTCCTACACCACTCCCTCGAACACCGCTGCCTCGAACACCACTGCCTCCAGCACGACTGCCAGAACTAGATCCACCACTCCCGCTCATAATGTGGACATGCGCGGTGAATGAAATCATACTCTTGCCTTGACACGCGTAAGGCCAGCCATGCAACTCGGCATCCTCATCGTAGTGGCCTTGGCCCACCTCCTCCTCTTGGTCAAGGCCAACGTGCGGCGCCCTTGCGGCTGCGTCCCTCAATAGCTTTTCTCGAGCCCTTGCTGCTGCTTTAGCCTTGTTGTTGTCCAACTGCTGAATAAAGAAAGACTTAACCTCGGGTGGAACCGAAGGGCAGTCCCTAGGGATGCAAATGGATCGGATCGGAGTGGATAATGCCTTTTCCATATCCTAATGCCTATTTATTTTGTCGGATTCGGAGCGGAGCGGATATTACTCAGTTACGGACATTGATACGGATTTTTTAGGATATCAGAAATGGTGCGGAGTTGGATCGGTGTTGGAACGGAAACGAAATTGAAAAACATCGGATAATACATGCTTATATGTAGCTTTTTTACAATGATCAATAATTCATAAAGTTAAGTATAATTGTCCACATCATAATTTACATATCGTTAATAAAAATAATAGTGATGGTATTTTTGGCACAAACCAATCATCGTTGACCCTTATATACTTGCCAAACTAATCGGATATTATCCTATTATATACATCGGATAATCCATGTTCAAATATCGGATACTCCATATCCATCGGATTCTAGTGATACCATATCCTACTCCTCATCCGCACGTAAATCGGATTCGGATTATCCATATCCGCATGGATATAAAAACAACTCATCCATATCCTTATAATTAGGATTCGGATCGGATCAGGTTCGGATAATTATCCACACCATTTCCACCCGTAAGCAGTCCCTGACTTCATGACCCCGGTGTGCAGATGCTCCTTGAACCGTGTTGCCCCACCCCCACTCTTCTGTTCCCTGCAATACTTGCATACGAATCCACCCTGGTACTTCTGCCCATGCTCCCACAGCTGAGTCCACCATTGTTCTACAATCACATAAGACAGTGTAATGCAAGAAGATAATGTATCACATACATAGGTGACAGAGGTGGCATGAACCAATGGACTATAAATGGTCATAACTAATAAGAACTAGGTTCCATAGATTGACATGAAAATGCATCACAATAAGCACTAGGATTCCATATATCGACATCAAAATGCATGAAAATTCTAGGTTTTCCATGCATTTAAGCACTAACAATCCTAACTCCAAAGTCCATTAGAATTATTACAATCCAAGCGATAGTGCAAATTACACACGGAATATAATACAAGACAAAGCATACTCCATACTAAGTCCGAATAGCAAAGGTATACAACACAATCACCATGTTACATGACATTCCTAAGTTTAAATCACTACTAAGTTTGCTAACATTCAACTAATCATAATGACAAATCACCAAAAATCGAAGTGTCACTGCACACATCCATATTCTTGATAAATAATCACTAAATACCAATATACCATATATCCACTTGAGCAAGTATCAAAATCACTAAATACCTTTGATTCACTGGCGGATTTGTCGGTTTCCCAAGCGGAAATGACAGTTTTCTGCTCGGAAACGGCGGTTTCCTGGTCGGAATCGGCGGATTTCCGCTCAGGACGGTCGGCCGGTGGGAGGAGGACGAGCGGCCGGAAAACCGAGCTTTCCCGCTCGGGATCCGGCGTCTTCCCGGCGGAAAACCGCCTCCGCGCGGTGGATTTGGGGGCAGGCGGCAGGCGGTCAGGTTGGGGAAAGCGACGGCCTGAGGGGTGGGGAACGCGGGGGCGTCTGGGGAATGCGGGGACCGTTCGACCGAATGAGTGGATAAGGTCTACAATCCTAACGGATTTGAGGGTGTTAATAGGGTCCGAACCCAAATCATCAGTTTAACTAACAAAATCAACTTGGATTTGAATGATTTCAAGTCCTATTAGCTCAGAAAAACATCTGGTTTTTAATCATATTTTTTCAGATTTGTTTCTGAATTTTTTATAAATTTTTTTGAATTTCTAAATTTGAAAACGGAAAATAACGAAAAGCGATGATTTTTCATTTTCCGTAGCTCCAGAAACGGTATAAAATCCTGAAAACCGTCGGAATTGTGAACCCTGGTCATGCCTACAGCGAACCGCCATGCACTGCATGCAAGGAAAACAAACTCCTCGAACTCCGTGCCAGAGAGCTGCGCAGAAGGGGGCCATGCGAGGACCAGAACCGGATGGCAGGATATCAGGACATCTTGTGTGCAGCGATTCGCATCGCGGCAGTCCGGCAGACACTCTTTGCATGCAGCCCCACACTCCCAGTCCGATTCACATACAGCTCGCTTTCTTTGAATGGACGGCCAGCGCCCCAATGGACTCTCACGCGGTGCATGCATTCACACGCAGGTCCACCTGAATGCATGGCACATGGACGACAGGCTTTGCACATCTGCCTACTTTGTGCAGCGATTTCTTTTCACAGAGCCCTTTCAGTTCTAGACGTTGGTGCAGTGGATGCATGAAATGCGATGAAGGATGGAAATCTTTACCGTCGGTTGTCCGGATCCAACGGTCATGGTAAGGTGGATAGCTACAACCCTTGGCAGGTAGCTACAACCTGAGGGGTGGGTACCTACCACATGTTTAGCAGGATATATATATATATATATATATATATATATATATATATATATAGGAAAATTCCTTTCTACATGCGCATGTAGCTACACTCACATGTGTATCTCAAAATTTTGAGGGTATCTGGTCGAACGAAAGGTATGTACACGGAGTATATATATATATATATATATATATATATATATATATATATATATTTATTTATTTATTTATTTCATCTACGTGATGGTCCTTAAAAAGTGTCATGAACAAAAATTTCATCTTATAATTATTTTAAAACATCATTAAACCATTAATTACTTTAATTAATTAGAATAAGGGATTAACTAGTTAAATAAACATAATTAGATATTTGTTAATATTCTAGTATCTTACATCCTATCCTCTTAAAAAAATTTCATCCTGAAATTTCACTCACCACTGTGCAAAAAGATAGGGAAATCCTTTTCGAATATCCTCTTCTTTTTCCCACGTGGCTTCTTTCTCCGTGTGATTACTCCATTGTATTTTAACAAATTGGATAGTTCGTTGTCGTAACTTTCGATCAATAGATCCTAATATACGAATAGGATATTCCTGATATGTGAGGTCATTTTGCAACTGTATTTGTGGCATCTCGACTCTATCGGTTGGTTCTCATAGACACTTCCGTAACATTGAGACATGGAATGTATGATGAACTCCTTGCAAATTTTGCGGTAAATTTAGTCGATAGGCAACTTTTCCAATCCTTCTCGTTATCTGGTATGGTCCAATGTATCTTGGACTTAATTTTCCACGGATTCTGAATCTTTTAATTCCTTTCATTGGAGAGACTTTTAAATATTCCCAATCATTTTCTTGAAATTCTAGATTTCTTCTTTGATTATCGACATAGCTTTTTTGTCTGTTCTAGGCTATCTGCATTCGATTCCTTATAAGTTTAACTTTTTCCTCTATTTTTTGAATTATATCAGGTCTAAGAATTTTGTTTTCTCCCACTTCATTCCAACATATCGGTGTTCGACATTTTCTTCCATACATTGCTTCTTATGGTGCCATTTGAATAGTTGATTGATAGATGTTATTATAGGCAAATTCCACAAGTGGTAAATGTTTGTCCCATGATACTCCAAAATCTATAACACATGATCGCAACATGTCTTCTAGAATTTGATTTGTTCTTTCTGTTTGTCTATATGTTTGAGGGTGATATGCTGTACTAAAAGTAAGTTTTGTTCCTAATGCTTTACGTAAGCTTTTCCAAAATTTAGATATAAAACGAGGATTTCTATCTGAAACAATAGTTATCGGTATTTCATGAAGTGATATTATTTCTTTGATATATAACTCTGTCAGTCTTTTCAATGAATAAGTCTGTTTGATTGGAATAAAGTGTGCAGTTTTTGTCAATCTATCCACGATTACCCAAATAGAGTTATATCCATTTGATGTAAGAGGTAATCCGGTTATAAAGTCCATACAAATTTGCTCCCATTTCCAAACTGGGATTTCCAAAGGTTGTAAATAACTGCATGGCCTTTGATGTTCTGATTTTACTCGTTGGCATACATTGCATTTTGAAATAAACTTTGCTATGTCTCTTTTCATATTATTCCACCAAAATATTCCTTTTAAATCGTTGTACATTTTTGTATTACCAGGATGTATAGTATAAGGAGTTGAATGCGCTTCTCTCAATATTTCATCCTTTAATTCTCGATTATTTGGGACGCATAGTTTATTGCGAAACCAGATTGATCCATCTTCTTGGATTTTGAATTCAAGAGCCTTTCCAATTTCAATTTTCTTCTTTATTTTCTGTAGAAATTTATCGATTTGTTTTTATACTTTCTTGAAGTATTGGTTGAAGTTTTAGTGCATACAGCTGAATTTTCGGGTTACTTCTTTTGACCATTATCACCAATTTTTTCAAATCTCTTTGTAGGTCTTTTTTATTAGTGATCACAGTAGTCAAATTACATAACGCTTTTCTGCTAAGAGCGTCAGCGATAATATTGGCTTTTCCAGGATGATAATTTATTTCAACATCATAGTCTTTTATTAATTCCAACCAGCGTCTTTGTCTCATGTTAAGCTCCTTTTGAGTAAATATATACTTTAGACTTTTGTGATATGTGTATATTTCACAATGTTCTCCATATAAATAATGATGTCAAATTTTAAGTGCAAATATTATGGCTGCTAGTTTCAAGTCATGCGTAGGGTAGTTTAATTTATTGGGTCTTAATTGTCGAGATGCATAAGCAATCATTTTATTTTCTTGCATTAATACACAGCCTAAGCCCATTTTTGATGCGTCACAGAAAATCACATAACCAATTCCACTTTTACGTAAAGTAAGTATTGGAGCTGATACTAGTTGTGATGCCCCCGGCATCTCAAAAGCCTTGACACACGATTTGATTAGTGCTAATCAAGAATTTGGATTTAATCATGCTCAGAGAGGAGCAATAACCCGGCCAGGAAACCGCTAAGTCGAAATTTTCAAGTTGAATATGCAAAACTTTGTGTAGTTTGGTTGAGTAGTTAAACATTTATACATTTTCATGTGAGACATAAAATACAAAAGTTTTAGTTCAAGATATTTCCTTCAAATGTGCTATTTTGACCGTTTTCAAAATCAGATGTTAAGGGGCTCAAAAGTTCGAACCAAGCTCAGTTAACCTACACTCAGGAAATTTTGCTAAGTTTAGGGTCGACACTCTTTCCCAAATTTCATTCTGAAATTACTTTCGACTTGACTTTACAACTTCAAAACCTTCCTTTGTATGAAATGAAGTTAAACTTATTACCTTTCAAATGCACTAGACCTTGAATCAATTGGACTTCATTTGGAGGTTCAAAAGTTGAAAACAAGAAATACTCTGCATGATTTGAAACTGCAGTTTTACCGAACCTTTGAATACAAATGTGATTGTAGTTTAAAATATATCATGATCTAGCCAAAACTTTTTATACCAAACATGTAGGTCATAATGTGATGAACAATTTTGTTAATTGGAGCTTGGATAGAAAATGGACTTATCATAGAGTAAAGGGTCTTTTACTGTCAGACAAGAAACACAACCAAAACCTGAACTGTTTAGAAATCTTTATTTTTCTATAACCTACAATCCTTTTCATGCAAAGGTCCAATTGATAAAGTTGTAGGCCATGAAATTTTGAACAACATTGTCAAGAAGGCTTTTGGGATAAAATGGCTAGAAATTGGACATTTGAATTTTCTAAGGAAAACAGTTCTCTGTCCAAACTTAGGGCTGCTAGATAAATTCGAATTTAAATCATAATTAGACCCAAAATTTGAACATGGTCCTTTTGACAAAGTTGTAGAGATCAAAGATTTAAGCATTTCATCCAATGGGCATATCTCCATAATCGGCTTCTAAATGGGCCAAAAACGCGTTTTTCAGTGAGGGAGAAAGCATAGAAATTCCCTGGCTTCCCCGGAGTCACTGACGGATGGGTCCCACCTGTCAGCGGCGCCCGCCGGCGCTGCCAGCGCACACCGCGTGGCCGGCGGCGTACGGTCAGCTCGCCGCACCGCGGATCGCTCCCCTGGCGCGCCCGGCTTCACCTGGACGTCTTCGCGGCCTCCTGCGCTCGCTCCCGGTCTCTCTCTCCCTCTCCTTCGCTCTTTCCCTCACGAGCAACAGCAGAACGCCGCCCGCCATGACCATGGAGCTCGAGCTCCGTAATGCTGCCGCCTCGGGACGTTCCTCCTCCATCCACCGCAAGCACCACGTCCACGTCGCCCTCCTCTGCCGTTTCCCCCACATCCTCGGCCTCACCAGTGCCTCCTGCACCCTCTCCCCACACGAGCACTGTCGCTCGCCATGGCCACCGGCCTCATCTCGTCGCGGACAGCCACCACCGGCGCCGTCCCGCACCTCCGTAGCGCCTCATCCGGATGCGCCACTTCCCCGCACAGCTCGCACGCCCATCCGTGGCCTCCCTTCCCCGCCAACGGCGCCGAATCGAGCCGGAGTGTGCCGCCAGACCATGCTCCGTCGCCCATCAGTTCACGGCCGTTCCTCGCCCACTCGCTCAACCTCGCGCGACTCCGTCTTGGGGGAAAGGGAGCCCTACGCCGGGAACACGTCCCCAGACCAGCTCGGCTCCGCGCACCCCCACGCGGCGCGCCGCGCGCGAGAACCTCGGCGGCCACGAGCGCCCCTGCCCCTGTCGAGAGGTTGAAGAAAGCGCAGGTTTTGCTATTTAGCCCCTGAGATTTCGCCATTTTATGCTTCCGTTAAGCGCGCTATTCACTGAGTCTCGGTTTTCTTCCCTGCAGGCCCCTGAAGTCTAGATTTAATCGCATTTGAGTCCCTGGAACTAAAGGATTTTCATTTAAGTGCATTTTTATGAGCTGTGAACTTCAAAAAATCATAACAACTCAAATAAAAATCCTAAAAATGTAAACTCAGTTGCATTTGCCTCTCATTACTAGATCTACATAATGAGTATGGTGGTTGAGTGGGAAAAGACAGTCTTGCCCCTAGATCTTGCATGCATGTTAAAACAAAACAAATGCCAAAAGTGATATAAATGGACTCTAAAAATCATGAAACTTGGTCAGTAGCTTTATAATGTTATTTAGGGTTTATGTGATTTCTGGTAACCCTAGAATATGCTGTCAGTTTACCATTTTACCCTCATGGATGTATTTTGTGCATTTTACAAGAGTGGAAATACTTGCTACATAAAAAGTGCTCCAAATATTCTCCTTAAATTTGTAGATGCTCTATGTTGCATATTTAGTCCATTTTTAAAGTTTCAAGTTCTGCATGTAAGTTTTGGTTGCTGTTTTGAAAAAGACAAATAATTGCATGTTAAAATGAATAATGGGAGAAAGTGACTTTATTGTGCGAAATAAATTCTGAGAAAAATCATGGTAATTAATGGTTAAGTTTAGGTTCCGGAAAGTATTACTATGAAATTAATTGCTACTGTTTCGAGTTACATGAGAAATATGTTAAAATGAATATATTGGAAAATAGATGTCGCATGTTTCAACTTATTAACATGTGGTGCATGGTTTTTCATAATTCCCTAGCATCATGAGCATCCGTTGCATCCATCTTGCACTTGATCATGCATATAGGATTGCTAACTATGGCAACCTCTCGAGTAGGAGTTTGGCTTCTCCATCAAGATGAAGACGGTGTGTCGTTGATTAAATCTGTCCGTGATTCAAGGGGTTGCCTGGGGCAAAGCCTCACAACCTGGCAAACTAACTTTAGTTTAGTTTGTTCAAGTTATCAACAACAAAGGTAGGCCCCTTAGGCATATACAACTACTTAGGGAATCTCACCACCCCTTATTTGATTGTGCATTTACGTTCAAGAGTTGTTTGAAAGCCCACCTGCATAAATACCTGATATCCTAGGTAGAATGGATAGGACGAAGTCTATGCTTAGCCATGCTTAGATGGTAGAAGTCGAGTGAAGATATTCACTCGCGAGATGATAGGACTCAAAATGTTTTACAAAAATTTAATACGAGAGCAATATGATATGATGTGATGAAAAGATGAGACCGGGCGGAGATATGGGTATACTACGATGAAAAATGATGTGGATGGTTTGGTGGACTCCGCCCGAGTCGTTTAAGGCCCGTCCGCTGTTCGCCTGCTGATCGGCATAACATTGCTAAATTGCTTATCCGGGAAGTGGGACCGGAGAAAGTCTTACTTGAATCATCCGAAGAACAGAGACTTGGTCCTACCATGAGGCCTGGGGGCGCTTGACTCATGGGAGGGCTGACCCGGGATGCCATGGTATCGCTCCATGGGGGCTAAACCTGGGGATTGGCGGGTTGGAATCGAACTTGGGATGGAACAAGTGGAGATGGGGGCTATATGTGGAAATGCGATGGCTAGTAAGCATATACCCCTAGCTATTCCCGGGAATTAAAAATCGATTCGAATCGCTGATGCTCACCAGGTGTGAGAATGCCAGTATCGCACACGGGCAACGTAGTAATACCTTTAATATCTTGTTCATTTAATCATGCTTTTTACATTACATGTTTGTACTTGTATGTTTATATTTCTGCAAGCTACTTTATGATGATATATATGTTGAGATGATGAGACCTATGATTTATGGATCGTAATGATAATTATAATGGATCAAATGAGGATTATGCTTTAAAAATGGATGACACCTGAAAGTAAGGACTCACTTTTAGTAAATTTGCGCGGGTTAGAGTCAAATCCACAAAAAGCCTCGCATACTCTCAAATGTGTCGGGTTGAAACCGCCCACGGATAAGTCCTACGAGTACCTCACGTACTCACCCCTACGTTGTTGATATTTTTATTTCAGGAACTTCATGATCGAGAATGACAATGGTGGGCTCAATATCATGGCTCGATGTTTTATTTCCGCTGCAAGAGTATATCGGTATTACGTTACGGTTTTCGCTGCGAGATTATTTTGGAACTCTATTTCAGAATGATTGTACTTCTTTTTGAGCAAATATTTTGTAACAAACCAATCTATGGTTATATGAAATGATGTGTTGTTGTAATTGTTGTGGCTCTTTCGAGGGCTCAACGTGTGTGATGTTGGCATCCCTGGGTGATGGTTGCATCGAGTGCCCTTTTGGGTAGCTCGACGGACGACCGGATTTGATTTGGTCTAAATACACTGCAAGCCAGAGGTGGCAGGTGTACTTAGCCCGGATTAAATCGGCGGTTCCGCCACACTAGTTTCTTCTTTAGTTCTTCAAAACATCTTTCATATTTTTCATTCCATTCAGATTTTGCTCCTTTACGTATGATCTTTGTCAACAGCACTGATAAATTTGCAAAACTTTCAATAAATCGTCTATAGTACCCTGCCAATCCAAGAAAGCTTCTTATATCTGTTACCGTAGTTGGTTCTTTCCAATCAACCACTGCTTGTACTTTTGACGGATATACTGATATTCCATTTACTGATATCACATGACCTAGAAATGATACCTTATCAAACCAGAATTCACAGTTCTTCAGCTTTGCAAATAATTTGTTTTGTCGTAATAATTCAAGAACTATTTGCAAATGATTTTTGTATTCAGACTCACTCTTTGAGTATATTAGAATGTCATCAATGAAGACAATTACAAACTGATCCAGGTACGGTTTAAAAACTCGGTTCATTAAATTCATAAAAGCTGGTGGAGCATTTGTTAACCCAAAAGGCATTACCAAATATTCATAGTGTCCATATCTCGGACGAAATGCAGTTTTGGGAACATCTTCACCTTTTATTTTCAATTGATGATTCCCATATTGTAAATCTATTTTAGAAAATACCTTGGCTCCTTGAAGTTGATCAAACAGATCATCGATTGTTGGCAATGGATATTTATTCTTGATAGTCACTTTATTTAATTCTCGATAATCTACATAAAGTCGTAGACTACCATCTTTCTTCTTTACGAAGAGTACAGGAGCTCCCCATGGTGATATGCTAGATTAGATAAATCTTTTGTTTTTTGATTCTACAAGTTGTTTCTTTAAGTCTTGCATTTCAACCCGAGCCATTCTATATGGTGGCTTGGCAATTGGACATGTTCCAGGAATTAAATCAATACCAAACTCTATTTCTCGATCCGGTGGTATTCCAGGTAATTCATCAGGAAATACATCCCCGTATTCTCTTGCTACAGGAATATCTTTTATATCCTTCTTGTTTGGCTCAATATTAATGGCGGTGAGATTAGCTATCTTCTTGTTTCCTTGATATACAATTTCAGGATGATTTGGCGGTCTAAGTATTACTCTTTTTCTATGACAATAAATGAATGCCCAATGCTTAGATAAGCAATCCATGTCTAAAATGGCATCGAATTCTACCATCCTTAGTACCACAAGGTCAGCCAAAAACTTCCTTCTTTCTATTTCTACCGGGCATAATTTATATACGTATTTTGAAGTAGTCGTTTTCACAAGGGTTTCAACTTCAATTTCCGCATAGAGTAGTTTACGGTGTAGGTTATGTTTATCAACAAAATTTTCTGATATGAAAGAATGCGATGCAACAGAGTCAAAAAGTATTATCCCGTAGTGAGAGGCAATAGGAAGTATACCTGTCACCACGTCATTTGTTGCTTCAGCATCATTCATGGTTAGGTCGTAAACTCGAGCTTGATTACTTCCTTTAGCTTTTCTTTTTATCTTGTTGCGTTATCGGAAGTGTTGGTAGGTACACACCTTTTTAGGGGCTGTTAACCCTACTGGTATTGGTTTTTGGTTTGATGCTTGGTTTTTATTGGGAATCTGTCTTAAGTTAGGGCACTCAGAATATCGATGTCCTTCTTGGTCGCATCCAAAGCATCTACCTTGACTATATTTACATTGTCATGTAAAATGATTCTCCTGTCAAATCTTACGCTTTGGGTAAGTGAACCTTTGATTTGATTTTGTATCATTGAATTGTCCAAATGTTCTTGGCTTTTTAAATTTGTTTTCTTGGTTGGATCCTTGATACTTTTGTGAATGTTTGTTTCATTTTGCTTCATAAGCAGCCCGTTTATTTTGATAAGATTGTTCTGCAATATGGGCTTTATTCACTATTTCACGAACAATGTCAAGCTCAAAAACTTTGATACGACCACGGATAATGGGATTAAGTCCCTCCTCAAATCTGTGTGCCTTCTTAGTTTCATTTTGAGCAAACTCTAGGGCATATTTGATAAGTTTTAAAAATTTAATTTTATACTCGGGCACCGTTTTGTTACCGTGTTTGAAATCAAGAAATTCTCGTTCTTTTTGTCTTAGTATGCTACTTGGAAAATACTTGTTGTGCTGCTTTTCTAACATTGTTATTAGCCTTTGAGGTATTTGTGACATTTCCGTAGGTAGATTTTTAAGGAAATTTGAGACGACATGTTCAGTTGTTGTATTTTGACCAGACATTTTGGTTGTTTCGTCCTTATTATTGTCGGCGGACTGTTCTTGGGCCATCTAATTTTAGTATTATAAAATTATAAATTTGGTAACAAAAGAAAATATACATAATTTATAATATTATACAAAACTATATATATACAAAGTACAATATCACTTTTAGAAAGAAACATCATACAACAAAAATTCTCTCTCTTACTATTCGTGGAAACACTAGGAAAACACAAAGAGGTATAAATAATCAAAATTCCTCTTCGTGGAGGCTTTTCTCTCTTTTTTTAACTAACAAACACACCATTAGTTATTTAGGTCAAATAAAACTTTCTCAGGATCCTCTTCTTCATTTTGGATATTAATAATGTCCGAGAGTTGTATATAGTCATCCCCAATGCCAGAATTATCTGTTAGATTTACAGGGACTGAATTCTCCGAATCTGATGGAAAGATGTTTGGTTGTTCAATGATTTGATAAGGCTCGCATAAATCTTGTGCAACTTGAGCACCTTTCTCGCTAACATGTGCACGCTATTCTCGAACATTATTGACATAGTTATCTATAAAAATAAGATTTTTCTAAAGATTTTCAGTACATGAGTCATATAATGCCACAACATTTCGTTGTTCCAAAACCTCGTTACGGCGAAGATCATCTAAATGGATTGGTAAATGATGGCACATCTCACGGATAGCAGGCAAGGGAAGCATTTCTAATTGCTTCAGATTCAAAAGTATACGTTCCAAAGAAGGTATGAAAAGGATGATCCAATGGATCGGTTCTCGGCCTGATATTAAATGTAAACAAAAGCGTTAAAGGTATCTCCATTGTGTGTACAACCAAAATATGGAGCTGGAAAACCAAATTCAGCGGTGATAGTCTCCAATAACTGTTTAAAATCAACTGTATAAACGATTATGTCTGCCATCTACGGAAGCAATAACAATTGAAAGTTTATTACCAATGATTAAAAAAATATACATAAAATACAAAATTAAAATGCTTAGCTTATAAATAAAATGCATCGCACATTTTTTCTAAACGTTTCCAAAACCACGTAACCTACAGCTCTGGTACCACTTTAACCGTCAAGCGCCCAAACCAGACCCACGCGACAGCCGCCACATAATTATGGATTATTAATCCATAACTATGTTAAAGCTAAAATTTACATCAATTAAGTCCAGTGGTATACAGAGTAACTATCGAAAGCTTTATTTATATCAAACTGTTATATTATACATAATTATAAATACAATTTATTTATTTACAACCAAAAATATAATATATTGTACAAGTAATTTCGTCCATAATTCTTCCGGTCTTTATCTTAGTTGGCGATGGCCTTTAACATGTACTTTCTGATTCTGCGTTAAGTAACACCCAAAGCAAGTATGAGTATAAAATACTCAGCAAGAAATAATTAGATAATAATCTTCATAAATAACTACATTTACATTTTATATTATTTTACTTGTTTTTAGACTCTGAAGAGATTGAATTAATCATATTGTAAATCAGAGCTTTCCTGTGGATAATCATAATTGATACTTTTAGTTGCACGTGCTACACCAAATAGGTGAATAAAATACAAGGTTATGTCCTTCGATAATCCGTCCGGCATCATGACTAGATCTTTCACCAAATATCCCTTACTACAAATAGTATCAATTTTCACGTCGCTACCACTCTGATGGTAAAATTACCAAACTAGTGACCGGCAATATTTAGTCTTAAATAATTAAACAAGGTATATTTATTTTAAATATATACGAGCATAAAAGCTAATAGAGCATAATACTAATAAAAATAAATAAGCAACACAACTTTAAGAATTAAGTACGTAACAGTCTGATAATAAAAATGTACTATAAAAATAAATATACGATTTAAAATAACAAAGGTGTTAACGCAGCTTGCCTCTTATTCAGAAAACCAATATTAGTCGACTAACAATATAATGCCTTGTCCGAAGTAGAAACTCGGCTAAATCAACCCTAGAAAACCAAAATATAACTTGACGGAATATCCACGCTATACTAGAAATATGGCTTTGCTATAGTATACAAGTAGTATACTAATTATCTAAATTAGTACTGATAAGTATATATGTGTTGTACTTGGAAATATATACAGTGTATGTAAATGTACGTGGAGTGAATGTGAAAGTATGCGAAAGTGATTTGAGCTTGGTACGGTAAGTGAACGTATCATGGCATGTTATTTATAGTGTAAGAAACTTGTACACTACGGAAATGATTTTGGACGATAGCTTTTACTTGGGGTAACGGCAAGTAACTTGACCAGGCTATCCATCTGTCGTAGAAAACTAAACCATGAGCTCCCTTGGTTGGTCCCACAGGAAAGTCTCAGAAGACTAGTTGCCGACTTTGGTAAAACATACGACGAACTACCGTGTGTGCTGGCCGCTGAAAAAGAAGGCAGTGAGTGTTGACCAAAACTGTTGGGGCCGCTGGATTTAATTGATGTATAGGATAGACTTTGGTTTGTTTAACTGTGTGCTAGTGGTTCTCAGTAGTTTCCATTTGGATAGAGTTCATTGGTTACACAAGTAAAAATCTAGATCGTAGAAGGTTTATTTATTTATTAAGGAAAAACACAAAATAAAATATGAATTTTAATTAAACTTGGATGGGAACGTTCTCAAGTGGAAACGTGTGTGTATATATATATAAGAAGAGTTTTATCTACATGCGCATGTAGCTACACTCCACCTTCAATAAATCAACAAGGGTATGTCAGAATACTCATATACTCATTTATCAGTTTAAGTATGTTTACGTACTTATTTTAAGATATTTCAAATGTCACCACACGAAAAAATTACAAATCAGTCCCTGATTTTAATTTATTATGATAATACATTTATATTAATACATATAATGTGGTATGTCCACATACCTCAGGTATACTCGCATACCTCATGCACATACCACCACAAATAGCCTAGTATCATTGCATACTCCGTGTACATACCTTTCGTTCGACCAGATACTTTCAAAATGTTGAGATACACACGTGAGTGTAGCTATATATATATATATATATATATATGAAAATTCCTTTATACATACGCATGTAGCTACACTCACCTCTGTATCTCAAGATTTTGAAAGTATCTATATATATATTTCATCTACATAATGGTACTTAAAAAGCGTCATGAACAAAAATTCCATCTTATAATTATTTTAATACATCATTAAACCATTAATTACTTTAATTAATTAGAATAAAGGATTAACTAGTTAAATAAACATAATTAGATATTTGTTAATATTCTAGTACGTTAGAATCCCTCGGCCTGGCGCACACTAGACATCTCTGGTACGTTCCCCGTTCGGCGCGGCATCCGGAATTCTAGACGTTGCGCGGGGAGGGACCTCCTATATATCTACCGGAAGAAAGATAAGCAAGCGAAATAAAAAACCCACAAAGGCCCAGTAGCAATTTCAGTGTAAAATACACAATTGCAAAATGCTAATCCAACATTTTACGAATACTATTTTAACAATTTATAAATAAAATTTTGAATCAGTGTAGTTAGAATGTTGAATCAGAGCGGTTGAAATGTTGATTCGAGGCAGTTGAAAAAAAAATCTAGAAACAGTACTCAGAGGGAGCACACGACGGCCCTTGAAGACGCGCGGCGGTCCCTTTGGTGCCCGTGCGCCTGCGTGTCACGCCCCGCCGCTGCCTCCCGGCCTAATGTTTAATGGAAAAATAACGGCACTATTTATATATATATATATATATGAGGGTGATCTAACCATGTAAATTTGCACAGATCACTTGCTCGCTGATTACTGCAGGAAGTAGTTTGTTTTTGGTCAACCACTACATCCAAGATGCAAACACCACGATGGAGTACGCTTAGGAATGCCACAATTGCTTAAATAATGGTCTTGGAAGCATTTTTTTTTACCGTAGATGTTTGGGAATTTTTCTAAAAAACTATGAAAGTTACAAAATGTTTGGCTAAATTAGTATAAGTAACCTTAACTTGGAATAGATAGAGCATCTTTAGTTTGCATCACGAAGTATGAAACAGTGCAGATATTATAACAGTGAGCCCTCAAAAATACCTGCTTCGCCACAATACCTTTAATTTGGAATTTCGTGGTCCCTGTGCCGTTTGGCAATGTTTCCCGTACTCCTCGCCTTGCTAACGTGCCGTAACGTGCGTTCGCGGCGTGTGGCTAGGCCACTCCCGGTAGGCAGGCAGGGGGGGTTGGTGCCGGAAACCGAGATGGCTACTCTGGTACTCTCGTCTGGTCTGGTGGCGCAGTGGTTCGGGGAATCTAAGCATGCGTACAGACGGCGCCTACAACTAGAGCCTTCGTCGTCGTCGGTCGTCGCCGCCGCCGGTCGTCGGGCACGCTCTATTCTGCGTGTTGAAAGTTGAAACTAGGAACAGAGCGGGACCGCGTGGTCGCGACGATCGAGTCAGTGTCGTTGCCACATCAGCTAGCTGATCCATCTCGACATCTGTACGACTGTACCTACTCTGTACCTGGATGAAACACAGCGCGACGACAGGGGTCGATGTATCGACGAGCAAACAGCGGCGACGACGCAGAGCCGTTTCGATATCCTGTGCTGCCTGTATAGCACGGCATCCAATCAGCCTACGGGACGGCTGACGATGTCGCCTTGATTGGTTGGGTGATGTGATGGCTGATGACGCGCGTGCGGCCGCAGCCGGCAGCGAAGCCTCCGCCGTCGCGGCCGGCCGCCGGGGCGCGCGGACGTCCGACGACCGGACGAGCTAGTCCAAACGGCGGCCTCTCCGCCGCCCGAAGCGTACGTGCATAGATGATCCATCAAAAGATTCATGCCTGACCTACCCTACGTACTCTGCTTGGCAACTCTAATTCGGGAGGTTCCTATTTGTATTTTGAAAAAGAAAAGGAGAGGAAATAGCAGAGTGGTGGTTCGGTTGGACCTGACACCGACGCGAATGAAGCAAGGTCGAGACTCGAGAGCGGATGACGGCAGTTCGGCGTCGCGTGCATGCATGTGGGCTTTGGCCGCTGGGCTGGGATGCGTCTTCGCGGCACGTTCGGCATGTGCGTGCGTGCGGCCGTGCGCAAATGGAGGCGCCAACGCCACCCCGACCCGACAGCTTCCGAGCTTCGTACACACACAGCTATCCCACGCCCACCTCTAATAAATCATATCATATGGTCTATATTCAAATTACACTTTTTTACGGTGTAACTACAATATTATTTTTATAGTTATAAACGACCGTATAAACGATACGTTCCACTTTGGTCTCAAAAGTAATAACGATGCTCGTCGTGTTGCAACCGTACACTGTGCGTACACATGGTTTTACTGATTTGTCGTATTCATCAGCGCGCGGCCCCTGTACTCTACTGACTCTCCACCCGCCCACCAGCCACCGATCGTCATCGACCAACTAAACTAGAGATGAACCCTCAACCGCTCCTGCCATAGCGTACTGCACCGCACTTATGCATTGGAATTGGAACGTGGGATGGAACCACCGCACACCAACCCTGCAAGGCGCAACAGCGGCGCCCGCCACCTGTGTTTTAAATTTGGAACCTTTAAATTTCTACTACTGCTCCAAGATAATACTCCAGCGAAAGGAGAGCAAGAAGTAATTCCGCGGCAGAGTGGGTAGGTCGTCGTGGCCGTTGGCGGCGGCAGGCACTCGAGATCGAGCGTCGAGCGTCGTGCGTTCGTGGACGAGGACGAGGACGGGCAGGCATGGCAGAGACGGCGAATGGCACATCGACGACGCAAGCATGCGTCCGAAAACTCCAGCCCGGGTATACATTTTACCCGGCCGAGCATTCTCGCGGCCCAAAATCTTCGGTACATTGCCTGGGTTCGGGCACTTTTTTTCCCCCTTTTCCCGCGTATAAAAAAATCATTACTTTCACGTACGAAAATAAAATCTGTATACAAATTGTAGTGCCCAAGAAGAGCTATAACTTTGTAGTTAATTGAAGCCATCTTGATATAAAATAATATCTTTATTTTAAGGTAACAAAACATGACACATGTTTAACTCCAATAGTTTTTTAGCGTTTGTTATTTTAAGAAGATCATGTACCGGTACATATGATGCGGGGTGCTATGTATCGGTCTGTTATATTATATTCCACTCACTCATTAAGTTAAACTACATCGCATAGTTACGAACTATTCGACAAGTATCTTATATCTGTACCGATATTTGATTTTACCCATCCGAATTATCCGATCCCGCCCCATATCTATCTGTTTCAAATTTTTAATTATCTGAATCCGATCCCAAATCCAAATGAATTACGTTAGGATAGGATAGAGGATGACCTATAATCCGTCAGTATAGGATCGGGCGCCATGTTTGGTGGGTCAATTCCACAAGTAAGCGAATTTCTTTCGCCAAAAAGACGTACTAGTTGGGTTGGTGGTGGTCTGTGGTGACTGGTGAGCGCCCTAGTGTGTGTAAAGGAAGTCGTTCAAAGGAATTTGTTCTGCTTTGGCTGAAGCTTGCAAAAGGAATTATGGCGGGAGCAACCAAGCAACAGGGGAGCACAGCGCGCGCACACCAACCCCGCTTAGTCCCAGTTTATAAATACAGAGGCAGGCCGAGCAAAGTGGGCAACCTGTGCACCTGCGAGCTACTACTCTACTCCTACCAGAGCATCCAGTTTCCGCTCCACTACTCCCTGCATCTCGCGCACCGGCCGGAGAAACTAAGCGGCGGCGAGGCATGGCGGCCGGCGGCGACACGGTGTCGCTGGTGCACGTGGGCATGGACAGCAGCAACAAGACGCTGCTCAAGAGCGAGGCGCTGTACCAGTACGTGCTGGACACGTCGGTGCTCCCCCACGAGCCGGACTGCATGCGGGAGCTGCGGCTGGTGACGGACAAGCACTCGTGGGGGTTCATGCAGTCGTCCCCGGACGAGGCGCAGCTGCTGCGGATGCTCCTCAAGCTGACGGGCGCGCGGCGCACGCTGGAGGTGGGCGTGTTCACTGGCTACTCGCTCCTGGCCACGGCGCTGGCGCTGCCGGAGGACGGCTCCGTGGTCGCCATCGACGTGGACCGCGAGGCGTACGAGATCGGCCGCCCCTTCATCGAGCGCGCGGGCGTGGCCGGCAAGGTCGACTTCCGCGAGGGCCCCGCACTGGAGCACCTCGACGCGCTGCTCGCCGACGAGCGCAACGTGGGCGCCTTCGACTTCGCGTTCGTGGACGCCGACAAGCCCAACTACGCGCGGTACCACGAGCAGCTACTGCGGCTGGTGCGCGTCGGCGGCACCATCGTCTACGACAACACGCTCTGGGCCGGCACCGTCGCGCTGCCGCCCGACACCCCGCTCTGCGACCTCGACCGCAGGTTCTCCGCCGCCATCAAGGACCTCAACGTCAAGCTCTCCGCCGACAAGCGCGTCGAGGTCTGCCAGCTCGCCATCGCCGACGGCATCACCATCTGCCGCCGCCTCGTCTGATTGAGTACGTGCGTGCGCGGCGGCTGTGTCGTCTGTCCAAGTGTCTGTCAGCGGATCATCCAACTCCCTCCCTCCGACCGTTTGGTTGAGCTCCTGCTGCTGCTGCTGTAAGTGTACCTGTACTGTGTGTCTTTAACTGTATGTTCCGATCCAGCGTCACTCCCGGCCGCCGGCGCCTTCAATAAGATTTCCATTTCTCGTCTCTGCGTGCTGAGAGCGGCATCACATGTACGTATATCAGTACGACTACTGTACCTGTTGCCATGCATTCTACGTGATCGA
This sequence comes from Paspalum vaginatum, assembly GCA_030272315.1. Classification (NCBI taxonomy): domain Eukaryota; kingdom Viridiplantae; phylum Streptophyta; class Magnoliopsida; order Poales; family Poaceae; genus Paspalum; species Paspalum vaginatum. Next base: position 38,782,109 of record CM059018.1, read on the forward strand.
TTATTTGTAATGAATACATCGCGTGAGTTGATTGCCAGTCTCCCAGAATGCGATTTTTTATTCAGCGGGTCGCTCCTCACCTTACCCACCTTAACAGTATCTTAATAGTACTAATAATCTTGTCTTAGAATAGCTAATTTTGGAGGCGGACCTCGGACACCAACTGACATGCCTGGAATGAAACTGGCAGTATCAGTATATGGCATGCACGCAACGCAACAACGAAGGACCACCGAGGGGTGTTTCGATTGAGGGCTAAATTTTAGCCAATGTCACATCGAATGTTTGGATACTAGTTAGAAGTATTAAATATGGTTTAATTAGAAAACTAATTATACGGACAAAGAGTAAACAGCGAGACGAATTTATTAAGCTTAATTAATCTATGGTTAACGAATGGTTACTGTGACATCACATTTGCTAATCATAGATTAATTAGGCTTAATAAATTCGTCTCGCCGTTTAGTCCTCATATGTCTAATTAGTTTTATAATTAGATTATAATTAATACTTGTAGCTAGGGTCCAAACATTCAATGTGACTGAGCTGCTAAATTTTTTTAGCTATAAGATCAAAACGGGATGTACATGTGGCGGCATGCATACTCAAGCTAAGTATGCGTGCGAGTGCGGCGCCGGCCGGCCGGCAATATGGCCGTTGGGTGGGGTTCGCGATGGCGATCGCATGCGGTGTTGGGCATCCCAAGCATGGAACAGAGATGGGTCATGTGGAGGTGGAGGCATGGCAGCCCGCACAGCGGTGTTTAGATCTGGTGGCTAAAATTTAAGTCACATTGCATCGGAGTTATATCGGATGTTTGGATGCTAGTTAGAAGTATTAAATGTGGTTTAATTAGAAAACTAATTACACGGATGATAAGTAAACGGCGAAACGAATTTATTGAGTATAATTGATTCATGATTAATGAACAGTTACTTTAGCATCACGTTTACTAATCATATATTAATTAGACTTAATAAATTCCGTCTCAGTCTTTTAATCATAGTCTGTAATTTGTTTTATAATTAGACTATATTTAATATTTTTAATTAATATCCAAACATTTAATCTAAAGGAGGTTGAATTTTACTCTGGGGATCAAACATCCCAGAAGCCTCGTCAGAGGGAGCGCGAGCATGGGCGGGCACGGTGGTCGCCCTCCGACCCCCGTGGCGTTTGAAGCGGCATCCCGTACGTTTGGCGTGGCATCCGGAATTCAAGGACGTTGTGGGGGTTCAATCTAACGGAGGTTGAATTTTACTCTGGGGATCAAACATCCCAGAAGCCTCGTCAGAGAGAGCGCGAGCATGGGCGGGCACGGTGGTCACCCTCCGACCCCCGTGGCGTTTGAAGCAGCATCCCGTACGTTCGGCGCGGTATCCGGAATTCAGGACGTTGTGGGGGGTCGGAGTTGGGTGGAACTGTGGAAGCGACAGGCGAGACGAGCAGGCAATCCGTGCCAGGCTTCCCGGGTCGCGGTCGTCTCGTCCCGGCCCACTGGCCGGCGCAAAGCGTCAAAAGGTACCGCCGGAGAGAGAACCTGTGCCTCGTTCGTCGACGTGGACTGGGAATCTCTCGACAGAAGGCAGCGGCATCTCCCTCACTTTCGATTAGAGATAGGCAACGGATACGTACCCGCTGCGCAGCGCCATTTTATATCTATATCGTGAGAAACTAATTTTTACTCGGCAAAAAACCCACACCCACTCACGGGTAAGAGATTTACCCACACCCGCATCCGACAGGGATAATTTTATCTGTCGGGTAACCCATATCCGATTAAATACCAACTCCACACATGTTTAAAACAGCACAAATATAATAAATAATAGCATAATTAAAATAATAAATCACTAAATATGGGTAAATAAATTGAAGACGGTAATAAATGACATTAAAGGATGCAAGTTGATCATATTTTTCCTTAATATACACTTATGCTTTTAATTATGTAGAATAAATGCATAGTTGAGGCGGGTATAAATTACTCATGGATACATGGGTATGGGTAATATGCATCTATACCCGCACCCACGTATCCGACAGGTATAAGATTGTGCACATTAACGTATCCGCGGATGAAAAAATCATCCTAAACCAGCCTTCATATCGGATAAAACACGTCGGATACTCAAGTTTCGGATAACCATTTCCATCTTTACTTTCAGTCCGCATATGCTTTGACGACCTCTCTGTTCCCCCCGTGAATCTGAACACCAGTAGGAGTATATACTAGCAAGAAACTGGGATTAGCTATTATATGTATATATTTGTACCTACCATCGTGCGTTGGGTAATGCAGTTTATTAATTTACTATCAAGTAAAGCTGAGCGAGGTGGTTGCGTGCAAGTAAACTAGCATGTGCACACATCGTGGATCGTAATTAGGCAGCAGCAGGCGCAGATCGATCGACAGGCGACCCCGGACCAGACATGGACATGGACATACCATACGCTGGTCGCAATCGCAGGCGGTTATAGGAACGAAAGTGTGGAGCGAATCCAGTGCACGCCACCCGAGCAGGTACGTAGTATGCCGGCGACGGCGGCAAGGCCGTTCGCAATGGCGATGGCGACGGCCAACATGCGCCCGTACCGTGCTGGGAACCCCGGCGGGATGCCCGGGGTCGGACGACTCCGTCCAAACCATACATCAAGCAACGAAGACGTATGACGCCACGTTGTCAAGCTTACTTGCTTGCTGACCGTACGTGTAACAAGAAGCCCTCCTCCTCTCGTAAATATTATACGTGTCGCTGCCGCTGTAGCTAATCAAAACGTCGCGGTGAGTCCAGCAGATTGTCTATTTGTAGTCGTCTATTTCAAACTCTATTCTATCTACAGTGCAATATTATCACTATAGACGATTTTTTACGCGATCTGTTAGACACGGTCTTAACATGCACGATGGCTTTCGCTCCGTTTCCACCTACCCTCACAGGAAAAATATTATAACTTCTAAAAAATATTTTATTTTTAGAATAAAATGTTCCATCTTCATGAAAAAAATACTATTACAATATACTCCCTCCGTTGTTTAAATATAAGTCGCGGTTGATTTTTTTTCTTCAAAACTTTTATTATTCGTTTTATTCAAAATATCATGTAAACGTACAAGGAAACATGTCACGCTCAAACTTTATACTACGATAAAACAAATCGCAACAAAATAAATAATAACTTATCAAATTGTTTAATAAGACGAACGATTGAAGTTTTTGGACGAAAGTCGGGAAACTTATATTTAAATACGGATGGACTACTGTGTCAATGTTCAATTTTAAAATCTTAGCGCTGGAAAAAAGTAAACCAAAATATTTTAAAGAAAAACAAAACGAAAAGAACACACACACACCACCGGACACTCGTGCGCACGGGTCGGACGCGAACCAGGGTGTGAAAAACGACGCGGCAACGGGCCCAACTCCAACAGATGAATTTGGCCCACAAAGACTGAAACGGGCCCAAAGAAACAGCCTAAAGCAAAAGTAAACTTGAGTGGGTGGGCAAACATTTCGGCCCAACTCAAGTGCACCTGATCCTTTCCGCACGCGCGGTCGAGCAGCAACCTGTCCAGTGATCTCGGCGCGGCTGAGCGCACGGCCAGCGACGAGCGACGGCAGCCTGCCCCTGCCGTGTGGCGATGCGATCCGTTTCGGTACATTAGAAACGGAAGGAGACGTGGCGGCAACGTAGTCACAAGCGGCGCCTTTTTTAGCACGCATCACCCGTGCATTATTTTTTGTTCCCTTAAACGACCCACGTTCGGTGATGAATTGAAGCACAAATTTCGATCAATTGATCCTCGCACGCCGACGAGGCGACAGTGCTAGGCAACAAATAAAACGGCTCATCAGACGACGCGGCGGCAGAGCGTGATGCCGTCGGCGACGGGGAGCTGCACGGCCTCGACCCGCTGGTCGGCGGCGATCTTGGCGTTGAACGCCCTGAGGCACGCACTGATCTCCCGGTCCCTCTCCTTGAGCGGCGCGCCGTCCGGCAGCGCCACGGAGCCGCCCCAGAGCGTGTTGTCGTAGGCGAGCACGCCGCCGACGCGCACCAGCCGCAGCAGCTGCTCGTGGTACCCGCCGTAGTTCTCCTTGTCCGCGTCCACGAACGCGAAGTCGAACTTGCCCGCGTTCCCCTCCTGAATCGGGTACGATCTATCTCAGTCTCAGTGATACGATGCACGCGTGATAACGAGGTACTTACAACGTAGGAAAAACTAAATAGAGCTCGGCGACGAGGGGAGACGGTGTGTGCGTGCAGTGCGTACGTCGGAGAGCAGCCCGTCGAGGATGGGCAGCGCGGGCCCCCTCGCGGAAGTCGACCTTGTGCGCGACGCCGGCCTTCTCGATGACGGGCAGGCCGAGGTCGAAGTACTCCCGGCTGACGTCGATGGCCACGACCCTGCCGTCGTCGGGGATGGCGAGCGCGGTGACGAGGACGGAGCAGCCGGTGAACACGCCCACCTCGATCGTGTTCCGGGCGCCGGCCAGCTTGAGCAGCATCGACAGCAGCAGCGCCGCGTCCGGCGGCGACGACATGAATCCTCTGATCAATTGATCCAGAGCAACAGCGAGATTGAAGCGCACACACAGAGAGAAGGGACACAGCCGGACAGTGACTGACAGGACAGGAACTGAATCGATCCCCTGATCAGTGAGTGATGAGGCGGCGCTCGCTCGCGCGCGCGCGCACGTACCGGGAGTGCTGCTCGGTGATGAGGCGGAGCTCGCGCAGGCGCTCGTGCTCCCGCGGGTACACCATCGTGTTCAGCATGTACTGCGGCGGCACAGATCCATCACGTACATACAGCATCACGAGACCACGCGAAAGCATCGTATACACGGAAGACGAAATAATCTCAGCAGAAGGTGAACGCAGCAGGAACGCACGTACCTCGTAGAGCGCTTCGCTCTTGAGGAGCGTCTTGGAGCTCTCGTTGCTGTGGATGCTCTTCACCTCGTCGTCGTTCGCCGCCATGGCCGGCGCCGCGCCCCTCGCCGGTGTGACGCCCTGCATGCGCTAGCCGCGTATAGCCTGCGTCAGGATCGAGGTAGTGCGATACTGCTAGTATATCAACGACGACACTGGGCGCTCGACTCGATCTGTTGCAACAGGGGTGGCATCTGATTCACGCACAAGTGGTGACCGATCCGCTCCATCCGTGCTCACGTCGCCTTATTCGGTTGGGCCTGCGCCTTTGGACTTTTCCTTTGGGCCATGATTTCTCCTCCTTTACGCTTCTTTATTTTTGAGAAACTTTTTCTCAAAAACATGAACGTCAGAAGATTTTTAGGGAAATGTTTTCAGCAATTTAGATGCTAAACTTTTCTGTCAGACTAATGTTTTAAGAAATTTTCCTTCAACATTGGTTTTGATGCGAGCTGAGCCTGAGACTTGCGATGCAAGCTGCACTTGCACCTCATCTCGTGCACAGGCCACGCTGCTTTAGGCTGAGGCTAACGTCTCTTCATTTCTTTCCTCCAAACACTGTGCTGGCACTGTAGCGTCATTGTTCTGCATTGAAGATACAGATAGAAAAAGATAGAATAGAGAGAATGGGAAATGGAGCGTCCGTTGGTTTCAGCCATACGCCGCGATGGATGGCGAACACTTCCTTCGCTTCGCCCCCGTCAGCGACAGCCTGTTGATGCACAGGCCAAAGCGGCTCTAGGCCGTGATGATGTTCGTGCTTGCGCTGCCTTCTAGACACGGCCGACGACGCCTCCGCGGCGGCTACAGCCATCCCTGTCGTCTGACACCAGATAGCTGGAGCTAGGCGGTGGCTGGTAGCTGGCGCGCAACACAGGCGGGGTGGACGATTGGGCGGCCGGCGGCAGCAAGCAGCAGGGCGCGGGGTGGGGGGCAGGCGGCGGCGTGTCGGAGCCTCGGAGGAGACGAGAAAATGTGGAGTAGGGATGAGAAAAATCCCGTACTATGCCGGACGGTATTCCCGTTTTCTCCCGTCCGTTTATTTATTTCCGGAAGAAAACAGAAATGGGACAGGAAACGGGACGGCAATGATCAGGAACGGTTGAAAGGGATGAAAGTGTTTTTCATCCGTATTTGTGATATCCCATTTTTGACTAGGATATTTCCGTTTTTATCCCAACATTTATATAGGATAAGCCAAATCCTCTAGCCCATTAGCCCACGCAGCCCAATAGAGCAGTATGAACCCTAAGACTCCAATCACAATCAGACTCAAAATCTAATCACAAGCTAAATTGTACCATCTTTACATATAAAGAGCTCCAAAAAATTATTCGCAAAAAGAAAATAATCTTCCAACAAAAAATCAAACGACAAGGGTCAAGATTCATAGTAAAAAAACACCATGTCAATCAACCTTCCTATCATTATTTGACAGAAGTCTAGATTTGGGCGAAACCAGAAATAAAGCAAATTCTAAAACAAACCTTCATTGTGGCGTGTGCATTGCCGATGCCATAACATACCGAAGCCAAAATCGGCATTTTCTATCTTGTCTTTGCAGATAGTAAACATGGTACACCGGTAAATGGATCTATTTATGTTATTGGTTATTACGATATTGTATGGTTCCCGTGCCTCTGGTGTGGATTAGCGGCGGACCAGCCACAATAATTCCCCTGGCCATTAAGAAATTCAGAAGCATGTGACTGGCCCGTTTGGCATAACACCATGTTCCACCGCTCCGTGTGCCATTTTGTTGAGCCAATGTTGGGCTGTTTGGTTCCCTAGCCAACCTCCTAGCCAGGGCTCCGGGCTCCGCTATGCACCTGGGTTTGTCTGGTTGCCCGATCAGTCTCCTAGCCAGGTCCTCGCTGTGCAAAAATGGGCTCCCAGGTGGCTCCGGCGAAACATGGCCAGGTTCCGCCCGTTCACAACTGGCCCGAGATGGCCACCTTCTCCCCACTGCCGTCACGCCGCTTGTCGCTGCCCCCGCCCTTTGCCGCCGGCCGGGCAGTCCCTCACCGTCATCCGGGCAGTCCCTCGCCGTCGTCCGTGCCGACCCAGCTTCCCGCGGGCCGCGCTCCTTGCCGCCGCGTGGACCTTCGCTGCTGCTCATCCTTGCCCTCTCCCCGCACGCGAAGGTGGAGAAGGCCGGTGTCTTGCATGAAGGTGGGAAGGGGGACCGTCCTCATCTCCCGAGCTCCGCCGCCCCGATGAGCTCTGTCTCCATCACCTCCACCTCCCCCGACGTCCTCCTCCGCTGTCCACCTTCCCTGACGTCCTTCCCCGGCCGATCATGCCGTCCTCCGCCGCGGCCAGCAGATCTCGTGGAGGGCGGATCTCACCGTACTCCGCCGTGTCCACAAGCTGCCTCCCTCCACCGTTGTGCCCCCTTGCCGTTCCCCGCCGCGGTCCTACTTGCCACGGCCGTGCGCCGCCTCCCCCAACGATGCGCCCCACGCCGTTCTCCGCCGTGGCCCTGCTTGCAACCAAACAAGAGCCAGTCTGAGCCAGGCCAGGTAGCTAATGCAACTAAACACAAGCTTGCACTAATGAAGCCGGTGTAAACGGTAAACCTAGGCTGGCTTCGGCTGGCTGGCTGGCCCAAGCCTAGCAACCTTCAGCCGTTTGAGCAAGATGCACTGTGTTGAACGGGGATCCGGTGATGCCAAGAATTTGGAGACGAGTACCATGGACCGCCAATGCTATGTCTATTTTTAAATTTTGCAATTATGGTCTATTCCGTGGTCTATTTTTAACTCTTCTGTTTACGGTACAGTTGTAGGATATATTTTGTATTATATATGCACATCTGCTCTGCTGAAACTATATACACGCTATGCTGAAACATCGTCAACAGCCTCCTGTAGTCAAAGAGGAGCCGCTAAGGCTATGGTTACCAAAATACCAAAAGACAGATTTGGATGTGCAAAAGTTTGAAATGTTCCAGGACGATCATGGACGAACAAGCAGGCTCCCTCCAGCTCGAGAAAGCTAGTTGGGTGGTCTAGTGTTCTACTACTAGTAGTAATTTATGCGTGAAAACGGAAAAGGCCTACAACTGGTAAGCAAGCAAGCGAAGCGAGGTAACCCAAATGCTGGAGAGGATTCTCACCTTGTGCGCACCATGAAGTCGGACGCGGCCTCGCGCAGCCGGCGACTCCGCCAGCCAGCCGCGCCGCGCCCCCGCCGCGGGCGGGCCGCCACCTCTGACGCGACGGGCGTCCGCTCGCACTCGCATCCAGCTCACTGCGGGTGCCGGACAGGTCGTGGCGCCGGCCATGGACATGTCGCCCCGCGGCGGCGGCGCGGCTGACCGGCGTTGCGACTAGCGAGCTGCTTCTCGCTCTGCTTGGTTGCTTCTACTTCTCTCCCTCTTTTGCGACACTACCAACTGGACCGACACTGCCCTCTGCCAGCCTACATCTTTGAGTTGACGGTGATAAAAGGACGGGGACGCAAGGATTTTTCACCTGCTGGTAGGGTTGAAAACGGACTGGCGTCGAGGATTTTTCGCCTGCTGGCAGGGTAGAAAACGGTTTACATATTTATCCCGCCCGTTTTAGTATTTATGGTAAAAAACAAAAACGGAACGGAGGTATACAGAAACGGGAGAAGAGGTTTTCCGTCCGTATTTATGGGATTGATAATCTCGTTTTTTCTCCCGTTTGCAACTTAACCGGAAAAACCCATACAACCCAACTAGCCCAATCTGACAGAATGAAATCCTAGATGTAGAGAGCGATCCTGATATCATGGATGGACGTGCTGAGCTGTGAAGAATTGAAGATTGTTTGATGGTTCTTTTGTGTGTATTGTGAGATGGTGGATGAACCTTGATCGTGGATTTAATGTTGTGCTTGCTGTGAACTGAATGCTGTATAGCTACTTGTGCTTGTGTGTTAACTGCTTTGTATCGTATATTTTGATATCCCAGCTAAGTTCCTATTATCATCCGTTTTGACCGTATATCTATCTATATTTTTTTCGTTTCCTGTATAATCGTATATACCGCAACCGTTCCGGTTCCCCGACCATCCCGTTCTCGTCCCGTTACAAGATAAGAAAATATGGGAATGGGAACGGGAGAGGGTGTTTCCCGACCCGTCCGTTTTCATCCCTACCTGCTCGTACCCAAACGGCCAAACCCAAGTGGTCCGGAGCACGGCCCAGCAGCAGTCACAGCGTGGAAAAGGAAAAAGGTGACAGATTTCAGTGTCACCGGCTAGTTTTTTTTACCTTTTTTTTCTTCTTCTTTTCCAAGCCTACTATTCCCTCCTATTGTTTGGATACACCAACTCACGGGAGGAGCCAAGAATTTACCTTAGGAGGGACCAATATCGATAAGTAACAAAAAAAATAGAAAAAATTCTATTTTTACAAAGATAACAAGCATTGTATCATTCAATTAATACTAGTAGAAAATGCACCAAAAACCATAATTAGTACTTTTAGCATTTGTAGGGAAAATATAGTAGATACTATATAATTTTGGGAGTCCTAGGGGGTGCTTGGCTCCCTAGCCCCCCCCTCTCTCCGCCACCGACCCAACTAATTTTTAGCGAGTAGCTTGTACCTTATCTTTTAGTTAAGACACAATCGTGTTTGGACACTTTATAACTAATTTTTAGCAGCTAAATTTAGTTGGGTGTATCCAAACACCCCCTAAATTGTTTGTGACATAGTAGACACAAACTGCTGTTATTAAAGAATAGAAAAATTAGATACTATCTCCTCTTGTTAATGCATGTCATATAAGTATATATATTAAATGGAGAAGGAAGTACTGTGGAGCCATTTTCCCAAGATAAGTTATTTGTGTTTTTGTGGGTCTATATCTAACTTTTCATATATTGCTAGGATAATTTTTCTTAAAAAAGAGTTTGGCTAGTTAGAATAAGCCTATTATTGGTAGGATAAGTTTTTCAAATATCTTGGAAGAGAGTTTAACTTTTCCAAGATAAGACTATTATTTCTAGGATAAGTTTTTTTGTCAAGGTATGAGTTTTTCTATCATAACTATGAGATTATGAAGTTGATCAAGACAAATATACTCGTATGGTTTATATTTCCAAATAAACATTTTAAGTCTATTGATGGTAACAGTTTAAAATGTTTGATCGGGTTTTGGTCAAAGCCTCATAAGGGTTCGAGTATTTATGGTTAGAAGGAGTTCTATTGTTTTCTTCATATGTTTACTGCAGTTTTGCACTTTTATACGATAAAATATTGTTTTTGTAAAACCTTGTTTAACATTTTTTAGTACTTGATTCAATACTTTGTAAATTCTTTGTCGCCATTCTATGTAGATGCGGTAGTTCAACAAAAAAAGATGGTGACGTTTTCAGATAAAAAGTGAAAACTTTCTAAAAGTGAAGAATAAATAAATACTACTCGCTTCATTCCAAACTATAGGTCATTGACTTTTTCAACATCAAATTTGGCCTTCTCATTTTATTCAAAAATTATGAAAATGTAAAAACTATATGCTTAAAATATACTCCATTCGGTCATTAATATACGATCTTTTTTAGTGTAATTTGCACTAAATAACGTCGTATATTAATGTTTGGAGGGAATATTATATGGTAAATTGAATCTATTGAAGATAAATAATATTTATAATTTTTTAACAAATTAAATGGAAAAAATCAAATGAAATTTGGAATGGTAGGACTTGCGAGCAATATATTACAGTTTCCCGAGGCTGTCCGTATGGACTATGGAGCATCCAAGCGTGGAAAAGGTGCCTGCAAAAGTCGCCGCGCGTTTGCAACGCGCCGGCGCCGCGCTGGGTACGGTGCGTCGGTGCCTTTGTTGCGTTGCGCTGTGAGCCCGTGAGCCGTGAGTGGCCGATCCATTCCAACCTCGGATGCTCCCCGTGAATCCGTGATGCGTCAAGCTGATCGTGCTGATACTGGCCGCTGCATCAGCGAAACATCTCGATCAGCTGCGTCGGCACGCCTTCTCGGACCTGCCGTCTCGAACCTTCTCTGTTTACGCTGCGTGTACAATGCAAAATCGCGTTTTGGACACGCTTTTTAAACGTGCCAGTGAGCATGGTTTACAAACTCAGCGACGATGTCATGTCAGGCTTCGTTCTTCCCTGAGATTTGCGCGGTGGATCCGCGCCGCAACGTGGCATGGCCTGCTTGTCTGCTCTCGAATGGTAATTCGTGCAGCTGACATAAAAACCCCCCAAAAGAACGAGCCGTGTGGGCACACTTCCTCGTACCATGAACCCACGACCACGATCAATCGCTGCAGTCATGGATGCAGCGACGAGCCGACGATGCCGAGTGCTCGTTTGACGCGCCGGTGACGCCGCCGGCGATGGGCACTGGGCAGCCGCTCGCTGGCCAGTGGCCACGGCCGGCCACGTAGGCATCACAGCATTGAGGATGCCGGCCCACAGAAGTAGTTGGGCTCTGCTCGGCGTTCTTTGCGGGCGTCAGGTCTCCTCCTACTCGACATGTGTGGCCCGCTAACGGCCCGTGTGATCAGGTACAATTCTCTGCTTGCTTCAGTAGGCTCCTCTTTGATTGCGATGCAGACACGCAGAGCATAGAGCAGAGTAACAGCCTTGAACTCGACTGTCGACTGAATGATGGCACAAGTTAGGCTGCTTTTGGATCACCGGAGATGATGAAAATCTGGCCAATAGTATCTGTGTTGCTCCCAAACGGTATTGGATAACGTGTGAGATAGTGTGTTTTCTAACAAAACCTCAGTATCCCGCCAAAGCTCGATAATGTGGGATTCTCGAGTGAACAGTACATTGAAATGACACAACAGCTCTCTGGAAAGGAACATCTAGTCCGTCTATCAGTCTTGCTGGGAGATAAGATTCATATCGCTCTCCAATCCTTGTGATAATGCACGCGCGTAGGAGGCTAGGGGCTCAGCAAGATTCATGGCTAGCCATGTGCTGCTCCTCACTAAGCTGCTTTTATGGCTCTTCGCCGCCTCTGAATCTTCTATCTTCCCATCGAGGCTGTCATCGGCCTACAAATGCAGCACATCAGCCGAACCCCAGTCGGTCGCGCTTCTGCGACGTGACGTTGAGAAGCGCGACCCATCAGCAAGACAGCAACGTGCAATGGCCACCGGCACCGGCACCAGGATGCTGCTGCTCCTCACGCTCGCCGCCGTTGTGCTCGTGGCCGTACCTGTCAGCGGCCGTGAGCACGCGCGTCCGGGGTCCCGGAACCGAAGGCGCCGCCGCCGGGCCCGGTGACGGTGAGTGACTTGGCCAGGCCTTCTTCGATCTCCCTCTGTGCTCTGCTATGTACGTACTACCAAAGCTGCCACCATCCGCACGTTTCGTCGTGGGCTCGATCGCCGCTGCTGGAGTGCTGATCTGATACCGTGCGCTGTGCCGTGGCAGTTGGAGCCGCCGGCGCCGTGGGGGACGACAAGGCCTACATCGTCGGCCGCCCTCTGTTCAAGGTTCCGCCGAGCAGCCCATGCCGTGGGAAGTCCCTGCGCTGCTGAGGAATCCTTCGACCTCTCGGCTCGCCGACGAGAGCTTCCACAAATAAATATATATGGCGCACATGCTCATGCCGCCTCTTATAATTGTGATAATGTGAGTATATATGCAGTGATGATCATGGTGTCGGAGTAGCCTGCCTGAGACGGCCTTGAGATTTGGCGATTGGAATTATCCCAGTGGTCTGCTAGTTGTGTTCTTATTGATCAGTTGAAGCATTGCTGATCATTTTGCGTCATCTGCCAACGTTTCTGCCGCTGAACAAAGACTCAAATTCACCTGAAAACTAGTACAAAACATTTGGAAGAACTTCTTAAACCATGGCTGAACACTTCGTAACTACAAATTTAGTAATTTACAATCGCATTCGAAGCAGGCCCCCCAAAAGGCCAAAACGGCAAAAACCTCCCCAACTAACCATCAGCTCTAGCCAAGGAGCCGTCGCCGGCTAGACCTGCTGCGCAGCGACGGCCGCCGGCTGATCACCGCTCGCTCCGATCCCGATCGCCGCCGTGCCGTCCTTCTCCCCGGCGGCTTCCGACTCCAGCGCCTCCAGAATCTCCTCGAGGACGCGCCCCTCGTCCTCCGACAGCTGCTCCATGGCCCGCTCGAACTGCGCGACCAGCTCCGGGTCGAACAACGCGCCGTGTTCCTGCGGCCGCTCGCCGGCGTCCTCGCCTCTCCCCCCGTGCTCCGCCGGCGCCGCTGCCGCCGTCCCGAACTTGGGCGTGACGTAGGAGCCCGGGGAGATGGTCTGCCCGCCCTGCCGCAGCCAGTCGCGCAGGCTGCCGGACTTGGAGAAGTCGAAGCAGGCCGGCGGCACCTTCAGCTCGCCCAGCTGCCGCGCCCTCGCCCGCCTCCTTGCGCCGGCGGCCTCCGCCGCCTCGCCGCCTTGTTCTGCCTACTCCCGCGGGCTCGTCTTGCCCGGCCGAGCTGCGGCTCTCCGCCGGCCGCGGCCGTCGCCCCGCCGTGACTGGAGCCGGACGTCGTCGCCTCAAGCGCTTCAAGCTGTTCGGTCGCCGGCGCCGTCTCTCGTTCTGACGGGCTGCTCTGCTGCGTCACCAGCGCGTCGAACTCCTCCACCGTGCGGAAGCTCCTCACCCTCCCGGCCGCGCCGCCGTCGGACTCGGACGCGCACGGAGCCGGTGCTCTGTCGCCTTCCTTGCGACCACCTCTATGCCGTTCTTGCTCTTGCTCTGCTTCTTCCAGGCCGGCGAGCAGCTCGGACACGTTGATCGTCTCGATCTTCGCAGCCGGCTCGGCCGGGGCGGGGCTCTGCTCGGCCTCGGGCTCCTTGGCCTTCCTGGCCGACGAGTTGGAGCTGCAGAGGAGAGCCAGGAACTGGTCGCCGTTGCTCTTGGAGGCGCTGGACAGGATGATCTCCTCGATTACGTTGCTCCTCTGGAAGCTGTGGCCGAAGCTCACCTTCTCCTGAAAGCTCCCTGATTTCGCCAGGATCTTGGAAGAGACACACCCCATCTCTGTAAACCTGAAAACACATGGAGACAGGAAGGCTTTTGCTCAAAAACATGAATAGTTTGATCTGTTTATCATACGCTTCTCCGTAATCACAAACTCCACATCTTTGATAAGAGGCAACTGAAATCATCTGATCTAGACCCAAATAGTAAGAAGAAATCAGAAGCTTACCTGATGATATGGCTCGTCGGTCGTCAAAACTCTGAATCACTCTGGCTTCCTCCTCACCTCGGTTCTTGAGCTGCCACCGGGCAGTGTCCAAGCAGCGCTAGTGGTCTCGCTTATGGGTGGCACAATTAACAGCAAGATTAACGAAGCAACACATGCAGAGATCCAATCATGGGCGATCGAAGGTTAGAAAACTCGAGGTAGCAATGGGATGGACAGCTCTAAACGGAAGAGGATCGTGGGTGGGCTTTCAGTCAACAATTGATTATTTAATATGGATCAAGAATCGTGGCCTTCTTATTACCAGGTGCACACCAGTACACCACCAACCTTCGTTTGAACACCAGGACATTTGTTTAGTGGACGCTGGAAGTAGATAACCACGTCTTTTGACACTTATTGCATCAATTGCCCATGCAAGCGTATGGTTCAAACACAGTAGCTGTGATTGTAGTTGTGCCCAATTCAGGAATTATTAAAGTCTCAAAAAATGCAGGAATTATTAAGACCTTTATACGTCGAGCTGTCTTAATTCGTCCTAAGTAAAACCATTTTAGTTCCGAGTAATTTTGTACGACGATATACTTTTATTAGGTTCACCGTAATTATATCTTCATAGTTTATGTATTTGGTTCCAAAGATATAAACTTAGGAAACTCAAAAGGTTTGAATTAAAACAAAACCAAAAGCGGCATTTATTTATTCTACAAGGAAGGTATTAGTAGCAGTTAAAGTTGCCTAGAGTATATCCAAACTAGTCGATCCAAACGATTGTAGCTAATTTTTAGCTCTAGTTGGTCTAAACATACCCTAATTAAGACAATCTAGATGGGCTGATGAGCCATTTGTAAGAAATGGCACAGTCAACGGTCATCGTTCTAGATTGTGAGCCTCCCTGATGCATCAGTTTTTGGCCCTAAGTAGATGGATGACAGACATGAAAAGGCCTCGGGTGGAAACAAAGCTTAGTCTCTTACTCTCTTTTGGAAGAGAAGAATTGTCTATGGAGAGAAATTGGATGAATGAGTCCAACGAAAATACTGTATTCGTTAAGTGGCTTTGCACGATTGGTTTGATGGAAACAAATGTCAAGGGATAAAGAAGATGGGCATGTGGTTTGTACGAAGAATACAAACACTTAAACAGAAGCAGTTCCATGATATTCTGAAGAAGTCATGGAACTCCAACCCTACATTTATTTCCTATATATAGTCGTAGGTTTGAGAATTCTTTTTTGTTTTGAAACGACGATTTGAGAATTCTAAGGGAACCTTACAATTTGTTCACCCAGAAGAGACGATCGGTGCTCAAGCGTGTGGAGAGTCTTTGCTAAGTCGAGAGTCTATGGCATAGTTGCGGTAAGCTTAGGTAGATCTTCCATGATAGCTCACGGATATCCCTCCATTTGAATGTAAGAGCTAATTTGCAAACCTTATATTCCAGAAGATTGGAAAGGAACCGAGGAAAAAATGATATTTATCAATCCCCTACGTTTTCCTCCAATCCCCCGAAAAATAAAGTATCTAAGCTAGCCCTAAGTGTAAAACCCTTTTCCTCCTACTTTTTTGATATAGTCTAGTCAACATGTGTGAAAAAAATCGATGTCATCATTAACTGAATCTTCCGAAACTGTTGAACGTATTCAACGCTGGATACAATGCATACTAACTCGAGTAAACTCAGTAATCTCTATCATGCTGTACGATTGCCCATGTAAGCACACAGAAGTACACAACCACACGCCGTGTTTGACCGGGAGACGTCAGTCGCCACGTGATACTCCTACAGCTACAGATAATGTGGGCATTCTGGGGGGTTTATATTATGTCTCAAACAGGGACGGTGTGCACCGACGAAAAGTCAGCATGGCATGCCGCGACGGAACGGGGAAGAGGGGTGCGTGGCGGGCTGGCGGCGGAACCGCGGAAGGCGCACTTGACCCCGTCCCTGTATCCATCCACCGTCCGTGCCCGTTCCAACGGCCACGGATCTCCCGAGGTTGTTGGAAGCCGCAGGCTCCTACGTGGAAAGCTCTGACTAGATAGTCGTCGGTGTATGCGCCTGGCATAAACTCATGGACGCGGGAAGGCTGCCACAAAACCATTAGAAACCATGCTTCTTTTATTCAGTGTATAGTCACCACAAAGCCTCGGCAGATTTGCGAAGAAGAAATGTGTGAAACATCTACACAGGGTGCATCGAACGAGTAAATTACGAAGGCGAGCAGTATCTGCTGCCTCTGCTCGCGCCGAAGGTGACGAGATCCCGCGGCTCAGGAAGTGCTGGAGCTGGATCAGTGCAAATTTCGAAGACGAGAGAGTAGTGCTAGTAAGTTTAATCATTGCCTAGACAAAGCTGGAGTATTATTACGCTAATGAAGGAGAGCGTCGCCACGTCTGGACGGCCAGAAGCAACCAACCTGGGAGACGACACGCGACAGACGAGCATATCGATCACAGCAGCAGCGACAGCGAGCAGCCTCCTCAAATGGAGCGACACCTCGCCCCTTATCTTTTCGCGCATTCCGAGGCGGAGGAGGTGTTCAAGGTGCTTCCTCCTAATCCACCTCGGGTTCCCTAATCAGAGCGTTTTGTTTTTGGACTTAACCTAATCAGAGCGCTGGTTGATGGGTTCCGTTTCCATCCAAATGCGCTTTTTTTCTTTCTTTCTTTCTTTCTTTCTTTCTTTCTTTTTTTTGAGCGTGAGTTAGAATTGCCTCTGATCACATTGGCAGGTGATGGTAGCGGTACGGCGCTGCTGGCCTGCTAAGCGCCCATCCTCAACCGTCCAGCTCGTTTCCAAGGCATGGGCTCGTGGCCCGTCCGAGGCTCGCTGGTCGACGCCGAGTCCCGTGAGGCCCAGACGCTAACGGCCTGGTCCAGGCCAGTTCAAACTTTGAAATGCCCCCACCCCACCACCCCCAACGGCGCATCCTCCCGGGCCCCGGCCCTTGGCGTACATCTCGGCTCTTGTTGCCGTACACTGTCTACGGAAACCGGTGAGATGGTGGTGCAGGTGTACGTGAATGCGATTCCCATGATCCGGCCCGGGCGGTGGCGGGGGCGGCGACACGGATGCGCAGAAAGCAACCGCCCGTTCGTTGTTCTCCAGCGCCGTCAGGTACAGTACAGCTAACTGTGGCATATCTGCCCACTGTGCCATGATATGCCGTTGTTCCGTCGTGATGATCTCCCGTCGACAGATGGATGAGGTGGGAAGCGACGCGCGCCTCCGTTCTTCCCCTTCTCTTTCCTCTCAATGCTCCCACTCCTCCCGCCGCCGTCTCGAGCGCCGTCTTTGCCTCTCCACCCACTACCCTCCGCCACCCGCTGCAAACTTAGGGGCCCCACCGCCGGCCTTCCTAACCGATGTCTTCCCCCCACCGCCGTGTCGGCAGCCGCTCTCAACTTTCCCCTTTACCCACAGCGGTGGAGGAAAAAGGTGTCGCCGGTGACCTCCAACTCCAACCCCAACCCCGAACCTTAACTTTAACCGTCGCCACCGCCACCGCTCGCCACCCCACCCGCCGCCACATGAGAGGCTGTCGGCGCCTTGACACCCTCGCCGTATCCTCCCCGCCCGCTGGCCACCGCCCTGCCGACCCGTCCCGACAGCGCCACGTGGCTGCCGTTTGGGCGCGCGCGCCGCTGCCCCTCCCGACGTGTACGCGTACAATAGTGATTTGGGGTGCGAAATGATGGGAAGGTGGAGCCGATCCGGCCACCGACAAGCCGGCTGGGGCCTCCGATCTACTGCCTAGGCTGAGTCCAGCAGATCATGTCACATCATCTATATTCAAATTCCACTCTGTCCACAGAGTTGCTATGATGTCATTTTCGTACTATAGATAACCATATAGATGGTCTGTTGGGCTTGTTCTAGCTTCTTAAGGCTGATTTTATTGAGTCAAAATTTAAAATTCGCTTCTGTCGTTTGGCCCTTCTGGTAAACATAGCACCTGTGATGGACTGATTGGACTTTTCATGGGACTGCATGCAGCTTGGCGCTTGCAAAGTTCCTTGATTGCAGGCCGTGATGGTATTTCTTTCCGGTAGCAGTACATTATATCATTTGAACAGAGGTTTTTCACTGCCACTAGTAGTAGTACTAGTATTTTGCTTTGTAAGGATATTTGAAGAAAGGCAGAGTAACAAGAGAGGAGGAGTACTTCTGCTCTGTCCGACTGACCGAACTGAATAACGCATGCGTGGTGCTAGTTGAGGTAATCGGCTTGCTCAATTCAGCGCCTCCACTCACTTGGACGACCGACCAAATAATTGGCTCCCCCTGTACATCCGTGTGCTTCTCCGATCGGATGGCGGCAGCAAGCATGGCCATGGGCAGGGTACACATGGTGTGCTCTGCAGCTCCCCACACACTCTCCTGTTCTGCCTCCGTTATCAAACACAGGAACCGCAAGCGATGTCAACCGCTAGTATCCCTCTCAGAGAAAATGCGTGAAAACGCACTAGCGGACTAGCCAGAACATTTCCAGCAATGTGTAGTTTCAGAACCCCACCATGCTCGAGGAGATGTTTGGATCTCGGAGTTAAAATTTAGGTCGAGTCACATCGGATGTTTAATGCTAGTTAGAATTATTAAATATGATTTAATTAGAAAACTAATTATATGGACGAGAAGTAATGGCGAGAAGAATTTATTAAGCCTAATTAATCTTTGATGAATGAATGGTTATTGTAGCATTACATTTGCTAATCATAGATTAATTAGGCTTAATAAATTCGTCTTGCCGTTTAGTTCTTATCTATGTAATTAGTTTTATAATTAGACTATATTTAATATTTTTAACTAGCGTCCAAATATGTGACGGAGACTAAATTTTAGTAAAAAGATCCAAACATCGCCTTAGAACATTGGCTTTTTTTTTGCTGAATTCATCTGAGCTGCTTTAAGACTAGTGCCTTTTATTGCATACCCTTCCTCCGTTAAAAAGTTGCAACATGTGCTTTTGTTTTTTGCAATTGTTATGGTATACCGAAACAACCGTGAGCCGTCTATTTTATCAGATCTAAATATAAAATAAGACATTACATTCTAAGAGCTAATACCTAAAAAAATAATCGGCTAAGATAATTATTAAGAATTAACTACAACTAACTGCCGGCATGCACGGACTTGATCGGTATCCAATGGAGAGGTGACCCATCTTGAGACATTACCGATATGGAGACGTGACAGATTGATCGATGGAACGTGATCGGGGGAGAGGTGACCGATTTTGTTACTACACATGATAATTAAAAAAAAAACTACATCTTTGTACGGAACATGTAATAACCATTCTTGCCTTATACAATAGGATCAATCTCGCTCAACAAATTGCACACTGAACAATTGGACCGCTCATTTCCATCTCATAGAACGCCGTTCTTAATTTGTTGGGCACACCAGCACTATAACCACACGAATCAACAGGGACAAATCCGACCATAAGAATCAAATTGGGAGAATTCCTTCCTTGGCCCTAAAAAAAAGTGCTGGTTCTTTCTTTGGCCTAAAATTTTTTTCGTTCCTTCCTTGACCCAAAACTTTTACCCGATTCCCTACTTGACATTTCCGTCCAAACTGTGACCTATTCCGCTTGGGACAGGAATGAAAAGACCAAATTGCCCCCGACCTCTTTCATGTGCGTTAACCCTATCCGATTCAATCGGGGTTCCCAAGCCAGAAAGAGAGGGAGGCGGCGGCCAACCCTAGATGGGGAAGGCGACAGCTGCCCGGAGCACGCGCTCAGGCGCGACGGCCGGTGCTGGCGCGGCGGCGACCCGCGCGACGGCGGCTGCGCTCGCGAGGGTCGGGTCGGGTGCGACGGCCGCTGCGGGCACGGCGGCGTTTGCGGGCGCAACGGCGGCTGCGCCCCCGACGGTAGAGGAGGGCGCGGGAGGGACAGGCGGCTGCAGGCGTGACGGCGGGGTCGGGCGCGGGCGGGACAGCGACTGCGGCCTCCTCCTCCCAAACTTGGATGTTGTGTAACCTAAATGCTGAAACTTGGATGTTGTGTTACATTGGATGCTCAAATTGCGTGCATTTGTGGCCTGTATGTTGATGGACATAATGTTGATTCTGCATGTTTTGGATGCTCAAATTGAAAATATACTCACTTCTATGCTCAACCTAATGCATTTTTTTTAAATAAAATAATGTTCATCCAGTCAAAATAATGTCAAAAAATCATATACATAAGAGAATCTACTAGTTACGTTTGTCAAATATTACATAAGCTGAAATAAATATGTTACAGATCTCAATACATAACCCCTTTCATAACTGGACATCTAAATGTATACAAAGGCAAAATCATCTTTTCACAGCCTCTTTAACACTGTTAACTCACAGTTTGGATGGAAATGTCAAGTAGGGAATCAGGTAAAATTTTTGGGTCAAGGAAGGAACGGAAAAAAATTTGGGGCTAAGAAAGGAACCAGCATTTTTTTAGGGCCAAGGAAGAAATTCTCTCAAACAAATTTTGCTCGCACCTAAATGAGGATGAGGTGGCAAGTGCCACGGTACTGCTGGAAGCATGGAACCTCTGCTACAGCATAGGCCAAATCAAGCGAGGAGCAATCGGCCGGCGCACGAACCTTGGAGAGGAAGTGGTCGAGGGTGGGGAACACGGGCGCGAAGGCCGCACCCGACGGCGAGCAGGTGAAGCGACCCCAATTCCGTGGTGCCGAAATCGAAGTCCTTTATGATGATACGATAGTCCCAGGAATTATTCGGCTATCGCATATCATGTCCCAGATAAGTACAATATCCATACTTTACGAATTTAACTTAGTACATGCCCTAGGTAGGCGTTACTTCCGCTCGCAGGCCGGAATTAAGACAAACAGAAGAAGCAACTCGACTTCAAAGTAGCAGCATCACGATGAGTCCCCTCCATAGGCATCACTTGAGCGTAGCCCACCCTCAGTCCTCGTACCAGTCGTCCCTCATGACGAGGTTGTCCGGCTCGTCGTCACCTGAATCTGCACGATAAGCGTACATGTCACTAAGTCAAACACCCCAAGCAGCCTAACTAGTATTCAAAGAGATGGAGTCTGCCTTCCTGGCAAAGCTTAAAGAAAAGAGTAGCATCATAAAGTAGCAGTTTCATTAACTCTCTTCCGGGAATTCGGTTTATCAACCGGGTCCTGCTCTCAACACTCTTGCCAACACATAACACCTCTCCTCCGAACACCGCTTCATCACCATCCACTCGTCATACTACATCTGCGGCAAGGACAGCTCCCACCCGCCCAAGCCTCATCGGTCACAGCCGGGATCTAACACTCGAGGGAGAAGAGAAGAAAACCCATGCTAGTTGAGGTGAGTATTCGCCCTTGGTCCGTCCTTGACCGTGGACATCAGCTTTACGTAAAGATTTACACTCTGCAGAGGTTTGTACATCTGTATCCATACGAAGTGGGACGGGAGCAGTGCGCTTGCTGTCCCGGGCCCGCCACATCGACGGATGAACTCCCCTTTTCCGGCACCTTCCTGCTTTCCTGAACTAGAAACTGTGCGGATATACTATCCACCGCCCTCTCAGGACTGTGAGCTCGAGTAATCCGGGGCCCACGGGTCGAGTCTATCGGGGGTGTGTGGCTGCATCACAGACCCACCAGCACCCCCTAACACTATCGCCTTACGCCTACAGTCCGGGTGCCTTCCGAGGAAGTTCATGAATCGGGCCTGAGGTCATATGGTATGCACGTAGTATCCAAGGTGCTATCACCCCTACTCGGTCCTTAATTGGCGAGAGCGAGCCTTCCATGGTTCGGTTGCCACCCTCAGCGGTGGGCCGCGCACCACCAAACGCCTCACTCCACTATGGGAAGAGTTCTAGTCTCTCCCATAATATCCATTGCCGACTCCTACCGAACCCATCTCACACTCCATCTCGCAGCTCAAAACCACCCACTTCACACACGCCAAGAGTAGAATATCCCACCACATGTCACCCAATCTCACATCACATTCATATTATCACATTTTAGTTGGGTGGTCAAAGTTTTAGTAAAACAGTGGCTTGAAATAAATAAATAAATAAATAAATAAATATATATATATATATATATATATATATATATATATATATATATATATATATATATATATATATATATATATATATATATATATATATATATATATAGTCCGATCAGGGTGGCTTGCAGCAGAGCAAAATCATTTGTCCTACGCACTACAAGTTACGCATGTCTATGGGTGACGGAAGCGGGGTGTTTTGCTCACCTGGTACGTCGGGATCCTCTTCAGGTAGATACTCCGGGTCTTCACGGTCCTCCTCCTGATTCTCCGGCTCTGTGTTAACAGCTACGTATAAGTGATAGCAGAAAGATCCAAGATAAGGCAATTAAAGAAGCAACACCATGCAAGGTACATTTTCAAGTGATTCGGCCTGAGTTTAGATGAGACAAGAATTTGATTCCATAATTTTCTGAGTTAGGATGAAATTATTGTGAATTTCCTAAGTTTAGTTCGAGTTTAAATAATTGTTAATGTGGCAAAGGGCAGGGCTGGTTTTTAGGCCAAAACTTGGCCCGCTCGGTCCTTCCCTCAGGCGCAGCCCGCAACGAAGCTGGGCCATCAAGCGGCCCACCCCTCCTTTCTCCTCGGCGTGGCCCGCACGGCCTTGCAGCCCGGCCTTTGGCCGGTGGAGCGGCCTAGCTCTCCTCTTCCAAACGTTTCAGCTCGCAGTCGCGTATTGCTGCCTGGGCCAACTCGCTCCCCCGATCTTTTGCCCTTGGGCTTGGGGTCTCAGCCCGTCTTCCCCTTTTCTCCTTTTTCTCCCAGCTTGGCTGCGCGACGGTTTGGGCCGAATACAGTGGCCCATCTGGCTCTCGTGCCTCTCTCTCACGGCCTATCTCCCACCTCGCGCCACCTGCTCGACGGAAAGCCTTCAGAGCCTTCACCGCCGGCAGAGCTTGCCGCCGCGGCGACCACGCGTTGCAGCGCGTCTCCCCCTTCACCTTCCTACCGCGCGGCTCGAAAACCGGGACTACCTGGGTCTGCCAAAACGTGGCGGGGCTCAGCTCCAGGGCCGGCCGCGCTCACGGTCCCGCATGCGTACGCCATGGCGTGCACGCGTGCAAGCACGGGTCTTGCCCGGTTGCGGCAACTGGGGGCGTTTGTTCGTTCCACACGGCTCGCGGACTAAGCAGAAACATCGAACCCCGAGGCGCGGCCTTGTGCGGTTGCGGGTGACCCCGGCCGCGGCGCGCGCGGACGGCACGGGTTCGGAACGACGTAGTACTAGACTGGCGCCCTGGTATTGTGGCAAGCACAACGGCGCATCACTTCTACGGTCTAGGAATGGCTAATTTGGCGACCAATGGCTCGAGTCACCACACGACGGCGGTGCTCCAGGATGCCACGGTGCGGCGCGCGCGAACAGAGAGGGCTCCACAGGAACCCGGCCCACTGCGAGGGGTAGGTCAAGGGGCGTGGGACTCCTTACCGGGATTGGCTCGCCGATGAGTAGACGTTCCCGAGTCGAGGTAGAGGTAGCCGGGGCGGTGATCGACGATGAGGGTCGGCGACTCCGGTGGCGGCTTGGCCTCGGGTCGGCGGCTTCCTTGCGCAGACGGGGTGCGGCTCCCCTCCGAGCTCGCAGCTCCTCTTCCCTCGGCTCGAACAGCTCCGGCGGTCCTCCGGTCTTCTTCTCCGGCTCCGGTCCTCACCCTCGACCCTCTCTCTTTCGTCCCTCGAGCGGCGGCGGTGGAAGGGGAAAACCCCAGGTGGACTAGGGTTCCCAGGGTGTGGCGCGGCGCTCTTTATAGCGGGGCAGCTAGGGTTTCAGGGCTAGCGGGATTGGACCGGCAATGGCGGGTTTTGCCGGTGGCGCCTTCTCTCTGCTCCTCTCCTTCTCTCTCTCGACGCCCAACAAGGTCACGCCCGGAGCGTGACCCCGATCCCACGCGCCCGGGCAGTTGGGACGGCGGCCTATCGCGCTCCCGCGCCAAGATGCGCCGCGGTCGTCCGCTCCGACTCGGTGTAGGGTGAGCGGATAGGGGAAAGGGAAGGGAAAGCCGATAGGTGGGTCCCACCGGGTGGCGAGCTTGCGGCGACGGTCCACCCGTCAAAGATGGTGCGCGGGTGAACGGGGTCGGGTCGAGGCGGCGACGATTTTGGCCCAACACTGGTGGCTCGGTTGGCTAGCAGGCTGGGCCGGTTAGCTTGGTTGGGCCGATCGGCCACCTTTTTATTCCGTTAGATATTTGATTTGTTTTTCTGATTAGTTGGAGTTGATGTGGATTTAATTTGAGAATTTGGTTTGAATTGAACACACAAACAAAGATCCAATTAAGACCCGAATATATGATGCATGCTTTAACACACAATTATACATAATCAAGGTTGGCTGGCTAGCTTTACTCCTACTAGCCACAAATTTAAAATTAGCTAGCCAAAACCTAGTATGGAGGATGCAATGCACAAACAAAATTTTAAATGAAATTTTTCAGTAGTGATTTTTATACTGCAAAATTTAGGGCTATTACAGCGGGGGCCCAGCGGAACAGGCGCGGGAACACGAAAGAAGCGGCAGATGAACAAGCGCGGGTCACGGAAGAAGCGAAGCCATGGGAGAGGGGGATGAGCTTTTTTTTCTTTTTTTCCGTTTAATCTGTTATAATAATTACTTTATTTTTTTTAATTCAACGATCTAGATTTGTTTGAAGTCTTATCTCTTTATAAGGTAGTTTGTGTACTATAGCATAGCCCGTTTTTATAAAATTCGATTTATATATATTCTGACCAATGGTTACAAGTAGACGATTCATATTTTAAAGTGCATCCACACCGTGTCGGTTTTATCGCCATAGGAGGTATACTGTGTCAGACGTAGTGGTCAAAATCTAGAGAAAATATGCTTCGTATTCTTCTACTATTTCGAAAAAAAAATGGTATTCCTTTTCTGAAAAATATATACTCCTAGTATGCCAGGTGCATGAGAAACATGATGAACAATGCTCTCAGGCAGGTCCAATCAGTAAATGCTGAAATTAAATGCTTCCGCTACGAGGAGGGAGCAGTATCTACTTTTCAATAAACGCATTGCCTTTTCGTTGAAACATTTCCAGGAAAAAAACTTTTATGGTACCTGCAGCTGTTTCGATTTAAGTGCTATGGTGCTCGAACAGGAGGTACTTATTAACCGTAATTTCAAATTGCTTTCCGAGACGTACATAAACATGTCCCCTGTTCTTGGCGGTACCATTTTGTACCAGAGCCAATTTATAGGATAAGACGAAAATGCGATAATTATTTTTACCACTAGTCATTAGCCAATCAATCCGTGTAAGAGAATATTGTGAAACTATTAAATATCTATTGATAACGTTTTAAATCACAACTAATCGAATTTTTGTACCTTTATTATGCGCGCACACTGCCTATAATCTATCTAAACAGATAAATTATATATTTTTTCCTACAAAATGCTTCTATAATTTGAAATAAATTTTTAGTATCATTAAGTGGACATGTCTCAAGATTGCTAAGCCGTATAAATATATATGTATAACTCATACATATACGTACACTTGGCTTGTATGGTGGCAAGAACATGCATGTTCGTTTGAACTTTTTTAATAATAGTAATAGAAGTCAGTATATGGGCACACTTATCTTTATTTGATTTTTTACAATAGCAATGTTTGGTAGCTTCTATTAATGCCCCCATGCGTTTGTTGTGGAAAATTCATAGCGTCGAATAGCAATACGACCACATAGAGTGAGAAATAGTAAATAAAGTACTCACATTATGAAAGGAAATACACATGTACCCCATACCAATTTATAGGTTGTTTAATTTTTTTATGTTAAATTTGATCGGCTCGTCTTATTTAAAAAATCAACAATTATCATTTATTTTCATTATGATCTAGTTTAGCATATACTATATTTTAACATATTTTAACTATGAATTGAATTTCTATATTTTTATAAATATTTTGAATAAGACAAGCCGATCAAACTTGGTGAAAAAAATCAAACGGACGATAAATTGAGACAGAGGGAGTATGTTTTATGGCTTATGTTGTGTACATGCATGAGTGTTATTAGCAAAAAAAAATGATGGAAGCCATTAATAATGCTCATTAGCCACAAAAAATTGATAGAATCCATTAATAATGCTCAGAGTAGCTGGCGGGCCTTATGATGACTTTTGCTTCGTAAGAAGGTACGAAAACCTTAGGGAGGGGGCTACTATTTACATGCTGAAGATTTGAGGTTGTTTGGTTTACTATTTAATTATGAATGATATGATGTAAAATTAAGGCGTTACTTTAGATTATCTTATCATAGTCGTAGTGGTGGACGAGTTAGATGCAAATTAAGGCATTGTTTTTTACTACTTTGATAATAGTATAGGTGAGTAATTTATATATAAATTTAGGAGATATTTTAGATTATCTTTCATAGTGACAATTGTAGACAAATCACATGAAAATTTAGGAGTTATCTTAAATTATTAAATTGTCTTTTGGAATAGATGCATGTAATTTAAATACAGGTTTAAAGAATTATTTTACATTGTTGTTCATAATGACTAAGTGATGTGATTTTTAGAAAACATAACCCATCCCAATGGCCATTATGATTGCAATTCACCAAATTGATGGTCAAATATTATTTATTTTTGGTAGAAATATTTAGGTACTTATTTATTTTTTTATTTAGCATGTTTTTTCTTCAACCATAGGAAGATTACAAATACTCATTCGTAAATATAGGTGCTAGCTGGCTAATAGGACGCGCTTATAATTTTCTAGGGAGCGTTGAAGCCTGGAAGGTAGCCGGAGTTCAACCGGCTATAGCCTAGAGCTATGCTCTCAAAGCAAATGATAAGAGAAATCAGGGTGACATAGAAGGAAGAGATGTGGAGAGAAGAAAAACGAGTTGCTCGTCTGTAGTCAACTCAAAACGAGTTGTTTATAGATCTTAAGACACTCTGTGAAAAAAATAGATCAATTATTAAATATATAATTTATATAAAAAAACTAACAATACGTGACGTGCTAATGTCGTATAGCTCATTCATATCTTGGCACCAACGAAAGAAAAAACCCTAAACTACCCTTCCCTTCTCTCTCATCATCAGTTGGTCAACATGTGAGTCATCCTCCTCACCCAGGAAAGGCCACGAGAGAATCAAATCATCAATGTCTCCACCTAGTCGCCAGTCTCTGCCACGTCTGCTGTGCAACATGTGCTAGTGCTAGAGAGAGAATCAGCGTGTAGGCTGTGTTCCCTGTGTGGCCTTGTGTGTGGGGAGGTGAGAGAGAAGTTGGGATGACGACGGATACATTAGCCACGGGTAGAGGCCGTACAAACCCGCATGCACGAGGTACATCTCAAACCCGTACCTGTGTCCGCGATCCGCGATGGGTAGAAATCCATACCCTCACCCGTCACCCGCGCAAATAAGAATAAATTGATAAAAATAGAGACCTCGATTACAATACATTGTTAATATTACATGAACAGAGATCATATAATTCATCATTTCAACTAGTATAAATGGTCCACAATCTACTTAACCAATTGTTTAAAGCTAAAATAGTTAACAATAGCATATTAATATAATAATATTCATATAAGAAATAAAAAAGTATACGTTAGAAGGGTTAAGATGGGTACGCGGGTATACGGATACGGATATAGGTTTTTTGTGCCCGCGAAATTTTATCTATCGGGTTCAACTTCAAATCCGAACCCGTACCCACACCCATAGATACAACATAAAACCCGTATACCCGCATGCACGGTTTTTTACCGGAGGTCACGCATCAAAGTATGGCCGTTGTCATCCCTAGAGAGAAGGCACACACCGTCATTGGATTTGAATGCAAGTGCAGAGACCAGGGAGCAGCATGCACGGATGCACCACAGCCACAGGCCCCCAGTTGGACGAGTCTACCCTCATCCCCTGCCCTGGCCATCTCCCACCGAGCACACGGATTTCCAGGCAAAACAAAGGTGAGGCCATGCTCTGCTCTGCCCCTGTGCCCCATCGCCAGCATTATCACTGCCACTGGTACTGGTAGTATGAAGTATCTCGTGTCCTCTTCCGTTCAATCGATGCCTGCGATATCTCTGCTCTTTTCACCGTTGCTTGGTGTTTGCCCTAAAAAAACAACATACACTGCATTGGCACGGCTGTGGCATCGCTAGTTTAAGGTTCAGTTTGGATTCACCGACTAAATTTTAGCATCCATCGTATCGAATGTTTGGACGCTGGTTAGAAATATTAAATATAGTCTAATTATAAAACTAATTACACATATGAGAACTAAACGGCGAGACGAATTTCATAAGGCTAATTAATCCATGATTAGCAAATGCGATGCTACAGTAACTCATCGTTAATTATGAATTAATTAGGCTTAATAAATTCATCTCGGTATTTAGTCCTCGTCTATGTAATTAGTTTTTTAATTGAACCATATTTAATACTTTTAACTATCGTCCGGACATCCGATATGACACGTGCTAAAATTTAATTACGGGATCCAAACACTCCCTGACTGCTCCATTGGCTAAGCTTAGGGCACTGTAAAGTAAAGTAGAGGGGGGCGCCACCCCCAGAGCACATAAAACTAGGGCTTAATCAGCCAGATGATGCCACTATTCAATGGCGCCACCCGCGCTAATCTATGGCAACCCCACCTTTCCATGCACTGTTCCAAATGAGAATCGCAACTGCATCAAGATTCGAAAGGCGCTCCGTTCGTACATTACCGAAGTGTTTTGTTTTGTTCAAACTTGTCATGTGACCAGCTGTGGCTGCCTAATAAGTGAATCTGGGCACCAATTTATCCAATGCCACGTAGGTCGGATCCAAGGAATGCTTGGCATGTTTGAAACGGTTGACTATGAACAACAAAAAAAACGAACTCCACTGTTGGCGAAATTCAATTATGCAAACAGTTTTGATCTTCAGAAATGGACGGGTAGGAAGGAACAGGATGGGTGCTTGAGGCATGAAGCAGCTTTGGCATTGCTGCATTTGGGTTCTACTGTTGGTGGGTAGATTTTTGGCCTTTCCTTGCTTTGCCTCCGTCCATTGGGAATGGAGCTGGTCTTCTCGCAGTGGTGTCGCTCGCACTATTAGGTAGCCCTAGCAGGAGTAGTAGCTTCACATTTCCTTGCACCTTTTGATACCACATATGGTCTCCAATATTTTTTCTGATAATATTTTAAGGGGCTGGCTGGGCTGGCTGGTGGTCATCTCGAGAGACCTTGAACTGAACCTGTACTTTGCTTTGACATGAATGGGCCTCCACCCTTCATTTGCTCCTAGGACAGGGTCACAGTCGCAGGAGGATAGTTACACCCATCCCATTCAATGGCTGGAGTGGGAAAGGCAGCGTGCTCGTTTTAAAATCCAAATCTAAAGTCCAGGCTCTCTTGCCATTTCGTTCTTGAAGCATCAGCGAAAACACCATCGCTTCTGATGTGGCTGGATTCCTGAAGGCTGCCTTTGCTTCAGTAAAGGTTTCCCCCTGACCTGTTTGTTACTAGAAGCTTCAGTTTCCTTGCTCGGTTTTGATCTGAGTCAAAGGCAGTATCTGCAAATTGCTGCAGGCTGTTGCTACTCTATTTTCTGGTGCTATTTTTTCCTGAATGAGATGCAGTATGTTAACCTATATTTCTCTCTGTGTTTTTGTACTAATAAAACTCCGCTATTTCCTTCCCCTTTTGCTCAAACTTTGATAGGGAAATGAGGTGCGCCAGATCGTGTGGCTCTTTCCAGCAAGCTTCCCGAGCTTTGTGATTTCGTGGCCATGGAGGACGAGCCAAAAGCTCCGAGCTTTCCTGATGTGCCCAAGGATATTCCCATTGCCACCAAGTCCCTCACCATCCGGACCAGCGCCGCCGGATGCGGCGGCGGCAGCAGCTCCGACCGGTCCTGCCCCATCTCACCGGCCATCTCCATCACGCCGCACCTCTACTCGCCGTCGCCGCCGTCGTCCGCATTCGTGTCGGCGCTGCAGTCCCCTTACATCTCGCCACGGGTTCTCGAGCCGCCGCCGCTGCCGGAGCCTCAGCCGTGCCAAGAAAGCAAGGCTGCCGGTGCCAGCGTCACCACCACCACGGCGCCATCGCCCACGTCACGCTCCAACGGGTCCCACTCGGAGGATATCGATGCGCCCAGCGCGCCTCGCACGCCGCCGTCGGAGCGCTACGACTCCAGCGGCATCGACGCGGCCAAGATTTCCGACTGCGGCGGCGGCTGCGGCGGTTCCCTTCCGCCGCGCGTGTCGTTCTCCTTCCCTGTGCCGCGGGTGTCCTTCACCAGGGGCTCCGTCGCGTCGCCATCCTCCAACGCCAAGCTCTGGAGCTGCGACGTGTACATTGGCTACCACGGCAACGGCGGCCTCTCCAGGTTCTGCAAGTGGCTCAAGTCAGAGCTCGAGCTGCAGGGAATCGCATCTTTCGTCGCTGACCGTGCAAAGTACTCAGATTCGAAGAGCCATGAGATTGCTGACCGGACTATTTGCTCAGTCGCGTTCGGTGTCGTGGTGGTCACCATGTCAAGTTTCCTCAATCCATTTAGCCTTGAGGAGATCAGATTCTTTGCTCAGAAGAAGAACCTGGTGCCTATATTATTCGACACTGAGCCATCTGAGATTGCCGGCCTTTTTGATGGTAAATTAGAGGATAAGGAGGGGAAGGAAGCATTTGAAGGGCTGATGCGATGCCATGAATTCAAGCTTGAGGCGAACGAGAGCAATTCAAGAAGCTGTGTGTCGAGAACAGTTACTCTGCTACGGTCCAAGCTTGGCCGGAAGAATATCGCCGAGAAGGAGAATGAAGCTTCTGAGGGCCTGCCTTTTCCACGCAACCGGCATTTTGTGGGAAGGGAGAAGGAGCTGAGTGAAATCGAAGGTCTGCTCTTTGGGTCGACAATCGATATCCAAGAAGTGGATTGCCCAAGGGCTTCCAGTACAAATGAGAGATCAAGTGGTGTGTCTGATGGGTATGCTGACGAGGATAGTGACACTGCGAGGAAATCTAATGCCAGGTACATCAGCTTGGAGATGCGCAAGTGCAAGGAACCGACATTGGAGGCTTGGATTGATCCAGTGATTGAGTTGTCATCAGGTAAAGGCAGAATCCTCCAGAAGCAAAGATCAAAGCACAGGAGGTCAAGGTTTCGATGCAACAGCAAGGGCTATAGCAGTGCCAGTGTAATCTGCATCAATGGTTCTTCAGGCATCGGCAAGACTGAATTGGCATTGGAGTTTGCTTACAGGTACTCACAGCGGTACAAGATGGTACTGTGGATTGGTGGTGAAGCTCGGTATTTGAGGCAGAACATACTCAATTTATCCATGAATCTGGGATTGGATATCAGTGCTGAGGCCGAGAAGGAGAGGGGTAGGATTAGGAGTTTTGAGGAGCAGGAGTTTGATGCGTTCCAGCGGGTGAAGCGGGAGCTGTTCCGTGATGTGCCCTATTTGCTTGTAATTGACAATCTTGAGAGTGAGAGGGATTGGTGGGAAGGCAAGGATCTCCATGACTTCATACCAAGGAACACTGGAGCAACACATGTCCTTGTGACCACACGTTTGCAACGCGTGATGAATCTTGAGCCAATGCAATTGCCACAGCTCTCGTACATCGATGCGATGGCCTTGATACAGGGGAAAAGGAAGAAAGACTACCCGCCTGAGGAAACAGATGTTCTCAGGAAGTTTGATGAGCGGCTAGGCAGGCTGAGCTTTGGCCTGTGGGTTGTTGGTTCACTGCTGTCTGAGCTCATGATTACTCCTTCCACTCTATTTGAGGCTGTTGATAGAATATCACTGAGTGACAATTTGTTCCATATTGGTGCCAATGATGATGGCTTCTGCCATAACAATTCTTTCTTGATAAAGGTCTTGGTCTTCTGTTTCGCATTGATGGACCGAGCAAAAGGAGGAAGCCTTACCTCAAGGATGGTAATTGCTGGTTCTTGGTTAGCTCCTGCTCCTGTATCGTCCACACTCTTGGCTGCAACAGCAAGCAAGCTACCAATGAAAGGAAGCGGTATGCACCTGTTTGGTGAATCCCTCAAGACCGCATTTCTATGTGGCACGCATTGCTTCCTAGCTCCAAATGGGCGGAAGGCTGAGGTGGAGTCGGCACTGTTACTTGTTAATCTTGGGTTGGCAAGAAAGGCAAATCGACATCCTGGTTGCTGGATTCAATTCCATCCAATCACACAACTCTTCGGCAAGATCAGGGGAGGTTTGGCACCTACAGCTGCAGCAGTGAATGGGGTAATGAGGGCCGGAAACCCCTCGGTATACTCTGACCACCTATGGGCTAGTGCATTCCTTGTGTTTGGTTTCAAGTCCGAACCGCCTGCCGTTCAGCTTAAAGCAGTTGACATGGTCTTCTTCATCAAGAAGACAGCGCTGCCCCTAGCAATTGACTCCTTCATGGCGTTTTCACGGTGTGGCTCAGCTCTGGAACTGCTCAAGGTATGCACTAACGTCCTCGAGGAGGCGGAGAAGTCTTATGCGTCGCGGATGCAGGACTGGAACCGTGGGTCGCTATGCTGGAGGAAGAAGCTGCAGCCAAACCACCGTGTTGACGAGTTTGTCTGGCAGGAGGTGACGCTGCTCAAGGCGACATTGCTGGAGACGAGGGCAAAGCTGCTGCTCCGTGGCGGGCTGTTCGACACTGGTGAGGAGCTGTGCAGGACCTGCATCAGCATCCGGACCGTCATGCTCGGCCATGGCCATGCTCAGACGCTAGCTGCCCAGGAGACGTTGGCAAAGCTGGTCAGGTACAGGAGTAAGATATGAGATGATATCCAAGGCCTCATAAGCTCCTTGTAATGCGTCATTCCTCTGCTGTAAGTCCTCTGTTATAAACGGTTCAGAAGTTTTCACTTCCCAGTATTTCTGAATCTGTGATACGAGCTACAGTTTTGTTAGCGATCGGTATAATAGCCAAGCTCCATGATGCCATCAAGCTCCATGATGCCATGTGTAACTTATGTTAGCGCAGATGCCATATGTAAGTGGAGTTGTTATGTACAGTGCAGTCCATTTGCTACTTGGTAGAAGTGTAGAACATCATTTTCATCTTACCATTGAGCTTCCCAGTTGGAACTTTCCATCTTTTATCATGGAAAGAATATGTTTGGTGTGAACAAAGAACTGCATCTCACAACTGAAAGCTGCTGGAAAGCACTCTGCTCTTCTCTGAAAGGACTTGGCCACTTGGGTGTGCCTGGGTTCGCTTTCAGGGTTGTCAAATGGCTCTGGTATGTAAAAGAACACACCTGGATGTAGGAAAATCTGTGTTTTTTGTATGACAGCTGCAATGCGGACATGCGGTGGTAATGGCCTAATGGGAATCGAACTCCGGTTCCAATTCATAGGCTGGGATGTGCATCATTCCATCATCTCAAAGATCTATACAAATACTTAATACATTCGATCATCTGAAAAAAGAGGTATACAAAAACATTCCGTCATCTAAAAAATGTCTATTAACACGACCAATTTCAGGGTCCTTTGCCAGAATGCCAGTAGCTGCAAATCTTTGGTGTTTCTGCAGAACTCAAATTTCCGTCAAGCGTGCCATCAGTGGCTAACTAGCCTGTTGCCAATGCAACTTTATAGTGTCAAGTGCTAACATGCTCAGCTTTTGAGGCAGGGTTTGTCGGGGCAAATGGCGTTTGCGACGCCTAGACGACATTTCACCACCCAACGATTCTTTCGGCGAAAGCAATACGAAGCAGAAAGAAAAAAAGGAATGGTTTTTGACTGAAAGCGAGTAGAGGCTAGTCCTAAGCATCAGAGCATGCGCCGCTCCTCGGTTCGTCCAAAGGATCTTTCCATGCTCCCTGCTTTGTGAGCTTCGATTGCAGGGACAGGACGACTGGACTAGGACGAGATGTCCGCTCCCCGCGCACTTCGACGACGGCGATGGCTTTGTTGGAGTATTGCCATGCTGATCCCGCCATCTGTCGTGAATCCGTGATCGACTGAACCGTTTCGTTGCACTCCCAAATCCAAGTGGGCTGTGGTGGAGAGTGGAGACCTGCCCAACTCGGGTCAATGGGCCTGTCCCTTTATTTTTGGCCCAACCCAACCGACAACCACCCCAGCGGAAGTGCAAACGGCAGACCCGAGACCGAGGAGGGCGTATATCTGCGAATACGAACTCGCACGGGGACCACTCTGCAAAACACGCGCGCGCACCCAGACCCACCCAGCCTTGCTTTCCTCGTCCGCTTCCTACCGGCCGCTCACCTCCCCGGCCCTGCGTCGCCCATCGCCAACCGCCGACGAGATCCGGCGCGGGGAAACCAGGCCCGCAGATCCGCCGCGAGATCGCGGGACGCGGGCTCGCGGGGCGACCCTGAATCCGGCCAGTCTCATGCGATCCAGCTAGCCCGGCCTCCCGCTCCTGACGCCATGGCGGGGAGCGACCTCGAGCCGCTGCGCGCCGGCGTGGCCGCGCTGCCGTCCTCGTCGGACCCGGACTCGCCAGCCACGCCGCGCCGGAGCCGCGTGCGGGACCTCCTGCGGAACCTGGACCGCCGGCTGTCGAACCGCAGCCGCGGCGGGGAGGGCGCCGCGGCCGCGGGGCGGCGGCGCGGCGGCGCGGAGGCGGCGGGGTCGCCGAGGAGGGGAGAGGAGGACAGTGACGAGCTCGGCGACGGCGCGCCGCCTGAGTGGGCGCTGCTGCTCGTCGGGTGCCTCCTCGGGCTCGCCACCGGCATCTTCGTCGCGGGGTTCAACCGCGGGGTGAGTACTGGATCCACCACTGTGGGGAATTGCGTTGTTTCTTACGTGACTGTTTTTTTTTCCAATGAGATATACAGTATGCACGTATGGGGAGTCCTACTGCTATGCTGGTGGAGATTAGCTCGCAGTTATTTTTGTGATTTCCCGGAATATGAAATTGGGTGCTACGGGGATGGTAGTATGGTTCGTGGGATTTTGTTCTCCACTCTGCTCTCTGATGCTAGGAGTTTGCGGGCAGAGTCATATGTTGATATTTTAGTCTGATGAGCGATGATTTTGTGCTCCCGACTGCCTAGTGCCTTCTTGGCTCTTGCTGGTGAATTTGGTGGACCACTTGTGTTTTCTGTGTACTGTTTATGCTGTGAATTTTGATCAGATACAATATGGTAACGCTGAATGTCGTGAATGACCCCTCCACCAAATATGCAGGAGAGGAGTCTTATAACTTCATCATGAAAAACTAAGTACAAAAACAAAAAGAATGCACACATAAACACACACCGAAAGCACGTATGGTTAGATGGCTCGCTTGTTGTTTTACTAGTGGGTGCTACCAGTGACTTAATTAACACGATTCTCTATTTTTGAGTCACTGGTGTTATTTGGGGTGTTATCTTGGTGATTCCATTCCATTTGGTGTTTATCACTATACAAGCAAGGTGATTCTACTGTGCTAATCTGTTGCACTTGAGTCGGGCGGCGTCAACTATTCAAGTAAAAAATAGAGTGCTTTGGAAGAACACAGTCATTATATGAGAACTATTCAGTCATGTTACTGTGCATTTTTTTCATAAGCACAAAGTTCTTATTTGAATCTTCCCAAATGTCACTTTGCCTCAGAAGTGCATCTTTGACCTTTTCAGGTACATGTCATACATGAATGGGCATGGGCAGGCACTCCCACCGAGGGTGCTGCGTGGCTTCGTCTGCAGAGGCTCGCTGATACTTGGCACAGGATATTGTTAATTCCGGTGACTGGTGGAGTAGTTGTTGGTATGATGCATGGATTATTGGAGATCTTTGAGCAGATAAAGCAATCATTATCATCTCAAAGGGAAGGTGTTGATTTCATGGCTGCAATTTTCCCCACAATTAAAGCCATCCAAGCTGCAATTACGTTAGGGACAGGGTGTTCATTGGGACCAGAAGGGCCCAGTGTTGATATTGGTAAATCTTGTGCATATGGGTGTGCTGAAATGATGGAGAACAATAGGGAACGGAGGATTGCCCTTGTTGCAGCTGGATCAGCTGCTGGAATTGCTTCAGGTATTTTAATTAATCATCATCTATTCATAACATGATGGACTTGACGAATTGAAATTGGAGGGATGTGTATCAAGTTTTGTTTTGAGTTTTGACCATTATGATCTGAAAAATTGTAATTTGGTTTAGGGGAGAAAACATGATTTTACTTTGAATATTAAACCTTTCCTGTGATGCATAATAGAATCCCTCCCCCTCTGTCCCTCTCTTCTTTTGTAATCTCATGCTCACGAGTTTCTTGTACTATATCCTCCCCTGACTTGTGTTACTATGTCTTCCTTTAGGTTTTAATGCTGCAGTTGCTGGATGTTTTTTTGCTATCGAAACAGTATTGAGGCCTCTTCGAGCAGAGAACTCACCACCATTTACTACTGCTATGATTATATTGGCATCAGTTATATCATCAACTGTTTCCAATGTTTTGCTAGGGGAAAAGGCAGCATTTATTGTCCCGACGTATGAACTAAAATCTGCTGCTGGTATTTTACCTTATTCTGATCATTTTTGGTGTTAATGAGGTTGATATTTCTTAGTTACCTTAAAATATGGGATATCATGAGTTCTGGCTTTATCTTACTCTTGGTTCTAGTTTCTGTCTATATTTTCGAGATAATATCAGTCTTCCATTGTATGACATGAGTTGCATAGATTTATGTGTCGCTTCTGCTATTTGAAGAGCTTTAACGTGAGTGAATGTCTGTAATCAACTCTATGTTCCAATTTAAGATTAATTGTAACTGACTAACTGCTTATTGTTCATTAGCATTGCCATCTTATGTTTCCTTGGCAAATTTATAATATTCTCCCATTAGTAGTCAACAACTTTTATATTTTCCTCCAGGAGCATGTCTAGCATTCGTATTCCCCCATTTTGAAACTTGGGAACTAAAATTAAGTTTTTATTTCCAGAATAATTCCCTCAGAGCCTCTGGAAAAATCAATCCCTTGTATGCCATTTGCCATCCCGTGCATATGATAGCATTGACACATCTGTATCTATGACATGGGGGCCTAGTGGCATACGAGGGATTGAAATTATTTTCAGTGGCACCTGGCACAGAGGGAATGGTAAGAACTTTAGCAAATCTTCTGTCTGTTTTTCTTTTTGGTGTAATTGTTTGCCCAAGACTTTTTTCTTGAACAAAACAGATAGATATCGTGCCCACTGCCCTGGCTGTAGTCTTTAATGATAAAATGTGACAGGTTCATGGTTTCGTCGCTGATCTCCTTATTACCACAATGTACAACATATGTGATTCCTTGTAGAAGTAAATAGAGACTGTTTTTATGAGCTAGCGATTTCTTATTGCCATTTTGAATATGGTAACTTGCAGCATATTATGGTATAATGTTAGCAATATTTCTCCATTTTTACTGTTAACGTTCCTTTGTTTAAACATTAAACTTACTTGCCAAAATTACTTTGCAGAGTTGCCACTCTATCTTATTCTAGGCATGCTTTGCGGGGTGGTGAGTGTGGCATTCAGGCAGTTAGTTGTTTGGTTCACTAAGACTTTTGACTTGATAAGAAAAAAGTTTGGCCTTCCTGCTGTAGTATGCCCTGCTTTAGGTGGTCTTGGAGCAGGTTTAATAGCCCTAAGGTACCCTGGAATACTGTATTGGGGCTTTACCAATGTTGATGAGATTCTGCACACGGGTAAAAGTGCTTCAGCCCCTGGGATCTGGCTCTTGGCTCAATTAGCTGCTGCAAAAGTTGTAGCAACTGCACTTTGCAAAGGTTCCGGTCTTGTTGGTGGCCTTTATGCTCCAAGTTTAATGATTGGCGCTGCTGTCGGTGCTGTTTTTGGAGGCTCAGCAGCAGAATTGATAAACTCTGCCATTCCGGGTAACACTGCTGTCGCACATCCTCAAGCCTATGCGCTAGTAAGTTTCCTATTTTTTTGCTAGGTAGTTTAAACCTTGATTCTTCCCAGATTGTACTTACTTTCTGTTTGATTTAGGTGGGAATGGCTGCTACTCTGGCTTCAGTGTGTTCTGTCCCATTGACATCTGTGCTACTGCTCTTCGAATTGACTAAGGATTACAGAATTCTACTTCCTCTAATGGTACTACTCAATGGATTTGCTGTTTTACTATACTGGCATATAATTTAGTAGTGGCGTCACACTGCACCATCGCATGCCACCGCCCCATGACCAGCTCCATGACCAATGGCGTCACATGCCTCACCTTTGCTGCCGGCACTCATTGTTGCCGCTTCCCCTTGAGATCTGCCTTCCCTCTAACCACTATGATGAGGTTCCCTTGCCCAGACTTTAACCACCGCCTGCGATCACTGTGGCCTGAAATGTCTCAGTGCCTCGCCACCCTGTCTGCCATCCACAGCCCACCGCTACTAAATGCAGAGGTCAAGCAGTGGTGGTCACCAGCAGAGGTCAAGCGGTGGTGGTCACCAGCAGACGCGGTGAACGCCAGCAAACTCTGTTTCTCTGATTACCATGACTGGAAGCATAATCTATGAGAATTCTGAGCCCACGTCAGCTGCAAAAGAAAGAAAGAAAGAAAGAAAGAAAGAAAGAAAGAAAGAAAGAAAGAAAGAAAGAAAAGAAGCGCAATACATTGCAAGCAGACAGCAGGCCAGAGGTGGCAGCTACTGCCTAGCATCCTGTCTGTGGGATCCCCCTATCTGTTTGGGCCTTAAGGGTATGATAGTCTAAAATGGGTATTAGTTTAATCTCCTAGTCTAGGGTTTCTCTATTGTGTCTCATCTACTCTATATATGGTCCCCATTGGGCCTCAATGCAATTGATCTATTCAGTCTCCATTATTTGTACACTAGGCACCTAGCAATTTTCGAATTTAATATAATTCAATGTAATTGTTGTGCTGATTAACAGGGAGCTGTTGGTTTAGCAATTTGGGTCCCATCTGTTGTGAATCAATCTGCTAGCAAAGATACATCTGAGGCAACGTCCCCTCGACATGGCTATTCGTCACTATTACCGCCTGCAGATAGGAATGAGACAGATTGGAGGCCACAAGATGGAGATGATGTTGAACTCGCAATTCTAGATGTTGATCCCTACCACTATGGTAGTAACAATGAGGAGATGCTTCTCGATGACTTGAAGGTTGGTAATAATTGAAATTATTGTCTCTC
Organism: Paspalum vaginatum; assembly: GCA_030272315.1. NCBI lineage: Eukaryota > Viridiplantae > Streptophyta > Magnoliopsida > Poales > Poaceae > Paspalum > Paspalum vaginatum. Next base: position 38,821,356 of record CM059018.1, read on the forward strand.
TTATTTTCCCTGGAAAACTGTTTATAGAAGGTTAAATGATTAATCCATCTGTAAACTGTGATACATGATATTTTGCAACTTCCTAACAACCACTCTTCTAGGTATCACAAGCAATGTCAAAGCATTATGCGAAGGTCACGTCTACATTCACCATCAAGGAGGCAACTAGGCTTATGCAAGAGAGGCAGCAAAGTTGTGTTCTTGTTGTAGATAATGAAGATTTTCTTGAGGGAATTATCACATCAGGCGACCTTCGTCGTAAAGGATTTGAGCTGAGTGAAAGCTTTTGTAGTACCGAGGCAAATTCGTCGACTTTGGATGTATGTACACTGCTCGTATTGAGGCTGCAATCTTAGTCATTCCTGTCATTACTCTTTTCGTTAGCAATAAAATATTTACTTGCCAACTTTGCAGGCAAATGCTTCTCTCGTCTCCTCATATCTCACTCGAGGTTTTCAGTTCCATGGCAATGAACGAGGACTAGTGACTTGCTTTCCAGATACAGACCTGAGCACTGCTAAGGTCCTTATGGAAGTTAAAGGGATTAAACAACTTCCAGTGGTTAAACGTGGTGCAGGTCGCAGAAATGACGGAAGGCGTAAGGTCCTCGGCCTTCTTCATTATGATTCAATAGGGTGGTGCTTAAGGTGATCCTTTCCCCTATTCATGTTTCTTATTTGATTACTTGAATTGTCTCATTTAATAAACCACTTATTTTCATGTGTGGACATGTTTTTTTATGACAAATAGCAATTGACTTCATCTATAGACAATACAACCAGGGTTTTGAAAACTGGTAGTAAGACTAGTAACTATATGAGAAATGAGAGGTGTTTGGATTTTGGTTATCAAGATTCTTCAAGACCCACATTCCCTGTGGACCGCATCTCCTATCATTACTTACACCAAAATTCTTGGAAAACCTTGAAATATACACAACAAATTGAATCTGAGAGGAAAACAAACAGTTTTGGGGGCCAGATACCTCATGCAGAAATTGGTCTGTTTTCTAGGCCCAAATGTTTCTAGTATGTATGCACTACCAAATATAGCATGGTTTCCTTAAGAGCCCAATTGTAGAAGCATTTTACTGTAACTGAGCAAGAGCAAGGGAACTGATTAACTGACATAGCAGAATCCTCGTGCTTCCTACCTTGACACCCAAAAAATGTGCAATGCTAATGTTTGGGCTGTTATCCATCTGCAGGGAAGAGCTTGAGCGGTGGAAGGCAGTATACCAGAGAGAGAATTTCCAGCAGACAACAGTAAATGGACACTGAACATGCCGAACTGAAGTTTTGGTCGTACCGTGTAGCGAAGAAAACACAAGATTCATAGTGACATTCCAACAAGACTAGGGTTAACTTAGAAAGGCTTCTTTCAAAGAGTCCCCTCAAAGTGTAAAGTCTCATGGAGTCTTCCATGATATGTATTTTGTATCAAACACACATATAAGAGGTTAAGAGGTGATCCATATATAAGAGGCGATGCGTGCGGTCTGCTGTTATCAGATTTCGTTGTGGGCTGCTGGAATTCTGACATGGTATTGTACCGGAGCAGCTTTTGTGGGCTGTGGCCCTTGTTCAAGGCAAGAGACTGCTATTCAAATTCTGGTTATGTTGGAAGGGGGAAAGTTAATACCTTTTGTCATGTTTTTCTTGTGTAGCACTGTAGCGCTATAGCCTACTATGGCATTGTTTGCAAGCTGCTGGCTGTTGCTCCCGTGAAACCAAGGCCAACTTTTTTTTTTTCTTGAACATGCAGAACTGCGCATCATATTATATTAAGAAGAATAGCAAAAGGAGGCTAGACACGACTTTTACAACCCCTGGCCTTCCAGAAATGAATGATCTATCCCTGTTTCTCAACGAATCGGCTACCGCGAGAAACCACCAGAAATGATTTATGAGAAGTTCAGCTAATCAAGTGTTTTGGCAGCTGGACATGCAATTGTGCTGCCCTGCTGCTGTCCCTGTCTTGTTTGTGTGCTAGCTGGGCGCGCGCCTACAGGGCACGGGCGACGTGACCAGAGGCAGAGAGGGAGCAGGCTTCCCACCCAGCATCACGGCACGGCAGGCCTTGCCCATTGGGCGTTGTGATCCCCAGACCGGATGGCCGGATCGCCATTTGCCCGCGCACCCGAAAACCCCACCCCACCCGAGGAGATGAGAACAGAGAGGGCACGTTCCGAACCTGAAAAGTGAAAAGGCTCCTCCAGCTTCTTTGATGATGCACGAACTCGCCGGCATCCGAGACTGGCAGCTGCCAGCTGCCGCGGAACAGCCGGTCGGTACGCGACAAAGCCAGAGGAGGAATTCAAACGTGTATACGGACGGACAAAGAGCGCCGTCCGTGGTTCGGTTGTTTGGGGTTCCCTGGGACTGGGAGAGTCGCCGTGGACAGGCAAAGGCAAGCAAAACCCTCGCGGCGGCCACCGCAGCGCTCACCTCTTCGCCACTCGCCCCTTCCCCAACCACCAACAAAGCCCTCGTCTCCCTCCCTCCCTCCCTCCTCGCCGCTCGGCGCCACTGCACCGCCAGCGCCACCGCGGACGGTCCTCGGATGGCGCCCACCGCGGACGAGCCCGCCCCGCCGCCGCCCACGTCGCCGTGGGTCATCCTCGGCAGCATCCCGCGCGTCGCCCAGGACGAGGCCACCGCCGACCTGTCGCTGGCGCTCGTCGCGCCCCCGCGGGTGTCGCGCCTGACCGTCTCCCCGCGCGTCTTCCCGGCGCGCCCCACGCCGCGCAACTTCCCGTTCGTGCTGGCGGCCGACGCCTCGGGCCTGCTGCTCCTCTCCGCGATCCTCCCGGCCCCGCTCACCCGCGTCCACATCGACCGCCCGGCCCACCGCGAGGTCTACTGGCGGGACACCGACCCGCGCTACCTCGTCCTCGACGCCGCCACGGGCGCCGCGCTCCGCCTCCCGGACCCGGAGCCGCAGGACCCCATCCTGCACCAGGCGCTCGTCGGCGTGCTCGCCTGCCCCGGCGGCGGCGGCCGCTACGCCGTCGCCGAGCTCGTCCCGCTCATCGGCAGCGACACCGCCCACCTCCGCTGCTTCTACTCCGACGTCGGCGAGTGGGTCGACAGGCGCGTGCGATACCCGCTCCCGCCGCGGCCCCTCGCGCCGCTCCGCACGCTCGCGCACCACGGCAGGCTCTGGTGGGCCGACTACTCCTGGGGCGTCATCACCGCCGACCCCTTCGCCGACGACCCCGTGCTCGGCTTCGTCTGCCTGCCCCGAGCCTGCGTGCTCGAGTGCAGGGAGGCCTGGGGGGTGCTCGACGAGTTCCGCTACGTGGGGGTCAGCGCCGGCAGCCTGCGCTTCGTCGACACCTACCGCCGCGGACGCGCGCCCAACAAGGTCGCCGTCTGGACCCTGCCGCACGTGTACGCCACGGAGTGGAAGCTCGAGCACGAGGCCGCCTTCGCCGACATCTGGGCCGACGACACCTACAAGGCCACTGGACTCCCCAAGGAGCCTCCCGTGCTCGCGCTCATCCACCCCCACAACCCCGCCGTCGTCTACTTCTTCCTCGAGGACCACCTCTTCGCCGTCGACGTGCCTGCCTGCAAGGTGGTCGAGTGCGACCGCTACCACCTGGTGGCGCCTCCCCGTGACTACGGCATCGCCAATCGTTTCGTCCGGGCTTGGGAGCTGCCGCGATCCGTCACCTCAGGTACGTACTAGCACCATGCCTCGTCTCAGCATATCTGGCTCTATGTTTGCAAAATTCTTTTTTCATGTGCTTTAGTTCAGGCTTCAAGACATGCACATGATGATGTATTAGTATAATGTACAAATTATATGCCGGTTTATTTTACATGACGCCTCATTATATATGGTTGGAGCATATAAATTGGCTGACATGTTTTGTTCAAAAGTTCATGCCGAGATACTAGCACTCCAAACATTGGTGCTAGATAAGCTTATTGTGTTCATGCTTCCACAAACTGAATAGTACTTTATTTGGCTTTGTGCTTCATATGGGACTAAAATGTATGTATTGTAATGTATTAGTGGTATGGTGTAAATGTTTAGATCAAGTTAGACGCCCCAATGTCTTTAATTTTCAAGTGAAGTTCACCCTATCGACGACTCGACATGTGTATTGGCTTTTGATTGATTGCTCTGCATTCACTTTCAACCAACATATATACTCCTGTTCATGGCTTGATGATTCACTCACCAGGCACCAGCTTTAGACGTTTCATGGTTACAGTTTACACATTTGCAAAATTCTCTTTCGTGTGCTTAGTTCAAGATCTATGCTTTTTTGGGGACAAGGGGTACCAAAGTGATGTGCTTGATAATTGATGACACTAACTATATGTCGTGCTGCATGCCTCATATATTTGGAGTGTGCAAGGGCTCGCATATTTGCTTTCAATAATTTATGCTGAGATACTTGTACTTTCCCCTGAGGTTGTGCTATATATTAGATTAGTTAATCAATGTGTGTGTTTACCACAAGTAATTGTAGGAAATGCAAAACTTTGCTGCGTGCTTCATCTGCAACTGAAAACGTTTATTGTTGGATTGAGCTAGGCAGCTAATGCATCTTTTCCTTTGCATGCTTGATCTAGCTAATGTCTTGGTCACAAGTTGAGACTAGTTATTTGTAGAATATGCGTATTAGAACCATTTTTTATTTGTAAGTTTATATTGTAATGTTTAATTCTTAATTCTATCACTTAGCATCTTACTGTATTTAGTTTGAAGGAAAGCCATTATTTCATCTTTATACACATGTTTCGTCTGAACTTGTTTTCTGTTGATAGCAGATGTATGACTTGCACAAGGAGTAGTTAACTATATTGTACCCAAAATAATGATTTTGCTAAGTTTAACCCAAATTATTGGTTGATTTTCATTGAAGGGCTGGGGAATTGGTCGACAGACATCAGCTCGGCCGAACCAACAGAAGCGCCACCGTCCCAAATAATGCCTGGGGATTACCACTTGGTTGGCAACACCAGGCAAACATTCATAGGATGAGTGAGGAGCAAGGGGTTGCGGTTGTTTTAACTCAATAGGTAAACTCACTTCGACGCACATCGCATACGTGATTTCAGAGTGCTTTCTTTGCCCTCCCATATCATGCATGCATGCAGGTGTTCTAATACAATTTTGTCTGCCTAAATTTCCTTCAGTGCAGGTTTAGCAACGCTGGGCTCAGATCATGGCATGACGACGTGTTTTGGGTGGGATATGGCATGCTTCATCTCACCAACTGTTTTTTGGGGTCTTGCGGTAGATTAACTTGGCATCTTCGCTTCTTATCTTCAGATGGCATGCTGTTGAAACACTATCTCTGTAACTTAGCTGTTATGGTTTGATGGATACCTGCCTTGGTGTAGCACTGTATGTACTTTATCATCAGGGTGTAACCTATGTCATGCATGATTCCAGCAACCTGGACCGTAGTGCAATGCAATGCTACGATGAATTCTCTTTGGCAACGTGTCATTTCTTGCCTGCTTTTATATCTCTTTTTGTTGGTTGGCCCGAGAAGTTCTTTGTTGATCCTGACTCCAAGTGGTAGTTGCCGCAACATGAGATGCGAGTCTGAGCAAATTGCCGCTGTGCAATGATCTGTGTGAGGAATGGTGCTTGGTTTCGAACACACTGTTATGTGATCTTGTTATGAAGATAGACGCCGGCTGTTTGTAGCGTCAGGGATTCATTTGTTGATCGCTTGCTGCGGCTGAGAATTAGAACTGAATTCCCGGCCCGTCCGGCGTCCGTCTTGTACAGTGTACCGGAGGATAGCCATTCGAGTCGAGGACGCCTTGTGCGTGCTTTTTTTATTTTTTTATTTTTTATATTTATTTTTTGCAGAAATAAATAGAGGATTAAAAAAATTGCAAATCTATACCAATACCGCCGGACCATCCGGCGGTAATTAAAAAACGCCGCCCTATCCGGCGGTTTAATGACGTGGCATCCTCTCTGCCACCGGATTTGAACCATCAAACCGCCGGCTGGAGCGGCGAAATATAAAAATCGTCAGACCACCCGGCGATATTTAAAAAACGTCGAATGGGCCGGCGTTTTTTAATTCCCCATGGCGGTATTTAGGTCCTGTTGGCGTTTTTTAAATAATGGCTGGCGGTATTTAATCCTTTTGGCGTTTTTTATATAATGACGGCCCATCCGGTGATTTTTTAAATAATGCCGGCCCATCCGGCATTATTTTGCTCCATGTGCATTTTTAAAAAACAAGAGCATGGTAATTTGTTAAATAACCAATATGAGTATACGTACAAGCAAAATGGCAATTACAAAACTATTTGAATGTGGGCATGGAAACTATTGTAATTAGTACCGGTAAATTTGTATTTCTTTATCTTATGACGTAAAATATTTGTTTTCTTTTTCTTACTATGGACGAGAGACAAAAACAAATTATGAGAGTACACGTCACATTAAATTGAAATCACAGCGTTACATTGAGTACGACATGAACAATTGATGCAGAAGTTAAAACGCAACATAGATTGAACTCGGATACATAATTCTCAATGTTGACAGCGTAGATTAACGACATAAATAAAGTTGGACACACTTGCGATGCCTTGTCGTTGTAGCGCGTAACTCGCGCTACACAATTGACTTGGCTTAGGTAATTTGAAATGCTAGAAACGTAAAAATAGTAGCAAGTTCATCTAAGCGAATTGGTTCGGATAGTGCTGCGACGGGCCTCCGAGATCATAGTAGCCGTAACCTCCGGATGGTGGAGACTTGGGGGGCATACGCTGCCGCGGTGGTACGGGCATTTGCAGAAGGGGTCAGGACACAGGGGATCATCTTCGAGTCCAACCACTATCGCGTTAGCGTCAGCCTCGTTTTCCAGAGAGTTGACGCGACACTCAAGGTCGTGGATCTTGGTCTTCAGGTGGTTGATATAGTCTTTGACGTAGGCATGGTGTGGAGGATCTACTCACTTGGTGAAGCGGCATGCCGTGTCAGTGGAATCCTGCAATCATATATATCTCTTTTTAGAAACAATTTGAGTTATGTCAGAACAAAGTGTAGAGAGCGAGTTTGAGCACACACATAGCCAAAAGGGCATCTGTAGAAGCGACGACCTCCATCGATGAACTCATCGAACACCTGCACGACACAATACTCACCACAACGGCACGTAGGCCACACCTCCGTGCGATCATCGTAAGGCCTAAGCCTGCGTTCGCCAACAAAGGCGTCTTGTCCCTCTAGCGGGAAGTCCTCCAGTGGATGTGGAAACATGTCTGGGCCTTGCGGACCTCCCCAGAGAAAGTGGTGGCTACGACGTCCTCCACCCCTCCCTCCTCGGCCTCGGCCGCGGCCACGCCCCCTTCCTCCCGGCTCGGCCATTGCTCCCTCGCTCTGGTAGTGTGTTGTGTGTATTCTTTGAAGGTGTGTCGTGTTTTTGTAGTCGAGATGGGGGTTGAGTTGTCTTCTGAAAACGAAAAAGTTGTTAGGTCAAACTGGAAATGGTACTGAAAAGGCCACGCAGGTGTTGTCACGTCGAACGGAAAAGGCTACATAGGTGTTGTCACGTCGAACTGAAAAGGCTACATATGTGTTGTCACGTCGAACTGAAAAGGCTATGAATGTACCTGTAACAGAAAAGGCTACGTCTTGCGCTGTCACGTAAAACTGAAAATGCTACATAGGTATTGTCATATAGAACTGAAAAGGCTACGCATGTACCTGTAACTGAAAAGGCTACGTGATGCGCTGTCACGTCGAGCAGAAAAAGCTACGGAGGCATCTGTATCTGAAACGATTGCCTACGTGTTGTCACGGCCTACTGCAAAGGTGAAAGTGATAAAATACATGATGACGAAAGTACACTGAACTAATGCAAGTCAACTCTGGAACTATGATCTAGCTACGACCCCTCTTGCTCCTGCGTGCAGCTCTCTGGGCAGCCCAAGTGTGGCGTGACCCGTGACTAAAGGGGTCGGGTGCCTGTCGAGTACGTCGGCCAGGGACTGCATCGGGCGCTGGCGGCTCCTGTGACTGCTGAGTTTCGTGGGGTGGCGCCTCCTGTAGCTGTGAGTAACCAATCTCATCATGTCGCGGCGGCGACGCGAACAAGGACTGCGCCATCTGTTCTGCTGCACCTGGTGGACTGTCAGGAGCGTGGCCGGCTCCGTAGCTGTCGTCAGGGGTCGTGCCAGCTTCATATCCCGCAAATCAATCGCATGGATTAAAAATGTAAAGTAACACTGTAACAGGCATGGCGAGTCTGCTGCATGTATGTGAATGCCACTTACCCCACTCAACGTCACGAGTCCGTGATGTCCCTGCAGCGAAGACGTCGTGGTGGTAGGTAGGGTGACGAGACGATGACCCAACATGGGTCCCGTACTCCGTACCTGTTGCACGGAACATGCATAAATAATTGACGAACTCGTGTTTAATAAAATTGACCTGTACAAGAAATACCTGGCGGCGGGTAGGTCATTGGCGGAGTCTGCGCAAACAGTGGTACCGGAGGTCGTACCGGAAGGGGTCGTGGCGGGGTCGGGCTAGGGGGAACAAACATCGGCTGCGGTGGTGGATGGCCAACATCGTCGCCACGGCAAGACAACGACCTAGTCACTCTTCTGCACAGCTCCGCTATCTTGTCGTACGCCGCCTTGTGATCTTGTGGGGCCATGGTGAGGGCATTACGTCTGTACGTCGTGACGTCTGCATGGATCTGCCGGAGCACGTCATGCTGTTTCAAAAAGTTTGCATTAGTTTGCCATGAAGTATGAACTTAGATGTCTTCTAATGCGGAATCGACAATCAGGAAAGAAACTTACAGCTATATACGCCCCCTGGTCTCGCTGTGTAGGGTAACTGTCCGTGACGGACGGTGTGCGGCGGGGCAACTCCTGTGGCGTCGACAAGACACGAAGTCGTGTCCGTGGGAGGTACCAACGGAGGTAGTGACCCCAGGCTGCATCGTCATGTGGCCTACCCTCCATGACGAGGTCATCCAAGGCCGTGGACCACTTCACCACGAACTCGGCAAGACGTGGTGCCCAGATCTGGCCAACGTTTTGGTCCTGTCTCGTAAACCTGAAAATAAAAATAGTTTTGTCGATGGACTGAGCATGTGAATTATGTGAAATATATAACTTTACGGTAATGTACAAGGTCGGCACGAACCGGTGCACGTGTGGCGGCAGTAAGCTCTGAGGGACGACCACCTCCTGCCGCAAGCCTAGCTGACGGAGCACGCGGTGGACTGCGTGCTCCTCGACGTAGATGTCGAAGACAAGTGGGCTGCGCGTTCTCCAGTAGTCGGCGTCGCGTACGCACAACGACGACAGCCCGTCAGGTGCACGACTCTCCACTGCCTCGTCAGAGTAGGGCGTCCAACGAACGTCGTCGTCACGGAGGACGTCGAACTGGCCTACGAAGTCAGGGTAAGACTTCAGTCTGCACGTGAGCGTACGCAAACTGCGAAAGCATTCAATTACACCGTTAGTACAGAAAATTAAAGACACACCCAAATAAGTAAACGAAAAACAAGCCACGTACTCGTCGGTCGCACCACAGAGAGCCCATCGTCGGGCCGTCTACGTCGTCGCGTATATACGCGTCGTACGGGCTGTGCACGACCGCGGGCCGACCTATCTGAAACCTCTCATGGGCCCAAAGCTGCAGAAGTAGCAGGCATCCCCCGAAGATGGGCTCCGCTGACGAACTCTTCAAACAACTCGTGCACAGTCCGCGGTACGTCGCAGCTAGGACAGCGGACCCACAGCTGAACTGCGGGATCGACTCTAGTGGGCTGTTGGCGACGTAACGCGCGAAAGGCAGTAGGTTCTTGGGCACAAAGTTGCCCGCAGAGCTGCAGAACATCACCCACCCCATCAACCACAGCACGTACGCCTCCAAATGCCGCGCAACCTCGTACTCTGTGGCACCTATTCGAATGTTGCCGGCTTGTAAATAGTTGCACATAAGTAAGAACCATATGATTTTTAACCATGCCGGTTGCGGTCGAATCTACTCACCTTGAACTGAAGAATCCATCACTTGGGCGGCCCGCCCGTGTACGTCGGTGGAAACTCCCTGTAGGGCTGTGCGTTGCCGATACGCTCGACGGCACCGAACCGAGCGAGCAAGTCCTCACGCCAGCCGTGGCCGACGTCCGTGGGGCCCATGGCATCGCCCCTCAACGGCAACCCAAGCAGGTACGACACGTCCTGCAACGTAGGCGCCATCTCGCCCACGGTGAGGGGCAAAGTGTGTGTCTCCGGTCTCCACCTATCCACCATTGAAGCAAGGAGAGAGAAGTCGTAGCTGAAACGCGGTCCGTCTCCCTCGACCATGCGAGCAAGTGGGAGCAGACCAGAAGCGCGCAGCCTAAAAAAACGATGAGCATAGCATTGTATAAATTTGAAAGAGATTGAATATAGCTGAACAAGAGAATGAAGCACGTAAAGCGAACCTCGGTAGCCAACGAGGGTCCAACGCCATCGTCTCCATCGGAACACGTGCGCGAAACTGTCCAAGGGAGCTCCCCAATACCGCACTGAAGTACGACCGGTGCTTCTTGTCCGTCGCTGCATCGAGCAGGTCGGGGGTCACGTAACCCTGCGGGGCATCCATCCCTAAAAAAAGATTGATATCGTTAGTCCACATTATAAACCAAGTATAAACTAACTAATACATTAACATAAGACTGTATGGAATTCAAAATAACATCACATAACAATAACATAACATTGCATATCATAGCATCGAATTCAAAATAATAACAAACTAAATGGCATAGTCACATAATATTATTACAATCCATGATAGCAAATCCACATACACAGAATTCCAACTAATACAAGAGTAACGTAGCAGAGAAAGGTTCCAAACATTATGTTATTACAATCCATGACAGTAACTAAAAATCATTAAATGACTTCATTTGTTCCTCCACGATCGCGTCGACCGTGACTCGATGATCCTGGCTCAGGTATGTTCGACACGGTTCCTTTAGGTGTATTAGTGCATTTTTTGTAGTTGTGCCCGAACTCATTGCATTTCGAGCATATGACAATTCTTGGCCCAGCTTCGGCGTCATCCATGTTGTTACGAATGCGACGAGTCTTGCATCGCCCTATTTGTTGTTTCATGTCAGGGTGAGGATTGGGTATGAAATCAGGAGCACCCTCTTCAATACTAGTGAAAGTCCCCGCAATGGCGAAACCATATATCTCAGAAGTCCAGGTGTGATAGATTGCATCCTTCAGGTAATAGGGGACACAAACATACGAGCGTTCAAACCTCCAACTTCCTGACATGCAGCTATGACATGTGTACACGGCCTGTGGTATAACCTCGGCTTGTGGTAGGTACAAACACAATGGTTATTGTACAGGACACATTCTTGCACGTGCCTCTCATGATTGCCTCCTCTTCGGCCTTTGTCCCGACAAATGATCTCAAATCGATACTCAGCGACACCCATGTTCCTGACACGATGTCCTGCGGCTTTTTTGTTTGCTTTGGCCATATACTCAAAGAATTTCTGCCCATATACGAGGCGGTGGTCTAGAAACACATTCTTTGCTGCTGGATGACGTTCCCGAAAGTATTGTGTTGTACGGTATATGTAAAATTCCACAATCCCGACAAGTGGCATGCTTCTGCTTCCACGTAACACCCAATTATACACCTCGGCAAGGTTCGTAGTCATAATACCATAATGTGCACCTCCTTCATCATGCAACAAAGACCACTTCTCCTTTGGCTCATGCTCAATCCACTCCGAGAATGACTTAATCGAACGACCAGGCCTCCGTCGCACATTAGGACCATCAAGGCCCACATTTTCCATTGCAATTGGCTCATCATCTTCTAATTCGCACCTCTAGTACTTACTTCCGTAGCCTTCTTCTTTGTGACTTCATCAAGTTTTTTCCACAAAACATTGAATTTCCTTTCTTGATTCTGACTACACAACCTCTTAAAAAGTTTTGTTAGTTTCTTGTTCTTGAACTGCTTCTGAAAGTTAGCTCCCATGTGTCTCATGCACCACCGACTCTTCAGATCGACCCACTTTGCTATTCTTTGACGTTGTACACATCCTTCCTGTAAATCTTGCACCGCTTGCATAATGCCTCCATGGCGATCATGAATCACACACACATCTCGCCGATCCTGAACAATACATGACTTTATCCGCTCTAAAAACCAGTACCAACTGTCCCCATTCTCACTCTCAACAAATGCAAAAGCCAGTGGGAGCACCTGATTGTTTCCATATGCCGCAATTGCAGTCAGAATTGTGCCCTTGTACCACCCTGTTAGGAAGGTCCTGTCGATGCATATCACTGGGCGACAATACTGGAATGCATTGATACATGCCCCCAAAGCAAAGAAAGGACGCTAAAGAACACGCTTTGTCCGGTCCTGAGGCAAATTATAGTGCTTAATCTCAAAGTAACTACCCGGATTTCGGTCACATAGTGTGTTCAGCACACGTGGCAGGTTGTGGTACGATGCTTCATACGTACCCCATCTCATTTCCAACGCTTTCTGTTTTGCCCTATAAGCTTTGCTGTAACTTATTTTGTACTGAAAGTCATCCTCTATGCTATTGATTATTACCTTCGACTCATATCCAGGATTATTTACTATCTTTGAGTACATATGTTGAGCCACAAAATCAGCTGTCAAGTTACGGTGATAACTCTCAAGCTCTTCAAAGACGCATGTATGATGTTCAATTCTTGAAACGGTCCAGAAAATATCATACTTTCATAAGAAAGCATGGACCCTAAAAGGACAATCATCTCGTATGCACTTCACATCATAGACTCGTGGACTGCTCTTTTGAACTCTGAACTCTTTCTTCAGGCACTTAGCCGACCATCTTTGCACGGCCTTTTTCAGCTCTATCTTGCTATGGTAAATAGCTCCCACAGATACTTCATTCTCACTATATTCCCATGGAACCATTTCACCTTCATTTACTAGCAGTTCTGAGTGATCAAAGTTGGTCCATTGACTTGGAACCTAGTTCAATATTTCATCTTCACTATCTGAATCTTCATCAACAGGGACATTGGCATCGGCATCCTCCCACTGCATCTGTTCAACCAAACCTACAATTTCTTCACCCTCATCTACCTCACCCCTTGGTTCCCGTACTGTTTCATTTGCTTCACCTTGCTTACTTATATCAACGCCCACCTCGTTAACCTGATTCACATTATTTTCCACCACTTCTTCAACTGTTGTGGCCTCATCACAGCCCCGTGAGCTTTCTGGTTCAGCATTCACCTTCCCGTATGCTTGCACAAAAAGAACCAGAGGTAACCCATGACGCAAGCTAACATCAACAAACCTCCTCCATACGGCAGTGCTTTCTATTTGTACGAATTCATAATAAACAGGAGATGAACTCCTAGTTGTTACTGCTGAGATGCTCAATTGACATTCATCATGATCCAACTTAAAACACTTCATGAACCAGTTATACACTGAACGAAATGGCCTCTCAATTGCTTTGTCCAGCCCTTTTGTCACTGACCGAAACCCACTCAAATCTACCCCGAACTGACCGTAACGTATCTCTACTTCACCAAAATATATCTGAAAATATGTTTTCTGTGACATGCCTGACCACAAATGCGACAACCAAGACAGTACTTAGCACATATGTAACCACATTTCTATATAACACTAAATTTTTCTTATATTATAATGATTGAATATTCTATCTAAATCTAAAACTGGTAAATGTGCTAATGTCAACTAAAATAGTATGAGTATTACATAAAACGAGACTAAATCCGCTAATGATAATTCAAACTAGTGCTAATATTATATAAAATACTACTACTGTTACCTAATCTATTAATATTGTATCTAAACTACTACTAATATCAAAGAATACTACTAATGATATTTAAAATGCTAAAAAAAATACATGTTTCAAAGAAAATTTACCTGCAACCTTGGCCTCCTCTACTCTCCCTCTCTCTCCCTCTCTCCCTCCTGGGCGGCGCGCCGGCCGCGCCCTCTCCCCTCCGCGTCCTCTCCCTCTCCTCCTCTCCCCTCCGCGCCCTCTCCCTCTCCTCCTTTCCCCTCCGCGCCCTCTCCCTCTCCTCCTCTCCCCTCTGCTCAGGCGCGCGGCGGCAGGAGCTTGGGCGGGCGGCGCGGGCGGCGGACAGCGGCGAGGAAGAAGAAGGAAGAAAGAAAAAAGAAAGAGGCGACCGGCGGGTGTATGGGCCTAAAACCGCCGTCCCCGCCGGCGGTTTTTAAAACAACGCCGTCCCCGCCGGCGGTTTTTAAAACAACGCCGTCCCCACCGGTGGTTTTTAAAAAACCGCCGTCCCCGCCGGCTGTTTTTAAAAAACCGCCGTCCCCGCCGGCGGTTTTTAAACACCGCCGCCCAATCTGGCGTTTTTTGGTCCGCGGGCCCACCGGTCGCAGCGCCTGCCGCACTGCCAACCTGTTCTGCCGGTATTTAAAAAACGCCGGTTGGTCCGGCGGTTTTTAAATACCGCCGATTGGGCTGGCGGTTTTTATATACCGCCAAGTGGTCCGGCGGTATAGGTCTATATTTGCAAATTTTTGAATCGCCCATTTATTTTTGCAAAAAACGATTTAAATAAATATAAAAAAAAAATTCGCCTTGTGCTTGTGCACGCTGGGAACCAATCAGGCCCAACCGGCCCACTGCTTCAAAGTTCAGGCTCGCTCTCCTGCCTCGCCCGTCGCCACGTCACCACGTCCGCGCCAGTTGTTGCTGCGCGGCCTCCAACAGAACTGCAGAAGCCGCCGCCGCCGCGGCACTCATCAGATCAACCCCTGGATACTCGCACGCATCGCGTCGCAACCAACCCAAACGAAAACTCCCTTCCTCTCTCCTCGCCCGACGCCACAGCGCGCACCACCACCACCGCAGCGCAGATCACCCTCGGATGGCGATGGCGTCCCCGCCGCGCTCCTCCTCCACCTCCGACGACCAGGACGCCCCTCCACCGAGGTCCTCGTGGGTCATCCTCGGCAGCATCCCGCGCGTCGTCCAGGACGAGGACGCCACCGACCTGTCGCTGGCGCTCGCCGCGCCCCCGCTCGTGTCGCGCCTGACCGTCTCCCAGCGCGTGTTCCCGGCGCTCCCCACCCCGCAGAACTTCCCGATCCTGCTCGCCGCGGACCCCTCGGGCCTGCTCCTCCTCCACTCGATCCTCGACGCCCCGGACCCGACCGTGCCCACCCGCGTCCACGACGACACCGACCACCCCGAGAAGAAGAGGTCCTTCTACGAGTGGCGCTTGCTCGACCCACGCTACTTCGTCCTCGACGCCACCACCGGCTCCGCGCTCCGTCTCCCGGACCCGGCGCCGAAGGTAGCGGCGGCGGCCGCTACGTGGTCGCCGAGCTCGTGCCCGGCATCCTCGGCGGCGACACGGCCGACCTCCGCTGCTACTCCTCCGACCTCGGCGAGTGGGTGACCAAGGCCGTGCGCTAACCGCTCCCGCCGCGCCGCCTGTCGCCGATCTGCACGCTCGCCCACGACGGCAGGCTCGGGTACGGCGAGGGCTGGGGGGACCTCGACAAGTTCCGCTACGTCGGGGTCAGCGCCGGCAGCCTGCGCTTCGTCGATGCCTACCGCCGCAGAGAGCGCCGCGACAAGGTCACCGTCTGGACCCTGGCTGATCCGAACGCCACGGCGTCGGCGTGGACGCTGGAGCACGAGGCCACCTTCGCCGATATCTGGGCGGACGACACCTACAAGGCCACTGGCCTCCCCAGGATCGCCCCCGTGGTCGCGCTCATCCACCCGGACAACCCCGGACCACCTCTTTGCCGTCGACTTGCCCGCTCGCAAGGTTCTTGAGTGCGACCGCTACCATCTGGTGGCGCCTCCCCGCAACTACCCCATCGCCAACCGGTTCATCCGTGCTTGGGAGGTGCCGCCTGCGGTCTCTTTGGGTACGTGCCGTGCTGCTGTGCCTGGTGCATTCGCTTACTACTGGCATATGTACTACTGCTCTAGTAGACTAGTAGTCTAGTCCATATGCATGGCTTTGATCGATTCAGTCTCCAGTCGCAGATGTTTCAGGTTACTAAGCTTTTTTCTGCGCCCCTTCACTCACTTCTGAATGACTCCTTTAGCACTCCCATCTTGTTCCTTATTTACCTGGGTGCACTGCGTTTTTAAAATTCTCTTTCATTTGCTTAAGCTCAGGATTCAAGCCATGCAGATGATGATATCCGGTTTATTTTACTTGACGCTTCATATGGTTGGAGCATACAAATTGGCTGCCATGTTTTATTTGTTCGAATATTGATTCAGAGATACTATAGTATTTGAAGCATTGGTGAGATCTTAGATTGGCTTATATGTTGATTTTTTTTCTCAAACTGAGTCTACTTATTTTAGGATATGCCTACTTTAGTTTTGTACTTCACATGGGACTAAAATGTCTACTGTACTGTAGTTGTATACATGGCTGGGTCAAGTTATACGCCCAGTGTCTTTTCAAGTGAAGTTTACCCTGTTGCAATGTGCTGGCTACTGCATTCAGTTTCAACCAACATATGTACTTCCGTTCTTGGCTTTGAATGATGCACTCACCAGTCACCAGTTGTACATGTTTCATGGTTACAACTTGAACATCTGCAAAAATAGTTCAACATCTGCACTATTTTTTTTCCTTTTGCCACGGGGTACTAAAGTGACGTGCTTGATGATCGATGATACCAATTATATGTCGATATACTGCCCTGTATGCCTCATATATGTTTGGAGTGTATTAACTGGGCTGACATATTTTCTGTCAATAATTGATGCTGATTATCACTGTTAGTATTTACCGCAAGTTGAGACTTCAGTAATTGTAGGAAATACCTAATTTTGCTGTGTGCTTTCTTTCTGAATGAAAATGTTTATTGGTTGATTGAGTTAGACAGCCAATGCATTTTTTTTTTTGCATATTTGATCTAGTAATTTGTTGATCACAAGTTGAGACGAGTAGTTGTTTTTGGAATATGTGTACTGATGTACTCGCATGATGCTTTTATTTGTATGTGAATATTGTAATGTTTAATTCTTAACTTTATCACTTAGCATCTTATTTAATTTGAAAGCCATTGCATCTTTATACACACATTTTCTCTGAACTTCTTTCCTGTTGATAGCAGATATGTGTCTCGCAGAAAGAGTGCGTAGTTAATTATGGCTATGATTGGATTTTAAGTTTGACCCAATAAATCCACACAGTACATTGTATTGTGTTCTGACAAGTATTGGTTGATTCTCCTTGAAGGGCTAGAGAATTGGTCGAGGGACATCAGCTCGTCTGAACCAACCGAAGCACCACCAACCGGGTGGATGTGCAACTGGAAGCCTAATGATTACCATTTCAGTTGGCTACACGACTCAAACCTTCATGGTTTGATTAAGGAGCAAGGTTTTGCAGCTGTTTACACCGGCGGAGCTCAGCCGTCAGCCGAGCCGACAGTCCACAGTGACCGTCGTCGGCATCTCGATCCACAATATCTTGCTCTCGGGCTGCCACACTCCCCAGTCCGCAGTCTGTAGCCTGCAGGTACGCCAACTGCCAGGTGCTTGCGCAAGCTGTTCTTTTGCTCATTTCTTGCTGCTTGTGCCATTGCTTTGTGCATCCGATTTGCGAAACAGGAGCCTCAACTCCTCAAGAACTGCATCAGTGCATCGAGTGTACTATTGGTAGGGACGCTATTCAAATATTTGGTAGTCTAATATGCTAATCGGCTAATGTACAGCATGCCTATTGCTGATTTCCAAGATATACAGAAAAGAAGACTGGACCTTTAGCAGCTAGTGTTAGTTCTACAAGTTAGTGTTTTATTTTATTTAACGATTGTATAATATTGTGTTAGCCTCATGGTCACTTGTATTCTGTAAATTGTGATCTAGTAATTAATATTAGTGATATATGTGTGTGATGCATCCTTAGTGCTTAACTGCTTTTTTTAGATAACGAGTGCGTAGCTGCTTATATCAAATTATGTTAGGACTTGTCTAATGCCTAGTACTTGTCGTATTAGTTGAAGTGGTCTCCTAGGTGAACTCAGATCCGCACACATACATGATCTCAGTTTCTCTGTGCCTTATTATCTAAAAACCCTCCCACATCATGCATGCATGTTTACTAATATAATTTTGTTTTGCCAAATTTTCCTTCGATCCAGGTTTAGCTAGCAGTGCTGGACTCAAGCTGGTATGACGCCATGTTTTGGGTGGGAAAATGGGATATGGCATGCTCGACATGTTTTGGGGTCCTGTTGTGTACTTGTGTTGCAGATTAACCTCGCACCTACGTTTTTGTTCGTCGCATGGCGTGCTGTTCGAACACTACTTTTGCTATTTGGCTGCATGTTTTTGACGGGTCCCCTCTCTGGTGAAACATTACTCGATCATCAGGGTGTGATTTGGATCACGCTTGATTCCGGTGACTTAAACTGCAGTGTTATGTTATGATGACATGCGTTTGGGCTACTGATTATTGCGCCTTGGATTTTATGTTCTGTGTTATTATGCCTTCGTTCAGGAAGAGATGAACCCCTTGCTGGCTGGGTTAGGATTTGGGAGTTACCCGTCTTTGTTCCCGCGTTTGCTTCTCGCGAAGTTGACCTGCCATCAACAGATCAAAATTAATTGCAGCACTTTGCACATGAATTTCCAAAATGGAACACAAGGGAGGATTGGCAGAAAATCAGGCGAGGCGATGCTCACCCGTGTTCCCGATTCCTGAAACCGAGCTCTGCTGCGCGCGCACCAAGAAGCTCAGGCTGGTGCTAGCTTTTGTTCGAGCGCCGCAAGGCGGGAGTCGCTCGCCGGGCAGAGCCGGCCGGCGGGATGAGATCAGGAGACCGGACGTGCGCTTGAGGAGAGCTCGCAGGTCGCAAACCCCATTAGCAGGGCTAGCTCGACGACGACCCGAGCCCGACGCTGTTGGCCGGGCAATGGAGGGGAGGCAGAAGCTTTGCGGCCGGTCGTTGGAGTCTGGCAGCCTGTGTTGACCCCCGACAGTGGCGGTCCTAAGATTTCAAGGGCCGGAACGAGATTTTAAATAGGGCCCTACTTATTATTAGTATATATAAATGTTAACAATAAAAACTCAATGGATATCTATGAAAAAATCATAATTTTAATAAGCCTCGTGACCTTTTGGTATTGAGGGGCCTCGCGACGTTGTCTTGGCTGATGGAGTGTTTTTAGTTTGAGAAGTCACTTCATTCTAAATGAGTTGACATAGGTTTATCACATGAATTTCAATAGAATGACCACATTCCTTATGCTAGTAATTATTAGTAGCTAGTGATAAATAATGTGATGATAAACCAACACATTCAATTTTACTAAAAAAAAGAGTAAGAAGATAATAGAATACTCTATTCTTCTAAACATATGCATTACATGTTCATTGTACACAAAAATAGAATAATTTTGTACTATTAATATTATGTGTTTATATGGAGTGGGGGCCCTGTGGCCTTTGGGGGCCTGGATCGGCCGCACCGTCCGACCCCCTCACTGACCCCCGATCTTTTTCGAAATATTGGCAGAGCCATTGTTGATGCTGGAGCGGCTTTTGGTTTCGAGAGAAGAAACATTAAGATGAGGTTAAAAGGTAACCTTCTTGTGATGGATCCAATATTGGACAAAGGTGAATTGATGTCTGCTTGTTCAAGAGGTGAATACTGGCATGGCACTCGGATTGAAATGCTTATTTGGTATGAACAGCTGTAACATGTTTCAGTCACGAGTCACCACTAGGCAACGGGGTGCTTGCAACAAGAATGATCCATGCTGACTAACCTTGATAAGATGGCCTGGTACGTATTCTTACTTCCTGAGAAGTCAATGGCTCAATGCCCTTAGATAGCAGAAAATGAATGTGCTGTCTGAATTCCGAACTCAACAAACAACTCAGGATTTGGACAGAGAAGGTCGACCGCATAATAGTGCTGTAGTTTTAAATCTGCACTAAGGACTGAAAGCAAACAAAGGAGCCACAGTATAGGAAACCACAGGATACTGGCATTGTTTATGTACATGAGCAGGAAAAAAAAACTCCTATGTCTCCATCTTTGCGCCTGCTATTTACATCTGAGGACCCTGAGGCAACCTGCCCATCAGCTGCTGGTAAGTTGCTGCTGCATTCCCGTTCGCTACCGGCAATCTCGACAGCTCCTCTGGCCTCACCTTCCTCTCACATCTTGGCAGCACAAGGCCTGCGCAGCCCTGCATTGGTGGTGGATGGCTAGACATCTGCGCCGGCACGAAGGTCCCCAGAGGTGGCACCTGCGCTGCCATGCCAGGCGGGAGCATTCCAAAGGAGAAACTGCCTGAAGATGCACTGAGCTGCGGTGGGAGACAAAGTGAGCCGTAGGCTGAGGCAGGGCTCAGCTGCGGTATGCTCACTTGCGCCGGTTCTGGCATCAGCTGAAGGCTGGTGGCCTGTGGTGCAGCGCCGGAGCCAGAGCTCGCATGCCCATTGCTGTTCCTGGCAGCTGGAACTTCATGGTTGTGTTTGCCCTCATACGTCGTGATCACGGACTTGAGATCATTCGAGGCCCTCTCCACATGCTTGCGCACGGAGCAGCCTGCGTAAGTGCATTTGTAGTAGCTCCTGCATGCACATAGAAGGGTGTATCTTTGTTGTTGCTGAACTATCGAAAAAGCTAACATTCTAGCCGTTTCCTAATAAACGATGAAAGAGGTGGAAATGACACTAAGGCTGACCTTGGGTTTGGGTTGCCTTTGACAACTTTCTGCCCATACTTGCGCCAGCGGTAACCATCATCAAGGATGTCGACCTCACTTGTGGTTTGCACGATAATCCTAGGCTCCCGGACAGCCCTTGATGCCATAGCTGCCATGTCAATGCCAATGTTGGTAGTGTTGGTAGCAGCACAAACCTCCATCTTCCTGAAATAGAATAAAAGGACAAATGAGAATTCGTTGACTGGGATAGTATGTTACTATGATGTAGTAATTGGCAACAAGGCCCGACCTTCTCTTAGATTCAGTCTCGTCTTCATTCCTGTCATGTGTTGAAGGAATGTTTCCATGCATGGCCCTATCATCCGCCTCGTTGGAGGAGAGTGTTGACGTTGCATCCACAGACTCCATAACGGATGTATCAGCAATCTCTGTTGTAGTAAGAGAACCAGACAGTTTTGTTTCAAGAACCCCACTGTGCACATCTTGGGACTGGCCATTAGGAGCAATTCCCTGTGAAGTTGCTGAGTTATGTCCAGGCTTGGAACTGAAGCTCTCTGAGCCATCAGCTTGCAAATCATTGAATTGTGACAGAGGGACATTTGGCCGGCAGTTGGGAAGCGGCAGAGGGTGACTATGAGAACCTTTGTAGACAATCTCTGTTATATGGCCTTCTTGAGAGCGCTCCACTTTTTTCTTTACAGGGCAATTTGGGTGAGTGCATTTGTAGTAACTCCTTGGATGCTCACTGTTCTTCACTTGCTTTTGTCCATATTTTCTCCAGTTATATCCATCCTCGGCAGGACCAGTGACTGGAGCTGAAGAATCTTCCCCATTTAGGTTTTCCTCACTCTCTTCTTGCTCGTCGGCAGGGGAAGGATGACCATTATCCAACATGGAATCACATGCTTTAGGTTTAACGAGATTTTCCTCAGTTTCCTCCTTGGTTGCAGTTGGGTTAGCGTGAAGACGTAACTCCTGGTTACCATTTGCTGAGGACTGGGTTTGGTGAACAACATTTAACCCCTGGAGAAGTGTATCTTTCATCAAAGCCAATTCATTATGAACTGCTAGATATGCTTTCGCGGATTAAATTTGTAGAAAAAAATGCAGTTACAAGAACTAACAATGGGAACAAATAGGCAATCGAGCAACTAATGCTAGATCAAATTACCTTCTCTGCGCTCCAAAAGGTCGGTGGTTTAGATCTCAAAATGGGCTGGAAGGAAAACCCAGAATCTTCATGTAAGTGATCTTCAGACTTCTCAGGTATGGGCGGTATTGTCGATTTGAAATTATTAGGCATCAGAAATGGCAATTTACCAGTGGTAGGAGAAGGTTGTGCCTGCAGAAATTATAAACAAATATGGAACCCACACAATAGAGATTAGATCGCCTTGCTTTTTTTCCTTCGAAATTCCACCTTTTTGCAGTAAGAAATTGAAAAGCGTTTAACAGAAACAATCAAATAAATATCTATGTTAGAATACAGTCCAAAGCTATTGTCTTTTGCATTTGGGTTGACCAAGTACTAACTCTACTAAGTACCAACAGACACATTCTTCACAATATCATCTCGATGGAAAGTACACGATGAACACAGACACTTACAATGACATTTGGAAGAAAAACTGGTGACTCCAGAAGTTCCCTTGGGCTCACACCAGGTGGAATTGTCACTGGAGACCGAATTGGTGCACCAGATGAACTGACACAGGATGTATCAATTTTCAGTACACCAAAACCGGCTCTTGCAGCCATCCTCTCAGAAAGGCCTCCATGAGATGTTGATTTTTTATTTGCGCCAAAAAGGTCTGATTCCAGCTGCAGAGGGGCTTTCATATCTTGAGCAGTTCCTTCAGCGCTCAAATCAACGGAAGGTTTACTCTTCTCAATTCCATCCAGGGGTTTGTTGCTGCTATTGTCGCCAAAAATGTTGGAGAATGGAGAGGAGCTGAATTCTTCGTTCAAGAAGGTTGACATCAGTATTCTTGGGCTGGGTGAGGGAAGCATCCAGTCTTCCAATGCTCTGCTATTGTCAGTCCCAGCCATGCAGGTGGTGATTCTGAGCCAATCTGAAAATTTTAAAGCGAATCCATTATTTTAGTTGAAACACTGAACAAACTTGTTAATAAAATCAGACTGGCACAGTATTTTCTATCAACTGTGCATAGGAAAAGCAAATAACATTGCTAGACATTGCATATGATTGCATAGCTGGATATAAAAACAGTTGACTGAAGATCGAAGGAGTCAATCAACATATAAATAGTTGAGATCGTGTCACTAGATATGGACCGGTACAGTTATGAAAGAGGAAAAGGGGCAGTTTTGCACAAATTTACTGTACAACAACAGCAAGACACATAAACACAGTGATACTCGATCACTCGAGTCATTTACTGCTCAATCCAGGAGATTATATGAGGGGTCGATGGAATCCATACCAAATTGCAGAATAGAGACATACACACTAAAGAGCCCATGTCGAGGTTCTTTCATGCCTACTGATTACTGAAAGAATTCATAGTCCTATGTTCAAGCAAATTACAGCCAGAACAGCTAAACTTCAGCGCAGACATTTGAATTGGATCCATGCACAAAACTTCAAGATACAATTTGAAAATAACAACGGTGTACGAATCTGCAAAAGGATCCACAGACGTAGCATTCTTACACAGACTACAGGTAAGGTAACTGCCGGTTCGATTTTGCAAACTACGAACCAAACCTCGAACTCGACACACATATCAAGCAGCAACCCGCAAAAACGTCAGCTTTGATGACAAAAGGAACCTCCCCTCACCACAAAAATCATCAAAACATGGAGAAATCACACGCAGCAAGGCATCGAAATGGGCACCTGAAGACTGAAGTGGCCGGAGCGGTCGACGACAACGGCACGCCTCTTCCTCTGCAACGCAAAGCGGCGGGTGTGCGAATGCGCGCGTGTGGATGGATGGGCTGCTGGTGAAATCGCACGGCCGCGGGGATAAGAACAATCGATCGAGCCTCTGACTGTGCACCAAAAATTCCAGTCTCTCTACGGCCTTCTCCGGTTCCTTTTCGCCCTGCAACTTCTCTCACCAGAACAAGAACCTACCATCCACGACAGCAAAAACCTTGCGAGCAGCAGTTGAAATCAGATTCTTGCTCCACGAAAAAGAATCTGTTCCCAGACGACGACTGAATTGGATTCACCTTTCTCTCTGTCTACCCCTCCCTCTTTCTTGCTGTGTGGCTTCCTGATATTTATGTGGAGTTTTTATTTTGCTAGGGGATGGAATGGAAGAGGAGAAGAGGGCGGTTGGCCGAGAAGTGGCGAAGGGAACGGCGGCAGAGAATTCGTTGGAGGCGATAGGCTCTTCCTAATTTTGAGCACGGAGTGAAGAGCTGTCTCATTCTCCCCCCACTTCTCCCCCACTTTTTATGGAAGCAGTTACTCTTCAACTATCTGGCGGTTTTACTTTTTAACCATCTCTACATATGTCATCATTATCTATACAGTTTATCAGAAAAATGATATTTCTCTTTTACAGCGACTTGACAAAATAATTATATTTTTTTAGATTACCGCAATTATACTGTGCTCTAGAATTCTTAAAACAGCACATGTAGAGTTTCCACTATCCTCACACTCAGTTAAATCGAGTTAAAATAGAGATCATGCCAAACCATATTGAACACGAAGGGAATGGCGACAAAGAAGCTAGCGGTGGTTTTTTGCGGGCGATAGGCTCTCCAAAATTTTGAGTACTGAGTGAGAGTTGTCTCTTCCCCACTCGCTTTTCCCATCCTTTTATGAAAACAGTTGCTCACGGTTTCGTCTCTTAACCATCTTTACTTATGTCACCAATAATTTACACCATTTATCAGAAAAATGGTGCTCCTCTTTTAAGTGAGAGAATAGAATTATACTTATCAGAATATTACTATTGTAATGTGCACTAGAATTATTAAAACACACAGATCCCCATGCTAAGCCATGCATAGATCCACTATCCACATGCCTATTTTTAGTAGATTAAATTGAGTTAAAACAAAAGACCATGCTAAATCATGTTGGACGCGAAGGGAACCACGATAGAGAAACTTGAGGCGATTCGTTGCAGGCAATAGCTCCTCCTAATTTTGAGCAGCGAGGGAAGAGTTGTCGTCTTCCCTGCTCACTTTTCCCCATCTCTATAGAGCGGTTGCTCTTTGAACTGTTTGGCGGCTTCACTTCCTAACTATCTTTACTTATGTCATCGTTATCCATACCATTTATCAGAGAAATGGTGCTCGTAAGAGAGTATTACTTTTCTGAGATTACTATTGTTGTACTTTCTTTATTCTTTTTTATTTAGTGCGGTTGATTTTTTTTCAAAACTTTAATATTTCGTCTTATTCAAAAAATTTATGCAAATATATGAAAACTCAAGTCATACTCAAAGTATATCCAATGATGATCAAGTAACAACAAAATAAATGATAAGTAATGAAATTTTTTAAATAAAACCAAGAATCAAAGTTTTGAAAAAAAAATCAAACGCCTCGAAGTACCATTCACTAGAGTACCTAAAACGGCACTGGCGTGGGAACATATTCAGTGCCCACTACCCCCGAGCAACTTTTTTTAGCGGATTAAATCAAGTTGAAACAAGGCAATGCATAGCCACGTTGGACGTGTCAGAGATATTTATCTTCTGCCTGTTCGAAGGATCTTCGTACAGATCAGAGTACTCAAGTAAAGGGCACAGAGATGCGGCGAGGCTGCAAGTTGCAGCTGTACTCCTTGGGCTCTAGCTGCAAGTGGCGGCGCTCTGGTTTCTGAACACTGGACGATCGAAGATGTATCATGCACTGTGCCGATCGAGGAGTGGTGAGGTTCGTCTTCTCTTCCCAAGCTCGGTGGTCTCGGACTGACCAGCAGTTTTGTCACCATGCAGCTATGCAAGGGCAACGCATGGATCATGCAGCCTGGATATGCATCCAGGTGGCTGCCCAGACCCCATGTAAACCACGCACAGTTGCGATGAACAGGAGCATCTGAATTAGGAATCAGTTGTGATGAACAGCAGCCGCTGAATTACCCAACTGTTGGACGCCCCCTGAAACAGTTGCTATGAAAAGAACCACAGTCCACGTTACCACGTACGCACGCATTACGCATACTCATGCACAGACGGCACAGTGCAACAAGTTTGCTGAGACCGTGTGGCACTGTGGCTTCAGAACTCAGAAGGCGAGGGTGCCCGATCGTTCTTGGGAGCTCACGTCTCACCGATCGAGGCCTTATTTTGACAAGCCCTTGCCGAACGGCGAAAGTAGATATTTGGTTGTGTGCTAGCTGTTAATTACGGTGGGATGCTGGCGATGCTGCTCTAGTTTATTTCTCGTCATAAGTTAATTGTAAAAATGCTATTCTAATATAAAATTAACTTTTTGGACCCAGCTGGTAATCCAAAGTAACTGTAACGGGCAATTTGGGCGAAACTAAGTAAAATAGTGGAAGATGCAGCTATTCTATAGGTGTAGAGAGACTCGACCCAATGGGATGAAAGTTTGGCTAGAATCATTACTTTTACAATTTTTTATAGAGCACATCCGCATAACCTAATATTCTATATCTAAATATGAGCATCCACTATGAGATTTTTATATTTTTTATGAAGTTGCGCCATCGTAACGCCCATCAGCAACTAGAGATCCCCACTGATATCTTTCATCGATCTTCATGTCATCGTAAGGCCCACGAGAGGAGCCTCATTGATTACTTTCATCGATCTTTTGTTCCTAGTAGATTCTGTGCGTTTGGGTAAAGCTGAAGCCAACAAAAACATTGCCAAACTGGTATTGAACACATGTTTGTGTGAGCTGGTGTCTTTACTCTTTTGCTGCAGCCGTTACAAACTTTAGCGATTCACCAAGGAATTAATCATTACAAACTCTAGAGTTCAGACAAATTAAACCTGCTGATCTACAAATTTTAGGAGATGAATAATTGTGCACAATCCTCTTGCTTGGCTTACCAAAGATCAATCAATGGAACATAATATGATTATCTTCATATACCAATGTTTCTTGCTGAACTAGATATCCTCTCTGGTTTGTCCAATTAAGGATCTCCACGTGGTGAAGACAACATAAGGGGAAAAAGCCTCTGGACTATACACAGAACTTAACATCGCTGCATGATTCAAGGCTGTCACTAAGTTGAAAGAGAGTTTTGAGCCTGAGCAGTTTCACCTGCTGCATGCGAGCTCAAAGAGGCGGTCATCCAATCGCGTGGGCGTCCACATGTCACGAATCAGAGTTAGGTATCCACACTGCCATGTTTGGATGCTATAAGCACCTAATTTTATTCCAAGAGAGACAAAGGGGATGCTAATGATGATGGTAGAGGAAACTATATAAAATATAGGCCAACTCCAACTGTTGTCTCACTTTGAGGAATCTAACAATGTATCAGCACTGTAGACAGAGTTGAGTTTGAATTTGGGAATGAGATGAGTAAGCCGTTGGAGATAGCCTAACAAGTTGGAGTTGTATTATTGTTGATCAATGTGTTAGATTAAACCCATTATATATATGGGTGTAAATGATACGGATATTATCTGTCCGTATTCGAGTTCTAATTCGTTTAGAAGGGTTAAGATCCGATCCGTATTCGAGTCCAGACATTTAGTATCGTATCCGAATCCGAGTAGCCAAAGTTGGATAAATATGATGTCAATAATCATTCAAGTCTTATCCGACACATTTGATCAATATCCGTATCCGATCCGAATTCAAAGAAAAAAAATGAAAACAAATACGGTATCAGCAATATCCGTCCGTATTCGATTCAACTACACCTCTGATTATATATGTGGATGAGTTCGAGCGATGTATATGGCAACTTATTATTATAGCAAGCAAGTCATTGTGGTTGGCCTAAGTACAATGGAGCACCATGATATCCAGCCTTTTTTTTTAGGAAATGGCCAATGTGGCATCTATGATCTGTTGCCCTCTCATTATGTAGTATGCACGGAATAGTTCTTTAAAAAATTTAAAAGGGTATATACGGAAGAGAGTTATCCCCAAGCGCCATACGTCAACAATGGCCAGCTAATTTGTGGCAAACAGCTTTGTCCAGCGATTTGACCGAGCTCTTGTTTTAATCGTTCCCCCCTTCTCTTTTGGCTTTGTACGTACGTCGGTACGTGGCATCGGATCCTTGCTTATCTGGCCGACGAAATGGGATTAAACTAGTGGATGATGACTGGACGTGGTTTGCAAACAAGAGAGCGTGGTTTGGAAGCAAAAGAAAAAAAACACTATCGAGTTAAGAGAGGATATAGCTTCTCGCGGGTGATTACTCGTGTGGTCGATTGGGGTAATTAAATATAGGACATGTAAGTCTATCTCCAATGGTTTGTCTATATCGATTGGCTAAATACTATTCTAATCATCTTTTTCTCTGTCTACAAAAACATTACAGTGTCATTTTGTACTATAGGTAGCCCATTTAGTCAGCCCGCTAGAGACAGCCTTAGACCGTCTTCAGTGGAGTGTCCAAATTGATTGACTATAGCACAAAACGATAATATAGCGACACTGTAGCACTACGGTAGACAAAGAGATCTCCAACGGACTAACTAAAAGGATTGCCTATCACTATTCTAACTACCCGTCTCTGTCTATAGTAGTACTACAATGTCAATTTGTACTATTGACAATTTATTTGAGCACTCAACTAAAGAGGTAGGGTGCCAATGTCAAACCACGTAGCAAATAATTTAGCTTCATGACATGTTTAAGTACCCTAATCCTAATCCAAAACAATGGTACTACATTACAGGAGCCAATGTGGCTCCATGTCTCTTTATTTCTTCATTTCTCAGGCACCGTTCCTTCGCGCGGCGCGAGAAGCTTCGCGACAACGCGCCGCGCCGCGCAGCTCCCCCAGAGAGAACTGGGCCTCATCCCGGAGGCGCTGAGGCATAGGAGTGGAGGCATTTAGGAACATGGCCGACACGTGCATGGCGCAGTGGCCATACGTGCAGCAGGCACATACATGTTGCTCCTCGACCACAAATGCCGATTTGCAGAATTTCTAAACATCTTCCTAGGGTAATTGCATAGATTAGGACTCTAGATATGTAATTTCATACTCCCAAATTCGTGGTTGATTTTTTTTTATAATTTTAATCGGTCGTCTTATTCAAAAATATTGCAAATATGCTCAAACTCTCTACAATAATGAAACACACCAAAAAATATTGTCATACTTTATTGATTTTTGGAGTAAGAAAAATGATTAAAGTTTTATAAAAAATTAAACATGACACATATTTATATACGGATGGAGTATTTTTGTGAACTTGATAAGAATCACGTAATTGTTTAGGACCGCTACTATGGTTTACTTTTGTTTTCATAACCCCTAACATTTTTTAAATTTTTCACATTTTTCTTTTGCAGGAGAGTGTTTTTAGCCTTTTCCATGAAGATGAAGAGAATGAAACTGTACCCGCCGAAAGACTTGGTGCAAAATAAAATTTTAATATTGTTTCTGGATTCTATTCTGGTCTGGATGGGGCACCAGAGTCCAGAGCTCGTCCATGAAAACTCTCATCAGGCTGAGCCCATGTTTGCTGGACAATGCTGGGCTCAGGGCCCACGCAAAGGCCCCAACAACCCCAGTTCCAGTTCCAGCCTTCTGGTTCGGAATACCGTGGGCTGTCGCCCACCGCTAGGCGCTAGCTCGCGAGTCCGCTGGACGGAGCGGTGCGTCGCGCCTCCACGCAGCTCGCAACAAGTCGCACGCCGCCGCCGCGCACCCTTCTCCCCCACCTCACCTCGCCGCCCCACGCCCAACCATGGCCGCCGCCGCCGCGACCTAGACTCGCGTAGCCACCCCTCGCCCCGGGATCGAGCGAGACCAGATGCTCTCCCTGGGCACCATCCGCAAGCTCTGCGCAGCTTTCGACGCCGTCGCGCTCACCGTGATCGCTGCGGGGCTCTCCCGCTCGCAATCCGGCCGCCACCCATTCTCCTCCGCGCACGCGCACTCCCCGCATTCCGCCGACTTCCCCACCATCGCCGCCTGCCGCGCCTCGGTCTCCGCCTCCAAGGGTCCCCGCCGCCGCCGGGGGCAGCCCTCCCCACCAACCCCCGCAGCCGCCGTAGCCAAGGAGGAGGAGCAGCCGGTGCTGGTCAGGATCAAGCACGAGCGGGATCCCGGGCGGCTCTACGAGCTGTTTAGGGCCAATGCGCACAACCGCCTCCTGGTGGAGAACCGCTTCGCGTTCGAGGACACGGTGGCGCGCTTGGCAGGTGCTCGACGGAATGACCTTGTGGAGGAGATCCTCGAGCAGCACAAGGCACTGCCCCAGGGGAGGCGCGAAGGGTTTGTAATCAGGATCATCGGCCTGTATGGCAAGGCTGGGATGCCAGACCATGCGCTGCGGACTTTCCAGGAGATGGAGATGTACGGTTGTGCACGCACGGCCAAGTCGCTCAATGCCACCATGAAGGTTCTGCTACGAGCGCGGATGTTTGATGACGCTCTGCAGTTGTTTGGGGAGGGATCAAAAAAATATGGTGTTGAGCTGGACGACATCTCGTATAACACGGTGGTGAAGATGTTGTGCGACATGGGAGAGTTGCGTGCGGCGTACCGGGTCATGCAGGAAATGGAGAAGGCAGGTGTGTGGCCAGATGTCATCACATACACGACACTCATGGCTGCTTTCTATAAGCATGGCCAACGTGAGGTTGGGGATGGCTTGTGGAACCTCATGAGACTGAGGGGTTGCAACCCAACACTTACTAGCTACAATGTGAGGCTCCAGTTCTTGATTAACAGGGGAAGGGGGTGGCAAGCAAATGACTTGGCGCGGAAAATGTATGCAGCGGGGATAAAACCAGATGAGATCACATACAATCTAATCATCAAGGGTTTCTTCATGATGGGTGAGCATGAGATGGCCAAGACGGTCTTTGGCGCGATGCATGGGAGGGGATGCAAGCCAAACAGTAAGGTTTACCAGACAATGGTCCATTACCTCTGTGAGAGAAGGGACTTTGATTTAGCATTCAGGTTGTGCAAGGATAGCATGGAGAAGAACTGGTTTCCGAGCGTCAATACTATTAACAGATTGTTGAAAGGCCTCATGGCAATCTCAAAGGATAGGAATGCCAGAGAGATAATGAAGTTAGTTACTGGGAGAAAACCTTCTTATTCAGATGACGAATTGAAGGTCTTCAAAGATATATTATCTCTTGGGAAGAGTCCAGATAAATTGATGGCTGGATAGGAATTTTTTTGTAAATCGACAACATTTAACTGTAAGGCTGTTGTTGATATTCTTTTATCTCTTTGTTTTCACAGTCAAGTTAAAATGAGGTAGATTGAGGGGTTTCAAATAATGAACAATCCCTTCACTCAGACAGCAAAATAAGTTAGTATAAGTTATAGGAGAACCTTAATGGCTTTACCTCGGGCAAAACTATCATGGATGATAAAGATTTTAAGAGCTGAAGATGTACTATACTTTTCATTGGCTAATGTTTAGTGATGAAGTATTTTGTCCAGTATACCAAACTATGTTTGGGAAAACCTGATTTTGTTATCCTTTTCTACTTTGCCATCTCACCAAGATAAGAATGTTGTCTACCTACCCTAAGATTGATGATTCTTTTGATGTGGTGAAATGGCATATCTGCTAATCCGCATATGAAATAAACCAAAACCAAATCAACTGAATTTATGCCCTTTTTTGTATGAGCCATATGAGAGTTCATAAGTGTTCAAACCCGTCCTGACAACAATGTTCAAATCGGTGACTGAATGTTAAACATACAAGTTTTCGGTTACCAGACTACTCTTGTTACCGAATGACTAAAAAGCAACTAACATGGCAACTACTTAATGCTACATGGTATGATTTTTAACACGATTGAAATGATGGACATGACTTGTGCAATTGTACATTAATTTTCTGACTATTTTGGTGGGTTCAAATATGATATAGCACTCATCATCATCAATTTGATATCTAAATTGCACATTTTGTCATTTTTTGCGAATATTAGGACAGTTATTTACCCCTTTAGCTTTAAGTTTTATGATCTGCTACATTACTTTTATTCTTTTAGAAGATTTCACATGAATAATCTCAGGACATAATCCTGCACTGGTGCTGAAAATGTGAAATGTTATTTATATAAAACCCTGCTATTAAAACATTGCAATAATGCTTGTCTTAAAATCCCAAATGATTTTTTCACTCTTCTTGAAATAAGCTATGTGATACTCCCATCCCTTGTCAAATGTTTGTTGCTGTTGATTTTTTCCTACAACTTTGACCATTTGTCATATTCAAAAAAATCCGTAACTTATCATTTGTTTTGTTGTGATTTATTTTATCATTAAAGGTAGTTTGAGCATGACTTGTACTTTTTCATGTTTGCATAATTTTTTTGAATAAGACAGGACCAAAGTTGTGGAAACAAGTCAACGACGACAAACATTTGAGAACGGAGTGAGTGCATGAATCTTGGAAATTCCATTATAACAGGCTTAGAAGTATGCCCTTTTAAGACTCTTTAAAATTCAGTTTTGTTTATACTAGCGGCAAGTACCACTGTACATTCTTCTTTCTTTGCGGCTTTCAGTCAGTTGACAGCTTTGACAAGTCTGACTGAATGGAGATAAGAGCAAGGAAAAGAATGAAGAAAACATATGACAGTGGAAATTGTGGGATGGGATTGTGCATGTCCGAGCCGCATCAACATCAGATTTCCAAATGACTGGATGTTCTGAGGTAGGAGAAAGGTGGTTAATAGTAATTTAGTCAACTTGATACATAACTCAACTGCATGCCTCGACAAACTTGTCATATTTATTTATTTATGTCCTCTTCTCAGCACTGACAAATCTATACACTTATATAGTGAAATGCCAATAATGGTGCTCATGTTTTTGTGATATTCTCAGTAGCTTTATTTTCAGCATAGCCATTCTGCATGAGAATTTCCTAGTTCAGTGAAGTATTTTTCTCAAAAGAAAAAGAGAGCATGTTCATCTTCGATGCTCTTCATCTGCAATTGAACTTCAATTCCTCATTTAAATCACGATAAACTCACATTAATTTGACAGCTTTTCTCTGGTTGGTTTTGAGTTATCCCTCCCATTTTCTACAGGCAGATATTCGGAGAGCCACATCTACTCAGTTGCTTGGAGCTTCAAGGAAAGAATGCTTATGGAACGAATTGTTAATGGCAAAGTGATCAACTGCTATCGTTGAGATTTGAGAACGATGGATGTGTATCATTGTTTACTGCTAGCTCTAAGAGTGTGATACTTGACATCAACAATAGCATTGGGATAATGAAGTTAGTTACCATGAAAAAGCCTTTTTATTGAGATGATGAAATGAAGGTATTCAAAATCATTGTCTCATGGGAAGACAGAAGACTGAAGATAAGTCGACGGTTGGTTAGGATATTTTGCTGTAAACCGGTAACTGTAAGGCTGCTGTTGACATTTTTTAATCATTTTTATTTTTACAGTGAATTAAAATATTGTAGGCCAAGGGATCTTAAATGCTGTCTTGATCATCCTTTTGGGGCAATTGTAACTGCTTAACATATTGGTTATATATGATTATTTACCTCCAATGGAATATCTCTGTCTGCCCCTGACCAATCGATTCCCAGAGATATTTAAGGCTGGCATCGAGTTCATTGATGAATATCCCCTCATATTTATTACTTTTCATAAGCCCTTTCCTCTCTACTTTATCAAAAGTAATTTATAGCCTTGTTGACAGAAGGACAAAGAATTCATTGAATCATCTTACGGGGCGTAGTTTGACCATGCAACAGTAATTTTTATTGTGATTTCTCTCTATAATATTCCATTTAAGGCTTGTTTGGAACACAGTATTTTCAAAACGCAGGAATCGGAAAAACACAATATTGGAATGTCTGTGGTTGAATTTCTATAGAAATATATAATACGAAAAAGTTGCAAAACATGTGTTTAGATACTACGTAAAAAAAACACAGGAACCATGAGACAAAGGAAAGAAACCATAAGGTTAAATCCCATGTTTATTTTTCTTTAAAATCTCTATGAAAGAGTCTATTCCATAAGAATTTTAGAGGGTTTGCTAGAATTTAATACTATTCCAAAGGGTCTCATAGGAATGTTTTATATAAGAACGGAATCCTTCATTTTTCCTTTAGTTTTTCCTCCATTTCAAAGGAGGTCTAAGAGATGCAAAACCATAATCTTTAGGAAAAAAAGTCATTTTATTTGTAAACCCAACTACACAATTACTCGAATATTATTAAATTGCTCGTTAATCAAAGCGCAAACTTGGACAGCCAAAATAGTCGCACATAGGATATATTTTGGTATCAGAATTACACTTTTACATGCATGCAGTTTCATAATTTTGCATACGACACCCATGCGGTTTCGTAATTTTGGTATCTAGCCCGACATTTTGTTCTGCGTTCTCTCACAATATGCATGTGTGCAATCTGTTGGACAGCGTAATCAATCGTCAAAAATACATTGGTCTACTGTACTCAGCCTCAGAGGTACATGGTTTACACGGATGCATGCAGGAATACACGCTTTACAAGCATGCAGTTCCCTAATTTTGCAGACTAGTAATATCATTTTCAAATTAGCAAATCCTCTTCCAGCATAACTCATGATTCGCTCCCTGAACGATGGAATGAACTCAGTCAGCGTGCCGTGTGGGAGTGGGACCCGTCAGTCCGCGGCACATCTGACTCCTCCCACTCTCACTCACAGTCTCACACCATCTCCGACTCATCTGTTTTTTTTTTCTTGAGGTACTCTCCGACGAATCTGTTAGTTTATCCAATACAGAGCCCACGCTCTATGCGGGCTGGCCCAGGGGCCCAAACCCAGAGAGGAGATGCAGGACACAACGGAGAAGAAGCCCCGGACCGAAGGCGGCGGAGGCGAGCCCTCCGGCAGCGCGGAAGGCGGCGGCCTAGTGGAAAGGCTCCCCGAGGCTCTCCTGGTGGAGGTTCTCGGTCGTCTCGACGTCGAGGACGCCTGCTCCGCCGCCGCGTCCTGCCGCTCGCTCCACGCCGCCGCCAACGCCGCCATCTTCGCCCTCACCACCATCGACCTCTCCGTGAGCCTCCCCTCCCCCCCCCCCCCCCCCCCCCTCCGTCCTCTCTTCTCACTCCGCCATACGGGTTCCTTTCCCCTAACCGCTGGGGTTTGGCAGGCCTTTGCTCCGTCGAACGCGATACTGAGCAGGATTCTCGCGGGGAACGGCGCGCTCCTCAGTCTCACCGTCAATTGCAGCCTCCTCCAGGACACTGCTGCCTCTGTCATCGCGAAGGGTAGCCTGCGGGAGCTCTCGCTGCTGAATTGCTCCTTCACGACGAGATTCTTTACGGCTATTGGCGAGAAATGCCTCAATTTAAGGTATGGTTCTTCGGCACTGGCTTCAACTTTTTATGCTTTAGTCCACGCGAATTTATTTCTTAGGAGGTTTGCATCAGGAGCTACGTGTCCAGTTGTTCTCGACGGTTTTCACAGTTAAATTGAATTATAGAAGCAACGATTTGGATTCTTGGACCATTTTTCCAAGTAATTGATCCACTGGCATATTAATACATGTTCCCAAGCCATATCATGAGAAGCCTGAGCATGCTTTAACCTGTATCGAAATTCAGATCATTGAAGCTGGAGATGGCGGTTGCTCCAGTTGTTCTACATTCGCGCTATTTTGGACGCAGTGCTTGCCTAGCGCCTATCTACGAGGGATGTCGTTACTTGGAGGTGAGAGATATTTGTCTTGAACGAATATGGTACTCTTCTCCACTTCATTGCATATTTGAAACATTGTTTTTCTTTCATTATCTTCCTATTTCCAAGCATGGAGTAAATTGCATAAGATTAGCCGTGGTCTTTGAATAATGGCATGGAGCTTTTGGAAGTCCATGCAATTCAATTACTGGGTCTAATAAGTCTTTTTCAATCTTTAATGCAGACTCTTTGGGTGAAGTTCTTTGAGCTAGATCCACGCACTGCTGATTACGAGACTTTATTGCCTTTTATTCCTTGTACCGTCAAGGAACTGTTGCTACAACCTGTGCCTCGTTCACTGGCAAAGACGGTCTTCCCTAAAAGCACATCTCTGGAAAAACACATCACTGACAGTTTGGAATCAGTCTCTTTAGTTCTTGACATAATAACGGATGAACTTGTTATCTTGATCACCAGTAATGTCCGTAGCTTAGTTGAGCTCTGCCTGGAAGATGGACCTGTTGTCCAACCAAGTTTGCCTGCAGATTTGACCAATATTGGGCTTCAAGCACTTGCCTTATGCCACAACTTGAGACATTTGTCTCTGAGGCGTCGTTGCTGTGACTTCAGACGAGTAAACGACTTTGGGATACTGATGCTTGCTGAAGGATGCAAGCAACTCAGAACCATTAGATTTGGTGGGTTTTCGAAAGTAAGTGATGCAGGGTATGCAGCCCTCCTCCACTCTGGCAAGGACCTGAAGAAATTTGAGGTCAGTAACGGCTCATCCTTGTCAGACTTGGCATGCCTTGATCTTGATAAGGCAGCTCCAAATATTACAGAAGTGAGGTTGCTTAATTGTGCTCTCATAACTAGCGATACAGCTATATCTCTGGCCCCCTGCACTGGCTTAAAGGTTCTTGATCTTTCTGGTTGCAAGAGCATGGCAGACTCCGGCTTGATTTCCATCTCACAGCTTCCTAATCTAACCCTTCTGGATCTTGCTGGAGCTGACATTACTGATGCTGGTTTATCAGCACTGGGTAATGGGAGGTGCCTGATATCTTCTTTGTGCTTGAGAGGGTGCAGAAGGATAAGCAATAATGGAATAGCTTCACTATTGTGCGGGTCTGGCACCATCAACAAAACATTAGTCTCCCTTGACATTGGGAATGTACAAAAAATATCATGTCGAGCTGTGACAGTGATTGCCAAAAACTGTGAGCAGATAAGCAGCCTGTGTCTGCGGAACTGCCTCCTCATAACTGATTCATCTCTCGAGGTGCTAGGTTCAATGGGCTACAACTCTGGTAAATGTTCCCTGAGAATGCTTGATCTTGCCTACTGCAGTAAGCTGTCTCGTAACTTCCTGAGACTCTTTGAGCCACCAATGTTTCGAGGCCTGCGGTGGCTTGGCATCGGGAAGAATGTACTTCAACGGCGTGGCTGCAGTCCGAAGGTAGCAGAGCTTCTAGAGCAAAGGCCAGGATTGACAATCTGTGGCAACGCCTGTGACATGGGCTGCAGGAACATGTGCCATATCGATATTCGCTTTCAGTAGTTGTATTTTTGTGCATCTCCCGTTGCCATTCGAGCAGGGTTTAGTTATGTATGTGCTGATGCCCTTCGAACATGATTTAGTTGTGTATGTATTTTGAAATTCAGGCAGGGTTGAGTAGTTCTGACATTCAATTTCTTCAGTAGTTGTGTGCGGTTACCATTCTAGTTGATATTGTAATATACTGTCAACTGTTCATTCTTTTAGCAAAGTCGATCGCCTATGGCAACATTCAGATGTAACGTCAGTTTTCAAAATATGTCAAGCTGTGCTCTGCCATGCTCACCGACCAAGATAACATCAAGCTGCGTTCAACAGCACTAACACCGTAACAAATGTTGCTCGCGAAATACACAAAACCAACATAAATAACCATTTGCAAGTCAAATAGAATTACTAGGTAGAGGATGAACTTTACAGATCAACTTCAGCACAAATGGGATTTTGCATAGAATGAAGCAAAATCATATCATTTTGCCTTGAAAGTGTGAAATGACTCAAATCTCCCATATAGCTGATGGCGCATAATAGATCGCATGCAAAAAATTGCCTCAGGATACGAGAAGCTATTTCAAAAAATTTCAACACAGGTGACCAGCAGCAGGATCACGGCAGGTGAGCTACATGCCTACATGAAGGCACCTCGGCCCCCTCTCCTGGTAGCTGGTCTCTCGTAGCTCGTGTTGATCTTCTCAACCAACTCATTCATTGTGCTGCAAGTTAAAATGTTGGCATCAACACAAATGGAAATTTCAAACGAAAAGCCATCTAGGGTATAGAAGAATCAAGGAATTTCATTTGTGAATGATGTAGCTAGCTTATAGAACGATCTTGGGCATACCTTGAACAGTTGGTGAACATTGCAAGGTAGGTCATGAGGAGGGTGTCGTTGTATTCCTGGAAAGAATGAATGACATTATCATAATAACACATGCTGGTTTAAAACATGCAACATAGAGAAAATTACAGAAAATCAATCTTTTTTATTGGCAAAAATAGCTCGATTTGCTACTTTAAAAAATGGTATTCATACAATGAAATATCTTTCCATATCAAATGAGGAAGCACTTGGTCTAAGATGAGAAATGAACTTAGCATACCATTAAGAAATCATCTTGGAATTTTTGTGACTCCATAGCTGGTAGCCTTCTTACAAGGCTTGAGACTTGCCTAAGCAGTGAATTATCCACTGGAATGTCACCTGCAGTTCAAGAAAAGGCTTTGCAGTTAAATTACTCATGGCAAAAGTCCAACAGTGCGATTAACAAGTTTGGGCAATTGAAGTTCTAAAGGTTTAGGTTTAAAATTAATGAACGAATGTTTGGAGAATGGCTAACACAGTAAAGATAATGCTTTACTGTGTCTAGTCTTATCTTAGTGGCAAGAGATAAAGCAACACAGTACTTCACAGATGTACATACCTTTTTGCATGGCAACAAGATACTGATGGATTACACGGACCCTACTATTGAGCATCTTGATGGCACTGTGTATTCCTGTAAGATGAGCAGCCACTGCACAAAAGCATCGATTAGAACAATTATGCCCAGAAACATACCTCAGGTAAGGTTAAAAAAACAAAATCATGTGGGCGGGACATCACCCTGTTTTTGTGTCAAGAGATGGGCTTAAAATGAGAATCCTTACACTGAGTTGCTGCTGAGCCACCATCAGATGGTTTGAGATGGGCAACGTGGTCTACAGATATCCTCTCAGCCTCTACAGTCTTTGATCAAGCAAAATACTGTTAAAATCATTTATAGCTAGACAAACAAGAGGGAAGAAAACCTACCTACGGCCTACCTCAATTGTATAATTTGATCTGACAAAGATGAGCTGGGGACTCCCGTCGATGACATGCAACTCTTGAAATTACAGAAAATAAATGAGGAAATAGCAATCAAATAGACAGAAAAAAGGGCAAGAGAAGAAATGCTGAATAAACTCTGTGATTTAGGTTCTATAGTGAGAAGAGTTCAAGGGCTATAAATTTAATACTGGCATGGTAGTACCTAATGACTAATGTAATATTGGCACCTGACGAAGGAACATTAGGGTCACTGGATAGCAAATAAACAAATGAACATTTACCAAAAGAAAAAAAAAGACAATGTGACATAAGGACATGGTCGAAAGCACCTGTTCGGCTGCACTTTCTATGGCTGCAGTTGCAAAGCACAAGCACAATCCTTACTTAATTACTGTGGAGGCGGCTGAAGCTTCAAGAAACTGAAGCAAGCATAGTTGTCACACTACTATGGATGCCAGTCAAGCCACAGCCCATTGTGGTGTTTAATGACCATAATTATAGAACCTTCCCTCAGCGAAGTGAAAACTGTGCTATCAATAAATTCAAGTGACATGTCTGCCACTCAACATCAATGGAACAGATTTCACAGCACCCTGTGAGATGATACTCTATGTAGTTTGTACTATATTTGACCAATCCATGTCCTAATGCTCACCCTCTTCTGTAAAATTTATTCTCTTTGTATAGGATGCCAGTTGACAGAATAGAATGAATAATTAGGACATGGATTGGTTGAGGGGGCCCTGGCCCAACCACCCAAAGAAGATTAAACTTATTTTTACATCTTCAGGACACTTCATAATCTTTTGTTACTCTAGACCCCGAATTTAAAGAGCAATATGATAACTAGGATGTGACTTGTCAATCTTAAACGATGTGCACCCAAAATCGCATCAACATTCAATGAAGTACATATAAATCAGTGAAGTTGCATAAACGGATTTAGGATGTAACCAATAAAATCAATGATTTCATTTCACACTCAAATTCATATTTGCTTACCACTCTCATAGATAGTCACAGGGAGATCCTTCTGGGAGAGGTTGATTGCAGGATTTAATAGAAGATAAACAGGGCTTTCGTTAACATCCATCAACTGGACAATTCATTCAAGAGAAAGTTACGAAGAGGCAAATGAATATATACATCATAAATCAAATGAATATATGTGCTAATAAGCAACTCCTCAACTATCCTCAGGCCTAGTTTGAGAACTCTTCAATTGGAGTGGGTTTGAGGGGACTGAAGTGTGTTTAAATCCACAGTAGATCAAAACCCCCCTCAATCCCTCGCAATCTACTCCAATCCCCCTCAATCCAAGAGTACCAAAACTAGGCCTCAAGAGAAAATCAAATAGACACACTTCATTAAGCCATACAAACTCATGTCTTCTGTAGAGGCAAGTAATATATATTTTCACTTGGCCAAGAGATAAGCCATAAATTTTTTTAATGTATAAGTGGGAAGCTTAGCACTATGGAAGTTTTCAAATATGTAAGCTGCTGCTGAATCTATTCTCCGGTTTCTCATTACTTGCTACTACCTTGAGGTTAGGCTTTGAAAGTGTTGTGACATTCAGTTGTTAATCTTGGCAATATGCATCAAATGTGAAACTTCAAAAGCACCTACATTGTTAGATTATTACTGCGGAAATAGTAACCAACACAAACT
Source organism: Paspalum vaginatum (assembly GCA_030272315.1). Taxonomy (NCBI): domain Eukaryota; kingdom Viridiplantae; phylum Streptophyta; class Magnoliopsida; order Poales; family Poaceae; genus Paspalum; species Paspalum vaginatum. The sequence continues at coordinate 38,861,887 of CM059018.1, forward strand.
CCGCAAGAATTGAGCCAGTTTTTTCTCTTGTCACTAGTATGCACATGAAATAGATTTACTGTGGAGTCATAAAAGTCCCTAGGTGCCGCCTGAATTAGCAGCATCAAGTATACTAACGGCAAATTACATCCAAAACCCACATTTTCTCCATAACATGAGCAAACACTAATGCCCAAGCACAACTCCAGTATTCCACATCCTCACACAGATCAAACACTTGAACAAAAGATTCTGAAAACTCACTGCTTTGTGGATTAGCATGTCTGTCTCCTGCACATCGCTTCCAGTGGAGTACCAACCCAGCACGTAGAAGTCGGGGAACACCTTCTTATCTGCACAGCCACAACCGTAACAAGCACTCTCCTCAGACCATCTACAAAACCCTAGCACTCCAATTCCAGGCGCCTTCGAATCCATACAAATCCACAGGTTAGAGTAGGAGCTTACACAGCTCCTGCTTCTTCTCGAGGAAGGCGCGGTCGAGGGTGCCGGAGACGGGGTCGAGCACGAGCTCGAAGCTGTTGAAGATCTCCACCGTCCGCCCGCGCTGCACCCCGATCACGCACCCGAACACCCTCGGGGGCTGCCCCGCCGCCGCCCCGGACGACGAAGAGCTGTCCCCAGAGCAGGCGGCCTGGGCCTTGACGCGGGTGTGGTGGTCGGAGACGTTCACGATGACGAGGGGGTGGAGCTTGAAGGTGAGGCCGCTGCTGGATGAGGCGGCGGCCGCGGGGGCGGGCGCTTGGCTGGTGGCCGCGGCGGGGTCTGAGGGCGCCGACATCGTCGGAGCCGGGGGAGACGAGGGGATGCGTGACCTAGATAGGTGGCGCCGGCGGGATGGCAACGGCGACGGGCTGGATGCGAGCTGGGGTTGGGGCCTTGGGGTTTTTGCGCTGTGGGCGTAGTGGCTTTTGCCGTGCTGTCTCGTGTTGGGCTCGGATAGGCTATTTGGGCTTCGTGGGTCTGGCTAGATGGGCCGGCACGGACATCTAATCGCGCTCACCCAATTTATTCCCCTAACAAAACCACCTGATTTTGTATTTGAGTTGCTAAGGCCACCTCGTCTCATTTCTCATATTTCAAACTCCATTTTATCTAAAATGATAGAATAGTATTTTGAGCATCATTTGAGTGTTTCGCTGGAAATAGTCTAACACTACTGTTGTATAAAAAGATGTGAAAAATACTGTAACAGAGTGAAGTTTGAAATAAAAAGATTAGACCCTCGTAATTAGCAGCAGCTGTGTACTGTGTGTCAGTCGGGGTTTTGAACATTTCAGGTGCAGGAATTACCTAAAAGTTTCCTCTCCGTTAATTAGTACTAGCTCACCTTCTGCTCTAGAAAAAAAAAAGGAAAGGAGAAAAATGTGTTCACAACTACCCATACGTATCTCTCACGTGTCCGGTGCGGTATCCCCGCTCCTGGCCTTATCGGGTCCTGCTGCCCTCCCTCCACACCCGAAAAGCCACCGTCGCACGGCGACTCCGACTCCACCTCGCCCGCCCGGTCCCGTCCCATCGAGGCGGACGCCCCTCGTCGCCGGCGACCGAAGCGGCGACCGTAGCATCGCAGCTCCAGCGTCAGCGAGCGCGCCCGTCCGGCGGCGGCGGCGGAGATGGCGATGCGGCATCTCATCACGGGCCAGAACAACTGCGCCCCGGACGGCGCCTCGTCGTCCAACCCCCTCAACGCCCTCGCCAACGCCGTCCTCGGCCAGTCCTCCAAGGCGCAGGTGAGCTTGCGTAGCTCTAGCTCTGCTGTGGCGGTCTCGAGCTTAGAGGCTTGGTTGCTGCCGCCGTGATGGTTAGGCTTATGGATCAACGATTGGAGCCGCTTAGGTTGGATAGTTTGTTGTGGATGGAGCAATTGTGCGGACTGTTCCGAACACGAAACCAGTTCTGCTATTCTAAGCTGCTGGTGGTTTGATCGTCTCGTGATGTTTAGCTCGGTATCATGCGATGGATAGTATACCACAAGTCCACAACCGCCAGTCTACTAGATGCGCTCAATTCTGAAGAGTATGTCTGATCTCTGTGTTGCGCTGCCATTTGGCTCTGGTTGTGCGGTGTGTTTTATTTTAGTTGGAACTGGAATTCACCTCATTGAAGATCATGTTTTCGTGTGCCCTAGTACTTACTCTGGAAGCCTGTTCCTAATACTTGAGTGCCCTCCAAGCTTCCAGTTCTAGTTAGCACAAATATCATGTAGTTTGATAGTTTCCCCCTGTTATGTTTTTCTGTCATGGAAGAAGAGTGAGATGAAATAGCTTATTTTGCTTCATTTGGCATCATGTTCAATTTTCCAGTTTAAGTGACTCAATAAACAATGGTAAGTTAAGAATTTGTGCTGATCTACTAAACATATCATGTTTCATTCATACATGAATAAGAGCGAATCTATATTTTTCTGCAGCGGTGCACACTTTTTTTTTTCTATAACTACATGACCTTTTCTTTCTGCAGTCAATAAAGGAACTTCCTGGTTCTGTTAGTGTTCCATCTACATCTGATTTTGGCGCAGCTGGCCCCTTGTCAACCATCCCTGGTTCAGAAAATGAGTTCAAACAAGACCAACGACCTCTTGCACGGGTAAGGGTTATTCTGAACGCTTATTTTTGTTCATTCCAGGTGCTCCTAAGCCCTAATTGTAATTGAGCACCTGCAGGGCGCTGACTTTATTCGTGGTGGTCCTGCTAATGATTGGATTGAGTCTTTTCGGCCTCCTGGGGTTCCTGAATTTGGAGGACCAGAAGAACGATTTGCAGAGTTTGATCAAATTTATAACAATACAGGGACAACCTTTGGACCACCCTTGGATGGTAACTTTCCAGATACTAGTCTTATCTTTTGATTGGATTTTTGTCTGTGTGCCACATGGCACATATGTAAATCTGACAGTATGATAAATTGGTTATTCATGAGTTTGTTATATGGAGCCAACTTTTTCCTTCACAGTAGGGCTAACTTGTTGAATAGACGATGTGACCATGTACAGCTTAATAGTTATATTGTGTGGCTCTTGTTGGTTTTCACCTGTGGCATCCTTCCCAACTCGCTTGTCAAGAAAAATGTTTGGTTGTATTAATAGCAGGCACTAGTTCCTGCTTTAATATATAGCGCTCACATACTCCAGAAGACTCGAATGCCTTGGAGTGTTTTTCTTATGCCAAATCATGTTTGATTACGAGGATTGAACCAATATATTGAGAGCAAGCCTTGATGCTTTGATAAATAGATGCATTGTTCTGCTACCTTTCTATATGAAAATGGAGAGTTTAGGCTAACCCATGGACGTTAGGCTTGGTAGTGGTAGTGGGTTTTTTTCTATTGAGATCTTAGTCTTTTGGTTGTCAGGAGTTGGCATAAGAAAAACACTCCCGTGTCATTCCAAAAAAAAAAAGAAAGAAAATGGAGAGTTTACCTTAGGGTCCACAATTGTTTCCCTAGTTTCACAGTTTACAATGATTCTGACATACAGCTCACCGTAGTGATTCTCAATATAATTCATTTCAGGGCCACCACAAAGGGTGTTGTCTGGTGTCTTGCATTCTTTTCTTGCAAGTGGCCGAGCTGGTGTTCCATTTCAACCTGTCCCAGTACCGGCTCTTGGTTTATCTGAAAGCGACAAACAATGCATACGTGATCGTAGCTGCATAATGGCACGGCATATTTTGGCTGACCAACCGGAAGAATATATACAGGCTCAGGTTAACTTATCATTTCTAACCTCTATGGATCTCAAACTCAAAATTACCTAGGACCATTTGAGTTCACTCAAAATATTCCTGGCCTCCATTCAAACGTTTAACTATAATTGTATAGCACTCTCAAATTCGAAATTACCTAGGACTTCCAATTTTTCATTCTAGGTTTGATATTTATCCTATTGTCTATTCATGATCTCACTCTTTTATGTTTGTCAGGTCAACACTTTGCTCCACTCGCTTGACATTGACAACCGTATGAGGGGCCCTATGCATGGACGATACCCAGAGCTGGAGGAGTACTGGAATCAGTCCCAAAGTTCTACGGGGCCTGCCATGATGCGTAATGCTGCTGATAAATGGATTACTGAGTTTGGCAAGCAAAATAATAACCCAGAAAATTGGGCAAACTCTTTCGAACAGCAATATGGCCCCAATGGTTGGGCCTCTGAGTTTGAACAGGTCAGAGGCCTCAGCTTGCTTGTTTAGGATTCCTGCAATGCGATTATCAATTCTGAAAGATGCCTTTTGCTCTCTATATTAACAAGTCCACTAGACAAGGCCTCTTAGAAACAGGTAGGATGTGGAATGGATATGGATTTTCCTTCTCAATATTGTTTACTCTCAGTCCAACTCCATATCCAATCTGGATGCTTGAAATTGAGTTGTCCTTCTTTGAATATCTTTGTGCCAGACAATTCATTTTAGTCTCTGTGGTCTAAATTTTCATCTATTCCTTATGTGTGGCAGCATCAGTCTCAGATGGCCATGGGTCAAATGGGAGGAGCAAACATGGCCAACCTGGCTGCTATGGAGCAATCCCGTATGCTTGCACAAACATTAGCTAGTAACAATGATCCCAAGTTTCAGGTATAAATGTCGACATGATTTGATAAATATTGGTCTGTTTTATTTGCACTATGATTTAGTAAATAACCAGGATATACCTTTTGTTCAGTTAGTTCAAAATTGATTGAATCCTAGCTGGTCATATTTAGCTGTGTTTGTTTTGTTCAATCTTGGCACACTTGATTGGCTGGACGTGATAATTAAAATCTATTACAATGTGCACATATTGATATTTCATTTTTGCTACATGTGATTGGGGATCATTTTTACCATTTGATATTCACATTCAGTTTGGACTTTGGAGTGTTTTTCCTACCATATCGTGAAATTGTGTGCTAGAGGGGCTTATTGCATTTTATTCTTGCATATAAAGCTTGTTAACTTCAATAGGATTACAGATGATTCAACAGTATAGAAACGACAGCCCAAGTGAATGAGCTCCCGCTTGTGCGGGTTCCGGGGAAGGGTCGGGCCCACTTTGGGGTCTATTATTCCATGACATAAACCTGTGACCCACTTTTTGCTTTACCACTGCGCCAAGGCTCCCTTAATTCATCAGTATAGAAATTGTTTACAAATTCTGTTGGATGCCACTTTGTATAGAAGCGCTTGTTTTCTTTAAAGTTAACATGCCGTAATTATTTAAATAGGGGAGCACATGCACTGGACTGCCCCTTTATTGCTTTCTGGACTGACAGGGAGAACCTCACTAACTCCAGCAGCATACCCATATGCATATTTTTTGGTATATGGGTATTCACCTCCAGCAGGATACCTATTTTAGGATATAAATATATGTAGGGAGGTAGGTATGCAAATCCTATTTTAGTTATGCTGTTGGATTTAGTTGGGCATGGCGTCTATTCTTTCTGTATTAGTTGTCCACATTGTATGCCACACTATTGTTAGTATTATTATGTCATATCCGGACAATTGTTGTTCAATACCAACTCTAGTTTTTTCTAGACTCTGTCAACCAATGATATTGTTACCAGCCTGTATTAACTATAGGGTCATTTGGATCATCCTCTTTTAAGGACCTGACAATACCCTTCTTTTTCTTTTCGGAAGAATTCTAAGTTCTTCCAGTTTGTTTCAAAGATGAGCCGCGGTGAGCTTATTATAGAAGATAATCAAGTAAAACAAGGTTCAGCATCCCAATCCAGTGGCTGGGCTGATGAATTTCAAACACAGTACAATGCTAATGCAAACTCATGGGCGGATCAGTTTGCGCATGAAGAGGTAATATCAGAGAGTTGGATATGTGCACATATATGTATGGCATGTTTAATGGGGATTCAGTTTTCCCTAATCAGTTTTTTTTTAAAAAAAAAATCATAGGCCCCGGGTACATCATGGCGCTTTATGACATGCAACTTTGAGCTTTTGTGCCAATAAACGTGTCAGAAACTAGAATTCTTCAGGGTGGATTTGTTCCGTACCGACTAGCAGCACTGCTGAAACTTCTGATTAGATATCAGCAGATCATGGTGGCTGGGTATCACTCTAGGACCTGTATATGATCAAATGACCATCCTTTATACAACCGTCTAGTGTTCTGCTTTGTGTTTGTGTTGGCTGCATCACACTTTTTGATTCATTCACAATCATGCCAGCTGTGCTTTGACAATATTTTCCCACTGTTCTTTGTTCTCCAGCTTTCACAAGGGGCGGATAAGTGGGTTAGCGAGTTCTCTAGTGAACATAATCAAGGCGCTCTAAATGACAACTGGGTTGATGAGTTCTCAAAATTAAATGTCACTGATGAATGGGCAGAGGAATTCAGTGGAGGTGGTTTTGGCGAAAGCTCTGCTGATCCATGGGTAGATGAGTAAGTGCAAGTCTCTTATGCCTCTTTATATGTGCTTTGTCATGGGAATAGCATTGAAGTGGAGCCAAATTTCTTCTTTCTTGGGGGTGTTGCCAAATCTATCTTTATATCAATTACTGAAAGAACTTTTGAGTTCTGTCCCAAAATCCAATCTGGCATCTAGTTTGGTAAATTATCAACACAGTTATCAAATTAGTTTATATTGCTGTTGGTGAATTATGTTGCATTTCATAGGCAACCTTTTGGTATAACCATCGTACCACTAAATGATATCATTCTTTGTTTGTAGGTTCCAAGAACAATTGTCATCTTCCAAACAAAATTCGGGTGCTTCTCGAGGGGTTTATGTTTTTTCTGAGATGAACCCGTATGTTGGTCATCCTAATCCAATGCAGGAAGGACAAGAGCTCTTCCGCAAGGGCCTCTTAAGTGAAGCTGTTCTTGCTTTAGAGGCTGAAGTTTTGAAGAATCCTGACAATTCTGAAGGTTGGAGGTTGCTAGGAGTAACACATGCAGAAAATGATGATGACCAACAGGTTATGTCCTGACCTCCTCCCAATGTTTGTGTAACAGTTCTGCTCGATGAGTTTTGAATATATAATTTCTAAGAATTGTTTTACTCAAATATAAGAGGTAAAAGCATAAAAATTTTATTATGAGTGACTGAATCAATTTGTTTGTAGCTGTCCTGCATGCCGGATGCTTTTCTGTTGTGTATAAATTTCAAGATTAGCATACATTATATGCCTGCAGCTCAAACCTCAGATTTACTTACGTTGTTGAACTGTAGCACATTAAACTACTGTGTTATGACCTTGGGTTTTATGCTTCTGCTTTCCGTTAAGGACTTAAGGTGATTTTTTGTTTCTAATTTTTCTTTTTGAATTCAGGCCATTGCAGCAATGATGCGTGCACAGGAAGCTAATCCGACAAACCTCGAAGTTCTTCTTGCTCTAGGTGTTAGTCACACAAATGGTTAGTGCTTGGAATCATGACAATAGTTTAACATCCTGCTCAATCTGCTATGGCGTTGTTGGAGATAATTTAGTGGCAGTCTGACATAACTTGTGATTGCAAGTGATCTTATTTCTGCACTGATGCGAAAACTTTTCCATGCTCCTCCCAAGCTTCATGTCCAATAATGAATGCTTTGCTCATGGCAATTATATAATTTAACATCCTGAAATTTAATTCAAGTAGAAAGTTGATCAAAAGACCAAATTATATGCTATCTTGAGAGGGTTTAATTCTTCTATGCAATGGGTGCAGAATTGGAGCAGGGAGAAGCATTGAGATATCTTTATAGGTGGCTTCAGAATCATCCAAAATATGGGGGCCTTGCCCTTCCACAGTCGACCGATTCACCTTATGGTCCTGATGTAAGTGCACGCAATGTGTTTTTATTGTGATGTTTCAGCTTATTAACTTATTGAACTCTGGCATCTTCAGATTACAGATGTGTGTATCCTGTATAGATTAGATGTTTTTAGCTCTAGTCATATACTCTTGCCATTTCTTATATGTTCCAACATATTGACTTCTCTAGATAGTTTCATTCTGACATAATGCTTATGTCTCATCAGGTTATTAGATTGTTTAATGACGCTGCTCAGATGTCACCTGAAGATGCAGATGTTCATATAGTTCTTGGGGTCTTATACAACCTATCGAGAGAGTATGATAAAGCTATAGCTTCATTTAAGACAGCACTACAGCTCAAACCACAGGACTACTCACTCTGGAACAAGCTTGGTGCAACCCAAGCAAACAGCATCCAGAGTGCTGATGCAATATTGGCGTATCAGCAGGTAATTAGCTTCGAAGCATGTTTAATCTTTCAACTTTGGTTGTTTTGCTCAATCAGCTACCAAAGGTTTATATAGATACATATATTCGCTCATGGAGCATAGAGGTAAAGCCTCCCCATCTGGGGAGGAAACCGGCTAGGGCTCAAACCCTGGTGGCACAAAAAACGGCCACTCATATGCTATTTTCATACTATTGTGTAAGTGTGACCAGCCCTGGCTTTCAGAGTTATACATGTCTGTCGGTGTGTCCTGGGCTGTGGGCTGGCACAGCCTGGATAATCTGGGCTTCGTGGCCTTATCTTGGTCTGGCAGCTGAGAAGTTTCTTCTTAGTCAAATACCCTGGGGTGGTCTTTCCCCATAGTATAAGCATGTTGTGCTTGATGCTTTACATGGCTGCTGACCCAGTCTTCTGTTGGTCTTTGGCTATTCCTTATGGAGGAATGTTTATGGCTAGGGGTGGTAAAGGTCCCTCAAATTTTAGCTAGAAATTTTAAAGATCGGGCCTAAAACGGATCGGATCATATTCCTATTCATTTTTGAACTAAAAATCACTAAGGGCTCATTTGGATTGTGAAGAAACATTTGGGTCATGACCACCACCCCTATTTATGGCTGATCTATGTAAGCTGCAAAACTAGCAGTAAAAATCTGTGTGGTTGGTGACTTGAAATAAATTTATAAATAATTCATCGTGGAATTTGTTGGGCTTGCTATTGCCGCTCTGAAGTGACTACTACATAAATTGAAGAAGAGGTTTTATGTTGCAACTTTTGTGGCCCTGTGCCCTCTATTGAAAAAAAAGAATATATCCCAGTGTATCTAGCATAAATCCAAAATACTTGGCATCAAATTATTTTGAAATATAGTGCACCAACCACCAATCATTTGGCCCAATTATTTAATGACATCTCTGGTAAAACCTAGCATCTTCACTTCTTTGATTAACATAATAATTTTGTATTCTCTCTCACCGCTGCAGCTGATTCAAAATAGCCGTAATTCAAACTTTTTTTTTGGTTTAACGATTACTGTGCAGACAAGATTGTGTCGTGCTTGCGGAATTGAAACCTGGAACTAATCACAATCCGTTCTTCTGGTTTCAGGCTCTAGACTTGAAACCCAACTATGTGCGTGCATGGGCAAATATGGGAATCAGCTATGCCAACCAGGTAATACTTCACTAGTATCTCTTGATTATTTTATCGACCTGTACAATTGGTTCTTTAAGAGCACCTTGTCTTGCAATGTGAAATGAGAGATAATATTTTGGTTTTGCTCATCTTAATTTATCAACACTACAGCATTAACAAAATCATGGTGAAACTTCTCTTTGTTATTTGTTTGTGCATGGCAACATTTCACACATGACCTGATAGATCCCGTTGATGCCAGCTTTATTCTATGTTACTTATGCAGGGTTTGTATGAGGATTCCATTCGATACTATGTCAGGGCAGTTTCAATGAACCCAAAAGCTGACAATGCCTGGCAGTACTTGAGGATTTCTCTTGGGTAAGTCTTGTACGCTTGCTTTACCTACACTGAAACTTAGGCACTATTTTAATGAACTAACAATATGCCACCCCATGTTACCAGTAATGCTTCACGAGCTGACATGATTGCTGCATGTGACGCCCGCAACCTTGACGCTCTTCAGAAAGAGTTTCCTCTGTGAGTCCTCCATCCAAGACCTTAGCTGTCCAGCAGAGTTCATCCTGGAATGGAAGCAGCATACTAGCAAGACACACGGTATTATTGGCTGCGCTCATGGTCGTCGAAATGGAACTGGAAACTAGTAGCCTTTTGTGTTCCTCTTGATTCTTGTTTTATGTATGTCGATTCTTCTGTTTTACGTGTGGGGTGAATGTATAGGAAGTGGGAAGCAATGCCCAATTGTAGATGTAAAGTACCATGGCAAAAGGCAAAATGGTGGGAGGGGGGGATACCTTCTGTAGTTTGGCACTTACTGGAGGCACAGCAGGAATAAAAAGAGAGATCGAATAATAAATTCTTTATTTTGAGGACGGTACATATCTTTGTTCAACGAGTAAAGGAAATGCAGTGGAGTCTTGGTCGTGTAGGTGTAGCCACGTGAGATACTGAGATTACGTTTTCCTTAGGACCGCTAGGGGTTACTGACCCTAAAAAAATGAGAAGAAAGTTGTTTGAATGACCCTACGGTTCATTTGCAGGAAAGTTTAAGAGGCCCGTCGTCTTCAGAGGAAAGATGTAGGCCCTCGTACATCTTCAAAGGCCCTTCGTCTCATAACCCTAGACGCTCATCATAATTAGCATTTGGACAGGCTCTTTAAGGCATGTATAATACAATGAGTTAAGATACAAGTGCTTATAAATATTGTCGTAAGCATCAACGGAGAAGTTTATCCCTAGAATATAACTAGATGCCTCAATAGTCTCAAATAGCTCCCGTTAAGTACCAATGCTAATTTAAGCATTCCATCTACCTTTTAAACACCGGTAATGACATAGTTAAAATGAATTGTTTTTTCGCTAAACACCATCTCTAAGCACCTCTGTTGCACGTCTCTATATGTCCTATTTGGACCATTCACTCATTCAGTAATAATTCCATCAAAATTACTGAGGCCATTCTCAATGGGGTTTCATTTTCTAGTTTCCAAGAATGCCACGTCAGTTTTTGTCCAGAGCATTTTGAGTTTTCATCTAGATGAAACTCTCTCCTCTTATGAAACTCTCTCTATCTCTCTCATCATAGCTACATTGCCATATCATCTGTTATGTTTATATGTCATACTATTTAATGAAAATGAAACTTCTATTGGAAATGGCCTAATATATACACTAGGGTTTTGTTTGGAATGCAGGAATTCCACAGAAATTATGCGAGAACTTCGCAGAAAACAGTTCAATTTTATAGGAAAAACACAGAAGTAAAAAAAATCCCATATTCCAAACGGATCCTTGTATAGATTGCCTCCACTCAGTGCTGTAACGGTCTCCATCTCAACATGCATTTATAATAGCTTTATGCTAAGATCATGTGTCACATAAAACCACGTGTTTGTGATGCTTTAGACCGTCTTCAACGGGTTGTCTAAATTGGTTTGTTTAGCACTATTTCAACCATTTCCATTTCTCTACAGTAACACTACAGTTTGTATTTGTACTGTAGACAACTCATATGGACACCCGTTGGAGACAACCTTAGTTTGTGATTATGGCGACAATGCGTCACCAAGGAGTGAAGCTTGCAGATCAGAAGCACAAGTAGTTGTTAGCTTAATACTTCTAATATTCTACAATCCAAAGATCACCGCAACAGCCTGCGACGGATTCTTCTGTTTCTATAAAAGAAAAGGAAACAATTTCAAATCATGTAAGCATTCTTCTAGTTTCATGAAAGAAAATAATTTCAAATCCTGTAGGCTGTGGTGATATTGTATACCAGTAAACGACAGTACCGCAAATCTTCTGTATTCCCTGTAGGCCGTGGCAACATTGTATATCAGTAAATGACATTGCTGCATTTTTTTTTGAATACAAAATAACACAGTATTATCATACATAACACTCAAAACTTCTTCACATACAAAGTGCAGTACTGAGAGCAGACAAGAATCATGAAACAGCAAGCAATACATCAAACGATTCACCGCCTGAACGCATTTCCCTCTGCATCACGTCCACCCTGCGAATAAAATGCGCGGCGCCTGATGCTCTCTTCAATCGTGGCGCTGCCACCCTTATCCGTTCCAAATATGCTCTTCTCTTCATCTTCCAAGAAGTTCTTCCCTTTGAACTGGTTTGCCTTGACAGTTGCTGCCTCTTTAGCATCGTCGTCTGCAGCTTTCTTCAGCCTCTTCCATCTCTGCTCCTCGTGGACCTCAGCGTCAGCCTGCATTTGATGCAGCCGAGCTAACCTCTCCTCTTCTGACATATGGTGGACACCACCCCGTCGCCGGTTGACTGAAGGACCACTGTTCCTGACATGTTCGCTTTCTTGCCTCCTCTGCTCTCCCGAGCCTTGTTCAGAAGTGGATTTTCCAGTTTTGTGGCCATCCTCTCTGCTCTCCCTTTTGGATCTAGAGTCTGCGCCATCACATTTTGAGTATGCATGATGGTGGTCAAGTGGTGAATGGTGCCTCCTCTTCCTATCATCAGATTCCAGGCGATCATCATGCCGTCTTCTCCTTGTATCATCGTCTTCCTGCCGTCTTCTCCTCGGCTCATCGTCTTCCTGCCGTCTTCTCCTCGGCTCATCGTCTTCGTGCCATCTTCTCCTTGGCTCATCCTCTTCCTGACGTCTTCTCCTTGGCTCATCCTCTTCATGTCGTCTTCTCCTCAGCTCACCGTCTTCATGTCGTGTTCTCTTTGCCCCGTTATCTTCTGACACATCCCCTCGCCTTCTCTGTGGTTCATCATTGTCTAAATCTGATGATTCTTGTCTACGGTGTTTCTTCTCATGTCTAGACTTTTTCTCTTCTTTCTTATGATCTGGGGAAGACTGAACCCTCTTCCTTCTCTCATCCTTCCCATCACTTATTTCATCTAAACCTGAATCATCATCCGAGTGATGCCTCTTACTCTTTGACTTGTGGTGGCGATGCTTCTTGTGCTTTTTCTTCTCTTTCTTTGCTTCTTTTTTATTTTTCTCAGTTTCAACCTGCAAGAGTAAGATTGTATCAGGGAGTGTGTTGAGCTGAAAATGCTTAAGCAATGGATACGAGCTTTACAAAACACATGTTTTCCTAAAACCAAATCTGGCCTAATACAAAAATAGTATCTGGATGCTCCAGGTAATTTGTAAACTAGAAGTTATTTTTCATGGAAAATCATATAATCATTTTTTACCCAAAAAAAAAAACGATTACGCACAGTTTTTGACAAAACCGGTTTTAAGACATTCCTGACAAACCAACATAGCATGCATTCAACAAATCAACTGGGGGTATTAATCAAGAGGTTAGTACTTTTTCTGAATTTATTCATAATGACGTTATCTCAAAATAACAATTAGAAACCAAATCAGTGCATGTTACTATGTGTAATACTTTTAAATAAGAAGCCAAGATTCCTGATCAAGAAAGGAAAGCAGAACTTACAGTTTTCTTTATCTCGGCCATCTTGATTGGATTGTTTTTTATCCTTGCAATTGCATCTTGCTCCCGCTGCCTTATTAGGAGTAGAGGATCAGAATGGAGTTTTCTCCATGTATCATTTGCAGATTGGGGCTTATCCTCAAATAAAGCTCCTGGCGTAGCTGCCTGAAACGTGCAAAGGTAAAAAAGGAATGTAACTTCAAAATCATTCTTTTACAGCGATAGCAATTTTTCATATTAAGATATCAGTAAAACAACAATTCCATGGCAATTGTTTAAACAAGAAACCAAGTGGAAACTTTGGATCTCAGAACAATATTCTGCCACTTAATTCTATAGACACATGTTTACCAAAAAGTTTATATATGTGAGGCAAGGAAATCACTATAAGGAACTGCATACATGCAAGGATCAACACATTCTAACCAAATAATACTAACGCAAAATAAATTGCAAGTTATATATGCAATGCAAGGAAACCACAACTAGGAACAGCATATATGCAAGGATCAACACATTTCTAACCAAATAATACTAACACAGTATAAAATGCTTTTGGAGCGGCAACAGCAGCAACATGACATAGCTAACGATATTCTACAAAAATAATAACCCCTCTACATCAATAGCCAGGCATCACTATAATCTATCATGGCATTTCTTACTACGGTCTGGCTACCTTAACCATGGGCAATAACAATTAATAAGAACACTTTAACCAGTCCACAGCTTTGAATTACATGCAAACCATGAATAGAGACCGCCTGATTGGCATGCTTGCACCTAAAGGAGCTACAATCAGCGATTAGGTAAGAATTACAGGCAAGCGCGAGTACCTTGGAAGAATCAGCCGCACTCGCTTGAGCAGAAGAAGAAGATGCGGCAGCTGGCCCCGGTGCAGGCTGTTGCAGCGCCTGGAACCCTTCCGAGCTCTTGCCGACGGCCAACCCCGACTCGTAGAGGAAGTCCAATCTCTCCTGCGCCCTGTCGCAACCGTAACGCCACACAGATTAGTACACCGGGCGAAGCCAAAAACACCAGAAATGGCAGCACCCAACCCCCAGCCCCATCGAATCAAATAGAAAACCCTAGCCAGATCCAACGGAGCCAAAGCAACAAGAGAGGAAGGGCGAGAGACACTTACGGCCTGAGGCCGGCGCGAACCTGCATGGCCCGGAACTCGGCCTTCTCCTTCTCGGCGGCGACCTGCTTCTTGAGCTCCTCCGTCTTGCGCTTCTCCGCCTCCTCCGCCTGCTCCGCCTTCCATACCCGCTCGATGTTGCGGAGGGACCCCGTGTGCCACCCCTTCTTGTTGAGGAACTTGAGCGCCATGGCTGAAGCCCGCCTCCCCCCTTCGAACGGAACCCTAACCCTAGCGCGGTGGTCTGGCTTCCCCCCTCTTCCCTGGAGACCTCGCGACGCGTCTGCTTCGAAACGAGGGAAACGACGCGGAAGAGAGAAGGTGAGTTCCGGAGGAGCCTACAGCCAAGCCGCCGCCTCGCCCTCGACCACCACTCCACGAGTCCTTTTTCGCGTGGGGGCGATCGAGTGGGCCCGGCCCACCACTTCAGCTCTACGCTTTCCGCTCCTGTTATAGTGATTGGGCCGAGCAAGCACCCCAATCTTCCTATAGGCCGTTTTTAGGAACATTGGAGGGATAAAGCCCATTTATTTTATCTTATACCGTCTCAAAAAAAAAATACTTATATCTTATACTACGTGATATAGTATAAGTCTTTAAATACACACAGTAACAAACAATGGGTAAGTTGGCTGGTACAGGATTCAATTAAGAGATGATGATACAACAGACGAGATTGTTACAGCAAAGAGCAGGCTTAAGAAACAGTGGGCGGATTTCAGAGGTAAAGGCCCAAGTCAAATAGGGTGAACAAAATCATGATCTAACAATATCCATACATATAGCACTGAATTCGTCTTTGTTTGAATACAGTCAGAGTCACGGACAGCAGGCGAGCATCCACCCAACGTCAGGAAGTATTGCATGATTTACAGAAACAAAAAAGAAGAAAGGCTTCTCCCAGAACGAAAAACTTTCTTATGCACAACGAACACAGAGAAGCCCAAGCATGGAACACCTCCTGACAAGAGCACATGAATGAACAAACGATCTGGGATGCATACGCCTGTCGTCAGAACAATCTGGGAAGCCTCGAAATCAGCTAGAACAAATCCCAGAGACTGAAGAATTTTACACACGCCTGAAGGAGGATGACACTACTCGGTTTGCATATGTGCCTCTGCAAGCACCCAACCTGAATCTAGTAAAGAATTCCAGGGAGCTTCATCTGCTTTTACCGCCGCTTCCTCCAGCTGGTCGATCTCTTATCAACAGACAGTATTCTTCTAGGGAGGTTCAGGAGGGAATTCACCCGCGTCACGCCTTCAAGTGCGGACCATTCCTCTTCCTCGTTTGTAGATATGCAATCTGCCAGGCTGCGAGCAGATCCACACCTTTCGGGCTCCAGTATGGGAGGTTCGTCAATTGGAACGATCTCATCAACCTCCCTTAATGTGTTCGAGTGTTGCAATGTGGCCTCAGCCATGTGCTCTTCACTGGATATATGTACAGCAACGTCTGCAATGTCTTCATCAACCTCAGCACTCGCATCTTGTGTCAAAACCTCCTCGCCAGTGGGTTCTGCTGCCTCCTCGGATTCCATATCTTCAACTGAATCAGTTGTCTTCTCATGGTCCAAGAATAAGCAGACAACAGCACAATCGTCGCTCTTGGATGTCGGAAACTTCAATCTCCATGATCTGACGGCACAGTCAACAAGAGCCCTGGCTGCTGTTGCTCGAGATGGGGCAGATGCTACTATGTCAACAGCCTCCTTATTTGAGAGAACGTCCCATACCTACATGCATTGAGATTTTCAAATATAAGGAAGTTGATGCAGCTATATGTTGTAAAACATTTCCTTGCAAAGGTATTAAAAGATAAATACTCCAAGCAAGGACTGGAAAATTAAAGATGAGCTGCATTGACAGGTCAGTTTCTAGATCGCAGGTCACACCGTCACAGCAACATTTCAACTAAGAATATAAGAGGGTTAGAAGCTTACCCCATCAGTGGCTAGTATTATAAATTCATCCTTTTTGGTAAGACGGCGATACGATATCTCTGGAACAGATATCAAACCATAATCTTTAAGGCAGAAGTCTCCGAAAGCTCTTGCCATTGCCAATCCAGGAGAGTCGTTATTTGGTAACCACACTCTTGCAACTTCTGGCTCGTCCTGAAGAGCAAAAACTCTTCCTTTACATTGTTGGATCCTTGCAGCTTCCCCTAAAGAAGAATAAATGAGGATTAGAGATTACAATAACCAAGACACATCAATCTGGACATGTATCATATTCACATCAAAGCTCAATCAAAGGCACCTCGAGGAAAGAAAGGAAAAGAAAGATCAAGCATTTAGGCTATGTTCGATTGCTCGTTACGACACGATACAACTGCGATACGATACATGCAGGCCTGTCCCCTGCTGCCCGATGCACTATGCTGACCGTCTAGATGTTTCAGCAAGTTATCGGATCGGATCGTAACGGATGAACGAACGGACCCTTAGTTTGAAAGCATGGGCATGAATGCAATGGTCAAAGTGAGAGATGGACTTACTGGGAAGGTTCGGCTTCAAATCAACAGTGAGTTGCACAGCGGTTAGATTGTTGGAGGCATCTCTTGTCCCCATTATTGCTCTCGAGTCCCCAAGATTTCCAATTACGAGGTCCAATCCCTAACAAAAACATGTCCAGCTCATTCAGAAATTTAAGTTGTATTTCTACCACTTTTCTCAAAAACTTCAGTATCTGCAAACAGCAAGGCAAGTTAGAAGTATCCATCACCTGTTTCACCAATGTTACTGCCGTAGATCCACTGCAGAAACAATCAACTGCCGGATGCAGCTTGAGTTCCTTATCCATCAATTTGAAAGCTTTAAAGTAAGATTGCTTGAGTGGAAGAAACATCTCAGGAAGCTTTTCACTCTCATCACCATTAACGGAATCACCCCATTCATCATCAACAACATAACCTGTTTCTTCAGAGTTCATACTTCCAGCAATGCTTCCATTTTGATGAGGACTAGAGCCCCCATTAGCACTGGTTTGCCATTGTGTGCGCAGCTTGACAGGAAGTGAGTCCCTAACTTTCTTGGCAACAAAATGACCGTATGGCCCATGGCCATCAAACACACCACAGAAGATGCTATCACTTGAATTAAAACTCTGCAGTGACAGAGAAACAATTTCACACAATAGTCAAGAAATAACATTTATTGCATTATAAGTTGATATCTTTCTTTGTGTGTACCCAACAGTCTGATTAGGTAGTGATGTCTGTAATTTTCTAAAGTAGCAGTTGTATATTCTACTGTTTACAAGTGCTGAGGAGATCTAATTCATCGGGTTTCAACAACTGTGCTGGTTGCATCTTATTTATCCATTAGGTTTGCAGTAGTAAACAGGCAAGGAAAGGGGGGGGGGGGTGTAATCACATATCACATTGGACACCCCAGCGCCCAGGATGGAACTATCAACTCAGGGAAGTATGAAATGCAATAATATAAAGTTATAAACTGAGTAGGCCCGTTTCACAACAGCTGTGACTGGCTATCTTCAATTTATACTCCTATACTACATTAAGAAAAAACCTATCAGCAGGCATGGATCTCAACACTGCTGTATATTCACAGTGAGTCAGTGACATGTTCAAAGATGAATAGAAAATGTGAACTCCAGTATGTAATGGACATTTTAAATAGAACAAAATATTGGAAAAATATTATTGAAGAGGAAAACTAAAACCTCGACATAGAAGCAAAATCCCGTAACTTAGTTCCAAGTTCCAGCAAAATAAAAAATATCAGTGAAGAAAGTACCTCACTCTAGTTGTTAATGATGTACTACCTTTTTGCAATCAATAGTGCTATTCTGAGAATCTAAGGGCATAAAGTCTTTTTATTGTCCTCTGAAGAACATGATCCTCAATACAACTTAGAAGTGGCTGCCTTTACTTCTTTGACTTGCTAAACTAATACGTACAGAAATTCTTAACTACCTACAAGACAGCAACCTACAGCTAGGTATAAAAATAGTGATAAATCATCCATAAGTCCATTTCATGCTCTCGCTCTCACTCTACTAAACTCCACTTATGAGATAAGGATCACAAACAAGAAAACTTATCGTGTGATGGAACTGAGTTTTAGTACCAGTGCCTCATTTGTTCATCAAACTAAAGAGAAAATTGGTGAATTGATTATGATGGGTTCTAAATGGAATAATACAGCTATCACCAAGACCAACCAATCAACTGACAGCATAAATAAACACATCCGGTTCAAGAAAGCACAATCATTATACCATTCTTAGAATAAAATATATCAAAACAAATAAATGTTGTAAAGTTTGCCAAAGGATCACAGGAAAGAATCTCGCCTGAAATACAAACAAAGTTAAGAACCAAGGGCAAAGACGAGAAAGAACCAATTCAAGCGCCATCAATCCGATTCTTTGTGTTTGTGAGAAATCGATTATTTTCGTTTTAAGAAGTCATCAGACAAATTTATACTGGTAGTTTCCAATTCCACTCTGAAAACTACTCACCTTTATATAAAGCTCGAAGAATCTACAGCAAAGACCACACCATTTCGAAGCAAACAATCCTGTGGAGTAAAAGGGTGCCGACTAACACCACATCATAAATCCGAATCTATCTAAATCATTGCAAAGACCACACAGCAGAACATATTATCCTTTCTAGAGCTAACCCCCCTCTTAACTTCACAAGACACTTTTTTTTACGTACAACGCTTCTCCCCTCGAATCAAAACGAAACCCAACATCAAAGGGATCCTAATATCAAAATATGTTCTTAACCGAAACCCAAACAAGCCATTGCGACCAACGCTAAAGAACACTTTGGATTTTGGACGAGTAAACGCAATCATTTCGACGCTCTGAAGCCTTAACCATGCGAAAATGAGAAAAAAAAAGGCGGCTCTTTCGGGGCCAAGGATCGCACAGGAACTCGAACGCCGCCACTGATGAGCTGATGAGGACTCAGAACCCACCGGAGCAAATCTCCAGACAAGAAGTGGAGGTTACGAGCTCACCTCCCACACGACCATGGCGTCCTGGTTGGTGCCCTTCCGCCCCTGCTGCGTGTGGAGGCACGCCACTGCGCTGGCGCCGTTGCCGCACATCCTCCCGGAGACCCGTGCAAGCTCCTCATCCGTCATCTCTCCCCCGCTGGGCAGCTTCTTGCCGCTGCTGGAGAAGCCGCCGCCGGCTGCCGCGCCCTCCTGGTTCCCGCGGTGCCTCTTCCGCCACGCCGGCCCCGAGCCGGCGGCGGGGGCCTCGGAGGAGAGGCAGGAGCCCATGGCGGCCAATGGGAGGGAGGCAATACAGTGGAGCACAGGGTGGGAGTGGTAACTGCTGTCTGTCTGCTGTGTGCCTGTGTTGCACTGTGGTGTGGCTGTAGGGTTTGCTGCTTTGCAGGTCTTGTGGAGTTGAGCGTTTTGTATCGTCTCGATTGAGCTATTTTTGGTTTTTTTTAATATTTTTGCAGTCGTAGAACAGTATTTTTTTCATAATTATTTAGCCGGAACATTGTTTTCTGTTGAAAACAGCTGCAGCTGCAGCGCAGTCTTCTTGGAGGTCTGTGCTTAAAAAATGTTATATTAACTTTTTAATTAGAGTTTGGTTAGGTGTTGGTTTAATTGATTATCATGATGCTCTCCTTATGGGTGATGGAATCCTATGACGGGAAGCGGGGGGAGTTTTACTCCAAGATAAGATCACTTTGAAGTTACATTAATGTTTTGCAATGTGCGGTAATGTCGATGGCTTGATAAAGACATGTTTTTATCCATTTATTCTAATTTATATACTACCTCAAGATTTTTTTCGTTTGACGTTAGCTAGTGCAAAATACTACTAAAGAGCGTCAAATATTAAAACATGGAGGGAGTACTTGTATACATTTTTAGATATGTTTGCTTTGGGAGTTGTCCACAGATTGGTTTTTACTTGTTTACCGTTTGACTTTGTGTATATGTTTGGAACTTTAGATAGCTCCATGATTTTATCAGTTTAACAGTAGAATGGACAAGGAACAGGAAAGCCAAATACTAGCAGTACTGAAATATGGGAAAAGGAGAGGGCACCACAACCATGTGCCTCTGTCGTCTTAAAACACGTTGATGCGTACATGTACATCCGTACAAAATGCATCTGTTTTCTTTCTTTTTTATTTGCAAGTTTCGAAGGATCTAAAAACTGAAGCGGGCATATATATTGTTTAGCAACCAGATCTACTCGATGACGCACACTAATCCAAACCTGCCACATGACGAACGATGTACTTTGGATCTTGACGGACTGGTGCATTTATAGGTTCTCTTTTACTAATTGGAGGCTCCAAGCCAGCTCCAAACCTCCACATTAATCATCATCAAACACAATAAAAAAAATAAATTCTAAAAATTCTTGCCAAAAACAGAAATATCCAGTCTTTTATCATGTAGCTCTAATAATAACAGACATTAGATCTGTTATATTTTAAAAAAATACCCACAATGCCATTATGAAAGATGAGATAAAATAATCCCTAAATTTATATAAAAATTATCCACCATGGATACAATTTAAAATAATCCCTTAAATTTGCATAAAAATTACCCATCATGACATTATAAGTATGAATTAAATTACCCCCCTAAATTTTCATATAAATTACTTACCATGCGATTATAAAAGATAAAATTAAAATAAGCCTCAAATCTTTATATCAATTACCCAATATGTCGTCGTGAAAGACATATTTAAATAATTCATAAATTTGCATATAAATTACCCATAGTGCCATTACAAAAGATGAATTAAATTAATAAACTCTATTATTATTAAAGATTAAATCTATATCTTCTAAAATTCTAACCCGTGCGAGAGCACGGGTTGATACACGATAAATTATAGTGACATCACAAAATAGCCCAGTTTGGTGGATAATATGCACAGTAATCCAGAAAGCGCCATTTATTTACAGAATTTCAACATTTTTTGACCAAATAAAAATAAAAAACATTGTTTTTTTTTGTGTTATTGGGCACCTTCAACATCAGAAGCAGTACCATCCAATCCACTCATCTTTTCAAACGCCTTTTGACACGAGGGGGGACCTTTTGGTGCATCTCTTCTTTGGATTCTAGATTGAGATTTTTCCCACTATACACATATAGTATTCTCTTTGTCATAGCCTTTTTGTCTGCACAGGGACAAGTGATTAGCTTATGGGTTCCTCTTTGTCCTCATCAGCGCAAGTGCATCCAGTAGATGTGCCCACTGTGCTCCTTAAAAACATTGTTTAATCATCCATGTCGCTGAGCATCACGCCGGCCGCTGTGTTCACTAATCTGCAGTTCCGCATTGCATGGACAGTGACGGCAAGGATGGCTACACTTATAGTTATCTCTTAACTTTATTTTATACGGGTTATCTCTTAACTGCAGAATGAAACATTTTTTTTATGTAGTGCACAGGAACATTGTTGCATATATCCATGAATCCTGCCAC
Organism: Paspalum vaginatum; assembly: GCA_030272315.1. Lineage (NCBI taxonomy): Eukaryota > Viridiplantae > Streptophyta > Magnoliopsida > Poales > Poaceae > Paspalum > Paspalum vaginatum. Next base: position 38,883,761 of record CM059018.1, read on the forward strand.
TAGTATTTTTATTGTGGTCAGAACCTGAATCCAAGTCAATGCACTGGTGAGGTCTGGTGTGTGCTATTTAAAAGTCAGAAAAGCAAGGTGTTGAATGAATCTGTGGGCGTGTCCAGCAGAGTTTTCAGACTTGGACTGTCAAACTTAAGGAATAGAAAGTGGCGGCGGTGGCTGAGTTGACTTGGCCATTCAAAGCGCATGCAGTCGGACGGACAGATTGCATGGGCGGCGACGGCGACAGTACTCCAGTTTTTAGCTAAAACCACACAGGCGAAGTAGGCGATCGACTTGTGGTTGGCCAAGAAGATCTCTAGATGCCTATATAGTACTGTAACAAATAGATAAATATGTAGACGCCCTTGTGATGCCGGAGAACTTGGACTCCAAGACGGCACCGGCACTGCTCGTGCTCTCTTGTAAGCAAGCAGAAACCCGTCAAGAACGCCATCAAGTTTTTTAGTTGAAGTATCGGTCGGAAACACATGTGGCCACACCTCGTCCTTCCACCTTCTGATCACCGGATCAGCAGCCTGATGGCGAGGCCGGCCGGCAACGCCGCAGGCCGCGCCGCATGTGGAGGTGCAGCGCGGGAGGGGTCGCGAAGAGGGCCATCTGAAACCGAGGTGGCATTGGGAAGCGGAGGCACCGCACCGGTACGCACGGCGGCCGGGCTAATAATGCCGGGGCGGGGAGGTTCGGCTTCGGCACGCCCTGCTGTCCCGGATCGTCCGTGCCCGCGGCCGCTTCTCAGTTCTCACCCTCGCCGTGCCGCACCCCGGCCGGTGGATCCGCGTCGCCAGCCGTCTCGATCCATCTGCAATCTCCTGCCGCGCTGTGCCACATGAATGTTGGCAACCGTGCCGGGTCCCCGTCCCCGTCCAGGGAGGGGGTGCTCTGGGGCTCTAGGCCTACGGGAGGGCAATTAGTTGCGGTGGATGGCCCGGGCCGCCGGTCGAGCCGCGTACGCTCGCTCACCTCTGGCCTCCGGGAAGTAACGCCGGCAGGCCAGGGCACCACACTGTGGGCGTGCGTGCGTGCGAGGCAGGGTGAGCAGCCCGGAGCAATTAGCTTGCCTGCACGTCAGACGTGGGCACCGCCCGAGCTGCCTTTGCCGGCAGGGGCACCGCTACGCCTGCTCAGTTTCCAAGCCAATCTCACTCGCTGCGAGCGCGAGGGGATCCTGTCGCGGACTCGCCGTCGACGTCAGGACCGACCTCCAAGAGCAGCCTAGCCAAGAGGGAGGAGAGGAGGTGGTCACAAGCCACCGAACGCACCGAACCGATGAGCCCAGGCCCAGCGTGGCACTCTTGCAGTTACTGAGGCGGTTGCGTCACCGGCGCCGATCGAGGGAGGGAGGGAGGGAGGGAGGTCGCGGCGCGCTCACTTAAATTAGCGGATGGCGACGAGAGTAACTCAACCACCCCCCCCCCCCCCCACATGCCGCCGGCCGGGGCAAGCTTCCACAGCAAAATACGCAGCGTGGCCAATCGGCGACGGCGCCAATAATGGCTCTTTTTTGCGTGCGCAGCGTGCGATTCGTTCTGTTCTTGTATAGTACTCGGAGTATGTGTGGTCGATGACTTGATGTTGGCAGCAGACCAGCGGTCATCCTGAGATAGTGAGATGAGATCTGCGCTCTTCTTGCTCTGACGCGTGTGTCCCACCAAGGCACAGCAGCTTGGTCAAGACACCGGGGGGAGGGTTTGCAGTGCACGCAGGGGGATCCGGATATGGATGCTCATCAGGCATGGCCATGCTCATGCATCGATGTGTACTGTGGCAATCATGGTAATTTGCAACAGTGGCGCGGTGGCGCCTAGTCCCAACACTGATGGATGTCGGGTTTGCATCAAGGAAAGAAACACCATGATTCAGCGCGGAAAGAGAAGGGCCATTATTGTGTTTTGTGTACCACCAATCCGGATCTACAGTTGTATACTCACCTCCCTGCTCCTATGTTAAACAAACCGAGCCAATCGGACGAACAATTAACCACGATGAGGTGACGAAAGTTCAGATAACTATGAAGACATGAACCGTACACACTGAACATCATACCAGTTCAGATAACTACCAGAGGACTACTGTATATATCAGTCGCTGAAAACATGACTCGTGTACTGTGAACAGGCTCTGTCTAATGAATGCCTGATCCATTTATGACTCAGACAAGACATGGCATTCTCTCCTGAACCCAAAAGAACAAAAAAAGAGGAATCGTCACATGATCCTACTATCCTTGGGGAGTATACATGATACTGCTGATGCTACGACATCGGCAGCGTATCTAGAATCACCACCGGTGGTACAACCATGCGCACCAATGCAAGCAGATAGCAGCCATTGAAATCTGCAGCTGCTGATTGTGGATGTGGATCCGCCTGTAGACGCGGCTTGCTGCGTCATGGAGCTGCCGAAAAAGTAGGGGCTGCAATGGCAGCAGAAACGGTGAGCAAACCAAGGCAGACATGGGTATGCGGCATGCTGCTTAGGTTAGTCACGCACTACAGACCAGCTATGGGTGGGCACCATGCATGAATGAATTCCGTCATGGTTCCATTTTCTGCATTACCTTCCATCCATTAACACAATGGTCAGCACTATGGCCTGTCGCCATGCTTCCGAATGCTTTTCTAGATAGCTTTTCTTGAACTTTTTTTTTTCAAGTTTTCAAACATTTTTTTGGAGTCTTCTGGTGTCATTGTGGATGAAAAGAAAGTGAGAGCTGCCAAATTGGGGGTGTTGATGTTTTGTGGAAAGTGATGACTGCTGACAAGTGGTGAGGTGAGGAGCTTTTCAGATCATTTCGTTTGACTTGCCCGTGCGCGGATACTAGGATACGTTGCGCCAAGGATTTCCGTTGCCGTGCTAGGGTCCGTTTGTTTCTTAAGGCCTAAACACAAACTGACTAAATTTTAGTCCAAAATTAACTAAACTACCAAACACTATGGATTAAAATGGACTTAGTGTTTGGTAGTTTAGTCAGTTTTAGACTAAAATCAGTTTGTGTTTAAACCTAAAGAACTAAACATGCCCTTAGTGTATGGCGCGAATCCTTTGCCGTGTGGGTGGAAGAAAAAATATTAAAAACTGTGGAACTTCTATTTGTTTTGGCAGCTTGGCTGACTTATTTTACATTAATTAATGGTGAAATTTACTCCCACCGTCTCAATTTTATAGGTCGTCTGATTTTTTTGACACCAACTTTGACCAACTCGTCTTATTCAAAATATTTACGAAATACGGAAAGATTTAAGTCATAGCTAAAATATATTATATGCTCAAATAAATCACAATGATAACAATGGTAATTATGAATTTTTTTGAATAAGACGATAAAATCAATTCTGGTGTAAAAAAGTCAAATGAAATATAAATTAGGACGGAGGAAGTATATGTTTGTGCAAGTCTTTTAAATAGAGCAAATAATCAAAGAGTCATACTTATTAAAACATCAACGATGGAGATACTACATCCATTCTCGAATATTTGATACATTAGGGATTTTGTTCCAAAAATGATAACTAAATTATCACTAGCTAATCTTAACTTATATTTGAATTTTGTTTAATACTATGCGGACAACTTTTTTTAACTTCATATAGATTTTTCACGTTACAAACAAGCAATATCCTATCCTAAGTCCTATTTTCATGAAAAACTCGAAAGAGAACAGTGTGGGGCTCTAAATATCCAGTTGCATTAATGATAGCAAAATACGCCGTAAGTTCACCTTAGATGTATTGGTGTCGAAAACAATAGACCACAAACTCAAACACAAGATAGCATGGTTCACCCACCATAAAATCTTTAGAAACCCTAGCCAGTTATATAAGTCGGACGGTTTTCTTAGAAGATTTAGAAGGATAACCTACTGACTTGACTTTGCTCCAAGGACGATTCCTCCTATAATCCTAACCCAATGTACGGTACAATTCCATTGACATTTCCAAGTCTAAAAGCTCCTTTCGTTGACAAAGACTCTAGACTAAAAATGCATGCTTAACATCTGCTCACATTTCAACCACAAGCCAAAAAGAACGAAAAATATGAAAAACTAATAGTCACAAATAAGGGGAAACTGAAATAGTAACCAACCAAAGCGCAAAGGTATATCATCCAAAATGGTGAAGAAAATTCATAGCTATTATCTTGACCTTGCATCCACCATCCCTCTCTCAACATGACAAAAAAGGTTAGCTCATACTACATCCGTTCTCAAATATTTGTTACCCGCTAATCTATTTTTGAACTAAAATATAACAAATAAAAAAACGGAGGGAGAGTTTTTTTTAATAACCCAATCTCGTGCCATCTCTTCGCATCACAAGAGAGCGTCATTTTTAGAATGTGTGTGCTGCCGAAAAAAAAAATTAAAGTTTTAATCACCAACATTTTTTTAGTATTTTGGTCAAAATTATGAAGATGGTATGGATATATTTAACTTAAAAAATATGTTTTATAGTATTACGACTATATCGTATTTTTCATTCTACGGTATTAATTGACGATCAAAACCAAGTGCCATACCTATATCAACGTTAATATACGTAATCGTCCACCGGCAAAAACAAACAAAATCAGTCTTTATGCGGAGAAATAGAGGCGCGTCTGCCATTGGTTGGCTCGCCCCAGCTACCCGGCGTGAATAATGGAGCTCCTCGTAAGGTTTATCTAACATTTGTAGATATGAATATAGAAAAGAGAAAGTCCTCGTAAGCTTTATCTAACATTTGTAGATATGAATATAGAAAAGAGAAAGGCAGAATAGAGGTATAAGAAAAGAAAATAGCTAAGGCAGAATAGAGGTAAAAGAAAAGAAAATAGCTACACATGAAAGTTGCACGAGAGAGAGAAAATGAAAATCAACCGAAATAGCCGAAAAGCAGCCGGCCGATAAACTCGCCGGGCAAAGCAGCCGCTGCGGCGCTATGCTGCTCCTGCTCCAGGTCCAGGACCAGGAGGTTTGACTAGGAGACGATCTGTCGCGCCCGTGTTGAGAGACGCGGTCCCGGGTGTGTGCCGCGTGAAGAACGGAAGTGGCGTAGGCAGGCGCGGCGCAGGTGGAGGAGGAAACGACGGTGGGCATGTGGCACATGCAAGGGCGGGGGTGGCGGCGCGAGCAGCCTGGGAGAGTAGGGCCGACTTTAGGGGTGGCGGAAAGACATGCGAGCAGGCGCCACACGGACGGCGAAGGTGGCGCAGGAGGGCGCGGTGTAGGTGAAAGAGGAAACGGCGGTGGGCGCGTGGCGCAGGCGAGGGTGGGGGCGACTGCGGGGGCAAGGGTGCACGCACGGTGTCGAGAAGAGTGGGGACGACGACTGGGGTGGTGGAAAGACTGGTGAGCGCACGAGGCAGCGGGGTTGAGGTGCGGCGCAAGCGAGGACGAGTACGACAGCGTGCCCAGGCGAGGGCGGAGGGCGACGCCTACCCCAACCGGGAGAAGCTTGGACGCGGCGAAGGATGGGGGGGGGCGAAAGCGCAACGGCGCCGCGGGGAACAATGCATGAGGGGGAATGATGGTGGCAGAAACACGACCGACCGGAAGCCTACCGGGCAGCCGACCGAGGCAGCCCGGACGGAGGAGGAAGCGGCGGCAGCCGTAGGCAAAGAGAAGAGCGACCACAGAAGCTACGAAAACACACGTAGAGGAACTGAGCAATGGATGAGGTCGAGATGAGAAAACCACCCCGAGGACTTGTTCGGTTGTCCTAGTTTTGAAAGAAATTGAAAAAAAATTAAACTTTTCTAATCAAATTTAAATAGAAAGAGATTTAATCTCCTCGGTCTCTCCAAAATCAGTGCAACCGAGAAAAGCCCAGACACCTGGCACGACTCTCACCTGGCGTTGGCTGCGGCACGCCCGTCACGTGGCACTGGACCCCAACTGAGGTGCCGGCACGACAAACACGGAACCTAGCTGGAGGAACTCGGAGCTCTGCCTTTTCACGCGCGTTGTAGACTCGTATGAGAGGAAACCAGCCCGATGCTCGCCCAGGCCGCGGACGGCAATTTGGTTGCTTTGCTGTCTGTCCTTGCCTGGACTCACGAGGCAAGGCGAGGCTTGCCAGCCCAAGCGAGCCGGAGAAGCTGTCCGTCAGAAGCAAGCATTTTCCTTGCCAGCGCAGGCCCCGAGAATCATTGCCCGATATCCAAACGCTGCCTCCTCTTCGTTGTTCGCGTCTAGCAAGACAAGGCAAGCTTTTGCTTGAGAACCAAACGTCACCAAAGTTTTCGCCGTGCGGAACAAAATGGGAAGGGAGCAAACCAAAGCAACAGCGCGGCGGCACAGTGCCCCCCACCACCTCTCACCACTCCCCTCCCATTCCCCAACCCTTCCTGGCTTCCTTCCTCGCGACCTCGCCGACCGCCGCGCCTTTCCTCTCCCCGACTCCACACGCCGGCCGCCGGCTCCGATCCGATTCCCTGCACGGTGAGCACCCCCGCCGACCCTCGATCCCGAGCCGCGGCGTGACCGATCGTTATTATACTATATACTACTCCACAGTATATATAATATTATATATCCATCTGGGGGATTTCTGGGGCTGGCGGTACTGGTACGTAAGGCTTCAGTTCGAGGAGGGAGGAGTCCTCGTCGTTCTCTCAGGTGGTGGCCCTCGTCTCGCCCCGGGATTGCTTGCCGCGACTCGCGATTGGCGTCGGCGCGGCGGGTTTCTGGTTTCGTCGCGTGATGGCTTGCTCGATGAATGATGATCCTATATACGGCTGTAGAAGGAATCCGGCGAGTTTTTTTTTTTTTTTTTTTTTTGTGCTCAATACGCATGGAGTTGTTGGAACGGAACCTGCGCTCCTTCAGTTTTTCTTCTTCTTCAAGGCCCTAGGACATCGGATTCGATTTTGCTACACCTGATGTTCTTACTGTCCGACTGCATTGGTACTCACTAGTGGAAAACCGGTCGCACATGCTTAGTTGAGTGACTAAATAAAATGGGGGAATGCTGCTCACAAACAAAATGCTGCAGGTGCGAAACATTCCTAAACAAAAAACATACTGCTGCCAGTGCGGAAATGTTCTTAAACAGAATCGTAGTGCTGCCATCGATATCGATTGCTGCTTTCAATCCTTCTGGTTCTGAAATGCATTACTCGTTGGTAGGCGCCGGTCGTAAGTTCTGTGAAATGTGCTGTGGGGATGTTCATGACTACAGTTGCTCATAGGCCTTGTTTTTCGTATGTTTTCCCTCAGGAATCTTCTGATGCGTTGTGCTTGAGACTCTGTTGACTTTGCTCTACTCTGATTACATCTGATCTGATTGGAGTATCGGACCACCCTTTTTTGGCCAATGGGGATCGTCAAGATAGCAAGAGGTGAGCCTGCAGCGAGGAGTGGTCACAGCTGTGGAGAAGAGGACCTTACACAAGACGACAGAGTGCTGCTTCAGAGCTTTCCTAGTCATGAATGTCTCGACTCTGAGCATGCAGAGGTGGGCTGTGAGCTTGCGATGTCCAGAGGTCAGATGTGCAATGTCCCCTATGGGCTTTATGATCTGCATGAACTGACGGAGGTTCTTTCTTTGGAGACATGGAATTCATGCCTGACGGAAGATGATAGACTCTGTCTAGCAGCATACCTCCCGGACATGGAGCAACACGACTTTGTTACAACCATGAAAGAGCTGTTTCGTGGTGATGCTATGTTCTTTGGAAGTCCGCTCCGAAGTTTTTTCCTTCGATTGAATGGCGGGCTTTATTCTCCACAAGTTTCTCAGGCAAGAGAGTTACTGATGAGGCTTCAAAGGCGAAGACATTATCATTCTCTGAAGTTGTACCACAATAGTATGGTTGGTAAGTTTGCATCCATGCACAAACTGTTGAGAAGTTCTGATTCGAGTGCTAGTGTCAGAGACAAAGTTCCCACCACACGCAATCAGATATACGAGAAGCATTTTTCATGTGTTGGTACTAGCAGCGCCACTGTGCCAATTACCATCAAGGATGAAACTGTCACTGTTTCACCAATGAAGCGAGCCAAACTTATGGATGGGTCATTCAGACATAATGAAACATCCAAGGTAGCCAAATCAACAGAAACATACGCATTGGAAAGTCAAATCTCTCATCCTCTCAGTGATTCCAGGCAAAATTGTAGTAAACTACCAAAAGGTGTACTGAAGATAAGAACTGGCTGTGCTTCTCCTATTTATAGCAGTGAAGGGATACATCATAGACCTGGGCTGATTCTAGTTGATCAGCTAGGAATGCAGAGCTCCGGATTTTACACTCCACCTCATGTTTTTGCACACGATGCTCATGGTTTTTCTGAGAATTTATCTTGCGTAAACACAATCAATGGCACTTCTGCTAGTTCACAATGTAGTTCCTTGCAATGGAAGGGTACACCTGAACCTTACGTTCTGATGGGCAAAAGCCCTCTTGGAGTTCATCTGACAGTTCCAGAGGTGCACAATTCAGTTTACCCCTCCATGGTGCTGAGAAGCTTCTATCAGCCAGCAGCTAACCATAGTTTAGCGCATCCCAGTGAAGCATATGACACCAGAGAATGTGGTCACATGAAAGACTTTTTGAAGAACTTTGGTCATCAAAACAGAATAGTCCATCAAAGCTCTCCTGATCCACATCCAAGAGTTAGTGATGATCATCAAATGAATGTATACACGACAAGACACAGTTTAAGAGATGCTGAAAATATCTCGGAGATGTTGAACCTTGGCACAAGGATATGCCCATCTCATAGCAACTTCCCAGAACAGTTGGAAACCATGTGCAAATACCATGATGGCATGAAGCTGGAGGTGTCTCCTGCCAAACCTGTTACCAAAGCTGAAGAAGCTCGGCAATTCTCTTACACCTACGCAAGGAGGAAGCCACACAAGAGCTCAACCATGGCGGAAGACACAGCATCACCAGGTGTGGTTGACAGCATGGCCAACATAGAAGCAAAGGCAATCAAACTCTGAAGCTTGGCGGTTGCAAGAATATTTGAGGATTGAACAGAATATAACATCCACCTAACATAATAAATAAGCATAGCTTATTTTAACCTTTTACCATTCAATATCCATAGACAAACACTCCCGTCATAGCATATCTCCATCGTTAGGAGGGATATTACACTGCCATAGTTGAACTGTTTAAGTATGCAAATCAGTCATATCTTGGCCCTATTTTCAGCTGTGGTTTTGTCTGCTATTATACATATCTAGGAACCAAGGCCATCGTTTTTTTGATGAACTGAATTATTGCTTCTGCTGCAATCATGTCCTGATTTTTTTGCCACTACCTGGAAAATTCCTATTCCTAGTAGAGAAAGAGATGTTACAAATTTACAGGATAAGAATTCTGCTATGCCTGACCCTGGCTGGCACCGGCTTCTGTTGGTGACCCGTGAAGGCACACTATGATCTGGTTTCTGTTGGTTCCAGCACACAATTTCAAACTTAAATTTGGATTTGATCGGCCACCAATCAGTTGCCTTTGAATAACAGTTCTTCTCCACTTCTCAATCATGATTTTCTAGTTTCTATGAATTCGCACAGTCACTTGAGACTGAGTATCAACCAAAGGGGACCAACAAGAATGGCATCCGGTCGTTCTGTAGCCTGATCTCATCCGTCCGATGCCGATCGAACGGCTCGAGCTCGGGCGAAGCTTCAAAATATTCGAACCAACACTCCTTGTCCTCTGCCAAAAGGTAATGGCGCCGCCGCCTCGCCTCCTCCCACTCCTCGGTCGCCTCCTCGTCGCCGGCGAGATCCGCCGGAGCCCGGACCACCTCCGCCGCATCATACCCCTCCTTCCTTCGCACCCTCATCTCGCTGCCTCGCTCTCCAGCCTCTACTTCCCGCTCTTCCCCTCATCCGCCACCTTCCTCCACAACCTGCTCATCCGCGCCTCCGCCGCGTCCCCCTCCCCGCGGCTCTCCTTCGCCGCATTCTCCTGCCTCCTCTGGTCCTGCTGCCTCCCCGACCACTTCACCTTCCCTCCGCTGGTCAAGTCCGCCTCCAGGCTCCCCTCCTTCCCGCTTACCGGCGCGCAGGTGCACGCCCAGGCTGCTCGGCGCGGGTTCTTGGCCGACATCTTCGTTGTTAATTCACTCCTCGCTATGTACGCCGCGTTCCGCGACATGGCGTCGATGTGGAGCGTGTTCGACTCGTGCGCGGAGGTCGCCGATGTGGTGTCTTGGAACACGGTGATTGGTGGCTACGTCAAGTGCGGTGAGATTGGGAACGCCAGGCGGGTGTTCGACGAAATGCCGCAGAGGAATGGGGTGTCTTGGAGCGCCATGGTGGGGGCTTATGCCGGGGCTGGGGAGCTGGATATAGCGAGGGAGATGTTTGATCGGATGCCAGCCATTGGGAGGAATGTCGTCACATGGAACTCTATGGTGACAGGGTTGGCAAGACATGGGCTGTTGCCGTTGGCGAGGAAGATGTTCGATGAGATGCCGGTCAGAAATCTAGTGTCATGGAATGCAATGATCCGGGGATATGCAATGAATGGAGATATGGAAGGTGCAAGGGAGTTGTTTGACGTGATGCCCGAGAAGGACGTGGTTTCTTGGACGTGCATGATTTCTGGGTATGCACAGGCTGGACTCTATGCCGAAACACTTGATCTATTCAGGACAATGCAGATCAATAGTGATATTCGACCTAATGAGGTAACCATGGTGAGTGTGCTCTCAGCATGTGCACATTTAACGGCGCTCAAGGAAGGGAGGTGGGCCCACACCTTCGTTGATAAGCACAAGATGGTGCTCGACAATGAGTTCAATCTTGGTGGTGCTCTCATAGACATGTATGCCAAGTGTGGGAGAACAGACATGGCTGTCAAAATTTTCGACTCCTTGGACCAGAAGAATGTTTCCGCCTGGAATGCACTCATCACTGGACTGGCAGTGAACGGTGATGCTCACCGATGCATTGATGTGTTTGAGCAAATGAAAATGTCAGGAGAAAAGCCGAATGATATAACGTTCGTCAGTGTGCTGACAGCTTGTGCTCATGCTGGGCTGATTGATGAGGGTCGGCAATGCTTTCAGAGCATGGTATCTGTTTGTGGGGTGCAGCCGGAGCTCAAGCACTATGGCTGCATGGTTGATTTGTTGGGCCGAGCAGGGCTTCTTGAAGAGGCAGAGGAGCTGATTAGGAGTATGCCGATGGCCCCGGATGTCAAGGTTTTGGGTGCGCTACTAGGTGCTAGTCAAGTGCATAAGAGATTTGATGTAGCGGAAAGAGTACAGATCGGGATCCTCAGCCTCAATGCAAAGCAGCCCGGCTGCCATGTTCTGATATCTGACATCTACGCTGCTGCTGGCAAATGGGCTGATGCTCTAGAGGCAAGGGGTTTTCTGCAGAAGCATAGTATCAGGAAATTAGCTGGATCATCGAGCTCAATGCAATAGGTTTGTGTTCTTACAGTTTCAGAGGCTTTTTAAGTTCTAAGGTTGGGCCACATTTTTTTTTACCAGCAAATGTGGTGCACACGTATATATGACCCCCAGTAAGCTGTCTGGACTAGAAAATCTTGTATTAAAGCAGTTCTAGTTTCACAAGTGTCTGAAATCATGATATCATACAAAAGCAGATTTTCTCTCTTAATTCTTCGTGCAACCAGTTTTTGTGTGGGCATGATCCTATTGGAATGCACAGATAGAGCCACATAACTAGTTTTAGAGAAACGCTAAATCACACAGATGTTAATCTAATGGTTTAGAAAATTGGGCGTTAGGTCTGTTGAAAACAACTGAACCTTTTTTCTTAGGAGTCGTGTGATACATACAAAGGTCCAAAACAACCGGATCCTGTCAGCTCTGGAAATGACTGGTTAGCAAACATACAGAATTACTTTTTACCCATCTGGCTGTACTGTTCTCAACAATGTCCGATTCAGTTCTTAGAAAACCATGGAGTAGTAACAAAAGAACACAGCGCAAGGGTACACCTGCATGGTCCTTGTGCTTTCCTATGTCATTATATGAAGAACAAAATTTTCGACGAGAAAGGCAAAACGACAAAAAAAAAATTCACGAAAGAACATCAACTGGATGACAGCAGGATATTATTAACAACGACAGCGGGATAATATTAACTACTAGTATTATACCAACAATTTAACGTACGAAGTTCGTTAATCCACGAGCATCCATCATCCAACCACATGCTTTGCAGGATAGCAAAAGTAAACCACACAAAATAAACAGAGAACTCGTTGTTCAGACACAATAAACCAGGTTAGCTAAGCTAACTCGCTCTTCTGCCTCTCAAGCACGCGCCAGGCTTAGTCGACCTCCTCCATCTTGCTCTCGCCAGCGTCGTCCTCCAGCGGGGGCATGTCGGTGTCGGCCTCCGGGGTCTCGTCCTCATCGATGCTCAGGCCCAGCTTGAGCATGCGGTGGATGCGGCTACCGAAGGTGTTGGGTTCGTCGAGGCTGAAGCCCGAGGTGAGCAGCGCGGTCTCAAACAGCAGCATGACAAGGTCCTTGACAGACTTGTCGTTCTTGTCGGCCTCCGCGCGCTTGCGCAGCTCCTCCATGATGGCATTCTCCGGGTTGATCTCCATAGTCTTCTTGCTGGACATGTATCCAGACATGCTCGAGTCCCTCAGTGCCTGGGCCTTCATGATCCTCTCCATGTTGGCAGTCCAGCCGTACTCGCCAGTGACGAGGCAGCAGGGGGAGTCCACCACACGGTCAGAGACCACTACCTTCTCCACCTTGTCTCCCAGAACCTCCTTGATGACCTTGCAGAGGCCCTCGAACTTCTCCTTGAGCTCCTCCTTCCTCTTCTTCTCATCCTCACTCTCATCAAGCTTGAGGCCCTCCTTCGTGGCAGACACAAGCTTCTTGCCCTCAAACTCCTTCAGCTGGCCAATGGCGTACTCATCAATGGCATCCACCATGTAAAGGACTTCATAGCCCTTCTTCTTCAGCTTCTCAAGGAATGGGGAGTTCTCCACAGCCTTCTTGCTCTCACCAGTGATGTAGTAGATGTCGCTCTGCCCCTCCTTCATCCTGGTCACATAGTCCTTGAGGCTAGTCAGCTCATCACCACTCTTGGTGGAGTGGTACCGCAGGAGCTCCGCTATCTTGTTCCTGTTCTGGGAGTCCTCGTGGATGCCAAGCTTGAGGTTCTTGGAGAAGGCCTCATAGAACTTGTTGTAGTCCTCCTTGTTCTCAGCAATCTCGAAGAACAGCTCGATGCACTTCTTCACAAGGTTCTTGCGGATAACCTTGAGGATCTTGTTCTGCTGGAGGGTCTCACGGGAGATGTTGAGGGGAAGGTCCTCAGAGTCAACAATGCCCTTGACAAAGCTCAGCCACTCCGGGATCAGCTCCTCACAGTTGTCCATGATGAAGACGCGGCGCACGTAGAGCTTGATGTTGTTCAGCTTCTTCCTGGTGTCAAAGAGGTCAAAGGGGGCCCTCTTGGGAACAAAGAGGACAGCCTTGAACTCCAGCTGACCCTCGACAGAGAAGTGCTTCACTGCAAGGTGCTCTTCCCAGTCGTTGGTCAAGCTCTTGTAGAAAGCAGCGTACTCCTCCTTGGTAATCTCCTCAGGCTTCCTCATCCAGATAGGCTTCTGCTTGTTGACCAACTGCCACTCGTGAGAAACCTCCTTGATCTTCTTCTTTTTCTTCTCCTTCTCTTCCTTCTCATCAACATCCTCAACCTTGCCCTCCTCATCCTTCTTGTCTTCCTCATCTTCGTCATCAGAAATCTCCTTCTCGGTGGTCTTCTCTGTCCAGAGAGAAATCGGGTAGCTGATGAACTCGGAGTGCTTCTTGATCAGATCCTTGAGGCGACGCTCCTCAAGGTACTCCAACTGCAGAATAAAGAAGAGCAAATCGTAAGGCATCATCGAAGGGATGTGTTAAGACTTGATTCATTAGCAAAATATAAATTACTTTCTGATATTCTAAACATACATTACAGATTCTGAAGTGCGCAGTACAACAGCACAATTTAACTCCTACTTCCATATCAGCACAACAGAAAAAAAAACCCGATGTAACAGTACACCAATCAGATGACATGTTTCCAAAGCAATGATATACACACCAGAATTTCAGTTCACAATCACGATGGTACCTAAAGAGCAGTTTTCAAGAAAAGAAACGTGCCTAGGATTAAAAACACAGCATATGTTCTTCATATTGATCAAGGGATATGCATCATCTCGCAGCAATAGCAAAAGACTGTAATGATGGTCCTGATAGTCCTAGGGTGAATCAAGCCCAGCCTAAAGTTACTAACTTAACATTGTTTAACACCCCCAGTTGGGTATGTTTGCCATCCACATTTACAACGAGACCAGTCATGATTTCTACAAGGCCCCAAGAGGACCTCCATACTAATTTGTACTAATATAACAGCTACTGTATTTAGTTATAAGCCAAATTTGTAACAGCTTTAAGCCAATAGAAGCACATGTTCCATAACAGGACAGAACTTGAAGCAAGTAACAAATAAACATGCAAGTTAATCAAAGGTAAATCCAAACAAGCATCAGCACTGTAATCTACTTAATAGTTCTATAGTTAGTAAATAAATGAGCATGGCAGTGTGACAATAGTAATACTTAGCAAGCATTAGATAAAAATGGCTCTGTAGATTCTGCTATACCTGATCATCCTTGAGGTAGAGGGTCATCTTGGTACCCCTGCCAAGGGGCTCCCCGGAGGTATCACGTGTGACCGTGAAGGAGCCACCAGCCTGAGACTCCCACACGTACTGCTCATCGTCGTTGTGCTTGCTGGTCACAATGACTTTCTCAGCAACAAGGTAGGCAGAGTAGAAACCAACACCAAACTGACCAATCATGGACACATCAGCACCAGCGGCCAGAGCCTCCATGAACTCCTTTGTGCCTGACCGAGCAATGGTACCAAGGTTGTTCACAAGATCCGACTTGGTCATACCAATACCGCTGTCAATGATTGACAGCGTGTTGGAGGCCTTGTCAGGGACGATGTGGATGAAGAGCTCTGGCTGAGCATCCAGCTTGCTCTTGTCCGTCAAGCTCTCAAACCTGATCTTGTCCAAGGCCTGTATAATCCAAACCCACAAAAATGTAGCAGGTTTAGTGGTTTGATTCTTATACATTGTTATTCAGGAGGACGTACGAAAGTTTTATAAAAGTACATGATCCCGTGGAACATGCACAACATCTAGTATTTTCAGGTGATAGGTATTGTCGCCACATATTAAGATTCTGAGCAAAACATTAAGCTCCATTTTATATATAACAATTCAACCAAACGTACCTTTGAGGTTATACCAATTAAATCCTCCTGTCTACTTTGCACAAAACCTAAAGGTTAACTCCATTACGGAGAATCATGATGATTTCAATGACAAAATCATATGTCTATGTGTGCACAACAGATTGTTGAAATAAGCAACATTACAAAACAGATCGAACTAAATCTAATGACCGACTCCAGCTCTTACAGATGCATAAACAAACGGCCTATTTGAGGATTCAAAAGCGCCGCCGCCACAACAGTGCTAAACCCTACATAACCCATCACCAGATGCAACATGTGGAACCTAGCGATCTATTTGACGACGCGAGGGTTTAGCGCATAGATCTAGAACCACAAAAGGATAGTCATGGGCAGGACCAGGTCGGCGCAAAACTTACATCGGAGGAGTTGGAGATGAGCTCCCTGAGGAAGATCTCCTTGTTGGAGTAGAAGGTGTTGATGATGAGCGAGAGCAGCTGGTTGATCTCCGCCTGGAAGGCGAACGTCTCCGTCTCCGAGGCCATGGCTGAAGCCTTCCCGAACGCTAGGAGGGCGGCGGCGCGCGAGGGAGGGGAAGAGGATTTCCGGCAGACGCGGGGCGGCGTTGGAAGAGACTGGGAGGATGCGTAGGGTCTAGGGATTTTATTGGTGGTGCGGGCGGGCCGGCTGGGGAGCGGGGGTGTTCTCGAATGTTCTACCGGAGACGGGAAGGCCGGGTTGACTGACTTCCCGTTGGGCCCGATGTCGTGCGGGCCGGGGCCGCGCGCGAGCTGGAGGGATCCTGGCACACATGCAGTCGGTGTCGTGCTATTGTTTTTTCAACCTTGGAAGGTTCCAGATAGAGGGGTTAGGAGCATGATTTACCCTGCGATTAACTGCAGCATCCCATCTGATGTACATCTTCTCAAAGCGAGCGCTTTGCATTGCTTGTCGAACGAACGGAGTTTTGGGCTTCGGTTGGTTTTCTCTTGCTGCGTTGAGCTACCGCTGCACATAAACCGAAGACCATAGTCTGTGCGCATAGTAAAAAGAGCAGCCGGCCGCAAAAAGTCCATGTCTTTTTTTTTTTACGTTGTGTTCAGATGGCTACGCTCTAAATTTTGTTTATGGTGTGTTCGAATGGCTTGTTTCAGCGGGCTATGCTTCCGCTGCGTCTTTCCATTAGTGGTGCTAATGTACCTACAGGCTTACAGGCCATCGAAGCAGCAACGCAACCACAACCCTCCATCCCAACGCCACCATAAAATTTTTCAGGTGCGGAGGTGAACGGAGCGAGGCGCGGCGCCGGCAACCGCGCAACCCGTCGCGTGATAAACCTCGTCCAATCGTTCATTATTAGTGGGGTCAAAAAGATTAATATTTGTTCAAATAAGTTTCAATCCATAGGCAAAACCCATATCAAATTGATTGGGATTTATCTTCGCTTTGGTGTCAGTAGACTCCGCCTCAACCTATGCAATTGGCAAGGAAGCCTATGGAATGAGGCACAATATATGTAGTCGAAGATTAGATGTTTGTATTATTTGCCACTCTATGTTTGTGAAAGTAAGACTTTTGCTTGCCTGCTTAAGCCAGCTAGATTGTCTTTTCTCCACTAGCAAAGATAAATACCAATGTAACCACAAATTGACCCATAGTCTAGGATGATGGTGCTAGTAGTTTATCTACTAGCGTCAAATATTCTATCCATGCCACAGTAGAAAAGAGGACATAGCATAATACTGATAGAAAAGGTGAAACCCAAAAAATGATCCTTTGCTTCGTAGAACGATTCAATCAATCAATACTCGTGGTCCCTGGACTTGGGTCTTGGGTGAGCAAGCTAACGCCCAACCGCAAACTATCGCGTACTTGAAAATTGGCATGTGGATCCTTGATGAGAACAAAAACACGAGCTATGATTATGACTATGTTCATATATGGGTTCGCAATTTGGGAACAAAATTAAGTTATACCTTTGTTAATGTTTATGTGTATGTATGGGACTTGTGTTCGGTTTTTGTTTGGCTTTGGCGAGATCTAAACGGGCTGAATCTTCATGCTACAGGTGTGATGACGGGCGAGGTCTAAGCAATCGGGTATGAAACCAAACCGGTGAAAAAATTATTGAGATGAAACCCGACGCTCGACGATTTGCACGGCGGGAACTCATGTTCCGCCATGCGCAACCTATTTTTGATAGTTTTTGGTGGTCCTATTGGTTTGTTGTGGGGACACGGTAAATTTATGAGTTTAGGTGTGTATAAATTTATTAGGTTAAAAATGTTTATAGTTAAACACGCTCTTTATAGTATAGATTTGTCTATAACAAACTCTACCTAATTAATATTTATATTTTACAATCGCATAGTGGTAATTTATATGCAAAGTTAGAGGTTAATTTAAATTATCTTTCATAGTAACACATTAGGTAATTTATATGTAAATTAGGGGATATCTTTGATGCATTTTTTATATACTTTAATTCATCTTTCATAATAGCATGCTGGGTAATTTATATTTCAATTTCGGGATTTATTTAATCAACTTTCATAATTGCAATGTGGGTAATTTGTTTGCAAATTTATGGAATTATTTTAATGGTCTTTTATAATAGTATAGTGCGTAATTTATGTGGAAATTTAGGAGTTACTTTAATGATCATCATAATGGTCTGATGAGTAATTTTTTTAAAAATATAATAGATCAATGGCTAGTGTTATTGATACTACTTGATAGTTTGTTAGATGTTTCTGATTTTTATAAAAGTCTCTAGGATTTATTTTTTTTTGGCACACTTCGCAATCCGTACTCTTGCTTCTTCGTAACCTCTATTTATAAGATGTTATATACTTGTATTCATAATCAAAAGTAGTTTATCTCGTGGTAGTTTTCTATTTGTTGATGATATATTTAAGAAAAAACGATGGGCAACATTTCACCTTAAAGACAATGTCAAAAATCTATAGACATTTTTTAAGATATAAGAAAGTATTGGCTAATTATTAGCTACTAGATTAGCTGCATAAGTAATGTTAGAGAAAAGCTAAATCACACTCAGATATTAATCTAATGGTTTGAAAAATTGTGTGTTAGATCTGTTCAAAACACCTGATTTTTTTTCTTCTGAAAATCATGTGTTTTAAAGATCCAAAACAACCCGGTGCTGTCAGCTCTGGAAACGACTGGTTAGCAAATATACAGACTCTAATTTTACGCATCTGGCTGTACTGTCCTCAACAATGTCAATTCAGTTCTTATAAAACCATGGAATCGTAACTAAAGAACACTCCGCAAGGGTACACCTGCATGTGCCTTATGCTTCAGCATTTGATTAGCGAATATGTCACCATTTATTACTTCTTATCAGGTGCTTGCTCACTGCTCCGGACTCGGGAGCCAGCGCTATGTTTCTTAAGGTGGTGCTATACCGGATACTGCTAATCTGCTATGGCTGAGAAAATCTACAAATACGCAAATGGTGCTTAGACGTTTTAAGAAAACGGACCATGGATGTTTGCTAAGTATAACATAAACTAACCCTTGTTCTAAACATCAGGCATTATTCATTTGAGATTACCTTCAATTTGTGGTCCCTGGAGCGAAATTCCTACACGGAAGAAAATATCTCGACGTTTGTTTGTGCAAGCAGTTCGCTTACTATCTAGTATACAAAATGCCTCGTACACCGACTAGAGCACTAGGCCATGTGCGATGCAAGAATTTCACTTCCATTTCATGAAAATGAAAACAAATCACATGTAAAAAAAAAGTATCTAAGCAATATTCGCTTTAGACCTAATTTACAACTCTCGGATTGAGACCTAGTTTAGCAAATCTTGAATTCCAGTGGATTGAGGGATTAAGACAGTTTAGGAAACCTGAAGAGGGCTGGGGTGGAGGAGATACCATCTCAGTGAGTAAGAGCGTAAGGTAACTGTAACAAAACTAGCCTCCAAATACACTAAACATGATGAAAACGAGTATACACTGACAAAGCGCTGTATTAGTATTATTCTTTTTTGCCTCTTCTACCTCAAACTTGGGACAAAATAACCTATTTCCTTTTTTCGACCATTTTCAGGATCTTTTGTTACAACTAGGTCCAACTTAATAGTTTTTTTCTCACATGATTCTGTTCGTCAAAACAGAGCACGTGCTAATGAAGGGCGAAGAGTAACTCCAACTAGTCCCCACGATATATCAACACAAAATTTTCGACAAAGAAAGGCAAAACGACAAAACATCGACAAAAGAACAACAATTGGACGACAGCAGTATAATATAGCTACTAATATTATAATATAGCTACTAATATTATACCAACACAATTAACGTACGAAGTTCGTTATAATCCACGAGCATCCATCATCCAGCCACATGCTTTGCAGGATAGCAAAAGTAAACCACACAAAATAAACAGAGAACTCGTTGTTCAGACACAATAAACCAGGTTAGCTAAGCTAACTCGCTCTTCTGCCTCTCAAGCACGCGCCAGGCTTAGTCGACCTCCTCCATCTTGCTCTCGCCAGCGTCGTCCTCCAGCGGGGGCATGTCGGTGTCGGCCTCCGGGGTCTCGTCCTCATCGATGCTCAGGCCCAGCTTGAGCATGCGGTGGATGCGGCTACCGAAGGTGTTGGGTTCGTCGAGGCTGAAGCCCGAGGTGAGCAGCGCGGTCTCAAACAGCAGCATGACAAGGTCCTTGACAGACTTGTCGTTCTTGTCGGCCTCCGCGCGCTTGCGCAGCTCCTCCATGATGGCATTCTCCGGGTTGATCTCCATAGTCTTCTTGCTGGACATGTATCCAGACATGCTCGAGTCCCTCAGTGCCTGGGCCTTCATGATCCTCTCCATGTTGGCAGTCCAGCCGTACTCGCCAGTGACGAGGCAGCAGGGGGAGTCCACCACACGGTCAGAGACCACTACCTTCTCCACCTTGTCTCCCAGAACCTCCTTGATGACCTTGCAGAGGCCCTCGAACTTCTCCTTGAGCTCCTCCTTCCTCTTCTTCTCATCCTCACTCTCATCAAGCTTGAGGCCCTCCTTCGTGGCAGACACAAGCTTCTTGCCCTCAAACTCCTTCAGCTGGCCAATGGCGTACTCATCAATGGCATCCACCATGTAAAGCACTTCATAGCCCTTCTTCTTCAGCTTCTCAAGGAATGGGGAGTTCTCCACAGCCTTCTTGCTCTCACCAGTGATGTAGTAGATGTCGCTCTGCCCCTCCTTCATCCGGGTCACATAGTCCTTGAGGCTAGTCAGCTCATCACCACTCTTGGTGGAGTGGTACCGCAGGAGCTCCGCTATCTTGTTCCTGTTCTGGGAGTCCTCGTGGATGCCAAGCTTGAGGTTCTTGGAGAAGGCCTCATAGAACTTGTTGTAGTCCTCCTTGTTCTCAGCAATCTCGAAGAACAGCTCGATGCACTTCTTCACAAGGTTCTTGCGGATAACCTTGAGGATCTTGTTCTGCTGGAGGGTCTCACGGGAGATGTTGAGGGGAAGGTCCTCAGAGTCAACGATGCCCTTGACAAAGCTCAGCCACTCCGGGATCAGCTCCTCACAGTTGTCCATGATGAAGACGCGGCGCACGTAGAGCTTGATGTTGTTCAGCTTCTTCCTGGTGTCAAAGAGGTCAAAGGGGGCCCTCTTGGGAACAAAGAGGACAGCCTTGAACTCCAGCTGACCCTCGACAGAGAAGTGCTTCACTGCAAGGTGCTCTTCCCAGTCGTTGGTCAAGCTCTTGTAGAAAGCAGCGTACTCCTCCTTGGTAATCTCCTCAGGCTTCCTCATCCAGATAGGCTTCTGCTTGTTGACCAACTGCCACTCGTGAGAAACCTCCTTGATCTTCTTCTTTTTCTTCTCCTTCTCTTCCTTCTCATCAACATCCTCAACCTTGCCCTCCTCATCCTTCTTGTCTTCCTCGTCTTCGTCATCAGAAATCTCCTTCTCGGTGGTCTTCTCTGTCCAGAGAGAAATCGGGTAGCTGATGAACTCGGAGTGCTTCTTGATCAGATCCTTGAGGCGACGCTCCTCAAGGTACTCCAACTGCAGAATAAAGAAGAGCAAATCGTAAGGCATCATCGAAGGGATGTGTTAAGACTTGATTCATTAGCAAAATATAAATTACTTTCTGATATTCTAAACATACATTACAGATTCTGAAGTGCGCAGTACAACAGCACAATTTAACTCCTACTTCCATATCAGCACAACAGAAAAAAAAACCCGATGTAACAGTACACCAATCAGATGACATGTTTCCAAAGCAATGATATACACACCAGAATTTCAGTTCACAATCACGATGGTACCTAAAGAGCAGTTTTCAAGAGAAGAAACGTGCCTAGGATTAAAAATACAGCATATGTTCTTCATATTGATCAGGGGATATGCATCATCTCGCAGCAATAACAAAAGACTGTGATGATGGTCCTGATAGTCCTAGGGTGAATCAAGCCCAGCCTAAAGTTACTAACTTAACATTGTTTAACACCCCCAGTTGGGTATGTTTGCCATCCACATTTACAACGAGACCAGTCATGATTTCTACAAGGCCCCAAGAGGACCTCCATACTAATTTGTACTAATATAACAGCTACTGTATTTAGTTATAAGCCAAATTTGTAACAGCTTTAAGCCAATAGAAGCACATGTTCCATAACAGGACAGAACTTGAAGCAAGTAACAAATAAACATGCAAGTTAATCAAAGGTAAATCCAAACAAGCATCAGCACTGTAATCTACTTAATAGTTCTATAGTTAGTAAATAAATGAGCATGGCAGTGTGACAATAGTAATACTTAGCAAGCATTAGATAAAAATGGCTCTGTAAATTCTGCTATACCTGATCATCCTTGAGGTAGAGGGTCATCTTGGTACCCCTGCCAAGGGGCTCCCCGGAGGTATCACGTGTGACCGTGAAGGAGCCACCAGCCTGAGACTCCCACACGTACTGCTCATCGTCGTTGTGCTTGCTGGTCACAATGACTTTCTCAGCAACAAGGTAGGCAGAGTAGAAACCAACACCAAACTGACCAATCATGGACACATCAGCACCAGCGGCCAGAGCCTCCATGAACTCCTTTGTGCCTGACCGAGCAATGGTACCAAGGTTGTTCACAAGATCCGACTTGGTCATACCAATACCGCTGTCAATGATTGACAGCGTGTTGGAGGCCTTGTCAGGGACGATGTGGATGAAGAGCTCTGGCTGAGCATCCAGCTTGCTCTTGTCCGTCAAGCTCTCAAACCTGATCTTGTCCAAGGCCTGTATAATCCAAACCCACAAAAATGTAGCAGGTTTAGTGGTTTGATTCTTATACATTGTTATTCAGGAGGACGTACGAAAGTTTTATAAAAGTACATGATCCCGTGGAACATGCACAACATCTAGTATTTTCAGGTGATAGGTATTGTCGCCACATATTAAGATTCTGAGCAAAACATTAAGCTCCATTTTATATATAACAATTCAACCAAACGTACCTTTGAGGTTATACCAATTAAATCCTCCTGTCTACTTTGCACAAAACCTAAAGGTTAACTCCATTACGGAGAATCATGATGATTTCAATGACAAAATCATATGTCTATGTGTGCACAACAGATTGTTGAAATAAGCAACATTACAAAACAGATCGAACTAAATCTAATGACCGACTCCAGCTCTTACAGATGCATAAACAAACGGCCTATTTGAGGATTCAAAAGCGCCGCCGCCACAACAGTGCTAAACCCTACATAACCCATCACCAGATGCAACATGTGGAACCTAGCGATCTATTTGACGACGCGAGGGTTTAGCGCATAGATCTAGAACCACAAAAGGATAGTCATGGGCAGGACCAGGTCGGCGCAAAACTTACATCGGAGGAGTTGGAGATGAGCTCCCTGAGGAAGATCTCCTTGTTGGAGTAGAAGGTGTTGATGATGAGCGAGAGCAGCTGGTTGATCTCCGCCTGGAAGGCGAACGTCTCCGTCTCCGAGGCCATGGGCGAAGCCTTCCCGAACGCTAGGAGGGCGGCGGCGCGCGAGGGAGGGGAAGAGGATTTCCGGCAGACGCGGGGCGGCGTTGGACGAGACTGGGAGGATGCGTAGGGTCTAGGGATTTTATTGGTGGTGCGGGCGGGCCGGCTGGGGAGCGGGGGTGTTCTCGAATGTTCTACCGGAGACGGGAAGGCCGGGTTGACTGACTTCCCGTTGGGCCCGATGTCGTGCGGGCCGGGGCCGCGCGCGAGCTGGAGGGATCCTGGCCCACATTCAGTCGGTGTCTTGCTATTGTTTTTTCAACCTTGGAAGGTTCCAGATAGAGGGGTTGGACCAAGGCTCACTGTCGGCGAGCTCGTGTATTGCTCGTAGACAGAGTTGATAATAATAAATAGAGTGATATTTGAATATAAATGATAAGATAGATAATTTGATGGACTCAATCTTAATAGCATGATTACCCTACGATAAACTGCAGCAGTTGGTTGTTCATCGGCGAGCTCAGTGTATTGCTCGTCGTCTCATCCGACGCACATGTTGTGTTCGGCCGGCGGGCTGTAGCGGTTGTTGATAAGCTAGATGCCGCAGCTGCAACTACAGCCACAACTGCAGCGCACTGAACAGATCCACAAATTTTCAGTGGTGTTTGGGAACCAGCAGATTTTTAGAACGAACCGTTTGGCAGCTAAATATTTTATCTTAGAAATCGTGTGTTATATGTAGAGATGAAAGCGGGACGGATATTATCCGCCGGATAATCTGTCCCGAGAGGTTCAAAAACTAAATGGGACGTCCGATATCTGAATCCGAACAGTTAATATCCGATCCGTATCCCGTATCGGTATCCGAAGACTAAAAATTAGATATTATTATGCATACGAGGTATATATCAATATCCGGCGCATTTTGGCACTACACGTATTCGAACCGAATCTGAAAAACAAATAATTATATCCGTCCATATCCGTATATATCCGTATCCGATCCGGTTTCATGCCTAGTTATACGGTCCTACCCGATATTCACCTTGGTTCTGTATGGCCAATAGAAAGTAGCCACACAGACACTGGTCCCTATGGGATAGTGAGATTTTGGGCTTGACCCGAAGTGGTTCTTTGGGCTGTGGCTGGTTATGGATATAGTAGAAACTTACTCATCTACCATTAACTAGGAAAATCCAACACACCCTGCTTAGTAAGTTCATGTTCCTGGTTCCTGCTGTACAGCACAACAGAAGCCATCAAAACCGATTAGGCCCTTAAGTGCATATTCTCAAAAACCAGTGTACTATCCTTCTCAGAATCTATTACGTGTGAACCAAATGGGCCTTTGTTTACTGTGTGTTTGGACGGTTTGTTTGGGCTATGGACACCGCTACATCTTCCCGTCAGTGGTATTACAGTACCTCAAGGCCATCGAAGCAGCAGTGTAGCCATAGCCCACCATCCGAACACAACCTTAGATTTTTCAGGTTTGGAACTGAACGGGGGCGGCAGGAACCATCGAAATTGGAGGAGACGCTGGCAGCGGAGGCGAGCGGCGCCAACAGCGGGGGCGACGGGGCACGCGCTTGGCAACGACGCCACCCTTCACGCGCTAAACCTCATCCATTATTAGAGGGGTTGAAAGAGATTAATATTTGTTTAGATAAGTTTAGTCCACAGGCAGTATCCATACCAAATTCTTTGGGATTTCTCCTTCGCTTTAGTGTCAGTGGACCCCGCCTTAGTCTATGCAATTGGCAAGGAAGCCTCTGGAATGAGCCACAACATATGTCTTATGTTTGTGAAAGCAAGATTTTTGATCGCTTGCTCAAGTTAGCTGGATTGTCTCTCCTTCACTGCTAAGGATAAACACCAATACAACTAAACTGACCCGTAGTCCAGGATGATGATGCTACTTAGTCTAGCTACTACGGCCGAATACTCTATCCATATTATAGTGGTCTACTCCATCCTACAACGTCTCCCGTAAACAAAGAAACATAACTCTTGTTACACATGTTGACACACGGTTCCGATGGTCATGAACTGATTCTAATGTACCTTTGAATGTTCCAGATGCCCTCATCATTTCCTTTGAAAACTACATATATGATATATTGACAAAACAAAATAAATAAGAGGAATAAAGACATAGCTTGATACCGATAGAAAAGGCGGAACCCAAAGAGTGACCCTTTGCTTCGTAGGGAGACGGGGGGTGATCGGATGAGCTGGCTATGGCCTTGCTGCAGCTTGTGCCGAGCAGCCCCAACCAGCCAGGGCCAAACAGCTGCAAACTATACCATACTTGAAAATTGGTAAATTGGTGTGCAAAATTTGATTCCATGACGTGCTCTAGTCTCACCGGCCCCTCACTATTTTGCTAAACCCTCCAAAACGGCTAAACGGATCATTTGCCTGTTTTTTGCAAATTTGAAGGTACTCATGTGGTGTTTAGGTAATGGGATAAAAGGGTGGGATAGGAATAGGAACAAGAGATGCAGGATGTGAGGGAATGGGATATGGCTATCCCTATCCCACACCTCTTATCTCAATTGCCAAACTAGCCTAAATATCGGCTTTATAGGTCACGGGTGTGTGTATTACCAAGTTGAATAATAAAATCTGTTTCTTTTGCAAGAATGAAACCATATCATATTATGGGATGCGAGAAGATATATCGTCCATTTTTTTGATGTGTAATTCATAAATTACAACAAGCATCCTCTTCTCCCGTCTCTTCAATTATGCTTGGCGCTATAGCATCCCGGACGTTCGTGCCGTGTGCTAGAACACCCAACCTCCATCGCCTACCTTACTAGTAAATCGTACTATTGTTGAATCACCTAGTCAACCTATAAAATAGAGATCATGATATATATGGACATGAATGACATTAGGCCAAACTTCAAACTTCAAAAGAGTATCGGAAAAGCAAATGATGAAATGATTTGAAAAAGGAAAAAATCTCAAAAAACTTTTGTGAGAGGAAAAACCCAAAGTATCGATAAAGTCATCACAGGAAAGTCTATTTCACCGAAATGTTAACGAGCAAATGCTAGTCGTTCTTCAGCGTGGTACAAAATTATTAGCACTGTAATCTGTAGCATTAGCACAAGCAGACGGAGACGCCCTTGCGGATTGTCGTAGGCGTAAACCGCGCCCGTCAGGCGTGACGCAACGACGGAATACGGACGGGTGCTCACAACAAACCAACCCCGCCGCGTCACGCCACGGCAAGTCGTCTGTCGTCGTCACCTCGCGGGTAGTTTGCCGTCGCCGCCGTCGCCGCCGCGTTCCCGAACGTTCCGGTGGCCTACAAAAATCCGCCCCCCCCCCCCCCCCGTGTCCGGCGACGCCGACGCAGCCCATCGAACTACCCCCACGCCCCAACCCATCCGGAAGCAACCCGACCTCGCCTTCCTCCGTTCGCGTGCTCGACAACGGGAAGCATCTGTTTAGGTGCGTACGGGGCGCTCGACCTCCTCTTTGATTGTTCGATTCAATCGGATCAGTGGCTGTTCCCGTGTCTCAAAGTGGCCTGGATTGTTTGCTCCTGGGAGGCGAGTTTTGCCATTTGGGTCGAATTGGGGCTCTAGGTTTGGGCTATAATTTGGCTCGAGGGTTGTAGTACAGCCTTATAATTGGAGTAGTGTTCGAGTAATATGACCCAGATATAAATTTGGGCTATAATTTGGCTCGAGGGTTGTAGTGACATACTATGTGTCTCGATAGTGCCTCGCTACCGTGCTCCGTGGATGGATGGATGCTATTGCTAGTGGCAATTGCCCCTTTTGGTTGGGTGTAGGCTGGATGAATCCTGATACTCCTGTTGCTCTGCTGGTGGTTACATGCTAGGATGGTAAGCGCGCTTCCGCTGCGCTCATTTTTGTTAAAGTGAGGGTAATGTGCCACTGGTTGGAATTACATACTGGATCAGACTATCATAGCACAGCCTTATAATTGGAGTACTGTTCGAGTAATATGACCCAGATATAAATTAATAAATATAACCTTTAATTAGGCATTGAGGAAATTCTCAACCTGTAGACGGTGTAAATGTGCAGAACTTGTTTTAGTGTATGTCCATAGCAAGAGAACACTTCTAAGAAAGGAGCCTAAATCCGACTCAGCAATCTACGTAGGTATATTGCTCCTGCATGGTGCGCTGAAGAACATGGTGATCTACTCCAAGCAGAGTTGCATCATCACCAGCCATTTCTAGGTTTAGGGTAGCATGAGTACCCATTACCTGCAGAGCTGATGATTCACCTCGTGTAGTAATAGCAGAGAAGGGGTCTGTTGTATCGGTGGCCGGGGTTGAACAGGAAGAATAAAACACCTACTTTTTTTCTCTCCTCTTGAACCGAAGAACACCAGTTGCACAGCTTGAGGCATTTGTCCTGGTGGTGGCTGTATAGGATCAGTGGCAATCGTAACAATGAGAGATTGTATATGCACATTATGTTCAGTTAATTAGAATTTACCGTAGCCCTATTGCCTCGATGCAAGATTGATGGAAGAGATAAATATAGCAGATATATTTCTGTTGGTTAACAATAAGGAGGTGGTTTAGTTTAAGATGGTGTTCTTTTAACTTTTCTCAAGGAGTTCTCAAGGATTGACCGTACATAATTTTATTAACCTTTCCTACCACATGGAGAAGTTAGAAGTCAGAAAGCCCGAGCAAAATATTGAATGTAGAAATAGTGCAATTACATCGTGTAGCGCGCTGCATGCATAGATGGTTTTTCAGAGTTCTATCAATATGTGACTATTCATATATGCAAAGATGAAAACATTTAAGTAGCAAACCTGGGATCACAAGTTCACAACTGTGCAGGACCATTTAGAGCTGGTACATTTGTATCTATCACCTTGTGGATACAGTATACACACAGTGGTGCAGACCAAGTAGTATCATGATTGGTTGGCATTGACAATGTATCTGTTTGAACGCACCCAACAAAAGTAAATATCAGTACAAATGATCGATGTATACTGGGCACACTCATGCAAAAGACATGGATTTATGGTCTGATATGATCTGTATAAATGATCAATGTTTGATTATTTTGTTTTAACCCCATCTCATTATCTAGGGACCCATCGCCCATAACAGGACAAGTCCAAACGTCAGATATCATCTCAGTAGCAAAACCATAGAAACTAACAGTGTGTATATCATATTGGGCCAGCAGCTAGGTTCTGATATAACATTCAGAACATGCATCTCCTCTTTTCAAAGAATTCAGCAATCAAATAGGTCATGCACTTGTCTAAAACTCTAAATCCAAGGGGAAATGATTATACTGAAAACAGAAACAGACAAATCATAATACCTAGGACTGAATAACATGTTAGCAAAACAACAGTGGCAAATCAAGCATTGGAAAATTTAAGATGGTCCAGACCAGTTGCCTGATAAAAGGTATGATAATGCAACATTATGCTAGGACACTAAAGGTAAAAAGCGGGTAAGTAGGAAGCACTATTATCGAGTGAAAGCCTTTTGTCATAGTTGTCAAGTATTACCTCAATCACTGCATATTGCTTTCACTGCGCATCATCAAACAGCCTGCAGGGAAGGTGTTGATAGTATAATTTGGCTAGCTGGTTTTGTGTGATCAGCTAAACTAATTACCAAGTCAGAAGTGCCACAGAAGTCAGATCTGAGTCATCGGAGATTTATTCACCTGAAGCACCTGGAGCGGCATGCTGGCTGCGTGCTTTGTGAAGTAGGCCTTTTCGCCATGCTGGTGCTGCTGGCCATTGGTCACCTTGGCAATGGCCTTGGCAGGCTGTGGCCCTCGCGGAGCGGCGGCCGGCGGCCGCAACCGCACGCGCCTTGTCACTGGAGCCTAAGCCACGCCGTCCTTTGCAGTATGCACCAGCAGCATTGTCAACAGAAGGATCGAGCAGCCCGGCGACGGCGAATGTAATGGGAAGAAAGACAGCGGCGAAGGGAGAGCACACGGTAGGTGTAGGATCGATTTGGGTGGAGCGGCAACGAAGGATAACCTGAGTAAGTGAGTATAACTGCGAGGCAGACGAAGGACATGTAGACCGTAGACCATCGCGTGAAGGAAACACGACCGCAGGGTCGTGCGCCTGCAGAATGAAGACGCAACCGCCTGAGCATGTGGCTGACGCTGACTCGTTTTTAGGCCCTCAGGGCTGCTGTGTAGGGTGCACGCGAACGCTGGATGAAAGCCAGCACAACGTCGGAGACACGCGGCAATCCAAGAGATGCTGCGTCGGCTGGATTCACTGAGAGGGCGGCAGGGCGCGCATTCTCCCAGTGATATAGAGTTAACTATAACTATGTGAAGTTTGTAGCAGTCCAGTGCCATTTTAGATAGAAAGATGGATTGCTATTTCGGTTCACGATGATTGACGTCTTGGTGTTTATTAGATGCTCTTGAGATTTCGAGTTCTGTTTCATGCATAATTCTCTAGCTTCATTACTAATCCGTGAAATTGATAGTATAATATGCTCTTGTATTAGGGATAAGATGGAAGAGGACAGAATAGCTCGAATTTCAGTTACTTGGAGGGGCAGGCAGCTTGATGTGGATGCAGATCCAAGGTGTACGGTGAAAGAATTTGGGCAACTGCTGCTGGATCTGACTAGCGTTAAACCAGAGACATTGAAGCTCATTGTTCCACAATCTTCAAACAAAGGCTCCAAGCTGATCACACCATTTTCAGATCCACATTCAAGCTTGACACTGAATGAAGCGGCTATTAGCGGGGTAAGATGTGGCTAGCATGCGCCACTCACATACTCACGTGCATGTTGCTTGCTAGTGAATATTGTAATGTCAGCTGGCAAATGAAATCATTGTGACTGAAGCCTTGTCATGCTACAGGGTAAACCTTTACGAATGATGGGTGTTTATGATGATGAAATTGAGGAGGTATCTGACAATGGCAAAAGTACAAATCTGCGGATAATTGGATTTGATGAGGAAGAACAGCGGCTTAGGCAACGATCATCAGGCAGGACACAGATTCCTCTCAAACTTCCTCAGGGAGAATACATCTTCTGTGATTTTCGGACACTTCACTTGCCTGGGATTGAGGTTAGTCACGCCCCTGTTCCCTCCTGCTTTGTATTCTACAAGAAAGAGACCCCTTTGATAACAGTCGCCGAAACAGGATGCAGATGTTCCAGTTTCCCTTTACAGTGCCGTGGTTGAATTATGTACACTTCTTTTTTTCTCCATCAATCGGTTCATTTGAGTGGCATACATTTTGAATATTGGCTAATGGTTTGAACAGCTACATCAGTGTATTTTACATAAAGTTCTGTGTAGGACCACTTGCATGCACTGAAATTTGAAAAAGTGCTAATTGCCTTCTAGTGTCTACTATAAAATGGTGTTGGTTGTAAAACCTTTTCCATTTCATACAACTCTGTCTCTAGGGCATGCTAGAGCAAGCACACACATTTCTATCTGTATGACCTGGGATGTGCAAAGCTCCTGCACCCGTTTACTTTTGTTTTTTCTGTCAGCTGAATCCTCCACCGTCTGAAGCTCTGAAGCGAATGCACATGCTTGCATGTGACCCTGGTATAATTGCGATCATGAACAAGGTAACGATCTTCAAGAAATAATCCTATCTATGAATGGACTTCCATCATTTTGTTTTGACTTTCTTGTTGTTTCAGCATAAATGGCGGGTCGGAATCATGACTGAAATGGCTCCTGTTGGATATGTAGGCGTCAGTCCAAAATGTATTTTAGGTTTCAACAAGGTAAACATAAGCCATTACAATATTATGCATATAATAGGAAAAAATAGTCCTGCATTACTTTCTGAAAATAAATCTATGTGTCTTGTTATTCATGCAGAACATGGGTGAAGAAATATCTCTTCGCCTACGAACTGATGACCTGAAGGGATTCAGGAAATATGAAAGTATCAAGAAAACTCTACTTCATGAACTTGTATGTAGTTTTTTTTGGCTTCAATAAGATGCCCTTATGGTTTTTGTTCACTGTATTGAGGTATTCTGTATCTTACGTGAGTACCTATATTTCAATTCCAGGCACATATGGTGCACTCCGAGCATGATGCAAACTTTTTTGCTCTTAATAAGCAGGTGATTTTCCTAGATACCTCCATCATACTTGGTTGATACCTCTTTATATTTGATTTTTTTAAATCTTAAATGTGCTTTTTAATTTCTGGTAGTTGAATGAGGAAGCTGCTTCCATGGACTGGACCAAGTCTAGAGGCCATATGTTGAGTGGTCGCAAAATCTTCGATTCATATGAAGATGAATTTGTTCTAGAACCAGAGATAACTGTTGGTGGTCACAAGCTTGGGGGAGAGTCAAGTTCACTCGCCAGCGCTCATGCGTTGTCTGGGGCTGCTGCTTATCAGCGCTTCTTGAATGCATCTGCAATGGGGAGTCAAGTTTCAGGCACTGAAATTGAATATAGTCCAGATGATGTTCCTCAAGATTTTGTTCAGGGAATTGTGAAGGTAGAGCGAGATCCAGATGATGCTGTGCATGTGGATTCAGCTGCTGGGACGTCAGAGTCTCTGGGCTCCAGATCATTGGCAGGACAGCATACTATTGGTTACTCTGAGCCTGATCCTGATGACACTGGCAATCAAAGTTCTGTTGGGTGCCTAGAACCCGATCCTGATGACTCCTCAAATGTAAATATTCTGAACCAGGAGCTGAGGTTTGATGGAAGACACTATAGTGAACCTGATCCTGATGATGCCGCTAATGAAAATTTTCTGGAATCTGGAAACAAGATGGAAGTGGATAGTGAACTGACAAACAACATCACCGTTTTGAAGTGTGAACCTGACCCTGATGATTCCTCAAATGCTACTGTCAACCAGGAGTTGGCCATCGATGGGAAGGGTGGTGAAGAACCTGATTGTGATGACGCTAACTGTCGAGCTGGTTTAAAATCTGTAAATGAGACAGAAGGGTTAACAGAACAGAGTAGAAATTCCATGGTTTGGAAGTTTGAACCTGATCCTGACGATCATGTTGGTGATTCAAACAGCAACGAGCTGCAAAGGATTGAAGAACCAGTGGCAGCCCTCTGTTCACGACTCCAAAAGTCCATTGAGATGCTCCGGTTGCAAGCAACAGCTGCAGAGGCAGACTCTGCTATTCAAACACTCTTTAAGATTATCAAGAATGTGATAGAGCACCCAAATGATATTAAGTACAAGAGATTGCGTAAGGTATACTTGGTGGTTCTCATTTCTACTATTTCATGCATATGCCATTATGTATCATTTCCTAGAGCAAATTCTCACAAATCCTTCTCATTTTTTTCCACATTTGCAGTCCAACCCGCATTTCCAAAGGAGTGTAGCAAACTATAAAGGTATTATTGTTAGCTCCACCACTTGTCACCGCTCACTAGAGTCTTGGAATGCATTGTTTACTAACTTTTAATCTCGTTTTACTCCAAATCAGCTGCAATGGAGGTTCTTGAATTGATTGGCTTCTGTGAGGATGTCGTCTCAGATGAGATAGGTTACGCAGAGACTTACCTGGTGTTGAAAAGGAACGATCCTGGATTGCTATGGCTGGCAAAGTCCTCTCTTGAAGTCTCACTGGCTTGACAAAAGTTGATATGGTCGTTTTGTATGGATATAAAGAGTGGTAAATAGTTAAATACCCCCATGTATTGAGCAAGAGAACTAGCTATTGGCATATCCGGTTTTCCTGTATAGTCACTATTGCATACCTGTATATGAACACACAAGAACAGAGTGCCGCATCCAATGTTCAGTTTTCTAATCTTTGTTTGCCTTGCCTTGTCTTGGATGGCTTTCAATTCAGTAAAGTGTGATGTACCGATGAAACCTAGCCACATGTCAGCAAGGTACTAGGTTTGACTGGTTGAAGTTTCATTATACATTCAGCCTTGGATTGGCAGATTATGCTGCAGTCGAACCCCTTCAGGAGGAGCATCCACTGTGAGGTTTCTATATCTCCTCTTCTGCTCTTGATATATGCGGACACTGTCGTTCGTAATGCAATTATTTTTCAGTGTGAAGTTGCCTCTTGCAACACTTTAATATGCGTCATTTTTTTTTGAGAGGGATAGAGAAGGGAATGGTTTAGATGATAGCCATTCTTAGAGAGCCCTCTCGAACAGCAAAGCCCCACAGGTCTATCTAGTTTCTCCATTTAAGTACTGGGCTTGGCCGCTTGGGTCGTCGGATGACCACGAAGCAGCTGAGGTTGCTTCTTGTTTTCATCACCCTTTCCACCAGTTTGTTTTAAAATCTTGAGGAAGATAGGCTGGTGGCTCATCGTCCGGGCAATGTGTGCGTTTCTTCCCATCCGCAGATTGCGGTCGATGATGCCTACATTTGGACCGTCCAACCTGAACACATACAACCTAGATGACACGGTTTTTTTTCCCATCCGTTCTGGATCGACCATTAGACCATATGTACTTAAGGCACTGGCAGGGAAAATGGATATCCAATGGAATTTTGGGTTTGGTATTTGTAAGTCTCAGATAGAATTTTTGGAATCTCTGCATTTCATGTCTTCACCCATACCCTTTTGTAACATGTTGTAGACTCTTGACGACCCTAACCTACATGGTTTGATGACTCGTCACTCACCTACGTGCAAACTAATTGTACCACCTCACGTGCGGTGTTCGACCAGCGTAGGCCGTAGGGTTGGGAAGAGATACAACTGTTACAGTAGGAAATAATATACAAATTCTGTATCTGCCGTATGTGTGAAAACCAAAGGACAAACTAAATTGTACTGACTATATATGCCTAGTTAGTTAAACGCAGCTTGGTATGATGAGGTGATGCACAATGACATTACCACGTTTGAATGGGCACACATCATCACACAAAATCTGAATTCCATGGCTGCGCTACTTGATTGCTCATGTCCCGCGTGGCGGAGTGATTAAGGCGTTGATGAAGTGCTTGGTGGCTAGGGAGAACTAGGCATGTCAGCATGTGGACCTAGCGGCGGTGCATGAGTTGTCTTGACTCTTGACTTGACTTGGACATACAGTACAGGGAATGCTGTGAGCCGGTCGTTGTCGTTCGCACGAGCTTGGCTGCCTGCTTCCGCGCCTCATGCCTCTGATACCGGATTTTTGCCGGCCCTGTGCCAAATAAAGCTTGGGAATTTCGCCACACCCGCTGTGAACATGCGCCGCCGTGAACATGCTGCCGGCCGGGGAGGAAGCAGGCAGCCAGGCCGGGCGAGCACCAATGCTCGACGACAACCCACACCGCGGCAGTCCAGCAGGCAAGGCGAAACCAACGGAAGCACGGAGCCGGCCGGCATCACCAACGAGGCGATGACCGATCCTAGCTACTCGTCCGGCCTGTTCGTGAATCGTGACCATCTTGTTGTAGGCAAGGGGAAACATCAGATCATTAGTTCAGAAGGAAAGAAAAAATGAACAATGGCGACGTTTGTTTCACGGGGCAGCCTGCGTTGCGATGCGAAACCTAAGAGCAAGGTTTGGATAGAGAGAGAAATAGAGGCTATAAAAAGAAGAGGTTTCTCTAAATAGATTCCAGGTTTGGATATATTATTATTGCTCGGTTTAGCTAGACCCGAAGCTTCAACACAAAGTGCGTGCCACCCTGCCGTGACCTTTATTCAGCAACCTATCCAAGCAGCGCAGGTTCAAACATTCTAGGACTAGGAATTTTTCTCAAAGAGAGTATTCAAGGCATGGCCTTCAAACTAAAGGTGAAAGCACAAGCCAAACATGCAGATAATCCGCTACAAGCTGGAGCTCAGGCGGTGCTTCAATTTTTTTAGCGAAGACGATACAAGTAGCATCTTTGCATTAAAAAATTAGCAAATTACAAGCCGCGGTTTACGAACCATGGTAAAGAGAAAAACAGAAATAAACCACTCGACACGCCAACGCACGCCACAACCGTAAAACCCACCACAAACCAAAACAAAAATGCCTAAGACTACTCGAAACCCAAGCTCAACTACGAAGAGAACACATGGTGGTGCCTTCAAGAAGGGGAACGACATTTGGACGCTGCCGCCACTGGGCCAACGGCAGCGGCGGAGCCAGGATTTCAGTATAGAGGGCCAATCCACTGTCTATGTAAAAGTGGCAACTGCGTTATATATACATATGCATATAGTAATTTTAGGGCCTAAGGCATCACAGGCCTCTGTTTGGCAACTCCCCGACTAGGTCTCCTCCGACTCCGATGACGACTCGATCCTGTTTCTAGCTACATTGTTAAACCTTAGCTTGTTGCCTCTTGGGCCAGCGGTGGTGCATATTGGGCCAATATTATATTGTTTAGTTGACTTGATCAATAGAATTAGCAGTTTTTTTAATGTCATGCTGTGAGATTACCGGATGGTTAGGGCGGGAGGGGCTGGCGCGCCCCCCTTGTCTCCGCCACTAGCCAACGGCCGAAGCTTTCGCAGGATGAGAGGTTAGGATGGCAATGATAACGCCCTCAACAAGGTCACTATGTCTAAGACGAAGCTGTTATCAGCAGAGCTTTCGCTCGCCAACCCCAAAGCCTCCAACCTGCACCCAAGCAGAACACCGAACAGTCTTGGTGAATCCATGAAGCACCTGGATTGGAGTGGGGCTCCGCCTCTGCAGCACGGCCACAACGACAAGAACTCAAAGGGGAGCAACGCATCAACCCTAGCAAAGCGACAACAACCGCATCGGGAAGCCAATAGCATCTACTAAGCTTTAACTTGAGGACCACATGTAGCGCCGACCCTGAGGGGGGTCGAGCGGTGCGGCCGATTCGGGCCCCCCTCAAGGCAGGGCCCCACCATGTATTTCACATATAACACTACATTAGGAAGTAGAAACTTGACTACTGGTACGTGATATAAACAAACCTGCTACCACAGTCCAGAGTGTCGAAGGACCAACAGCCTACAGGGGATTAGCTTAGAGGTCCAGAATGCAGCGCAATCTGCAGCTACACAATTAACAAACAGGCCCCCTAGGCCTAGAAGTCCAAAAACTAGATCATGATGATTAGATTATTGACTAATGACTAAATGACTTGATAATATAATTCCTGGTTGATTTATAAACTTGAAGTAGATTATTTGGAATTCATTGCCTAATCTGTAGAATACTACCTCATTGACAAGAGGTTTATTGTTGATTATATTTCATTGAGGAATAAAGGATATCCAATTTTTGATTTAAAGTTCTGCTATTCTATGACAACATAATCACATCTAGATACAATAAAAGAAACGGTAATACCTAATCTGTACTCTTTACCTGTTGTTTGGACGAGACATAATTATTTCTTTGGATGCTTTTAGAATTTTTTATGGCATAAAAATTTGCCTTACCAACTTTAACCTCAAACCAATTAGACCGTTCTATATAACTGTGTACATCGTGGACACCATCTGGCCAAGTCAAATTTTGATCATATATGACCACGTTTGAATCTATGGGGTTTGTTTAGATTGAAATATAATCAAATTATGGTTAAAATGTGCATGACCAACTTTAACCTCAAATCAATCGTTCCATACGATTGTGTACATCGTGGACACCAACTCTCCTTGATGTAGTACAGAACTGCTTCGGGATTTCATCTCTGTTGCAGGGAGTGCAGGCATCTGATATCCGAAGCTGTGGGAAATGGCCACAGGGGAAGGAGCATCGTTGAACCCTTTGAGCCAGGAAGCTGATCCCACCCAAATCATCATCTATACAGTTTGGAACATTTGGAAAGAAAGGTGCAGACGAATTTTCGAGAACAAGCAGTTGAACCATTCACAGTTATTTTCTACTATTATTCAAGACATCCAGACTTTTCTTTTGACGCACCACATAAACTCTGTAATTAGCTATTAGTTTTCGTGGGTGTTTCCGACCAGTACTGTCTTAAGTACTTGGTCTGTTTTCTTTTACTCCTCATTTTTTTGGGCTTATTGTAAACTGTTTTTCTTCTATTTACGGTTAAAAAAAGAACTGCTTCCTCAGCCCCTAGACATAGGACTCTTGGTCTCAACATGACGTGACCCTGCAGTCCATGGCTCCAAGCTGCCCCAGGTGGGCCCACGTCCTGCACAGCTCACACGCCCACGCCTGCAGGTCGCATGGTTCCCGCGCGCTCGGCCCAATGGTGCAGTCCCAGCCGCATTGGTCCGAGTCCGAGTCGCTCTCCTCACTCAGCAATAATCGATATTATAAATAAAGTTTGTGGACCATACCTGCATAGTTGATCGCCGGATCATAGAATAAAATAGAATCAAGGGATGGATATATTTTTAGGTAGGAAAATTTTAGGTGAAAAATAATTTCTTCTAAACTCGCTCTTTTATAGAGTAGATAATAGATTTGTGGAAGCAGGAGACTCACACCTCGATTAACCATGATTAACGTAACCTAGCAGTTAGTAATACTTAATTATTGGTAACCACGCGCTAGCTTTTGAGTCAGTCATACGAGCACTCAGCACAGCAGCGTTAGCCTCCCCAGCTCCCCCCATTGTGTCGTATCGGAATTCTGAACATCTATCTAAATGCTTGTCCTCTTCCTCTTCCTCCTCGGCGTCGCCGCAGGGCGCCGGCAATGGGACGACGGTACCGGTGGCCAACCCCATCGCCGGTTTCTGCACCCCCATGGACTCGTGCAATTCCAAGCGGCCCAACGCCACGTTCGAGGCCAACCTCGCCACGCTCTCCGATGCGCTGCCAAGGAGCGCGCTGGCGTGTGGCTTCGCGTCGGGGGCGTTCGTGCTCTGCCGGGGGGACTTCATTGGCGAGCAGTGCGTCTCGTGCCTCCAGTCGGGGCTCAGACTTGCGGTGTCGAGCCTCTGCATCGGCTCCCGAAACGCGACCAGGACTTCCTCTCTGGCGACTCCAACTCCCCCGTGATGGGCACATGGAACATGAACAGCGTGAGCAGCGGCAACGTCGCCGCGTTCGACGCTGTGGTCTCGGGGCTCGTGGGTGCGGTGGCCGACGTGGCCATCAAGTCAGCAGGTACGGCACGGGCATGGCCGGGTTCCCGCCGGAAGCAATGAACGTGTACGCGCTCGCGCAGTGCACGCTGGACCTGACGCCGGCGCAGTGCCGCCAGTGCCTCGGCGGTCTCATCGCCGAGATGCCCAACTGGTTGACGGGGAGGGTGCGCTGCAACATCAGGTACGAGAGGGATCTCTTCTTCGCGAAAGCCCCCGACGCAGTGCTCGTGCAGAATTCGTCTTCGTCATGTTTGTCTCGGTTCGTATATCCAAAATCTGCACGTGCTTTATGAAACTTGAATCCCATCGTAAAATTTTCAATCATCGTCCCTATTTTTCCATGGAATTTGCAAAAAGCCGACCTGTTCTGGCATCATGAACCTATTTAGAGAGATTTTATTTTTATGGTGATTGAAAAGGTACCTCTGGTATAAGATGGTATCGTACCCTTCTATTTGGTATCGTCTGTACCGGTATTATGGTACCGACTGTTTCTAAACAGTTCGGTTCCTTTTTTTTACACCGTAAAATTTGCAACCCATTTAAATAAAAAAAACACTGACAACAAAATTTAATGACCACATGAAGCAAGCGATGGAATGTATTTTCCTTTCCTCAATGTACTCTCTGATTTTTGACGCATTTTAGTTTAAAGTTAAAATAACGAGCTGTTGATAATCATTTGAGAGCGGAGATAGTAGTTTAAAGTACACTGTACATGAGATGACAAGAATGGGATAAACATACCAATCGTTCTTATAATAGAAAAACATAAATCAATCGAGTGAGGAAAAGCAAGCCTGCAAAAAGTCATGGTGGCAAACTCAATATATCTTGTTTATGAGTGCACACCCAAAAGTGTATCTACTATGTTTATAGGCATTTTGACA
Source organism: Paspalum vaginatum (assembly GCA_030272315.1). Taxonomy (NCBI): domain Eukaryota; kingdom Viridiplantae; phylum Streptophyta; class Magnoliopsida; order Poales; family Poaceae; genus Paspalum; species Paspalum vaginatum. The sequence goes on from CM059018.1 coordinate 38,922,812, forward strand.
AAGTTTTAATTAAATTTCTCTTAGTTCATTGACAATCTAAATTTATTTCTTGACCTTGTTCATACCCCTCACCCCCACACAAAGTAAATGCAGCTGGGGTATTTACAATAGTTAAACAATTAAACCTTCATACCAAAAGATAAGGGCATTCCGTCTTTCGACGGTTGGTCCCCCCCTGCGTGGTCCCCGTAGGGCGACTGGGGGCGGCCCGAACCCTAGCCGCCATCGCCGCCCCAAGGCCCATCTAGCCCGGCCGCCGCCTCCTCCTCCTCCTCCTCCTCCTGCCGGCAGAGCCCGTCTAGCCACGCGCATGTCCGGCCGCGAGATGGCTCGGCTTGGTGCTCACCTGGCCACGTGCCCGCTCGCCCGTATAGGCCCGGCCGCGCTCTCGCCTGGCCACACGCTGGCCTAGATGTGAGCGCCCGCCCGACCTCGTTCTCTTCTTCCTCGGGCGCCTGGCTTCTCGCTCCCTGCTCTCCCAGTCCCCTTGCGGAGGCGCGGCGCCGACGCGTGAGCGGCCGGGAGGAGGCGCGGCCCGAGCGGGGATAACGGAGGCCGGTTTGTGGGCTCCCGTCGTCACCGATAGCCAGAAACATCTTGGACCCCCCTACCTGATGCTCTCCTCGGCTCCCCTCACCCGACTGCCACCGCCACGCCATTTGCCGTCCGCAGGAGGCGGGATTCTGGCCGCCAATGACCGGATCCCGACTCGAGACAGACGGATCCCGTTGGCCTGCCGTTGGCGGAAGCGGAGAGCGTGCGGGTGGAACCCAGTGCATCCTGACCGAGAAGTCAGGGATCCCGACCGGAATTCATCGCCTGCAGGCCGGAAACCCAAGAAAGGTAGGCTCATTCGGTGATTTCGATGCTTTTTGATGTCGATCTATGGTCCTGTCTATTTAAATATAAGTCGCAGTTGATTTTTTTTTCAAAATTTCAATTGTCTGCCTTATTCAAAAAATTTGATAAGTTATTATTTATTTTATTGTGATTTGGTTTATCACAGTATAGAGTTTGAGCATACTTGTTTTCTTTTATTTTTTCACAAATTTTTGAATAAGACGAGGAGTTAAAGTTTTGAAAAAAAAGTCAACCGCGACTTATATTTAAATACGGAGGGAGCAGTTAGTGGTTATTTGTGAAGAAAATTCATGTGTGCAGCAGAAATCTAGGGCAGTCACAGTGAATGTTAGGATTTGTTAGTTGACCAGTGAGTTTCAATGCTTAGAATTAACACTCCAATGTTGTGGATATGCAGGTGAATTCACTGTGTAGCGCTTGATTCTTTTTAATGGATTTTGGACTATGTATTACATTGTGGGTTTGGACTTTGGACATGACTTATGTGTGTAATGTTGTATCTATTACTATTTTGTGAAGTTGCATCTATGTTATGCATTATAAATCGTCAATGTACAGATAATTAGGAAATTTTTTTGCCAAAATTTCCAATTTTTCTAACTATACACATCTTTGCTCGACATTTTCCGGCCATTTTCTCTATTTTCGGTCATTTCCTTCATTTTCCGGTTGAAATCTTCGAAATTCCGTACATGACATACGAATTTCGCTTTCACCAAATTTGAAATATTTTTCCACTTGGAAATTTCGAAATTCGTGAGGTTTGGTCCGAAATTTCGTTTCCGGCCCATCACGGGAGGTTAGCTGAAACCAAAGGGTAAACCCTGGCCACGTCTGGGACTTTCTACTAGTACCTTTTTACGAGGCAATTTCGTGTGCCACTAGAAAAAATAGGTCGACCCATTTGTGTTAGTACTAAAAAAAAATCATGTAATCATGTTGACTCATATGCCAGCTATAAAATTTTTCCTTCGTCCTTTACTGCCACTGCCACTACCATTAGCTACTGTATCTACAGATACAGGGCCCATCTATCATTAAACATGTAATCCCAATCGCACAACTTGTTTGGCCATGAATCGACAATTCATTGCTGTTGACTCTTCTACGTCCTGGCGCCGGTATGTTGGGCACCTTGCCCACCGTGAACTAACGGTCGTCGACCAGGTTCTACCCGTTCATCCCATACTTGGCCTCGTCGGACTCCAAGTACAGCGCAGCCCTCGTCGCGATGTCCTCTTCTCCTCTGCCTCCAACACGAGCTCGACCACCTCGTTCATGTTGCCATCGACAATCCAGCTCTGCTCATGGACGCTCATCCTGGGCACGAAACGCCATGGGGCGTTGGCGGCTTGGCGCACACCCCAGACCGCGCTAACTCCCCCGCCGCAGCGAGGACGAGGCCAGCGACCGTTGCCTTCGAGATGCTGTCTGTGGGGGCGGCCACGATGCCCCACAAAGCTGCGGCGGTGCTGGCCGTGCAGGCGATGTGTTGTCCTGGCGCTGCAAAACTAGCTAGGGCACAAGATAAGGCTATGTTTGGCACAAAAAAAAAAACCATTTTCGATCTGAATTGGAGGGAGGAATTGGAAAAAAAATGAATTAATTTTTTCTCAATTCCCTCCATACCCTCTTAATTTCGATCGGAAATAGTGGATCCAAACAAGAGAGTCGGGCTAGGGCTTAAAGGGGAACAAGAGGGAAGAAGAAAGCCGAGAGGAAAGGAAGAGGCCAGGAAGGCGAGGCTTCTCGGCGCATGGCCGTCTCATAGATAGGCCGTGGGTAGTAGCTAACGGTGTTAGCTAGCGCATGCCTCTTGGATTGACCTTGGTTTTTGGTAGGAAAAACAATGAAAGCTTGTTGATGGCCATCCAGGCAAGATATCCATGGCAGCTAAGCTTCTCATATATTCACTTCCAGAGAAGTGGAGAACAGTGTGTTTTCGTGAGGGCCAAAGTACCGTTCTGAAATATGCATATTCTGTCACGCATTAACCCCCACAGATTTGGTGCCAGGAAAATTACATTTTCGTGAGGGTTAACCACTAAGGAATATTTTCGTGACGGCCCTGTCCATGGAAATTAGACTGTCACCAAATTTGTCGCGGTCCTTTTGTGGCGGTCACCCCCATGAAAATACGTCGTGACAGCTCCTAATCGCCATGTTACATAAACTTTGGTGAGAGTTGGAGGCCGTCTCGAAATTTTGTTTACACTGCCACAAATACCTCTACCTCGTGGGAGTGCAAAACCGCCAATTACATGCACTTCCCAGCCTACATTTCAGCATAAATAATAATAGTACTACTAATGTGCATCATTACATGCATAACCAGGACCGACAAAAACAATTAAGTTACATTATCAGAGAATACATCCATTACTCTGTTTTAATCTGGTGGTTCTTACAGAGAAAACCCAGAACAAATTTTAAAAAATACTTTCAAAACAAACGGTATGCTCAGTACTACTCTGTTTATAGTATTCATGACAATCAAGCAAATACATCTACCGAAGGATTTTATGGAACAATGTAGAAGCAAGAAGGAAGTTCACCGTTCATGAAAGCACAAGTTCATCGAGGGTAGCTTTCCGACAACAATACCTCCTCTTCCATAGTATATTGCCTGCTTGCTTCGTTAGTGTTCACGTCCTCATTGGTGTGTTCACTGCTTGCTTTGTTACTAACTAGTTCAATTGACATGCAGTGAACTAGATCCTAGTTAGGCCTCCTTGTTTTTGTAATAATGCCTGGAACCTGCTTCTTCTTAACTAGTACGCTTTCAAGCATCGTTTCCACTTCTCTCATTGTAGGACGGTCTTCTCCCCTCAATTTAGTACACATTGCTGCTAATGTAGCTACATCTTGGACTTCTCCATCTTCTTCTTCCATGACTTGAGGATCTATTATGCCAATCAGGTTACCTATTGAAAGCATCTTAATGAAATGTGAAACAAGATTGTCACCATGTTCAGACCGATAGACGAATGGTTGCTTCCTAGTTAGCAATTCGATAAGCAGAACACCAAAACTGAAGACATCGCTCTTATCGGTTAGTCGACCTGTATAATAGTACATGGGATCTAGGTATCCCCTTGTTCCTTGAACCTCCGTAGTTACTCCAGTTTGATCAATTGGGATGTACCTTGAAGCTCCGAAGTCAGATACTTTTGCTGTTAAACTATCATCGAGAAGTATGTTAGTGGACTTAATATCTCTGTGAAATATAGGCATCGAAGCTGCTGAATGTAGGTAGGATAGAGCTCTAGCAATTTCTAGTGCAATCCTCAATCGGTCAACCCACAGTAGTGATATTGGTCCTTCGACATGGAGATGTTGATAAAAGGTTCCATTTGAGATGAACTCATAAACTAATAGTGGGACTTCTGTCTCAAGGCAACATCCTAATAGCTTCACCACATTTCTATGATTCACTTGAGAAAGAACAACAACTTCATTTATGAATTCTCCGATTTCTCTTTCTACTATAATCCTTGATTTCTTGATTGCCACCACCTTTAGATCTATAATTCCTTTGAACACAGTGCCATGCCCTCCTCCACCTATCACACGTGCTCTATCAAAATTATTTGTGGCCTTCTCTAGATCCCTTAAGGTAATAATCATTCTTTCTCCAATGTCTGCATCATGTGAAATTAGCTGCTGCAAAAGTAGCCCATGATTTTGATTGAAAAATTTCTCTCTCATCTTTTTTGCCTTTTGCATCTTGATTTTACGTGATATGAAGGGAACTCCTAATGCGAGAAATATAATACCCGTGCCTCCGCCGACTCCTAGCCCAATACTTAAACCTGAAAAAAAAAACAGGCTAGATTTGAGAGTAGGCCACGAAAAATATTTGTATTCTCGATGGTTAAACTGATGTTTTAATTTATATTGTAGAAGTATTTGAAGTAGTGATGAGTGATGCACACGACAGTTGGCAACCTGTGAAGGATTTCTTGATTGTAATGCATCCTCCATTCGTGAAAGGATTCCCGTAGGTTCCATTGGGACACTGGCACTGGAAACTTCCATTGAGATTTTTGCATCTTCCGTAGCACGAGTAGGCTTCAGGGTGCTCACACTCGTCGATGTCTAATAAAAAAAAAGGGAAGTGCTATGTATAAAGCAATATGAACACAACTATTTGCAAGGAAATAGCAGTAAGTTTTTCTTTACCAGTTTCCATCATGTACCTGTGCATCCATTTGGGATGGAAGCATTTCCTGTATAGCCGATGCCGCATTGGCATGTGAAATTTCCTGGAGTATTCTGGCAAACACCGTAGCAACCGTAGAAGTTTGGCTGTTGGCATTCATCAATATCTAAGGAAACACAAGGACGTCACATAAGAGCACAAATAAAGGTTGTTTTGCAGATTCATCATGAAGACAGGAAATATAATAACAAGCTGATTAACTTCTGTACCTTGGCATCCACCAAGAACATAAGGGTTGCCTTGATAACCATCAGAGCATTGGCACACATACCCATCATGCTGCGCCAAGGAAAAGGAAGAGTAGTTTTGGCAATAGCTGTAGGTACTGCGACATTCGGGGGCAGTATTATTTGTTGGACATGTCGAGTTACTACTGATTATCCAGTCTAGTGTGGCCGGAAGAGCTTTTGGACCCCCCTCAAAAATCATGCTGTTGTCAAAATTGTGACTTTCGTCCACTATATATACAGAAGCAAAATAATAATATTGACGCTCAGGAAGCAAGTTGATCTGGATATCGTAGAAAGAGTAGCCTAGGACGATGCTTGCCTGACAACAGCTAATGCCCGTACAGCTACCATCTACCAAAATAGTGTCATTGGGATCTGTTGACGGGCAGATAGCAGTGCAAGAACTGACCAAGCTGTTATCCACACCCCCCAGGATGCTGACCTGGAGGTTGCACCCAATCGCCTCAAGCATGCTTTTCGACTCCGACAGAAAGTACGGGCCGCTCTTTGGGAGCCCGGTCCCCCATGTTCTGTTTGGGACGTTGGCTCCGCCATCCAGTGGGAACAGCATGGCGGTGCTGTCGATTTGCACCGTGCCATTCGGAACGGAGATCTCGAGCACCTGCACGGTGCCGTCGCCGAGGAACAGCTTGGGAGGGTGGTAGGAGTGGTTGCAGGTGAGGTTGAAGCCAGTCGCGTGGTAGCAGCCGGGCTCGATGCCGAACGGGTAATCGATGCTGATGTTGCCGCAGTTCCTGGTGCAGTTAATCCCCGTCCCGCTGGCTGCCGGAGCCGCGCCGCCGAATGGCGGGAGCATCAGCGGCGTGGCAACTACAGCAGCGAACGCTAATAACACACCCCTACTGACCTTCTCCATGCGTGTGTATACGACAGGTAGCTAGAGAGCACTGCGTTTGCGGGGAGGCACTCCTCGTTATTTTACTATATATACATAGCAGAGTACTTCAACTGTTAGTCGATGCAGACACTTTACGAAGAAATTACCGATTTTTTACGTAGTACTACTTGCGTAATATTTTATTAGTTGTCCGGCCGGAGACGTTGGCCAATTGACTTTGCTTTGATTATCTGTGGTGTAGGATTAACGTGTAATACTTTATGAAGTATCTTCGTCACTCGTTCCCTGGCCAGTCGTCTCTTCGTCTCCGTCTGTCAGAGGTACGTTTGTCCGACTGTCACTACGGTCTGCTGGGCCTCTTTAATGGGTTGTCTGTAGGCTGTCCATAGTAGAAAACGATACTACAGTGTTACTGTAAACAGAAAAAAATAAAATACTGTAGTCTATAAAAAGTGACGCAAGTGGAACAGTGATAGATAAATCCACCTCGCCTCGTTGTCATCGACTCGGTCTCCCCAACTAGGGCTAGGCGTTCGGTCAGACCGAACAGTTCGGTTCGATTACTTCCGTCATCGGTTACTTCGGTTTTCAGAAACTCGGAACCGAACTAGCATCCAAGGAAAATGGAGACCGAACAGTTCGGTCTTCGGTTAGTTCGGTTTGGTCTTTGGTCAGATTGAACTGACCGAACTGGTATGCCACAGCAGACAATCAGCAGCTAAGTAATTGAAGTAGCAAAAAAATTGGGCAGCATAACCCCTATTTCAAGCACATACAGGCAATATAGCAAGACAATATATAAGAGTACATATGACCCAAGCAAAGCATAACATACAGGATGTTCATGATACATGAAAGACATTAAGAGTTTAAGAAAATACATGAAAGTTGTTCATAATTCGGTTAGTTCGGCTATCTCGGTTTTTCTCGGTTCGGTCATTTCGGTTTCGGTTAGTTTGGTCATTTGGAAACCTGAGACCGAAATTAACTTCGGTTCAGTCAGTTCGGTTTCGGTCTCGATTATTTCAGTTCGGTTCCTCGATTTTGGTTATTTTTGCCTAACCCTATCTCCAACCCTGCCGCCTATCAGCGTCGAGCAAGTGCTAGCAACATGTGCGACTACACAGTACACACCGAGTCCAAGTCCAGCTCCCAATGATGCACGGACTGAATCATGATCATAGTTTTTCATCATAAATTTTATGATACACGTAAAATAAAAAGTTATGATAAAGTATTTGATATAATTTTAGATATACGTGGAATGAAAAGTTATGACTATAATTTTAGATATACGTGGAATGACAGTTACGATGATCATAAGTTTTTGATATAATTTTAAATATACGTGGAATGAAACGTTATGACCATAATTTCATATGTATGTGAAATAAAAAGTTATGATCATAATTTTAGATATACGTGGAATAGAAGTTATGATTGTAACTTCATACGTAGAATGAAAAGTTATGATCATAATTTTAGACATTTTAGACATACGTAGATGGAAGTCATTATCATAATTTTTTGATATAAATTTCGAGTAAACAGCAAATGAAAAAAAATGAAAAAAAAAACTCACGTGGCCCTCCCACCCTCACGCGTGGGGACCGGGGAGAGGATCGCTCGTATCGCCTTCCAGGAACGATAGGCGTTCTTTGCTAGGACGACCATAAGTGGGAGCCAATTCCTACACTTTTGCTGCCACTGGCGAACAGGGTTCCCACCCATGGCAATGAGTTGTAGAGCAGCGCAGTGCTGGTACCTGGTAGGGGAGAAGGGGAGTTGGCTGCAAAAGAATTGTAGATAGGGACTTCACTGTGGTTTCTCTCTAAGGGTAAAGTAATGTCTAATGCGTGAATAAGCAAACTGCCACAATTTTTAAGTTGAAACTTTCACGTCCATTCACAGTGTAAAACAGCTAATTCCACTTGATTCAGATGTTCAATGGCAAAAGATTTTCTTCTCTTGTTCTAGGGAGGCACTTGTAGTCGCTGAGTCCTCGTTTTCTTACTATACATAGCAGAATACCTACAACTTGCACTGTTCATCGATGGATACATATTACACAAGGACTCGGTCTGGTCTGTGAACGTGCTCGCGTAATATTAGTCGTCCACGGAATACACAACGACTTTGACCAATATAAGGCCCTGTTTAGCGGGACTCTTTGCTCCGCGCGCGCGCGTCGGAACGAGCAGCAGGGCGCGCGTACAATGATTAACAGTGATGCGTGGACGGCGTGGTCTGCCAGTCTCCGATTCGATAGCTGTGATGCTAGTCAGCTAGTACTAGCTTGTAGGTCAGGATTCGATAGCTGCATGCACGTTGTCCATTGGTAGATCTCCATATATTTTTTACCATTAATTTTGGTTTTCATATCTTAGGCTCAGCTCATCAGGACGCCCAACCCACTCCGCTTATTCATTACTTCAACTGCCTTCTTTCTATCTGCAGTACGTAACAGTATTTGGGCACCCACTTTTGGGCGGCCTGGTGAGCCGGGCCTTACGAGCACTTTTAAATATATGTAGATGTAGAAGCAAAGACAAAATATATCTTTCACCAAAAAATTTGGTTGACACAAAAATGTTTTTATCAACATAAATATGAGAAAAACATTGCTTTCTTTAAATTACATAATAAAACCTCTCTACTTGGAATAAAAAACTTTCAACTATATATTAAAAACTTTCTACAATTTTATCTCTCAAGTTATACATCTAAACCTTTGTATCCAAAATTTAAAACAAAAATTTAAAATAACATGTCCAAAACTTTGTAGTCGCACATTGAAAGTCCCATTTTAATTTATCTATTAGTTACATGCACATGCACTCTTAAATACGTACTTGGAAAGAATAATGATTAAATGTATATATACAAATATTTAAAGTATCATATGCGACCTTGTTTTTTAATATTTATCGCTGGCTAGTTCATTTTTTAATTAAGAAGGGTCAAATAAAAATACAGAGTGAGTACAAATTATATTTGATAAAAGTTTATATGTCTATGTACAAAGTTTTAATATGTGGTTCCAGAGATGTTTTTTTATGAGAGTGACTCTGGAAATGCTGTTTTAAATATGTAGATTTTTAAGCTAGGAACACGAAAAGTTTTTTTTATATGTGGTTAAAAGTTTTAAATTTTTAAAAAAAAGTTTTCTGTACTTGAATAAAAAAGGCAAATGTAGAAAAAATTGAGTACATGGTTTTAAAGTTTTTGAAATTGAAGTATAAAGCTTCAAATATGTATAATAAGAGTAATGAATGTATAAATGTTTGTATATGTACTCCATAAGTTTCTCAAACTTGAGTTTAAATTACAATGTACAAGGTAAAACGTGTGGATGTAAAATGTTTCTATGTTTTAAATTTCAAATACGAAGTTTCATGAGTTTGAATCAAGAGAGGGATATCAAAGAGTTGTTTCAAAAATTTTCAAAGTTTTTTAAAATTCAAGTATGAAGTTTTACATATTTAGATTAAAAGCTATGGATGTAAAAAAGTTTCTTACACGTGGTCTATAAGTTTTCTTATGTTTGAGTCTAATGTCTGAAATAAGTAAATGAAAGTTTGGGATGCAGAAATTAAAGCACAGATAATTCTTAAATCCAAAACTTTGATAAACCCAAATCCAAAGTGTACCACATTAATGAACGATTTAATCATATATATACTTTGTGGTAGAATTATGATTTCTAAAATAATTTATAAACACATTTTACTCTTGAATAAAGTTTGACGCACTTATAACCATGGGAAAAATTGATCCGGTCCACACATGAATCATGCTTCGTTGCGCATTCAAAGATAAAGAAATGGTTCGCCACAGCTTACAACGTCACGTGCAGCAGCAACAATGAATGAAACGATATGGGAGACCGGCGCAGAGATGACTTGGAAGGACCCCCTGCGTCACCGCCACGTCTGACAGCTCCAAGGAATCAGCATGCGGGGCTGCGGGCACTCCCGGTGGGAAAGCGTGCGTCGCTAACGCGCGTGCGGTAAACAAAGATTGGGCCTGTTTAGACATGGAACTGAAAAACAGAGAAATAGAAAAGAACTAGCAAGTTGGCTCGCGCAAATAGCGCGGATAGCTAGTTTTTTTCTAAAATTTTAGTTTTGCTTGGATTAATTTATTTTTCTCTCTTTATGGTGAGAGCGAGAGCTCATGCACTGGGCTGCCCTATGTATCTGCAACAATACATTGTTTATTTAGCGTATTATCATGACAATATATTGTTTTCTCAGATTTTTAGTGTATTACTATTACAATATTTCATGAGTTAATCTATAAGTTTCATTCGGTAATAAAATTATTTATATATTTGTGTGTGGGATTCAAGAAATATTGATATTTTTAATTTAAAGCCTGAATTTTAGCTTCTATATATATCCAAACTAAATTGTGTAACCATTAAAGCATTGTGATTTTGTACTTGAAAACTTTTTATATACTTACTTTGTTTCACAAATATAATTCTACAACTACGCCTAACCTTTTTGCGGAAAGGGCACCGACATGTACAATGTCAAATTAGTTATATTAATTCTAACATAAAATATGTTTTTATAGTGCATCTGTTTTGTATTAAAGATGTAAACATTTATTTGAAAAAATTGGCTTAGGACAAAGGCAAAGTCTATTATAATTTAGAATGGAGGGCGTATTTAACAACTTCGAAAGGCATACCATAGGCGATATTTATTTCTCTAAGATTTTGGTGGGTAAATAACTTGAAATGGTATGCATTGTGTAATAAAAGTGTACAAAATTCTTCATGCGATGTATCATAGTTGTATCAACATAATTCATGGCCAACAGCTCATGTTTGTTCACCCGTTCCACTAATCTGCATCTTCTCAGGTGCCCTGTCACCTTTGATTATTGCAATACTTTTTAGACCCTCTTGACCGATTAATAATGTATATTTTTTCAATTGTATTTAATATATGAATTAACATAGACCGTCATATTCATGTATTCATAAAATTCAATGGTTTAGGGTTTTTTGTTTTTTTTTAGCATTGTATTTATTGGAGTAGAGCTATTTTATTAGAGTCATACACTATGTCCAATATATATTCTATTTGTATATTTTTGTCATGATCTTACATAGCACAGAGCGTGTCCGATCCTAATCTATTTGTATACCTTTTCTCTAATCAAATACAAAGCCATATCCTATTTGTATGATACTATTTGCATACTTCTTTTCTAATCAAATACGAAGCCATATCCTATTTGTACAATAGAGTATAAGTTAGTCTGTCAGAATCGATGTCTAGGCTGTATGGATAACACGTTGGATGGATATATGAACATGTCTTCAGAAATATGCTATATGGACTCTAAGTTGAATATGCACCATTAGTTTTTTAAAAAATTCGACAGCTAAGAGTTTTTATTTTTTTTGGATTAACGTGATAATTTCTAAACCCTGTTGACGAACACACGTATGTGGTTTTTTTAACACTCCGCCACATAGCTCCGTTACAAAATCAGATAGAAGCGATGTTTAGTTGTTACCGCAGTCGACGAACTGGTGGTTGACGGTGAGATGGCCGCCCTGGACGCCCCGTTCGTTGGGGTCGATCTTGGTGTCATAGTCCATGTCCAGCCCGTCGTTGCTGCACTGGTCCACGATCTTCATTGTGATCCATGCGCCCGGCCAGCTTGGTCACCTGCCAAGGCATCTAGCATAGATCATCCATCGATGAGTAGTCGATCAATCAACGCTGCTGTTTCTTTTACTGGCTGCTACATGATTACCGATTTTGGGTTGATGACTTGGGTCTCCGGAGTAGTTAGAGTTTGGTCAGGTTGTCGTATGGAGTTGGGTTTAATATTTATATCCTCATATATCATGGTGCGATCGATGGCGTATCCAAAATTCCTTTCTTAGTTGGATACAGACCAACCGCTAGATCTTCATAATCCAACTGTTCAAAATTTCTTTATTAGTTGAATATAGACCGTTAGATCTTCATAAAATCCGACGATGCAGGGTTTTTCTTTTTTTGATTAACATAGAAATTTCTAAGGTCTCTCGGTGAACGTGGTGGCTTCTTATAATGCTACTATAATTATATAATAGATAGATACACGAATGTGATATGGACATATTGGCAAAATGTAGAAAAGAAAAACAGCACAACAAATATAGAAACTGATGTTTGGAACATAGGAATCACGACACGGTAATAAATATGATTTACCTAGTTCCTGCGAGTGGAGAAAAAGAGAAGAAGCATGCATGTGGCGAGGTGATGACATGTAGGCCACAATGCGAACTAATTTTTATTCCATGAGACCAAGCCAAGGGGGTTGCACATGTCAATCGATGGTACTCCCTCAACTAAATTGCGATAAATATTAAAATCGGAGGAAGTATTTACTAGTGCTGTCCACTCATCTATCGTCTCCTTTCTCCATGTGCTTTTCTCCCTCCTATTCTTGCCAAACAAAATCAATTGATTAAGTCTCCCATAATTTCTGCAATCCCACCTATGAGCTCTGGCAGCCGTAGTTTGGTCTCAACTTCAAGCTTGTCGTGATTTGGTCGAAGCGCCGGTGAGGATGATCAAGCTCGTATTGCAAGGTGTAGATGCTTGATTGCTCGCGGCTAACCCTCATCTACCCAGTGGGTTAACGGCTGTGTGCCTCGGGCTTCCGCAAAGACAAGAAAACCGGAGTATCGAGTGAATTTTTTTTCATTCCCGGTATCCCCGAAGAAAAGGATGGATGTTCTCCTATGTTCAAACGCTATTCTCACCTCTTATAAAAAAAACACTATACTTGTTTTCCTTTCCTTTGTTTTGGTTTTCTTTGATTTTTCTGCGAGAAAATTTTATGATCCAAACAGGGAGTGCCTAATTGACTAACGTACATCGGTTTGTGTGGTGTAGGATTACCATCTAGCTAGGCCTCTCTGGTGCCAATCTTTCTTGGTTGCTGCTAAAGTTAAGCTACTAAGCTAGAGCGAATTTCGTATTTCTGTACAGCACATTTGTGGCCAGCTGGTCAGTCGTGTCTGTCTCTCCATGACTCCATATCCAAATGAAATGTGTCTTGCTGTTGGACATAGAAAACTGTAAAGCTATATTCATCCGTCTACTCATCCCATTTTTCTTATTTCAAACTTTTATCTACATTGTTTTGCATGTAGGTTTTTTTTTAGCATAGCCTAACTGTCGGACAATCGGAGTGCCAGCGCACAACTGCACGACGGCAAGTAGTTTGGTGGCTACTGTAGATTCGTGTGTGCTCCTAGTCCTAGATTGTACGCTGCCAGCTTCTCTGTTTGGATACGGAAGGTTCCTCTGTCCTTTTCTCCCTAATTTCTAGTCCTCAAAACCTTGTTTGTCACCTTGTTGATTTCATTCCAACCGGCGTGTGTTAGCTTGCTTGGGCAACGCGGTTCTGCGGTGCGGCCGCGACTCTGAACATGAACGACGTGGACATGAGCCGGCTTGCACACGCCCAAGCCCGCCGTGTCGTTGACCTACCTCTCGCCCGACTCTCGTTAGTCAATAGCTCTGCTAGCCTTCTGTATTGTTTGTCGATGCAGACACTTTACGGGGGGACTTGCTGTTTTCTGGTGCTTGCTTAATTTACTACTGCCGTGACATCGTGGTCCACTGTCACACACCTCGATTATACTCAAAACGTTGTGTCTGCCATAATTTATATGTGCTAGTCCCACCTAAGTGCTCTAGTCGATCTGTTATGCTATCTTTATCAGACCGCTCATTCTACCGTTTATATTTCAAATTCCTCCTCGTATAGTGTTTTGACCTTATTTAGGGTTTTTTTTTTTTGAGCAGAGGCTTAGTATTATACTTTTTTTACAAGTTGGTGAGACCATTTCACGTAAGCATAAACAAGCACTGACGAGTGTACGTGATGGCTTTATAGCATTTATTCAGAGAGCATGGGACGAAAGGAACAGTAAAATAAAAACTGCCGAAAGAATGACACAACAATTCAGAAGACAACAACCAAAGCAACGCGTTCACGACATCACAAGATCATCTACCTTGCTGACAACAATGTTTCCTCTTCCAATCCTTCCATAGTGTACTGTCCGCTTGCTTCAGTAGAAACTTGAGCATCAGTGGGCATCCAGTGAGCTGAAGTCTCATCATCACCGTATTTCCTTGATGTTGTGTTCCATGGACCCTGTTTCTTTTTTACCTGTATATTCTCAAGTGCCATCTCTACTTCCCTCATTGTAGGTCGGTCTTCTCCCTTCAGTTTCGTACACATTGCTGCCAGTGCAGCTACTGCTTGGACTTCTCCATCTTCATCTTCCTCTATGATTTGAGGATCTATGATGTCAAACAGTCTGCCTTCTGTGAGCAGTGAGACAAAATATGAAACAATGCCATCACCACTATCGGATCGATAGGAAAACGGTTTCTTCCTAGTTAGCAATTCTACAAGAAGGACGCCGTAGCTGAAGACATCGCTCTTATCTGTTAGTCGGCCTGTGTAATAGTACATCGGATCCAAGTAACCAATTGTACCTTGAATCGCTGTAGTTATCCCTGTTTGGTCAATTGGGATATATCTTGAAGCTCCAAAGTCCGATACCTTTGCGGTTAAAGTGTCATCAAGAAGTATATTGGATGACTTAATATCTCGATGAAATACTGGCATTGAGGCAGCTGAATGTAGATAGGACAACGCTCTAGCAACTTCTAGTGCAATCTTTATCCTTTCGTCCCATCTTAGTGATATGGGTCCTTCAACATGAAGATGGTGATAAAGAGTTCCATTTGAGATGAACTCATAAACTAGAAGGGGAACCTCTGTCTCAAGGCAACATCCTAAGAGCTTCACCACATTTCTATGGTTCACTTGAGAAAGAACTGCAACCTCATTTATGAATTCATCGATTTCTCTTTGCACTACAATCTTTGATCTCTTTATTGCCACGACGTGCAGATCTAGAATTCCTTTAAACACAACACCATGCCCTCCACCACCAACTACGCGAGATTTATCAAAATTGTCAGTAGCCTTCTCCAGCTCCCTTAATGTAATTATCATCCTTTCACCAATGTCTGCCTTATGCGATATCAATTGCTGCAATAGTAAACCATGGTTTTGGTTGAAATATTTCTCCTTCATCTTCTTCACCTTTCTCTCCTTGAATTTCCGGACTATGAAGGGCGCAACAAATGCCAGAAGCAAAAGAACTGTGCCACCAGATACTCCTAGCCCGATGCCTAAACCTGAAACTGATTTTTTTTCAAAACAAGTTTTGGATTAAATTCGTGTATTTCATTCATGCAAGGGGACAGGTAATGTGAGACGAAATTAGAAATATGTTCACCCAGTGGCTTGTCACCTGCAGATGAGTTCTTGATTGTAACACATCCCAATTTTTGGGAAGCATTTCCGTTGGTTCCTTCAGGACATTGGCACCGGAAACTTCCAGGGAGGTTTAAGCAGGTGCCGTAGCATGCGTAGGATTCCTTGTTCTCGCACTCGTTTATGTCTAGAATAAAAAAAATATACAACAATGATTGATGCAAGCAACTAAACAAGAATTATATACGTACTATACAAGTTGTTGTAATGTCAGATCAGACCATCAATAATCTGGTTCTGTTCGTACCTTGGCATCCGTTTAGAACAGAAGCGTTTCCATAATAGCCAGGATAGCACTGGCAAGTATAACCCCCTTTGTAATTCTCGCAGTCGCCATAACATGGGTAAGTGTCTCCAGAACTACATTCGTCGATATCTAGATAATTAATTAAGAACAATCTATTAATTCATTGATTAGAAGGGGATGTCAAGTACACGCAGTACTCTGTTCAGAACTTCAGATTCATGTGTAGACAGAGAGAGTAAAAATAGCATACCTTGGCATCCATCCTGGACGTAAGGGTTTCCTTGATAACCAGCATCGCAGACGCACCGACGCCCACGATCGCCAATATTGTAATTTGCTTCGACGCAAGAACTGTCGCTACTGTGGCATTCGTCGTAGGTTATTTCGTTTGATCTTGATACAGAAGGGCATCCTGTTCTGTTGACTACCCAGTCTAGCGTGGCCGGGAGCGCTTCAGGAAACCGGCCGTAGATCAGGCCGCTCATCTCATCGGTGTAGCTGAAACCCTGGTCAACTATGTACACAGAAGCAGGGAGAGCGTAGACCGAGGCGTTGAGCTTGTTGATCTGGATGTTGTAGAAATCGTAGCCTAGAACGATGTCTGCCTGGCAGCAGCCGACGCCGGTGCAGGCGGTGCTTTCCTGGACAACGATCCGCCGGTCGCTGTCGAGCGGGCAGACTGCGGCGCAAGAAGCGATCAAGCTGGAGCTGTTCTCGTCTCCCCCGCGGAGCTCCACCTGGGCGCCGCAGCCAACCAACGCCACGCTGCTCCGTGACTCCGACAGGAAGAAGGGCCCGCCGCGAGGGAGCCCCCGGCCCCATGGCCCGCTCGCTGTGCTGGCCCCCGGATCGACCGTGTACAGCAACTGGCTGCTGTTGATGCGCACCGTGCCGTCGGGGACGGAGATCTCGAGCACCTCCACGGTGCCGTCGCCGAGGAACAGCTTCGGCGGCCGGTAGGAGTCGTTGCAGGTGAGGTTGAACCAGGCGGCGTGGTAGCAGCCGGGTTCGATGCCGAACGGGTACGGGATGCCGATGTCGCCGCAGCTTCTGGTGCAGTTGCTCCCCGCGGCGGCGGCGGCTGCCGCAGCTGGAGCCGCGCCGCCGTATGGCGGGAGCAGCAGCAGCAGCGTGGCAACTCCCGCAGCGAACGCGGAAAAGATTCCTCTACTAGCTTTCTCCATGTGTGTTTTGGGCGACCGAGGGCGGCATCGAACGCGGAAAAGCTTCCTCTACTAGCACTCCTCGACGTTATTATTATTATATAATATAATAAAAGTACACGTATACATATGCACTTATATATCGTTGATGCAGACACTTTATTTACCCATAATTTTAGTTGACCACAGAACTCGCGGAGACTTTTTCTTCCGACGGGCGAGACGAACTGCCACCATGTATATATAATAATATAATAATTAAATAACGAAAACGAACGTCTGATAAAAAACATAGAAAAAGTCCCACCACAACAACTCCGCTCCACGTTGTTTCACACCTCCATGTTGTTTCACGCAACATCTCTTTTTCGAAACAACCTTCTCAGCGTAAGCTCGTGGAAGAAATAAAAGCCGCATCTTAAAATATCACAACATGCATGTACCAAAATCCAAATAGCTTACTCGTAGATCTAATTCATCGAAAAAAAAATCTCACCGAACATCGATTCGTTCACAAGTTTAAACATTACTATGTATATGTACATACATTGCTACGGAAAGCAACAAAATTCAAAATACATTTATTCTCATGGTCTATAGCCAAGTGCGAATTTCATAACTTGTCATCTGCCATTTGTCTTCCGGATGAAAATTTTGATTTTTTTTAAAACATAGCAATAAAAAATCCACATGCTGAAGTTATTTATTTGATATAATTTAAAGTTTTAAACTGAACCAAAATGTTTCTCAACTAAAGGCATGTCCATTACATCCTTAAAATGATTGCTGAACTTTCATTTATGCTTGAAATTAAGGAATGCTTTCAATTTACATGAAAAATGAGTGATAGAGTTTTATCACTTTAACTGGAGAGCCACTGACATCTAGTGAGGACTTCATGGCTCGAACAGATCATCTTCAAGCACTGCCATTAGACCCGTCCGAGCGATGCTTGTTCTTTTCTTTATTATCATCACATAGCTCTTGTATTGTCCACTTCTAAAATTATGGGTCTGTTTGTCAGCTGGCTGCACTGGGCCTGGCTAGCCCCCCTAAACCAGGCTGACTATGGACAAACTTTAGCAAATCAAGAGAGTTTGTTTGGTTGTGAATGGACAAATAGGTGTGCAAAGTTGGAGTATGTTTAGTTGAATTGCCCAACGACTGGTCCTCAGCTAGCTCTTCGCTGCACGCCCATCTGTCCATTCTCGTCGTCCTCCTCCTTGGACGAGCGCCCCCCGATCCCTCCTTCAGTCCTTCTACGCCGGCGCGTGGGGGCCAAGGCGGCAGCTCCGTCTCCCACTCTGGACGGCAACACGGGCTGGCGCACGGCCGCGAACGGCATGGAGGGTGAAGGCCACCTTCTCGTGCGTCCATGGGAGACACCACCGTCGGATCTCGCCTCCACATCTCTCCCATCCCTCCTCTCCTCCGCTCCCTCTCTCCTCCGAGCACCTTCCGAGCACCTGACGCTAGCAGCCCCTCCTCCGCCCACCCGTGGCCACAAGAGGCAAGCCGGCCTCCACTGCGGGCGCCAGCAGACTCCCCTCCCTCAACGGCCGTGCGCAGCCCGTGTCGCCCTCTCCTCCCCCGCGGCCGTCGGTGGCCTCGCGCTGGGCTGCGCCGCCCTCCCCTCCCCCACAGACGCTGGTGAGCTCGCACCGGGCCGCGTCGCCCTACCTTCCCCTACGGAAGCCGTCAACCGCGCGCCAGGCCGCGCCACCCTCACCTTCCCCGCGGAAGCCGGCGGATCCGGAGGAAGAGGAGCGGCGACGACAGTGAGGAGGAGCGGCGTGCAGGTGGGGAGGCAGCATACAAGAGGAGCGGCGACCAAGGAGAAGCGGCGTGCAGGTGGAAGACGAGGAGTTGAGCCCGCGGGGGCTCTGCGGGTGCATAGGGGGCTGGCCACGGGAAAAGGAGCCACCCTCGGGGGCTCGGGCTGCATTGCAGTGGTTTGGCTAAGGGGACGGCTCGGACAACCAAACACTGGGTCTCACACTGCGGTGGCCTAGCTAGCCTCCTGGCTCGGCTACCAAACAGCCCCTTCAGACCTACGTCTACGACTTCACCATGGGGGAGTGGGTTGTATTGTATTACCTCCGTCCGTTTTTATAGATCGTTTGGACAGAGAATCGTAGTTGAAATTGGACTGCCACTCGGATCGGAAATAATGTCATATAAATTGCAAGGAGTAGCACATATCAATTGCAAGCAAGGGAGGTAGGTCGCAGGCATGGCTGGCACAAGATTAGTCTTCATAAGAAAAGTTCAATTATAAGAAGCGTGTCATATTGCTTCAAAAAAAAAAAAAGAAGCGTGTCATAGAGCAGCAGATAGATGCGTGCCTATACAAGCCCAGATGAAATTATTATACCTGGGTTTGACCAATCATCAAGATTGTGGAACAAACCTCGAAAACACACCATTGAAAATTGGTATGACATGGTCAAGATGGAAGACCCCTCAACGTGTCCCAGCAGATGGCGATTACGTCATACCCATCGATTGCGTCCTAGCATCATCGATCCTCCACCTTCCTAAATCAAAAGTAGTCATTGGCCAGCAAGCTTGAATCCAGTGCGATGCTTGATTTTCCTCCTACCTTATAAATATACTGAGATATTTGTGATGGTAATCATCTACACCTCTTCACATGGGAAGGAAGATGAGAAGAAAAACGAGACACCTAGAGGAAATAGCCTATTTGCTTCGGCGACGGCTGATTTTGAAGTGGAGAGGCAACGACGGTGGCTGACCTGGAAGTGGAGTGGCACAACGGCGGCAGATCTAGATAGGAATGGCACTAGGGATCCATTGGCCGACCAAGGATGTGGGGAAGGCTGGCGGCTAGCGAAGAAAGACAAAGATGATGACGTGTCTACAGAACAGGTCAGCCGAAGAAGATGAGAGCGCGTTAGAAGGTGCTCTGTTCAGAGGGTGGCTGCGTCTCGGTGCGGGATGGCCTGTTGCTCGGCACTTATGAGCCTACGCTGAGACGCAACTTCCCCGCGAAACAAATAGTCTTGGCAGCCTGGGCTGCAGGCTCCCCAGGCACCTGATGTAAAATATGGGATGCATGTTGGGTTGTACCAATTGCCACCCTTTTCTTTCTGTTCCATCACTTTTTTTTTTCCGTTTATGTTCTAGGTGCCCAGGCGAGTCTGCCGCAAGAAGTGATGTTTGCCGTCCAGGCCACCGAGAACATAGTAAGCACTTTACCTTCACCGAGCAGCATATTGGAAGCAAAACAACACCCTCACTGACAAGATCCCGGCCAGCTGGAGCATTGTCAACCAGCTCACTGCTGAGCAGCCGGCATCTGAAGTACTCGCTCAGTCCTAAACTCTAAGTGGTTCTATGACTGAACCCAACAGCTCCCCATCCTCCAACTCCTATCACTATTCTAACTATCTTTCTTTCTGTTTACAATACAGAACAGTGCTGTAACAGTGCGACGTTTAATTTTGGGAGAGCCATATAGAAGAGCCGCCGCTGGGTTCAGCCTAAGCCTCAACTAGATTCATTCATTTCTTAATATGTGTTCAATATGTATCTAGACTTTATTCATCAACATCTATATGAATATAGACAAATAAAAAAAACTAGAACCTTTTACAATTTAGGACGGAGAGAGCAGCGAACATCCCAAAATCTGCACCGGACGCTAAACAAATTGGATGAAGATGTTGCTGGAGCCATCCAACTCCTCTCCCGACCTTATCCCTATTTTCTTTAAACCATTCTTTTGTTTTCTAAGTGAAATCCTATTGTTTTGTTACTATAATTGCTTCCACTGTTTCCATATATTAGTCGTGCTTCAAAGCATGGAAACAAGTTGATTTGTTTACTGATTAGGAGGGACAAAAATTATCTGATGACATACGGGTAGCAATGTAAAAGATTAAAAGTACAACGGATATGTTGGCTTTGCATGAATGAAGCATAGAAGCAAAATGATCATGAACGCGTTATGGATAGACCAAGATGTTGGTTTCCCCTCATAACGGGAGCTTATTACCAATATGTACATAATTTTATCACCCAAACGTGCATACCTAGGAGTGACTTTGAAGAGAATTGGGTGAGTGACGGAGTGAGGCATGCTACCTTCTTCCTCCAGGGCTCTTTGGAATAAAAGAATAATTTGAGGAATTTTGTAGGATTGGAATCCAACAGTAAAGTTTTCTAACTTTTTGGAATAAAGGATGGGATTCCCATAGATCCTATAAATGGCTTAATCCATAGAAATTTTGGAAGAAATCTAACATGAGGTCCAACCTCTTGG
This sequence comes from Paspalum vaginatum, assembly GCA_030272315.1. NCBI lineage: Eukaryota > Viridiplantae > Streptophyta > Magnoliopsida > Poales > Poaceae > Paspalum > Paspalum vaginatum. The sequence goes on from CM059018.1 coordinate 38,944,063, forward strand.
AAATTTTCTTTTGTGTCTATCTTTCTTCTATTTCATGTGATTTTTCTACGTTGCATCCAAACGATCTATTGAAAACTTTTCTGTGTTTTCTATGCGCATCCAAACGATCTGTTGAAAACTTTCTAATGACATACACCTCTATATTAATGTGTTTTTCCTTTTTTTTTTAGAAATCCTGTATTCCAAAAGAGTCCTCATTTTATGTTAATAGAGTCCAATAGAGTGGGGATGAAACAAATGGTTGGATGAACCACTATTTTTCTATTTGCTATTCATCTGATGCTCCTATAGAATTCACCTAGTTTATCATACATTCAATGTGGAAAATTTAACTCCACAAAATTAATCACTTGAATTGGCGCATGTGGTGGAGGTCGACACACAGTTCGTGGGGATGCCCAGTGTTGTCAATGGCTGACCAGTGGAGCCCAGCGACAATGCCCAACGGCAACGGAGCGGCTGCAGAAGTGTAGATGGACATTTATTTTAAAAAAATATAGCATTACAGAACGTGCGGATGAAAATTGTCTCAACCTCTATTTCCACAAAGATCTCGAGATTGATAAAATCATCTACCACTAAAAGAATAATATTGTTAAATTCTATCGTGGGCTTAAATTTGGATAGACAAGTTCCACAGGAAGGAAGCTAACTAGTTGAGGTATGATTAGTTTGTGAAGAGCCCATTTCTGTGAAGTATATGATGGTGCGGGGCTAAATGTGATGAAAAATCTGAAGTCTATTGGCCGATTGAGTATTACTGCATATAGGCAACCAAGTATAAGAACAATACTCTAGATGGGAACGTGGTGTGACGATCAGCGCTCCAAGCTCGCAGAAAACAAGATCTCTTCCTCGATGCTGTATTGTCTACTGTAATGGATGTCGCCGGCATTGGCATTACCTCCTCGAAATGTTATATTGTTCAGCTCATCCACCTGATCCTCTTCAATTACTGGTGCATTGATCTCTAAACCCTGCAGTCCTTGAAGTCTCATCTCCACATTCCGCATAGTAGGCCTGTCTTCTCCCTTCAACCTCAAGCACATTGCTGCTATTGCAGCCATTTGTTTGCCCTCCTCTTCTCCTTCTTCAATGACCAGCTCATCTAGTATCTCATTGAGATTTCCTTCATTCAGTGACGTGACAAAGTGTGCCACAAGACCGACGCCTTCAGGCGAAGTGTATACAACAGGCTTCTTTCTTGTCAGAAGCTCAACAAGCACCACACCGTAGCTGTAGACATCACTTTTGTCAGTCAATCGCCTTGCATAGTAGTACTCAGGATCCATATAACCAAATGTTCCTTGTATGCCGGTTGTCACTCCTGATTGATCAATTGCGATGCCTCTTGAGGCACCGAAGTCGGACACTTTTGCGGTCAACCGATCATCAAGTAGTATGTTGGATGTCTTGATGTCCCTATGCACCACTGAGGTCGAAGCCGCTGCGTGAAGATAAGCCAGAGAACTGGCAACTTCATAGGCAATACGCATGCGATCTTTCCATGACAGTTGGTTCAGAAGGTTGTCAGCATGAAGGTGGGCATAAAGTGTCCCATTTGGGATGAACTCATAGACCAGCAATGGAACTTCTGTCTCAAGGCAACACCCGAAAAGCTTCACTACATTTCTGTGGTTTATTTGGGAAAGGATGGCAACTTCATTGATGAATTCGTCAATCTCTTTTTGAATCACAAGCCTTGACTTCTTAATGGCAACAACACGTTGATTTGACAGTATGCCTTTATAGACTGTGCCGTGCCCTCCACCACCCAGGATGCGAGCCTCATCAAAATTATTTGTTGCGTTCTCGAGCTCTTCCAAGCTAAAGATCATCCGCTCTGCAATGTCCTTATCTACTAATTGCTGAAGCAGCAACCCGCGGTTTTGCTTGAAGAATTTCTCCCTCATTTTCCTGGCTTTATGAATCTTGAGCCTTTTTGTTGCAAAGAAGGCAGCAAGAACAAGAAGCAAAAGGAACATACCAATCCCAACCCCCATAGCAAAGAGCACGCCTGCAGAACATGTGGCCCTTGAATTTGGATCTTGAAGTCGTCATCATGAAAAACACCTCAATGCAAGAAGGTGACTGATCAAACTTACCAGATGCTATATGCATTCGACGGCCCTTGCACCCACCTGGCACGTAAGGATTGCCGTTGTAGCCGTCGTTGCACCGGCACACGTAGCCGTAGGCGCTGCTCGTGGAGTTGAGGCATTCGCTGTTCTTGCTGACGCAGCCGAAGCCGGACATCTTCGCCGCCGCCGCGCATGACGACTGGTTCAACGTCCAGTCCAGGACGGCCGGGATCACGAACCCGGTCGCGTTACCGGAGGAGAGGAGGGACAGCTTGACCGGGACCACGTTATCCCTGTTCCGCCACCACTCCTGCTCCACGACAAGCACGCTGGCGCCGGGCGCCACCCACGGCGGCCGAGCCGTGGCGTTCTGCGGCAGCCAAGAGAACTGGACGTCGAAGGACGTGAGGCCCGTCGGGACGGGCGCCTCGCAGCAGCCGGATCCTTCGCACGGTCCGTGCTGGAGTTTCTGCTTCTTGGCGCCGGGGCAGGACGGAGCGCACAAACTGAGTGTGGCGTCTCCTTGCCGCGCGGCGGCCTGGAAGCCGCAGCCGACGAGGACAAGGCTGTTCCGCGCGGCGGAGAGCACGTGGTGGCGGAGGTTGGCGGGGAGCACGTTTACCTTAGCGTTGCTCGTGGTGCTGGAGGCGAAGGACCAGACGGTGCTGCGGACGCGCACCGTGCTGTTCCGGAGGGACAGCTCCAGCACCTCCGGGCCGCCGCCGGTCCCCAGGAAGAGCTTTGGTGGCTGGTACGCGCGGTCGCAGGTGACCTTGAAGCCCGCCCGGTGGCAGCCGTTGCTGGTGCCGAACGGGTAGGGCACGTCGACGTCGCCGCACTTGCTCTCACAGCCGGCCAAGGTGATGGACGCCGCGGCAGGCGACAACGTGGTGGCGGCCGTTGCGAGATGCATCAGCAGCAGCGGGACGGCGAGGGTGCACATCTGTATGTTGCGCGCGGTAGTAGACTGTTTGGTCGTTCGAAATTGCAAGGGCGATGCCATCTTATCTTGTGGCAAGGGCACAAAAGTGTGTTAACTGTTAAACAGCAATGCACCCCGGCCGAGGTAGCAGGTATGGTAATTATACTCCCTCCGGTCCTAATTAAATAAGGGTTGTAGCAATTTTTTTCCGTCCACATTGTCCGTCCATATTCATATGCATTTTAATAAATCTAGACATATATTGAGCATATATGTATGGACTGACGAATGAATTTAATTGAGGCGTAGAGTTTTTTGCAATTTGGAATGAAGAGTAGATGGTAACCGCGTGCCCTAATACCGTGTCATCAGGAGAAAACTTTTGCCTATCCGAAGTCAAGCAGTTGGTAGTTTTTTGCCTAGACAAGTTAGCAGGTGAGACCGTTTTTGCCTATCCGAAGTCAAGCATTAGGTAGTTTTTGCCTAGACAAGTTAGCAGGTGAGACCGTAACTCCATGAATAGCATAAATTACAGTGCTGATTACTTGCAGGTGAGCTCAAAATTCTTAATTATGTATCTCTGCTGCTCATACTTGCTGTTGCAGGGATCGACATCAACAATCTTTTTGTCCGCGCAATTTTTCATCAACTTAAATAACAAATAAACGGACTAGGTATGCACATGGTGACACAAGATCTTTGGAACTTCGATCCAATGTGTTACATGCGATGCAACGGCGGATCTTGAATTTTTTTTGAGCCTAGACAATTCTCACTCCATCTAATCTAAGTGTTCATACTAGGGAAAAAACTCCTCCCCTCCATTCTAAATTATAAGAGTTTTGGCTATTTTTTTATCTATATCCATATAGTATGTTGATTAATCTAGACAGGTCAGTCTGGTTGGGGGACAAGACGATTGCAGAGCAGTATCCGGCTCTTTTCAGTCATGCTGTGGTACCGGAGATCACGGTGGCAGCTGCTCTTGGGAGGGGTTTGCATCGGTTCCTCACCCCGAGGCTCACTCAAGCCGCAACCGCGGAAAATGCCACCCTGCGGAATTCTCTCGTAGCGGTGCATCTGAATATGGAGCCGGACCGTAGACTGTGCCCGTTTGAGGATGGTGATGGCTCGCTGAAGGTTGGTCCTATCTATAATGCTATTAAACGTCATGCTGCTGTTGTCCAACAAGCCCCACCCCCCCCACCCCCACCCAAAAGTTCTGTGGCTGGTTGTGCAGCAGGATCAAATGCCGCTTTAATCTCAAGAAAAAAAATGCATTGTGGAGGATGATACCTGATCGTTTGAAAGCATTCTTAGGCTATTCTCACCAGTAAACCCATCCAACAGGTCATATTTCAAACTTCACTCTGTTTACAGCGTAAAACAATGTTTTGAGCGTTCTTAATGGGCTCACTGGTGAGGATGGTCTTAGTACGTTTCTTAAACCCAATAGTTGTGCTATGGCTGCATGGACTTGACTTTAATATAAGAGAGACGATGGTACAATTCAGAATATGGTACATGTTTCTTCCTCCGGTCTATCATCGTTCTAGTCCTTCGGCTGACTACTGTGGTCTGGTTGCAAAGATTGAGGGTATCAACTACTCAACAAGAGAAGTTCAATGTTACGGATCGAAAATGTTCCTATTCGTTATAACCAGCGGGTTTGTACCCCAATGGTACTCCACTTCTTTAGGAATGTTAAGGTCCTGGGTTCGATATGGGAGCAAATTTAAACAAGAGCTTGTTAGATGTTTTAAAAAAATCCTCCTCACTAGCGATAGTCGGGGTTCGGGAGGTTTTCTCGACCGATTAAGGTTAAGCAAGAATGCCAGTTGTCGCTTTAGAATTTAGATATTTGTGCAAAATGTCGGTGTAAACAATAAGAATGTTTGGTCGATGAAGACACGTTCTAATATTCCTTGATGGCAGTCGGTATATCCGTATTTGTTTGTACAGAATCAGATAGCATCATAATCTGGGCTGTTTACTGTCCCTTGGATGGCTGCAATCACAACAACAGTAGCAGCAAGTAATTTCTCAGCAACACTAGCCCTAGTTCCAAACTAAGCAACATGTTTGTCCCTTTTTGAGTTTTGACCCTCGCTACAATCACCATGGCCTGTCCAAGGCTATACCGCCGTAACCTAATTTATACAGCACAATCATCTATCCATCTTAGTTTCCAAGGCTGGTCCATTTTCCATATGCATGATCCCTTGGCCATATCCATATATACATCTTGGCAGCACACCAAAATAAGGTGTTCATTTTTCTTTCACCATCCCAGAGATTACCTTTCAGAGGAGGAAAGAAAGAAAGATGTGCCTTTTACAATGCTGTTATTCTTGCCATCTCAAGGCGATCTTGGACAGGATGGTGCCAAGCTGCCTGAAGAACCAAGGGCAGGGCGAGAGCCTCGTGGCAGCAGCTGGAGCGGAGGCGCGCCAGCTCACCCTGGAGGAGATGCTGTACCCGCCGGCGAGCTGGGAGATGGAGGCGGCGGCGGCCGGGGCGACGCCGTCGCGGCGCAACTCGCCCAAGGTGTGCCCCGTGAACCTGCACGAGTTCGACGACGACGACGACGCCACCGAGAGCGTCGTCTACTTGCCGGCCGCCAACGAGAGCGTGTCCGTCTCCGTCGTTAGCCGGGCGTCGGCCAGGAGCCAGCTGGGCGGGTCCAGGAGGGTGAGCTTCCGGTCGCCCGACGAGTCGGACGTGTTCATCATCCCTGCGAGGAGCGACTCCGACGACGAGTCGAGTGACGGCAAGCCGAGCAGGATGTGAAATGTGTCAGTGCAGAGAGGGTTCAGCTGCAGGCGTGCCCAGCTGATGTACTGGGTACGGATACGGTAGTAAAACAGAAGAGCGTTCGTGTCCAGCATACTTGGTCTCGTCGTATGCGGCATGAGAAAACAGGACGTGTTCGTGTTTACGTTCCTCTGTTTCCGTAGACATGGAGAGCACTGCATGCATATATCGCCGGATGACTCGGCACATCTCCGGCGTTTCAGGGGTTTTAATTTAGGATGCCGATCCGTTCCGTGGCAGGCGCGCCGCGCCGCGCGGTCCTTGATAGCAGCAAAGCCGGTGATCGGTACGGTGACCTCCTCGATTTCCGGCAGATTTCCAAGAATGGTGGAGGAGGAGGAGGAGGAGGTGCCAGTGCCACTCGCTCGCTCGCCTCCTCTCTTGCCGTCTTGTGCGGATCCTGAACTGAACAGACCACCACGTACACCTCTCCTCTCGGTTCACCACACCAGGCCGGCACAACCTCCTCCGATCATTCCTGAAAGCGTCACCAATGTACTTGCGCGTATTCTGAATCAGCCCAGCACATCGCCGTAGCATCAGCGAGCTCGCCGGCGCCGGCGAAGGATGCAGCTGGGGTGAGGAGGCAGCTAGCAGCGTCGATCGGTTTGTTTGAGGAGGAGCGTCAAGATGGAGAGCTACCTCAACGAGAACTTTGGGGGCGTCAAGGCGAAGCACTCGTCGGACGAGGCGCTGGGGCGATGGCGCAGCGTCGTCGGCGTCGTCAAGAACCCCACCAGGCGGTTCCGCTTCACCGCCAACCTCGGCAAGCGCTCCGAGGCGGCCGCCATGAAGCGGTCCAACCAGGAGAAGCTGCGCGTCGCCGTGCTGGTCTCCAAGGCCGCGCTCCAGTTCATCCACGGCCTTCCGCCGCAGGGCGACTACACGGTCCCCGCCGAGGTCAGGGCGGCGGGCTACGGCATCTGCGCCGAGGAGCTGAGCTCCATCGTCGAGAGCCACGACGTCAAGAAGCTCAAGTCGCACGGCGGCGTCGAGGGCCTCGTGTCCAAGCTGTCCACCTCGGAGGCCGACGGCCTCGCCACGTCCGCCAAGAAGCTGGCGACGCGGCAGGAGCTCTTCGGCGTCAACCGCTTCGCCGAGGCGGAGGCGCGCAGCTTCTGGGTCTTCGTCTGGGAGGCGCTCCAGGACATGACGCTCATGATCCTCGCCGCCTGCGCGCTCGTCTCCCTCCTCGTCGGCATCGCCACCGAGGGCTGGCCCCACGGCGCGCACGACGGGCTCGGCATCGTCGCCAGCATCCTGCTCGTCGTCTTCGTCACCGCCACCAGCGACTACCGCCAGTCGCTGCAGTTCAAGGACCTCGACAAGGAGAAGAAGAAGATCACCGTGCAGGTCACGCGCAGCGGGTACCGGCAAAAGGTTTCTATATACGATCTCCTCGCCGGCGACATCGTCCACCTCTCCATCGGCGACCAGGTGCCCGCCGACGGGCTCTTCGTGTCGGGATTCTCGCTGCTCATCAACGAGTCCAGCTTGACCGGCGAGAGCGAGCCCGTCGCCGTCAACGCCGAGAACCCGTTCCTCCTGTCGGGGACCAAGGTGCAGGACGGTTCGTGCAAGATGCTCGTCACGACCGTCGGCATGAGGACGCAGTGGGGCAAGCTGATGGCCACCCTCAGCGAGGGCGGCGACGACGAGACGCCGCTGCAGGTCAAGCTGAACGGCGTCGCCACCATCATCGGCAAGATCGGCCTCATCTTCGCCGTCGTCACGTTCGCGGTGCTCACCCAGGGCCTCTTCTGGCGCAAGGTCTCGGACAGCTCCTACTTCAGCTGGACCGGGGACGACGCGCTGGAGCTGCTCGAGTTCTTCGCCATCGCCGTCACCATCGTCGTCGTGGCCGTTCCCGAGGGCCTCCCGCTCGCCGTGACGCTGAGCCTCGCCTTCGCCATGAAGAAGATGATGAACGACAAGGCGCTCGTGCGGCACCTCGCGGCCTGCGAGACCATGGGCTCCGCGACCACCATCTGCAGCGACAAGACCGGCACGCTCACCACCAACCACATGACCGTCGTCAAGGCCTGCATCTGCGGCAAGATCAAAGACGTGAACAGCTCCTCGGAGACCAAGTTCTTGCCCTCCGACTTGCCGGGTTCTGCCGTGGCCATGCTCTTGCAGTCCATCTTCAACAACACCGGCGGCGACGTCGTCCTGAACCAGGACGGCAAGCGCGAGATACTGGGCACGCCGACCGAGGCCGCGATCCTGGAGTTCGGGTTGTCCCTCGGCGGGGACTTCTCGGCGGTGCGCAAGGCGAGCACCCTCGTCAAGGTCGAGCCGTTCAACTCGGCCAAGAAGAGGATGGGGGTGGTCATCCAGCTCCCGGGCGGAGCACAGCGAGCTCACTGCAAGGGCGCGTCGGAGATCATCCTGGCGTCCTGCGCCAATTACCTGGACGAACACGGCAACGTCGCCGCCCTCGACGCCGCGACCCTGGATCACCTCAAGGCCACCATCGACAGCTTCGCCAACGAGGCGCTTCGGACGCTGTGCCTCGCCTACATTGACGTCGGCGATGGTTTCTCAGCAAACGATCAGATTCCCACGGATGGCTACACCTGCATTGGCATCGTGGGGATCAAGGACCCCGTCCGTCCCGGCGTGAAGGAATCGGTCGCCGTTTGCAGGTCCGCAGGCATCACCGTCAGGATGGTTACAGGTGACAACATCAACACGGCGAAGGCGATCGCACGGGAATGCGGCATTTTGACTGAAGGCGGCGTGGCCATTGAAGGCCCGGACTTCAGAGTCAAGAGTGAAGAAGAACTGCAAGAGCTGATACCAAAAATACAGGTGAGTTCGTAGACAAATTACTAGTACTTGCCTAATTTCTGGAGTTCGTTTTATTGTGTGCTCTGACGGCATGATTCAGGTGATGGCGAGATCTTCGCCACTTGACAAGCACACCTTGGTCAAGCATCTACGAACCACATTTGATGAAGTTGTAGCAGTGACCGGCGATGGCACAAATGATGCACCTGCACTGCATGAAGCCGATATCGGGCTTGCAATGGGCATTGCTGGAACTGAGGTACTATTTATTTCATTTTTTTCCGTATAAATTAAGATCTAAATCATTTTGACATAACTATGTTCGATATTAACTCTTAAGTGTCTAGCAAACTACAGTAACCATGTACTGCTTTTTCCCTCTGCTGTTTTCTTAACGTCATTGTGACATCTAATTAGAAAACCTTTTTCCCCTTATGAGTTGAACTTATTCACATTGTTCCAATTCAATTCATAACATACTGGAATTCGTTTCTTTTTTTTCCTTGAAGGTTGCAAAAGAGAGTGCCGATGTTATTATTCTCGATGACAACTTCTCCACTATAGTCACCGTTGCTAAATGGGGCCGATCAGTGTACATCAACATTCAGAAATTTGTGCAGTTTCAGCTGACAGTCAATGTGGTTGCTCTCATTGTGAACTTCTCTTCAGCTTGCCTGATAGGTAAATCTGACAATGATGCATTCATCTAAGGTGACTCCAGTCTACAACAGGATGACTTTGAAATACAAAAAAAAAATGTCGCCATACAAATGCGTTGCTTCACTAGCCAACTGCATGTTGCATCAACTAATGCTGTGTGCTCATCATTTTAAATTATCCATTTCCATATCCTCAGCTCCTGTTATAACCATCGCAAACTCATGTCCCAATTATCATAAATGTTAGAATGTCTGAATGTGCACTTTAAGATATGTTTTAATACTGAACATGGTCTGAAATTGAGCATTTTTTATACTTCTGCTTGTCAATTCAGGGAGCGCTCCCCTAACTTATTTTCGCTTTGCTTGTACTTCTGCTTGTCAATTCAGGGAGCGCTCCCCTAACTGCTGTGCAGTTGCTCTGGGTCAACATGATCATGGACACACTAGGAGCACTGGCATTGGCAACAGAACCTCCTAACAACGAGCTGATGAAGAGGACTCCAGTTGGAAGGAAAGGAAACTTCATCAGCAACATCATGTGGAGGAACATCATGGGACAGGCCTTCTACCAGTTCCTTGTGATTTGGTATCTGCAGGCTGAAGGGAAATGGCTATTCGGAATCAAGGGGGATAACTCGGATCTAGTTTTGAACACGATCATCTTCAACTGCTTCGTGTTCTGCCAGGTAATGTGGAAGTGCTTCTTGCATTTTTTTTTTACTGCTTAACAAATATACAGACCCCGTTTGGATTTTTTTTTGTTTCTTTCTGAAATTATGGGATTAGTTTTCTTACGAATGACATGGTTCCGAAAAAAAAAACTAGGCTACAGTACTGAGACTATGGTACAAAGAAATTATAACAGAAAACTATGGGGATTGTTCCACATAATCCATACTAAGAACGGCTGAAAGTAGCACCTCTCTTCTTACATAAAAAAAATAGTACCTTGATACTTCCACTGTAAAAAACAGGAAAGTTGAAATGTCAGTGAATATTCCTACAGAATAAACAACCACGAACATATTTTCATTAGGTTTTATCGAGTGGAGCTCTACTAAACTTCTTTTCTTAACTCTCCTGCAGGTTTTCAATGAGGTGAGCTCAAGAGAGATGGAGAGGATAGATGTCTTCCAAGGCATTCTAGACAACAACGTGTTTGCCGCTGTCCTCGGTAGCACCGTCGTCTTCCAGTTCATAATCATACAGTTCCTTGGCAGTTTCGCGAACACGACCCCTCTCACCTTCACGCAGTGGATCGCCTGCATCTTCATCGGTTTTATAGGCATGCCGATCGCTGCAGCGGTGAAGATGGTCCCAGTGGATTCTGTGTAGGAAACTCTGTCAACAGAAACTGAAGCCATTGCCATTCTCATAACACAGTTTTGTTTTCATGTGTAATTGAGTTAGGTGAACCTCTACCCATTTTCCTTGCTTCTGCTCTATAGATTGAGAACCAAGGTAATGGGCTTGATTTGAAAAGTGTCGAATAGAATCGTGTAGCTATTCATATTCCATTTTTTTACACCCGATGTTCTTCCTTTGGAAGTTTCGAAACTGTTGGCTTGAAATGTTTACAGTAGCACCGACTCTATTCATTTGTGATTCTACATGGGGTTGCTGCCTATTGTGGTGATGTAATTTCGTGCCACGGAGAAGAAAAGAGGCTTTGTAATATACACCTTTAAGGATCCGTTTGCAAACAAGTTAATAGCGTTGAAACCATGGTTTTGCCTCACCCACTCTCAGGGCATCTCCAGTGTGCATGTGAAGCGAACCGTGGGACTGTGGCCGGAGAAGAAGGCTTAAAATATTCAAAGTAAATAGGGCAGGGGAGGAATGGAGAGAGAACGTGATAAAGGTGAATTTTTTTAAGCCTTCGCAGCCACACACGAGAGAGATGCAAAATCGATTTAGCTACTGCTGCCCATGATCCTACTACTGCACCCTTGGTTCGACATACACTGGAGATGCTCACTCTCTCAGGTTTTGCTGGCCAGCCTAAGGTCATAATGTCACATCCATAACTTTCTTGCCTAAGGCGGTTGAAGAGTTGGCAGGCCTAGATTATAGCGTTGGCCCATTAGTGATATAAGAGGCCAGGGTTTGAAGGTTTTTTTTTTTTTTGGACAAGACCAGCCATGGCACTTCTTAAGCCCATTCAACGGTTGTGTCATGTGTGCATCATCAATCAAGTGCCGACCGGGGCATAAATATGTAAGGGGACAACTTTACCCCTCCTGACTGAGTTTTTTTAGTAGGGATCCATTTCATAGAAGATAATCATTTCCCCTTCTTTAGTCTCTTGCCTTTCTGTTTTTCTATTTCTAAAGCATTTTTGTCCTTCACATTTGGCTATGCTTTTAGTATCATTCATTTGAGAATTTTGATGCTAGGAGATGTGACTTGTGAGAATATCTTATTAGAGTGTGGACGGGGGCTGGCTTAGGTACATTCAGTAACAAGGAACTTTTGGTTTCTTATGGATTCCGACATAATAAGTGCCAATAGATAAAAGTGCAATTAGTGTTTTCAGGTTTCTACGGATTCTCATATCACACCGAGAAAGTGAAACCAGAATCTTTCTAAAGACCCATTTGGTAGAGCTCCCAACGTACTCCACTCTGCTCTACTCTCTGTTTCTTTGATAAAGTGATTCTGAGTGTTTCTCTGGTGGGAGTAAATCTGTCTAATGAAATCGTCCGCCATATATGGCTGTGAAGTGCTTATGGGGAGACAAGTAGGTGGGGAGCAGGGTGGGAGCAGTGGGGAGCAGGCTTATTTTTTTTCTTAGAGGTTGTAGTGTAAAATGGATAAGTGTTTCCCATTGATTCATCCAAGAATCTAGACTGTTTTTAGCTGTTTGGCTGCGCAGGAGTGATTCTGGCTGAGAGCGAAGCTGTGGCTAGATAGCTCCAACAAGTGATTCTTGAATCGAGTGAGAAAAGTTTCTTAGAAAAATATGGAATGAAAACGTTTCTACATAATTTTTAACAAAAAATGAGAGTACGTGCCATTGAAAGGAACATGACGGTAAATTCTGCAATAAATCAAGAAAAATGTGAGTATCCATGTGCCAGGGGCTTGAATCTAAGTGAATATGTTCTAGTTCCACTATAAATAACCTAACTAGTTGATCGGTTAGCATGAGATAAGTATCATGTACCTGACTCAAGATGCGGGGTTCCTACTTTTTTTTTAATCTCCAACCAACTAACAAACAAGGAAAACCACTCAATAAGCCTTGCCCATTTCCTAATTCTCACGGAAACTCTAAAGGCCTCGTCTTTGCTCGGCCTCCGTGACGGTCTTCTCCGCCTCACTCGAAATCAACGTATCCCTTGCCGGGCTCTATGGCGAGCGGGGGTAGGCGGCCGTGGGCGGACGAGACTCCGGACATGACGGACGAGCACCTGGCACCCGATAGCAGCAGCATTGGTGACGGAACCCTAATTTCTCATCTTCCTGCACATTTGTTTTGCTGTTATAATGCTTACTAGCTGCCATGCTCTTGTTTAACGTAGATGGTGGATTACCTAGACGCTGCTGCCACAGTGCTACTCCCTGGTTCTCCGCTGACGTAGTACCTGCAGGTGCAGCAGCATGCAGAAGGCACCACTGTCCGAGAGGTCATCAATCTCAATGATGGTCCTGTCCTGCTCCTGCTGCCGAGAGCGGTGCCCAAGACGCCAGGGCGCGGGCGCGGGCGCGGGAACGCACGAGCTGCGGTGGCCCGGCGCGCAGGCAGGCACGCCGCCATGTCCTGGTCTCGCCCGGCCAGCACCAGCCGGCCCCGCGCGTCGGGACAAAACTCGAGGCACTACGTCGGCAGTACCCATGTCATCGTCGGGTCACATTCATGTGACATCGCCGGCCGCCCCCGGCCCGCCTGCCGGCTGCCGCTCCAGTCCTGCGTGCCAGGTGCCTGCCGCCTGCCGTGGCTGTGGCCGGCTCCTCCTCCTCCACCGGCCGGCTCTCTGCCGCTATTGCCTCCTGCGTGCCATCGAGTCGAGGCCGCGCCTTCTCTGCCCGAGGGAGGCCGGCTGCCCCGCTCTACCGCTGGCCCGCTGCCGGTGCCGGGCCTCTGCAGGTGAGGTGGTAGCGCGCGCATGCATGCATGCGGAACCATTCCATGCACGCACACGCACGTTCCTCCAAGCGGCCCCTGCCGCGAATTGAATCGAGTCGGGATTCGGGAATCGGGGTCGGGCGGTGCCGTACGTACGTGCCAGTGCCAGTGCCTGCGAGCCTGGCGGCCTCGACCTGCTGCCCTGCTGCTTCGCCGATCGCCGTCGCCGCCTCGACGGGACCGTGGCGCGCGCGCCTGCCCTGAGCCTGAGGCGAGCCGGGTGACAGCGACGATTAAGGCCAGGCCGGCATGTGTTCGCTCGTGGTCGATCTGGGAGTTTCCCCGTCGGTTGGATCGATCGGCGGCGCTAGCTGCCTCTGCCTGGCGTAATTAATCGTCAATCAAGTCGTGTCAGGGGTGGAGGTACGTGCTGTCGTCAATCAGTCGAGAGAAATGCGATGGCCGTAGCAACTGACCTGACCATCAATGGGGCTGTGGCAGAGAGGCTGAGAGCACGTTACGTACCATCATCGGGCCGGGAGGAGATCAATGAAGTGGGTTGGGTACTGCCTGCTCCCGGTCGTGCAGGGGGCTATCAATGAATGCAGTTCATCCGATGCGCGATGAACAAGTTTGTTCAGGCCTGGTTCAATGCCTCATTTATCTCAATGTTTGTGTCGGTCCGTGCAAAATGTCTATGCATGTGCATTTTGTATGATCGACAAAACAAGAGGGTTTATGCATATGCACATTGTGAGAGGACATGGAAAACGAGGTGCCGATCGTACAAAATGCACAACCGGCTGCACCGATTGCTGCCGTTTGCCTTATGCTGAGTGCAGCGGTCTGCGCTAATGCCTATATGCATTATGCACCATCGATGAGACACGTTAGGCATATGCATATTATGAGAGAGCGCAGAAAACAAGGTGCTCGGTTGTGCAAAATGCCCAATAGGTTGCCCCGCTGCTGCCGACGGCCTTAAGGTCCGTTTGGTTCCGACTTGGTTCTCAAAATATGATATTAAAAATGTGTAAGGGATCCCAACAACTACTCATTTTGTTTAGGATTTTGTGCAGCAGTCTAAAATCCTAGAATCCAACACACTCTTGATATTTGGAGTTTTTTGATAGAATAATTTGGATTGCTAAAACATGGAGGATTCCAAATAGCACCCTGATGTTTCAATTTACACTATTTTTTAAACGTGCAGAGCAGGTTTTTCAATAAAAAGAAGAAGGAATTACAAAGACCAAACAACACAAAGAAGAAACACAAGACGGCCAACAACATAGCAAATGAAGGGTAGGAGATACAACGCCACCACACAGCTGGACTAAAACCTAACCCCACAGCTAGCCAGCACTAACGAAAAACATCCCCGAGCGAAGAACCGACACCAAAGGGCACCACGCCATAGCCGAGCAGCAAGGACGGAGTGGCAGCCGCTACGATGGCACCATACACCGCGCGTGCCGCTGCGTCCACTGCCGCACCCCCTGACGTTGTGCCGACACCTACTACAGCATGCGGCACGAACACCGCCGCCGCGGCCGCGCCACGCACATCGCCCGCGCCAACTATGCACTGCGCCGACGCCAGGCGGACCGCACTACACGTGCATGGCGTGGAACCTAGGGAGGTTTTCCGCGCGCGAGCGGATTGTCAACGCAGACGTGCGCCGCGAACACGTCCCGTGCGGCAGGGTTATTTCAGCCGTCCTCGGCAGGGAGGAGGAGCGCGCCGCTGGAGCGTTAGGTGGCCGCATCGCATTCACGCATGAGGGGTGCGGTGGGAGATTGCGGCAGTGCAGGGACACGAGCATGAGCATGCGGAGGCAACAGGGGACCCACCAAGTGGGTTCTTGGAATGATAAGGAGATTCGATGTGGGTGCTCCACGGCAAGGCTGAGCTCGCCGTGGTAGCGCTAGGTGTCGGCAATGGCAGAGGACAGGGTGAGCTTCAAGAGTTTGTGGGAAATGGTGAGGGAAAGAAGGCGAGCATGGTGTGCGTCTTGGATTGAAGAGAGGAGACCGAAGGAGGTGGGGCGGTCAAGCTAGCCATGGCAGAGGCACTTGTCGGAGGCGAGGAGGGAGGGGAATTTAGTGGCCTAGAGCTTGAGGGAATGGCGGAGCGGGATGAGGCCATTGTGGTGCGCATGCTAAAGGAGTGGGAGGGGCAGTAGAGGAGGTGGGACATGAGCTCTTTGAACTCTTGCCATGGTGGACTGCTTGGCGTCGGCACAGCGCCGCTTGCGCAGATAGCACGGGTTAGGCGCATGGCGTGGCTGCGGCCATGGCGTTGTTGGTGGAGGTGTGCGCAGTGACCTTTGTGGAGCACATGGTGGTGGGTGTCAGTGCAACCGCGCGGTGGGCGGCGGCCAAGCGGCAGTGGACGGGCGACGCACAGGGCATATGGTGCCATCGCAGCAGCTAGCTTTGCCACGGTGGACGTCCACGTAGGCGAAATTAGCCTACCTGGCGGCGTTTGGATGGCGGCATAGTAGGAGGCTAAGTTTACGAACTCAAACGCTCATTTTGGAAAATCATAGATCTGGATAGGAACGTGGATTAAGTTTAGGGGCCAGCGTGCAATTTACATAAAAAATTATTGAAGCGCCCCGATTTCCATAATGGGACTAAAATGTGCATTATTACCTCCCAGGGTTTGGTAATCACATTCTTACATCAGAGTGATATAGATCCGCCCTAAACGAGTTGGACAACGAGGGGCGCAGCACTGAAAATCTAAGCAGCGGAATATAAAACGTAGGTCCATCTTTCTCACACCATAGTTGGGAAGAAAGTCGTAATACTTACTCGTTCTCGGACCAATTTATGTCCACAGTACTGAGGAAAAACAACAACAACAAAGTAAGGGTGAGTACATACGTACTCAGCAGTCCACCTTCCTCCAAAGGAATTTTGTGGAGGCCAACACTATATGCAAGGATATATCTGGAGTTTAAGATAGTTTTGCAGAAAAATATTTGTATGCAGGGTTTGAGATAGTTGTCAAGTTTTAATCTTTCTGGAAATTGGGTTTTTCCCAAGAACGTTTGCCACTGGATTTTCCGGTCCAAAGTGGCACATGGTTTTCTAGCCAACACATTTTTCATACACCCAACATCCACTGCTGAATCAAAAACCATTTTTATCCAATCCTAAACCAATTCCAATTTATTTTATGAAAACTGGTAACTGAAGAAACAAGCCGTAACTCATCCATACGAGTAGACACGGACTATTCGAATATATTTTACTCTAATCAGATGTTGTATTAATTCCCACAAGTTGGACTCAGCGGCATGTTACCGTCGTAACTGTCCGAATTCCAAACCAAGTTATTGCCTTTGTTTCATCACCTAGCAGAACTTTAGGGGTTCAGGCATCCGAGCCACTCCAGTACCCCGCGTTACTCCCGTTGGCACACCATCAATCCCCTAGCCCCTTGTACGCCAGCACAGAAACTACTAGGCTATACACTCTGGTTCGGGCCTCGCCAATGCCTCATACAGAGCGAGTGGTTGTACTAAAAGAGTTAGGCAAGATGAAAATCATAACGATCCTTACAGAGAGTTCAGGTAGAACCATTCCAACTTTTCAATGCTCGACAGCGCGAATAATCCACCTACCTAGTATTTTCCACGAATCCCGGGACAAGGGGTAACCGCAGGCAGCTAAGTTACCTGTTCATACCTGCCCTTATGGCTATTTCGGCGCGTAGCCGTATTCCGACAAGGTCGGTTGCCGGGGTTGTTCTCTATTTTATTTCAAAACCACACACATCCACTTTTCCACACATTTCATATTCCACATTATTAGCATCAAGATAATGATAGATAATTAAATGAGCGATCCTACCTTTGCGCGCTATATCTAAAATAAACTTAGGTGACTGTATATTTTGCTGGGTTACCTTTGCAAGCAAAACATGCAAGTTTTTATGTGATTATCAGGCCAAAGGTTGTGTTTATGAAACATAGAAATTTTATGCATCAAGTGAGGATTCCAGTGGGCTTGCCTGTCACTTTGTTGAGGCGGTTGATATTACAGTTACTGGACGTATTTGGCGCAGACCATCGCGTAGTATAACACGAGGGGCAGGCCGAACGGACTCTCCTGTAAAACCTAGTGCACAAACAAGAAAAACACACAAATCGAAGCATAATATGAGCTCAACAGGTTTGGTGGTGTAGAGCTTGGATTGCGGAGATGAGTCTGCTGGGTTATTACTGGTGGTATTACTGCAAATGGTTGGAGTGTAGTGAGTTTTCAGGTGACTTGGTGGACTCGGTAACGACAGTTACGGAGATGCCAATGTAAGGCTAGTGGACGCGAGATGCGGGGTCGACAACGCCGAAGGGGTGGTGGTCGCATGTTGGTGTTTTGGAGAAGGTCTTTTTGTGGAGTGGTGGAGATAGAAATGATGTTTAGATGATTTTCGATATCGTCATCATCTGAATTAAGAGTTCGGACAGGCTAAGACAGCTCTTTAAGATTTATGTGGAATAGAAAATTAACGGCATCGATCACCAGGCTCACAATGTTTGTGCGGCCAGTGCGAAGCACTGACTAGACTTCTGGCCAGGACAAAAGATTAATTGGAGTGTATGGGTAGATAGAGCTTGATTTTAGATGAATTTAGGCTGAAGAATCACCCAAATCGGAATTGGAACGGAGAAGACGCGGATTTTGTATATTTCGGAAAAAGAAAAGAAAAAAGGATATTGGTGGAATATTCTAAAATCCGAATATTTTAAAACTGGAGAATAAAATCATGTTTTTGGACTCTAGAGGAACAAACAATATTTCTAAACTGTTTGCAAGCAGAGTTTCAGGCTGGTGTCGACGGTCCACCCCTACGGTGTCGAATGTGGTACCGGTTTGTAGGTGGCTCTAGAAACTCCTAAAATCATGAAATTAATGTGGATGGTATATATTGATTTTTGATGAATTTAGAAAGAAAAATCGATGGAATCGAAACTCGTATGGTCGAGAGATTAATTCGAAAATAAATGAATAGAAGAAAAGAATGGTACAAGATTAGACTTACTGGTTCGAAAGACACGGTGATTATTAATGGGCTAATCACCGGTGGCCGGTGGTTGGCGTGAGAAAAATAATAGGTGGATCCACCTGTCATTCACAGGAGAGGGGCTGTTATAACAGGCAGAGGGGCACGAGCAAGCCCGAGCAACGCCTCTGCTCGGTTGCTTGCCTCGCGCCGCCGTAAGCAACGGATAGGGGCTCATCAGCGTTCAGCTCTAGTGGTTATCAGCGTGGTGGAGCTGGTGGACGCGGAGGTGCTCGCTGTGGACAGCCATTGGTGGCGGCCTAGGAGCTCGTGAGGAGCTCGATACAGGCAGGGAAAAGGGGGGAGCGCGCCTTGAGGATGGTGGACGGATGTGGCGAGGTGCTCACAGTCAGAGCAATCGAGTTATGGTGGCCTCTCGACGAAGAACGCATAGGCATTCTGCTCCCGTGCGTGAACACGGCAATGAGGAGGGGATGGCGTTCGCGGCGCACAACGCCCAGGTTGAACCGGGGGCTGATGTTGCGGCGGTGGTGGGCTTGTTGTGGATGGAGGCATGGGGGTGGAAGACTATTTATTGCCGATAGAGGAGGAGTCCGATGATGTGGCGCGGAGATGGGGTTCAAGTGTCGCGGAGATGGGAGGTCCACATGGTGCGGAAATATAGGTCCAAGTGGCGCGGAAATAGAGGGTCCAAGTGGCGGGGATATTTTTTGGAATTGAATTTTGAAATGAAATTTTAGAAAGAATTTTGGTGGAGAGTATTTGCGATATTTGGAATTTTGTTCAATTCATATTAACACACCCAAAACAAACGAGCAACATTCAAAGTTTTTTAAAAATTTGATTTTGAATTAAAGAGGGATTAGAAAAAAATTCTGGGTGCTAAATGCTAAATTGGAGGCGTTACAATTATCCTCTTTTATGTAAGCAAAATCGGGGTTCTACGGTTTTCTCGGCCCAAATGTCAGTCAATTTTTGTAAATAATTACCAGTGTTTTCTAAATTTCCAGCACAGCCGTACAAAAGATGCTACTGGCAGATACGCCTCTAGAACTTGAATGCGGTGTGTTGGCTACCTGAACAGTGTCGGGACATGCCTGTATACGTACGTTTTAACTGTACTAGCCTAGGTACAAATTTGAAGGCAAGCAAAACGCAGGTGGCTCCCCTCCATGGGACGCACCGCAAGATTCCATCCAGAGCCCGGTCCACCTAGACAGAAACGGCCGGACCGGGTTTGTCTCTCTGGGACCAACACGACCATGTAGTTAGTATACTTTTGCAGCATCGTGTGCTTACACAGCAGCAGTAGTAGTAGTAGGAAGTAACCATCAGTGTACGTACGTCTAAATGGAACTAGTGCAGCTTAGAAGGGGGGTTGTTGGATAAATTTCCTTCACGTTGGCACAAGCATCCAACATGTATCTTGGAATGGAATGATCTGGCGAATGCGTGGCAGCGTGTGGGAGAGCAGAGGACGACAAACGGCGAGGCAATCAGACAAACTGGACCTGCGTCCTCGGAGCTCGGAGCATGGCATCATCTGGCCTGCCTCAAATCTTGGCCTGACAGAGGTGCATGCAATGCAGCATTGCCTCTTTTACTACTACCACTATACTATAAATGCAGCTCTGTTATTTCTTCTCCAATCGGCAATCGTTACATACTACTCCGTACGTAATACTCATGAATTCATTCAGTTTTTCAGTTAGCATTTTACTCGCCAATCAGTGATTCAGTGAAAGCGTGAACAGAGTCGCGCAGGGTGTTAGCCTTGACTTGTGAGGCGTCTCCGATCCAAATCCTGATCCATCTGTGTGGCAGACAGGCACCATCATCCGTTGCGCCGCTCGTGCCCTCCCTTCTCTGTGTAAAAACGAAAATCATTACAGCATTATCATTGACCTGTCCAGATCGATCTCTGCAGCTCCATCGGTTGGTCACAGCAGCACCCTCCCTCTTCTCCAATGTGCGCATCACACTCTCCATCCATCCATCACCGACCAGCTCACCGCATCATTCTTCAACTCAACATCACCTTCTTTTCCTGTAATTATCTAGGCACGAGGACGATGTCGTCAATCTCTCAGAGATTGTGGACGCGGAATTATTGTGGACGCGCGTAATTCCTTGGCGCCCGCAGGCAATGATTATGTCGTCAGTCGAGGCATCGCAGTCTCGTTATTTATTTCATAGCATGTGCTTTTTTCTACGTAGATAAAAAAAAGTGAAAAAAATAAGAATAGTAAGCAGCGACCCAATAGACAAATATTTCACGTATTCTAAAAAACTAAAAGTATTACGTATGAAACTAAATCTTAACGGTAAAATAAATGGCTATTTTTTTTCTCACCTCCACGTTAATTAGCTATTTGCTTCTGGGAGGCTCGTGGTTTCCCCCAAACCCCAGCCTTTGATCTGTCGCTCGCCCCCTTTTGCAGTGCAGGATCCAATAACTCGCTGCGGTGTGTTTTGGGTGAGGGATGCCTGCAGATTTGGACTCCCATGAACCCTGAACCGTCCAATTAGACGGCTCCTTTCCGGTGCTCCATCATTGCAGTTCTAGTGGCCGCGTTTTTCCTCTGCTCTGCTATAGGTTCATCTTGTTTTGAGATCCCTTTTTTGTTGCTGTCTTCGTCTTGCTGACAGTACAGCGGTAGTAGTGACCACCTGATTTCCAAAGATAAGATTTCAGAGGAGCATTTTGACATGGGCGACCTATTTGTTTGCTGGAATGGTTTCTGGTATCCAATAATATGGAGAGAAAAAAGGGTATCGTCATTTGCTTCTGCTCTCTTCTAGAGCATAAAATGGGGAAAATATGTAAGATCATAAAGAGACAAAAAAAGAGAAAAAAAATGCTTTCGTTGAGAGTCGAACTCAAGACCTCCCGCTTACTAAACGGGTGCTCTAACCAACTGAGCTACGAAAGCCACCGATGTCGATATTTTAACTAAATATTAGGTGTATTTATAGGTAGTGATCGTGACCCCCTCCACCTATCACATGCTCCTATTGGATTTGTCCGCTTTCTGTGAAACTATAGAACGCTGTTTTTTTACCTAGTTTGTAGAGAAAAACCGTAAAAAATCTACAATGTTAAATTAATTTGAGAAAATCTAGCATGTAGTTCGTTTTGGTAGCGCATTTATTTGGCATTAGAGGTTTTAATATATTTTTTCAATGTTCGCCTAAACGTTCTAAACAGCCGTTTGAACGCCGTTCAAACAGTAAATAGGACCAAACCGAATTGTTTAGGGGGTAAACGGTCCATTAAACAGTTGTCCGTTTAAATAGTCAAAAGAAAGTATTAAACGACCTAAACGGAACGGTGAACAATACCAAATTCATTTGAGTTTTTTTCATTGAAGAACATGGTGTATCTTATTTCATGCATACGGAAATATGCAAATTTGATTTGCTACATGTATATTTACTTTTTACATGCATAAATAAGCATACTTACTACAATTTTTTTAATCTATAAGCATAAATATGTATATTTTGATGCTACAGTGCAAAATTATTTAGGCCGTTTAACTCAGTGTAGATGTCGCTTACATGGTCTAAACTCTAAACGAACGGTGACCATCTATTTACTGTTTAAGTTTAGGATAACATTGATTTTTCTACAAACCCGATGGAACTAGACAAGTTTGATTTAGGCCCTGTTTGATAGGGTTTCTCTAGGGGCTTCTCCACCGGCTTCTACAAAACTCTGCCAAACCAAATGGCTCAAAAATAAATAGCGTCACCAAATAAACTCATTAAAAATAGGAGAACAATTTACAATAGAAAGAAGAAGCGCCCAAAAGTGGTTTCGCGTGGCTTCTCTTGTCTTCCCTAAATTACTTTATTGCTATGAGAAACATTTTTTCCAAACATTTCTTTAAAAAGGCTTTAGCTCCATCCGGAAATCCGTTTTAGTGAAGAAACCGGAGCCTGAGCCCTTTTGGGAGCAGTGGAGCCCTATCAAACATGGCCTCGGTAAAGAAACTCTTGCAGCCAGGGAGTACACAAATTGAGCGTGTGGCCTTAACGTTTATTTCCTCTCCTTCGGTCTTTCTTTGCTGTCATTTCTCCTTGACCCTCGTGGCTTCTTCCTGTTCCGCCATCAATCCACAACTCGATCCCTCCATGATTTCGCAGGGCGAGAGACAGAGAAGCTAGCAACTCCTGCGACGACGACACGACCGCAGAGCGAGGGTTCCATTCCACGCCACACCGACGGCCGACGACGGTGCGTGGCTGCGCGCCGCGGGCCGATCGTGCCGGGCGC
This sequence comes from Paspalum vaginatum, assembly GCA_030272315.1. Classification (NCBI taxonomy): domain Eukaryota; kingdom Viridiplantae; phylum Streptophyta; class Magnoliopsida; order Poales; family Poaceae; genus Paspalum; species Paspalum vaginatum. The sequence goes on from CM059018.1 coordinate 38,966,720, forward strand.
ACAACCGCAGACAGCGGCGCCGGTGCGGGATGCTGTACGCGGCCACGCCCTCTTGTCACGGGAATATTTTGCCCTCGGCTTTGCTTGGAGCCTCGAGTGCCGTCGCCGTCAGGGACGTGCCTGCTGCAGGCTGCAGCTTGTCTCTCTCTTCAGTGTTCCGTCAAGTCCAGCCCCAGAGAGACCAGCCCGCTCGGCGAGCTCTCTGTCTGTCCCTTTCCATGGCATGCAAATGCATACGCATGACTCGCGAGTCAAATGTTTGGCGGATCAATCATATGGGCTCTCAACCGCAGCAAATCGTCTGGCAGGAGATTTTGCGCCCTTTGCCTTGCGTGTACATGCACCTACGTCCCTAGGACCAAGTACAACTACACATGCTCGTCTATATACTGCATAGTACGAAAGTAACAGCGTAGCTGCACCGCAGATAGGGTGAAGCTTAAATATAGGCATTAGGATGACGGTCCGGTGGGCTCAGCCTAACACCGATTCTTGCACAGTACTACTATGTGCTACTGTATGCCTCATTTATGCATGCTTAAAATTTATGTACGTAAATCGTTGTGGTGTGCCATTGTGTTGATTCTTTGCCTAATCATCAGACTGCTAGAACCATACTGTAGAGTTGAATCATCAACATATATCTGATGTCCATCCCATACATGTTTGCACTGTCGGCCGCGCTTATCTATCTTTGAGTCAAATGACTATTGGCCGCTCGGGAAATCAAAGCAAAGCTGCGTGGCTGCATGCATGTGTAAAGGAGCTTTCTCCCGCGCCTGCCCTCAAGACTTTTTAGCGGCGTTTGCATGCATGCGATGCCTTGGCACGGGATCACTGATTTTTTTTTTTTGACTGTCACCGGGGGGAGAGGGTCCCCACCTGTATGTTCCATTGATTCACTGGCCCGTAATGACCCACATCATAAGTTTGTTACAAAGGTTTGGCGCTTTTTGCGGCCTGGTTACATGCACAAGGAATTAATTAGCCAAAACAAGTTTAGAACACCATGCGTCGATTACCCATCTATCCTCAATCTTCAAGCGATGACGCCAGAGCGCAGCTTCCGCCCGAACTGAGCCCAAGAACTCTGCCATGGATGTAGAGGCATTATCGAACACAATCCTATTTCGCCTCTTCCAGAGGTTCCAACAGCACAGCAGGACAAATGAGTTAAAGTGGAGAGCTGTGACGCCTTGTGATCGCTGCAGGAGGTGCAGAAACATACCGCGGCCGCCAGGCGCCGGCGCCCCGATGTGCAGCATCGACCAGAACTGCGCCGCGAACCTGCAGTGGAATAGAATGTGCGCTGTGGTTTCCGGCTCCTCTCTGTAGGCTACACAGATATCATCAGGCACCACATTTTTCACGACAAGATTTGCACGGCATTGCAGGCGCCCACGGAGAACCAGCCATCCAAAGAATTGCACCCGCGGCGGTGCCCTGCTCTTCCAGATGAACCCCGTCGCTTCGCTCGCGGCAGCCTCACCGCCCCTCAGGACATGATACACTACGCCTGACTGCAATTTGTTATCACCGGTAGCAGCAAAACACTCCCGAACGTCCGGCCCCTCAGAGAGACGCACCGTCCGGACAATACCCAAAACCTCCTGAAGCTCCTGCTCGGCCTGGCTTGTGAGCCGCGGGGCGAGCATGGTGATCAGTCCCTTCTCGACCACGTCGCGCACGCTAACCTCCGGTTCTTTCATGTGGCTTAGCAACACTGGAAATCGTGTGGCCAAGTCATCGCTCCCTTCCCAAGTGTCATGCCAGAACAAGGTCGCACGACCATCTCAGACATCTGACGTTGTGATGGCTCTGTAAATAGGCAACAAGGAGCGTATGACCTCCCAGTGATCACCTTTTAGGGACCCCTTCAATGTTGCAAGACTCGCCTGCTCTCTCACCCAGATAGCCCAGGAGACACTGATTTTTTATTGTGACCAAGGCCATCTCTATAAAAGCCTTGGCTTTTTTGAGCTCGATCGCGTTCCCAGCCGGCTGTTGCTGTTGGTGGTGGCAGGCAGGAAGTCAATGCGGTCTCTGCTGAAAGCCACCAAGAACTTTTGAGCTGCAGTTTTGACAAGATGCATCGTTGTAGTAGTATATTTTTGTAGAGATGTAAAGGCAAACTATCAATAGAGTAATCTGCGAAGACAGGTCTGACTACCAATGATTATTGAGCTAGATATATATAAACCACATATAAATTGTAGGAAAAGACAGCCCAAGACCGTCGAATTTTGTTCATATAAGACTACGGTAAACCGATCGGCTAGTGTAAACGCCAAGAGCAAGCAGCAAGGTTATAAACGTCCAAACGTGCCGCTCGGCACGAACACGGCACGGACCCATGCCTGGCACAACACAATGCAGACACCGAGCTGTGCCGTGCTAGCCCTAGTGCCCGTGTCCTTGCCCAGGCACGGCACGAACACGCTCGCATCGTACCGGGTCGGCACCATGGCCCGAGAGGCCTAGAATGGTCGGGTCGTGCCGTGCCATCCCTCCGCGCTGCTCCCCCGCAACGCTCGCCCTGCCACGCGTCGAGGCGCGCTGAGCCGCTACCCCTTCCCCTCCCCGCCGCGCCAAGCTGCCGCCGCACACCGAGCCACCGCCCCGCAGATTCATCGCCGCATGCCGAGCCTCGCCAGAGAGGGAGGGGTGCCACTTGGGGGGAACATGGACGCCAGGACGGATAAGAGGTCGAGTAGTTGCGCGAGAGGAGGTGCGAGCGAGATCCAGATGTGGTCAGAGACGGGAGAGAAAGGAGAGCGGCATGGGGGGGGGGGGGGCGACAGGAGAAATAGGATTAGGGTTTGGCTCATCGGGGGTGGGGGTTATATACACCAGGAGGGAATGGGCCAAGGCCGTGCTGGCCGTTGTAACGAACCATGTCGGGCCAAGCACGTCATGCAGCCTACCCTGCCCAAGCACGGCACGCCCATCGGGCCATGCCGGCACGGGCCCAATGGTCACCGTGCCGTGCCGTGCTTGGACCGGACCAAAATTGTGCCGGGCTAGGGCTAAATGGACGACCCGCACTATTTGGACATCTATAAGCAAGGTACTGTGCACATCAGGTAGGTCTTAGCCCCTAGCTAGGACTGTCCTAGGACTCTAGGAGGCTAGGACGACAACTTAACGCATCAGATCCTAAAGTCAAAACCGGCAGCTCAAGAACACAGGTATACATCGTAATCGATTAAACAAAGGTGGTCGAGATGGCGACGCCATCGTTACGCCTTAATTACCAGTTAATGCCGATCCACGTTTCGTGCTGCATACTTGTATATACATTTCTCGACGCAAGCTTGGTCGGGGGCAGTGCGCGAATCCCGAGGGTACCAAAGATTATACTAGTATACCTGCAGTAATCAAGTCTTTTGGGAACCTTCGGATTTTGTTCCCCCCAATCTGGTTCGAAATAAAGAGAGCTTGGTCTAATAAGATGTCCTCTATCTTTTTACCCCAAAATGAACAGCATTTCAGAAGCATATGTAGTCCCAGAAATTGTTGGATAAACGTACTAAATTACGCCCCTTACTTACATGCTTGGTACTTGGATAGTTTAGTCTTCAGAAGGGAAGCGTTTCAGAACAGAAGCAGAACTGGCATAAAGCCAAGATCAGTGAGAGCACCCCTGAAAAATTGCAATTCGGGTAAGTGACCACCTGACCGGTCAAAAAGACCCTACAGAGAGTAACAGCAAAAGGGAAGTATGACCAGTGCTGATGCCAAGTTGCCACTGACAGGGATGTGATACAACATAAGAAGGGGCAAAGAAACAGTCTATATATATACATGAACTCATATTATTATGTGGTTGTTACACAAACAAGTTTTAGGTGTATATACAGCTCTTAAGCTAGCTGTACACCGTCAACACACTCAAAACAAAATAAGAAGGATATGACCAAAAAAGACCTCATATAGGCTATCTACACGAATGGTTCTGAAAACTGGTTCTCATCACCAATCACTGCTCAATCATAGAAGTAGAAGAAGATATATTTATCCATGCCCAAAGGGCCAAAAGACCCAAGCCCCCAACAGGACACAAATAGGATGCCTAGTGAGATCCTTGCCTGAGTGTTGCTTGGTTGGGCCCTGGAAATTTTGCCTGGTCAGACCTGCCTCTGCCTGTATAAGTTGCCTGCCCACCAGGCGTTTTAACCTTTCCCCTCATCTCATGCCTGTCCCCTGTACTACTACCATGCATCTCTGGCTTCTCCATGGACAGAGAAATTGCGATTGGATCCATTCCATCAGGGAACCACAAACTGGATCCATGATTGGGGGCCGGCTTATCTTCTTTCCAAATGTTGTAGGCACAGCAGTACTGTCTTCTCTTTCAGTCGGTGCCCGCGAGTGCTTGTTTGTTACAGATCTCTCGCCCTCTGGTTGTTCCTCGTTTTTTTTTCTTCCTTCCAAGATTCAGGTTATATATATGCAGTCGGATCCTTTTTTTTCCTCTGTATTTCCCTTTCCATCCTTTTTGCTCGCAGATTGCGATGTTTGGACAAGACAGAGAGTCTCAACACTGCACGCAAAAGGCACCTAAAAGACAGAAAAAGTATTTGCATATATATAATGTCTGCTCAATGATTCTTGCAGGAACAAGATATCAGTTAAGCTTGCATCGCAATAATCTGTACATTTTTGTTTCTGCATGAGAAATGCTCAACACTGAGAAATGAATGGAGAATCAGGAACACAGTTCTAAAGAGAGAGAACCAGGGATTATATGCGCAGCAGTGTAGATGCAGTAAACAGTAACTGCATTGCACCGTAGACAGCTGAACACAAACAGACAAGATAGGGTAGACAGAGGAGAAAAAGGCATGGTTCAGCAGGATTCCAAAAGCAAATTACTGGAGGGCATTGCATCATCTACAAAAATGCATACGCAGATATAAAAATTGTAATAGGCTGTAACATTGCACTTGATGAAGCTCGGCATATTGCTAAATGATAGCTTTATACATAGATACATAGAGTACAATAATAATCCATAGGACCATTTCCATCTCAGATAATCGACGTTCTTGAGACTGTAACAGAAACAGGCTACAAATCGTTCGAGGGGGGAAAGAAAGAAGAAAAAAAAAGGCTAAATCAACAACAAAAGCAGCAGCGACAATAATCACCGAGGATATGAAAGCGAAAACGAGCCTGAATTGAGAAAAATGCCTGGCTTTCCCGCATGCCAAAAATCCGTATCGCGAAACACGGCTTCTTCTTCGCCAGAACTCTCCTCAATCCGTTGAGCCGCTGGTTTGCACGACGAGCTCCATGGCTTTGCTCTGAAGAAGAACTCAGAAGGCGAGAAAGGAGAAGGAGGGGTCACCGGAGCCGCCTCTCCAGGGCGGGTAGCGAGGGACGTCGCCGGAGAAGAGACGGCAGGTCGCGGCAGACGGTGGCATTGGCATCCTCCTCATCCTTCTTCATATCCCGGTGAGCTGCTCGCTGCTAGCTCACAAAGCACCAAGAAAGCGCGTGTTTGAGAGGGAAAGAGGGATAGAGACCAGAGAGGAGGGAAGGGAAGGTTTCTTTGCTTTGCACTAGAGGCCAGTGCGGTAGAATATAATACTAGAGGTTTTTAAACGCACACAACCTAGCAAGGCCTCGCCACAGGATCTTCTGTGCCTGCACGCATGTGGCACACCTATCACCGATAAGCACCCTGTATTTATCTACTGCTTCATTCCATACGCAGGTACGCTTCTCAGAGAACTGTATTTAACACACTTGTCATTAGCACTTCCTCTTCCTTTGCCTAACATCTAGGAACACGGTATTTAAAATCCTGACTCAAACCAATTCAAATCGAAACGCTAGTGCCAAGTTACAAACTAATGTTCCGCTATATGTCAAGTGCAAGCACTGTAGCTCCGAAGAGCCTTGCCCCATATATGTCCCCAGCTCCCCATTGCATGCGAGTAATTGCTCTGCTATCCTATTTATCTGCAGAACAAGGTATAATGCTAAACTTAACTTTATAGGGTCCCACACATCTGTACAAGGTTGAAATATTAGAAAAACATAGCAAGGTTCATATTGTTTGATGTTTGGGTTCTAAGATTGTAGGTGCAGTCACATGATGGATGCCTGTAAGGGTCCGTTTGGAACGCAGGAGTTTCAAAAATTCGTGTATGAATTTTACAGAAAACAGTTCAATTCCACCACGAAAAGAATACATGATGCTCCCTCCATTTCAATTTATAAGTCGTTTGATTTTTTTAGCATCAAGTTTGACCGGCTTGTCTTATTTTAAAAATTTGCAAAAATATGAAAACATTCAAATTATAGTTGAAATATATTATGTGCTAAATTGATCCGGCAAAAAAATAAAATGATAATTATGAAATTTTTTGAATAAGACGAGTGAGTCAAACTAGGCGTCAAAAAAGTCAAACGACCTACAAATTAGGACGGAGAGAGTAGGAAATTTTCTCTTTGTTCCAAATAGACCCTAAAACGATTTTGTTTTGAGTGTGCTTAATACAGGGAAAATCTCTAAAACTCTAACAGATAAAAGAAAAAAAATCCTGGATGTCTATTAGTGCCTCCATGTATCTGGCACTTCTTATTTGCTAGCTCCGCCAAGGAGTTTGTAATCCAATGGAAGAAAGTCTCTCTGATACCTCTAGGTCGTGAGTTTGATCTCTCCATGTGATGGTCTATCCCTCGCACTAGTAAACCTAGGGTTTTGGGGGAGGGGGGTCTGAGTCCCCGTGAGTTTTTTATTCCTTTTAATGAAAACCCACAGAGCACCTGTCCTCCACGGGGCTCGTTTTTTATTTGCTGCCTTTGACTTGTGCACATATATGTTGTTTTTTTTTTTTTGATTTAACGCTACAACATTTTTCTTTGTCGAGACAATAGGAAGGTTGTTCAGAATCTTGGTTCTAAAAAAAGTGAGAATTTAAATGTTGAGTTTATTGTGAAATTTTATAAACATTGTAGAATCTCCACGGTCCTTTCCGTGAACAAAATTATTTTACTCAAATTCAAATCCTAATTCTAACTATTTGAGTAGGATAAAAATCTATTTGTTTGCATTCTTCCAGCAATGGAAGACAGATACAGAAGATCTCAGTTTATAAAGAGAGCTAAGGAAGAAGATTGTTCACACAAGTAACGACCTCTAAGACTTTGGTTTGTGGATCAAAGAGGTTGCAGTGGTCCAAAAGTGAAAACGAGGCTTTTTTCCCCTCATTCACATGGGTCCATTCTTCCAACTTTCCCACACAGCGAAAGGAGGAGTTACGAAGATGAATTCAGGAAGTTCTCTGCGTAAGCTTAGCAATCAGCGTTTGGTGAAGGAAATAGGCATGTGCCGTTATGACATCCACCTCGCATGTGGAATCAAGAAATACCAGAGACCAGTAATTTGAAGGAAGAATATGTGTAAAACTCAGCATTTCTTTCTCGGAAAACGCTACCTTTGCTCACAGGTTTTACACTGCAGCCCCGAGGTTCTGTTCATGCTAGAGATATGTGAACGATGGAACATGTTATGCACCCATTCAAAGACGTGTTTAGACCTTTTTACAGCTTTATCCGTAATTTCATTCAATAATATGACGATGATGTTAGCAATTTACGAAGATAGATTGACTACTAATTCTTACTATTACTAATTAGAGGTTATAAAAGAAACAAGAATTGCGAAGCATGCTGGAAAAAAAAGATAAATCTTAGAAATTCACACAAAAATAAAAAACATCTGGCTTTCCATCAAATAGTATCCAATAATACTAGCCATTGGATCTATTATATTATCTAAAACATTACCAACCATGCCATTATAAAATACCATGAAAGTAACCTCCTAGATTTTCATATAGATTACCCACCATGAAATTATGAAATATGAATTAAAATAACCCTCTAAATTTGCAAATAAATTACCCATCATGCCATTATAAACAATGAATTAAAATAACATCTAAAATTACATATAAATTATTCACCATGCCATTATGAAATATGAATTAAATAGATACCTAAATTTGCATATACCTACCTATACATTATATATAAAAGATGAACGGCATGCCATTATGAAAGATTAATTATAATAATCATCTCTAATATACTACCGATAAAATAACTCTAAATAACAAAAATATGTTGTTATAAAAATAAATAACTCTCTATCAATTTTTAATGCACCTCCTAAAAATCTAACCCGTGCGAGAGCACGGGCTTATGGACTAGTTTTTTAAAAAAAAATTGCAGTTAATTTAACTTAAGTCAAACTTCTGGAACTTTTAACTACATCTATAAAAATTTTACATGAAATCAGCTGTGAAGTAAATTTTGATAATGCATCTATTTCATATTGTATATGTCTGCAAGGTGACTTCGGAGTTCGGACCGTGGTATATATGGATCAATATGGCTAAAACACTGCTCACCACATCGAGAAAATAATGGCGTCTTTATGATGACTCAAAATGGTAGACCATCTGTAAAGAAACTTCATGGGATTGTTGGGATCCTAATATTATCTAACGGTAATATGTGGAAACTTGTCCTTTTGGGGGAGAAAAGATGTGTGTGCAGCGATAAAGGAAAATATTGCACAAGATTATATGCTGCCAAATGTACAAAATGGAAATAATTCTCTCGTGGACAACTAAGGCCCATCTTTCTCCGGCAGAGTGTGCAAATGAATATGCAAAAGGTAATGAAATATATATAGACGGTGGAGTGTGTATGTTGTTGGAGATAGTCTAAATCAGGTCTACCATGTCACCGTGTTCACCTCCTTAGGGAATTCGGGTGCAAAACTGAATGTTTATTCGCATTTTCTGTTAGTTAGGCTAAGGTCATCAGACCTGTATTTGGGCGTGACGTACTAGGAGGCCTAGAGAGTGTGTATTAAAATTAAAAAGAGTGAATGCGCATATACCAATACGTACTTTTTCGTCTACACTCTGTTTTTTTAGGCAGAGCCAGACAGGCAGTGGAGCGAGCCAGATAGGTCTACCATCCACGGATCCACCACACCACCACGCGTGGCTCAGGTTTTTTTTTAGAGAGAGGAAGGTAGGAATTATGTTATATTCATATCAAAGTGTTTAGACCATCTACACTCCGTTCCGCTACCCTTCCGCTATGTAGGATGGAGCAAAGATATGGCGTAAAAAACACTGCAACCGTCTCCTACACAGCTTTCGCCACGGCAGCGGAACGAGGCTCCAGCGGAACCTTCTCCCCTCCACCACGCACTGTAGCTCGTGGAGCCGGGCAACGGCCACTCCGTCGCGCGCACCGACGGAAGAGGAGAGAGAGGGGGCCAAGGGCAGGGCTGACTTAGAGCCGGTGCGACAGGTGCGATGGCCTAGGGCCTACGGCCGGAAGGGGGCCATGCCTAGGTACCCAGTATTAGGCCCCATGTAAGATTATGTGAAGGAACATTAGTAGTTTAGCACTGACCGTATGCATAGATTTTGTCATTTTATTTCGTGGTGTCTGTAAGGTGTTGACGTTTTATTTCACGATGTCTGTACTCGCCGCAACACACATCCACAATCGGTGATTATGTGAAGGGGCACTAGTAGTTTAGCGTCGGTTATATGCATAGATTTTATCATTTTATTTCGCGAAGTCTGCACTTGCCGCAACACTTGCAGCCACAATTGGTGTGTCCTCTAGAGCCAGGCTGACACACAGATCTTGCACCCTGTGGTCCGCAAAACAAGCATGCAGTTCAATCTTTATAACTTAAAAAGGCAAAGAACTCGATCATTTACTCAACTGAAAATTATGTATTTAACCATTGAATAGAGACTTAGGGTTCTTGTTTCTCTAAGGGCCCATGGTGTCACGTTTGCACTAGGTCCCTTCAGACAATTGAGCCGGCCCTGCCAAGGGGCGGTGTCCGGGCTTGGAGAAGGCGTCCGGCGCATGCTACCGCCGCCGCCGCCGCCTCACGTCGTGGCCAGCCACGTGATGAGGAGTCGCTGGCCACGGAGTTTGGGGAAGAAGGCTGGCGCCCGGCACTGTCGGTGGAGGAGGCGAGCGGGCGACGACGCTTTGTGATGGAGACCACACGGGGAGGGGTTGTGATCGCCGAAGAAGAGAGGGGAGAGGGAGAGAATGTCGCCAGTCGAGACGGCGGCCGGTGGGTCGCCTTGTGTTGGTCACAGGTGGATCCGTGCATGGATGAGGCCACGCGAGCCGGCACGGAAGTGGGCGTGCCGGCAGTGCTCCGAGCCGGGCGGCGAAAGATTTGGCCCCCTTGCCCCCGGCGGTGCTCCGGGTGGGGCGGCGAAAGTTTTGGCCCCCTTGCCCCCGGCGGCCACTGCTTGCGAGGGAGGTAGGGGAGGGCGCCACTGCTCGCGAGGGAGGTAGGGACGGAAGAGAGAGAGAGAGAGCGCGGATGGGAGGCGGCCGGCGAGGGAGGAGGACGCTGCTGGTGAAGGAGGAGCCAGCAAGGAGAGCCGGGCGGTGGGCTAGGGCCGAGGAGAGAGAGGCGGGCAACGAGAGGAAGACCCGAGCTGGATCTGGGAGAGAGAGAGAGCGGTGTGCCTGTGTGGGCGGTGGGGAAAGGATAATATTAACGATTTTTTAGTTGATTTTTATTTTTTATCAAAAAATATTTGCATCTTTTGTTTTGCAAAGGTATATTATGATTTATCGGTGTTATATATATTGATTTAGTGTATAGGTGAAAGCACATGGTAGTTGGAGGATGTGAATAAAATATTGTTTAGAGAGAAATAGGAGTGCGGAAAAAGTCGATACAGAGAAAATAATCTTACTGCTAGAATAAAATATTCTTTTTAGAAGAAAAAATGTAGAGTATCATGAGTGCACAAACCGCGTAGGCGCCTACGGCCACAGCCCAGGAGCAATTTGACCTCCAACTCCGCAGGGGCCACCCGTAGGACCCTAGCCACCCGCCACTCCGTTGGTTCTGCGCCTAGGCTAGTGTCACCGGATAGTGTATTTATACTGTCTACAATACGTAAATAGTGTTTTTCTATTCTATGTATAGTGCGTAAACAGTATTTTTTATTTTGTGTACGGTACGCGAGCAGCGTTTTCTATGTCAATTTTCGCTCCACAGGCACACTAACCTCATCACGTGCAGCCCCCGGCGCCGCGTCCCCCTCACTCCCGCCCAGGGCTTTGTGGTCATTTCTTCGTCCGGCCCGCCACCACCGATCGGCTCGGCCGTCGCCGTTTCTGGGGGGCTCGCACGTGCGGGTCTCCACGGCCGAAGCCGCCGGTCGGGCGTTCCCGGGACCGAGTCCCACGACATCGGCCCGGCTCTTCCACCGATGGCGCCCGCGCACCGAAGCGAGGCAACTTCTATTCCGACGCACGCACCCATCCCCGTGGTGGCGTCCAGCGTACCGTTGTCGCCGATCCCTTCTCGGAGCGGCAACTGGCTACCAGTGGTCTGTGGACTCTGGAGGCACACACCCAAACACAATGGTCAACAGCACGGGTTGCAGTGCAAGAAAATCATGTGGAGAGGCACTAAAGTCAAGTTCTATTTAAACGTCGTATTTACATCTGTTGGTAAAGCATAAAACTAATGGAAACTTTGAACAGCCTTTTTGTTCCAAAGGCTCCAAATTCCCTCAGCTCCAAAGAAATTCAACCATACCAAAAGAACCTAAACATGTGCAGGTTCCTGCCAGCAGGCAAGGACATGCCACAAGTTCTTGTATTATGTCCTACAGGCTACAGTAGAGGATCAGAGTGTTCATAATGCAGGTTGCAACTCGAAACTAACCATAGGTATTGCAGTTAAAGAAAGTCCGGTCGTGAAGAACTCATTTTCTCATTTTTGCTGTCTTCATGCTGACACCAATCATGTCCATGGCCTGGCCAGATGCTTGTTCAGACAGTTCCAGCTCAAGCAACCAGGACATGGATGAAACAGTTAACAAAATCAACGAGACAACGAAAATTCCAGAACCAGCTCACCAACCTATCTAAGCAATGCATAACCTTATCATACTCTAATGCCGGCCATAGAACATAACTACTGTCAACGAGTCACATTAGCAGACGTAGTCCAGGGAAGAACGATGATGTCACTGGCAGGTCATTCAGAAGAAAGGGCCACTTTTGCTTGGGCGGTCTAATAATCACCATTGTTAAACCAACTTGATGACAGTCCTTGATGGACGGCTGGATGGCCAATGCCTTGGGAGGAGAACTGATGAGGGTCGTTGCATCCTTTTCGCAGACGTAGTCCAGGGAAGGTATATCCGGGTGGCAGAGCTCTAGCATTATGCCAGGCTGCAGGTCTTGAGTCCTCAGGCTGCCCGCACTGAGAGTCAGCTTCAGGTGTGGCAACTGGTGGCGTGTCTTCCGTCTGCTGCTGATGCGCGCCAGCTGCAGGCATGTCCATCAGTGGTGTATCGCTCAGCTCCCCCACCTCCATGAGTGGTGAGTCTTCCATCACCCAATATTGAACTCCAGCTGCGTGTCTGCCTGTTTGTGATGGATCTTCCGGCAAATGATATGGTCCAGCAGCTGATGTTACCTCGTCACAATCAGCACCGGCAGTTGGTTTCTCTGCTGACACACTTCCATCAGCATCACAGGCTTGAGAGTTGGTGCCTCTGTGCTCCGAGACTGACGAAGTTAGATCCTGTCTTTCACAATCACTTGCTGGTAACGAAATGCTCATATCAGACACAGAACATGTTTCGTTGTGATGATCATAGATTGGATCGCTCCTTCCTGGGGTTTCGTAGTTGCATGGTTGTCGCGATCGGCCATTGGTATCATTCCAGTAGTCCCCTGGAGTACTTGTTGGGTCATGGAATGTGTCAGACAACAACTGCTCCAGAAAGGACGAAGGAATGCCTGCGCCTTCAGTGTCATCCATTTCCACTTGCCCTGCAGTTGGTATAGATGGAACATCGACTACTTCCCTTTGAAAATCACCAGAAGATGGGAGGTGCCTCATTGATTTGGCAATCTCTGAATGCCTCTTAGCCCAATCACTACGGCTCCAAAGAGAAAGTGGAGGCGGCGACGTATTCCATTGCTCCATAACCTTGTTGTCAGCATCCAGACATCCAGGGAGATAGAATGACTACATAATTTTCCAACAGAAAAAAATCAGCAAAGAATATAGCAATCTTCTGCCAAGGAAACTACCGTTCAGAAGTACCTTTCCTGATAGGTGATTAGAGTCCTGCCATATTAACTCGTACGGTGGGTATTTTTTGTCCAATCTATTGAACATCAAGCACAGAATGGTATTAGAGACCAACCATACCAAAAAAAGAACATGCAGAGGGGGAAGGAGAGAACCTTTCAGTTTCCTTGGGAACAATAAGTATTATAAGCTTTGGCTTGAAAGTGAGGGCCTTGTTGATGAATTGGTTGGCAAGAGAAGCTTTAAACCCAAAGGGAGGATTCAAACCCATGATCTGTGAATGACAGTATAACTGTATAAGAAACTGAGACATTATCTCTAATGGGATGAGAAAATTTTAGTGGCTGTGATCATACCAATCGGCATCCTGTGGGAAGTTCATCTGGTTGAACGGTCATCCAGTCTCGCCTCTCAAAGTTGAAACCATTCTAGAGAAATGAAGATGATGTTGACATGTCAGCTGTGCTAGATCACTTGAACAGATCAAGGTTTGATAGGGAGTATCAAAAAGACATCAGGTGCCAGTACAGGCCATTTCCAATCTGAAGCTTAATTGAAAACAACTCTATATAGATTGCTGACGTTTTGAAATATTAAAGACATGACTAAACAAATAAAAACTGGGCAGGCACACTACCTTTGGATGAATGAGATCATAATTTTTGTAGAAGCATTTTTTCCCAGAAGCTTCTAACTTTTCCTTCAGTACAGGCTAAAATCGTTCGAACCACAGCAAAAGTCAACAACCTGTAACAAATAAGAATAGATGGTACTGTAAGGTTCATGATAACAGTGGTCAATTCTGGTGGTGGTGGGTGAGGGGGATGGGGGATGGAGAAGGGTTGGTGGATTTCGAAAGCTCATATAAAAATGAAAACAGGGATATCGATCATGTCAATGCAAGAAGGATTGAAGCAAGACATAAGAATATACACCATATAATATTAGCAATTAAACAGAGGCATGGTGATTTAACCTACATATAGCCCATAATGTTTACTTTAAACTGAAGGTACTATTATGAAATTGCAGTCTCTAGGGTGAAGAACTGCCCACCTTTTACAATGTTTATCTCTTAAACATTGCTGTTTTCCAACATTTTTTTAGCTATATACCCTATTTAACCAGATTACCAGATGCATAACTCTGTACACACCTAGGTATCTAAGTTCGTTGTGGAGACAATTGATCATGTACAATGGCTTCTTTTTCGTTAGAAAAATTTCCATTGATCAATGAACTGAGCAAAATGTATTACACATGCATGTGAAAGAAAATGTCAAAAGCTGTCATAATTCAGCACATAGCTTATGCATATTCATCAGAGCACAATACTACACTAAAATCAAACAACAGGCGGCAAACTTTGCATAATAAAACAAAAGTAGATATTTACCGTGTCACCGCTTTGAATATACCACTGTAGCTTATCAACAATCTGCACACATTTACAGCAGTTGCTTTAGCACCACAAAAAAGATAATGCATATAGAAACCGGAAGCAAACAGTTTATAAAATAAAGTTCCAAGATAGATAAGTGAAAAGAAATAAGCATGGAGACACTAAGGCCTGAAGACTATATAACCAATTTGTAATAATACTAATATAACAAAAAAAAATGTCATCAGTTGTACAGCATTCTATTTATAACCAATGTAAATGGAACCATATCTCTGATGACCTAGGAACCTTACACAAAATTCATCCCAAGGTTACTAAGTAATAGTGATGCAATGAGCAGCACAAGGCCATATACCAATTGTAGTTAGACATCTGGATAAGAATTATTTGATCATACTATTCTAATACCTTTTTTTCAATTGTCCGTATTCAAGGCACAGTATCCAAATACAGCAAAATGTAGTTAACATGGATATCCAATGCTAATTCCAATGGCACAGAAATGCATTTGACTAAATTTACAGGAAGTATAACTGTAAGCCCCTGAATCAATTTAAAACAACATGTGTGCCTTCATTAAATTTTGGTACCTACAAATTACAACGTAACAAGTACAGTTTTTTTTACAGAAGAATAAGAAACTTTGCAACTGACTGCAGTTTCACAGACATGTCAAAACTTATTAAAAGCGAGTGATCCTAGACTCATAACCACATTGTTAATCATATTGCATGTATTCAAAAAGATAATGTTCAGATTATGTTCCAAAATCGTTTTTGGAGCATGGATGCCGATTTCTGTCCAGCCACATCGACACATGGTAGAGAAGGGGGGGGGAGGGGGGGGGACACAGCAAGTCCAATATGAAGATAGCCAAGTCTTGTTACTAGTAGTTGTGCGTACCTGTTGGAGTTTATCCAGTTTTGTGAAGTGGCGCCCATAAGATGTATAGCGCATGCCATGAAGAAATGGTGCAAGATATATATTCAATTTGTTCTGCGCATAATAGCTCACATTATAATAGGGATAAAACTTGAAAATTAACCCAGAAAATTATAGAGTGAACTGTAGAAGACACTACATTTTTTGAGCTATATTATCACATTGCACCAGGTTTAAGCATTCATTGCGCCTTGCATATGTCACTACTCTATACAGGATATATTAGTATATGGTGTTGTAACCAGTTTATCTCAATGTTTCAGTAATAATCCCTTTGGTAAAAAAAAAGTTTATAACTTCTTGCAATCTTCAAGTTGTGACTTGATCACTATTTTCTATTAGAGTATATTTATAAAATCTAACAAAACGGTGAGATCATGAAAATAATTCAAGACAAAATGTTTTTATGTTTCAGAACTAAATGTTTCAAAGTTATTGAGGGTCAAAAATTCAAAAGTTTGACTGGATCTTATCCAAAATATCAAGGATTTGTGCCCGGACACAATAGAATAACCAGGTCAACTAATCTAAAAATACAGACTAAAACATGATTACATTAGTATATGCATGCATCTACTGCTTCATATTTTTAAAACAAAATAAATGATATTTTGTGTAAAACAACCAGGAGAGATCAATTATTTGCAACCACCTTCCACTTGGCAAGGGTAAAAAGATCACTTGGTGAGCAGACAGATTTGGCATCTTCTATGCATGCACCATTTTCCAACATATGGAGAGCAGCTTTAACCGCCTACATGGAAAACACATAAGAACCAACCAAATCCATGGCAGCTATTCAGTTATTGTAAGTATAGTAGAGTACCTCAACAGATCTTTCCACCTGTCCCAGCGTAATCTTACTAATATTCTGAAGGGATGGTGTGTGTGTAGATGGTACCACTAGCTTTTTTTGTACATCCTCAAATGTCATATCAGCTGTTGTTTGTTGTGCAAACTCATGCATTCTAGAGAGAAAAGTAGTCTCAGTGCACACAGATCATGGAAATAAAAGGGTGCAGCAGTCTTCAAGAAAGCAAAATTTGAACAAATACTGGACAGCCATGGTCACATTCACACTCAATATATTTGATATGATAAATTGGCACACAAATAATAATAAACAGAATAAAATGTGATGGTCATGATCCAAGAACTTTGAGCACATCTGTAACAGATAGTAATCTTGTAGTAAATGACAGGTCCAGTTATATAAAATGACAGGATAGCACACAGCAATCTTAAACTTTTTAGCAACAATATATTTCCACTGAAACGAAATAAACATTCCCAAAGTATATCAAGTAAAAGAAAATGAGCATCCACTCTGTTAGTAAAGATAATTTATTGACTTTTATAGCCTCCAATGCACAATGTCTATGCTGAATTATAAAGGGTTATCAACAGAACTATAAACATCTGATGTTCTCACAGATTCTTTTTACAGCATTTCTAGTTATTTCCTGTGTGGAAAGGCTACACCATCAAAACTTTGTTTCATAACAGGAGAAATGCATTTGAAGAACAATGTAATAGAGAAACAGGAATGCAGATAGCAGTAAGCAAGGGATAGACTTGCCTCATCTCAGTGTTTCTGTCAATCTCAGGGAATGAGCTAAATGGGAGCTTGGGCATTACTACTGATTTTTCTCCAGAGACATGCACTTTCCTCCTTTTAATTATCACATTGTTCAATGAAGCACATTTTACTGTACCAAAATATCTTTTAACAGTGTGCTTTGGGGCAGAAGGAAGCTCCTCTATCCGCCGAATCCTTATTATCTTTTTGTTCATTCTGTTTACATCATTGAGGGGTTTCTTGATTGCAATGGGGTCCTTGGGAAACTTGATATGATTTCTTGTTGCAGTTCTATGCTTTGGATCAATATCATGCTTCCTGTCCAAACAACAAGGTCTAGTTAGAAATATGTTAGTGAGTAATGATCGACTACCTCCTACCACTAATATATGACGTTTTTTTAGCTCAAAAACGTCATTTTTTAAAGGGAGGAGGGAGTACTTGGTTGCAGGAACAAATCATACACGTACAGGCAATATATCAAGATACGATTGTTGGGAAGAAGATCATCCCACGCCCTTTGGAAAAAAAATTGGCTATTCTCAGTGAAGTCTTCAAAGGCAATTTTCCTATGGACAGGAACATGTATTCAGATCATTGATTACTAGGGGAAAAACAATATGAAGAATGGAAATATGTGATTAATGCCTTGGCAAACATCTTCTATGATATGCCCTTGGGCACCGCCGACAAACAGCAAAATGCAGCTCTTTTACGTCTTTGTTTTCACCATACTTGCAGACGTGGCATTTGTGGAGTGGACATGCAAATTTGGCCCCATTGGCTATCTTTGACGTATACTCAGTTGCTTTGGCCTCGCTTTCAGGGAAGAGCAACAGAGCAACGCACTTAGCATGGTAGAAGTGACCACAGGTTGCAGAAGCACACGGAAATACCTAAAACAAATAAGGATTTTAAATGAAAAGCTTTCAAAACTATCTGGCGAAACACAAAGGAGCACAAGTAATTCTACCATATTTTATAATACACTTGTAAAGTTTTCAACCAATTATTCTCTGAATGAATTCTCTATGAATAAATTTTGGAGAAAGGGATGAACCTCAGGAGGATCAGTTTTAGCTGAACCCAGTCTTCCACAAGCAAAACATTGATATATTTCATACTCACAATTCTTGCATGTAAAAACTTTCATTGCCTGTAAAAATATGCAAAAGTTTATCCAAGGATGCCCACAACAGCTTGGAGATGCAAGCCCATAAAATTAAACTCATCCAATGTGAAAGGATTACTATATTTACATCGAACTGCTGCCTACTGTAGCCTAATGTTTGGCAATCTTCACCAGAATCTTTAGTTGCATGAAACGACCTCAGACATCTGCCTTCACAGCTGCAAGAGAGTGTAGAAAAGGCACACAAAAATCAGAAACTGTGGATGAGCATCACAAGAGGTGTTGTTTAACGGAAAAGATAACAATTAATGTCCCGTAGAATTTGGTGTTGATTCACTTCAAAAGTACATCAGATGACTACAAGTAGGACATCTGTTGGGACCAAATAGAAATGAGACGTGCATTTTAGGAAACCAAACAAATGAGTTTGAAACATAATAAAGCATTTTTCAAAGAATAACCAATTTTGTTAGCTCACATGTATAATAACTTCAAACCCATTACACAGGACAATTGGCAATTTCGAAGAATGTATCCCATTCTTGTCAAACAGCATCAATATATAAGTGCAACTTGAAAACAGACTACAAAGCTAGATGCCACGGTGTTCCCTACATCAATTTTATACTCGGCCTTTTATTTTGCTAGCATCCTCCCTCCATTCCATGAAGCATGTTCTAATAGTGCATTTATATGGTATTGTAGATGCTAAATTGCTAATATATTTTTCTTAAAACTTGGTCAATATGAGAAGTTTGACTTAGGAAAAAGCCAAACTGATCTATAATTTGGAAACGATGGAGTAACTATGTGTGATTGAAAATAACTCCATTTAGCATTAAAATTTTGTCCTAGAAAATAGCTACATTTGAGTTCCCAAGCCTGATTCAATGGGGAATGGATGAAAATACCCTTTCCTTTTTCTTAGCGTGGAGACATACAAGACAACCATTGCTCCCACATGCATGCGTGCAAATGCAACTTAATGAAGGGTATACCGGACCTTTGACTACTCTCCTTAATCTGTGTAAGAAAGGCTAGGCATAGCTATATTACGGGACGAGTAGTAGTAGTATATAAAAACAATAGTTCAATCATAGTTCAAAAATAAGAAAAAGGACAACATAATGTCATGAAGAGTTTTAGTGTTTTATTATCCTGGCAGAAAGTACATAATGGCAAGTGCATATGCTGGGGGAGATTGAGGTACAGAGCAGGCAAAAAAGGAGCGGAAGTGGACACACCTTGCAATTTCACCACCATTGTCACACAAAGCACAAACTAAATCAACACTTGCATAATTATCTTCATCGGCTTTCTCAGCCATCTCCTCGTAGCCAAACAATTCAAAGTTCCTGTTTGACTTTCGCCTTTACGAGACCTGCTAAGCAACGAAATAGTATGCATTCAGCACCATTTGGAATAAGCGTGCTATTTTCGCATCCCAGATTGCACCAGGACAATATGCGTGTATGTATATTTGTGAAGTTATTAAATCAGCACGAGACAACAAATAGTTACATAAATGCTTGGCAAAATCACTTGGAAGCCGAAATTGAAACATATAGGCATTATCAGACTCATGCAGGCAATGCCCAGTTTTGCACGGGGAGTGAATAAACTCTTAATGTTACGACCTCGTTAAGCCTTCAGACTGATGGGGCGTCCCAGCATCCAATTGGAACCATAAATGCAGCGCCGAGTACATGGCCGTTACACGACCCCCATGCACCCCACATACCCCTGCCGCCGTCAGTCCTCGGCCCCGCCACCATCGCCGCTACCGCTCTCGGCTCCTGCCGGGAGCCGCGCCGCCGCCGCAGGCCCGTAGGCGCTCGCAAGCAAACGACTAGAAATCGCTTAACCACACACAGCCGTAGCTACTCAGTTCCCACTCCCTACCAACGCCGGACCAAATCAAAACCGTATATACAGAACTAACCCGAAAAATCGCACACCCTAGGCATGCGCAAAAACGACCCCGCCGGGAAAAAAAAAAGAAACCGCACAAAAATGCCGCAGAGCCCAGGCATTCCTCAGCTCAGCCCTCGCCGATTTCTCCCCGGAAGCGCGTCGACCACACTGGAGCAGACCGATCACTCGGCAACCCGAACTCGCAGGCGACATAAAAGACCACGAAACCCAAACTATTTCACCCCCCCAAAACGCGCCCGCGCCGGCGAAACCACCCCGCAGCGCAGGCATTGCTCGCCGATTCCGCCCCCGAGCCCTCGCGACCTCGCCGCAACCAGGCGATCGGCTCACGTTCGGAGCGGAGCCCAAAATCCGCACGCGGGAGAAAGCAGAACCGAGCGCGCCGGGCTCGTCGAGCGAGCGTACCTCGTCGGAGCGCCGCGGTCGGAGCAGCCGCAGCCGTAGCCCTAGCCTCGCAGCGGGGAAGAAGCCGTCGCTGGAGCTTCGGTCCTGGTCCTCCTGGCCTCCTGGGGAGAAGAAGAGAAGAACCCCTGCTCCGGCCAAAACCCCACCCAAACCGCACCGAGACGCTCTGCGCAGCAGGAGAAGCGTATGAGCGAAGGGCCCGGACGGGGGGCAGCGCAGGGGTCACGTCCAATTTATGCGCCCGCCTCCTCCCCCGCTGGTTGTTGCCCCAGACCCCCGCTGTCCTGCGGGCCCGCTCCGCGCCGGTCCCAGAAGTCGGGAGGCGGGGGCTAGAGTGGCACCGCGTGGGGATACGTAGCGAGCTCGTCGCGGAACCCACTTGTCATGCGACGTGGGGTGGTGGTGCCGCGCTGCGTGGGTCGGGCCGTAGGGTAGGCCGCAGCCTTTTTGGCCCGGACCGGAGGCGATACGGGGCCGCCTGGTACGAAATCTTTTGTCGCGATTCTGGTGCTGGCTCTCCGCGCTGCTGACACACGTAGCGCAAGGCGCGCCCGTTTGGGCTTTGGGCCGGGCAGGTGGGGGGACGCCGGCCGTGCAGATCTGATCGGACGGTGCGGCCGCTCGGGGGATTCGGTTTGGAATTTACCGCAGCGGCGGATTTTTTTTACTGTGTCTCCTTTTCCGCGTGCATCCGCAGCAGCAGCTTTTGCAGCCGCGGGATTCGTTCTGTTTCGGAGGAATGCGCTGCGCCCAGTCCCTCGGTCCGCAGAGCTCCCATGGCAGGCAGTTGGTGGCACAGGAGCGCAACATAACTCGCATGGCCGTGGCGTCCCCACACCCCGGAGTTTGTTGCAGCCCCGAGTCCGCGAGTAATAAAGGCAACACGCTTTCTAAAATTGTTGTTAAACACTTCCAGTCACCACGAGCTTCTGTTTTGGAGACGGGCCTGGACCAGAAATGGGAAGAGACGTTTGGGTTTGGCAGACGAGCCAAGCACGCACGCGGGATACTACTGATCGGCACCGACGAACAGCGCGTTTCTAAGTGAAGCTCGTACCGAGCAATCTCTTTTAATTCCTGGATTTTATACGGGGCCTAAGTATTTTCAAGGAGTCTTTTATGCGGTTGGTAAGCTCAGCTTCTATGGTTCACAGGGAATGACTCTGCTTTTTACGAAAAAACCAAAAACTTGCAGGTATTATTTAGGGGATTTTTTTTTAGCGCAATAGCAAGAGCTCTTCTTTCATTGACAGGGGAAAAGAGCAAGTGCGCACATTCTTGTGAGGCTAGGTTCAAACTCTCCAGAGAAGGCTACACACATGAGGTACACAGGCGAGGGGCACACTAGCTATGGTTCGAAGCCCGGTTGTATCGCAAGGATGACCAAAAGATACTACTAGTTAATGCTTATTAGTTGTTAACTGTTGGAGTCACAAGCAATGCATTTTTCCCTTCTCATAGATGGTCTTTTGCGTTTTCGTCTACCCTGTTAAGTTGAAACTTGGTTCCTTTTGTTTGTTTGGACTTTAAATTTGTAATAAGTGCGGGCTGAGGGGTTTTCTTTGGAAAAGTCAAAGGCCGAATTATTAAAAAAAGCTTGACGATGTGATGAGTAACTCCTAGTGCTGTCTCAACTAAAATTCACAGTAGCCGCAGCCGCAGGTGGTAGGTTTTGAAATTCCTTCATCAATGGTAAACTGATGGCTAGTTTAACGACCTCATTTCCTGTAGGGAATGAGAGGAAAATGGAGGGGAAAGAGAAAAAATCAGTTTATTTTTCCCTCAATTCCGTAAAAAAAAATGAGATTGCTAAACTAGCTTTGACCGGAGGTTCCTAATTCCTATGCGCCTTCTGGAAGTTTTTAAGCTGGCCATCTAAAAAAAGCCCAATGGCCCATTTAACTGCCCGACGGCCCACTTCATCCAGGCTTGCAATGTGCAGAAAGCAAAAATGATGTTGTTGGACCCTTTTTCTAAGACGGTGAATGTGCACACGACAGGAGGACAAAATTTTCCTACTAAAAATATTCAACATTACCTATTTACGAGGAACAAACATATTTGCAAAAATATTAAAGTTTCCATATATAAATGTTGAATAGAGGATGTAGAAATTGTTGGATACATAATTTTACAATTTGATTGAGTCTGCATAAAATGTCGAATATGTATGCATTAAACGTTTTTTAAATACCTTATTCAACATTTTATCTAACAAAACTCAACATTTTATCAAAACTACTTCAGCAATCCGTGCATAAAACGTTGAAAATAGTATAGTTGAAATGCTGAAATAACATAATTGGAATGTCGAAATAATGTAAATGGATCGTTAATAATACTATATTCAAGAGTTAAAAATGTCCATGGGAAATATTGGTTGAAAAGGAAGAAAATTTAGTTTATTATAAAAGGCGTGCAACCATGTGTGCCGCTGCAGGGCTCCAGTGCCTCCCCGTGACTGACTGCAGAGTGCAGGCAGGAGCCTGCTTCCTGGGCCGGCCCATGGGCGAACGGTCCATTAGCCCATCTCAATCTTGCAGACCGCTCGACCTACCTGGCCATCCGCCATGGCCACGGCGCCAGCATGAGCATCTTCTCCTCGCTCCGCGCTCGCCGCCGATCGCCGTGGCCTGTCGTCGGAGACGACAGATCAGTGTGTCACGCCGCCACCCCTGACTCTCCTCATGCTGCACCGTCCTCTAATCGGAGGGATACCGTGATCGGAACCTCAGCACACATGACCACGAGGTCAGTTCGTTTCCCTGTGCTGCATCTGCATGCCTGCATCAGTTCATCCAAGCCCAGTTGCCCGCTCCCCTGATTTTCTCGGCCGTTGCCACTGCATCTCGTCCCAGCTGTTCCTACCCCAATCTTCGCCTACCTGTCTCAGGAGTCGCGATTTCATGCTCATGGTGGCAAGGAGGGTTGTGCAGAATTGACATCATGGATCTAGTTCTAAAACCCCAGCAGGCGCACGGCAGTAACTTGGGAAGGTCAGATCGAACACACGCTGAGATCGTTATTCAGAGAAGAGAGGCGAGGTAGGCCAGAAACTAATCTTCTTATGTATGGGGAAGTTCCACGATCTGTTACATCCTGCTAAGAAACAAATAACTGCGTAACGAACTTTCGCATGGTAGATTATGTATATTCAAAGCAAATATGGGCTAGCTGATCACGGCTAACTCATGTACCTGCACTTAATGCTGTTCACGTCAACAATCAGGATTTGTTGTTCGGCAAGGAGTAACGGCAACAGTTCTATCAATGAACCAAGAGTACTCCTGAACCAAATGCTATTTGCCAAATGCAGTGACCAATGTATGCTGCTGAGTGTCAATCGATTCAATCTTGAATATTTGAACGCCGTCATCTTTGCTTTCAGCTCCATGAAACAAGCATGACAAGTGCCGCTCGCTGCCTATAGGTATGAAATATTTTCTGCATACATGCATCAAATAGAGTATCCACAACGAGTAATCATACAAGCATATTCTGCAAACACTCAGCAGCTCAATCCTAACACAATGCCTACTATATGTCCAAAAGAATGAATGCGGAAAATCCATATAAATTAAGCACGGGAGAACTAAGCTGAACCCAGTGCTTTGACATGGTCAGGAACTTTCAGTCTCACCACAAGAGCATCAGGCCACCTGAGATGGCAAGCGCCAAGTAATGGGCAATGCCAACACCGACTTGGTATGACGAATTCTTCGACTCCGCCTTTGCCTTTGCGCTTGCTGATTTCTCTGACGTTGGGCTGGGAGCAACATCAGAGGCCTTGGCATCTGGGGCAGGAGCAGGGGCTGGCGCCAGCGGGGGCTCGCTCTTGAAGATTTGCATTGGCAGGAGAACCTTGTTGATCTCATACACCGCGACCGGACGGGTTGAGTACACACTGCTGCTGATCTTTGGGTTCGACCACATCGACTTCACTTGGATGGTGCCCATGTTGTAGGTGAGGTTCAGCGTGTACTGTGAGCCAGCGAACGTGGTCACGGGGTTGAGGGTGCTCAGCTGGTTAAACTCAGCCAGGGAGTAGTACTTGGGGAATGCATGGTACAGGAGCAGGGACTTGAGCTGGTCCTGGGTGAGGTTGGCAAATGTAGTCTTCTTGAGTGCGGCGAATGCAGAGTCCTTGGGAACAAAGATGGTGATGCCCTCTTTGGTGTTGTTCGCCTGGTTCTGGAAAGTCTCAATGACATTGGTCTTTTGCAGGTAGTCCAGGAAGGTGTGGAAGGGGCCGGCCACACTGAGGAGATCAGCAAGGTCCACATGGTGCGGTGCAGGTGCGGGTGCTGGTGCTGGTGGAAGGATTGGGGCTGATGGAGCAGGAGGACTCTTGGGCTTCTGAGCAACTGCTGGTGAGGACAGCACAATGGCTAGCATGGCCACGGTAAGAATGCCGGCTTTGAACTCCATCATAGAATCAGATTGCCTTCACTTGACTGAATCAATTCCCTGAGGTCAACCAAGAACAATGAAGCATTAGACACATAATATCTTATGGTCCTTTGTTTTTCTTTATAAATCTGGATAACTAAATTACCAGTTTTTTAGTTTTGCAAATTCAAAACTTTCCAGATACGAACATGAGCAAAAATGTTGGGGGTAGAGACAGACTGACAGACAGCTTGCTAGTCAGCTACGAGAGATCTAAATTGTGGTACCTACTCTGAAATAGAAGGGCCAAGGGTGCTAAGTTCTTGCCCTTCAGATTTATACAATTGCTATGTGCTAGTAGTTTAAATATATAGAAAGAATATTTAGCTTTGATTCTAAGGGGAGTGTTGACTTGACAGTAACCTCAACTACCACAGCCTTAAGATTTAGCACCTTAAATCAATCAGAGATAAAGAGCCAGGCTGCTCCTTGATCTGGAATGCAATATTGGGGGTTCAGATCCTTGTGGCACAAATTGGAGAACAGTAGGAGCGAGCATATAACTTGAAAGAATAATTGACACACCTTTCCCTATCACTAGGAAAGACAAATTTATGAGCCAAAAAGAGCATTCATGGCCCCAAATTGACCAGCATTATAGAACTGCCAGATGCCACCTACCAAATCACAAGACGCGACATAAAACTAACACATGAACCGCACAGCACCGTCCATCTCCTGCAGATCTCGGCAGCGCGACGAAAGAGCCGAAATCTGAAGAGGCTAGTAACCAGCCAGTGGCCGCAGAACTAAATTTCTAAACATTTGCGTCAGCTTGAAGGAAACGGAACACAGGACACTATGAAGATCTGTTCTTCCTCGGGCCAGGAACCGAGGAACCAGATCCAAATGCAAACTGCACTACACTAGCACAGCACGCTGAGCTCTAAGCACCTCTAATCTCGCACAAAGCCTCCGAAATTGCAGCGCATGGAGGCCAAGAAAAGCACAATCTTTGAGCATTGCGGCATGGAATTCGACTGCAGAGCGAGAGAGGCGGGCTGGGAGGAGACTGACCTTAGCCGGAGCAGAGGAGTGAGGCCAGCAGCCGAGCCAGGACGATGGATGAATGGAGGGTGGTGGTGGCCTTGTGGGATGGGGGGCAGTTAAAGAGGGAGCGAGCGTGTTATATAAAAGGTGGTGCGTGTGGGGATGGAGTAAAAGATAATGAAGCCATGGGTGGGCAGCTGGTGATGACTGCTGAGGAGGAAGAGACGCTCGAGGGGAGAAGCCAGAAGGTGTTGCCACGCCCACACACCCCACCACGGCACCACATGCCAGATGCAACCTCTCGCTCTCATGCTCTGCTCGAGCCAAAGAGGTGCCCTGCACTGCACCACACCACACCACACTCGCAGCACCATAAAGGGGCCGGCCAGGTAGGAGCTAAGCTGCCATTTCTGTCCTGTCATGTCCTGTCCTGACTCGCTGTAAATCCCTTTGCCCTTGATTAGCATCCATAAACTGCAGTGAGACGGTTTTGTGGTTCCTTGATGCTAGCTTTGCAGTGCTTGCAAGCAAGGGTGTCTTTGCCTTTTCGTAATCAAGCTACTTGGAAGTACTAGTAGAGTGTAGTCTTTGTAGAGAGAACTCTCTTGAGGAATTTTCCTAATGTAAGTAATCGCATTTGCTTTATGGCAAATAACAAAAGAGAAAGAGCTGGAGTGTGTCGATCCAAGAAAAAGGAGCGAGAGGTTCATGTGATGTGCTGACAAAAGCACCGCTGTGCCCTTTTGGCCTTTTCCCTCCGTGGAACAGCGTTCCTCCAGTGTCACTGCGCCTACTCATTTTTAATGCAGCGAAGGATTATCATCAGAAGATCTCCACGAGACGATGTGACAAACAAGCTATCCATGAGAGCAGAAGCCTGTGATGCTGTCCAGTGATTGCTCTGGAGTCTGCAGAATTTGATGCATGTGAATGCCTGGACGGAAGCTTCGGCCTCTGAATGCCGCACATGTTTGGTGGCCGCAGCCACAGGTAATAACAGCTTCTGCGTTGTTGTCGCCCAGTTCTATCAATCATCATATGATCACAAACACGCAAAATGTACTACCATTCACACGGTTTTTGTTCCGTTTCCCCTCTTTTAGACTCCGTGACAAACGCAGGGTCGGTCTGCACTGAAACTCTGAACACGACCTCGCGCCTTCTCCGAACCGTTGCTTCCAGCAATGGTGCTGCAACCGCAATGCATGGACTGGACGGATCAAGGGTGCGGTGGGCGGTACGCTTGAGCCTTGATGTGATTACGTGAGGCCGCGGTCGATCTGCTGCGACGACGACGGCGACGGTGTCGGTGGGCAGTAGGGCGAGACGACCGTTCTTGCAGCTCATCAGCTCGTGTCCACTGCCGTTAACTTAATTAATTAAGCAATTAAGCCAGCGCCTTCTCGAGGGAAACGCAGAATAATCAATGGCTGCTCGGTGGTAAAGAAAGCCCTAATCATGAGAGGGGAGCTGTCAGGCTCCGCAACTGGGCGCCCCGGGGATCCCAAGCAGGCAAGCAGCTTCATGGTTCGATTCGACGACGGCTCGTGCCGCTTTACATGCAACCAGTGGAGCAGCAATGCAGCATGCTTGAAAAGTTCGTATGTATTTTTATACTCCCACAGTATTTTTTTTGGTATAAAAGGAGACGAAAAATACCCCCTACTACTGTACACCGAGTACTGCGCATGGGTTTCGGTGAATTTCGGGCTTTGGAAATTGACAATCGTGGTCGCGGCATACAGTATTGCTACTGAACTTTGCCCACATCGAATTTGGGTTCAGCGTCACGACAGTCTTGTTCACACGCATCAGAGGAGCCTGAACTTGCACGTCCTATTTCTCAATTAGAATACTGCACTTGTTCACGCACCGCTGGGATCGGTTCAGTACTTCAGTTCTTCCTCAGCCTCTTGCGCCTTTGTTTCTGAACTTGTTCACGCATTGGTGGCCACAGAGAGACGAATGCTTCTCGCTCGTCCGCTTAGATCTGAAGACAAACAAAGATGAGTGGAGTGCCATCCGCGTTTACCATTCTGCTTGTAATTAATTATAACACATGATGATCTCCGGTTCCTGGGCCACTTCAAGAGCAAGAGACCTAGGTTTTCGGGCCACTAACTACTAGTAGTACGGAGCAGTAGTATTTTTGTGCCTCTTGCCGTCTTGCGCTTCTGAGTTTTGACCAACTCAGCTGCAAGGTTTTACTGCAGGTTCTGAGTTTTGACCGCTTGATCTGCAGCGCGATGTAAACTGCACAGCACATTCTTCTGAATCTCCTTATCATCTCTTGCTCTGCGTTTTCTGTCGGTGGCAAGCCCAAGGGGGGAAAAACACCAGCTCCGTCTGAAAACACCATTTCGTCTCCCTTTTTCCTGAAAAAGAAAACAAATCTTGGACAAGTGGTGGCGTCGCATCCAAATAATAAAACAAAAACGCTAGTGTATACGCAGCAACAAGACACCAAACATTTCCAGCCCCAGAAACAAAACACCAGAGTACAGCTTGAAAGAAAAGGATAGCAAGCGAAGCGCCGAGCCGTCGGACGGCCGCGGGCGTGGAGCGCGTCGCCGTGGAGACGAGACGTCGCTTGCGGTCAATCATTGGCTTGCATTGGGGGCGGCCGCCGGCCTGTGCCTGACCGGAGAACCGCCGAATCAGAATCGGAGCCTGAACTGAGAGCGATCGAGCCCGCCGACGCGGGGAAAGGGCAACGGGGCGAAAACCTGAAGGCGACATGGAATCGGGCATACGGATCCGGCCGTTCCCGGCGCTGCATGGCAGTGTGTGTACGGGGGCGTACGGTCAGGCGCGGCAACCGTCTAATACGGACATGAAAGCACGCAAGGTACGCGAATGGTTTGGGAGTGGCGTCCCCGGATATCGTTCCTGCGTTCGGCAGGTCCTCACCGGCTTGACCAACGCCGCAGCGCGGGCTGCGCCAACCGGCAGCAGGTCGCCGCCGTGCTGGCTGGCGACTGGCGAGTGACGACGGGACGACCAACATGCGCCGCTGCGCCTGCGCGTGCCGTCTTTCAGTGTTGCAGTGAGCTTAAGAGTCGCGGTGGATATCAGCGTGGATACTGTTACATCGCATAGGCCCAGACGACGCTGCTATCCACCTCCTCAAATCAGCCCACCGTTCATCCTCTCGCCTAACAGGGCCGGCTCTTACTTTTGATTTTTGAAGGCTCTAGAGCGACATTGTAGCCCTTTAAGCTTGATTTAATTTTTTCCCATTCAAAAGTATTCTGTTTTTGTAACGGACAGCGGGAGGATTGCCGAAATTTTATTAGAAAAGGAGAAAAAACAAGACAAATAAACACCACCAAAACACAACAACGCGCTAAACTAGTGAGGCTATGATGGTTGTGGTGGAGCAAAGCATGGTGACATGACAGGATGAACCGGCGCATGCTCAACAAATCTCTTCTTGAATTGGAACGCGCGAGCGGAATGCTAATCGTCCCGGCATCATCCTGGACTGGGCGTTCATCAGCCCGTCCTGCGAGGAAGCACCTGAGAGGTCAACTCTGCATGCGTCAGCAAACACAGCGAGTGGCTCACCTCCACAGACAGTGCCCAGGGCCAGGGCTATGAGCCGTTTGGTTCTCCACGGAATCTAAAAATTCAGATAGTTCACAAATCCAAGAAAATCCAGCTAGCACTTGATAATGGGATTCTCTCTTGCAGCACGAAATCCAACGAAAAAACCAGCACCCGTTTGGTTCACTAACAGATGTTGGTGTGCAGATTCTAAAATCTACCCTCAACCAAATTGGCCCTATGTACGCCGGTGCCAGATATTGGTGTGCAAATTATAAAATCTACCCTCAACCAAATGGGCCCTATGTACACCGGTGCCGCGACGGAGAGGCGGAGACATGCGGAGTTTAGGGAGGGAAGGGGGCCAGGGGGGCGAGAGCAATTCCCATAGTGTCGCAAGCTACTGCATCGTACATTGTATAGTACGCCAACAATGATTTCTCACTCATATTTTTACATCCATTTTTAGTCTTTGGTGACACTAGTCTAAAATTTTTAAAATTACATGGGTTGTACTATATTAGTTTCTACTAAACATGATAATTTTTAAGTGTATTTTTCTACTATATGTTGTTGTAATTAGTAATTATTTATCTATATTTATATATGTAACGCCCTGAAAATTAGGATCCGAAATTTTCTTTTTATCTCTCTCTAATTCAAAATCAAATTTTCGAAAACTTTGAATGTTTGCTTATTTGTTTTGAGTGTGTTAATATGAGCTCAACAAAATTCCAAATATCGCAAATACTTTCCACTAATTTTTTTTTCCAAAATTCAATTCCAAAATCTCAAAAGAAAAAAGGGAAACTCCCCCTTCTCTGGGCCCGAACGGTCCATTCCCTGCCACAGCCCAGCTCTCCCTATTCCACGCCACTTGGACCTTCCATCTCCGCACCACTTGGACCCTCTGTCTCCACACCATTTGGACCTCCCATCACCGCGACACGTCATGACAAGCCCTCGGCCTTCTCCTCCACCGGCTATAAATAGCGCCCGCCGCCATGCCTCCATCCACACACACGCCGCACACCCCGACGCAACCGGCCCCCCGAGTCACCGCACGTCGCTAATCGTGGGCACCGGCCACCACAGTTCGATTCACTCGGCGACGAGGACCTCCGCGTCCACCACCTCCAACACGCGACAACCACCAGAGCTGAATTCCCTCGTCCTCCTCTTTCTCCTAGTATGCTCAAATCGAAAAACAGTGACCAGAGCCATCTCCTCCGCTGAACGCCGGCAAGCCCCGTGCCCGTTGCATGCGGCGGCGCAAGGCAAGTAGCCGAGTAGAGGTGCTGCTCGGCCCTGCTCTTATCGCTCTGCCTGTTATAACAGCTCCCCTCTCCTGTGAATGACAGGGTGGACCCACTCATTATTTTTTTCATGCCAACCACCAGCCACCGGTGATTAGCCCATCACTAATCACGTGTTATTCCAAGCTAGCACGTCCAATCTTTTACCATTCTTTTCTTTTGTTCATTTATTTCTGAATTAATCTCTCGACCATACGAGTTCCGATTCCATCATTTTTTTCTAAATTTATCTAAAATCAATATCTACCACCCAAATTAATAGCATGATTGTAGGAGCTTTCAGGGTCCGCTTACAAGTCGGTACCCCATCTGACCTTGTAGGCATGGACCGTTAACACCAATTTGAAACTCTGCTCGCAAGCAGTCTAGAATATTTTCCGTTCCTCCAGAATCTAAAAATACGATTTTATTCTCCCGTTTTCAAATATTCGGATTTTGGAATATTTCAGGAATATCTTTTTTTCTTTTCTTTTTCCGAATATACAGAATTCATATCTTCTGCGTTCTAACTCCAATTTGGATGATACTTTTACCTAAATTCATCTAAAATCAAGCTCTACCTACCCACTCCACATAATCTTTTGTCCTGGCCAGAAGCCGCCGTCATGCACCATGACGTCGTCCTACGCCCATTCAGTGCTTCACACCGGTCTCACAAATTTTGTGTGCCTGGTGATTGATGCCTTTATCCACCTACTCCGCGTAAATCCTAAAGGTTCTGCCTTAGTCTGTCTGAGTCCTGAATTCAGATGACGACGATACCGAAAATCATCTAAACATCATTGATCTCTCCACCACTCCACAAAAAGATCTTTTCCAAAACACCAACGTGCGACCGCCATCCCTTCAGCGTTGTCAACCCCACATCTCACGCCCACCACTCCTACCTCGGCGTCTCCGTAACTGTTATTACCGAGCCTGGCAACTCGCCCAAAAACTTGTTATACCCTAACCACTTGCAGTAATAACACCAGTAAGAACCCAGCAGACTTTCATCTCTGCAATCCAAGCTCTACACCACCAAACTCGTTGAACTCATATTATGCCTCGATTTGTGTATTTCTTGTTTGTACACGTAGAAGGCCCCAGAGAGACAAAGCAATCCATCACTGGGACATTCAACTAGGAAGCCGGAAAAAACATACCGATCATATGTCAGCTTCTCACCCTTTGAGTTGCAAGGCAAACCCACTAGAATTCTCACTTAATGCATAAATTTCCTATGTTTTACAAACATAACCCTTGGTCTGTTAATCATATAAAACTTGCATGTTTTGCTTGCCTAAGCTAACCCAGCAAGATATACAGCCACCTAAGCCTATTCTAGATATAGCGCGCATCGGTGTGATCACACATTTATGTATCATAATCTCGATGTTATTGGATGTGGAATATGAAGGGTACGAGAAAATAGATGTGTGTAGGGCTGGATAACGAGCCGGCTCGGCTTGGCTCGTTATGGTACCGAGCTAGAACCTTGGCTTGGCTCGGCTCGTTTGCCGGCTCGAGCTGGCTCGTTAGGCTCGCGAGCCAGCTCGTTAAAACAATATCGATGTTAATTGTACATTAATAAATAATATTTTAGAGCAAATATAAGTGCAATAGCTATTCGATATAGCATAATTGATATGACATATCTCATATTTGGCGTAATATAAGTTCATACAAGTAATATGAAATAACAGATCAGTGGATACACAAACACTAAGCATGCACACAGCCACATAAACGATAAGTAAGCAGTGATTAGTCATCACCATTATCCATTCATTTCATCCATTGAAAATATGTGCATAGACATAATGCAAAGCAAATATGAAGTGTGCAAGTGCAACATTTACAAATATGGTCTCAAACTGCGTAGCTCGTTTGGCTCGCGAGCCAGCTCGCGAGCTGGCTCGGCTCGGCTCGTTATAGTAACGAGCTAGAATCTTGGCTCGGCTCGTTAGGATTTGTCAATGAGCCGAGCCGAGCCGAGCGAGCTAACGAGCTCCGAGCTATTTGTCCAGCCCTAGATGTGTGTGTGGTTTTGAAATAAAATGGGGAAGAACCCCGGCAACCGACTTTGCCGAAATACGGCTACGCGCCGAAACAGGCATAAGGGCAGGGTATGAATGGGTAACTTAGCAACTCGTGGTTACCCATGTCCAGGGATTCGTGGAGAATACCGGGTAGGTGGATTGTTCGCGCTGTCGAGCATTGGAAAGTGGGAATGGTTCTACCTGAGCTCTCCGTAAGGACCGTTATGATTTTCATCTTGCCTAACTATTTTAGTACAACCACTCTCTGTATGAGGCATTGGCCAGGGCCGAACCAGAGTGGATAGCTTAGTAGTTTCTGTGTTGGCGCACAAGGAGCTAGGGAAGGGGTGGGTGTCAACGGAAGTACCACGGGGTGCTAGAGTGACCCGGATGCCCGAACCCCTAAAGTTCTGCTAGGTGATGAAGCAATGGCAACGGCTTTATTTGGAATTCGGACAGTTACGACGGTAACGTGCCGCTGAGTCCAACTTGTGGAATAAGTACAACCTCTGATCAGAGTAAAACATATTCGAATAGTCCGTGTCCATTGGTATAGATGAGTTACAGTGGTTATTTAGCTAGCAGTTTTTAATAAAATATAATGGAATTGGTTTGTGATTGGATAAAATAGTTTTTG
This sequence comes from Paspalum vaginatum, assembly GCA_030272315.1. Classification (NCBI taxonomy): domain Eukaryota; kingdom Viridiplantae; phylum Streptophyta; class Magnoliopsida; order Poales; family Poaceae; genus Paspalum; species Paspalum vaginatum. The sequence continues at coordinate 39,000,218 of CM059018.1, forward strand.
GTTCAGCAGTGGATGCCGGATGTATGAAAAATATATTGGCTGGAATGCTATGAGGCATGTTGGACCGGAAAGTCCAATGGAAACCCTTTTTAGAAAAAACCAGTCTTCAGAAAGGACAAAACTTGACAACTATCTCAAACTCTGCATACAAACTACTTTTATACAAAACCTCCCCTGAACTTCAGATATCTATTTACATATAGTGTTAGTCTTTCCCAAAATCTCTATGGAGGAAGATGGGCGGCTGAGTACGTATGTACTCACCTTACTTTGTTGTTGTTTTTCTCAGTGCTATGGACATATATTGGTCCGAGAACGAGTAAAGATTACGACCTGCTTTCCATATGTGGCGTGAGGAAGATGGACCTACGTTTTATATTCCGCTGCTTATATTTTCTAGACTGCGCATCTTTATGGTCCGACCCGTTAGGACGGATCTGTATTACTCTGATGTAAGGATGTGATTACCAAACACTGAGATGTAATAAAGCATATTTTAGTCCAGTTATGAAAATTGGGACGCTTCAATATAATTGGATAATGCAACGGTTTGTTATCTTCGTGAAAAATATAATCTTCCTTTTAAAGTTTTATTGCTTGTCGATTAGTCTCCTAAGTTTCATGACAATCATCATCACTCCCGTTATGGCCCCCACAGTCTTCCGGCACCGTTTTTGCTGCGCCGGACGGGCGGCCTTGCATGAGGCTGTCACACAAGAACGACGTTGAAGTAGGAGTATTCTTCTCACGCGCGCGCACGCCGATGCCTCACCTCGTCCCAAATGCGAAGGAAGCCACATGCACAAAAACAGGACAGAGACGGAAAGGGCTACCTAGTAAAATCTCTACAGCGAGTCTGCTCTTCCTGTCACTCGGAGAAGACTTGCGGCATAGAGAGCAAAAAAACCAGTAAACCACTCTTTTAAAGCATTGAATCGTATCTCAACCTATATATTTGACGGGTTTATTTGAAGAGCAAATGACATCAAAAAAGAAAAGAGAAAGAATCTGACCGGCCAGACAATCAAAGAACGAGGAAAGAAAAAAAAATAAAGGAGTCAGCTTGATTGACATCATTCTTTTTTTCAAATTCTAAGACAAGGAAAATACATCGTGATTATGGTATAAAATGATGTGAGGAAATAAATGACTAAAGGTAGAAAAAAAATTTCGTTCTACAAGTTTTAGTCAATTTTCATCTTTTCCAATTTGTACAATGAGACCAATGTGAATGGTATAAAGATTTTTATTGGGCAAGAAATGGTATTACGAAAACTCAATTCTTTTTTACCTTAATACTTCAAATACGTATAAGTCGTTTTTGACGAATACGCATGAAAGCTACGTATCTTTGTACTGAGAAGAAGAACTTGACAAGTACAAGCGCAATATCCACGCACAAAACAACCAAAGCTCGCAGCCCATGCACAAACCCAAAGCCTAGCTACCTCGTACGTGGAAACAAGGAAAGAGGAGAGATCCGCACACTCGCGCCTGTTCCTCTCCTTCCAAAGTTGCCAAGCAACATGCGTGAAGAGTGAATCGAAACCCTTTCTCAGGTCCTTGGTCCATTGCTGCCTCCCCGGCTCCAGAACGCGAAAATGGAAGTTACACCTTGGTTCGCTGGAATAAAATTGGGTGGGGGCCGTCCGCATGTGTGGCCGCATGGGGACCTGGCGCAATCCCCGTCGAAAATTCATCGTACGGCAGCCTGGTCCGGCTTCGCAGCAGGTCTCGACAAATCAGCTCAGCTCTCGCCCAGCGCTCGGCTCGGCCCCAACAGCACCGCGAGCGATCCAACCTCCGCTCCGCCGCCTCCACGTTGCCGCCGCGGGCATGCCAGTCTTCGCTTCGTCCGCGACGCCGGCTGAGGGTGTCCCGGCGTCCGCATCTTCCCTGCGCCGCCGGGTTCCTCTGACTTCTCCTCCCTAACACCGCCACTGCGAGCATCCCGACCTTGGCGAGCTGGCGCCACTCCTCGGGCTTGCTGATCCCTTCGCATCCACTACGCCGCCGCAACTCGAGGCAGCTCTGGTGGCGCCGTCTCCTGGCAGGAATTGTCCTCGCGTGATGCAATCTCCCATGGCAGAACGAGGTGAGGAGGATGAGTCGATGACACTGAGGAAGCATGGGCCGGGATGCCCGCGGTGGCAACGCTGAGGAAGCGGCGCCGGGATGCCCACGGCGGCGTTGCGAACGAGACGAAGGCGGGGGCTCAGCTGAGTCGAGCCGAGCGCTGAGTTGAGCCGAACCTACGAGCAGCCACGCGTGGATGTCCTGCGGAGCCAGTCTCCCAGTGCCGTGCGATGGATTTTGGATGTGGATTAAGCCAGGTCCCCACGAGATTACGGCTGGGGACCGTCCTCACGTAATTTATTTCCGGTTCGCTGGGACAGGCAAGTGCAGGGCGCTGCTATCGCCGTCCAAGTGCTGGTCACGAAGCTGCATTCGACGAGCAAGTGAAGGCAGGATTCAGGCTCTGTATTGCAGAGGAAGCAGTGATCATTGGCGTCCAAACCATGCAGCCGTCTCCTGTCAGCAGTCCAAAGACGCCTGTGGCAGGCCAACCAGATGAAGATTTTAACTCTGAGCGGCGCCCAACGCTTCCAGATCAGGTGGTGGCCCGGGAACTTCAGTGAGCCAGCATGCAAAGCCAGCATGCAAGATCACGTATAAGTTTTAATAAAAACATTTTTTTAGTGTAGATATGCAGGGTGAACCACCATTATTGCATGACCGGTCGGCCTAGCTGTCGCCATCCATCTACGGCCTCCGTCCAGAAATCAAACCATTCTAGTTTTGTTCTAAGTCAAACTTCATAAAGTTTGACCAAATTTATTAAAAAAATATGGACGTTTATGACACCAAATAGATACCTCATAATAATATATGAGACAATGGATTTAACCGTGCTCATGTGTTTTTTGTTCTGCCGAGGATAATTTTTTTAGTATTCCTTATATTACTTTTCTTTCTTTTGTGTTCTTTTCCTTTTTTTTCCAACTATTTGCTAAGGTTTATAGGGCACTGGAATATGCATTTAATGTTTATCTTCTTCTTTTTGTGTTTGTTGGTTTTATTCCATTCTCGTTTTTATTCATTTTGAGTTGTTAAAACTTGTTCTAGGTGTACTGTTTTTATGAGTTGAGAATATTATATTTATATGATTAAATAAATGTAGAGATGGTAGTAACCTCCTGTGCTGATGCTTTCTTAATAGTAATGTGAGGGTCTTACTCTTTCAGTTTACATTTTATAAGTCTTCCAATTGCTATATTACAATAGTGATGCCTCCTTTAGAACAAAGGATGATGGATGGAGGAACTTTGTACACAAATCACAGTTGACTTTTGTAAAACTTTAATTCTTTATATTATTTTAAAAAATTGTATAAAGACATAAGGAAACAAGTATGCTCAAACTCTCTACGATGATAAAAACAATCACAATAAAATAAATAATAAATTACATTTTTTTGAATAAGACGAATGATTGGAGTTTTGGAAAAAAATGGCAACCACGACTTACATTTAATTATGGAGAGACTAAAATTTAAATCCTACAAGAGATTTTTGTATGTGGCTCTTTAGAACAAAGGATTGAATTAACTCCAGTCCTAAGAAAAATTCCTATGGAATGACTCATTGCATTGATATTTTGGAAGAATTTTACGTGATGTCCAACAACCTCTTGGAAACTTTCGTTTGTATCTATCTCTCTCCTCTAATTTGTGTGCATTAAAAGTGACATGCAACTCTATTCATATGTTTCAAAAATGTTGCATTCCTAAGGAGCCCTAAGCTTCGTTTCAATCATGAATAGTATGATGTATCTCTAATCCTTTTTTCCATTTCCCCTGCTTGCTTCCTATTTTGCACTCAATTTACTCTAGTCCTTTTTCTATTTCCCCTCCTTGCTTCCTATTTGACACTCTATTCCTCTCATGCTATTGGGTTGCTATATATTGGACATCAGGCCACTTGTTGTCAATGGTGGTGGCTGAACCGCTCGAGGCTAACACAAAAAAGGTTCAAACTTGCCCACGTGGGCATCACTGGTTGGCTGCCTGCATACTTTGAGGAGTTTGAGGCCGCATGTTTTCGCAGAGGCAGAGGTGCGAAGAAACCCAGAATGGTCGTGCGCGGTTTGCCTTTATGAATGGTCGTCGTGTGGCGGCCCCGGCGAGCGAATAAGCCATTGTTTTTGCCGTGCCAGGTGCCCCAGGTCTCGCACGACCCCGCGTTCATGTGCGGCCCAGGCGTTCCACTGCCACGTGCAATTGAAGGCACCGAATCGGCATATGCACCGCACATTCTCCATGCGCGGTGCAAGTAGCAAGACGGGAAGACTTCGCGTCGTTCCCAAGCCGAGCGAGAGAGGCAAATAAAGCACCAGGCAACAGCACGCGCCCACGGCGTCTTACCCACGCCAAACCCCGTCGCAAGTCGCAACCGACCAACAACGGAAACCGGCGGCCCCACGGGGATTTCCGCCACCGCGCTCGCGACCTCTCGAGCCTATAAAAATGGCGCGGCCTCGCCTTGGCATGCATCCTCAGCAAGCCAGGCCAGAGAAACTTCACGTTTCCACAATTCCACTCACACGACAAGCCGAGAACACAGAGAGGGATCGGAGATGAGCGTGGAGATCCTCGACGGCAGCACGGTCCGGAGCTTCGTGGAGGACGAGGCGCCTTCAACTCGTCGGTGGACGGCCGGTTCGCCGCGCTGGACGCCGACCACGACGGCCTGCTCACCTACGCCGAGATGGCGGGGGAGCTCATGAACCTGCGGGTGCTCGAGAAGCACTTCGGCGTGGACGAGGCCGCAGCGGAGCCCGGCGAGCTCGGCGCGCTGTACCGCGGCCTGTTCGAGCGTTTCGACAGGGACGGCAGCGGCAAGGTGGACCGGCTGGAGTTCCGTGCGGAGATGAAGGAGGTGATGCTCGCCGTGGCCAATGGGCTTGGATTCCTCCCCGTGCAGATGGTTGTCGAGGAAGGCAGCTTCCTCAAGGTGGCCGTCGACAGGGAGCTCGGCCAGCTCGCCAAAGCTGCATAAAGCTCACTCAAGCGGCTACTAGTAGTGCTGAATTTTGAAGTGTGGCAGCTGCATTTTTTTTTACATCGAGGTACTAGTATACAATGTCAGTACGAACATACGTAGTCTGTAACTTTAATTTCTTTCATGAATTCATCGTGTAGCACGATTTCAAAGTGATCGGCCATGCCAGCATTGTTCTTGTGCACAATTCTTTAATGGAAAATAGCATAATATTATACTACCTCCGTTCTTTTTTATTTGACGCGGTTGACTTTTTTTCAAAACTTCAATCACTCGTCTTATTCAAAAAATTTGTGCAAATATGTAAAAGTACAATACATGCTCAAACTAATCTTAACAATAAAACAAATAACAAAAAAGTAGAAGAGAATTTAAGATTTTTTTGAATAAGACAAGCGATTGAAGTTTTGAAAAAAATCAACGGCGTCAAATAAAAAAGAACGGAGGGAGTATATCACATCAAAAACAAGTTTATACTAAGAACCTTTAGAAGTCTCATAGATTTTATTTTTATGTAGAAAAGCTGATGGGCAGTTTACTGTAAATCCTATTTGACTTTCTTAGAGAATCTCACAAAATGTAAAGGGGTCATGTGAATTTTATAACAATTACTTTAAAAAAGAATTGTAGCTTGTCAAATTTGCAGAATTACGAAATTAGAGGCATATCGACCAACCAATCACGGATTGGCTTACTGTTGCATCTTATTTTGTGTCGCCATTCATTATCTACTCTTTGGTAATGGCCTATTCCAATTCACCTAGATAATGAAAAGCTTAACGCCTTGTTCGGTTGCAAGAGTATCGGAAGGGATCGAAGACATTAAATCTCTTTCTAGTCATTAAATAGAAAGGGATTTAATCCACAAGAATTACGGAGGAGAAGAGATAACTGGAACCTTTATTTCTATATATGGAACTTAATTAAGGAGGAGAAGGGGGACTGAAACCTTTATTTCTATTTATTATTATATTTAATAATATTGTATCTTCAATACTAGAATTAATCCACAATAATACATTGAGGTGAGTACTTGACTACATGAGAAAATTAGGTCATATAATCCCGCTCTTAAGTTTCCATCTCCCGCATGTTTTCGTATAATCCATACTCGTATATCATGTTTCCGTTCCGGTTCTTGGCTTCTTGTTCCCGCTCCCATTTCTGGCGATAAAATGTAGAAATGTACTAGAGTTCTTCCTACATGTATCCGTCAATTTTTATCTCTTGTATAACTAATGGATTGGCTAAACATTAACAGAGGACCAGATTCTTAGTATCTCACTAGCTAGGTAGCCTAATCCAATTAAAAGCAGCTAAAATGGATTGAATCTACCATTTTTCCCCTGCTTTCTTGCCATTCCTACACTTACCTTTTAGCGAAGGTGCATTCTAGATTTTTTCTAGCCTCAACTAATTTTCAACCAATGTATTAGTTGTGGATCCAAATACCTTCCAACCCACTAATTATTAGCTAGCTATTTTTAACTACTAGATTTTAGCCAGATAATGGTTAGCAGTAGATCGAAGAAGGCCCTAAGGGCCAATTGGATTCTCTAAAAGTTTAGCAACTAAAATTTAGCTCCTACATATTAGCTATATCCGACTAGCTAGCTATGGATTGCAGACTTAATAACAAAAACATTATCTAGATTTGCCATATATCCAGCTAAACTTTAGTAGAATCATTGCTGTGGGCTCAAAAGTTACCGGCAGACACCATTAATATTCCACGTGCGCATTTGTTGGAGATCTCTAGATGCCCTGCATCTTACGGTCGCGTCAAATACACTGGCTAGTGGAGGCGCGCCAGCACCCAAACCGGTTGCAGCCGCAGGTTTTCACAGGAAGAATTCGAAGGAAGCCACAATGGCCGTTGTTTGCAGCCTGCTTCTAGTTCTAGGCATGGAGATGGAGGCACCGGCAAAGCCACAAAGACCGTCTTTGCCGTGCCAACCGCCAAGCGCCAACCCACGGCCTCTGCCGACCTATGCGTTCCACCGCAAAATGCGGCCGGCACCGACTCGAAGGTGCTACTGCTAGCAGAAACTTCGAGCCTCTCCTCGGCACGGCAGCACGGGCCGGACATACAGAAACTTCGCGTGGTGCCCATTCCCAGGCGCCCACCGCATCTGACCCACGTCAAAACCCGTCGGCCCATTCCAACCTGTCGGTTCATTCTGCCAACGGAAACTGTCGGCCCAAACGCGCCCTCCACGGCAAAGTCGGCAACTCTTCAGCGTCTCGCGAGCCTCGCACAGTCGCACTCGCACTATAAAACACGCCGACCGCGCCTTCAGTGTCTCCTAAAACCAGATCCAACACAACTGGCCTCGGTACATTCTCCCAGGCACGAACGAACACACTTCCAACCACCAAGAACAGGCGGCGACGACACAGGCCCAGTTCGACGATGAGCGTGGAGATCCTCGACGGCAGCACGGTCCGGAGCTTCGTGGAGGACGAGGGCGCCTTCAACTCGTCGGTGGACGGCCGGTTCGCCGCGCTGGACGCCGACCACGACGGCCTGCTCACCTACGCGGAGATGGCGGGGGAGCTTGAGCCTGCGGGTGCTGGAGAAGCACTTCGGCGTGGACGAGACGGCCGTAGAGCCCGACGAGCTCGCAGGGCTGTACCGCGGCCTGTTCGAGCGCTTCGACCGGGATGGCAGCGGCAAGGTGGACCGCCATGAGTTCCGGGCGGAGATGAGGGAGGTGATGCTCGCCGTGGCCAATGGGCTTGGATTTCTCCCCGTGCAGATGGTCGTCGAGGAAGGCAGCTTCCTCAAGGTGGCCGTCGACAGGGAGCTCGGCCAGCTCGCCAAAGCTGCATAAAACTCACTCGAGCGCCTGCTATAGTACTAAGTAGTACTAAATTTTGAAGTGTCACAGCTGCATTTTTTTTTACATCAAGGTAGTATACAATTAATGTCAGTACGAACGTACACAGTCTGCGACTTTAATTTCTGTCATGAATCCATTGAGAGTGATGCCGGCATTGTTGACATCTGCCAGTGCAAATTTGAGCTAATGGGAGTCTTAAAGAACAGAGGTAGTACTAAGAAGAACCTGTAGAAGTCTCAAGATTTTTTAGGTACGTGGGCATGAGTTTCCCTGATCGCTACTGATTCTTTTGGCTAGGCTGCAGCTGCAGCTGCAGACATAAGTACTTCTACAAAGAAACGGGGACACTTACTTCCTTAGCCCTAAACAAATTGTTGCTTACTTTTTTTTTTCTAAAAATTCTAAAATTTACCTGTATTCCTTGTTACTTCATTGGCCTTTCCATTAGATTAGAGGTCTAATGGTGTTAAGTATAGTGTAAAAAGACATTTCTACCCTAATTCTTTTCTTCCTCCATCTCGTTCTTTCCTCGTCAGCCGCAAGGGGCCACGGCGACGGCGGGCGGGGGCGCGCCGTGCGTTGGGCCACGATGACGGACGGCCGGGCGCGCTGCCCGAGGTGCCGTGGCGGAGTCCAGCGGGGTGCGCTGCGCGTTGGGCCACAGCGATGGCGGCAGGAACACGTGCGTTGGGCCACAACGGCGGCGGGTGGGAGTGCGCCGCGTGTCGGGCCATGGCCACAGTGGGCGGCGCCGCGCCGCGGGTTGGGCCACAACGACGGCCGGCCGGGCGCGTCGCATGAGGGGCCGCAGCGGCAACCGGCAGGGAGCACCGCGCATTAGGCCATAGCCACGGCGTGCAGGAGTGCGCCGCGCTAAGGCTACGATCACCATAGAGTAAAAATGAGCGTGGAAAACACTGTTTGCGCACTGTACATAGAGTGAAAAAGCAACGATTGCGCACTGTGCACAGTATAGATACACGCTCTGCTAACCATAGACTAAGGTGCCAAGGCGGCCTCCGGCAGGGCGCGTGAGGCCAGGGCAGCTGGCAGGGGCGCCACCGAAGGCAGTGGTGGCGGGCCTGCGTCCCATGGTATGCTGACAAGGTGCAAAGAAGTAAGAGGAAAGCAAAGCCTGGTGGCCCCAGTTGTCAATGGTGCAATTATTAGGGGCACACGTGTCTTTTTACCCTTTAGTTGACACTGTTTGACCTCTAATCTAACGGAAAGGCCAAAGAAGTACGGAGAAATTTTTTTTTACCACATAGATAAGTTTTAGAATTTTTAGACCAACAAAGTAACAGCAATTTTTTTTAGGACCAAAGAAGTGATTCTCTCAAAAAAAAATAAACAGAGCAAACGTTGCAGCCACCAAAAGAAAGTGCTACTAATCAGCCAAAACGTAAAGGGGTAATAGGAATTTAAAAATAATATTTTTTAAAAAAGTATAACTTGTCATATTTGCAGATTTGTAGAATTACGAAATTAGAGGCATATATCGAGTTATCGACCACCCTATAACAGACTGGCTCACTTTGTCACATTTTTTTTGTCTGGCCATTCACTAATAACTCCTCCTTGGTAAGGGCCAATTTGAATCCACCCAGATAATAAAAAACTTAAGGGGCTTTGAGTGGATCTGAACATGGCATTATATGGTTGCGAATGAACGGGGTAAATCCCTGCTTTCAGCATCTGTCCAGCCATTTTCATACTTACAGAAAACTATGTAAATGGAATAGGATACAATAGAAGGTGTTTGTGTCCATTTTCATGGGATCACATCTTTAGCCGGAAGAAACCCATATTAAACTTGTTTTCATCTTATGGTATAGGTTTAATAACAGATATATGTAACTTAATTAAGGAGGAGAAGAGAGAACTAAAACCTTTATTTCTACTTATTATGTTTAATAATATTATATATTTAATCTTAGAATTAATCCACTACTTAACTACTTGAGAAATTTAGATCATATAATCCTACTTAAGTTTCCATCTCCCGCTTTTGCACCTGTATATCATGATTTCATTCCGGTTCCTAGCTTTCCGTTCCTTTTATCATCTCCAATGACAAAATGTAAAAAAAACGAGGAGTTCTCCTACACGTTTCGTCCATTTTTATCATTTGTCTAACCAATAGATGGGCAAAACATTAACAAAGCACTAGATTTTTAAGGGTCTATCAACGTTTTAAAATATTGTGGTTTAGAAATGCTATAGTCTGCCCTTACCTCTGACACAAATATTATGGTTTTGAAAACTTTAGTCCAGAATATAGTATCAATACTCCAAAAACAAGTGCAGTTTTGGCAATAAAAACAGTGTTATGTAAAGGAAAAAAGTACATATTTGACCATCCAACTATCGCCAAAGTCCGGATTTAGTCATCGAACTCTAAAACCGGGTATATCCGACCATCCAACTATTGAAAACCGGACATATTTGGTCCCCCGGGTGATTTCAGGGGCGGTTTTCATTTTTAAAAACAATAAAAATTATATTTAATCTTAACAAATTCATTTTAAATTGAAAAAATATGAAACTGGTACCAAAATGTTTGTAAAAATGTAATATATCCATTAG